>CM062930.1:4790000-6040000 GCA_031878705.1 Tapirus indicus | reverse complement strand
TATATGATTAGAGCAGAAAAAAAAATTGTCAAATGGGGAGGGGGTGTTAAAAACAGATCTGCTTCATGTGTCCAATACATACGGCTGGCAGCGCTCCGCGATTCCAGGTGGCACATCCACACCCTACGGGGGCTGTATGAGGAGGCGACATCTCCTCTGTGGAAACTCTCATCTGCAAGGGAGGGACTCCGGGAGCTCCCACCTGCTTCCCTGAAGTCTCCTTTGCTGAACTTCCGCCTCAGGACGACGCTGTCATACATCACAGGCCAGGGCAGTGATCCACCTGCTGGGCCTGGGCTGCCCAGGACCCATCCCCAGGATGGGAGAGGCCCCACCAGGGGCTCCCACAGGCCCCGAGGGAGCAGGGTGGGTGCTTGAGGGGAGGAGGGGGGGAGCAGAGCTCCTGGGACAGAACAGTATTGTAGTCATGTTATGCCATTGCTTTAAGAATCATTCTACATCTCATTTACTGTTTATTATTTGCATATTTCTTGTTTTGAGTGACATGTAGGTCCCAACCTAGGTCTGGACGTAGTGTTGGAGTACAGGTGGCAAAGGATATCTCCCTACTTGCGCTTGAATTCAGCCTCTTGTGGTCCCCCGCCCCCAGGGAGCACAGCACAGGTCAGGAACCTGGGAGACAGCCGACGCCACCCTTAGGACAGAAGGCAGAGGCATGCCAGCCGTCCAGGAGGCTCCTGCAGGTCGGGAGCAGCTTGCAGGCAGAGCTTCATTACATCACAGGCATTTGCATTATTACGGTGAAGGGGAGGTGAAGCGTAAGGGGCAGAAAAGGGCTGCCCGAGATCCCCCGTGAAACACCCCAGGAGAACCCAGGAATCGGGAGTCGGACTGTGGGAGGGAGGGGTCTGAGGTGCTGCAGAAACTGAATGAAACTGAATCTGCCCTGTTGATGGGGTCTCATTAATATCCCCATGAGACCTGTGGGGAACTCAGGTCACAGAATAAGGTACGTACATAGTGTTAATATACATAAGGAATGGAAAACGTACGATTTAATCTGTGTGACTTTAGGACAGAAAACCTCTATCTTTAATTTCCAGGAGCAGATGTGCTTTGTGGTTCAAATGCTGAATGAGGCACAATACCGCCAATTGATAGCAGAGTAGTCACAGGGCAGCTGCTAAGAAAATGATTAAATCTGTCTGAATCTTAGAAGAAAAAAGCGTTGAATTTTGGACAATTTTTTGGAGTTCAGAAAAGTACTTAAACTCAGTGCCTTTTTGAAATGTAAACAGTTTATTTAATATTTCTTCCTTATCTGGTCTATCACTTTATCATCAAAAAGACAGACGCTCAGGAGATAACTTCCTGTACATGTATGGGTTAAGAACAGAATACCTGACTAACACGAACCTCAGTAAACAGGTTCAGACATGCAGAAGTCAGTGGCCACCGGCCTGGATTCAGCAGCTTGGCTAGTGTCTCTCTAACTTCCTTGACACTTCCCAGTGACTGTGGCTTCAGAGTCACAAGATGGCTGCTGCGTATCCAGCAATTGAGTCCAAATGCTTGATAAGAACAGTGAAGGATGAAAGGCTTTCTTTCCTTGGGGCTTCTATTACTTATCAGGGAAGGATGGTTCTCCCCAGGGACTTACTCTTCCATCTCATTGGGCCAGAACTATATCACAAGGCTTCCCCTAGCTACGAGGGAGACTAAAAAATCAAGTATTTAGCTTTCCAGATTCTACATGCCATTGTAAAAAATAAAACAAAAGAATAAACTCACTCATTTCTCTTCTTCCACTCCCATTTTTTTGTACTTGGATAATTGACTTCATAGGTTCATCAGCAGAAACCAGAATATTTCTGGGCCATGAGATGACTCCATAACTTCTCTGTACAGACCCCTCAGGCTTTGAGACATGGGTAGCTGAATTGGGAGCAGCAAAGCCAGGGCTCAGGGTGGGAGTTGATCCCCGAGAGTCTGTGGGATGTGCCAGACACAGAACACATAGAACACTTGTCCTAAGAGACAGAGAGAGAGAAGTCAAAGCCTATATGGTGTCTCGAGGACATGGTCCCGCCATCTGATGGCAGAGTCGGGATTTTGGAGGCCTGCTTTGGGGTTCTGGGTTCCAGTTTCCTGACGTACCAACTGGATTACACTCCGATTCTCGGTTTTCAGTCCTGTAAATGAGGAACAATAGTTCCTCCTCTTCCCATTAGAATATTGGGAGGTTCAAATAAAATATTCCAAAACGGTTGCGAAAACCTGAAAACACTATAGCAATGCAAGGTAATATCATATCCTCCATGTTAAAATTAATCCTAAAATGAAGTCCGTGTGGTCACATTTAGCTCTCTGCCTCTCCTGGGGGCCTTTCTCAGTCTATCCCAATTTCTTTTAAAAAACAGACCTCACCTTTATCTTCAGATGCAATTGTCACATCCTAGACACGGCCCTGTATCTCTGCTTCCTTTTCAGCTTGTCTCCATTAGACGACTCTTCTCCCTTGCCAGCCATCTACCCCCAGGAGAATTTACTCCATAGACATGATGATGTTTTTGTAAACAGAACCGCCGACTCTGCACGCCTAGAAACAGCCCACACTTTGGGGGCTGTGTTGCACTGCCTTTCATGTCTGAACGGGTTTAGTGGCACAGAATCAGTATTCAGTGCTTCCAGACGTACACTCACATGTAGTAAGATAATCGCTCTCCTGTCAGAATATCATGAATATTAGGTGAGATAAATATACTGTCAAATGTAATGACATCCCCCTCCCAGCTCCCTCATCAAGAAGTATCGAGAACACATAATTGCCCTCAAAAGATGTCTATTTTATGATAATCATTATCTAAATATTACACACCAGAGACTTGTACTATTAAAGAAGGTTGAAATTACTCATGAAATATTAGCTGTGTTTTACTTAAGCTCTTTGGACCTAATTCATAAAAATTAATTCATGGTTTATAAGAATGATCTCTATTCCTTAATAGAATACTTCTGTAATTGATTCAAATCTTTAATCCAGCACCCTGATCATGTACATTCGATTCTAGTCCTTCAGAAGGAAAAAAGGACTAACTTTCAACAAGTAGAAGAAAATCAGAGTTTTCAACCAGGACCCACATCTCATAAAATCATAAAGAAACTTGTAGAATATGGAGAAAATAAGGTGAAACAAAAGTCGACCCAGATATGTCTGTTTTTCAAATACATTTATGACTATTTGGGAGTAAATCTTAGTTAAGAAAATGTTATTTTTTGAGGAATTTCTCTGAGATTATGTGGATCCTTTCTGAGGAAGGAAGTGTAATTTCTAAATTTTCATGGCAAATCCCAGATTTTCCTATAATCACTTCTCTCCTGGATTTTCAATATCTTTTAGATGTTTAAGAAGGAGGTCTGGGCCCGTTGGAGAGACTGTGGGCCTGCGTATACTGGTTAGCTTTGCACAAGAGTTTTCAGGGAAACAATATTGTAAGATATAATTTATTATTTCCCATAACCATGATTAAGTATTGTTTGTTCAGTTTATTGATTCACGTCTGTCTCCACCTCTGGGCTGGAACACCCATGAGGGCAGGGCCTTCGTCTGTCTCCTTGACCTCTACATCCTTTGCCACAAAAATTTCAATCAATATTTTTAAATTGAAAACTAACATATTTTACTAAATTTACTCTCGTCCAATGAGGGTAAATAATATCAATTCAAGTCACAACATATTTATTGATTTTCCACTAGAAATAAAAGCTTATAAAAATGAGGAAATAATCCCTTACATTTGTATTATCCTCAGGAGTTTACTAACTTTTTATGCGTATCATGGAGTGTTAGACTTACATTAACCCTACAAGGAATTGGGGTAGATTTTTTTCCTATATTTTATAAATAAGGATACTGAGATTCTAGGAAACGACTTACAACATAAAGCAAACCATTATATGGTGGGGTGAAAGATAACCGGGCTAAGCATCAGCACGTGTGGATTCTAGAGCCACCTGCCCCTATTGACTGAACAAATCACTTAATTTGGGTGTCTTTATTAGAGAAATTATCAGGAACAAGATGATCTTCAAGTTCCTTTCTAGTTAAATTGGTCTCTGCTCTAGAACAGTTGTCCTAAGAGACAGAGAGACAGAAGTCAAAGCCTGTATGGTGTCTCCAGGACGTAGCATGTGGCCTCCTGGAACAGAATCTGATAGCAGGAGTGTGAGCAAACAGAGGTCATTCTCTCAGGGAACACTAGTCTGGCAACAGGCAGTCCCAGGCTGGCCCAGTTGCTCACCAGCGAGTCACACACTTTCCTGCCTCATCCTCAGAGGGAGGCTGTTGTCCTCATGGTTGAAGGTGACTACTCCACTTCAGGCATCAGGAATATGTCCCAGGTGGAAGGGTAAAGGGCAGAGGCTCCTCTTGCTGAATCTATCACTTTAATTAGTACAACAAAAGCTTTTCTGACATTTTTACTCAGACAACTTCCACTTAAATCTCATTGGCCAGAACTGGATCATATGGTCACCTCCAGCAAAGGGGAGTGTGGATTTGTAAGCATATTAGCCTCCTGGACCAAACTGGTTTTCCTCTAAAGGAAGATACTGGCTGTGCATCCAACATGATCTGCCACACATGGTAGAGTGATTGAGTTTCTTTAGCACAGAATTTCTCAAATTTATTTTGTGAATCCCTACAATGGGAAACTGGGAGTGAGGGTGTATGGAGTTGAATAATTTCCCCCTCCCTATTCATATGTTGAAGTCCTAACTCCCAATACCTCAAAAGTTGGCCTTTTCTGGAAATAGGGTCATTGCAGATGTCATTAGTTAAGACAAGGTCATTAGGGTGGGTACTAATCCAGTATGACTGGTGTACTCCTGAAAAGGGGAATTTTGAACACAGACATGCACACAGGGAGAATGCCACGCAAATGTGAAGATGGCCCTCTCCAAGCCAAGGAGAGTGGTCTGGAACAGATCCCGCCCTCACAGCCCTCAGAGGGAACCAACACTACCCACTCCTTGATCTCAGACTTCCAGCCTCCAGAACTGTGAGACAATACATTTCTGTTGTTCAAGCCAGCCAGTCTGAAGTACTTTGTTTCCATAGTCCTAGAAAACTAATACAGGGTAGATCTAGTAGACACCTTTTCCCAAGTTTCTTTGGCCAGGGAACACTTTTGTTCACAGAACACTTCAAAAGCTACTGACTACAGAATGTATTTTGTTTAAATTCCACTGAAGTGTATTATTGCACTTAAAACCAGATCGTCTGACACCCAATTCACTATTCTTTGACTATCTCATGTATTGAGTGTTCCAGAATAGTGTTTAACTGTGGATTTCAGTGATTTTCTCCTAGTTTAATACCATAAATACCTTAAAGTCCTACTTAATAAAGATAACAATAGCATCAAATATCTCTGTTCTATATGTCAGTCATTGGACTTAGCACTTTACAATAATTTTCTTATTTAATCATCACCAAAAAAACAACGAAGTAGGTACCACTATGTTTTCTATTTTACAAATGGGAAAACTTAAGCTATAAAAAGTTTCTTGACACAGTGAGTCTAGATATATGGTTGTTGATTTTTTAAAAATAAATTTATTAAAGTATAACAAGCCTAATTAAAAACATACAAATCAAAAGTATACAGCCCAATGAATTTTCACAGAGCAAAATCCTATCTATGTGTACACCACTAGACCAGCACACAGAACATCATGACCAACCTCCTGCCCCAAATTAACACCATCTGACTTCTATCACCACAGAATAGTTTTATTGGTTTTAAACTTTAAATAGTAGAGTATGTACTCTTTTGTTTCAAATCAAGTCTTTATTTTCTTCTTTGTTTTTACTTTGATTTAAAAAGTAAGACAATCCTATGAACTAGCAATTACACTCTAATTATACACCCAATAGAAATTCTTACATATGTGCCTCAAAGCCACATACGAAAACATTTCCTAGAAGGACTATTTGTAAAAGTCAAACCTGGAAACAATCCAACAGGCCAGCATTACCCTGATACCAAAACCAGACAAAAATGACATGAGAAAAAAAGAACTACAGTATCCCTCACGAACGAAGGGGCAAAATATCAGCAAGTCAAATAGAGCAATACATAAACAAAAAATACCATACCAAGTGTGGTTTATCCCAGGAACACAAGAATTTATTCAACATTCAAAACTCAATCAACGTAACCCAATGTATTAAAAGGCTAAAGAAGAAAAATCCCATGATCATATCAAATGATGGAAAAAAGAAATTTGACAAAACTCAACATCCATTCATAATTTCAACAGGAAAAGAAAAAAACTCTTAGCAAGCTACGAAAAGAAGGGAACATCTGATAACAGGCATCTACCAGTACAAACAAACAAAAACAACTTCAGCTAACAACTACTTAGTGGAGAAAGACCAAATATTTTCCACCTAAGATTGGAACAAGTGAAGGATGCACTCTCTCATCACTCCTGCTCAACATTACACTGGAAGTACAGTTTACTCCAGTAAGGTAAGAAAAAGAAATACAGGGGATACAGATTAAAAAGGAGAAATAAAACTGTCCCTATTTGCAAATGATATGATTGTCTTTTTAAAAAAATCCCAAGGAGTCTGCTAGGGAAAAAAAGGCTCCAAGAATTAATATGAACTTTGTAAGATTGCAGATACAAGATCTACACACAAAAATCTGTTGTATTTCTGTATACTAATAACGAACAATTAGAAACCAAAATGTCACAAAGAAATACAATTTCTGAAGATCCAATTTCTCATAAAATTAAACATATACTTATCATATGATCCACCAATCCCACTCTTGGTTACTTATCCTAAAGAAATGAAAATTTATTTTCACACAGAAACATGGATACAAATGTTTATAGTAGGTCTATCCACAGTCACCAACAACTGGAAACAACTCAGATGTTCTCCAACAGGTCATGAACTCTTGTACATCCATTCAGTGGAGTACTACTTGACAACAAAAAGAAATAAACTATTGATACACACAACGTGGATGAATCTCAAAGCCATTAAGCTGTGTAGAAGAAGCCAGTCTCAAAAGGTTACACTCTATGATTCCACTTATATGGCATTCTCAAAAATACGAAACTATACAGTAGTGCCACGTGACAGGTGTGCTTGTCGGCAGTGGGGGGTGTTAGGGTGGGTGTGCCTCCATATTGGTAACATGGGAGAGTCTTGGGGAGTGGTAGAATAGTCCTGTTTCCTGATTATCGTGATGGTTAAACAAATCCATACACTTGCTAATATTCATAGATCAAAATAATGAAAGGTCTACTTCACTACACATCAACTTAAAAAATAAAATTTAAAAAATCAGCAATATATGCATATTTAAAGGAGCCATAGCACATGCTGACAAAGGCACACAATACAAAACCCAAGCAAAGATGCCACTATGAGATTTGAGGGTTTTAAAATATTAATTTCAGAGGCAGCTCTCTCGTCCTTCCCGCCACTTCTTTCCAACCCACAAATACATTCTGCCATTAGTTCAATGATCCCAGCACTTTTACCGATAAAAATTAATATATTTGCCTTAAAAATATTTTTAATTAATCAACTCATTTGATTTAGCCTTGTACACACGCTCACCAGAAAGGAGTAACATTTTAAATATTAACACTCATTTACGCCTTACTGGGAAGAGACTTAAATGGTTATTATTACTCATTAACTTAGTGTCTTGTATACAAAGTAATAAAAATTTTCTTGAACAAACAAAAGAAATGAGCTCAGGATCTGATGCAAAGGAGAATGAGAGGTGAAGGGCATTTGGCTGCCAAGGTGGGGGAACAATCTGAATGCAAAGAAGGGACTCTGGGGCTCCTGACGCACTGCAGATCTCACTCCAGCGAGTTTCCCGGAGGCCAGGTGAAATGACCAGTGGCTTCCAGACTGGGCTAGATTTTGACCAGTATCACCAATCATTGACTGCTATTTTACCAAACACCACATAGGAGCCTAGACTACAGCTGCTTTTTAGATTCTGTGGCTCTGCCTCTGTCAGAATAATCAACAGATCGGTAGAGAAACTCAGCCATTGGGTTGAGCAGAATTAGACAACTCTTCAAAAACTGGGAGGAAATAAAAAAGACAGGAAGAGGCAAAAAATTTCCCCGTGTTCTCAAAGCGTTCAACCAAACTCCGAGAAATGAAAGAAGATTGCTATCAAGCATTGATCAATATATATGCAAAATGAGTAATCTATCTTGTAGATAATCCAGATTTGGCCATAAACATCCATCTCTTTATCGCTTTATTTTTTATGGCTTTTTTTTTCTGATTAGAAGAGTAATATTTTCTTGGTGTAAAAAAGAAACAGAAAATATTAACGGAGAGTAAAAGTATCCCTTAATCCTCATCCTACACCTTCCCCTCTCCGCCAAAGTAAGCACTAAAAGTCTGGGGACATTTTCTCCAAAACTGTTTGCCAGGTACAATATATAAAAATATAGCTTCAAGAAAAAATGGGATCTTTATCTACTGCTTTATCTTAAATCCTTTTCATGTCAGTATATGGAGCTGTATATCTTTCATAAGTGACTAAATAGTATCCCAATATATGTATTTACTTGATTTGTGCAATAATAGATATTTGGGTTGATTCTAACTTTTTACCATTAAAAACAATTCCTGTAACTTATATATTCTTGTTTATGCAGTTGTGCAAAAATTTCTATAGGATCATTCCTAGAATTGGAATAGCCAGAATAGTTCAGGTTTAGGAACATTTTAAATTACAATAGATATTGCCAAATTACTCTTCAAAAGCCTTATATAAATTTGTGTACCTACCACTAATATGTGAGATTGCCCATTTCTCCAAACCCTCAATAGAGAATGATCAAATTTATACATTAATATTTGTCTTTCCAACTCAAAATATGTCTTTTGTAGTGATCTGGATTTCCTGAAGTTTAGCATATTTTATATTGGATATTCTTATTCTATGAAATACCTGCTCATATCATTTGTCCATTTCTCTGTTGGAGTGTTTTCTCACAGACATGTCAAATCCTTTTGCATACCATAAATAGCAATTGTTTCCCATCATATTTCAATATTTGTTTCCAGTTCTTCTTCTGTATTTTGACTTTATGGTGGTTTTTGGACATGGAATTTAAATTTTCCATTGAGTCAAATTGATCAATTTTTTTATGGCTTCAAGGTTTGCTGCCTTGTTTAAAATGTCTTCCTTACTCAGCTGTGTTTTCCGAGAACAACTGGAAGCACACACTTCAGTGATTTGTTCCATCTTGGTATCAGCTTGTCTGTCCCCTCATGTAGGTACAACGTAGTCTCCAGGACCTGGAGCACAAAATAAGCAAATTGAGTTGGTTAGCTCAATATTTTTGTTGTTGTTGTTCAGAGTGCTGGTTTGAATGTTATTTGCAAGAGAAGGGCTTCCGGCTTCTCCCAGGGAGTCCCGGACTGGCCCCTGGCCCATTGTCAGGCGCAGATAAGAGAGTGGATAATTCCACATCTAAGCTGAGGTAACCATTAGACATAATATCAATGAACCAGGTAAACAAAAACTTGCTCCCAAGGAAATGCATACTCGTTGCCCAAGTAACTATCTCGAGGGTGATCTTCACCTCTGCTCTAAAAAGCCCAGTCAATAGACTTTTTACCCGTTGAAGACCATTTCCTCACTTGGTACAGAATTCCATAGCCTCTGAAACAGTAAAAGATAGCAAATGAAAAAAACAAAACTCAGTTTACATATGGCTACATGGTGTGTGTATGTGCACATGTGTATGTGTGTGTGTATTCACATATGTGTGCGTCAGTATATTACCCCTCCACTTGTTTTCAATGAGCTTTTAATTGCAAGAAGATCCTTGCTAAAGTCTTTGTATTTCAAAGACACGAATGATTTGGACGGGAATAGTTGAATCGTTGACAACCATCATACAAAACTTCGTTACGTACCATTGTAGGATTATCTCTTGATTTCTTGGTAGTAGCATAATCATAGTCCAGTTTCTTGAAAATCAGCCTCCATCTGCTTGTGTTCATACCTTGAAGTGGGAGTCACATCTCGGTCATTGTGGCTTTTAGAGAGGCCTACAGGAAAGGGGCTGAAAGTTCACGGGTCAAAGGGTCCAGATTTTAAACAGAGTTTAGCTTTTTCTTCCTGCTTCAGCCCCTCAGGAGTGTATTTCCCATGAGAGGTTTGTTTTTTTTTTTAAGAACAGCCAAGGTGGGGCTTACCTCATAGAGAATTAGTAAAATCTCCCCAGGAAGTGTCAATTTAGTGCAAATGATTGGGTCCTGGATGGGTGGATCACAGTACAAACTTCCCCCGCTTCTCCTGTTTCTTCAAGAAGAAACACAGTAGGACTCAGAAAAAAAAAATTTATGATGAGCATTTACCACAGAAAAACACTTTGTAGTTGTTATTTTTAAAGTCCCAAGCTTTCAAGAGGAAAGACTTGTTTTTCTTAGGAAAGATTAACAGTAAGATGCTAGGCCAGTGATGGCCAAAGAGAACATTCTAAGGGATTACATAGTCACTTCTCAACACTTAGGGAAGCAGGAGACTTCCCTGAGTTTATTTGTAAAAGAGTGGTAAAAGCAAAGAAATTATAGTTGTTTAAGGTAATATTAGAAAATAGTTTATTTAAAAGAAGAAAAGCATTGCAAATGAGTGATGTTATTATTTTGATCCTTAGGATGAAAAATTAGTCTACAATAAAGAAATATGCATAAAAGAAAAGGCTGCACACCTAATTAGTTTGAACACATTTAATTTGTAGCTTAAAACTAAAGCAATTAGTGAATTTAATGGTGGTTCTACCTACTGATAAATTACTATGAATACCAAACACATATTCCATTAGCCGTGATAACTCTGGGTTAGAATCTTGGATTAATTGGATTAATTTGAGTTTATCTTTTAAGAATATCTATTGAGAGTCTAGATATTAATCCTGTATACTTTTAAATGGTTTAATATGTAATTAAAGCAAATGTATATTAATCCTGTTAGACAAAATGCTTTTCCAAAAATAGACAATGGTAACAGATTGAAATGCCTATAAAGCGTGATATCTGAATATCTTTCAAAGAGTTGAGCAAATGGTAGATGACAATCTTGAAACACGAGGAAAAAAATATTTTTTGCTTCCTGTAACTGTTGGTGCTTGTCACATTTGAGATGTTTTTAAGAAGACTTTTTGCATGTTAGCCAGTTGTCTGAATTCTGAGGCATCAGTATCTGTGAATACTGCAAATGTCTTTGACCAGAGCAGCAAATGGACTGGTCCGTAGAAAACCAGTGAGTAAATAATAAGGGTCTATGGCTACCTCTTCTGGCTGACATCTGAAGCCAAAGGTCTTTTCCTTAAAAGCATGGGATACTGTGGCCCCAGAGGAAGACATGAGTGAGGGCTGTCAGTCAGAGACCTATTTTCCACTCTATTCCAAAGCGTATAACCCGTGGTCTGCTGAGGGGCCACCCTGACATGTAAGTTCCTCAGGCCTCTCCCAGGCTGCTGATGGCCAACCGGGAACAAGGAGGGCGATTTCTGAAAAGGGGACAACTTCCACAGAAGCTCAAGGTACACATTCCTGCTAACGTGGCGGTGGCTCACCCTACACAGCGCTCACCACAACCACACACACCCACCACTGTCTCTGTGTGGAGAATAGGTGTTCAGATCCAGTTTCAGCAAAAGAGAGGAACTTTGGTATTTCCTCAAACTACCAGTTGAGACTGAACTTGATATGGATACAAATAAAACCCCAACAATGGTTGCAAAGGGAGATTGTTGGCTCACAGGAGAATAATTCAGGATGACAGAAGCTCTGCTAAGAGTGGGCTTTGAAGGGAAATAGCAGAGGGCAGAGGCCCTTTCTAGAGCAGGCTGGAGATTCACCAGTCCTCGGGCTTGCAGGAAGGAGACCCAGCCAATATATCGCAGCACCGCAGAGAGCTCAGGGCTCAGAGCAACTTTTGTTTCTTATCCAGTGTCCATAGTATGATCTTATGGTTGTCAATTACAGCTGGATTCAGACAAAATTTCAGAAAATTACCATCGTGTGTAAATGAAATAACAAAACTGATTAATAACAAAACCACACACTTTTTGGTGACTGATAAAATAATACCAAACACTAAGAAAATAGGCATATTTCACTTTAAAAATTGAAACATCTTCCTTGCCTACTTCTACTCACAATGCCAGAAATACCCTCTAGTTAATACCAAAAGATAGGAAATCGATTTGCCTCAACGATTTTAAAGCATAATTCTTAAAGGGCCAGTAACTAGGTTCAGGCGAAGATGACAATAGTAACAAATATATCAGTTCTTCTTGCTGTAAAAACATGTTAGTTCTTATTATGATCATAACTGTGCTAACATGTGGTTTTATTAAGATATCTTAAAGCTAAACTTGGAAGTTAAACATGTTAAATTTATATCTTTCTCATAGCATATGTTAATTTAATCAGTGAATAATATTTTGCAACACAATCCCACCTAAATAAATAAATGACAGAAAACTGTAAGAGGCCACAAACAACATAAATATCCTGAAAAACACAAACTCCCACCAGATTCTCAAACACAACTCCTGCCGTGAAAGGACAGCTGTGTTGGTCTGAAGACGATGTTGGGCCATGGGCAATAAAAGTTACGATCACTCCAGGAAGCCAGTAAATATATTTCCAGATCTCTCCTCTTGGTCATCCTGATTCACTCTCCCTGGTGCTCTCCTTTTGCCCTGAGCCCTCAGATCACAGCCTCTAGTTTGTATCACCCTTTTCCTGAGTCAAAAATAAGTCAAGATCTTATTGTATGCCTGTGAAACCCATGGACAGGAGAATGGAGGTCATCTGTTCTCTCCCACATGCCATTAAGAACCACCATATGCATTATCAGTACAGAGGTAGGGCTGGGGATGGCAGGCGGACATATATTCCCACCCAATGGGATTGGAAAAAGAAAAGGCTGCTTTCAATATAATTTATACCAGCATCAACACTGCTAGCTTTTTGTATATTTGGGAGCTAGAAAATCATACAGTTGCACCCACACCTGCCAGTGGGGTTCTTTCTCACTAGTCTGCCTATTTGGAGGAGTTATATTTCTTGACAATACCAAATCAATAAACCTAATTTGCAGCAACATACCACATTACAGCATTTTATATCACACTTCCAAGAACCAGCAGTCTAAAACCTTGACAATTGAAGCCAGTACCAACTCCTGGCATTTAGATCTTTTCCAGTAAAAAAATATAATAAAGGGTCTTTTTCTATACAACAAGTATCTGTCTTCCCTACTTCTATCAATAGCACCATCATTTCAAACAGTCGCTGAAACTTTAAACCTGGTAGCTATCATCTTAGATTCTCTCTCTCCTGTGTACTCATGTCTTATCAGGCACCAAGTCCTATGACTTCATCAGAATGTCATCTACCTTCGCCCATTCCATTTATTCCCAGGGGCATTATGCTCCTCCAGCGATTGATCATTTCATACCTGGATTATTACAATCCTTTTCTGTTCATGTCACTATCGCTCATCTCTTCCTCAATTCATTCTACTCAAACACCACCTGATGGGTCTTGAAGAAATCTTAATTTTTCATGTCACTCACCTGCTTAAAAGCTTTCAGTGTGTCAAATCAGCATTCACATCCCTCCACAGTCTCCCCAAACCAGTTTTCCCAGCATCCCTATCACCTCTCTACACTGTAGTGAGAGATGAGACTTCTCCAACACCCTAACCACACCACACCTATGCCTCGCCCCACACTCTATTCATATGCTGCTCCTCACCGGGAATATGCCTCCCAGCCCTGTCTCTTTATCAAAATTGTACCTGTCCTTCAAGGCTCAGTGCAAATCCTACCTCTTCCATAAAACCACTCCCAAACATTCCCACCCACAAGGATTGTTCTCTCTGAATTTCTCCAGACATAATCTGTGGATTTAAATGTATCCTTCCTATCTTTATTATTCATTCATATACATAGATATGCACATGTAGATACACATACACACACGTATTTTCCTTATGCAATTGCTGCCATATATAAATAGTGTTATGTGTCTTGCTCTTTTTATACATTACCAACATATGTTGGAGATCTGTCCCTATGATACGTGTGCAACAATGGGCGACTATTTCTTTTCTGTATGTCTTTATTTTTCAAATTTTCTACAATAATCACATATAAAGTTTGTAATGACATGAAAAAAATGTTATCTTCAGACTAGAGAAACAAGCAGACAAACAGAAGATATCAACACAAAGATTGTGACTCTCAACTTTCTATCTGTTCGAGAAAAAAGAATTTCAATGATACAAATGGATAAATAGAGAGCACAAAATTGTATCACCTGCAAAATTCAAAGATTATTGTAAAAGAACTTAGCATAGCTTATCCACAACAATATTCATATTTTTATTCAGTATACATTTAAGCACCTACTAGGCGTGAGGACTGCGATATCCAAGTGCAGAAATGAATTAACCACAATCCCTGCTCCAGGGTGACAGTTTATAGACGTTTGCTTGTATTTCTTTCCTTGAAGCTCTCACTACAAAGAAAAGATGTCTTTCGAAAGAAGTACATTTGACAACAGGACTAAGCTATCAACCACAGTGTTGCAGAAAAGAGTCTATCATTATGCAACATATATAATTAATTGCTTGATTTTAATAACTAAAAAATGATACCTTAGGCTTAAAGTGCTTTTGACTTTTTAAAGCATTTCATAACTCTTATCTCCTGCTCCATTAACACCCCCTGTGGCAGGTCAGGTATCCGTCTTCTGCAGACAGGAAAACAGACACTGGGTGTCTGAACCAAGACATGAGGTTCCCCTGAACCAAGCCAAGGAACGAAACTTTGTGTTGACAAGAAAGATTCAGTCCTGGTCCCAGAACAAATTTTAACATGAGAACCAAGTTATAAATAAGTTGCGTGGCGAGAGCCTGGTTTTACGGCCAAGATCATGCGGCACCCTGAATGTTCTCATCTGTCTTTCCCATGACGGTCCCGGGGAACTATGAACCAGAAAAGAGATTTGTTCAAGCACATTCCATTTGACAAGTGCAAATAAATTTATTCAATTGCCTATATTCTAAAACCATCCAAGCAACACTACCATCACATAAATAAAAGAAGCCAAGTTGGAAACAAACCTGTAAGTTCAGGCACATGCAATGTTTCAAAAACTACTGATTTTAATATCTGATCAAACGCTGAGCATGAGTGGGGGTAGGGGACACACACAAAAAGGACCATCTGTTACTTATTTAAGCCATTCTTAGACAAGAATATATTACTTTTCAGGGGGAAAAATATTGTTCTTTCCAGAGGAATAGGAATGTGTTATAAACAATGAGATGAGATAAAGCTGTTTATATCAAAGGGTGAATCAGATTATAACACTGAAAAATAGTACACATTTCCTGTTATTGCTGCTATAAGTAAAACAGTATTTGAAAGATAAATTACCACGTTACTATTTCTTGAAAATCCCAGGCTCTTCTATAAGTAATGACATCTTGGTAGACATGAGACTAACCAAGTGCAGACATATCTCCATCTACATAATTTAAGGGGGGAAAAATCAATCATTTCTCCTTCAAAAAAGAGAATACTTTTCCTTTGAAACTTAAGGAATCTAGAAAAGCTTAAATTTGAGACAAACAAAAACCACAACCGGGAGAAAAGATATAAGTGACAAATACGCTCCCCGTGGGACTGGAGATGACTTTTGGGATCATAAACAGTGGGCGAGAGAACAGAGCAGGTCCCCAGATCAGAAGTGCTTGCAAGCTGTTCACAAGCCCCGAGGGGCCTCCGCAACCACAGCCCCAACAAGACTGAGGACAACAAAGACTGGAATCCTCACCTGTGGCAGTTGGCAGAGCGCGTTTCCAGTGTTGACCACACACCGACACACACGCAGTTGGCACGCCCAGCCCACCACTGGCTCCAGCATGAGGATCTGGGTGCCTGTGGAAACCACGCTGGGTATGGGCATGAAGAGACCGTGGTTTCAACAGGAGCTCAAAAGCAGGTCCCCACTCCACTCCCCACTCCCACCACCTCCTTACTTGGAAGCTCACCTAACCTCACCTCTTGGCAGCTCCCTGATTTCCTAAAGCGGAGGAATACTTGCCTCCCAAGCCTGGGATATCTGCTGCTCCCTGAAGTCCAGCAAGATGTTGGCTCCAAGACCCCCTTCTCTCTTGCTGGCAATTGAGGGAGAATCTGTATCTCAAACACTCAAACATTCTGAACGACAGCCGAACAAAGAAGCTACTTGGGAACCCATCGTCCAGGTTCACCCTGGCTAAGGGGCTCCCCAGAGCACAGGACTTCTAGTGCTACCACCAGGAAAGTCCCAGCAAGCCAGGACTGTTGGGCACCCTCTGAGTGTCATCTCTGGGTCATGTCAAGGTCCGAAGTCGGTTCACCTGCGCCCCACCTCTGAGAGCCCTTCCTGGTGGATCGGGGACAGCCATTCCACTGTGAGACCAGACAGGCTGCTCCAGGAAGCCCTGGGAGTCCCCCAAGGGACCCCTGCAATCGGCAGGGTCTGACATGGCTTTTGTTTGAAAGTAGTTAATGTTTCCCTGTGTAAGTGATAGCGCCTTGGATGGTTACAGTGCTTTGAGCAATTCCTTAAAGAAGAAAAGTCCATGTACAAGGCCTGGAAAGGAAGGAACAGGTCTAGAGCAGTGTCTCTCAATAGGGCAGTTTTGCCGCTGGGGCACATTTGGCAATGTCTGGAGACACAGTGGGAGAGGGGGTACCCACAGCATCTCATGGGTGGAAACCAGGCATCTTGCTGAACATCCTCCAGACTCAAACCTGGATCCCAGTCGGGGAGGGACATTTGACCAGGGAGGCTGCCTTTACCCTTTGCATTTTATCTCCCAGTCACCTGCCTTCCTTTCCTCAGGCACCAACAAAAGACAAATCCAGGTTCATGAAGGAGACCAAACCTTGACATTTGCCTTTCTTTAAGGCCATGGTTGAGGAGTCAAACAAGTGCTGTCAGGTGAAAAAGTCAAGGTAATTGTGGGCTGGAATGGAGAAGAGGGTAAGGCCATGTCTGGAGAAAACTCAGGGATATTTTTCCTCAGTGACAGGGCTGTACCGCATACGGATGCTTTCTATTTAGACAGAAAGTGGGTGATGGTGTAGTTTGTTGAACCTATAGGGATAATTGAGAGATAATTAAAAATATAATGACCCAAATTGGGATGGAAGAGACACGTGGGAATTAACCTCCTTGCTCTGAAAGAGGGTGCCTTGAGAGTTTGTGGTCAGGTTTACTACTTATTTAAGACTCCACCTCCAACACTTGTCCCCTAACCTATGGGAAATAGGCTCCTTATTGACTCAGAGGGACAAGCGCCAAGTCCTGACTCACCGGTGCCACTTCCTGCAGGAATCCTACAGCCCGGTTGGAAATGCCTAATCTACTTAAACCTAGGAAATCAGGACACACGAAAGATCACAGAATGAAGTGAAAGAAGGGCAATTTGCACATGATTAGTTTGGTGGATCTAAAACCTTATAACAAAAAGGTTTGTCTTCTTCAAATAATTCTCACAATTTTAACTTTAAAGACATACTACAGAGAGGAGTAAAGAAGTAAATCTCTCTCTTTGCTCCTCCCCACCTCCCTAATTGGCATGTTTCCCTTGCTACATCTCTAAACCATCTCCAGCAAGGATGTCAGTGGGCATTAGGAAGCCCCACGGTCTACCGGTGAATCCCGCTAGGCCCAGAGTGCCTGCCTCCCTGTCAAGAAGCCGCTGGAGAAGCCACCATTGCCAATGGGGAAAGTGCTGCAGCCCCCGGGGCACCGGGTGAGAATGGGGTTAAGACCATTGCATCGGAGCCATCAATCCCATAATTCATCTACGTCACGTGCGTCTCCTCTGCTCCCTCAGCATCGCACGTCTCCTCTCCCCCGCCCCCAGTCTCACTTTGTCCCCCTCTTTTTCTACCCCTCTTGGGACACACTGCAGCATGGTGGAAAGACATGCCTAGGAAAGGACAGGTGTCCCCAAGTCACCCAGACATGGGTTTGAATGATCGGCCTGACCGTGTGCTAACTGTGTAACCTTGGACAAATGTTGACTTCTGAGGTCATACCTGTAAAATGGTGACGATAATACTGTGTTTCCTACATTTCTTATTAGGATTAAGTGAAATACTGAGTCTACAGTGTTGGGTTGATGTTTCTCTTCCCCTTTGGTGATTGAAATAGGATCAGAGGAAAAGCAAACAAACCAACGAGTTAGGGAAGCGTCACAGAATTTCAGACCTGGAAGGAAATGGAAAGCTCATCCAATCCAGTCTCTTCATTTTATCGAGTTGGGCTCTGAGGCTCAGAGAAGTGAAACCACTTACCCAAGACCGCACAGCAAGTACATGGGGAGTTCATAACCCATTTTTCCCAGGCTTCTTCCGACCACATCATGCTGCATACAAACCAAACAGATGGGAGAGAGGAGGTGTGTGGTCGCCATTTCTGCATTATGTCTAACCCATATTCATTCAGAACATCTAATTCTATAACTTTTAAAAAAGCCTAACTTATTCTTATTGAAATTCTTCAAAACTGGATCACTAATCAGTTTATACTCCTAATTGGCAGTAAGTTCAAATTTTTAAAACATTTTGCCAGATTTGCAACTCTCCCAAAAAATATCCAAAGTGTTGAATACACACATTTGCATTTGGAAAACCGCAAGGATCTGTCCACGCTCGGCTTTGCCCTTGCCCAGCTGCTGAGCCCGGCACTGTGTCCTGCCCATTGCCACGCGGTGCTGCCCGCCAGGCTCCAGCCCTTCCTGTTGACCCTCAGCACTGAAGCTAGTTAGTCAGCAGGGCCCTTCTCTGTACGATTCGATAATATGCTGTGATCAGACAACCCACGCTGTCACCAGTGTCCAACTCACTCCTCCAGATTCTCTGTTGTTTTGGGTAAAATATGTAACTTAGCAATGACTCTCTAGAGATAAGGTCCCACCTATATTTCTCAGAGAGAGGGAGGGTGTCTCACTGGAAGAAGCGTGTGTGTGCGTGTGTGTGTGTGTGTAGGGAAGGGAGTAGCGCTTTCTTTGTTCCCAATGCTCAGATAAGAGACTCCTCTGATTGCCACACCTGGGCCACTGTGCATATCCCCTACTCCTGAGTCAGGCCCTATAGTCATGAATTCTTTCTCAAAAACTATTTATAAGAACAAGCATGCATGACTAGCCATGAGATGAAGCCAATGATGCAAGTTGACATGACTTATCTCACCTACCCAGTGTGTCAGCTCCTTGCTGAAGGGAGAGATTTTTGCCAGCAATTCCCAGGATGGGAACAAAGGGAATTAGAGTAGTAAGCATTTATGTATGGGTGGCTCTGTGACGTCTCTGAAACCACTAACTGTCCACCCTTTGTCAGCTCCCTAAGCCCTGCTTGGCCAAATTCTCAGACTGAAAAAGACAGACTTGGTTCTGCATTCTTCCTACCCTCAGAGAGTCTGCAATACCAAAGTCCTACACTGGCCCCTCCCCATCCTTACAAGTACAGTTCTGAAAATTATTTCTAAATATGTTATGCAAGGTATGGAGTAATTTATTACTGTAAATTATCAAACAAGCCATCAAAATATGCATTCATTCATTCATTCTTTATTCATTTATTCATAACACAAGTGTGTAGTGGATTGTCTGTGGATTTGGAGTCAGAAAGTCCACAGTCGTAATCTTAGCTCCACCACTTCCCAGTTTAATATTCTGATCCTGGGAATCAGTATCATCACTTGTAAACATTAGGAAAATAATACCAACCTCATAAGTTTGTTGTAAAGATTAAGTAAGACAAGGCATGCAAAGTGCCCAACACAAAATAGCTACTGAGGAGAAGTGCCTTGCCACAGAATTCCGACAGAATGACATCAGTCAGCAGTTTGCATCAGATAAAGGTCCAGACCATAAATTGGGTGTAACGTTGACATCGATGTATAAAAATCCATGTTCCCATTGCGTGCAGCTCTTCTCCTAACCTCTGCTTTGCCCTGGCCAACCCCTTGGCATTATCCTGAGTCCCTGACCTCAAGGCTGTGTCTGGTTTCCCACCTCGTCTCTGGTTGACTAACCATTTCCAGCCAAACCACCTCATGTGCTGCTCCTCAGCCGAAGCACAGATATCGAGCAGGGCTGGAACCACCATCCATTCTCAGCACAGCCAGTCGTGTGAGTCAAAGCTCACAGAGAAAGGAGTTGCTCTTGGCTGAAAGGGCATGTGGCAACAGCTGGACCAGGCAGTCCAGGATCCACAAGGACATTTCACTCTGTGGAACCGGAGAATGAATTTAAAAGATCATTTACTTCCAACTTCCTCATTTTCAGGAAGGAATGAGGCCCCAAAGGGACCCCCGAATCAGCCCCACACTTCAAAAGATGAAGTGCTTGTAGAGACAACATCACATATTCCACTACAGCAACTTAATGATTTCCTGGTGATGTACGATAGGTCCCAGATCATCACTAAACCACATTTTACATTCTGACAACTGACACTATGTGGGAGCCAACTGCAACTTTAGGAATTGAAGTCTAGTTAGTACACGCCTGGCCAGAGGCCACAAGGTGACACACCCCACCCTTACAGCCCCAGAGACTCCTGACATGTGTCTGTGGCGGGCAGTCTCCATGACTGCACGGCTCGGGGGTTGAACGGAAAAGCATCCAAGAGTTTGCCTCACATCCATCTGCACCCTGAAATCCAGTATATTCTTTTGTGAAAATAGTACATGGATATGGTTAAAAATAAATTCAAATAGAACAAGAGCGTAGTGTATTAGTCAGCACTCCCCAGAAAAACAGAACCAATAGGATGTATGTCTATATAGAGAAAGAGAGAGTTAATTTAAAGAATTGGCTCATGTGACCATGGGGGTGGCAAGTCTGCAGTCTGTAGGGCAGGTCGGCAGGCTGGAAATTCAGGCAGGATTTCTATGCTGAAGTCTTGAAGCAGAATTCCGTCTTCTCCGGGGAAACCTCAGTGTTGGCTCTTAAGGCCTTCAGTGATTGGATGAGGCTCAGATTAAGGGGTAACCTGCTTTGGTTGAAGTCAACTGATGGTAAATGTTAATCACATCTGAAAAATATCTTCACAGCAACACCTGGACTAGTGTTTGACCAAACACTGGACGCCACAGTCTAGCCAAGTTGACACATCAAACTCACCATCATAGGAGACATTGCAAAGGGTGCCCAGTCTCACCCACGCCCTTTCTTCCTTTCCCCAGAGGTCAGCCTTTTAGATGGCCAAAGCCATTCTTCCAGGAAAGGGCACTGGTACCATTTGTATCAGAAGGTCTAAGTTTGTAAGAAAACACTGGACTCTTGTTATTCTTGACACTTATTCAGTCTTCCCTCCGTGCCAGGCCCTATAAGCACTTTACAGGGATTATCCTGTGGAAGCCCTTCTGGTAGCCTTGACATGTTGGCGCTATTATTATTACCCATTTAAGAAACAAGACAGTGGAAGAACAGAGATGTTAATAACCTTTCTGCTGAATAAATTTGATGACAAAAAATTTTCAATCTGCTTCCAGAAAAAGAAAACCACTTGAACCATTTTTACTGAAGAGTTAGAGGCAGGAACAACTTCAGAAAAGTTTCAAAGGCATCCACAGCACCAAATATTATTGAAAGCAGTAGGTTCTAGAACTCTTGAGTGACACCAGAGGGACCTAATCTGGGCCACGTTTTCTTCGCCTCCCTGCGTAGACGGCAATATTCCTATTTTAAATTATTTATTATTTTGTGTTCCCAATTAAGCTATAATGTGACAGGCAAGCTATTTTACAAGGCAATAAAAAAAAAAATCACGCTCCCCAGTGAGTAAACTACAAGGCCAAAAGGTGAGTTGTTTCTATCAGCGCAAGAACCACATTACTGCCTTGAAAAATAGTGGGCACGTTTTGTTATTGCTGCTACAAGTAAAAATAGCTATAGGAAAAAAACAAGATAAACTGGTTACCAGCCTCCTTGAAAGCACCTATTTTTAGAATAATGACAAAACTGTCTGTGTTTGCATAAGGAGCAAAAGCGATTGATAGAAGGGGTGGAAGGAACCAAGTCCTGCCCCCAAATTAGGGGCTCAGGGAGAGGGTGAGATGTGGAAATGTTTAGGAGCAGAAAAGACTCTCCCTGGTTGCATGAATGGCAGAAAAATGTAATAGATTAACCTGACTTGAGGGTCCCATCTTCTTAACACGATGAATAAAACACATCTCAAATTCAAATTAGCCCATCTATGGAAAACTAAAATGATATTATGAGCCAGGCTTTGTCATTATGGTGGTTCGTGGGGAGCCAGGGTGGATACATATGGCCGCCAGACGGGAGCTGGTCTTCCAAACAAAAACAAAATAGACCAAAAGCCCTCCCCTCTAGTAAAGCCAGGATAACTCACCTGCTGAGAGGCTCCGTGCGTTTCAGCTGGAAGTAGCTGGTGACAAGTGAGCCCAGGGGTGAGAGGGCAAGGGGCTGGGGGAGCGTGTTACCAGAGCATTTTCCGTTCCGGGGGAGCTGTGTGCTGTGGGTTTTTGTGTCTGGGCAGGTTGCAGGGGGCGAGAGGGAAGGAGGATGAAGAGCAAGCGTATGGAGTTTCCATCGACTGAGCCGGGTCCGTAACACAGAGGAAAACTGCCCTCTGCCTGAATTTCAGGTACAATCTCTGCGAGGACAGACCTCCTTCTCCATCTTCTGTTACTCACTCCGTGTCTTCACCGCCAAGAACAGTGCTCGGCCACAGAAGGCACGCCACGCTGTCTGTTGCATGCAGCGATGAGTGTCTAACTGAATCCACGAAACTTGTCAATTCAGCTTCAAAGGAAATGAGTCCTAGCTCCCCAGTCTGTTAAGAAATTTGGTCTCTTGAAAAGTGATTCAAGATGAGCTTTCCCTAATACACATAAGAGAAAACGTTTCTTTAACCTTTCTGTGTGTGTTAATGATCTATTGTTGTATATCACTCTATCTCGAAGTTTAGTAGTTGAAAACAACATGATTTCTCACGATTCTAAGGGTGAGAAATTCGGACAGGGCTCTGAGATTCTGCTCCACATGTGGTCCACTGGGCTCACTTATTCCTGCATTCAGCTGGTTGCTGGAGTGAGCTGGAAGGCCCAAACAGACTGGCTCACATGTCTGGCTCCTCAGTGGCCCCTCTCTCTCCATGTGGCCAGCTTGGGTGTCTCTCTGCTTGCTGGTTTGGGAGTAGTCAGACTTCTTGCACGGTGATTGCTTCTAAGAAGCAGGAGGAAGAAGGCTTAAAGGCTAGGTGTGGACCGGGCACAACATCACTTTCTGCCACATTTTGTTGCTCAAAGCAAGGTACAGGGCAGTCAAAATACAAGGGGAGAGGAAAAAGGTTCCTACCTCTGGACGTGTGGAACAGCGTGCTCATAGAGGCAGAGAATGGATGGCGGCCACCCTGTCTCCCTGCTATGGACCCACAGCCACACAACCAGGGCTCACGGAAACTGAGGCTCTCTACATGTTTCTTGCATCTTGCAAAACTCCCCACTCCCTCTCAGTGGGTCTCCATTCACAGTCCCTGAACAGGGGTCCAGTTGTTCACCCTATGGGTCAGAGTTCTCAAGCCAGGCCACCTGGTAGGCTGCTGCTCAGCTTAGGGATGGCTGACTTTGGCTCAGAAGCAAGTCCTCGAGGGTAAGGTGGCTGGGCCCATGGTCACCGTGTCTGGGAAACAACTCGTGCAGCTTTGGCAGACATCGGAGAGTTGAGATTGTGTTATTCCCTCTAGAACATCCCACCTCTTAGTCTCTTGGGGCTAAAAGAGTACACTAGGGCTGCACCAGTCTTTAGAAGTGGCCACAGCCAGAACTCCGGAGGTGGGCCAGAGACCCTGCCTGCTCATATATTAATGTAGATCCCCCACGATTTGGGGGGATACTGTATGTGGGATCAGAGACAAAAGGGAATGGAGAGGAACAAAACCGTGCCTCCAACAACACAAAACAGTTGCCTTTCATGTGCTAAAGAGATTTTTGGCTTTTCCACAGATGGAGGCGTGGCTATTACCGTGGAGCATTTTCCGTAGGCTTCAGTAAATTTCTGGATTCAATTTGTGAGTTTGGATACGGATGTGAATATTTTCCTGTCACTGGGAAAACAAATTAAGTCTAAGAGAATTGCTTGGAATTGCTAAGACTCCAAAGGAATCTCTCTACCGATACGCAGTATAAATAAGAAGCCAGGGAGAACACTTCGTCTCAGCAGCTCCACTATAACGAGTGCTTTGGGATTCTCTCTACTTGGGGATTCTCAAGGAAGAGGACATGCTTCCTGGAAGAGGACATGATTCCTCACGGTCCTTCTCACATCTGATGTGCCTCTTGCCCCACTAAAAAGAAAGGCAGCCGACCCCCAGACATAGGCTCTCATTTCCTAAAGACATACCTGGAGAATGAAGTGCCGTTGCAGGGGGTAGAACACGGACTTCAAATCACTCATAACACTGCAGCGTTCTGTACTTTCTGGCAGGCATTCTCTGCTTACAAAGTCAGTTTAAGGTGTTAGAAATTGAATAGTCATGCAGAAACTGCTACTGATTCATCATGCGCAGCCCCATTCTCCCCGTCACTTCATGAAGTTTAGTGTTTCTGGTCAAAAGAACCAGAGAGATTGGTGATGTCGCAGACTTTCCTGGGAATAAAATAGAAGAAATTAGCTCCCACCCCCAGATAATGTGGCTTTTCCCAGATGGAACTTATTGTGACAAGTTGCAGAAAAGTAAAAAAAAAAAAAAAACTTTTGGTGAAATTGATTTAATGTTTACAAAATGCGTTTATTAGACAGACTTTCTCCTATTGAAAATTTCCATTGTGGGCTTGGAAAAAGATCAAGGTCAGTTCTTAAAAATAAGTGTATTTTATGCAAACTTCCATGTCAGTCAGCCAAAAAGAGTATAAAGCATTCAGAGCAGGAGGCACAGACCTCGCCCTGGACACAACCATGAACTTAGTGAACTCCATCTCTGGCACCTCCACGTTTCCTTTCTCTGCCCATTCCTTCCCTCCCAGGAGCCTCACCATTTCGTTCATGGGGGGTCATCCCTGTGCCCACCCACTACCGACTCTATTTCTATTAGCAGAAGGAACAGCAGGCGGTGACCAGAGAGAGTGAATTCAAGCTACGGACTTTCTTTTTCTAATTATGGAATGAAAGGTTTTCCTCCAACTAAAGGGAAGGCGTTGGGGTGGATGTGAGCTTCCCAAACCCCCAACATCACCCCCCCAGAAGACAATGCTTCATCTTCCCACTGGAGGCCAGTTCTAGTGCAGAGAAATTTGCAAAGTGTTCCCCCGGGACACAATCAGGCAGTGGTTTCAATGAGGAACCGTGAACCTCTTGGAGCCTTAGAGCTCGCACTTACTTCCTTTAAGGACACAGAGAACACAGCTAATGTCAGGAGGCAGGGAGGTGAGGTCGGGGACTTTTAATTTTTACATTGAAAGAGAAAGTTTTTTAACCTGAAAATGTCATGAAGCAGTGCAATTTAAAAATAAAACAGGGGCCGGCCAGTGGTGTAGCTGTTAAGTTCGTGCGCTCCACTTCACTGGCCCGGGGTTCGCAGGTTCAGACCCTGGGCGTGGACCTACTCACTGCTCATCAAGCCACGCTGAGGCAGCATCCCACATAGAGCAACTAGAAGAATGTACAACTATGACATACAACTATCTACTGGGGCTTTGGGGAGAAAAAAGGAGGAAGATTGGCAACAGATGTTAGCTCAGGGCCAGTCCTCCTCAAAAAAAGAAAGAAAGAAAGAAAAGTCTCCTTAATAAAGCAAAAAATAAAACAGTATGGTCCCACCAAAGAACTGGTGATCTGATAGAGAAGTAGGTCGAGAGGACAGAACAGTTCAATATGCAGGATTTCAAAATAATACTGGAAGTAGATATTACACATGTATGTACTATTCACACAGATAGGTAGAGAGAGAGAGAGAGAGATGATGGATGGAAGGATTGATAACAGATAGCAGATTTTCTGCATATTTACTGAACTGAATGAGGTAGTGACGTTAGTTGTGAGGGTCTACGGAGAAGTTGATATTTGAATGGCTATTTTAAATTTAGTCATTTTATCCATTCATTAAACAAAAACATCATCCTAGGCATTGCTAGGATTAGGAAGTCCCTCAAATAAGTACACACAGCCACGGCCCTCAAGATATTCAGTTTAGGGGCCAGCTTGGTGGCATAGTGGTTAAGTTCACACAATCCACTGTAGCGGCCCGGGGTTCACAGGTTCAGATCCAGGGCGCAGACCTACATACTGCTCATCAAGCCATGCTGTGGTGGCATCCCACATATAAAAAAATAGAGGAAGATGGGCACAGATGTTAGCTCAGGGACAATATTCCTCAAGCAAAAAGAGGAAGACTGGCAACAGATGTTAGCTCAGGGCCAATCTTCCTCACCAAAAAAAAAAAAATATATATATATATATGTATATATATATATATATATATTCAGTCTAGTGGGGGAAGCAGACACTGAAATCGGCAATCACAGCTATCTGGTGTGATCTACTTTCACTAGATGGGGGTAGGAATACACTGTCGTGCTTACAGTTTACAGTGAAGCATGCGAGCATCCCCATGTGCTTTGGAAGACCAAATCCAGCGTGGTCTCCCTTCCGGGGCAATGAGCCTGCGGCCTTGGACTCTGCAGTTGTGTGCGTCTCTCTTATTTCACACTCACTCGCCCAGTCATTGCTCCCCAAAGCATCAGTCCAGATCCAGATGGTTGGGTGCATATGTGGCTCCAGCTTCAGGCAAAATGGCTGCTGAGCATTCTTTAGGATCACGCCAGCTCGGTCTCTCCCACTCTCACTGGGAGACCTGGGTTTTCCTTCCCGCCAGCACAGCTCCTCTGGGCCACTCTGCTCTCCCTCCTCTGTCTCTCACTTTGAAAGGGGGGCCATTGCAGGGGGCTCAGTTCCTCCCCTCCCCAAGGTCTTTTCACTCCTCATGACAATCCCTGCCTCCTTTCCCTGCATTAAGATTCCAAAGGGAAGAACAGCTCTTGCTAAGACAGAGAAAAAAGTACGAAAAGATGATTCAGGGACTCAGCTCCCCCTCACTTACCCAATCCAGGAGTTACTTACGTCACCTCCACGTGGCCAAGGGGAGGAAGTCAAATGATTTTTTTTTCCATAATTAGGAAAATCTACTTCACGATGACCTGCTGCCCACTCCCAGATTTTTAGGAGATAGGCAATGTTTTAAAAACTCCATCTCAAACCAGCATGCTACATACACAAAGGATTAAGTCATTATAAGTGTGATAAGTGTCACACAATAAAAAGCACAAGATGATGTGAATGCATAAAACAGGGAACTCTAAACTAGTGTGCGGGAGGTGGTGGTGGTGGCAAAGTTGAGTACAGAGGCAGGCTCTCCCTGGTTGACGAAGCGTAGGTTCAGGCTTGCTGAGTGGGTAGGAGTCGGCCAGGTAAGTGGAGGGGCAGGTGTAAGGTGCGTGTGAAGGTCTGTGTTGACAAGGAGCCAGCTTGTTCAGGGACCTAAGACATCAAGATGACAGAGATGCAGGACCAGGCTGGAGGGGGTGCTGGACAGGTCCTCAGTGCAGGCAAAGGAGAGCGTCCTGTGTGGTGGGCAAGAGAAGATGCCTAAAGCACATGGCTTGCAGAGCTTCTGCACACATGGGACATAGCCAGGACAAAGTCTCCACTGGCCACGGCAGCAGAAAAATAAGAATAGTGTTTGTAGGGGACAAAACTTCTGGTTTTCCCAGAACAGTCCTGCTTTGTACTTCTTGTCATTTCCCCTTTCGCAGTGGACGGTGTGCTGGTTCATCCTCTCAAACAATTAATAGTGATAACAACAGCAGCAATGAAGTGCACATTTACATAAGAGAGAGAAAGAATAAGAGAACGGAGAAGCAAATGGGGCAACGTGCTAAAACTGACTGACTCTGGGTTTATTAGTTTCCTATTGCTGCTGTAACCAGTTACCACAAACCTAGTGGTTTAAAACAACACAAATCTATTCTTTTAAGTTTCTGGAGGCCAAAAGTCTGCAGTCAGTTTCAGTGGGTTAACATCCAGGGGTCAGCAGGGCTGGGTCCCCAGGAGGCTCCGAGGGGAGAACCCATTCCCATCTTGACGGCTGCTAGTGCTGCATTCCTTGGCTCATGGCTCCTTCCTCCATCTTCAAAGGGCATCGCTCCAACCTTGGCCTGTGTGGTCCCATCGTCTTCTCCTCTCCTGTAGTCAAATCCACCTCTGCCTCCCTCTTATAAGAGAGACAGTTAGGGCCCACTCCGGTGATCCAGGATAATTCCCCATTCAAAATCCTAAGAATCACATCCGCAGGGTTCCTCTTTGCCGTACAAGACAACGCTCAATTTTCCAGGGATTAGAACCTGGATACCTTCCAGGGCTGCTATTTATCCTCCACACAGAGTACAGGGAATACAGGAATCTTCAAGCCTCTTTTGGTAAATTTTCTATCAGTTTGAAATTATTTTAAAATAAAATGTTTTTGAAAGATGAACCAGTTTGGAAGATAAATTATATGGGAACCCTAATAAAGGCCACAAACTTCTTTTTATCCAGCCTCTTCAATCCCCTTCTCCCTTTATTTCATGAAAAATATTTATTAAATCATACACATCCAATGGCATCTTGATTCTAACACCTACACGTTTAATTTCATTTTGAAGACAGATGCCACCACAGGGAGATCCCGGCTGCTATCTTCTTAAAAGGCTGAGAGAAATTGTCACGAAATTGCCCCAGCACTGAAATTTATAAATTTAACGTTGTCAGAGAAGTCATGTTCCTACAGTCTTACGAAGACTCTAATAATTAAAGAGCTAAGAAAGAGTCTTGGGGGCTTTTTTTTCCCCTTAACATTCTTGGCTGCACAGTGAAGCAACAACCGAACGCAACTATAAATGTCTCTTTGCATCCGCTCTGGGTCTCTGCATGACCACCTATTTACGCACGCCTGCAATCTGAGCTTCTTCAGTGCAGTTATTCCAATAACTTAGGGCTCTGTGGTCGTCCCCAGGCTCCTGTCCCCTCATATTTACACAGGGAAGCCTCTCCTTCCTCCCAGGCTGTATCCTTTAATCCAAACTGCTCATGAACTCCACTGAATTCTCTGGTATTATTATTATCTTGTATCACTAGGACTAAGGCCTCTCTGTGGTGAGGTCAGTGGGATGAAGGACAAGCACAAGAGCGGAGGTTCCAAAGGGCTAAGGAGTCTCCCCTGGATTCTGTGACTCCCCACTTCCCCCAGCCCAGCCGGGGGTAAGGACCGGCAGGAACCAGGTCAAGTGATATTCCTCGTTGCAGACACTCAAGCAACAGCTGTCAGGGAAGGAGGAAGGATGGGAAAGCCAGGCAAGGCTCAGACATTGCCCCCAGCTTGAGCTGAGGTGCACTGGGCAGAGTTGGGCGTGGGAGTGTTTCAGGTGGAAAGAAAGAGAAATTTAGGTTTGGGGACAACAACTCCATTCTAAGTAAGGATGGGGAAGACATAAAGAAACATTTGAAAACCTATAGGAAGCAATTTCCTGAAGAAAATGATTTGAATCACAAAAGAAAAAAAACTTTGACAAACTGCCACGTTTTCCTTTGGGCTTAAAACTTGGAAAGAATTGATGGACAAATAAGCAATATTAAATGTGGGGTAATAAAGATATTTTGCAGCTTGTTCCTTTACAATATTTCCATAAGAAAAGGAAGTCCTGAGGATTTTTGCCCTAGATATTTTCATTGAACAAGAACTGTTTTTGAATGTTTTGCTCCTCAGCATTGGACAGAGCAGTGGATTACTGTCCAGGAGCCATTTTAAAGAATATATACAGAACCCCCTTGCCTCAGTTCAAAAAAGTCATTTGCTTCCTTGAATTGCACTCTTTCAGGCTCCACCCCACGAATTTCCTTTTCTATGATCCTCCCCAAAATCAAGTGGGGAAAAAATGATATGCCTCAGTGTATTTGAATATATTTATCTTGTCTTTCAACTACTCTATAGACTGAATATTTGTGTCCCCCCCAAAATGCATGTATTGAAATCCTAACCCCCAATGTGATTTTGTTAGGAAGTGGGGGGCACCTTCATTAGGAAGGAAAACCTTCATGAATGGGATTAGTGCTGGTAAAAGAGACCCGGGAGAGCTTCCTCGCCCCTCCTGCCAGGTAAGGACACAGAGAGAAGACAGCCGTCTATGAATCAAGAAGCCAGGCCTCGCCAGACACCAAGTCTGCTGGGGTCTTGATCTCAGACTTCCAGCCTCCAGAACTGGGAGAAATAAATTACTGTTGTTTATAAGCCACCCAGTCTGTAGCATTTTGTTGTAGCAGCCCAAATGGACTAAGACAAACTATTTCACAACAATTTTGCTCATTTATCTGACAAAAGACACCCTAGTGATAGCTACACACGCTCCAGACTTTCCCACTGATATTTTCAGATGAACCTGGTAACTGTCACAACTAGGTTACCACTAACACAAATGTGTTGTCAGCAAGAGAGAAGAGAGCACTTTCCTTTTTGCAGATATCACCATTCAGATCTGTCATCTAATTATTTTACAGAATAATGGAAGAGGTCATTTCTTCAGTCTTCGGTACATCTTTATCTTATTCTAGATTTAAGGAACACTTCGGTAACCAGGGAGATTTTAACCTTTTGCCCTCTTTAACCTTCATCTCTTCTCAGATCAAAATCACAATCTATGCAGGTGACTAGCTGGCACCCCTGACGGATTTCCTCATTATCTCGACTGACCTGCGGGACTTTTCAGCAAGAAACCTGCAAGCGGGACATGGGCTCTGGCTTTATCTGACTGCGTGTCAAGACGAGTTATGACGACATCCTCTTTCATTTCAGTTTCTTTCAAACCCCCCAGAGAGATGCCTTGAATTCCCCCAGACCCTCATACTTGCCTGTCCTCTCATTTTCAAACTGAAAAAAGCTCAGATTTCCTCCCCGTCCTCCCTCTTCTTCACAAAAGAAAAAAAGATCTTTCGATTGTTGAATGGACAAAAGGGCAACCACGTTTTTATAGATGCACATGAATATTAACGAGCTCATACTTAGTGTCTTATATAGCAATATCTTGTAGAAGAATATTTTCCACGAAGACGTTAATGTTCAACAGAAAAGGGACTATTGCCAAACCAGCTTTAACTGATCTGAAGCAGTACTGGGATTTTTAGAGTTTTCGGTGTGTGATCCCAGGGGTGAGGTTAGTGAAGGAGACTGTGCTAGACACTGCAGCCAACTCTGTCTGTGATGGTTGTTCCCAGAGACCCATTTGCGGGGTTTCTTCCAGCCACATCCAATGACATTCCATGTAAGTCTCCCGAAAAATGGCCGTTGTGCATTTTAACCGATAAGAGCTGCTGAAAGCAAAGCTTGATGCTGAAATATGGACAAATCTCCAAAAAACTACTCAAAACACATAGTGCATTTACCACTATTAAACAAGTGACTTATAAACTTAGATTTGTACGTTAGCCACCCATCACACCCTCTTCTTTACACACACATCTAACCTTATGAATTTCAAATAGTGCTCGCTCAGACTGGACTGAACTTGAGAGTGGGGTTGGTTCCTTCTGAGGCTCTAAGGGGAATCTCTCTCTGAGATTCTGGTGGTTTCCTGGCAATCTTTGGTGTTCCTTGGCTTGGAGAAGCATCACCCCCATCTCCACCTTGATGTTCACACGGGCTTCTCCCTGTGTCCACGTCTCTGTGTCCACATTTCTCCTCCTTAAGGCACCAGTCGTATTGGATTAGGGGCCCACTCTACTGCACTGTGACCTCATCTTAACTAATTACATCTGCAAGGACCATATTTCCAAATAAGGTCACATTCTGCAGCCATGGGTGTTAGGAATTCAACATCTGAATTTGGGAGGACACAGTTCACCCACAACATGCAACATCCTTTCCTCTTTCTTTGAGACACTTTGGGAGCAAAGTCAATTTCACCACCAAAGTTGCTAGAACCTTCCAATCACCCACCACCCCACTGTACCCTGTGGGGGCCTCCGCATGGCCTGTCCTCTTAAGCAGGACTCTGCCCCCCTGCACCCCACTCTGAATTCTCCCCCAGGTTAAAACCTGCTTTCCACAGCTGTGCCATCTGATAACCAACAGTGTTTGTTATTGAGGCAGCCTACATGTAAAACTAGTCCTCCCTGATTCCTTAACTCCAAAGAGTGAGCATCTAATTGCTACAAAGGGAGGGGGAGAGGAGGGATGGTCAGGTTCTCTGGATGCTCTCCAAGCCATAGGCCAAAGGCCCCCACCTGTGCTCAGCACCAGCTCTCAGCCCCAAACTCATGGCCCCCTCTACTTTGTCCAGTTCAAGTATTATAGCTGGTGCTCCTGTCATCTCCGTTGCCAATACTATATCCCAATCAGCTTTTTTGTTGTTGTTGTTGTTATCCGCAGGTCCTGAAATATGCCAAACTTTCAATACTCCTTCAGAACCTGCCTGCAGTGAGAATTGGCCAACCCTTAAAATTCATCCCATGAGGGATTCCTGACATCGCTGTGTTCCTTTTGAGAGGTAACTGGGCAGCTTGGCATTTTTCGTTTTCAGATGACTCACTCTGGGGACAGGCTGTGACCAGTGACTCTGCATTCAGGACTCACAGTGTCCAACACCTTCTCAATCCTCAAACAGAATTCTAGCCTCGGTGCTTACAGGTAGAGTCATCTACCAAGTAAAATCACTATGTCCACTCCCTTATTAGTGCAAAATGTCAGGGTCACCAATTAAAATAGTAAAAGTTCCTTTATAATCAGCTACAATCATCCTAGGAAATGGAATACCATTATTAGAAAGGTATCTTATTAGTGGACTTTGGGGAGGGAGACCCAGAAAACATCTTTTTGTGCATTAACCACTGAGAGTTCTATAAGTTATTAGAAATGAATCCATTGTATTTCTTGATGTCTTATCATTCCAATGTTACTTAACATATTTTAATAGCACATCTTTCTGAAAATGTTCTTTTAGAACTTATACTATTTTTAAAAGATGGCACTCAGACATCACAAATATAAATGTAATATTAATGCTCACTGCAAACCCCAGACTCTCAACCAGAGAGAATAGGTAGATATTTAAGTAATTGTCTATAATATCTAATCAACGTGATCTCTCCTGCTTTTTGGTTCATCCAGAAAATTCAAAGAACAGTCCCCTTCCCCAAGGGCCATCTCAGATTGTCTCTGCCCCACTGGAACTATGTGTCTGTCATCCTGCAATCCCCAGGTCATCAGTTACTCCGCTGCTTGTTCAGGATCTAAATCACTGCAGCAAGTGGCCCATTTGCAGGTGGTGTCAGAACAAGGGGAGAAGCAGGCTTGCCCCCCACAGACTGAGAGCAGGCTGCAGCTCTGCTCCCCTGGCCTCGCAGCGTGGCGCTGCCATGCCAACTCCACTTCGCTGGCGAACCAAGTTTGCAGAACTGTTCTGTCAACAAGAGTCAAAACTCCATAGCATTTTATTTGGTAAGTAATTTAGAAATTACTATCAGCATCTCCTCTCCCTTTTTAAAAACTTATTTTAAAATGCAGAAGGAAGTTCCAAGGATGGAAATGTGCTCCCTTTCTATTTTATAGTAAAATGGTATATTCACATTTATTTTCCCCAAATAAACACACATACACACATGTGATTAAATTGCACGTCGGCTCACATTCTCTCTGCCAATACTATGGAACATCCTTCTCATCGAAACAGTCACAGACTGTGATAGAGCACCATCTCCCTTAATACCAGCATTCCATATATATTATCTGTGGAATATATATATATAGAGAGAGAGAGAGAGAAATATATATATATTCAAATTCATGCATGCACACATACACTTTATTTGGATCATTCAAAATAAAATATGCTTGAAATAAAGTCACCTTAATAGTAAAAAATCAAATTGAAAAAAGGCAAAGTTAATAACCTGACTCATGGCTATCAAAAAACAGTAGTGTCTTTTTAGCAAATGTGCCTTTTTCAGTGGCCAGAGATAATTTCTAAGTGCTTATTACCCACCTGAGCATGCAAATTTTAAATACCTTGCTCTATTACATCCATTCTATTACATCAATTCCTCCAGCAATTTCCTTGTAAAATTAGATTTGTGCTCCTGCTCTCTCCCACAAAGCACTGAACCAAGAACTGTTGTAATCTCAACTGCCTTTCATGGCAAGTTTAACCTTATGATACATGCATTAAATACAGATTAACATCTTGTCTCTGAGAAACACACATTTAGGAGACCAGCCAAAGTTTCGTTAAAATATAAATCAATATACAATCCACGAAAAGAAAACTAGCCAGGTAGAGAGTCCGTGTTCTTCTTTCTAGGAAAATATACTGCACAGCCACTGCCCACACAGGTAAAGTGGGCTTTTAGTTAGGACAATGAACCAAATGGATTCTCCCAAAGTTATGGAAATGAACAAAACAGAATTTTCTAGGCCCACAAATCTCTATTTTGTAACCGATTACTCAAAAGGAACCTAGGAAATCTGACCTCATTCCAGTGATCTCTTTGGCTAGAGGATAGCTCCTCAGATTTACTTCAGGGTTTCTTTAAAACCCATAAGAACTAGGGTGCAATTTCATCAGAAAACTAATTCCCCTCAGGAGTCCACCTCATGGCAAAATGAAAACTTACTCTATATTTCAGGCCAGTGGGCAGTCCTGTAATTGCATAGGAGCAATTAGATAGATCTTTTCATGATTTCCAGAGCAGGGTAAATGCACTTTCCACATTAGAGGTCCTGTCCCCTCTTTTCCTCCTGTATAACAGATTCCAGCAAGACCCCAGGAAGTAAGAGTGACAATCAATTGGAGACAGGTACAGAAAAAGAACTAAAACTTCCATTTCTACCAAAATAACAGCCATACAAAGATATGATCAATATGTTGAAAAAAAATAGGAAAAAGGAAAATGACAGATTTTTTTTGTTACATTACAAACTCTAAATCCTCTCTACTCTCCTTGCATTATTGTATCCTTTTTCTAGACTACAAATCATAAAAATCATTCCTCTTTCATTATTTCAGTGTCCTTGGAGATCTAAGCCATCGAGATTTCTATAACCTGTGTTCTTTCCCTAATACTAAGAAATGTAATTCTTAGACTCGAAGGCAGAAATTGGCTTTCCATACGAGTCCGGCCGTCTGAGAAATTTTATCTGTGATTACTAACAGGTTGACATCACTCTTATTCCTTATTTTTCTCTAAAATGAATGTTTTTATACTCAGTTATTTCAATGGAATATTTGAGAAGTGGACCAGAATCTTTATGGTAAGACGCATTGAAATAATTATTGTGGGTTCAAGTCCTATCCATAGAATATCTGTTGCTCCTGGGTAAGCCACGTTCACTTTTTTTTCCTATCTTCACCCAAATTGCTCATGAGACAGTTTTTCCCACTCAATTAACAGTGCTTTGATGTCACTGTACCCCAAAATATTGATAGATCCAAGGTTAATCACTCCCATAATTATAATATTTATGCCTAATGGGAAATACCATTTCAGCAACATAGAACACTTCCATTGCTGGATTTATGAAATAACTATGCATTTAACTGGAAAGATCACACGAAGGTAAATCATCCCTAGATCGTGTCTCCATAGAGACCAGTTTCTGAGCCCTAGGAGAGTATTACCCACAGACAAAGGACCACCGCAGAGATAGTTCTATGGTATTCACAGGACTTGATTTCTTGGAATTGTTTGCAAGAGCCCCTTCACATATCTTAAATTTGACGGCAATGCAAGGAGAAATAATAGAACCGAAGCCTGCAGAAATGTGTTCAGGCCCCTCGGTGTTCTGTTGTACAGATAAATGTGAATACATTGAAATGCTGCCCGTGAATAACCTTCAGGTTTAGGTGCCCATACCTGGTGTTGGGAAATTAGTGTTCCCAAGGCATGCAGAACTGTGCAAAGTGGCCTAGGACAACGTGAAGCTTGGGGTGAGATAAGATAGCAAAGATTTCCCTTGTTGACCTTCTCTCGTCTAGGCCGTAACTAATTCACTTCCATTCCTGACCTTCCTTGCTCAGCCTTAGAAGAGACAGCTATACCAAATGGACTCACTTGAGAAAAATCAGGAGCAGAGTCTGCTTATGGTGAGGATGAGAGAGAAGAATGCCTCTGCTGTCAGCTAAAAAATACCCAGACACAGTTCTGACTAAAGGGCTTTTCAGAATGGATTTTAAAATGTAAGTTCCAAATTGCAAACTATCAGAAAGTAGGAACATTTTTCTGCTCTGAAACTTTGAAGTAGAGACTTTTTTCCCAGAATATCTAGAAGGAATACTTAAATTTATATTTATGTTTGTTCCTTGTGCAAGGGCTTAAAACCATTGTCATGATGAATGCAAATTATTTACATAACAGCATTTTTAGGTTTCAAAGTGTTCTCAAAGAATAATTCTTCCAGAAAAGTAAAATGTTCCTGTAAGATATTTCTATATAATTATGTTTAACAGAATAACTGAGTAAATAAAGTTAGTCTAAGGTCAAAGGCTCTAAAGCCAAGGTCAAAAATGAGCTCTGTAGCAATTTATTGCTTTCAGCACTGTGTGCCAATTTTTATTTAAAGTCCTTAGGACATTCTATCCAAAAAACAATATAATTCCACAGAATGTGAAGAACGAATACTGCTTTCCTTTGTTTTTGTAACACTATCCAGAGCAAAGTGTGAATCAAATTAACTTAAACCCAAGAAAGGTAATCCACTTGTTTTGCCTCCTATCAGGGTTTTTAGGATTGCAATGATAATAATGACTTTTGGGTTGTTCCCTGGAAGTCTACACTAATTTAATTAAGAAACCTTGAGGTTCTTTCCAGATAGGTGCTAACAATACCCCCAAACATAAATCATGTTAGACAGTGCTGCTTCAATGGCAGGTCTTCATTAATTTCTTAAAACAGAAATAAGAAGGGTAATCACCATGTGAAGCAGGAAACGTCAAAAGATATTTGACAGCTGTGTACCTTCAAGTTAACCATCACTGCACCAGAAAAGCAACAGGGCAGCTGTGCAAAACCAAACCCATGGAGTGAAGGCACAGCAGCGACGAGATAGACCTCATCTGCCATCTTTGGTGAGGAATTGATAACTGCCACAGGAAACGAAACAACAGCAACAAGGAACACAAATATCTGCCAGGGCTAAGCAATGTATCTAACAAAATAAGAAGCACAAGGTGACAATTGAAAAAAATATATTTAATACCTTAACGCTATGAACATTCAACAAATATGAAAGACCACGCTAAATTATATCCAATCGGATGAACTGAAGTATTCAACAAATCCATAAGGAAACACAAATACACAAAAAAGATTTGTTTTTCCCCCAATGTGTGCTACTTCCTGGTACTTTATATGACCAACTGCACAACATCAGCAATTAACTGAGAATGTAAACATTGATAATTTGAGGCAGACACTTGGCACCATAGTTGTCCTCTTATAATTCATTTTTTAAAGCCAACAAACATGAAAGTAAAACCATAGGTGGGAGAGACAAGAGTAATTTTGAAAAATTTATGTACAAGCCAAATCTGTCCAAGATATAATAAAGAGGAGCAGTGCAGTGACAAAGATCACATAGTACCAGAGTCATGTCAATTACAGCAACCCAAGGAGAAGTAAGCAGTGGACCGACTTCAGCTGCTCTGGTCACCTTAGGAGATGTGTGCACTCCTCCACTATTATGAGGGGTGCTAATCTAACATGTCACAACTTTACCAAGAACATGTATCAATTATTCTGTTACAATGATTTTTTCTTGGTTATTTAATAAATATGGGTTGAACTCTACAATGTTTCAAACATTGTGCTGGGCACTTCTGACCCCCGCTTTTTGTACCTCATGCTTCTGTTTAACACAGGTTAATAATATCTCAGTGGCTTTATCCATACAAATTCAGCAATAGGTTTAAATGGCTTTAAAAAAATCCATGTGAAGCTTTATTTTTCCTAAGTGCAGAAACATTAAAATTCTGTTTTTAAAGAATATTTAAACAACATATGGTCCAATACTAGGGCTACACTGCTGGGTCGACACCTAGGGGGCAATGACCTCTACAGAGGGTACTGCCGATGCAATCTCACGCAGACCCATACAGACTCACAGAGAAATGAGGGATTTGCTTTCACTTCCTCTTGAACTTTTTCTGTATTATACAATTTTTACTATTTGTATGCATTACTTTCTAACCAGAATACACACACACAAGGAAATCTTGCTCCCCTCATAGAGGTGGCAATACTTCGGCACGTGACATTACTCAAAAAAATTAGAAAAAACTCCAAGAGTGCTTCCAAATTCAAAATCCAATCCTATCGCCACCTACTCATTCTCAGCTATGACCATGAAAAAGTCATAAGAATGCGCTGAGAGCTTTTATTCGCAGTTAACCATTCCCTGAAATTAAAGTAGGAAAATCCAGAATTCTTGGCTCAAAGCATCTTGATCTATTCAAACACAGTTTGAAGAGGCTTGGATTAGGGCACACCCGTGGACTAACCGCCACAGGAACCACTAAGTCAAAAGGTGACCCACTCAGAGTCTCCTAGACCTTGATGGGAAATGTTCACCGTGATACAGCTTGTGAGAAGTTGTGCTGTTCTCTGCATTAGGGCTTATGCATTATTAAAGGGCACCTCATTATGCTGGAAATTATGACCTTGTCACCAACACTATAAATGTCAAGAAATACCATTTAAAAGAATATATTGTCTCGATTATAAAAAGAAACCTCTTTGCTTTGGGGAAAAAAAAGAAAACTTGCTTTGTTTTCATTGAAATCCTTTTAATAAAAAGATTTGTAACGAATCATGGCCATTTCATAAAGTTTCTTATAACACAAGCTTTGAAATTGAAAGAGAAATTACACGCACCCACACACACACACACATACTTCAAGACAGTATTGGGAAGTCTGGATCTTCCTCAGTAAATAACTGTTGATTGCACACATAAATTATTTGACAATACACCACAATCTATGTAGCATTAAAGACCATGTTGTCTAAATAAAATATTACTTTCTCATACAAAGAAGTTCTTCCAAAACTTGAACATTTACATAATTTTTGTTTTATGGGAGTAACACATACAGTATTATTTCTTAATATAATTCCTTAAAATAGATCACTTTTTAAGAGTCTAAGTGTCTACTTCATCCTCAGGGATAATATTGGTAAAATTGATAACATATTGACAAAATATTGGTAAAATAATACCAGTAAAATCCTGGATTTTATATGCAAGTTACACATTCTACCTAATATTTATGAACTCGTTTTTAAAAAACCTAATGAATGAGTATACTAAATATACCACATTACATGAAACATTGATGAGATATTTTTCATTAAAATCTAAATCCTCACAACTATATCTAATTAACTTAGCATTACAAAAAGAGATACTCTGATACTCTGCAGAGCTTAGAACACAGAGAGGGTACTCGCTATGAGGCAGAGGGGAAGCCACTGGGCTTGATGTACAAGACCTGGACCAGTGGGGACACTGTCTCTTAGTCACCAGGGACTGATGCTCTAGCCTCCCTTACTCGTGTGTAAAATGAGGATGATATTGAGTCCTGAATCTGAGAATTGGTTAAACATATATGTTTGATAATTGGTTAACATATATGTTAGATATATGCAGGTTGCTAACAAACTGTGTTTTGCAAAGACAAGCTATTATATTAGACAGCATGGCATAAATGCCTGTGCACTATGTTGTGTGTGACACACTTGTATTAGCCCTGCTATGGCCCAGGCACTCCATCAGCAGCTGGAGATAATGAGGAATAGTCCCAGGCCCCACCCTCAGGAAAGAATTCTTTCATTAAAAGCTCATGTGCACCTGACACTCAAATCATTCACTTAATACTGATCCCTTTAAAGAGTGCTTATTCAAATACATATATACAGAAGATGGTGGAAAAATAACACCAAGCTCACCTTTCCTTTGACTATCACTTGTCTTAGCTCAGGCTGTTACAACAAAATACCACGGACTGAGAGACTTATAAACAACAGAAACGTATTCCTCACAGTTCTGGAGGCTAGAAGTCTGAGATCAGGGCAGCAGCACAGTGGGGTTCTGGTGAGGACCCCCTTCTAGGTTGCAGACTGCCCACTCCTGGCCATATCCTCACATGGCAGAGAGCAGAAAGAAAGCAAGCTCTCTCCTGACTCTTATAAGGGTGGTAATCTCCTCAGGAGGGCCCCACCCTCATGATGCCATCCAATCCTAATCACCTGCCAAAAACTCCACCTCCTAACACCATCATGTGGTGGGGGGGTTCAACACAGGAATTTTAGGAGGACACAAACATTCAGTACATAACATCACTGATTTGATGTTTGATTTTAGACTGCTTAGACACCACACCTTTGTCAACCACGTGGATTTAATTACACTCTCAGAGTATTTCCTAAACCTAGCAAACGTCAGAATGACTGGAGGTGCTGGTTGAAACTGCAGTGTCTTGCTTCTACTGAGTCAGGATTCTCAGAATCCTACTGAGGAGGATTCACTTTGGATGGTGTTTTTAAGAGTTCCCTGGTGATTCTGTGATTAGCTCTAAGAGAGTGGTTCTCAAGGTGTGGTCTAAGGAACAGCTGCATCAGCATCACTTGGGAACTTACTAGAAATGCAGATTCTCAGGCCCCACCCCTACTGACTGAATCAGAAACTCTGGGGTGGGGACCATCAAGCCCTCCAGGGGACTCCGGTTGCATGTTAAAGTCTGGGAACTGCTGGTTTAGGATACAGTGTAAAAATATAATTAGAGGCACGTGAAGATTACCCAAGTTTGAGAAACACTACATGATTGCAGATAAAACATACAGCTCTAACACACTGGTTCTCAGCTCTGCCACCTCATTAGAATCACCTGGGATGCTTCCAAACATCCTGAGGCCCAGCAGCACACTGCAGACCAACTTATATCTAGAACTCTGGGAAAAGACGCAGGCATCAGTATTTAAAAAAAGTATTCTTCCTAGATGTTCCATTTAAATGGAACAACTCTGATGTTTCACTCAAATAAAAAAAATTGTGATATAAATATGCTGCTTTTGTTCTCGGGTTTCCTTGCCCCAAACACAGAATATGAATATCCATCCAAGATGGTTTATGTTTTATTCTGAAATTTTTAAGGCAAAGAAATTACGATACAACTTATTATGTAAAGACGTTGCGTATGTGCCACGTATACGTGATATACTCATAAACGTGTTTACAGATGCAAAGTATCAAGCTTGCAATTTTGAAATTTGTTTTAAACCATCTAATCTTGAAGCCGTCGAACCGTATTTTTGTGATTCCAGAATGTATTTCATTTATACAAACACACTTTTGTCAATAGGATATAGGACTTTTATCTTCTCAAAGAGGTCAAGTGTTAAGTCAGAAACATCTTTCAAAGGGAATGTGATAAAAGTAATGTCAAATTCAAGTAAGTGATCTATTCCAGAACAAAGCATCCCATTTTCTCTCTTCAAAGGTTTCTAACAAGTAGGTATTAAACTTCATCTTAATGTTTAACACACAAATTTATTTTTCAAACTGCTGCTTTGAAAGCCAAGGCTGAGAATTCTGTAATGTCGCTGCATTTCTTTTTTGATTTCACCCTGCCAAGGCGAAAGCAGCAGTCACTCCCAGTAGGATTTTGTCTAGGCAAGAGGCAAAACTGAATGCCTCCAGTGATCCCACTGGGCACTAATCTCGAGGCTCATTTGTCAAATCTGCATTTCATTTGTTCCCCTGGCTTTGCAGAAGTTTATTGATAAGCCGTTTTTGTCATATTCCCAGGAACTAGATGCGGATCAATCTCGTTTGCATCCCTACCTCTTTTGTAATTAGTGACCCGGTGGGTCTCCTACAGGAAGGGTAAATTCGAGGACAAATTCTATCGAGTGGCTCTTATTGTAAACAATTTGCTTTCGTGCTGGGTTCCTAGGTTGCTACATTTTGAAGGTTTATATTTTTTTCTTAAGAATTTGTTCTCCTTCAGAACATCATAAAAAGTGATGTCAACATTTTATTTACTTTATTTCTGTGGATTGTGTTCAGGGCAACTGATCCTAAAAGATATAAAACATCTGGGACTAAGAGATCCTTTTTATGAAGATGGTGTTGAAAGCAAAGAAGGAAACCCCTGACACCACACCCCTCCCCTGCAAAATCAAAGTCACAGCTGTCTTTGAAGGTCAAGAAGCCTGTGCTGAAAGGCATTCACAGGCACAGAAATCCACAGTCACTCACTTCTCAGTGGCACAAGACCCTGGGACTGCAGTAGCAGCCCACGTCCCGTTGGCAGAGCCCTCTGCAGAGAAACAGTTTCCACCACCACAACCTCATCAGGCTCCCCAACTACGAAGACAGCGATGGAAGAGATTGAGGGTAACACCATAGTGGTGTTTGTGGAGGACATCAGGGCCGACCAGCACCAGATCAAACAAGCTGTGAAGAAGCTCAGTGCTGGACGTGCTCAAGGTTAACACGGCCTCAGGGCCTAGTGGAGAGAGGGCACCCTAGGGCCAGCCCCTGACTGGCATGCTTTGGACACTGCCAACCACTTTGGCATCACCTAAACTGAGTCCCAACCAGCCAGCTGGCTGGTTCTAAATATATTAATTTTTTCTATCATCCAAAAATGGAGGAAGGGGGAAGAAATACTAAGTCCAACAACAGCTGTCCCAGATGTTACCTGAGCTAAGCAGAGAAATCAGACCTGTTTGGAGTCAGATTGGTATGACATAGTGTCTCAGTTGCTTACTAACTGTACACTCACCCTGGGGGAAATCTCTTTAGCTATAAAATTGGCAGAACAAAATTTACTTGCAGGAATTTTGAGGTAGAAACAATGAGTACACAATGCCTGGACACAGAGTAGGTGCTCAGAAAATGATTGCTATTATTAGAAATATGAGCTAAAAAGGACACCACAATCATTAAAAATGGGGAGGGAGGAAGCAATTTGGCAAGAATCCCCAGAATAGAGAAACATAGGTGCAGATAGAGCACAATTAAACCAAAGAATTGGTTTGAACACTCAGATCTGGGGTCATTCTCAAACCTCTGGGAGGGTCCAAGTTTCAAATATTCAGAGCTAAGCGTTGGCTAATGAATCCTGGTGGGGGAGGGGAGACTCTGCTCCAGGGACAGACAGGGTGGCAGTGTGACTTCCTAGGCTGGCTGCGGATGGGGAGGAGCAGAGCCTCTAAGAGACAGGGCAGTGAGAATAATTTCAAAATCATTTCATGAGATGACTGAACCCCTTTTGCACCTTCATGGGGGTTATTTGAGTTATGTAAGTGGATCGACTTCTCACTGAGGGAGCAATACTCAAGGCCGGTTAACTTGGATTAGGTCAAGAGAAGCACTATGTGATGGACAGTGAGCGGCAGGCAGCGGGAAGGAGAGAACCCGAGTGCACATCACCCAAGAACACTGCCTTCTTATCATCTCACCCCGGCGGCGGCTGGTCCTCTGATGCCGGACTGTTGACTCAGGAATGTTTTGTGAAGTCGCACACCTGTGCTTGCCCGGCTAGCCCAAGAATCCCTCCTTCCTTGAGCCCCGCTGAATTCAGCTCTTCATAACATCAGGGTATTTCCTTATGTGCTTTCTCATTCCTCTCTTGCTAAGAGGAAAAAGAAAAGGTAAAAAGGAGAACTACTGAAGACACATTCATGAGTCTACTCTTCACTTCGCTCCGTTTTTGCGATCAGTTGATTCAGCGCAATATTTCAGGATTCCCTACCTGCAGTACATAAAGAATTCCCTCTTGAATACCAAGACTCAGCCATCTCCTTTCCCAAAACTTTGCAAATGAGTAATTTCAGAAACATTTTCATCATCTAATAAATTCCATATCATTTTGTAAGACATTTAATTCCTCCATCCCTTATCCCCCCACCTTTATTGTGTAACTACTATGTGCCACTTCCCGGGAACACAAAAACAATTATAAGATAAAACAGACAGCATCTTCCCTCAACAAGCTAAGTGTATAATGGAGGATATGATAAACTGATAATTAAATAAGTATTTAAAATTCCAATTTTTTTAAATTAATAGTAAGTGTAAAGCTTGAGATGTCCTGTATATGAGATATTATGAGAACAAAAGCCCTACCTGGCATTGATAGGAAAAGTGAGGAAGGTTTCTGTAGTAGACAGAATGATGGCCCCTCTAAGATATCCAGGACCTAATTCCCCAAATCTGTGAATATATTAGGTTACATGGCAAAGGGGAATTAAGGCTGCAGGCTGAGTTAAGCCTGCTAATCAGCCAATTTAAGGTAAGGAGAGTATCCTGGAGTATGCAAGTGGACCCGATGTAGTTATAGTGGTCCTTAAAAGTGAAAGGGGGAGTTAGAAATGGACATCAGAGGGATGTGACTTGAGAAGGACTCAATTCCATCATCAGTGGTGAAGGTGGAGGGAGAGGGCTATGGACAAAGGGGGTGGGGGCTCTAGAAGCTGGAAAAGGCAAGAAACAGGTTCTCCACTAGACCCTCTGGAAAAGAATACAGCGGGCCGACACCTTTATTTGAGCCTAGTAAGGCTGTCAGACATCTAAACTACAGAACTCTAAGAGAATAATCTGTGTTGTTTTAAGCCACTACGTTTATGGTAATGTGTTATGGGGCCCACAGGAAACGAATACAATTTCCCTGAGGCACTGATGCCTGAGCTGAGTTTTCGTAGAGGAGGATTTAAGCCAAGCTAGGCAGGGAGGTGATAAAGCACATCCTCCATGAAGATAGTCACAATGAGCTTCCTGGCACCGAAGCATAAAGGTGAAGACAATGAGTGGTAGGAACGGGGACTGGAACCGATAGGCAGAGCTCCTCTTTCTGTAGAATTTCTATGTTGAGTTTGTAAGGTTCTTTTTAATTCTAAAATTTCATGATTCAATGTAAATCCTTAAAATTCAATGTAAATCATCTAACCTCTTCTGGATTCTGCCCAGTGATGGAGTTATCTGCTCACAAGGCAAGCCTATCCCTTTCTCGGATATTCTAATCAGTGAAAAGGGCCTGCTTCTTTTGAGACACACTCTGCTCCCTTGCATCTTCCATCCATTTTAACCCTCAGGAATTTTATCCCTCTTCTAAATACATGGCTTAAATGTTATCCTTCTTCAAACATTTAGAGACATTTTTCTTAACCTTATATAATATCCCAGTTCTTTCACTCATTCCATGTGTGCTAAGATCTCCGTGTCATCTTCCATCCTGATTGCCTCACTTGGGACGTATTTTACTTTGCCAATGTTCTCTTCAAACTATGGCACCCAAAATTGTCATTCTGCAGATCTGCAGATCTGGGCCAGTAAATCCAAAATGAACTGAAATCGTTTACTTTCTTGTTCTTTACACCTCTACTAAAATAACTGAAAATTATCTTGCTTGCTGTCAAGTAAAACACTCAGATCTTTTTCAAATCAACAAGTATGGGAATGAGTTGATCCCAGATTTATACTGTATAATAGTCAAATAAAAAGTTCACTTGAACGTCACTTGCTTTTTCAAAAGTCTGATGTAGCACGACATGATCACTGGAAGAACAATCCAAAGAGTAGAGATGTAGAACTGGCTGTGTCACTTACCAAATGTGCGATATGATCTGTATTTCCCAGATTTCAGCCATTCACTTACAACTATTGTGACGCTTGTGATATCTTAGTACTAATATTCAATTATTTAATAAAATCAACTCATTTTCAAAAATTTAAATAGGAATTTTTATTTCGTTAAAGATCATGGACGACTGGTATACCATATCTCAATTTTCACACTACCAAAACTGAACTACTGATCTTCCCGTCAAAATCTGTTCTAGGGTGAGCTTTCCCACAGTTGATGTTTCCATCTTTCCAGTGGCTCAGGCAAAATCAACAGACAGCAAAATATATCTACCTTGGGGTCGTCCTTGACTCTTCCCTTTCTCTCATAAGTCCTACTGACTGGAAAATCTTATCGGTCCCACCTTCAAAATACAGCCAGAATCAAATACTTCTCAACAGCCAGAGTGATCTTTTTAAAACATAAACTGGTTCATGTGACTCCTCTTCTCACACTCGTCCAATGGCTCACATACCAGTAAGAATAAACGTCTACCAGATCCTACGTGATCCATATCTATAGCAATCAGCTGCAACCTCGACCTCATCTCCTACTGCTCTCTCTCACTGCTCACTCCACACTGGCTCCCTTGCTATTCCTCTAACAGGCCTGGCATATGCTCATATTAAAGATTTTGCACTGGCTATGCCTCCTGCTAGGATGATCTTCCCTGAGATACCTACATAGCTAAGTCCCTTGTCTCCTTAAAATCATTATTCAAATGGCACTTTCTCAGTGATATTCTCTGACCATTCAATTTTAAATTGTAACACCCCCAATCCTCCTTACTCTGGCTCCCTATTTTTCTTTTTTCCCTAGGACTCATCATATTCTGACATGCTATGTAACTTACTTATCTACCACGTCAGTTGTTCATTTTCTGTCTCACCCCCTCCCACTAGAATGTAATCCCACAGGCCACAGATCTCAGCTTTGCTCACTGTACACCCAAGTACCTAAAACTGTGCCTAACACATAGCCTGCCTGCTGGTCTCCTCCACCTTAGCTGAGCCCCTGATCTGATTTCTGCAGCTGTCTATATCAGCCAGAAGACTGCAGCACCAACATCACCACTATAAAGAAGTAAGGACATGGGAGAGAGCCTAGATAACCTGGGGTATGGCAACGACTTTTTAGATGCAACACCAAGTGCATGATCTATGAAAGAAATCACTGATGAGCTGGACTTCCTTAAAGTTAAAAACTTCACTCTGAGAAAGACAATGCCAAGAGAGCGAGAAGACAAGCCACAGAGTGGGAGAAAATATTTGCAAGAAACACATCTGATAAAGAACTATTGTCCAAAATATACATAAAGGTTTTAAAATTCAACAATAAGAAAACAATCAAGTAAATGAAAAGATGTTCCACGTCATATGTCATCAGGGAAATGCAAATTAAAACAATGAGATACCACTACACTCCCATTAGTGGTACCTGTTAGATATCACTACACATTTATTAGAAATCTAAAACACAACACAAATGCTGGGAGGATGTGGAGCAACAGGAACTGTTGTTCACTGCTGGTGGGAATGCAAAATGGTACAGCTAGTTTGGAAGACAGTTTGGCGGTGTCTTCCAAAACTAAACATTCTTACCATCTGATCCAGCAGTCGCACTCCTTAGTATTTATGCAAAGGAGTTGAAAAGTTGCATCCACACAAAAACCTGCACATGGATGTTTATAGCAGCTTTATTCGTAATTGCAAAACTTGGAAGCAACCAAGATGTCCTTCAGTAGGTAGATGGATAAATAAACTGTGATACATCAGACAATGGAGTATTATTTAGAACTAAAAAGAAGCAAGCTATCAAGACATGAAAAGACATGGAGAAACCTTAAATGCATGTTAACAAGTGAAACTAGTCAATCTATAAAGGCTGTAGCCTTTTCTTACTTTCTTACTCTTCTTACTGTGTGATTCCAACTATATGACATTCTGGAAAAGCCAAACTATGGAGACAATAAAAAGATCAGTGGTTGCCAGCAGTTGTATGGGATAGGGATGAATAGGTGGATTACAGAGGATTTTTAGGGCAGTGGAAAACCTCTACATAATGATGGATACACATCATTATAATTTGTCCGAACATATAGCATGCACACCACCAAGAGTGAATCCTGATGTAGACTATGGGCTCTGGATGATAACGATGTATCAGTGTAGGTTCATCCTTGTAACAAATGTCCCACTCTGGTGGGGGATGTTGATAACGAGGCATGTGTGGGGCCAGGAAACCCCTGTTCCTTCCTCTCAACTTTGATGTGAACCTAAAACTGCTCTAAAAAAAATTGTGTTGGTAAAAAAAAAAAAAGAAAGAAAGAAGGGGACCACCTATCCAGGTACTTCCCTTCAAAAAACATGATCTAGGGTAAGTCACTAAACCTTTTTGCCTCCTCTGCTTACCTCAGGCCAAGGATGGCTCTTTGGAATAAGGTGCCAGGACACAGTACAATTTTGTGATATACAAATATCTTATTTTTATTATACGGTTGGAGTGAAAATAAATTTTGTTTAGAACTCCCTGTTTTTCTGATAGATATACATAGGAGTAACTACTGACTTGTGCTCTGTGCTAGTGACATAAGGAAGAACTTACCAGATGTGAGGGTATGATTTTTCTGTTCCACTGCTTTGCTCTCAAATATCTTTAGTTTCACTGCTTCCTTACTGCAACAACTTGAATTTCTTATATGTTACTCATTAACACAGTAACTGTCTTCAAAGTATGAAGAAAGTGGGTTAAATTTTTCTCTTGCTTTAGAATATTCTTCTAAAGCCAACAGGAGGATTTAGCTGGAGACCAGCCATAGAAAATCATGACACAAGTACAAAATATAAAATCAGATATAAAAATGTGTATGTTGGCCCCCTCCTGAACCTACAATAGCTCTCTTATAAATAAAGTAAAATAACCTGAACAAAGAAACAGCTACAGAAAAAAAACCCACAGCAATTAGCAAATCCCACTCCAAACGTCTGGGACTCATAAATATCCCCCCTCTGATGCACAGAGGCATAAGACTTACTGTATGCCACGTGCTGCTACCTCCATCACTGTCTTGAGTGGGGTATTTACAGTAACTTACAGCTGCAAATTCTTGACTGTACAGCCATATGTTTCATTATTCAACCAGATGTAGGCCATAAAACTGTTTTATCTGTTTTGTGGTTTGCTTGGTACTAATAAAATGAACTCCAAATACCTAACTTAGTGGCTGTTCTGATATGGCAGCACGTTAGCAAAGTCCAGTCTTGCTGTCTGTACACTCAAAATGTTCTAAAATCAAAGTATATTTGGGAAGATATATTCCTGCTTCTAAAGATCTCATAAAGATCCTTGCAATTTGAATGAATTGTGCTGTACAATGGCTTGTTTTTCTATTGATTTCTAGGCTGATGGACCATAACCTTCATTGATAGTTCATGTTGGCTTCCTTCAGTCTGAAAAGGAAATAGCACTAAGGCTTTTCTCTTCCTTGGAGCCTACATTATTGATATTCTTTAATCATTATGTTGGAACATAAAGCTTCTGTTATGTTGCAATTATTATGTGTCCTTACTAGAATGTAGTTAGTGAAACAAAAATAGACAATGCAGTGCACCACAGGGCTGTCCTGCTGTTCTCTGCTACACTGAATACAATACACAGAACTCAGAGAAAACTCCCCATTCATGCTGATTTTTTGGCAACAGTGGCACAAAAGGAATCTTCCTAAAGTTCTCACAAGTGAAAATATCATAATTTGCATTTTAACCCAATAGGGGTTATGCAGAAGAGCTGAGTCAATTTTCACATAACAGTGAATTATTTTTTGTCACATTATCTTTCTTTAGATACTTCTTATGAATTTCATCATTTTTAAGACATGAAATAATGAAACAAAATTATGAACTTCCTACAAGAAAAAGCTGACAAAATTTAGCTAGATTTTTAAGATCTTTGGAGATTTCTTCCACTAGATTTTATCTAAATGCCCATAGAGTATGGGAAGGAGTCCTGTCAACCTACAGCCATTGAGATGCCTTAAAATATATGAGGTCAAACATTTATAAGCACAAATACTTCTACGCCTTCTTTTTTTACTATTCCTTAAAGAAAAACAAAAAGGTCTAATGATCACGCATGCTTACCAGAACAGATATTTTACATTTCTGGGAATAACCTCCAAGAGGCAGCATGTGTTAATTCAAAGTCAGAATGGATGGGGGATGGGGGTGGGGCCCGTTGACTTTGCCACCCTTGGTTTCTTCCTGTGATTGCAATTACCTGCTGTTTGAAGAATGTTTCTTGTTTTCTCCCCGTTCCTGGTACTGGGTGAGGCCATGTGACTAGTTCTGGTCAATGCCTTGTAAGTGGAAGTGATGGGTTACCTCTGAACTTAGCATTTAACTATTGGTGCAAAACCCTCCAGAACCATCTTTTCTCTCTGACACAGCTGCCAGTGGCTACTTCATCTCCCTGAGCTCTAGAGGGTTCCTGCTGCCACCCAGGATGGACATAAATGAACCTTTGTTGTTTTAAGCCACTGACACTTTGGAGTTGGTTGATGTCACAGCATAACCTAGCCTGTTCTGACGTTTAAAGAAAGAAATGTTTGCAATAGTTGAACCAGTTCTGCATTTTGCCTTACAAGTATGGTTGTCTACATTAGAAACTGTGACGTTCTCAGGGGCTTCATAGCCCAGGGTTTCTATGCAGTGATGAAGGGACAGAAAGCAGGGAAGGACAGTGGCCATGAAGGTGGTCTTTTTTTCTAAATAAGGAAACTAAAAATGCCTGGAGGTTCCTATAGAACAAAGTTCCAGGCTGAGTTACCTGTCCTCTTTTTTTACAAGAGAAATCTGGTTAAAACGAAATTCAGAAGTTGCTTTGAAGAGAAAAAAAAGGGTGGGGGGACATAATATACAGCCAGACCAAGTGAGGCAAAGCTACCTGGCATTTATATACTCATTACAGGTGTATGAATTTCAGAACTTCGACTGGGTTTTTTTTAGGTAACAGCTGTGACTTTACATCCCCCACCTATTGCCTGCTGGTCAGGGAAACAGATTAGGGACACAGGATTTTGGCCCTTTGTTTTACACTAGGGGACTACAGGAGAAGCAGGTGTGGCTGAAGATGAAAAGGTGTGAGGTTCCTTTGCTCTCTGTCACCTCGTGCCCTCGCAGCTGTAAATACCGAGCTTTTTACCGGCTCTGTGTTATGACCACAGGAACACTCACGTTTCACTTACTCAAAACAATGTGGAAGTCATCGGCACAGTGGACTTGATCTTTTGAACTTCAGAAAACCCTAACCTGAAGCAGGTTATCTTTCATTTTTAGAACATGAGTGCAGTTTGGGACCCGGGGCTTCCATTAGCTACTCTGACAGATTTTCTTTTCACCCATGGCAATGTGAAAAGACATTTTTTTCTCTGTCTCTTGAAATGACAATATTGTGAACATCTGGTTTGTAGCTTTCTTAACAAAGTTTGTTCGGCGGCACCATTAAGTTTAAACATCTGTCATTTATATCAAGCAGTTGACAAAGTGCTCAATGTTGAATTGCAACACAGGGAACTACATCACTAAATATCTTCTTTGGGAAACAAATTGAAAAAGAGTTAATTGTCTCTTCTTGAAGGGAGTGGGTCCTAATCACCAAAGGTGTCTGTTTTCTTTTCCAAAAGAGAAAATGTCTTCAATTTATTCTAGTAATTTTCTATTTTCTGTCCCACTGACTACTGTATTTAATTACTCTAAATCACTCTCCACATAAAGACAGTGATGTGCTTCTGAAAGCCATTTCAAGGATATTGTTTTGTAAACGTGTTTGTTTATTTAAAAAGCACTGAAAGTTCTCAGCAGATCTGAACCCAGTGGGTGACCTCGAGGGCAGGCTGGGTCTGTCACTGGTTATCACAAAGTGTGCAGGTGCTGGTGCTGTGACCTCTGTGAGCCCAGCACTCTGCCCTGTCTCCACATTCTCCAGGAGGAGAGAAGATCCGAGAAAACATAAATGTGAACTATCATTTGCTGTTTAAGCTGAAAGTGATAACAGATGAATATCACTGAGACCCCTGGATCTCTTGACTCCACAAAGAGGACTAAGATTTGATTTGTCAAGAGGCTGGCAGACTGCTCGTCAGTACCTAGACCCAGCTGGAGAGCTCAGCCGTTAGGGAACAGGTAACATGTGATGGATTAAATACAAAATATCTGGATGCCGTAATGACACTCATAAAGTTTCACAGTGATGTCTTTTTCAAGCGATGGGATAAAGCAGCATTTTTTTTTTCCAATAAGAAGACTAATGTCTTCTTTTTATTCTCTAAGTGTAAGACTCTTTTAGTTATAATCTCTGTAAAGGATTAAGTAATGTGAGAATATTTATTATGCTTGAAAGGTGTGGTTTTTTAGTCAAAATTTTAAAATTTTGCTTATTAAGTAATCTAGTATATAGAAATTCTACCTCTTCTGTATCAAATTATTTTTTATTTGGATAAAATACCTTTTTTTCTGATGGTCATTAAATTATGCATAATGCCAAAGCACAAAGAAAGGGAGAAAAAAGTAAAATAAGAGCAGAGACATTGTTGTGAGGAGCTTCAGTGGGGTTCAAGTCAGGGCTGCGCCCCTGACCAGTGGAAGGACCTTGGCCAGGTCATCTACCTTCTAAGTCTCTGTCTTTTCAACTCCCCAGTATTGGTAATAAGTCCCACCTCACACAATTATTATGAAATGAGAGCAGACAATGCAGGTAAGGAGCCTCGCAGGCAAGTGCTGAACAGAAACCAGCCATTCCTATCACTTCTGGTAATTTATGGATATCTGAATAATTCCCAAATATCACTGAATTCTGACATTGTATTTCTTTAATGTTTCTTGTCAAAGAATATATGATTTGGCCCCCAGGCTTCTTTCTCTGAGTGGTTTTCTTTGAGATTTGACTTAAAATGATCTGTAGTTTTCCATTCTTATAGGAACTAAGTGTCTTGCTTTTTGTTCTTGGTTGGTTGGGTTTTAATGAAATAGAGAACTGAGGCACCTCCCCAATTAAAGCTGACAAACCAGGCACATGAAAGACATTCATTTTTCAAAGCTTAGAACCAGCCTGAACCCATTATGCATATGAACAGTATTACACATCAAAATGTCCTGCTTAGCCCACTCAAAATTAGCATTAAAATAAAACTTGGTTAGGTAGACACGTTTTAAGTCTTTTTAAAATTTCTACAAATTTGAACAAATCAAGAGGGTGCTTTACAAAATGCAACCCTTGGGCGGTACCTTCCTTCTAATCTAGGATGGTCCACTGCTTGGCTGTCTGCCCCCATACTTTCCCTGCAAACAATCTCTCTCCAACCTCCCCATCTCAACTGTTCAAGACAGACAACCCTCCAATTATTATTTTTACTTGATTCTAAAATCAATAAACACATTTTTAAAGTAAAACTCAACTCCACAATGAGACACTGTAATATTTTGCACCCTGCATTTTAAAAAGTTTTAGCTCTAGTCCTAAATGGGGAGAGTACTGTTTAAATAATCAGTACTACCAAGTAGTACAAATGGTTCCTAGAATTCAGATATTTCACAAAGAGCAATTTATTACAAAAAGCATTAGGATGGTCTTACCATTTGTAATAAGCAAATAATTTTTATAAAATTTATAAAATCATGGCCAAATATATGATTATAAAAACATAATTTGTATGTGGGATTCCTGTGGGACTCCACTCCATCCTTAGCTTTCATATAATGGGACTTAAGTGTCGATATATTACCAGATAAAACACTGATACAAAACTAGAATATAGGTTTCAATTAAAGTCTAATTTTCAAATTGTATGCTTCTCTAAGCTAAGGATAAGGAAAACATTACAAAATGTAAAGCCTTCTTCAATTGACACTTGAAACTTTCAAATGAATTCAGTTCTTTTGAGGTTTGAATTCCAGTTATTGTGGACAAAATGCCACTTCCTAGCATTGCAGGGGAAAATATTTTTGAGGTGGCTTATTGGAAAGCCTCCGAAAAGGTCCAGTACCTCAGGATGCTTTTCAAGGCAAACAGAAGTCTGAAGAGATGAGTGAAGATTAAGCAAGTCCCTACAGATTAACTTCCTCCTGGGAGTCACTCCACCTGGACGTCAACTGTCTGAGGAACAGCCTTAGCAGGTGTAGTTGATGTTTTACCCAAACGCCACGACTCTTGGGGTCACCATCATTTAATATAAACAAACTAAAGAGAACTGAATGTGTTTTCCACATTCAGTTGAGAGGAGAAAAGGCATGAGAAAGAAACTTTGTTTTCCCTAATAACTTCAAAATATTCATGAATATTTTAGTCAGGTAGGTTTTTTTAAATCACATCTATGTTGATGATGGAAGCTGCAAAGCATTTCCCCTACACTATTTACATTTTTACAGAAGCTTGGTGGGAAATATAATATTTTCCAATGTGCATTAGAGGTGAATGTGGAATTAAACCAACTATACCGTAGTTAGTATCTGGGCCTAGACTCTGCTTTTATGAGTAGTATAAATTTACTGACAATTCTGAAGACAAATACCCAAAGATAAACAAACAAAAGTAGGTACTGGTAGCTTCTATTTAACAGATGTACAAACACTGGAAAATTGAAAAGCAGCAAATGAAATTTGTTCTGGGGATTGCCCAAAGAATAGGTAAAATTCTACCAATTCTATTTTCTTTCTTCTTGTAATTTCTTTCTGAAGTCCCTTAAAGTATTCAATGGGAGAGGACTGCACAGAAAATGTGTAAAACAGCTGATTTAAAAGAAGGTTAGAATTAGATTTAATGATTAAAAAATTATATTTTCAATATAATTACAAATATGTGGGGAGAAACTTCCACATTGAAAAAGAATATAAAAGAATGAAAATACAGTCACGTGTGAACAGTGTTTCCTTTTACATGGTAAGTCTATGGGCAATTTTTTGTTTTTGGTTTTTTGCTGCTTTGTACTTTGTGTTTTCTGTATTCAGTAGTATTATACTGAATATGTATATATTTCTTTACCTATTAACTGTTCAAATGGTAAATGACATAAAGCATTTCAATACCCATATATTATAGAAAATAAGATGAGGCGATGCTTCAGAACCTCTTTAAGAACTCTATTCTCCCAATATTGTTGATATTAAGAATATGATATAATTGGATGACTGTATTTCCTCTGTGCATTTATTTTTTGCCAGGTCTTTCCTTGGCAGGGACCTAGCTCAGCGTTTTTGGTGTCTCTACTGTCTCAACATCTTAGCAGGACCTCAAACTCAACAAGTCCTAAACAAACTGTAATTATCTCCCCACAAATCACACAGACACACAGACCTGCTAACTTCACAACTTCTGTGAGTACAGCCACCATTATGCCACCATTGTAAGTTCTGGAATTATGACATCCTGTCTCTCCCTCCCCTTCCATGGTGAGATTCCACCTTCAGAAACTCACTGCTAAGCTCTCCTATCTATTCCCATCACAGCTGCCCCAGTTCCAAATTCATTTCCTCTCTGCTTGACAATGACAGGAGCCTCCTTTCTCTTCCTCCTGGCTCTTGTTTTTATCCTTCCACCATCTGACCCTCCCTCACATTTACTGTAACATTGTTTAGCCTTTTTGAAAACCCCTCAGTGGCTTAACATTGCCAATCAACAGTTTTTTCAGCCTTGCTTTCTAGATCCTTCACTCTAGGAGCTCAACACGGTTTACCACACGTCTTCCACTGCTTCCTGACACATAGACTGGGCTCCAAAAACACCGATTACTCACTGTCCCCCAAAACAAACCCCATATTCTCTCCCAGCATCTGCACATTGCTTATGTTCTTCCAGGCTCCAAAAACATGCTCCCTTCCATCTCTGCCTTTGAAAGCTTTGCTGTTCCAAACTCTGCCCTGAAGTTGCCTCCTACATGATACATTAGCACATCCCAATGCAAGTCCCCTCTCCTTTGAACCTCCTGAGCACTTTATTTGTGCTCATGACACCTACCAAAATCTGCCCTGTGATATGGTTACCTGTAAATTCATCTTATCTGGCCTCCTTATACTGAAAACTCAGGAAGTGACTCAGACTTCCTCTTCTTTGCACCCATACTTTGCACAATGCAAGCCCTCTGCCCAAGTTGGTTGAATTTAAAGCACGGATTGCCATGATACTTAAGACGCTGAACACCGGAAAGCTGGGGGTTTCAGTTAATAAGTTGATACTGTAAAGCTCTCAGAATAGTGCCTGGCATACCATAAGCACTACATAAATGCTAGCTATTAGTCCTATTATTACTAATCAGTGCTCAAACAGTGAAAGGCAATGACTCAGATATGGAGCTATGCTGAATGAACGAAAACTAAGTGGAACCAACACCGACTCTAAATGTCCGAGCCTACCACACAAATCACAGCGTAAAACACCCGTAAAAAGCCCTCCCCAACTCAAAACAAAGGATCCTAAGGCTTCAGGGCAAACAAAAGCCAACCTGGAGCCACCTAAGGAGGGGTGAGCTGGAACTTTCCCCATAGGGGACATTCCTAACCCCACCTGACCTCTGACCTCTAGACCTATCCCTAGGGCTTAGAAAGTCACTCAAGATGTGTCTCTTATCCAGACTGACTGGTGGGGCCAGCAGCAAAGGGAGGATTGGCCTTTTTACTTGTTTATAGTGAAAAGTAAGATGAGCGGTGGGGAGTTAAGCTAAAATGCTTTCTGAAACGTGCCTCCACGTCAGACTTCCTTGCACTTCTGTCGGAGTTTGCAGCCCTCACATAAGAGGAGGCCTCTCCTTCTTTCTGAGGACCAGCAGGAGAGCAGCCGCTGTCACCCACCTGTGCTCCCTGATGAGTGCAGAAAAGTGGCAAGCTAACCCAGCGTGCCTTAGCAGACCAGGGAGAGTCTTCCTGAGAATATGGAATACTTAACTTTAATTCCCAGAGGTCATCACTGCAATTAACAAGACAGCAGAAGAGTTTTAATTTCAGGAAAGGTTTTTACACGTAAATACAATGAACCCTTCTTTATAAGGCAGACATCAGAGAGTGAGAGTAAGTCCTCCCTACATACAAGTTAGTGACCCATTTTTTGCAAGAAACAATCAGTTTCAAGGTGCTTTATTTGAATCAGAAGTTTAAAAATTCATGGAATACTGAGCCTTGTTATGAGGTATCTTAATCAATACTTTTGTGTTTAATATTTATTAGGAAATAGGGTTATCACATTAAAAAACTCCCATTGTTTCAGAAATAATAATAGAACCTCAGCAACAGCAGCTACTGAAAGTTCTCAGCTCTGAGAATCAAGGATCCTCAATTGACAGTGAAGAGGTTTTATCCCAGGAGACCGGTGCTTACAGTCCATCGTTCACATCCAAAACGTGGACAATGTCCCTGGCAGTTTGCTAGACCCGTGTCATCTCATTTAGTCAGTACAACAATCCGAAGAAAAATATTTTTGGTGCAATAAGTCAACACACTCAGAGTCAAAGTAAGTTTATCATTAAAAAAAAAAGAGGAGAGGAGAAAGACAGAAGGGAAGTACTCACCAGTTAGAAACCGGGTGTCCTCAGTCCCCAGAGAGTTAACTCATCAAATCTCAGGCTTCTTTTACACATGAGTTCAACCAGATATTCCCTCCAGGAAATAACTGCCTTGCTCCATGGGGAAGGATTCATCTCATGACACAGATATGGGAGAGGAGACTCTTGATGATCGATATGCGAGGGGAGGGTGGACCTTGTATTAATAAGTTACCAAAATTCAAGATGGCCTTTTACTGACAACGTACATTTTAAAAGGGTCCCAGTATTTGTCCAGTAAGACATTTCAGATGTCAAAAGTGATCAAGTGTTCATCCAGGAACGTAATTGGCTGAGAATTTAACTTTCTTTGTCTAACTACAGACAGGTAGCATTGTCTTAGTACAGCAGGCTGATTCTTCACCAAAATTCCTCCTTTTTTGTTGTGATAAAACTCAGAGTTAAAGTAACTTAGCCGAGGTCCCATAGCCTGCACAGAAGTACATGCCCCATTAGAAAGCCCCAGACCTTTGCACTTTTCAATTTATTTTTCTGCAAATGGCAATAATATCATCTCCCTTGGGAAGGTTTTGTAAGGAGTAAATGAAATAATAATACACATAAAGATTTGGCACAGGTTATGGGCTGAATCGCGTCCTCCCAAAATTCATATATTGAAGGCTTAACCCCCGGTTGCTCAGAATGTGACTGTATCTGGAGATAGAGCTTTAACAAGGTAATTAATGTAAAATGAGGTCATACGTGTGGGCAGTAATCCAATCTGACTGGTGTCCTTATAAAAAGAGATTAGGACACAGACACACAGAGGGAAGACCTTGTGAGGACACAGGCAGAAGGCAGCCATCTACAAGCCAAAGAGAGAAGTCACAGAAGAAACCAAACCTGCCGACACCTAGATCCTGGAGTTGCAGCCTCCAGAACTGTGAGACAATACATTTCTGTTGGCTAAGCCACCCAGTTTGTGGTACTTTGTTTTGCAGGCCTAGCAAACCGATACAACATATGTTAGGTGTCCAGTAAATGGGAATTTCCTTCATGTCAGCAACTTGGAGGCTGGCTGCTCTGATGACGAGCTTTCTCCAAATCCAAGACGCAGGCAAATTCATGACTGCTGTGTGCACACGTCCTCTGCTGCAAGGATTGTGTCTTGTTTCTTGTTTGTATGTTCCCTCCCAGGCCCAGAGTCCAGTGCTTTGCTGACAGCAAGAATTCTTTAAAAGATGAAAGAAGGATGTGGAACCCTCAATAAGGCCCGGCATGTGGCAGGGCCCTTTGAGAAATCGTGTGAGCCTTTGAGGCCTCCAAGCCTTGTGCCCATTAGCACATTCAAGACCTCCTTTTTGGTACTGAAGACAAATATTTGGGTTTGAAGGAGTAAATGAAGATGGCTAAGCTCCCTTCCCTTGTTCTCATGGAGTAAAGAAAGCAGTGGAAAAATCCAATCGATTGATTGGTAATAATAAATATTTGGTGATAGTTTTTAAAGGAATAATAATTCAAGTCTCTCTTTTTGCATTTTATTGTGATAACAATAAGACTGACAAATACCTAAACTAATTTAGATGGGTAGGGTTAGTCCCCACAAGGTCTGGTAAGAGGTAAGCACAACAGCACTGCTAAACTGAGGCCCTCGGTCACTGCCTGAAGCACACTGGAATTATCACATAAACACGGCCCTGACAGTAGGAGTCTGATGGTGAACTGTGCTTTGGAAACCACTCCCAGTTAATGGGACTAATCTTACCCACCCATCCAGGTGAAAGCTGTGCTTCCGTGGTTCCCACACAGTAGTCCATTAAGCCCCAGACCCATAAAAGAAGCGAAGAAGCACTAATGTTGTCCTCGTCAGGTCTTCTAATCCTGCCTTGAGAGGGACAGAAGAGCATTCAGACCATGATTTGCATGGTGATGGGTTTGAGCCCTCATTTAAGAAAAAAAATTAAGCCTATGTTTTAAGGCACTGGTATATCTGTCTTAGAGCTCATCGTTTTTGAAGCACCAAGAATGAGGAATTTGCTCTTGGTATTTCCTGAGCAGAATCCAGAGCAATATCACACATTTTTGGTGTTAATAACTCTTTACTGAGTCTGGAGGCTTGAGAGCAGAGTACTCGGCTGAGGTGTTTTTCCTAAGCATACATTCTATCTAGCTACAATGGAACTTCAATGGCTTGTTTAAGAAAATGGTAATAATTTCATTAAAATGTAATTTTATTTAAAAATTCATCTCAAGTTTAATATGTCATCAGTGAGTTTAATGGTTTAGAGTGCAGGCTCTGGAGTCAAACAGCATGTCTAGTTGCCAAACCTGCTATTTACTAGCTGTGACCCTGAGCAGGTTAGTCTACCTCTATTTGCCTCAATTTCCTCATTTGTAAATGGGGGATAATAATAGTATTTATGTCAAAGGATTATTGTGAAGATCAAATGAGCAAATACATAAAAAGACAGAACAATTTGTGGCACATCGTGAGTACCCAAGAAATTTTAGGCATTATTTTCCATGTCTTGTCAATGGTGGTAATACTAATAGATTCATAACTTTGGAAATCTCTCTCTTTCATGGTTTTCAAAAAGACAAAACGATGGAAGCTGTAAATAGCAGCGCCTAGATGAAAATTCTAGTGCATTGGGCGTATAATTGCATTAATTCAATATAATGATTAAAGAACTTTCCAGCAACACAACTGTCTCCTCTGGACAGACTCTGATCCACAAGAGATGTGAGAAAGCAATTATGGATAAAAAATTGAAAAGAGACATTCAAACAGGTTTGGGAAGTTGTAAATGATATTTAGTAACTCTAGCAAAATAATATGTGTTGAATATAAAATATACAATTATTGTCTAATGGTATAGAACTTGGCTTGTAAATGAGGAATTGGAAGAGAATCATAAATTGAGGAGAAAAGTGAGCATCTTATTTAATCTTAGAGTTGACTGTCAGGCATTTTTTTATTTTAAGTTAAATTATAATCATCTATTGCATGTAATTGCAATATTCACATACATCTACATAACTTTAGAGTATTTTAAACTTTCACAAAGTCTTTAAATATTAAAAAGTATATTGATCCAAAACGCACATACCTTTTTATAGCAAGAAGAGAATTCTAATCCATCCACACACTTTTGGGAATACCAGCCTTAAGCGATGAGTCTTGTGCAATGTCCTGCAGAATAACAAACTGACATGTTCCAGAAGAACTTAGCACCCAGCAGTCTGATGAAAATGCACACAACTCTGAAAGGCTTTGAAGAATCGCCAGATTCCCTGAGACATCGCTCCTACCTAGATTAGGTACTTCATGAAATTTCTTTGGGGGAAAACAGTATACTTCAGCAAATACTTTAACACAGTCTAACTGATACGTAAATATCTTCTCTCTAGATCACAGTTTCTTCAGAGAGGGGGATAGGATCTGATTATCTCTAAATTGCCATTTCAGTTCTGACATTCCCTGAATCTTTGGAAGCAAATCATATATCTTGCTCTATCAACAACTTTCAATAAATATTAGCTTTAAGAATGAATGAATGTGTGTTATACTCACCATTCTCTATGTAGTATATAAAAGTTTCTTTGACGTCTACCACTTAAATATGAATCCAAGTTTAACTTCTCCTATCAAATCTGATGGATTTTGCTTCTTCTCATAAAACTATAAAAATCTATAAATATGTGTCTTTGCTTTGATTCCTTGAGTAAATTGGAGCTATTTGGTCTAAGCAATGGTGCAATCCCTTCAAGCTAACTCTCCATGGGTCAGTCATCTTGGCATATGTCACCTAAGCCATATTTTATTTTCCTGGGTTTCACTTATATATTTTTTTAAAAAGTGATTTAATATTTTTCAAGGTATACTAATTTGCCTCATTTCCAGATGAGCATCTTGCAAAGTTCAGAAATTCATTCTTCTCTGCCTCTTAAGGCAAGAATAAGTTGGCACCAAACACTTTGGCAGCAGAGATGGAGATGTGGGGCTGCACAGAACAAGAACTAGAATTATGGAAGGAGCTATATTGGGCGGTAGGTTTCCATTAGATGGATTTCATGGGCTTGCCATCTTTCACCGTAATTGCTGTGTCCGGGAAGTTGACTGTCTCTAGAGATTAATCTATTTTAAGTTTAATGGATCAGTGGAAGCTATTGAAAGACTGGTACAACTCTTTCTCCTTGACTTTTCCAGTCCGAATGAAGACATTGCTATCTGTAAAGCTGTACATGTTTACACATGGACATCCCACCCCCACCCCACCAAAAGGAAACCACCTTCCATGGATTTTATATTGAAAATCTTTTATACTGAATCACTTGAATTTATTAGTAATGATATATTTGTTTTCCTATGTGATATACATATATTTTATATAGATGTATGTATATTTATATATACACAGTGAGAGACTCTTCTGATCAGTGTGAAATAATTATGAAACTGAACTCATTCAATGCAAAGAAAATTTACAATCCATGTATTTAGTCAATATATGTTTGGGCCTTATTGCAGGTAAACATGCAATTTCCATGAAATTTTTATTTGAAACTTTATTTGAAAGAACCTTGGCATTCAAAGATGTAACCTTTGTGGATTAAGAAAAAGCCACCTTCAATATTCGTGGCACAGAGTCATTTGTGATCTTTCTAAAGGACAGACATCAGTCATTACACTGGTGTGTGGTGAAAAGCCACTTAGCTGATGAGTAACTCAACCAATTCCCCAACTTCCACACACTGAAGTCCTGAGTGATCAAGGAGCGTGTGTTGTGTTGAAGGGGGTAGAATTGCGTCTCCTCACAATTCATGTGTTAGAGTCATAACCCCTGGTACCTAATCCAAATGTGTCCTTATTTGGAAACAGGGTCTTTGCAGATATAATCAAGTTTAAAATAAGGTCAGTAAGGTGATCTCTAATTCAATATGACTGGTGTCCCCATAAGAAGAGGGAATTTGGAGACAGACATGCACATACAAGGAGAACATGTAGACTTCCATCTATAAACCAAAGAGAGAGGCCTGGAACAGATCCTTCCCTACAGCCCTTAGAACCCTGCCAACACCTTGATCTCAGCCTTGTCCTCCAGAACTATGAGACAATGAATTTTTGTTGCATAAGTCACCCAGTTTGTGGCACTTTATTATGGCAGCCCCAGGAAACAAACATAGGGGCAATCAAGAAATGAAACTAGAGAACGATGTTTTAGGCCATGTTGAGGATTTTAGATTGTTTTATTCTAAGTGCAAGGGGTGTGACATGGTCCAATCTACATTCTTTTCTACATCCACCTAGCTGCTGTCTAGAGAATGGATCAGGAGCAAGAATGGATGCCTTGAGACCAGTAAGAAGACCATTACAGGAGTCCCGGTAAGAGGTGACAGTGGTGGGATTAGGGTCGTGGCAGTGAGATGGAGAGAAGTGGCCTGAGTCAGGATTTATTTTGGAAAGAGAATCAACAAGACTCAGTGATGGACTAGACAAACGGCAATGGTTGTGGAAACAGTGCTTCAAGAATGACTTACAGGCCTCTAGCTTACACGACTGGGTGGATAGTGTCAGCTCCTCTGAAATGAAGACTAGAGAATGAGGAGCACATTTCAGATGACTGGCCAAATATATTTTGGAAATACTGAGTTCGAGATACCTCTGAGCTATCTAAGTGTAACTTTCAAGTGGATAAACATCTAGATTTGGAACTCACGAAAGAGATCTGGTCTGGAAATACAAAATAGGAATTTGTTGGTATATAAATGGTATTTAAGACTGTAGGAAAAAATGAGATAATCTAAGAAGAGAAGGCAGAACGAGAAGATAAGAAGGTCCAAAAGTGACCCCTGAGGAGCCCCTATTAGAGGAAGCTTAGTGTTTCTCAACCTTGGCTCAGCTGATATATGGGGCCATACTGTTCTTTGTGGTGTAGGCTACCCTGTGCATTATGTGATATTTAGCAGCATCCTTGGACTCTACCCCCTAGATGTTAGCAGCACCTCCTCAGTTATGACAACCAAAGAGGTCTGCAGGCATTGCCAAATATCCCCTATGGGCCCGAATTGGCCTTAGTTGAGAATCCCTGCTGTAGGATAAGCAAGAAAAGTAAAAGCATAAAGAATAACTAGAGAGGGAGGAGGAAAAGCAGAGGATATATATCAGACCCAAGAGAAAAGACTATCTCAGGGTTATCAACATGTAAATCAACACCGAATAGTCAAGGAAGATATACCCTAGGAAGTGTCCAGTAGTTTTGCAACGCGGAGATCATTAGTGACTTTCGCAAGAGGAATTTTGGTGAAGCAATGGGAACCCAGGCCAATTCGGAGTAGATTACAATTGTATTTTTATTTATGCATTTGATAATACATGTAAATGTAATCAGTTTGTAATAATATTGCATGGGGTTTTTTGGTTTAATACTCTTGGTTGCCTCCTTAGCAGCAATTCCTCTATGTTAACAGAACTTCAATTTTTTCACATACTGTATCGTCTATTCATGGGAAACTGCTTGACGATGCCAGTGGTGGTGACTCCATTCCCTGCCAGTGATTGTTTCAGGAACAGGCACGCAGGGCAAGTGTAGTCAATGACGACGTGAGCAAAAACCTAAAGGTTCAGGTCAGTGTTTTCCTTGCTGATGCAGACAACCTGGAAGGCACATCTGTCTTCCTATTCAGGGTGTGGCCTTCCAAAATTCCTGGAGGACTTGGGCACTGTTAACAGAATTTTCCTTTCCACTGTGTCAGGGGAATTAACCTGAGAACAAGCCAAACAGTAAATGCAGCAAGAGGAAGAATGGGAAGAACATGGGTTCTTGAAGGAATTGGTTAGAATTTTGGATTAACCAACCTGGAAGCCGTTCATACTCAGATGTCCTAACAGATTAAACATAATTTCCTGCCGGCTCCAGTCTGTTTTCACTTGTTTGTTTGTTTGCATTTATCATCATCACCCCAGCATCTTTCCCTCGGGAATCTTCTTTCTGTTGTCAACAACCTACGGAACCATTCAATCCTTTCCCTCTGATATTCTTTTCCTTTACTAACCTGAATGGAATTCTGAGTTCCCCACTTCACAGTTTTCTAAAATAAGGCAAATCAGCCACAGTCACTTCTTGACCCTTGGTCTGTTCTCTTTCATGACTGGTCTCTCTTGAAGTGGGCATCACTCAGCTCTTCCCTCCCTATGTGGCTCTTGCCCACTGACTTTCACTGCCTCACCCACGTGCCTTGAGAGTTTGCACACTTGGTCCCCCACACACCTCTTTACCCCATTAGTGCCCAGTAACCATTTATTTTAATGACCCTTGCAAACCCCTCCCCTCACACTTCAATGAGCTCCATTGACCTTCAGCTACCCCCTCTTTTAGCACCACATTCACAGCCACACCTTGGACTTCATCATTACCGGAGACTGCTCCACCTTCAGGTTCTTAAACTCAGAAATTCTTTCCTCTTACAAGCTCTGATGGCCTGACTCCTGCGAAGCCTCAGTGTGACCTGTGATCCTCAACCCTCCCACGATTCTGCAATCTCCCCTGAGTCCCTTCTTGGATGTTTTAGGAATAGAAAAGTACAATCAATTATAAACTAATATGATCACTTAATTATTACAGTTTTCTGACAACGCGGCCTGGGACCACGTTTGTTCAACCATTTCAATGAAACTGTTACCAGCACTCAGAATTCCTGCATTCTCTAAACCCACCTGTCAGAAGCCAAGCCAAGGACAACTAACCCTGAGTTTTCCGCGCTCTTGATTCTAGGCTGTAGAAAGTACAAAAGGAAATTTAAATGACCATGTGTAAACCAATGTTTATGCCCCAAATATCTAAAAAACCATGCATGGAAAGGCCATTTCAAGTAAAAAAAAAAAAACAAAGAAATTCTTACTACTAGCTGAAGGGAAAAACATATGCCATAAAGAATATCCTACAAATGTTTCTTTGTGTTCCCATAGGGCCACCTTTCTGTCCATGCAGAGGCAGCCTTGGTTGGGTGCCCAGGTGTTTCCTTTTCCCCTAATTGCCATCTTTCTCCCCTCTTTCTTCATCTTGCCCATTCCTTGCGATGCCATAGTCAAGAACACGGAGCAGACGCCGCTCGGGAAGGTAACAGCAGGTACTGTGGTCAGTGGACCCGAATACCGAATAGGAATCAGTTTAGGTCTTTCAGACTCTTCAGAATAGAACAGCTACCTGCCTTCCAAAAAAGCTTTCTCTTTTCATATCTTTTGACGCTAACGACAAAACTTTGATATGTTACATTGGTGTTGCATCATTCAAGTATTTAATATAACAGCTCAATGACATAATAATACAATTTAATACAAAATGACACAGATTTGTACTGACCGTTCCACTTAATGAGCCTGACTTGGAGGTGTAGGGGTAGTGGGGAGCAGAAGTGCGGATATGTTGTTTCCTCGTTCAACCTCTCACGTTACGAGACTCTCAGCCAGAGTGAGTGTGATTCTGTTGTTCAAGTACATATATACGTATACGTACATATTTTTTATTAACACGGCCCTTCAATTCCAGTGATGATGTCACCACTTGCTCAACCCTAGAAACACTGCTCCCTTTCAATCCTGGAGACTCTTGTGCTTATTGAGAGAAAGTATGTAAGTCACTGATATGGCGTCACCACAAGGGATTTTCAGGAATAAGTTTGACTTTCTGCTATTTTTGCCTTACCTGCTGATTTAGACTCTAAGCTCTCCTTAATTTTCGTCTTCATTCTAGCACACTAGAAGACCCCGCTTCCACCGAGGGTAAGGATGAGAAGACCCACACGCCGAGAGTGATGTCACCATATCATCCTAGAGATAAACTTTTTAACATCAGTGCCATCATCCGGGTAACTCAACAGCCACTTCCCCCCAGGGAATCGACTTGCTTTCTGACCTTCCTCAGACACTTCCCAATCTTCTCTGGCCTCTCAAGCCCTTGATTCTACTGTAGTCTTTCCATTATCACCCAGCAATCTCATCTCCTTTTTAGCTAAGAAAATGTAGATCATTAAGCTCCTCAAATTCCTCTCAAGGAATATTTATAACTCTGTTGCTTTTTTACTTTATGTGGTTTTCAGACACACCGCTACCTTTCCAAGGCCAACCGCCCCTCCCCAAGCTCTTTAAAAACTTTTTCTTAATGTGGTAAAATATATACAACATGAAATTTTCCATTTTCACCATTTTTAAGTGTACTGTTTAGTGGCATAAGTACATTCACAATGTTGTGCAACAGCACTATCTGTTTCCAGAATTTTTCATGATCTCAAACAGAAACTCCATCCCCATTAAACAATAACGGCCCACTCCCTGGGCTTTGAGTGCATGGAATACTATAACACCTTGAATTCCTCTCTATTAATATATTTCCTTCCATCTATAAACATTTTGATTTCTCATCCTAGATATGCTTTTCTTTACTTTGCTTTGCTCTCAAAAATCTACCCCTATTTTTCTTGGCCACTCGTTATGTAAAATTCTTCCATATCTTCTGCCCTCCATCACCTGCCCACCAGGCCATCTGCCCTGCTTCCTCTTCTCTCCTCCTTCATTAATTGGAAATGCCTGAGGGCCAAGATGATGCCTTTCATTCCTGAACCCTCAGTGCCAGGCATAATGTCTGACACCAAGTAGACAATAAATATTTGTTGGATGAATGACTAGAGGAAAACAATCACTTCAGTTGTAGGAATACTTGCTGAGCACTGTGCTGAGCCATTTACATGGACTTTTTCATTACAGGCAGGTGCCATCATTATCCTATTTTGCAGAGAGAAAATTGAGGGTTAGGCCACTCAACTAGAGCATGGTAAAGCCAGGTTTGACCTCCAAGGATTCTGCCTCCAGAGACTGCACTTCTAACCTCCTCACTAGTCTGCATCTATCTAGTCAATAATGTAGACTAACCTACCTCCAGTGGTGATCTCTACTCTCCAAAATCTCTTCAGAGTAGAAACTTAGACTCCTGTCCAATCCTAACCACATCTATCGAGTTTTCAAGGTGAGCAGTGTTTGGTGTATCTGTATAGACTGAGCTCAATTTCCTAAATCAGTAGCAGAAGTAGAGGAATGCCAGTAGGTGAATTAAGACTTGAGAGAGAAAAAGAAGGAAAGCTGTCATTTTTTTAAAAAGTGGTTTTATACATTGTAGTAGATTGTGTTCACCAATTATTTGCTACCCTCCTTGAAATCTGAGTATATTCCTCCCTCACTGACATCCAGGCTTGGCCATTTGGGCTGCTTTAGCCAATGAACAACAAGTCCCAGAGAGTGACCACTCCTTCAGCCTGGATTCAAAATGAAGAAGACATGCAGAGCAGAGTGGCAATGCCACAGCCTGAGTCAACATGCAACATGAGCAAGAAGTCTGTCTTCGTTCTTGAGATTCTGGGGTTGTTTGTTACTAAGCATAAGCTAGTGAGGACTGACTAATAGAAACATTAATTCCTCCCCAATTATATAAAATCAATGAGAAGATGAGGTTCACAGATAGCATTTAAATGTAAAGAATGTTCCAAAGTTAACCTTCTAGTGGAGTTACTGATAGGCCTAAATAGAGCTAAACAGAAAATTCCTAGGACATCAAACTTGCTTTAGTACATGTGACTTTCAACTTGTTTGAGAAAGACGTCATAAAATGAAGATTTTAAACCTCAGGTGGAAGTTATGATCTCAAGAACATATTGATTTTTAATAAAATATACATGTTAAAATAATTTTAATATTCTATTTTTTTGCTGATAGTAAGTAAAGTATTTCAAATTACATTTTTTCTTCTAACATTCACTCTAAATATTTAGAATATGTGTATTTTCTGTATAATAAAATATAACTTCAATACCAATATCTTTTCCCCCAAGGATGAAAACTCACTCTCTACAGGTTGTGTTATATGTGAAAAACATACAGTCCTAATAAAATGCTTTAAAGTCCAGGTGAATACCAATGTGAATTGGTCTAGCTTCTCCAGCATCACTTTTAAAAGGCCTATAAATCTATCTGTTGTTACACCTTCGGCCTCAAAGCGGGTGCTATGCGCAGGCTGACTCGTAAATGAGGTGGAGTATATGACGGGAAGAGCACCGGAGATTCAACGCGAGGTGTCCTTTCCCCACACAAGCCGACACTCAAGGACTAATTGTACAATATTAAAGCATTCCCTATTTGAACCAGTAAAGTTAGGAAGGCTGAAAGATCGATCTTGTTTTATTAGCCAATGCAGATTTTAGTGTATCAGATTAGCTGAGCTCTGCAGAGGATACGGGTAAGTTGTTTCCCAGGTGGAAAGGCGGAAAAGGTATTAAAATTCTTCAGTGTCTCCCCAGAGCCTAGAGAAAAGAAACACAAATTTTGAGCAAGACAGACTGAAGTCCTCTGAGATCCGGCCTTTGATTTCCCCTCCAGACTCATCTGTCTGACTCTGGCTGCACTGAATTATTTAAAGAGCACATTTTCAAGTCCTCTTCTTCTGGATCACTCTAACTTTCCTGATTTGCCATGTGGCCTAGGATAACTAATGCTGGCTGTGACAATGGAAACACTCTGAAGACTTCAGGGGCATATACAAAGAGCCCAGTGTGGGCCTGGTCGCCGCCTTCCATTTTGTATTCACGTCAGCTGGAAGACTGGCTCCAAGGCGTCCACGGGAAGGAAGGAAGAGAGGGAGGAGGCAATCTGGTGCCACAGCCCGTCCCTCACAGTCCAGGGCTAGAACTAGTCACATAGCCCCACACTCACTTCAAGGAAGGCTGGGAATTGGAGACGCCAACATGGGCCTCACTCCCACCTCAGCCTGCATTTTATCTAGGCCATAGTGTGCACCAAACTGAGTCACAAACATCCGCTCACTTTTCTCCCTTCCTCTCTCAATGAGGTGTGTTTTAAAGTTGCATCTGCACCTTATGTGCTTTTGCACCCAGAGCTCCCAGTACCTTCCGTGTCGCACAGCAAGTACTCAGTAAATGTTTTTCAAAGAATTAGTTCAATGGATGGATGGATGGATGGATGGAAGGATAGGTCATTAAGAATGAGGGATCATTGTGGGCCTTCTCAACACCTATAGAGAATATTTATTAGGCCCACAACCTTTTAGAAAACTCTTGCTATGAGTGGGAAATTTTCAACATTTAGAATCCTGACTCCCCAGAGTAGAGCCCAGGAAATCAGATTTTCTCCAGTCTCCTGTACCACGAGGACACCCACATGTGATCAGGGCTTCACTGGTTAGATAGACCCACACAAGGCTTCACTGAAGATGCAAGCCACACGAGGAAAAGAGCTGTGCATCCCATCTTTGCAGGGTCTGGAGGTAACAGAGCTGATCTGGTGGCATCAGTAGAAGCCACAGTGATTTTGCAACAGTTGTCCAGTGGCTTTCCTGGCACAGAGGAGCAATGGGAAAACAACGGGCTCATAGCAGACCAGCAGAGGTGGTTTCTCATGAGGCTAACTCTGTGGCTGTGGTTTGGGGCATCATTCCAGGAGGTTTGGCCTTGAATCTGGTTTTGCGGCCCTCCCAAGATGTCTGTGATCTACTCAACATTCCTTTAATTAAATCCCTTTTTATGTAACTAGAAAGACTCAGCTTCTATTGCTTGCAGGTTAGAAACGATGAAGACCCAAGAAAACAACATGAGGCCACAGGACATTGGAACTGGGAGAGTAAGTGTGTGTGTGTTGTGTGTCTGTGTGTCTGTGTGTGTGAGTGTGTTTGGAGAATCACAGGGGAGGGAAGCAGCTGCAGAGTGAAGCAGAAGTAAAGTCATAAAGGTGATGAGGGTGGCAAATGGGCACCATAAGTAAATTTTGCTGCCTTCACTCTGCATGTCTTTCTTTTGTTCCAATGAGACACTGCTGGGACATTACATTCCAAGAATTCATGGATAGTGGTCCATTTAGAATCTTAATATTTACCTGTTAAATTCATGCCTTGTTCCTTCAATTTACCATTAAGGTTAATATTTATTAAATTCATAAAATTGAGCTTTAAGTAAAAGCTGTTGTGAACAGCTTCAAGTGGTTCATCAATTCTTTGGTCTTTCTATAGTGTACATTGGAGGGCAAGCTCAGATTAACAGGATTTCTGAGCTGAGAGAAAATGAGGCCCCGAAAGTTCGATTGCCTACTCCCAGTAACAGAGTTTTGTTTAGTCAAAGGGTCTAAAGTGGTTGAAACAGCAAGAGAGCCTTGGAGATAGATGACGAGAATATTCTGAAGCAGACAGTGCTTCTACTTCATAACACTATGTAACATTATGTGTGTACTAGTAAATATTGCCTCAGAAAGAGGGCACTATCATAATTTTGGAAGGGACACTTGAACAAAAGAGAATTTGAAGTTTTACCCAAGCAATTTTAAGTGAATATGTTTGTTTCATAAAATATTTATTTCCACTAAAAGTTCGTGGACTACAAAAGTTTGCTTCCTCAGGTACTGCTTTTTCCAGTGGCTGATACTTGTACACATTCATATGTCAATTTTTTAATTTTAAAAACCAATATTTCAAGCAACGCACCAGGGCTTGCCACTCTTCATCAAAAGTGCCTTCTCTGAATTAAAAAAACTGTAACGTTTGAAACGCTTTGATTTAGGATTTTTCACATTGGCTCATTCCCCATGCGAAAGTGGTATACCTATAAGATAATTGACTTTTCCCTGCAATTATCCTCGCAGTTTAAAGAAGTGTAATTGACGCTAACATAACTGCTTCTACAGGGACTGAAAAGACCGGCTGGAAATGAAGGGGTGACCCTTTCTGAAAGCCTGAATAACCAGAGGTTTCATCGTCCTCCGTCACGGCAACAGCTAGCTCTTCTTATAAAACAGGTCCATTTTTCAAGCTGTTGTTGGGATCGCTATAGATCCTGGGGGCAGGACTGAAAACAAGATCACAACTGAGCAGCAGGAGGTCTGCTTATCTCAGCACTGAGCTGGCGGAGGACAGGGGACCCAGACTCCGTCAACGCAGGGAACAAGGCACCTGCTCGGAGGCCTAACTGATTTTAAACCTTGTTAGTAAAAAGGTGAGAAGAACTGGGTCCGAATGTTTTTATAGTTGCTGACTTAGGATTTGGTGTGGGGGCGGAGGCTGGCAGGGTCTACAGAGTGGGCAGAAAAGACATAATTAAAACTATTCATTTCGTTAAAAAAAAATCCGCTCTATCTTCCCAGTGCTCCTTGATCTCTTTGTTGCACTGTATTTGGAAAGTTCTATTGAAATGTCATTCAGGAAGTGCAGCCCGGCGGCCTAGCAGAAAAAAGGACAGGATAGTTAGGGAGTAAGAGGCGGTTGAAAGATGAAAGCATACATGTTTTAAAAGAGTAATATTTCCTTAGAAGCCTCTTACTAAGTGCTTGCTCAAACCTAAGAACTTTGACCTAGATTTCAATCAAATTACTTCCTATAAACAAAGGGAGATTTTAAGGAACTCCTAATTTTGTATATAAACGTTTGATTTTTCTCCTTCTTCACTAACGTGTTAACAATGAGATTGCACCAATGTGGAAGACTGATTTGTGCCTAAAGGGGGGACAAAGGACAATAATAAAATAAAAATGCCTGTAATTAAAATGAGTACAAACACACATTTGGTGACTATGTTGGTGTCCTGAATGAAGAGTTGGTGCACTCTATGATTTTGTTCTCAGCTAACGGATGTGAACTTTCAATTTGATTTTCTTATTGCTCTTTATGCCTCTAAATAATCTCTTTTTGCCACTCAAGATCTCCCGTTGACATCAAAGAGAGCGTCTTGGATACAAGAGGAGGTGCCAGCAGAACAGGGAAGAAGGAGACTTAGGGCTGCGAAGACCACATTTGTTGGAGCTAATTTTTAAAGAATGCACACACAGTATGAATATATGCTTAATGTAAATCTATAATTATCCAGGAGAAATATGACAACCTTTCCATCCTTCATCCATAAATGCTAGATCTATAAAAGCTGGGTATTTAAAGAATGTAGGAAGTTACACTAGCATAGACTCATTTAAAATCATCAATTATTTTCATTCTCTGAAATCAAATGAATACAAAGCAAAAACAATTTTGACAATTCAGAAGAATGAGTCTGGTCTTCAGGTTATTAATCAGAATATGGTCAATCTGCTTGTCTTCACGAAAACTTGTTGCAGAGGGGAAGGGATGTCTGGGGAGGGGTGAGGAAGGAGAGGATAATCTTTTATAATGAATTTGAGGTTTATTTTCCAAAGTTTTTGTGTTCTGCACTCTTGCTGAAATGTGGATGCAAGCTCCAAGTTAGATAAATTGCGGCATAACTCACTTGCAATGCTTTCAGTTATGACTGTAATTAGACGCTCAAGTAAACCAAATATCTTGCCTGGAGTTTCTCTGTATTCCATAGTAAGAATGAAATTTCTTTTTCTCAAAGAAAATAATTTTCTGTCATATAATCAATGTATTTAATAACTGAGTAAATTGGAGTTATTTCATTTCATAACATCAATAATGTTCATCGGATTGTAATGAATGTGGCATCACATAAAATTTTATTGAGCACTAGAAACAAAAAAGGCAGAAAAATCACTTTTACGCTTTAAAAAAATAAATATAGGAAGAATTTAAACAAGACTATTAGAACTTTTGTGAAATTTGTTTGTTATTGGGAACAAGTGGATTCTTATATTTTAAATAATCAAAAATTTCATAAGTAATTCATTTTTTAAAGTGACTCCAAATATGTTTGTAGAAATAACTCTACTGGAATTTACTTATATGAATAAAATATACATGTACATTTCAACTTTGTTTTGGATTATGGAAAATAAGTATTTAACACTGTTTGAACACTTTCTGAGGTAAATTTTTAGTACAACCTGAAATCTTGAGAAATATCAAATCCCTATGTCAAAAGATAATAACATTTTGCATGTTTTTCATGTGGGCACCAAAATTTCACACTACTGGTATTAAAAAATTTAAGCAACTACCGAAGCATGTTCTGTACCACAGTGCATAAAACACTACAGCCATTTAAATCAACTTAGTGAGGAAAAAGGAGTGAGTAGTATTAAGACAATAATGGCATCTTGTGTACCTCAAAGATGGCCTTAATTTATAATCTGAAAGGTTTTATTATAACATAATCAAGTTGCATAATTCCCACTTTGAAATTAAAACTGCTATTCAGGATGCATATTATAAATCTGTGACATCAAAGCCTGTGATTTTGAAGACAATTATTCTTCAGAAAGGAAATACCCCATACTTGTCTAAAAATAAATTTTTCAGAAAGGCATCAAGACAGTGTTTCATTGTAGGTTATGAATCCTTTCAAAGGGATGGTACCCTGAATATTAGCATCATCTCACATATTCCCAAGATGTGTGCAATTACCTCGGAGAGAAGAGCTGGGATTGTGAGGTCTCAAGGGCTGAGATAATGACATAAAATAAATTGCAACGATTACCCGTGTACTTTTCCAGGAGACGTATTATTTAAAACCTATCTAGGACTTCAAGACTGAAAGACAGAGGAATGTCCACTTTATGAAATTGCTATTCAAGTGTGACCTAGAGCTGAAGACAAGGTTAATTATTGGTTTTTAACCAAAGTATCATTCTAGTTTAATATCAGTGCCCAGGTCTTAAATATTGAAGCAAGTCACATTTTTCAGGGACAATTGCCTTTGAATGAAGAATGACAGGGCTCCGGTCTTTGCTGACCCTCACAACTCCTGCAGAGTAATCCATGGCAACTCAGTTACCACAGCAACCAAGGAACATGCACAGAACAGGATAAGACCGTGAAATCTGATGTCATACTTTCATAATATATAAATTGCAAATGATATTCTAAAGTAGATTTGTTACGTGTGTGATCTAAATTATAAATTAGTTGGAAGTGAATATGGAGCTTTCACTGGGACCAAGAGCTAAGAATCTGTGTCCAAGCATTAAGCAAACATTTATTGACCACCTACTATGTGTGGCCTACAAAGATGAATAAGACATAGCTTCTGAAGCTCTTTTCTCCCCTTACCCTCACCCACTTCAACTAGAAGCTCAAAGTTAGTTCATTTCTTTTCTTAGAGGCTTTGTTGCCAAAAATAAAGTCAGTATTTTGAAACCCTTCCGTTGGCTTTGTCAATATAAAATCCATAACCAGACCATTAGAAGTTATCCAGATCTTTGCCAAATTTCCAAGTCCTTTCCTGTGTGAGAGATTAGCTCTCAGTTTCACTTTTCCACCTTGGAAAACTGACAAGTATTTTGTGTCTCAGGGCCCCACTCTAGAAAATGAGGCTCCTAATTAATTCTGTTGGTGTTCGGGTTCTCAAAGTACTTCCGTGACTCTCATTCAAGTATCTCTGTCACTTCATCATTAACACACATTGACCAAGAAAGTGAGACAGAGAACTGCTACTGGCCTTAGTCTATCAGATTTTTACAATCAGACTATCAAAAGTCCATTTTCCATGTTATGCTTAGGACAAAGCATGGAACCTAGAACTGAATTTTGTGTTAGGGCCCTGTTAAGGTTTTTTTTTTTTTTTTAAATAAACCTGAAATGAATGTGGCAATAGTCTCAGTGATGTGTCTTGGCCGTAACTCTGCCATTGGCTCTGATCCAATTCATCTCTAGGTCAAGACTTGTAGCCAACCTCAACTTTGTATTCCTAGAGACAAATGTCATAGCCAGTCCTTAAATCAGCAAACGCTACAAAACAAAATACTGAGACTCTTGGGAAATAGGAGAGAGCAAAATTACTACATATGAATGACAATTTCTCCTTCCTTATTCACAGATTAAACGTAGGTAGTTCTAACTCTTGCATTTCCCAGCAACCCTTGAACTCCATTATTGGCGTGATTAAGATGTGCTCTCCATCCAAGCAATCTTGGTCAGATCTGTACCGGTGGAACTGCTCTGCTCCAGCTGCTTTCCAAGTCAGGTAACTGTAAACGGCTCTTTCTTTTCCTTTCAGATCTGTTTATATTGCAAGTACAACCCCCATGTCACACATTAAAAGAATATAAAGGAAAGTATCTTTGCACTTCATGAGAAGTTGGATGCAGAAAACAATACTGCCATCTGAGAGCTGGAATCATTCTTTCATTCATTGTAAAAATATTATTAAGCACGTTTTGGCCAAGCACTTATGTGCCTTGAAGAAATACAGTCCTCAAATAAATTCACAGTTTGTGGAGGGAATCAAATACCAGACAGACTAAGTAAGCAACAGTTATCAGAACTGCAATTAAGACAGGCACAGCCTGCCAAAAGAATGAGAGGCAGGGCACCAATTTCACATCCCAGGGGAAGAGCAGATAAAGCTTCCTAAAGGGGAAGCCTAAGTTCCCTTGGAGAAGGTATGAGAGAATCCATACAGTGCAAAAGCCTGCAGAGCTTTGCAAGGGGATGGAAGACACGCGGTGTGACTGGAGTTCTGTATCCCTGCAGGAGGGGGAGGCCTGGGCCATGTCATGAGGGGCTGTAGTAAGCAGTTTGGTCTTCATCCCCTCAGAAGAGCCAGGGAGCCTTTTATAGTAGTCCTTATCAGCCATCTCCATGGAGTGCAGCCAGGCCAGCAACACCGCTGCAGGAGAGCCCCACTCTGGCATTGTATTAGTTACCCATCGCTTTATAACAAATTGCTCAAGAACTTAGCATCCTAAAGCAAATATTCATTATTTCACAGTTTCTGTGGGTCAGGAAGGCAAGTGCTGTTCAGCCAGTCGCCTCTGTCTCAAGGTCGCAGTCTGGTTGGGACTGAAGAGACAGCATTAGAAAGTCACTGAAGGATGTGCTCCCAAGTTCACCCCTGTGGGCCTCACCATATGAGTGGGCTTGGCTTCCCCCGGAGTGAGTAACCTGAGGGAGAATGAGGCACACCCAAGACGGAAGATGCACAAGACAGAGCCACCTATTTTTGCAACCTATTCTCAGAAGTGACATCCCAGAACTTTTGTCACCTTCTTTTCGTTAGAAGTGAGTCACCAGGTCCAGCCCACAGTCTAGGAGAGAATATTGCCGAGGGTGTGCATACCCAGAAGGCAGGGGTCCTTGGGCAGTATCTAACAGGCTGCCTAGCACAGGGATGGTCCCAAGCTTGCATATGTGGCAATAACGCCATATTGCTAGAGCAGAGAGGACAGGGGCATCATCCTTTAATTACATTCATAATTCCAGTAGCAGTTTTTGTGCATTTGCTGGAACCCAGGCATGGTATGAAATTCATCGTTTACTCTAATTCTTTGAACAACCATGTAAGATAGGAAGTGTTGTCTCCACTTTACAGTTGAGAAAAGTGTAATTAACTTACCCAAGGAAAAACAGTCAGCAAATGTTAAGAATAAGGTTGGAATTGGGATTCAGAGCTGACCTAAGTGTGTCTCTCGTCAAAACCCCCTCAGATAACCAGTGTGTGTACAGCCTCCATGATCCATTGGCCTCTGAGCTTATTTTCCACGGTGGTCCTCCCAGGCACTTCAGAACACAGTTTAACATTCACAGTGCTCTAAAGAGGGAAACATAATATCACCTAGAAAAGTGTCCAACGGGACCTCGCGACAATGGTCCTATGTCCTCAAGATTAAACTTGATAGCACTGATGGTTTCATCATTGCTAAATAGAACAAAAAATTGCCCAGGCACAAAATGAATCTCAGACTCACAGTACCAATCCTGTAATACAGCATCTCATCCTGATTTAAAACACCATCCTGTTGACACGCTTTGTTCTAAGGAGCACTGTGAAGCATACAGAACATGCAATTCTAGACAAAATTAGTTGTGTATTAATGCCAATTTTCTGAAAAGAGGACTGACAATTAATACACGAAATTTTCATTCAAAATTCAATACAAGAATATAAATGACACCACAATGAACATACATTGAAATATATAGCATCCCCAAAAGACTTCATTGTTATTCAACTATAAAAGTAAATCTAAAAAAAAAAATAGATTGAGTAGCTCTGAAAAAGAAACAGGGAGACATTAGCTCCATCTGATTGCATGGTTCAAAGATGAAACATGTTTAAATATGTTCTGTAATAATAGCTTTTATTTACATTTATTCCAAGGAATTCAAAGTACTTTGTAAAATTATTTCGTGCCCAAGAGGTAGCAGGAGATGAGGGTTATTGTCCTTATTTTGGATGAGGAAGCTAACACTTCTCTCATGTCACCACTCAGTCACTGAGTGGACTTGTGTGGCACACCCACTGTCCCAGGTGCTGCCTGGACACCTGGTGTGAGGCATGTGGGTCAGACACTGTCTTCGAGAAGCTCCCCATCTACAGGAAGAGATGAGGTCATAATAGGAAAGAACAGATGTTGTAACCCAGCACAGACATGAGATGAGTCATTCTTCCCTGGGCTGTTGGAAGAGGTTGGCCAAGGGAGATGACCTCTAAACTAGACCCTGAGGATGAGAAGTGGAAAGGGAAGTCAGGAAGAGGGAACAACACGTGCTAAAGTGTATGGAGGAAGAAGCCTGCTGCATTTGGGGAGCACTCACTAAACACGGGGTCCAGACTCCAGTCCCTTTCTGGTCACCTCATCTCATTTCTCCTCACCTTAGCTCAACAGACAAATTGCAGCATTTTGCCTTTTGCATGATTATTTATGATTGTTGTCTTTTAGTTCTGTTTTTGTTTTTAAAAAACTCTTGCCTATTAGAACTACATATTGAAGTCCCCATAAATGGATATCACATGTAGGCTGTAGGTCATAGACAGAGCTTCAATTGTCCTCAAAAAAGACACTTTCCAGAACAGGAATTGCTCTTCATCCTGCTTCCTGGTATCAGAGGTGCTCCCTGGGCCTCCCACTACTACCTTATTGTCATCCCATCACCAACAATTTCTCTTGTGCTGGGTGAGTCCCAACCGTGCTCCCAACCTGGACCACCCACTCAGATGGGCCTCCTGGGAACTTCCATAATTACCAGTGCACCACACAAGATGAGAGGTCTTTGTAAAATACCCAGGACCAGCAAACTCATTTTTTCTTTTCAATTTTAGGAGATTATCTAAGGAAAAAGAACAAATCAACGAAATATAACAATCACTTCTTAGCAAAAAGTATCTTTTCCCTGGAAAATAACATAAACTGGTCTATCACCAACCATCCTTCAGTTAAGGACCATTTTGCAACAGAGGACATTAAATAATTTCTCCTTTTTAACACAATTCTTACCATTGACTTAATGCAAAATATATACATACACTGAAGGATAAAATTAGATTTAGTGTTGTGCAACAGTATTTTTTTTCTAGTTACTAATCTACTACATAAAAAAATCAAATAAAAGTCTAAGAAACTGGACAAGATAATAATGTTTCTAAGAGAACTTAACAAGACTTATGCACTGACGTGGAAAGTTGCCCAAGGTATTTAGTTAAGAAGGAGAAAAAAAGGCAGTTGAAGGACTTCATTTTGGTAAAAAAATTATTATAATTTGTATGTGTTAGTAAATTAACTTTCAAATGTGAGGAAAATATATCTGTTAACAGTGGTTATCTCTGGGGAGGAGGGGTTTTGAGGAAAATCTCACTTTTTATTACAAATTTCCCTATTGTTTTAAATTTTATAATGAGCGTGTGTTTTTTAATCATCCAAAAAACCAATACAGAAAAAATCATTTTTGTCTACCATTCCAGAGCAACATGTGACTCTGACAGTCTTCCAGCAATGGGTGAGATTGCTCAAGCGTCTTTTAAAAAGTCATCGACGTGCTAGAAAGGGGCCCTTGGACGTGTCCTGTCGCAGAAGGTCTCTTCCTTCTGGGGCAAGATGTTAACAACGGCCTTCTGAGCAGCCCCAGCGCCACCGCGAGACCGTGACGGGGGAGGAGGCTGTGCTCCCACCACCGTCAGTGAGCTTGGAAAGGAACAAAGCAAACCCACACCCAGACCAGAGGGGTCCTGACAGGGGAACGCCACGTCCTGAATCAGCCCAGGCGTCCCTGCCTGGAGCAGTGCGTCTCACACTAGACGGAGACGGGAATCTGGGCCCCAGGGCCCGATCACCGGGTTTTGCAGCTAAAATTGAATCACTGTCTGTCCCCAGCTCAGAAAAAACATGTTTTAAGCTTTTCTCTCGCAAATAGTTCTTAAACATTTGGAACCTGCTACCACTTGCCTTTCTTCGAATTTTCTAAAAAAAAAAAGGTATCTGCTTTGACACTAAATTATATGTTTGTTTTAAGCTTAACGCATGGATATTTTACTTAGTTATACAAAACACAGCAGGACCTCCTGATGCTTCACCACTTGAGTGTATTTGAGAATGTCCAGCCCAGGGTCCCCAGCAGGGCTTGTGGGTCCCTCCCTCCCTGCCCTCTGTGCTCCACCACGAGGAATGCAGTTCTCCCAAGTGCCTCCCGCTCAACCGCCTGCTTTTACGCACGGGTTCCCTCTGTCTGGATTCCTCCTCCTTCCTCCTTCCCTCCTCATTCCCGACTCAGATCAACCCTCGCATTCTTTGGGACGCTTTCCCTGTTCTCTCCCAACAATATTAGGCACTTTCCCGTCTATGGTCCCATAGCACCTGACACGTGCCTCTCTTTCACAGACTATTCACACTGCAAACATTTGACTTACGTTCCTCTCCCCAAGTAAATGATGGTCCCTCACAGGCAGGCACCACATTCTGTACACCTTTGCTTTCCAACACGGTGCCCACCACAAAGGGCTCCATGTGCTTGTGGAACAAGTGGTTTTTTAAGTAATTTCTTAAGAAACAGAGAAAATGTTTAACCTAACTCTGTCCCTAACCCTAACTCCAACCCAACCTTACCTGTATCTTACTGTGAACTCAGAAAGAAGAAGGAAGCAAGGGAGGGAGGGAAAAGGTGTTTCCAAAGCATCTTTCTGTGCCTTTTTTCACTGACCTATATTAAATGAGCACTAGAGTTTAGTTAGCAGCTTCTATAGTAATGTTCCCCCACCCCCAATATGTTATGGTCTCATTTTGCAGATATTTGTGGAACACCCATCATGTGTCAGCCACGATACTGAGTACAGTGAGCAAAATATACAGTAAGCCCTGGCCTCATAGATCCCACAGTTTGATGTGGTCAACAGACATTGATCAGTGGTCACACATATATACTTATAAACCACAAATTGCCACAAATAAAAAAATATGCGTAAAAGGTGGTCCTGACCTGGCCTGGGAGGATCATGTTCCCTAGGAAACTATTGATCATCCTAACCCCAAGGATGAGAGAAATTCACCAGGCAATAGGGCTGTGGGGAGAGACGGGGTTGGCAGCACTCAGAGCAGGTGGGACACCGGGTCACGAAGTTCCAAGACAGAGGGAGCCTAGACATGGACATGGAGGTCAGTGTGCCTGGAGAGCAAAGATGAGGAGGGAGATGGGGCCTGAGAAGAAGGCAGGGGCAGATGACTCCCAGCCTGCTGGACTATCTCAAGAGCAATGGGAAACCACAAAAGGGTTGAGCACGGGAGTGACATGAGCAGAAGGATTTTTTGAAGAGTTCTCTAGCCACCTTGTGAAGAAACAAAGAAGGCAAAATGGATGCAGGGAGACCAGTTAGGAGACCATTGTGGGTATACAGGCAAGAGAGGGAGACAGCTTGGACCACAGCAGTGGCAATGGAAGGTGAGAAGGATACAGACAAGTGAGATTTCTGGAAGCTGAAACCGAGAAGACTTGGTGATGAGTTGGATACAAGAAGTAGGGGAAGACGGGCTGAGGTTTCTGGCTTGTGGGATGGACAGTTCACTTATCTCACTGACTGAGAGTTAATCCTGGGAGATTCTGAACTGTTTTGGACACGTTGAGTTTAAGGGGTCTTCTCAACACCGGAGTTGAGTTTAAGTATTTCTCATACTTACTGCAGGAATGCAGATGAGCCAAACCTTCCGTTCAGGCTTTAAAAAACAGAATATCAAACCGGGAAGGATTTGGGAGGAGATTTGCGGGGGGAGAAAATGCCTTTCTTCGTGCCTCCCACTTGAGCTAAAGCCCACTTCAGCCTTCTTTGTCTTATAAAACACTTCTTTATGGGATGCGCTGCGAACAAGCCTATTAGCAGCCGCAAGTCTCTGTGAAGATCGACAATGGTCGAAGCTGCGGACCTGGGGAAGGCCCAAATATTCACTCACTCAGTCAGCCGGTCATTTATATACGTTAGTACCCTCTGATCATTACATTATATTGTATCAATTTACTTCTTATGGTTTTTATGTATACCTACTTTTCCTTACAGGAATATAAGTTTTTAAGGACAGAATCCTTCTTTTTAACCCTCTTATTTCCCACAATACTTTACAAAATGCTCTACTTAATAGTCTCTCAGTAAAGATCTGTTGAGCAAGTTGAAGTGGCTAAGTTCGCGAAACATCCTGGATTGGAGATATCAAAGCAGTTTTTCATTGTTAATATGAGCAAATCAGCAGGTTTGCACGTGGCCTTTATAATTCTGCAGAGGGAAGTGTTCACACACCGAGTTACTCATTTATTCAACCAACAAGCATCTCATGCTCACCGTGGGCAACACGTGGAAGGAGAGCCACACCAAAGCCACGGCCTCTGCTCGACTAGAAGGCAGGAAGAAAGGCACTTCTCTCCTCCCAAATCCTCTACGGTTTGGTGTTTTGCTTTCCAAAGCCAGAACAGACTCCCTGGCTCACTCACTTCCTGAGTGTTAGTATGAGAGATACTTAAACTATGTAGAATGATGATTTTGGAGAAGAGTCAGTGTAAAAGTTGAAATGGACAGGAAGGTTCTTGTCCAAAATTGCTGGTGAAATCAAGGAGAGGCATGCGCTCCTCCCTGTTTCCTGACGGGTTCTGAGATCCTCCTTATGGCCATTTCACCATCCTTCCATGACGAATCCTCTCTGGCAGCATAACAGCCTCACTGCCATCAGGCCTGGCAGGAAGATTCAGACTCCCTGGGGGATGGGAAGGGCTGGCACAGGAGCTGCAGAGGGCACATCTCTCTCTTATAGCTTGGTTGTATCCTCCAACTCCACAAGATGCCAGTCTGTGGTGTGCACTTCCACCCTGAAATCAGAGCCTGCCTCTGCTGTGACCACAGAGCCGGAGTCCTGGGTTAGGATCTTCCCTCATATTGACCATGAACACGGGCGTGAACTCCATCCTGCTCAGTCTTCTCAACTGTTCCATAGAGATGGAATTTTCGCCCAGTGCCAGAGGGCTGCTAAGAGAAATTATACAAGGTTATAAAATTCCTTCCAAGTGTAAAGCATTTTGTAGTGTGTAATAATTTCAACGGTCATTAGTATTTTTTTTCAAAGTTGCTTAGGAAGTAGTGGTCTACCAAAATTTCTGAACTTGGAATAATTAAAGAATAATAAAAGAGTCTTGCCCTAGGCACCAGGGCATCAATGGTTGATGCACACCGAACCAGGTTAAACTGAAGTGCTAGTTTACTTTGGAATATGACAGGCTTGTTTTTCAAGGTGTAATAGTTTGTTGCAACAGACTACAGAACTGAACTTGGCAATGATGAAATAGCAATTCACATCCTTCATCAGTTCAACAATTTCTCTTTCATGCTGGATAGTTGTTAAAATGAAAGTCTACACTGGCCCAGGAATGTTTAATTCTTCTCATATGTGGATTGTTATTTTTATACTTTTGATTATTTTCTTAATCTACTTTCCAGGCTTACTTATTTTATCAGCTGAAAAGCTGGAAAATATCCTTATGACTAAATACTTTGCTGTTTATTATTTTACTTATTTTTTTAGCCAAACCCTAGGATAACATTTTAATTTGATAATGTTCCATTAAACACATTAATAGGAGATGGAAAAATATAACAATTAAGGAACATTTTAGCAATTTTTCGTAAAATGCATCCTCTAACATAAAAAACATCATATTTAGCTTGTTTGAGCTTCAGTAAATCTGTGACAAATGATTTTGATAATAACTGTTGGTCTACCTACATACACATTTTTAGAAGTATAAACTGGAAGTGATATCGTGTGGACAGTGTTCTGGAATGGCAATATGAAAATAAAGACTAAAATGCCTGATTCTAACACTTCTTTATTACAATCAGCAAACCGTTGAACTAGGCTTCATTTCTCCATAAAACGCATAGCAGAAATAATGTTAACATGTTACAGTAATGTCATCATAACGAACTAAGGACAGCGAAACTACCCCATAAATGCTGCAAAAATAAGTGCTCAGTTAGAACTTGGGTTTTAAACACATTTTTTCTACAAATGAAACTAATGTATATATCATTTCAGATCTAATTTTTAGGATATGGCTAATAATCAAGCTGGATTTCATTAAGTGTCTAAGATATAATAAATGTTCTTCCAAGAAAGGGAATAAAAATGTTAGAACTTAAGCTATTATATTTCTGATGGCAAAGATTGCAATAAAGGAGAAAGAGAAATTTAAAGTAATTATTTGCTAATGATATTTACCCATTTAAAGAATTCTTACTGTGAAGACAATCACACTAAGCCATCTTTAACAAGAACCCTTCTATTTGGACTTTACTAAAGTCGATAGTATTTCTTTTGTAAATTTGTGTTTCCTCCAACACATTTTTCCAGTAGATGAAACTACTGTGGTACTCAAGTTTTAAATTTAATTTTTAGAAAGTAGCTATTGAGGCAATCAACATCTCTGTTGGTATCTGAAAATAAATATTGAGCAGAAACCGAGAAAACAATAAGATTAAGTAATATTTACATAATGAGTCTAAATTAACCACACGTACAAATGGCTTGAATTAAATTATGAAAAATTTGAAACTAGATGTTTGGATGTTTTAGAAAAGCTTAAGTTTCTTCACCTCATACGTTTTCTTTCTAAACAAGTTTGTTCAAAATAATTAGAAAAGAAAACAAATTCTTATTAGCCATATATATGTGCATACATATTTTTAAAGTTTAGTCACAATCTATTTCTCATGTGGTATTGTGAAATTGTTATCCTGCACTGAAAAAACTTGTTGTGAGTGGAGCTTAAAGAAAGATTATTGTTTAATATAATATCAACTATTATAAAAAATTCACTTTGCTTTGGAGTTGGCATTGTTTACTTGCTACCTTGTTCAAAATATTAAAATTATAAGACGAAAAGGCAACACTGTGGAGACAGTAAAAAGATCAATGGTAGCCAGGGGCTGGGGGGAGGGAGGGATGAAGAGATGGATCACAGAGGATTTTAGGGCAGTGAAAACACTCTGTGTGACACTATAGTGGTGGATACACATCATTACACATCTGTCCAAACCCAGAGAATGTACACCACCAAGAGTGAACCCTCACGTAAAGTATGGACTCTGGGTGATAATGATGTGTCAGTGTAGGTTCATCGATTGTAACAAATGTCCCACTCTGGTGGGGGATGTTCATAATGGGGAGACTGGGAGGGGGCCGGGGGGTGCAGAAGGTATACAGGAAATCTCTACCTTCCCCTCAATTTTCCTGGGAACCTAAAACTGCTCTAAAAAATAGTCTAATAAAATTTTTTAAGCTATTATAAATTTATTGCATAAATTAACATCTTTACATATCAAACTTTTAAATCTTTATTTCTATTTTATTAAGAACATAAATGCAAAACAACCGTCTGACTGAAAACGGTGTACAATTTGTTTTTCATCGTGCCTTTCTCTACTAAACACATCTAAAACTTTCTCTTTCTCGAAGCCAAATATCTTGAAGTACCGAATTTTCCAAGCACTATTGTTCCTGCTGACCACACTCTCCTTATTGGGGGGTTTATGTTTACCACATTCAATGTGGAAGGATCTGCCCAGTACACACCTGACGTACAAGTTCCTTCTTAACCTGCTTCCTTCTTTTACTTCCTTCCCACCATTTGTCTTCACTACCAGCTTGCAGTCCCAGAAGAAAGTCAAAGAGAAAGAAGGATGTACAACATGCCTGGTATGTGCTTAGCACTCGAAAGTCTGTTTGTTGAAGGAATGGATGAATGAATGAAAAGAACAATAATTTCTTATCCATTCACATCCAGTCTTTGACCTCCCAGTTAATCTTTCATGCTGTGCTAATCTTAGGCAAGATTATGGAGTAAACAGAAGTGAATATCACATCCCCCCAACCCTCCAGCCATTCCATCTCTCTTCTTTCCCAGCGTGCAGGACCAAGGCCACTGCTTTTCTGCTGCCCTTCTAGATCCCAACTACGCTATCAGTGTCCCGGGGCTGCTGTAGCAAAGTACAGTACAGGACAAACAAAGCTTAAGACAACAGGAATTTATCATCTCACAGTGCTGGAGGCCCCAAGTCCACAATCAAGATGTCTGCAGGGCCATGCTCCCTCTCGACTCTGGGTGGAACCTTCCTGCCTTTTCCAGCTTCTGGCCTTGCCAGTAACCCTCAGAGTTTCTGCTCACAGCTGCACCACTGCAGTCTCTGCCTCTGTTGTCACATGGCCTTCTCCCTGTCTTCACATGACATTTTCTCTTCTTATAAGGCACCAGTCATATTGGATTAGGGCCCACCCTGATGACCTCATCTTGGCATGTTTGTAACTGCAAAGACCCTATTTTCAAATAAGGTCACATCCACAGGTGGCAGGGGTTAGGACTTGGGCATATCATTATGGAGGACACAATTCAGCCCACGACACAGGGCGTCCTTCCTGGATGTGGCCCATGCTTCAGAACTCTTCCTGAACAACTATGACAACCACGATGTCAGCAGCAGCAGTAGCAACAAACACAACGAAAACCAACAAAAAAACTCCTTGATGATGATTTAGAACAGCTTAATGTTTCTTTATTTCAAAAGTGCTCATTCTGAACAAGTTTGTTACAAATATTAAGAAAAGGAAGCAAATCTCTACATCTTGATATTATTAAAGTCAATAAATATTTCTTATGTAAGTTTCTAATTCCCTAACTTTAGCTATTTGTTGAAGAGGAAATAATCTAACATTCATTCAGATTAAAATTTTGGAAAATTGGTGTTTTCCTCCAGTGGTGTGAAACCGTGTGGTGTAATGAGAGGTGTTGCAGCAGGAAATTGGAAAGGTGTTAACGGGCATACCTGGCATTCTGCAAACTACGCTGCATAGACCATCATCGAATCTGCTTGTACTTGAGGTCAGTTTTTGAAGTTCTTCCTGGCCACTGGCATCCAAGGAGAACAAAGCTCCAAATCCTTTCTCACTAGACTCACAAGTTCAAGGTTCACAGGCAAAGTTAGGTAACAGGTGAGGTGGCTTTAGGTTTGCTCATCCCACAGACTTGGGACAAATGTCTCACATAGGCTCTCACTCAAAACACAGGTGTTCGTTGTTTATAGCTTTAGGAGGAATAGTTTTTATAAGTTGAGAACACAGAGAGGAAAAAGAGGACATGAAATTTCAGATCTTACCTGCTCTCTCTGCTTCACCCAACAGTCCTGGAGACCTCGTAGACCCCAGTCATCGTAACTCCTTGTTCCGGCTCTCCAGCTGTGTGTGGAGGTGAAATCTGTCCCTATCAGTTGGCTTTTCAGCCCTAATTAATGGGAAAATTTAGAGAGAAAATATTCTCTGTTCCTTTAACAAAATTTGGCAAGTTTTTAAAAAGGTATGAGAGTCTAAAAGATTGAGAGCATTATAATTAACTCTAATGAGGCAGTTTGGGCCTTCATCCATGAGGGCCCCAGGGCTGAAGTGGGCCCAATCAGAGTCAGGAGAAGAACATTCTCTGGCTGTAGTTAAGCTATCATGAGTGAGGAATGCTGGCCCAGGTTCGATGAGGAGGATCTGGAATAGTAAGCTGTCGTGGAGTGCTTAGTCCATAAATGGAGCCCAAGAACCGTGAGATCCTGTACATGCTGAGATGTACATGAGATCCATATACGTTGGGGGCGGGGGGAGAGCAGATCACTATTTCTAAATTGAAATAGCTTATAGCCTCTGAAGGAGTCAAACACTCATAGGTTTTTTTAATTTTTGTTTTGTTTTGTTTTTACTTGTTTTCTCTGCCCAGAGAGAGCACAGGCCAATTAATATGTGAAAGAACAGTGTTCTTCCATCAATTTAATTAATTAATTCATTCATTCATCTGATACACATTTAAGCGTTGATTGACAGATAGCAGGCAGGGACAAAGGGACAGGAACAGTACACATGACGTCCCCCACTCCCGAGAGGACACCCTTCAAGCTTTCACTTGCATCTCATGACCACAGTCACATCACGTGGCCATCCCCAGATGCAAGTGAAGCTGGGAGAGTGAGCCATTGGCTTCTCCAACTTCTATAGTTGAGGCAGGAAGTAGATATTGGGGGGACAGTGAACAGTGCCTGCGACAGAGCACTTCTAAGGAGGTGGTACCTGAAACAGACTCAAAAGACAAGAAGGAAACAACCAATTGAAGATCTAGAGGAAGAGTGTTCTAAGCAGGGTCAAAGCAAGAACACAGCCCTGGATTGGGAATGATCTTGGCTGAATTAAGAAACGTGGCATGGCTGGAGCTTCATCGTTGACAGGAGAGTGAAAGGAGCTGAGGACCAAGAGGTGGTCAGACCAAGATCAGTGACGACCTTGCAGGGTAATAATTTTGGATTTCATTTTCCTAAGTGTAATGGGAGCTTGCTGGAAGATTTTAAGGAAGGGGTAAAATTATCCACTCTGCATTTTCAGAGGTCATTCTGGCAAACTGCTGAGTCAACAAAAGATTGTTCGAGAGCAAACCTGAAGGAAGAGAAAGCACTAAGGAGTCTCTTTCAGGAGCCTGGCGGGAGATGATAAATCCATGGACTAGAGAGGTAGCAGAGAGATGAGGAGAGGGAGATGGATTTGTGACTTAGTTTAGGGGGAGAATTGCAGAATTTGCTGATAGAACAGAGTGTGTGATTTATCGTCCAAACAGGGACAATTTTGAGAATGAAAGGGGTGCTATAAATAAAGATCCTGGATCAACATGCCTCAGTGACTGTCCCAGGCAAACCCAGACAGAGGCAGAGGTGAGGGGAAGAGGGGAAGAGGGGATGAGGGATGACTCCTGCTTTGACTGGGCAACTGGTACTGGTGACGTGGAGAAGGGAGTAGACCAGGCTGTGAGGGGCTGAGGCAGGTTGAGTCTGAGGTGGTTGTGAGATTCTCCGGAGAACAGAACCAGAAAGACATAGATAAACAGGTGGATGGATGGATGGATGGATGGACGGATAGATAGATAAATTTACTTTAGGGAATTAAATCTGTAGGGCAGGTTGGCTGGCAGGATTTCATGATACTGTCTTGAAGAAAAATTCTTTGCTTTCCTGGAACCTCAGTTTTCGCTTTTAAGACTTTCAACTGATTAGATGAGACCTACCCACATTATTGAGGGTAATCAGCTTTACTTTAACACATCCACAAAACACTTCACAGCAACATCTACGTTAGCCTTTGATTAAATAACTGGGCTCTATAACTAGCCATGTTGACACATAAGACTAACTATCACACCAGTATAGATGTCAGATAGAGAAGTAGATGTGCTAGCAAGGAACCAGCTCATAGTGGCCTCAGATGAAGATATATAACCGTTTTTTAAAGCAAGGGAGGGAATGAGACCCTCTAGAGAGAGGGCATATAGATGGAGAAAAGGGACTATGATTTAATCCTAGAACCCTCCCCCACACTCAATGTGTGAGGCAGGAATGATGAGCCAGCAGATTAGACTGGGAATTAATGGAGACTGAAGTAGAAGGAAAACCAGAAAAGGAGAATTCCATGAAACCGAGGGCAGAAGCCGTTTCAAGAAGAAGGCAGTGGGCCACCTTATTAAATGGTGCTGAGAATTTAATGTAAGGTGGAGAAATGGCACTAACCATTGGATTTAGCAACACAAAGGAGAGAAAATGTTAGAGAAGCTTCAGCGTAAAGGGAGTGTTATTATGGGAGAAAAAAATAAAACGGCACCCGCACCCAGCTCACGGGGTTGGGGAGACTTTCTGAAGGAGGCGAGGTCTAAAGATAGCAAAAACCTGGAGGGATTTTCACGACATGTTAGTGACCACACACTTCAGCCCCTAGACAGTGGAGACCCTGGGAAGAGTGCTGGCTGTGGACAGATTTGAGTTTTAATTAAATTACTATGGCTACCAGAGAAGCATGGATTGCAGGGGGGACGACGGGTTTGGGGAGGGGCAGTTAGAGCCTGTTTCGGAAGCAGACAAGATAGGAGATGATGCCTGCAGTGCACGAGGATGGAAACATGCTTTAGGAAGGAAAATGATCACGTGCTTGCTTGAATGTAGGCGTCAGGGAGAGAAAGTCGCAGTAATGAGTGGGGCCACCACCAGCGGTAGAGAGCTCAAAACATAGAGCCAGTTTTGTTCATTTTGCTTTGCTTTTTGTCTGTTGGTGTGGAAATCTGATGCGTTTGGGTCTCCTTGAATCTGCGGTGCCTGTGGGACAGTTAGATGAAGATATTTTCGGCAGCTAAGTATCGAAATCTGAAGTTCTAGAGAGACAGTTTGGCTCAGGTCATGAGCCAGAACAGGACGCATGGCGCCACAGGGTCGACAGCATAATCCAGAAGTGAGGACACAGTGCTGGCTACTTCTAGAGTTTCAAAGACTCGTGGGGAGTTGTTGATCATCCAAGGTGCAGACTGCGTTGAGTGAAAGTTTGACTAATGCAGACAGTTTTGCTGGTTGATAGGAAAGGTAAAGATAGGGAAAAATGATTTTGAATGAGCCAACAGCTCACATTTCTGACTCTTTTTCTCCCTACAGCTAGCCAATATGTGAAGGAGCATCTTTATTATACTGTTCTTTAACTCTGGCTTTCTTGCTGTGAGTCTCAAGTTACTAGTAACCTGCAGGAGTTTCAATAGCAATGTCAACCGAAAGGTTTCGAAGCCGACTTGAACGGGGGGAGTGCTGTGAAGAATCATCTATTAGGCTAAGGAAAGTGGATCATCAGGTGGCGCGCTTATTTTGTGTTGCCAAACTGAGAGCAGCCGAAGAGTTGAAGGGGAAACCTAGACATTTATCAGACAGAGTGTTGTTGACTAACCTCAACATAGGGGAAAAAAATGAAGATTTGTATTAAAGTGGTGAGTAGCACGTAAGTCTTAGTCCTTATCCTCCTGCATCCCTTTGGCCACCTGTAAAGGCAGACTGAGAGACCTGCATCTGTGTAAAGCATGGCGGTGCTTTCCTGGCATGAATCCCAGAATCCTCCTGCACGGTGTGCTTGGTGGGGAGATTGTGAAAGTGGCATAATTTACACGTTTGGAAACATGATGGGTATAAAAGAAATGAAATCATTTTGTCACTTGGGCCACAGATAAATATATCTGACAACTCGACATATTTCACTTCAGTCTCTAAGAGTAGGTGTGGATCAGGGGTAAACACCACGCAATTTGAGAATGAAATATGGGTGACTCTGAGTGACGAGATGAGGTAACAACGAGTGTTTGCCAGCCCTGCCCCTGGGTTGAAGTGCTAAAGTTTCAGGCAGTGGAAGAAAAGGCAGGTGATACATTCTGGATAATGAATATGAGTGAGTTCACTGAGGATACCCAGATGAAAAGCTGAAATCCACAGAGAAAAATGTAGCTGGCTACTTTGAAAATACTTCAGGTGGAGGAGGCAACACATAGGAGAAATACTATTACAGAAACGTGGAATATCTGCAAATATTTTTTTATGTTTAAAGAAAAGTGCAGGAAAGTACAGAAAATAAAACAAAAACCTGTATGGCCACTACACCGTATCAACAAATGCCAACATTGTTGTTTTTAATTTTTTTAAGAGAAAGTAATAAAACATTCTGATAATGCAAACTGTCCTTTGCATGTCAAGTCTCGTTCCCTACCTCTTAGAGACAGCCATTATGGGGATTTGATGTGTGTATTTCCTGTCCATGTTATACACACACACAAATTATACAGTGTTGCTTTTTAAGTGTACATATATATATAATATTGCACTGAACTATATAATTCTACATCTTGCTGTTTGGGGTTGAATAGAATGTTTTTGATATCAACTCATGCTGATACACATCCATCTTATGCACTTCAGTTATTGTGTACCCATTTCAACCTCATTGTATGAATGTTCCGTCATATCTAGTTCCCTCATTTTAGTTGTTGTACATTCATTTGAATTCCATTATATGAATACATTGCAGTTTTGTTATCCTTTTGCCATGCTGCGATGAATTCCCTTGTTCGTGTCTCCTTCTGCACACAAGCATGAATTTGTCTAGGATATGCACCTCAAAGCAGAATTGCAGTGTCCGGCCCAGTGGCACAGTGGTTAAGTTTACGCATTCTGCTTTAGCGGCCTGGGTTTCACTGCTCAGATCCTGGGCACGGAGATACTCACCGCTCATCAAGCCATGTTGAGGCAGTGTCCCACATAAAGCAACTAGAAGGACTTACAACTAGGGTATACAATTATGTACTGGGGGCTTTGGGGAGAAAGAAAGGAAGAAAAACCAGAGGAAGATTGGCAACAGATGTTAGCTCAGGGCCAATCTTCCTCAAAAATAAAAAGCAGAATTGCATATCTGAAACTTTAACAGCTGCCAATTTGCTCTCTAAAGCTATTGAATCAATCTCTCTTCCCAACAAAACACCTCAGTATTTTTTGGAGATTCCTAACAAGGAGAGCTGGTCCTTCCATTGGCCGCATCTTACAGATCCCTGACAAGTGAGACAAGGATTCTTATGAATGATGGCTTAAGAGTAAGGGAAGGCCCCACCACGCATAAAGGATGTTGTGGCTGATAGTGTCACTGTTTGCCAGATGTTCTGGCGGCCCCGTCTGCAGGGCCCTCCTTGTGGCGGCCCTTGCTCTGGGAGAATCATGCTTCTCTGGTCCCATGCGCCCCTGCCAAGGAAATATGAGCAGAAAGGGGTGGGACTCATTTCTGAGCAGAAGTTTAAGAACCAGCTGCAACTCCCCGTGTCTCTCTCTTCCTTCTGCCAGGCAATTTCCCACACAGCGGCCACTGCTTCAGTGCAGGTCCCAGAGTAAGGGCAACAGGGAGCAGAGCTTCAGTCAACCCTAGAAGGACACACAGCGGGAATGAAATAGAATCTTTTGTTGCTGGAATCCACTTAGATGCTGTGGTTACTATTGTTGCAGCATAATCGTGCCTGTCCCAACTGTCATAGACATTTGCGGGATGAAGAGAAGCAGTGGTGGTAGCAGCTGCAGTGAAATGAAATGAATGAGTAACTTTGTACACCAGGGAGAAGTGTTTTTAGGGCTCTGCTGATTGCTGTTTGAGGGCGACTCTGAAAGGCTCTGCTGTATGAGTGTTCCTTTATCAGACATTTAGAACTTCTGGAATTCCCTAGAATCACCATTTACAACAGAGGAAAGCAGGAAAAATCCAACCTTCTAGACTAGGAGAAAAATAAGAAGTAGACTACATACCTGGAAAACTTCCCTTCTGAAAATTCTTTAACTTAAGACTTGGGATTTCAGATCTGGAGAGATGTGTAACAGTTCTGTCATCTCGGAATGTCACAACACAGTTTATTGTGTCCATTTTTATCAAAAAATGAGACACGATTTTATAGTTTAGTATGTTATTTATTATCATTTATAAAAGGTCAGCTTGGAAATCTTTAAGGAAAAAAAACCTAATTTGCAAGTAAGAAATTAGAAATGAGGAAAAATTACCGAGGCGGTTTGTTCACAGTTGTGAGTCCTGGAGCTCTGGGGTGGGAGAAGATAAGCTACAAAGGATACAAAATAGCTCTATACTCTCTGGCGAGCACACAGGTATCCATTAAGCAACAAATATTTGTTCAGCTCTTATTATGTGTTTGTTATAGTGTTGTGTGAAAGGGAGACTCAAAGAAATGTAAACCACAGTGCTGGTCTCCCCAGACCTCAGAATACCCTTGGGCAAACTGCACATAAACGTATGGGAAAGCGTCCAGCGGTACTGATAAACACCAAGGGATAGGTACAGATAAAGAGGATTCCCAGGTGGCGATGGGCTCCTATTGTCCTCACCCAAGGTCAGACAGCCAGCAAGTGGCAGAGACCAGACTGGAACTTGGGTTCTTTCAACTCTAAAACACAGCTCTGTAATTTAGAGATGTAAACTGGTCCCCAGGGGCCATATGCAGACATGTTTTTATTCTTATTTTTTTGGCCTACACGGTTTCATAAGTTCATGGCAACATATAATAATAATTCACAGCCTTCCTATGAATTTTCGTGTTTCTGGCAACTAAGCATCCCATTCCCACAGGCATCAGCAGGCTGGAGCTCACTGGTGGCTCCAGTAGATGGAGTGTGCGCTGCCCCGTCCGCCCAGCCTTACCACTCACATGATGGATGCACCTGCGGCCACTCCAGGCCCCCATTTATCCTTCCAGTCGGCCCCAGGGAGCCCCATTCTCCGCCCAGCCAGCATTAGGATATTATACAGATGTTATCTGACCTGGTCTACATAAAAGAAATACCCAACTGGATGCCTAACATTGGAAGATTTAGTTCTCAAACTGTCAAATGTCACACAGCCTGCACCTGGCTCCTCGTTCCATTTCTCCATCCTCCTTTGCTACCGCTCTCTTGGCCTAATCTCTGTTTATACCTTTCCTTGTCATTCCAGTTTGATGCATGATCTACCTTCTCTTAGTCTGTAACCTCAACCCCCGGCTTTCATCTCTCTTCTCCGACTCTTTGATAAAACAAATTCAGCCTTCTGTCAACACCCATCCCGGTCCACTGGCCCCTGGAACCATCCTCCCATCAGCAGAGCCTCATGGGCAGGACCTGGCCTAACCCACTTTGCTGCCAAAGTTTAATCTGTATTAGTTTATTACTACCATTATTTCACTTATTCATTAATTTAGCTCATTTATTTTCAATTTTTCTCTAAAACAAATATTCAGAAGAAACGCACAGATATAGTAAAATGATTAAAATAAGAAAAACAGAGTAAGAATCAACTAATGAAGAAGGTGGGGGATAAGTGTACCAAAAAAAAACTAAGGTTAACCAATAGTTATTTATTTCGATGGTGCTTTGAACAGTTCTGAGCTTCACAGCAATCATGGCAAAAAAAAAAAAAAGATGCTATGAATTAATACAAGTAATGTGACAATTATAAAATAACAAGAGCATATTAGTCCATTTGGAGGAAAAAAAATTTCTGCTATTGAACTTCAAGAAAAGATAAAAGACTTAATGAGGAAATCATTTTTTACTTCAATGAACTATTTCTCTGAGTATTAAAGACAAATAAAGCAGACACACTTCTCAAAGGAGAATTTCAACCTGCAAGAACAGAGCATTTTGATGAAATAAAAAGATACATTCCCCTTTTCAACCCAAAGTGTTCTCTAGTGTTGTAAATATCAGTTTGGTTGGAATGTTCCATCCATGGGAATGAACACCAATCCTGACCCCTTCTGTGGTCTTTGACATGATCTAATTTCACTGAATGCTACTATAACACGCTAATTTTAATTACCACTTAGCACCTGAAAATTGATACTTTGAAGGCCACTAAGGAGAGCTTTCCAAGGTTCCTCTGAAGCGACACTATTTTTCTTGACAGGTCCATTGTGTGAAATAGACTCATCATTGCATTACTCCTGGACATCAAGTTGTTGGGAGCAGAGCTCATTCCCCTCCCAGCGTGTCCGGGCCTGACAGCTCCTTTACAATGTTTTTGAAATTCCATTACCTCCAGTGACCCCTCTGACCCGCCCTTTGCTGGGCTGGCATCTCCCCTCTGTGGGGAGGGGGTGAGGTGGCTACCTTAAACCTTTCCCTTTTAGGCCCTTTCAACGCTGTTCTTTTAGAAGCTAAACAAGAGTTGGGAGCCCACGGGTAATGCACAGAGTACTTTTTCTTTTAACTTTCCCTATATTACTAAGGAGACGAACCCAGTCGCCTCAGTCAATGATTCAGCGGAAAGACACAGGTTAGGATCAAAGTGTTTTCCCCGATCCAGAAAGTTATCGAAGCTGGATCACAAGTGAAAATGCCAGATTTTTAGTGGTCTCGGGCACATGCCAGCCTCCTGACTTTGCAACGAATGCCAGGCGCCCCTGCCAAGGTGAAGATGGGGATTTGCATCTCCCCAGTTCTCCAATCTGGGCCCACAGCCTTGGCTGATGACACTGTCAGAAGCATCAGCAGGCCAGAGGAGGCGACTGGGAGCCCCGGGTGATGACGGTGCCTTTCAATTAGCGCTTTGCTCTGCCGAGCTGGCCAGCCTGTGAGTTGGCACAGAGGCCTCCCATCAGCTCCCTCAGATTGGGCGACACAGCCAAGTATGTGAAAAAGAGATAGCAGTTAACTCCGGAAGTAACAAACACGAATACGAGAAAGGAACCGGGAGATGGCAGGGCGGGGACTTGGACAAGGCCAGTCGTCCCTAAATTCCTTCCACCAGGGAGGTGGGACGTGACAGGAACGTAAGAGGGCAAGTTCAGACCTGACTTTTCTTTGAAAGTTGGAAGCTCACCATTCTGTGTTCTGATCTTAATTATGGTTCCCTTCCCTTCCCTGTATGTTTCTGAAATAGTCATGTTGACACCTTGATAGTTTGGGATCCAAGACGAAATATATTTTAGACTAAAAAATGTTGACAAATTGTTTAAAAAAATTACCCTAACAACCACTGACATGATTCTTTGCAATTTTCTTTTTCCGTGTTGCTGTGGAGACACAATCTTATACTGTGAAAGCTCCCCTTTCTTTAGGAAACCAAAGTCGACGTGGGAAGAATTTTTGCCACTTTTTAGCAGCACACAATGGAGGATGCAGGTAATCCTCATGTGCCCATAGAAACAGCAGTTCCTTGCAGGTGTGTGGGCAGAATTCACAGGTGCTTCTGGAAATCTAATCTGGGCACAGGGCTTTATCTGTGCTGGCACGTGAAGGGCATGGAGCCCTTCATTGAAATCCACCTGCAAGAAACAGTCCAGCCCTTGGCACCAGCCGTGGTGAGGGTTTAGCCACAACACGAGATGATTTTACCGTGGAGAAACCACTGATAACAATTACTGATCTTCATAACCGTGTGGAAGCTGGTCCTGGAAAAATGGGTGGAGAAACTCACATTTCTAACTTGGCACAAACAGAGCTTTTGAAACTGTCCATTCACCTCTCAAGGTGACTCCTCTCGCAGGCTGCCTGCCGAGATACAGCACCAGCAAAGAGGGGAGGATCCTGCCAGTAACTGGGGGTGAATAAGAAGCCGCCCTGAAGAGGGTTGTGGTGACCCCGACACTGACCAAAGTGATTGCATGATTACTCAGCTCTTCACTTTGCGAACAAACTGGAGAATTCAAGGTGAGAAACAGGAAATTCAAGAGTGGTATTGCTTTTTAAGGTTAAGGCGAGCTCTCCGGCATATTTCGCTTAACTAAAGACCAGACTTTCGCTCCGGAGTCTACATGCAAACACGAACTTCTTTTTTCTTTCAGAAACCCTGAACATGCAGAAAATAAGTCTCTGTTTGCTTGTTTGATGACTTTTAGGTTCGTTTTTATTCTCTTGAAGAGGAGAGTGATGAGATCCTAGCTGGGCCTTGCTGCATTCTCAGGCAGAGGTGGGACACCGGCCACCCCGGGGCCGGCAGTAGCCCTGACAAGTCAGGAAGGACAGGAGTGAAGGAGGAAGAAGAGGATGATTTGCCAGGGTTTCAGGGCTTCAGATTTGATTAAACACGGAAATATTTGAGCAGAGAGGGAAAAAATCAAAGAAGAATTTTAAAAAGTTTTGTTATATAACTTTTCATACATACTCAAAAACAGAATAGTGCAATGAACTCCCATATTCATCAAATTTAGTAATTATCAAGATTATGTTGTATTTTCTTATTCTGCACTTTTTTTTTCCTTTTCTCAAGTATTTTACAGGAAATCCCAAAGAGCATGTCACTGCACTTTGGCCTCTCTGACAAGCACCCTGATTCCCTAGCATGACTATAAGGCCATCATCACGTGCCACAAAATTAACAATAATCTCCTGACTCATCTAATGCCCACTCCATACACCAGTTTCCCCAACTGTCTCAAAAATGTCCTTTGACAGCTGGGCTGTTCAAATCAGACCCGAACAAGGTCAATACGTTCTATTGGATTGTTAGGACTTGTAAGTCACGCGTCGTTTGTGGCCATCTCCCCTGTGTTTTGTTTGTTTGTTCATATCACTGACTTGTGTAGAAATTCCATCGCTTAGACTGTAGAAGGCCCCACATTTTGCATTGGTGTGGTTGCTTCATTGTGCTGTCCTTTACTACAGTTTTGAGACTGGATGATTATAAGAATATTCATACCACCGGCAGAAATAAAAAATCTCAAGGAGAATATGTAGAAGAAAAGGTAAGTTTTGCTTTTTTAAAAATAAACTTTATTCTTTCTAGAGTAGTTTTAGGTTTACAGCAAATTTGAGGGAAAGGTACAGAGATTTCTCATACACCCCCTGCCCCCACACATGCACAGCCTCCCCAACTATCAACACCCGCCGCCACAGTGCAACATTTGTTACAATGGATGAACCTACACTGACACATCATTATCACCCAAAGTCCATAGTTTACTTTAGGGTTCACTCAGTGTTGTGCATTCTGTGGGTCTGGACAAATGTGTAGTGACATGCATCCATCATTACGGCATCATATTGTCCTAAAAATCCTCTATGCTCCACCTACTCATTCCCCACAACTCACCCCAATGCCTGGCAAGCTCTGATCTTACTGTCTCCATGGTTTTGCCTTTTCCGGAATTTCATATGGTTGGAATCATGCAGTATGTAGCCTTTTCAGGTTGGCTCTTTCACTTAGTAATATGCATTTAAGCTTTTTCCATGTCTTTTCACAGCTTAATAGCTCAGTTCTTTTTTTCCTGAATAATATTCCATTGTCTGATTGTACCACAGTTTATTTCTCCATTCACCTACTGAAGGACATCTTGGTTGCTTCCAAGTTTTTGCAGTTATAAAGCTGATACGTACATCTGTGTGCAGGTTTTTGTGTGCACATCAGTTTTTTAACTCCTTTGCGTAAATAGCAAGGAACACGATGTCTGGATCATATGGAAAGAGTATGTTTAGTTTTGTAAGAATGTGCCAAACTGTCTTCCCAAGTGGCTGTACCATTTTGCGTTTCCACCAGCAGTGAATGAGAGTTCTTGTTGCTCCACATCCTGTCCAGCATTTGGTGTTGTCAGGGTTCTGGATTTTGACCCTTCTAATAGGGGTATAGTGGGATTTCTTATTGTTTTCATCTGCATTTGCCTGATGACATATGTTATGGAGCATCTTTTCATATGCTTATTTGCCATCCATATATATCTTTTTTGGTGAGATGTCTGTTCAGATCTTTAGCCCAATTTTTAATTGTGTTGTTTGTTTTCTTATTGTTGAGTTTTAAGATTTCTTTGTATATTTTGGATAACAGTCCTTTATCAGATGTGTCTTTTGTAAATATTTTCTCCCAGTCTGTGGCTTGTCTTTTCATTCTCTTGACAGTGTCTTTCACAGAGCAGAAGTTTTCAATTTTAATGAAATCCAGTTTAGCAAGTATTTATTTCATGGATTGTGCTTGTGGTTTTGTATCGAAAACATTATCATCATACCCAAGGTCATCTAGGCTTTCTCCTGTGTTATATTCTAGGAGTTTTATAGTTTTGCATTTTACATTTATGTCTGTGATCCATTTTGAGTTAATTTTTGTGAAAGGTGTAAAGTCTGTGTCTAGATTAATTTTTTTGCATGTGCACGTCCAGTTGTTCCAGCACCATTTGTTGAAAAGACTCTCTTTGCTCCATTGTATCACCTTTGCTGTTTTGTCAAAGATCAGTTGACTGTCTTTATATGGGTCTATTCCTGGGCTCTCTATTCTGTTCCATTGACCGTTCTGTCAGTTCTGTCACCAATACCACAAGTATTTCTTTTTTATTGTGGTAACATTGGTTTATAACATTATATAAATTTTGGGTGTACATCATTATATCTCGATTTCTGTGTGGATTACATCATGTTCACCATGCAAAGACTAATTACAGTCCATCACCATACACACGTGCCTAATCATCCCTTTCACCCTCCACCCTTCCCCCTTCTCTCTGGTAACCACCAATCCAATTTCTGTCTCCACGTGTTTATTTGTTGTTGTTTTTGTCTTCTATTTATGTGTGAAATCATACTGTGTTTCGATTTCTCTCTCTTTCTTATTTTGCTTAGCATAATACCCTCAAGGTCCATCCATGTTGTCACAAATGGCCAGATTTCATCTTTTTTATGGCTGAGTAGTATTCCATCACAAGTCTTGGTTACTGTGGTTTTATAGTAAGTCTTGAAGTAGGGTAGTGTCAGTCTTCCAACTTTCTTCTTCTCCTTCAATGCTATGTTGCCTATTCTGGGTCTATTGCCTCTCTACATAAGCTCAGTTTTGAAAAGGGCTTTTTAGACCAAACCTTCAGAATTACTAGATGGTTTATTTAGTTCCAAATAAAGTCTTATTGATTACAACAACAATAAAAACAAACACCCCCCCTCCATGTCTCACCCTACGTTAGTGCCATTTATGTTTTTAGATGACTCAGCCTTGGGAATATCAGAAAGCAAAGCTTTGCAATGCAGGGAGTCCCTATTCAGTTTACTCTCGACTGTTTATGCCCAACTTTTTCTAATTTTATGAATTGTTTTGAGAAAAGTCGAATAAAAACACTTTTTGCTTTGAATATGTTAAAGTGAATAAAAAAGGAAATGGTTAGTGCATTATCTTTACAAGCATCCCTTTTCCTATTTCCAGAGAAAATGTTTTCATTGAAAAATAGAATTTCTCTTATTTCCAGTTCTGCTGGTGACCATTGCCACTTCTCCTGTTTTTGCCTTGCTGTGCTCTGCCCTCAGACATTTTGCCATCTCCGGGGACTCAACAGCTGAACCAGCCCCCTCAGGTCCCTGATATTTACTGAGGCTCCTTCCCCACATGCCTGCCTGCTCCCTCCCTTGAACTCTCTCTCCCTCTGTTTCCTGAAGACGGCTCCCCCTCGCCGGTGTTCCGCTATGAACACTCTAACATAGAGTTTGGTTTAGTCCATTTATGAATAACACCCACATAGGAGTGCAAACCATAATCCCCTTAAATTCTTGCTCATTCGAGCCTGTGAAGTTAAGATGTATTGAATAGGTAGCATGTGCTCAGCTCTGTGTCAGTGCCTGGGAGCACGCTCTCATGTGCTCCTCATAACAACTCTCTAAGAGGTGTTGTTATGACAGAAGGGGAAACTGAGGCTCGTGGAGGTAAAGGAACTTACCTCTGGTCACAGAGGGAGTAGATAGCTGAGCTAGGATCGCAGCCGTCAGTCTAACTGCAAAGCCCCTATTCTTAACCAAAACAAAGCGTTCAAGCCATTTTTAACATTGCTGTACAGTAACTTTCCTCCTCCCCATCGTTGTGAATCTGAGAAATGGAATGGTTGACCCTACGAAGTGCATCAGCAGAGTCAGTGGGCGCTGCTTTTTTAATGAAGTCCTCCCAGACTATATTATGAGATGCAGGGAAAGACACCATTCTTTCTCTAAAAGTATGTGCGGCATTAAATGTCGCTTTATTACCAACAGGAAATGCAGGTATTTTCACAGCACATCACAGTTTTGGCAAATACCTTGAAATGTCTTTGTCACTCGTCACTACTTCCGAATTACATGCAGATCTTGCTACTTAATGAGTTAATAAAGAGGCACTCATATTATTCGATCACAATTGTGCTAATATTTTGATAATCATTTCAAGATATTTGGTTTCCTCCGATAACTCTATTTCAATATAATTGGTTTCTTTGGTGTCCTATGTATTGTATGTTATGGGTTTTAAAATACTATTCTTACTAGGGGTCCTTGGGCTTCACCAGATTGCTAAAGGGGTCCTTGGCTCAAAAAGTGATTAAGAACTCCTCTTTTACTGCCTGTCTTGTGCACAGAAATCATTCCTTCTCAGCTGTGAGGCAATCTTCTTGAAAATGGGCAACTAGCTCCTCCCTTACTAAGAGGAGTGCATGTCCTATAGATGACGCAGGCCTCTGGGGCCGGAGTGGGGCCAGGCCCTGTCTGGAACGAGTTGGGTTTCACCTGGGAGGCAGCGCCGCCCTCCAGGGGCTGAGTCAGCTGTGCCCAAGGCCACGGGCATTGACAGGTAAGCAGCCCCCGCCTCCCTTTACAAACCCCAGGCTCCTCCTGCATTTTTCCTTATCTAAGTCTGACTTCTGGTTTCCCAGACCCTGTGTGACTCATTTATTCTCATTTCTTATGTCTGGAGTTCCATCTCTGCTTTGACTCATCTGCCGGGGCCTGACTCCTGGCTCCCAGAGCTCCTTTTACCAGCCTGCCCCCTGACTAAGCCGATCTCTCTAGAATTGACCTGTCTGACCAAGCCGACCTGTCCTCCCTTTTTTTAAATTTAGGTTAGTTTCAGGTGTCCAACATAATCATTCGATATTTGTATACATTGTGAAATGATCACCACAATAAGTCTAGTTAACATCCATCGCCTTAGACTGTTAGAAAATCTTTTTTCTTGTGATGAAAACTTTTAAGATTTTTCTCTTAGCAACTTTCAAATATACCACACAGAGTTATTAACTGTAGTCGCCATGCTATACATTACACCCCCCAGACTTAGTTATTTTATAGCTGGAAGTTTGTATTTTTTAACCCCCTTCACCCATCTCACCACCCCCCTGACCTGTCTCTGTGCTTCCCAGTGTCCTAATATGACAGAGAGGGGCGGTAAATAAAGTCGTTCCTGCAGAGGAAAATGTGCAACTGACAACAAAAATGCTTCTATTCACAGTGGAAGGAAGTGCTAAGTTTCAATTAGAGGTCAGTGAAAATAAAGATGCAGGTTTTGTTTTCTGTTTGGATTCACAGATCCGGGGTCTTGAAACTGAGCCGGCTGTGGACGATCAGAAAGGTAACTCAAGTTTCTGGGATCACGTTCATCTCTGGGGAAATGAAGTCCTGATTCCTCGCATGACTCAGTATTTCTCTAGTACATCTACTTCCCTTTAAGCTTCTTTACGTTCCCTTTAGTGAGTGTAGGAGTTCCCCAGGAGGGTCTGATGTGCATTCAACAAATTCCTCTGGACGACCAGGAGAGCATCACCGTTTCCCTCCTTCAGCTCCAGCTAACTGTTACACAGTTTCCTGTTGCCGCTGTTACCCAGGGTCCACCGAAGTCCCCACTCTGGTGACATTCTTGCCCGGGGTGGTACCGCGTGGCTGCTGCTTGAGACGGGCCCAATGGTGCTGTCGGCCCCCAGCATGGAAGGCTCTGCTCCCTGTGCCAGGTGACCGTCCCTGCAGAGCCACGCCGTGCCTTCAGAAGTGACCCTGACACGGTGCCTGGCTGGCGGCCCGTGCGCTAAGATGTTTTCTGGATTGAAGTGAGACCTTGTACTCTCACCAGGCAACAGTGATTTGGTAAAACTTCTCTTCTAATTTGTACATTGCTTTGATTTCAGTTCCCTGCCTGGGACTCTGATGGGAGCCTGTGAGGGCTATAGGCCCAGGGGCGATCAAGGGGGCAGAATGGTATGTTGTGAATCAGGCCTCACTGGGACCGTGGCACACGGCCTTGCATCAAATTGATGAGCTCTGTCTCTTTCTGGTTTTCCAACGATCCTTTCCCAGAAAACTCCTCGGCTCCTCGTAGACGGAAGCCTCAGGCAGGCCTATCCCCTGATGCTCTCGCAGCCCCAGGTGGGTATGTGTCCCGCGAGGATGGAGTTCAGGCACAGGAGGCCTAGATCACACCTCATGCGTGAGTGACAGAGCCCAACCCTGGAGCTGAGCCCTTAACTGCTCTGAAGTCCAGTTAAGTAAGAGAACAGGGCCGGCTGGGCCTTTGGAGGAGATTTTTGTAACAGAGCTGGAACTTGTGGTTTTGATAAAAATGAAGGTTTGCCAGTATGCTTTTCATTGGCATATTGTGCTAATAATAGACGATTTGGAAATGTGTCAGTTGGAACTTGGTATAGATTATTAAGACAAACTCTGTGGGGGCTGCTAATTTGCTCTTCTGCATTGTAACTGCAATTTTTAATGGCTGCTCTAAAATGAGAAGTACAAGGAAGAAAAGATTTCATCCTCAGTTACCGTTTTTAAAAAATTAAATAATCATTTAAAAAACTGTTCATATCTTTACCCATTCACTAAATCTGCTGTATGTAAATAAAACAACAAAAATAATAATAGCAATAAAGCTAACAACCCTACTAGAGACAGTATTGTTTTAGCACTATACTTTTATTAAGCCACCTAACCATCACGACAACCCAATGAGACTGGGAGTGGTAGTGTGCCCACTTTACAGATGAGGAAACTGAGGCACAGACTTAGAAACCGGCACTATGTGGCAAGATTTTAAGAAGTGTAACCACGTGGATGCAAGAATATTTCCACTCGTGTTAACTGCTTCAATGGCCTTAACTGAATGCCCGTATTACACCTAAGTCCTTTTGAGAAGCATAAAGCTCCTCTACCAGTGTTTTTCACATTGTGGGTTTTGATCCATAGGAAGTTGGGAAAAGTTGTGAAATAAATGTAATGAGTTAGATTGGGTTTTTTTTAAAACCAAAATAGAAAAAAAAGTATACAAAATATTAGATTGCATCGCATAGGATGATAGTAAATGTTGTTTCATGAAACTTTTGTCTCAATTGTATGGTGTGTGTATGAGTGTGTGTATGTGTGTGTGTGTGCGCTAGGTGACCGTGTGATGTATAATTGGGTTACAGTCAAAAGAACTTGACAAGTGCTGTCTCCAGCCTGCCCACAGCCCAGGGGCGGGACTGGGAGGTTTGAGCGCTGGCTGAGTTAAGTGGACCTCCTATAAATGTGTAGCTGGTTCCCTGTCCCCATCACAGCCAAGGTATCACATCCCTTTGCCTTCGGAGCACGGTGACGGCTATCTGTCTGCTTGTTTCGTGGTGAGAGCAACAGCAGCATTTTATCTTCACGGCATGAGCTCAACAGAGAACCCCAAGAAATGAAGCCTCACAGGCAGCGTGATTCACCAATGACGACAATCACACAAGAGCTATGGCAGCGGGGTTTCCTTGCCCTTCTCCCTCTGGCCCCCTCCTGAGCGGATCCGCATAGGCATTTTGCCTGCAGTAACTTTCACTAACCTGGCAACTAGATAGGGGCGTGTAGGAGCCTCTGTCAGAGTAATTTACAGGTGCATGTTGTCCCAGGAGCAGCAGCCCCAATGGAGGCCCTGTCTCACTCTCCCTTGGGTTGTAACTAGGAGCATCCTCGCCTACTAAGAGGTCTGAAAGCCTCTTGGTGATTGGCTAAGCCATCGTCATCCGCATCCCCCATGCTCCTGGCTTAGAAGTCAGCGTAGTTGCAGATCATTGCATGTTTGTTGAATTTGAGGTGCTTTATGATTAATGCGTGCAGACATTTGAAACATAATTTGAATAGAACCATTTAAAAATAAAATTAACAACTTCTTCAAAGAAATACATAAAATGGAACTGAGACATAACATGTTTTGAGACTTAATGCGTTTGCAATTGGCATAGATTTAAACTAAGAAATATAAAGCAACCCTGAAGAAGACAAAACTCCTGGTCTCTGAAGCCGTATTATTTCAGCCTGCTGTTGCAATTGGACCCTCATACCTTTTCTGGATTCAGAAATTTCTCTGGCTGTGCTGGAGCCAGCAACAGCACAGCCTGTCCCCATCCCCAACCCTTTGTGGGAATAGCTTTGTGACTGTGTGTTTTTGTTACCTATTTATCATAAAATTTGCAAGTATGAATCATTGGCAGAAAATTTCCCAGGAAATTCCTGGCTATTGTCGGGTTGGGAGATCTGAAAGAGTTACACTCTTGGCCACAGCCCCACTTTCTGCTCACAGCTTTCTCTAAAAATGTAATGCTGGTTCCCAGGCAAATTTAAGGGTAGGGCAAAATTTTTTCCTCGCTGTGTTGCATATCCCCTCAAACTCTCTACATGTCTTCATTCTTGCCTTCATAATGACTGCCTGCATTTAATTATCCAATATGTTGTGTATCATGCTCTTAGAATGTACTACACACTCTGATAAATCTTTTATATCCATTGTCTCATTTGAGTCCCATAACACTTCGTACTACTATGCCCACTTCATGGTGAGAAAAGTCAGGACTACAGAGCTTAAGGGAGATGCCCAAGGTCACCAACAATTAAGTTGTCATCTGGAATGCAGGCCAAGATCTGTTGAATTCCACGCCCTTGCTCTTAGCTCTGTGTCACCCTGTTTGACTGCCCAGGTTCCAGGATGGCACCCATCAACCCAGGACAAAGGAACAGCCTGCTACATTAAAACTTTATTATTCACTGCCTCATACACTTGGGCTTCTCAGAGTTTTTGTAGGACAATATAGCCAGTATTTTAATCTGCCCAGATAACATAATCGTTTTACCCAGTGTTAAAGCATAATTTTCCAAAAAGAGTTCAAATTATGACTCTCAAACCAAAATAAAAATGGGCACATGTTAAAGATTTTACTTAACTCATTAATGAGGGAACTGGTAAGATGCAATGACCAGTTTTAAAAGAGAATACAAAGGATAGACACAATTTTGGATCAGGAATATTGTAATGAATGTGCAGACAGAGGCAAAACCAGCTTCTTCCACAGCAGAGAAGGAAGGTCCATTGAACTCCTACCTCTACCGGGTAGAATTTATTTCCAAGTAGAATTTATCTCCAGTTCTTTAGACAACAGTGCACTGCTATCAGTTATCTATAACTTACAGAGTTATAAACTAGTTCAAAGGCGCGGCAAGGCATGAATGGGATAGCCAGGGTGGTGCTCTGCTCCAGGAATCTGCAAATCCAGCCCACCACCTGTTTCCATAAAGTTTCTTGGAACACAGCCTCTGCCATTTGTTTCCCTATGGTCTATAGCTGCCTTCACACTACGACGGTAGGATGGAGTAGTCACAACAGAGACTGTATAGCCTGCAAAACCTAAAATGTTTACTATCTGGTCCTTTACGGAAAGTGCTTGCCAACTCCTGCTCTAGATGATGCCTAGTTTTCTATCGAAGCATCTTTTTTCCTCATACTGGCTAAAGCGCATGGCTTCATATGTTTATGGAAAGCAGGTGACAAGGAGTCTAGGGATTTCTTTCAGATCAATCACTAGTTGAGGGAGCTATCTGATATATTAGTTGGCTAGAGCTGATGTAACAAAGTACCAGAGATTGGCTAGCTTAAACAATAGATGCATATTTTCTCACAAGTCTGGAGGCCAGAAGCCTGAGATCAAGATATCAACAGGATTGGTTTCTTCTGAGGGCTGTGAAGGAAGGATCTGTCCCAGGATTCTATCCTTGACTTAACAGATGGCCGTCTTCTCCCAGGGTCATTGCTTTGTCTTGTCTCTGCGTGTGTCTGTGCCCAAATTTTCTCTTCTTATAAGGACACAGTCACATTGGATGAGGGCCCACCCTAATGGCCCCACTTTAACTTGATTACTTCTTTGAAGACCTAGTCTCCAAATATAGTCACATTTTGAGTTATTGGGGGTTAGGACATCAACATACAAATTTGAGAGAGGACACAATTCAGCCCATAACATTTAGTTAGAGGGGAATTTGTATACCCATTAAATATAGTCTGAAGATGGTCAGATTCTCTACCAACTTATGAGAAGGACACTACTGTGGCCATGTCCAGAAGCAGACCCATCACCATCCCACTAGTTCTGGAACTCAGTGGCTACTTGTGAACACCTGCACTCTTACCTTACCTGTGTTTGGAAAAGTTCTGTTCTCTGGCTCAGACAGCAAACGTAGAATGCAGACATGAGTGGGAACCTTAGCAGTGACACATTTGATGTACACTTTTATATTATTACAGCTACTGTGTATTCTGGTTGATTGTATAAATCAGGAAAAGCAAGATCTTACTTTAGGTCTGACTCAGTAGCACCTTAATATACAATATATATTAGCATTGGCCTAAACATTAAAGGCAGAACAGTGATGTGAAAAGAAGGTTTATTCTTTCCTTACTCTGGAAAAAAATTGCTAATGGTCTTCCCTTCATCTAGAGACATCTAAAGATGCTGTATATATAATGTAATGTTGTCAATATTGATGCCTTTTTATGTCCATTAGAAGAGGGATAGCTTAAAAAAAAAATCAGCAACATGGGATTATACTTGGGGTCAAGAGTAAAATCTATCACAAAGCCAAGTCTGGAGATCAGCTCTTTGAAATCAACACCATTCAAAGATCATTATTGAGAGCCTATTATCTTCTAGGCCCATTTACATATGTTATTTCCACTCATCTTCTCAACAGCTCTTCCAGGTGGGTGTTAATAGATCTCTTCATTGGTAAAGAAACTGAGGTTCCAGGAGGTTAAGTTGCTTCTCAAGAACTTGTAACAAAAAAGCAGCAGGAGCAGATTCCCACTGCCATCCATTGCCACCAGAAATGCACTTTCAGCCATCTTTCGTGAAAGCTGCGACTCTGACAGCACCGCATTTTTGAAAGAGCCCCTTTACATATCAAATATTGCATAATTTGGATTGAACAGGAAGGCCACCACTTGCAGATTTTGCACAGTGCAGGAAGCAGGAAGTTGTGGTGATGAGCAACATTGCACCGAGTTGCATACCAATGGATTCCAAACTCAGGGGGAGATAACACTGGCTGGTCAAGTCAATATGATATGGTCAACGTGATCTTTTTCTAATGTGTTTTGATAATGCTCTGTTTAAACCTCCTGTGGCTCAGATCCACAGAGCACAAGCCCTGTGAGCTATTTCCCTGCATGTGGAAATTGGCAAAAAAGAAAGGGAAAGAACCTAAAAGAAAACAAATGGACTCCATATTCTCTTTTCTTGGTTATCACCATTAGGTATTGATTGTGTTTTTCTGAAATAATTAAAAGCCTCGCCCAGTTTCTCAATGTCTATAAGAAAAAAATGCAAGTGTTCATGGTGTGAAAAAGAGGAAGAAAAGAAAAACAAATTATGCTTGTCCTTACTGTTCTGGGGAACTACGGCCAAAGCCAATCCTACATCTGGATGGGGAAGGCATAGTTTGAATGTTACAGAGAAGCTTTCATTGCCAAAAAAATATTTCCATATTGACTTGCTACGAGCTGACATTTTATTTCGAAAAATAAGAAAAACAGAGGCATTGTCTTCAGAATGTCCAAGTTAAATAAACCGTGTGTTTCCTGAGCAAGGCCTTCTAACCTTTAGAAACTGTTCATCAGATTAGACAGTTGAAATTTGGGGGTGGAGGAACTCAGATACTAAACAGGGAGACTTTGGTGGTTGTGGTTCATGCCAAAGCAAACTTGCAGCCTAGGGATGGGATGAAGGAGCCAGCCAGGAGGAAAGCATACCCAAGTTCCTGAGGAGGGACCAGGACATGTGGCCTGGGAGTGTGGGAGGAAGAATGAAGCAGAGGTGCATTAAACGCATTCAAAAAACAACTTTGCCATTTTTCTAAGGGCTGATCCTTTTGCCAGCCCCTCTGTGTAAAGTCTCTGATCTGTTGGCTTCATCTCTATTTCTGAACCATCTATAATGTGTGCAGACAAGCAAGGTCCAGATGGGCATTGAGGAGGCCGAGAGAGTAGGTGTTTGTCCATAACAGAGACTGGGGAGGAGTAGGACAAGCCTTACCCAAGACGAAATGGACAACCACACATGTAGTGTAATCTAGGGGTTTCCAGATTTAAGTTCTATTCCAGCTCTAAGGAGTTCTTAATTATTCTCCAACAAAAAAATACACACACACATATCTCCTCATCCCCATTCCTCCTTCTTGTCTGATAACTGGAATTATGTGAGAGAGTTTACGCTCTTTAACTGAAGAAATTGATCCCCGGTTCAAAAGGTAATATCCCCATGAGAGAAAAACTCAGCTGTTTATATGTCAGCAATCTTCTGTGCTTGTTGGGAAGAAAGGATTAGTGGGTCACATTCCAATCCTCATTGTTCTAGGAAGCTCTGTTTTAAGATGGGGCATCAAAATTTACAGAACTACTTTAGTAGAGAGTTATAATTCTTAGAACAATTCTTTATTTTCCTGAAATTATTTTTCTTAATAAACAAAGTGTAATTTTCCTAACAAGAATCTGTTCCTCTTGAAAACTAAGATTAAAGTACTGGGCTGTGATTGCTACTTTAACAGCAACTTTATCTTAGGTGCTTTCTATTTCTCCTCCAAAGCTTCCAGCACAATTTTAGGGAAGTGAGGAGTCATTTAGAGGAGACACACAGTAAATATGGGGTGAACTAAAATAAAGCCCACGTCCCACGATTTTTCTGTAGAACTATTAACACAGTCTCTTATTGGTTCTGGATCCCAGTCCACATGCATTTAGTAAAAACAGAGACAGAAGTAACAAAATATACCAAATTCATGAGAGGATTACAGTCATGTGTTGCTTAATGATGGGGACACATTCTGAGAAATGTGTTGTTAGGCAATTTCATAGTTGTGCTAACATCATAGAGTGTACTTACACTAACCTGGATGGTATAGCCTACTACACATCTAGGCAATATGGTAACTAATGTTATGGGACCACCCTCATATATGCAGTCCATTGTTGACCATAATGTCATTATAGGGTCATGACTATACTGCCTAAATTGATTAGCAGATATTTGTCCTGTCCAAAACGTCCATAAGACATTTGGTCCTATTCAAAATGTCCATGAGCATATTTGGTCCATACCAAATGGTTTTGGACAAGACAAAATATCAAGGACCTTTTGGCAAGGACCAAATGTCTCATGGACATTTTGGACAGGACCAAATGTCCTGCAAGGCCTAAGTCTCACTAGGTGAAATTTCTCTTAGATCTTGGATACTTAGTACAATTTGCATCAGTAAGATAACTGACTGTGTGTAAGTGGCTCACACCTAGGCATCTTCTCTACTAGAAGCGAAATATAAGTCTCTCTGCATCATGATCTCAGCTCACGCGCACAGGTTCTGGGCACACCAGCAGACACTGGGTCTGTATTGTTTCGAATACACTAATGAACATTTGTGTATATATATATATATATATATATATATATATATATATATATATATATATAAAATTATGTATGTGACATTACTAATTCTCAGAGCTTGGCCCCAAAGTAATATACAGTTTCTTAATAATTGCTATTAGAAAGATGGTACTTTAAATACAGCAACACACACAAACAAAAAGCTCCTGTTAGTATTAATCTTGTTCATTGTATTTGCCTCTTGTAGGTTTTAAAGGACATCACGAGTAAAAATGTAAATAAACTGGAGAAGGGAGGCAATGGAGTGGAGCAGAATTACATATTTAAACCAGAAAAGAAAAAGAGGAAGGATATTGGACGGCATTCTGGCAGCATCTCTCAAAATTTCAAATGTGCATTCTCTTTTGTACAGCAGTTCCACCACTAGGAATACAGGACATACTTGGAAAAATACCCCAAGGTGTTAAGCTTGTATAAATTAGGGTAGGTAGGCACATGCTGTGGTAATAAACAACCCCCCCCCCCAATCTTTTGGCTTAACACATAAATTTGAGTTCTCACGGAAAGAGCACAGTAAGTAACACAGATCAGGAGGCTCTGCTCCACAGAGTCACTAGTGACCCAGGCTGGCCCAGCCTTCACTGTCTTTGAGCTGTATCCCCTGGAACTTGTGACATCCTCATCACTACAGCAGAGGAGGAGAGGAGCATGGGGACACCAAACCTGCTCTTTTATCCTTCATACATCATTCCCCTTGTGACCCATTGCCCTCAAACTAATTGCAAGTGAGGCTGGAAAAATAGGGGAGTAATAAATTACCTGATAAGGCCCCTGTCCCTGCCACTAACTGGGAGATCCATGTGATGTCTTGTGGAGTAGGAGCTTAAGAGCCAAATCTTGCTAGTGGGTGACGTTTTAAATGAACTGTGGTGTATTCTATGGCCATTAAAAAAAAAGTCAATCTGAATGTATGAATGAGGAAAGATCTCCAAGATGTATTATTTACCAAAAAGCATGACATAGAACAATGTGTATGGTGTGATCTCTATAGAGATCTTTTGTTTGTTTGTTTGTTTGTTTGTTTGCTGAGGAATATTTGCCCTAAGCTAACATCTGTGGCCAATCTTCTATTTTGTATGTGGGCTGCTGCCATAGCATGGCCACATTTAAAAATACGTATTTATGAGCAAGAATATGCCTACAATATTTTTGTGAATGGATAGACAAGATTCTGTTTATGACAGTTACTTTGAGGGATGGAGGAGGGGATGGGAAAAGAAACTTATAATTTTTACCAGATGCGAGTACAGTACTATTTTCAACCAAAATAAAAAAGCTAAAAAGATAAACAACAGACTAGTTGATTATATCATGAAATTCTTGTCAATTTTCTCAAGATTGATAAAGGTATTATGGTTAGATGAGGGGGATTCCTTCTTCTTAGACACTGAGATGTGGAAGGAAGTGTCATGAGGTCTGCAACTACTTTCAAATGTGTCAAAGAATTTGTGTGTGTGTGTATGTGTATACACACAACTGGCACACACATACCTGCAAAATGTTAATTGTTGAATCTACATGGTAGATATATGGGAGTTGGTTGTTCTGGTCTTTCAACTTTTCTGTATATCTAAAAATTTTCAAAGTAAAAAGCTAAGAAAAATAAAATGAAGCAAAATGATAAAAAGCATCCACCTAAGAGCAGAGAGATTCATGGACCTCCCGTCTTTCCACCTTAGGGTTGAGGGAGATGGAGTTTGGAGGTAGCCATATTAAAATCTCAGAAATGGGACATCAAAATCTGAAATCAAGACACATCACAGAAAACAGTGGTGACAATGGTCTGTAGCAGAATGAGTTCTCGAAAAGGATTTCTGTTCAGACCTATAAAAAGCTGGGCAGCCTTATTAAGTACAACCAGACTCTTTAAACTCCTTAATCACTGTCGTAATCACCATACCTGCTTGGCTGGCAATACCATTTAAAAACTTCTGTTGCCATATTTCAAATGCTTTTCTGGAATCTGTTCTTAAAGTTAGCATAAATGAGACTCTTAAAAACAATGCACGGGGGGATGGAAAGCCATATGACTTTAATCCATTCTCTCTCACGTCCTCGAGGTGGTGGTGACTCACGGAGAAAGTATGTCCCCACAGGTCATTCTTTAGGAGGCGAGGTAGTCTCCCATTCCAGCTGACAGCTGCCTCTCTCTGTGTCCTTCATGATCCCTGCACACAAAGGTCTACGAGTCCTGCTCATCGTGTCATACACAAACTCGGTGTTTCCCACATTCAGCAGTTCTCTGCCCCCAAAACCCTGTCCCCACGGTGCAGTGACAGAGCTTGAGAGAAGGGACCATCAAGGTGTATTTTCCATTGTTTGATAAAGTAAACCACAGTTTTCTCTCTGGAAATGGCAAATAGTGCTTCTACCACGTTCCGGAGACATTTTTATAAACCTGTATGTGGCTGCTACATCCAAATGAACTTCTGACACATGCGCTCCTGGAAAATGGTGTGTTCCAGTCTTTTCCTGAGACTCAGCCAACAGTATGGAGGAATAAATCTGTGTTAAGTTAGAGTGAGATTAACAGTCATTATTTTTATCTAAAATATTTAAGGGAGTTTGTATGAGCCCCTATCTTTCTTCTCCCCTTTCCAAGGAGGGAAGTTGAAAGGCAGAGCCTGGGTTTCTGCAGCAGGAGCCCTGCGTCCGCTTGTCTGAAATGCTTCTGCTGCACGTAACTGTGGGTCGCTCTGGCAAACATCCCAGATGCTCAGACTTCATTTTTTTTCCTGCTGTGTTTGAGCTCAGTGCTAACTCCTGTTAGCAGACAGAAAGCGCTCTGCAATTCTTTTCTCTGAACTAGCTACAAGAAAACTACCAATTATAGCCAAGAAACAGTCTTTCAAATACACACACACATTGTAATGTGGGCTGGAAACCAATTGGAAACATTTTGATTTGCCCTTTAAGGCCAGAGGCAGGCACTTAAGGCAAACTCCTATGTTTTGAAGAGTAGTTACTCTAAATTTAGCATCCTCACCAGCCAGTTGACATATACGTAATGAAAGATTTAAAAGGAAAGAAATTCAACCCACAGTAACACAAGATATAGGTGGACAAAAAGAAGGCTGCTAACAGACAAATACCTTTTTAAAGAGATGCTCCAGGAATAAAACATAGAGTGGTTATAATCACTATTACCTCCTTTCATGCACACATCTGAGATGCTTAACTGGTATTTGTGAAAGTTTTGAATTGCTGACCGGACTGTGAGCTCCCAGTGGGAGGACTCTCGTCTTTTATGGCATCATCTCCAATGTGTGGCACTCCACCTGGCACATATTAAGTGCTAAATAGATGTGCATTGGACAAGTGAACAAATTAATTGTGTGTGTGTGTTCACTGGACGGAAGCTTCTAGACTTGTAGATAAGCATGAGTCTGCTTGGGTGGGCTCCTTGTCAGTGTCTTGGACCAGTCGACTAAAAAGGCCCTGGCTGAGCAGGGCTGACCCAGTGCTGCTTGTGCCTCTATGTCATTCCTCTCTCCTAAATTGTAAATGTTCCCTGCTGATGAGCTACAGAGATAATTTTTTTTGATTTGTTGTTTTATAAGCTACACCTCAAAATTAGATACGTGTAATTGAGTTCAACCGTAGGAAGTCTCCATGAGTGTCCCAAAAAACCCACATTCAGATGGTTGGCCTAGGTGGAAGGAGCAGCTACACGGCTTGCTCGGGCCACACAAGGAGCCAGAAGTTCCCGACACAGGTGTCCCAGGTTCCGTGGGGTTGGATGCTTTCTCTGAGTCAAATGACACTTCATCAAAAGGATGTAAAGGAATCCAAACTACACTAAATTATACATGTAAAACAAAGAAATTTGGAGTTATGTTTATGAAACCTCGCACATCTTTCTCAGCGTCTTGAGAATGTGCAGATTACCCAGATAATAAAGAACTAAGAGACCGAACACTTCAGACACGAATGAAAGATGTAGCAAGCCCAGTGCTCCTCCTGTAGCATTGCTTTTTTTCTTTCCCCACTTGACGGATCCTAGAGCTAGATGTTAATTTCTACCACCGTTTTTGGTCTTCCTCTAATGTTGTGTTAATGAAGCCACTGTACAAAAATGATACACCTGAAGAGGAATCTTGTTGTGTTTGGCTTAAGATGTCAGTTGATTTTAAGCAATTTTCTTTGATGACATTTATCTCCCCTATTGTTCTTGGGCTTTTTAAGATAGAGTCACCATGGCTTTGAAAACAAAACATACACAAAAACTCTAATCTCTTTATTAAGCATGAATGGCACTTAGGATATAATAGCTCTATTATCAACTAAAAGATGTTTTTTCAGTTATGCAGTTCTTTGCCACGGACTACAGAATCAGAGGTATAAATAACAAAGGAGATATAAATAATAAGGATGTGTTCCAGATGAAAAGAATGAAAATAATTAAAAGAATTAAATACTAAGTAATCTCAAGTCTACCAGGAAGACAAACTGAAGTTGGGCTGAGTTAACTCGTGGAAGAACCACCACCAACACCCAACACGTCGCCTGATCCAGAAGGGGGGCCTTTGTGAAAATTTTAAATAGAAGCTGGGGGCCTACTGGCAGTGACCTGAAAATGTTTTTTAAATAAAGAAAAAAGATCTAATGAACAATTATGGATAAAAGGCTGAAAACGCAACAGCACAGTCCCCAGTTTAATCAGTGTGTGTAAGCTGTTACTTATTGGATCATTTTTGAGTTTTGATGCTAGGAAGGGTGGAAGACAGCTGAGCTCTGACCCCTGGATGTGGGCTCTTGATGGCGGTGGCAGTGGGCAGTCAAGTATGGCCAAAAGTGGGGCGGGGTTTGACTGTGAACCACTCTAGAGGTCTTCAGAGCTTTGCCTGTGGGATGCCAGGACAAAGAGAAGCTTGCATGGAGATGCTTTTGTACAACTGAAAATGCTGATGGCTTTGCTTCAAATCCTGTGAAAAGTTAAAAAGCGACCTTCAATGTATTTGAGCCCCACCCTCTCACTTTACAGGTGACACTGCAGAGGCACAGGACGTGAAGGGATTTGCTGGAAGTCACAGATCCATCAGCAGCAGAAATAGAGCTAGAAGCCAGGTCTCACCTTTCATTCCTTTAACACATTTATCCACAGTCTATGACTGGCCATAAGCTGTGATGGTATTATTAAAGTATTATTTTCCTCATGCTGTGTATTAGTATATATGGAGATTTTTTTAATGAGCAGGTTGGTTGTTTTCTTAAATATAATTAACTTCATATGAAGAATTGTTTTAAGAGATTTCGTTAATCAGTTTATCACAGTATAAAAATATTGAGATGACTGTATCTGGGCGCACAGTTTAATCACTAAAAAATTGATTCCTCTACCTGGTGTGCTATGTTTTATTACAAATAAATACAGCATCTTAGTACCCCTCCATTGATAAAGGCTTCTCTACCTGTGAGAATGAGTAGGATGGACAATACTCTTTTCCATTACGACACCGAAAATTTGCTTTCAAGCACATCTATAGCGTAAATGTCACAAACAACCCCAAATCCACTGGAAACAAAAACAAAAGAAGCAGAACACCCAGCTTAGTGTCCTTTGTACAACAGTAGCAATTATGACTCCTTTTGAGCCACCTGAAGACCTATTTGCTGCCCAACCAAAAAGTAGGGTAATCATCCTTTTCTACACACATTAGAAAAGTGAGTTTTATTCCTCTGGATCTTATTATTATTTTTCCTTTACGAATTCTTCTCTGGGTTCGGTCCAGAAACTAACAGCAAGCTGCACAGCAGTGACCCGGCGACTGATACTTTATTGATTTTTTTTCTCATTTCCATTGTGAACCTTTGTCACAGTGTTTGAATGGACAGTAGTGAGAGCTGTCCTGAAGTCGCAGGGGCAAGCGGCGGGCCGGGAGATCACTCAGCGGTGGAGCGCGGTGATGGTGCAACAGCACGCTTACCTTTCAGACAGAACCAGGAGCATCTGGGTCAAGAACCTCTGCGAGAAGTTTCTGTATGTGAGATTCCTTCTCACCAGCTGAAAAGAGTAACAACTGGGCACATTCTCCTCTCTTAGTTGAGTTTGGTTTACTCAGTTTGGAAAACATGGTTTCAAAATCAAGGTGGAAACTCAGACAGGGCATATTTGGTAATTTACATTGTAATAGAGGCCACCAAGTGAAAGTTGCAAATGCAGTACTCCCTTGTTCTTTCCTGTGACCCGGACTAATCATTAGTGATCTTGGTAGGTAGGGCCCAGCATGCAGCTTAGTGACTTGGCTGTAAATTGTGCCCCTAGACTTGGATTTGCAATGGAGGGGCAGTTAGGTGCAGCAGAATACAATGATGGAGTAGGTGAACCTACTATTCTAGCATTAACTAAAACTGTGTGCCTCTGGAGAATGTGTGTGTGTGTGTGTGTGTGTGTGTGTAAGCAGAGCATTTATTTGACAAACATTTCTTTAGTACACGCGTGCCAGGTGGATGCTGCAGGGATCCCTGCTTCACGAATCAGTCTTTCATGAGAATCTCCTGGGGAGCTGTTGATACATAAGTGAATTCTTCCCTTACTGGGGCAGCGATCTTGGATGAGTCAGTCTGGCCTGGAATATCTTCTGGCTCCTCACTTCAGGGGCATTTCTCATCCTCTCTACCTAAAATACTTCACTCCTCAAGGTAAGGATTAACTCAAAATAATGTAGCTAGAGAGCTGAGCACATTTTGGTAACTAGTAGCTGCTACTGCCTTGCCTATCGCCCGCCCCTCAGATCCCGCAGGTGATGAAAATCTCCCATGAGGGTGGGACGTCTAAGACTTCAAAGACCACAAGAGCAAGGGAAAACACTCCCAACCCTCGAGGCACTCGGTCACCTTCCCCAGGAAGGCCAGCACTGAAAGTGTGGTTCAATACACCGCTGGCCTCTGGTTTGCTTCAATCCAGTGTCACAAAACGTGCTTTCATCAATGTTAAAGTTTTTCCTTTCCTCTTGGGATTATTCTGTGAAGAAAACTGAAGCTGTCGATAGCAAGTTGCTTTGCTTGAATGGAAACTAGATCGATCTGGAATGAAGCGTTGAGATAAAAGTGCATTTCCCTCCGTTTCCTCTCACAGCTAACTTCAGACTGTGCGATCCAGGTGAAACTAGACACATTGTCTGTTCAGGATGATTAGGATTTTATAAAACTTTATGATAAAATGTTATTTGTGAAATGTTAGTTCAGCAGTTTTGTGGAGAAACCAATGGGCTCACGGCTCTTCGCAAGACTAACACTCACGCTATGTGCATGTCCTGATTTGAAAAATGGACACACACATGCCCACTGGCAGAAGGCTGCAGAGAACCAATTATAGAGAAACAGAGCAGGAAAAGGCAAATTAAAATAACAAACAGAAAAGAAAGAAAAATGAAAAGAAAAAAGAAGGAAAGGAAAATACTTTGAAGGCACTTTTTCCATAGGAAAAAAATATTTTATTTTTTTAAGAACAAATTCAGTTTGAAACAGATGTGGAATGTGACTTCACGGATTTCATTTTCTGGGGGCTAACTGCAATGTGGAACTAAAGCAGACTGAAGACCTATGACAGGCTATTAAAATAAAACAAAGAAAAAAATATTTATAACTCAAGCATAATACTGTGTTACTTACAAATTGGACAACGAAATTTTAAATAAATATTCATGGTACATAATTACGGCACAAATATGCAGCAATTTGGCAACCTTTTATACCATTTTTTTCCTCTTTACAGTGCAAAGGGGAATGACACTGCCGTTGAACAAGCTGTAGCTAAATACATTGCAAAATTCAGATTTTATACAAAACATCTTGCTTAGACTTTATAAAAAACCAACATTGCTCTATGTACACAATCTGGGTAAGAAAAGCCATTTCTGTCTTGTTTTCATGTGTATTTTTATTAAAAAGGTGAATAAGGCTACTGTAATACCCCAAATCCATATACAGTAAAATCTGAACCTATTTACAGCATCTTCACTTAAACATTATGGTGCAAATTCCAAAGTCGGGTGACTAGGGATGATAATACAAGCAAGGCATTTACAGTAACTTTCCAAAGCTGAACCAACTTCAAATAAAGGGACAGCTGGTGGATTGTCATATTCTGCACCAGACACAAAACAGACGCACAGAACACTTTTCAATTGGTTGCAGGTAACTCTTCACCAATTCATCTGATTTTTCACAGTTTAGCATATAACCAAAATGTAGCCAACTGATGACACACACATTTGATTTCATTAAAATCAGACTATTTCCCATTTTTCCCCTTCTCGCCCCTCTCCCCCATCCTAAAGGTAATTTTTGATGGCTTACAAGAAAATCTTGTACGAATGCACGTAAAGGAGAGGTTGGGGTGATGGAAAGAATTACATATGTACTGTGGCTGGTCACCATGGCAACCTTCCACAGAAATATGATATATATAATATATATTGTAGATATATATTATACATATATGTACACATGTAGACCACACACCCACTCATACAGACACACACGCACTTTGGACCAACATCATTTTCAGGTTCGGGAAATAGAGAAGAATAATTTCTGTGACAACTCAATTTTGCAGGTATTCACTGGAGGTTTGAGAACCTTAAAATGCTGTTGCTACATTTTTTTTTCTCCCAATTCAGAAAGCAAAGCGTTACCATAGTAACAGGACTATGTTAAAGATGTCTATTTTGCATAGCACATAAAAAGTAGGTTTCCTGTTTACTCTTTTTGTTTCCCAGAAGGGAGGGGGCAGGGGAGAGGGAAGGAGGAGGGAGCTACAGCTAAACTTTCAGCTGAAACCCCCTCAATATGACCTGGTGGATTCTAGCGAACACTTCAGCCATAAGGCAAGGGAAAACACAGCACAGAAAATAAATGCCGGAACATCTTGTCATCGTGAAATATATGATGCAGTCACATCGATTTCCTGGTATTGGGGCTTGCATTTCCTAGTCTACGGTTACATGAGATGCCTTCAGAGGGCTTGGTTATTTTTGTATTTGCTCTCATTATTGTTATTTTTGGAGTGATGTTGTTTTTCCCAGAAGTAGCTGTCCAATTTTTTTTTTAAAGCATTGAGCGTTGGGACTGCTTAATTGCCACAAATGAATTTCACATCTTCTGGTGTGTATTGTGTGCAATCTTAAAATATATATTAGTAAAAATCTTTCACTTTATATCCCTTGTGTTCTATATACCTATTATAAATACGCCCTATCTTCCTTCTCCCCCTCGACATCATAATTTATTTCCATCTTAAGGACTCTAAGAGGTTTGCCATATGTGCTTCACCTTGACCCAGAGCACCCGCGCTGCGGCCTCACTCAGTACCTACCCCACAGCCTTGCAGCCGGGATAGCACCGCCATAAACCAAAGTGTCGTAAGGCTCAATCAGGGAGAAGGGGCAGGGAGGGGCACTGTGGGGACGGGGGATCTGACCTACCTTTTATATATGAGATTCTTTAATAACGTCAACGATGATGGAATTACAGCCTGCGTGACCTTTGGCTTTTAAACTTCTAGGTCAGATTTGGCTCTCTGCTATTCTTCTAAATGCTTTCCCTGTGTTTAATAAAATGTGATAAGTATAGCAGCTGAGTCTGCTTTAAACATCACCCAAAGCAGACCGACTTTCCTACAGCTTCGGAGCTGTACATCTTATTGCCAGTACCACAACAGTCCTGCCTGAATCCATCACCAGCGGCCTACTTTCACCCTTCCCTCCCAGCCTGCTCCTCTACCAACAATGCCCCTTTGTGCCACCCAGCGAAGAGGGACTACGTTTTTTCCTGCACATTGCTATCTGATAACAGTGAATTCCTTCAAATGCACCCTAATCCACCACGTGTTGTTGTGTCTCCTACTTGCCTCTTAAAATCTTAGCAAAACCAAAGTGCTGTGCTACCTAATTGGGTTTTTCCCTCCAACTTTCTGTTTCAGAGGCAGTGGCGTTGAACTGCATTTGCAGACAGCCCTTTCCCCCAGCCTACCCCACTCCAAGAACTTCTAGTCTTCCTCGGCTGACAGCATCGTGTCTGGCTGGAAGGCTCTTCATTAGCAAACACAATTCCTATAAATGCATTCCCCATTCAACTGGAGCTGTTGTTGCAAACGGACGGAGTAGGAGACTCCAGACATTAGTGTTCCATTAGTGACGCAGAATGTGGAGTGAGAGGAAATCTCCTGTGAAGTACTGCAGAGCCCTGGATAACAGAGGGAGTGTGTGCAACAGTGAGGACTGGAAGCTAGAGCTCTCTCTTTAAAGCCTCACCCAGCCAGAGGTCTGTGCGACAAGTCCGGGGTGCACCTCGGAGGGACACACCCAAGGCAGAAGACGGCCTTTCCAGGCGTGGCATCCCGGGACGTCTTCCCAGGATGCTCACAGCTCTCTCCCTCATCCACCCACCACTCTGCCTTCCCTTGGCTTCTGTAGAGGCCTGAGTGACTGCAGCCCATGGCTTCAAGGATGAGAGGTGTGAGGCGAGTGCCGCAGTCCGAATGGGCATCTTCTACACGAGTCTTCCAGCTGTCGGTGAGCATCTGTGTTCACCACGGCTGAAACGCTACAGACTAGGTAAGCTGTCCAACTCGACAGGGCTCTTCTGAGAAGGAGCGCTCCCTCTCCCCCGCTGTGCTCCAGTCCATTCGAGACACAGGGGTCATCAAACCCTCCGGGCGGCAGCGGGACAGGAAGTTTCCTCCGGGAAAGCGAAGGCACCGCCAAGTCTCAGACCTTGTAGTAAATGTTCGCTGGGCTCTGGGGAGGCATCTCCTGGACTATGTACACCGGGTGCCCATAATCCCCGCTGACCTTCTCATAGTGGGGGCAGAACACACTGTCTGCAGTCCTCAACGGGATGATAATGTCACTGGGCTCCGAGCCGTTGTTGTTGCCACCGCGCTTGGGCGTGGCCAGCGTGCTAAGCGACAGCGTGGCCGTGTGCTGTGGCGAGTGCTTCCTGTGTCTTCTCCGGTACTTCAGCAGAAGGACCACCAGCGTGATGATGATGACGATGAAGATGATGCATCCTGAAGCAATCCCTGCGAATAAGGCCACTTCGGAACCGAGGATATTGTTCCCAGAATGTCCGGCACTGTTGCCGTCTGTGCTGGAACCTGCAGAGGTCGAGGAAGAAAAGAACCAGAACCGTTATCGCCATCCTGAGTGCTAATGGGCTGCTTTCAGGGCCCTTCAAAACGTGAAGACTGAGCAGGGCCAAAGATTTTACCGGCAGCTAGACTCTGACGAACCAATGACCTCGCTTAACAGCTAAATGCAAACGGCAGAAGTCAGCGAGCAATAGGAAAGGAGATGTGACTCTAGTCGGACTTTCACGCTGCTCCCAAACCACATGGTTTCCCTTTCATGTACCATCATCCAGCAGCTGCGTGGATGGGCTGCAACAGCCAGCCCTCGATCTTGCTACATGTCTGAACCCATGTCAGCCAGCCCGAAGCCACATAGGGAGGAAAAAGGAAGTGGCCAGTTCTCCAGGTTAGCACTTACTGCCCATGCTGTCCTGCTCTTCCGCCACATTCTTCTAGGTACAGTGGCTTCATGGGACTCCACACGGCCTGCCTTCTAAAGACAAGCCCTGCCCACTGGAGGAACGGCACAAGCACGCGAAAGGAGTGATGGGGCCCAGGAAAACATTCACTTGTAACTCGTTTGTATTATTTGATTTACACTTAAAATATATTTGGAAGGCACCAGAAACTCTCACACTGAACAGACTGCCAACCCAAATGTTAAGTACTAAAAAATTGCCTGGCATCATTACATTATCCATTTATCAGTTTGTCACAAGAATTTGACACATCTTGTCACTGAAAGTTAGAAATAACAACCTCCCTCCTGATGCTGGGGGAGAGATAGAATATTGCTGCAGATGCTAAATTCACATGACCACCAACCAGGCCTATGGGGTCCCTAACACAAAACTGCTGACGTCTGCTCAACAGACACCACATAAAAAATTCATCAGCATGGTAACAAACACACAGCTATTTGTTCAAAGACTGTTAAGAAAATGAAATCAAATGAGAGCCAATTTTATCTGGTATTCTAAACTTTTGCCAGGGATCTGCTTAATATTTTATTTTAAGGTGAAAAAAATTTTCAACAATAACCACCTGAAAAACACGGCATTATACAATATTTTAAGATATTACCATCTAAAATGCAGACGAGGATCACTCAGGCTCTTTGTGGATTAGATGTAATTAGATGAGGGACTAGAACATTAATTACATATACATTAACATGGGCTTTGAGCCAGTGTTGCAGCCACGTGATGAAGTGTCAGCTGGTCTGAGAGACTAGTGTTAATACATGGCACTTAAATCTGATGAGTTCTACTCTTTTGAATGCGGGACTTTTGTGGGAATGGATTATTTTCTTCTTATTGAGTAATTAATAACAACCAACTGAGAGCAAAGATTACTGACTTTGGTAACTACAAGTTAACCCTCTGTGTCCAAGTACTTTGATTCTGTGCCGCCTCTTGAGATACAAAGTATACTGTGCACACGGACCTACACACACAGGTCATGCTGCCATACCTGGGTTTGGTTTGACAAAGGGACTTGTTGTTGAACTTCTTCCATTTGTACCAGCTTCTAGTTCTGGACGTCTTGTTGGATCATTATGCTTGGTTGACCCAGCAGAACTTGCATCTATATGAAAAACAAATGATTACTTACAGCACAGACATCTGATAAGTTCTAGCTTTGGGAGCTGGATATATATCTCAAGAGGCATGAATAGCAACGAACATAAGATTCTTTATGCAAAGTACTGTGAGATACGAGAATATAATTTTCCTTTTAAAACAAAACGGTTACACTAGTTATTTCTGAGGTTTAGATTGTGAGGCCATCTGTGGAAACTATAGGGATTCTTGCATTTGGCAGGCAGAGCATTGCAGATGACATTTCAATTTAACTGAGTGAGTTGATTGACTACTATACCAATTTCTAATTAGAAGAATAATTCTTTCTGCACAATAGGTTATCTATATGTGAAAAGGCTCAGCGAACAAAAGTCTTCTGTAGTCAAGATGCAGAAATGGGCAAAACTGCAGAAACTTAGGTTTCATTCTGGACATTTTAATTTTGAACCAAAGAGGTATTTTGCTTTTAACAAGAAAAAAATATATGTATACATATATGCCAATAGACAGTCTAGCTGGCTGACCTTAACTTTTAGAGGTATCTCTAATAAAAGAAGTTTGTCACATTGACTTGAGGAAATCTGTCAGTGGCTCAAGGTGCAGAGAAAGGTTTGCTTTCAAAACTAAAGAGAAGCGTGAATGAAGGCGAGTGGCAGCAACACTGGCGCCACATTAGCTGGGGCTGAACCAGATGACAGTGGCTTCAGGAGGCAGCAGATGGTCTTTACCTTGTCCAACTTTCATGAGGATCTTCATGGCTCTTGTCTGGCACACCCCTCCCTCCTGGTTATCCAGGCCCTCCAAAGACCCATTTGATGTAGCTGATTAAAAATAAAATGGACAAAACAAAAAAATAAAGAAAAATCAGGAAATCAATAAGCCAAGTTTACATGAACATGAAATGTCTGAAAACAATTTGAAAAATAAGAATTCACTCTTAGTCACAAGTTCTCTGAACGTATGGGATGCTGAAAGCCAAAAATAAAAAAAAAGAAAGAAAGAAAAATGGATACTGTCAACACTGCTGCATGTATGTTATCTGGTTTCAAATTTACTTAAGTACTTTCTCCTTCCTTCACAATCAACTGATTTAGTCTATAGATAAAAGGGACAGCATCTTCCAAAAAGCTTACTGACTATTTCGGGGTCAAACTCCACAGAGCAAAACAGTTAATACAGTAATTTCAAAACGTGGTAATCATCGCACAACACCTGCTTCCTCTACTACAGATTTCCTGCTTCAAGAACAATCAGCTTGATGCGCCCTGTTTGTCAAGCATCCAAGTTCTGTAAACACTAAGAGAGGAGACTCCCACACCCCTTTTCTTCTTTCCCCAGCCTTATTTGAGCTTAAGAAGTATACAAGAATTCAGGTCTTCAGATTCTGAAGTTTGTCTCCATCATTTTGTAAACCAGAAAGTATGAGTGTGTTATTACCATGATCGACCTCGGTCAAACTCTTCAACGAAGCTACCTGTTGTAGGACAACTCTGAGGGACAGGGGAACCACACACACCCACCGCTCTGGTAGCGTTCTGTAGCAACCCAGGACATGAGGTGAGATGCCAGCAGCCACCAACCTCATGTTCACCAGCTTCATTCCCTTTCCACTTCAAGAGGGAGAGAAGGAGGAAGGACAGAATATTTGACCATTTTTAGTATTTGTTTTCAAACAGCCTATGCTCTACTCTGATTAAACACGTTACTGTTCCGTCTCTTTAGGACGGTGAGTTCTCTGAACAGCATGGTAACTAAAGCTGTAAAAAGACACGCTGCAGGCACCTTGCTGAGGAACAGGATTGAAATTACAGGTCAGGTTCCAGAAGAGAAAAGAAAGTGGAGAGTGCTAGACATTTCCATTCCTCTAAAGTTCAAGGGGCAAGGAACAGAAGTGTTTCATATATCTTTCTGCAGTGTAAATCATTTTCTACTTTGATAACCAAAGTCTTGTCTACTAACATTATACTTTCGAAGGGACTGAAAGAGGGACAGACTTTCTGGTAAAAATAAATCCAAAAGACAATCTTTTAATGGGTTGTTTGTTTTCCAAATGGTGGGTCAGCAAACGAGTTCTACCAGCAGGTACAGAAAGAGGCGCGCCATAGGTAACTATAGGAGCTGGAGAACAGGTCACTTATTTACTTGTCCCTGTGTTCTTGAGTTATCAAGTTTTACTTTCACTGTTTTCCTTAAAAACAATGGCTGCCTCTTGTGTGTATAAATACCTCTTTGCTTATCTGAGTGTTTCCTTAAAGTTCACAGTCTCACAATCATATCTTACTCTTCTGCTATTGCTGACACTGAGTTTCTCCTGGGAAATATGGGCAAAAACTGCCATAATGATTTTTGGCTGGTAAAAAGTAGATAGCTTCCTCTTGTAGATTGTTGAGAAAAATGTTTGGCAGATAAGTTAAAACAAATACCTGAAACCTTTGCATGCTTCTGTGAATCTAAAAAAAAAAAAAATCATCTTTTTTTCTCCATTTCTTCATCCTTCTCTCCCCTTTCCCTCCTCCAAATATGTGCCTAAATTTCAAACTATCCTTTTCTCCTAAAGGCTTAGAACAGTCTGGATATCTACGAGGGGCACTATTTCTGGACAATTTCAGAGCAGCTCTATAACCTTCACTTGTTATTTAGAGTTTTATCATTTGATCTTTCTCAAAAATTAGGATGTTTTCATACAGAAAAAAGTAGAAAATTGATGTCGTTTTTTGGCTGCTAGTTTCAAAGTTTAGTTTACTTACTTCAAGTGGAATCTCGATGGTTTCTAATTCATATACACATAAATGTGCCCACATGCAAAAGTGCACCCAAATGCAAAGTTAAGTGACTTTTTCTTGCTAAAAGCTTGACACTAACTAAGCTGACAAATGATAAAAATAAGATCCGAAGGCTGCTGCACAGAAAAAAAAAAGAGAGAAGAATATAGATTTTGTTTATTTTCATCTTGAGGAAGAAAGGTCAAAGATTTAGGTCTAAAAGAAAAAAATAAATAAACGAATACCAGGAAGGATAAGACATGCCTGTTGGAGAAGAGTCGCTGGCAAATATAATTCAAAGGCACATCCACAGAGGCAGAAACTACTGGCTACTTCTCCCTTGTTGATGTGGAAGCACAAGAGGTGCAGTTTTTGAGTGACTTTTTCTTTTGATTTTAATTTGTAGGTCAGTGCCTTTTCTGAATACCAACGCCTCTGTGCAGAGCTCCCTAGGTTTATGCAAAATGATGTCCGAATAACCCCCAAGTGCAAAGAACTCAAAGTATTCAAATTAAATGGCCATCTATAAGTTAACATCCACAGACTCTAAGAAAGGAGGAGGACAATTATGTAGCATGAGCATGAAAGTGCTTTGCATCTTGAATGGTTGAAATTTTTTTATTCGTTGGGGAGAAAAAAGCCTTCAAGCCTTGGAGATGCAGGCAGGGAAATCCGTACATGCTGCCTTTGCACAGTTCTGGGACGCCAGAGGCTCCTGGTTTGGGGGAGAGTCGGGGCGAAGGGCGAGGGCGGGTCAAGAGGCAGAACACTGTGAGTGAGGATGGTTTTTCCACTACATTCCAGACTCTGCTTGTATCCCCTTTAAAGTGAACTTGGAAGTTGCAAAGGTTACCAGAAGACATTGAAAATTTCATTACTGATGTTAAAATAGTATCCCAGATATTCGGCTGTTTAAAAAGAGGCTAAACTTGAAAATACAGTCAGATATTCTACCGTGAAAGATTTTTGCCCTAAATTAGGAATGATCTATGCTGTCATGGAAAACCCTGTAATAAAGTTAGTACCAACTGAATGTTCAGAAGGGGAACTTCATAGCAATTATAAAATAATTTGGAGTGACTTTAACTTATTTTATATTTGATCCCATAGTAAAAATTAACCTCTCCCTTCCCTACAACCTCCTTATCAGGGAGTGTGGGTCTAATTCTAAAGTGCTTCCTGCCGCGCCCCGAGAAGTGAACTCTGAAATAAGGCCGCAAGATTAATATTCTGATTTCTGCCCCAACAAGCCAGTCACCAAGAAGCTTTAAAAGGCTTAACAGCTGACTTGGAAAAACAAGAAATTGTTAATGCCTGGAAATAAAATCTATTTCCAGTTCAGGAGATAATTTTGTGATTATTTATCTTGTTGACTTGAATGTATTGGGAATTTTTAACTTAGAGAAAGAGTAAAAATAAATTGTTAGCGCTTTATACTTAGTTTTCCTGATGTCTCTCTACCAGCATTATCTGTTGCCCCCACAATCATAGTATTACAAAATGGATGAAATTGCATTTAATCATTTAGAGAGGAAAAAATAACATTGTTATACCAAAGGTTTTAGTGCCCAGACAGTTTTTTTTTCCTTTGCCCTGGGAGAAAATAGACTTTATAAAATTAAAAATTACTAGAAAAGTTTCTCCATCTAGTTAGAAAATAGGTTTAATAAAGATACATGGGCATTTTATAGCCTGCTTTAAAAGCTTTTGCTTCAGGGATCTAACTGCATGTAGTGAGTGTCCTGAAAGCACAGCGTTGTTCCCCCAGGGCCTGACCTCCAGTGGGTGGAGATCATTGCTCAGCAAAGAAGTACCGAGTTCACACTGCCTGAAAGGTCTTAATATCTGAAAACGACACAGCCAATCCTTTCCCATTAACTTGCACACGAACTTATCTGCAGTTTGTACTCACTGGGAACAGTACACTGGTTATTAGAAAAAAGGAGAACCAGTGAGTAAAGCATACCAAAGGGCAAGAATAGTTCCGGCTGTGTGTTTTAGATGGTGCCCACGGACAGGAAGTAATATTGCAAGTTAACACGTCTTCATTTGACTGTTATTGCTCTGCACCCCAGGAGGCTAACTTGCAGCACTGGGTCTTGGCTGTTTTCAGTCTATCGCATTGGTAGGTTGTGCTAATCAGATGGAGAATTCAACTGCTGGATTTGTGCCCATATATGGGTCCCATTCACAAAGAGGTTAAGAATGAGGGCAGCACAAAAACATTCTACAGAATAATAGCATCACTATGAAGAAAAATCCTTGTGTTATGATGGAAAGAATGAACATCAACATATACTGATACTATGGAGGATATTTCAAACTGTTTTAAAATGTACCTTATTGGGATAGGGCTGGAATGGGGTGGGGGATTAATGGACACTCAAAACAAATATTTCTATCAACTTTAAAGAAGTCCACTAAAGAGAGAGAGAGAAGCATACAGTCAGGAAAGCCGCAGAGTTCAGTTTTCCAGTAAGAATAAAAACCTCGTCTTTATATAAAGCTGCACATGACATAATTCTTTCTTATTTGATTATGAAACAAACAGCATTTTATGAAAATCCTCTGTCAATCTCATCCTGTTTGTACTACAGTCATGCGCTACATAATGATGTTTCGGTCAACGACAGACCGCATATATGATGGTGGTCCCCTAAGATTAACACCATAGAGCCGAGGTGTGTAGTAGGCTATGCCATCTAGGTTTGTGTAAGTACTCTGTATGATGTTCGCACAACAACAAAATCGCCTACTGACGCTTTTCTCAGAATGTGTCCCCGTTGTTAGGCAACGTGTGACTGTATTCTTTTCCACCAAGTCATCTTACGCTGGCCCTGAAAACTGATTTCTTAGGGCAGCTTCCTACATATCAGTTTCCTTAAGCTCAACACAGACTTCTGAAGAACCAGAAGCCTGTTACCTGGCCAACTAAGGAACTAAAAGAAGCAGAATGAAGTGAGAAACACAGAAAGTAACGCTGTGACATTAAAAAAAACATGACATACAAACCAGGTTACTGTTTTCTTCTACCAGGGTTAGCAACTCTGTGAGTGTCTAACAGTAAAAAAAAAAAAAATGGAAAGAGATATGTAAGTTGAAAAACAAGGAGGCTGATAAAAATGAAATTACTTAATGTGAACATACACCCAGGAAGCTAAGATCTACTTAGCACCCTGACGTCCATTCAAATTCAAAATGTGTGGTGCAAATTCAAAATATGTGCTACAGAAACAGAGATGCAATTTCTGGAACTCAACGTAGTTTAATGCCTTGAGTATCGTGGTTATCCTTTAAGATACAAACTTGGGAGAAAAATTCTAAACATGGAAATGATAATGTTGACTGAATGCCAAAAATAAATGCCTTTTCCTTTAATTAATAAAAACTTCCAAAACAGAAACATCTGTTATAATGTGCCAAAAGGAAGAAGAAAAATTCACTTTTTCTAACTTCTTCCTTTTAATGTGTTTTTCTCTGTGGACTTACAGGGAAAGAAATAAGGACTATTTCATCATGACTTTCCAAGGGCCTCATTATTTTTGCTTGGCGTATTATCAAAGTCCAGCATTATTTCAAATCATATGGCATTTCATCCCATAATGCCTGACCTTAGAGTAAAAGTTTTATAAATACTTCTTAAAGTGACCTCAATTTGAAGAAAGAAAAATACAAATGAAGATGTTTTCAAGAAGAAGTATATATTCACAGAAAGTTTTTGTTTTGTTTTTTTAATCTCTACTTGATGAGATGGCTCTCAGTGACATCTGATTAACTGATTTCAGTGTGTGGGGAACTGTTCACAGTTGAAACACTGTATAAGCTATTAGAGCTGTAGGATGTGTGTTTCTCCCCCAAGGAAACATTGTTACAGTATGATAAGAAGAATCACTTGAATTAAAATCACATCACTATGGTTGTGTTTTGAAATTTTAAAACAGTAAATCATGCATTAAGCAGTAATAACTTGGTTAGCCCCAGTGACTTCTGTACAGCACAATTAGTTTCTCCCCTATACAGAATGATTTGGAAAATGAATTTTAAAATGAGTCACAATTTAGACCTTCCTTTCTGTATTCTAGCATTAAAATATGAGTAAAGATACCAGGTATCAAGTATAAATGGATGATCTTGAATAAAACCATACAATTTATTTCCTCAATTTCAAATGTTCGTCATGAACAGTGATAGGATATTCTATCGACAGCTCAGAAATAAGAGATGTTTTTAAAAATGTAACAACCTTGAAACAGTTTAGTATACTGCTTTGTTTGTGTATTCACTAAAAGACCTCATGACACATATTACTTTGCCACTTTATATCATCTTTTTGGGAAGAGGGGAGATATGAAGATACTATGAGTCTTAAGGTGCCAATATAATAAATATTATCATATCTCACATATCATATGAGATGTGGGCATTGAGGGAGGTCAACTTATTGAGAGAATAGTAACAATATAAAGTAATAAACACCATATCTAGAACATAAGAAATTCTATCACAGTTCAACCATAAAATCCTTTTTTTTTTTGCTGAGGAAGATTCATTCTGAGCTAACATCTGTGACAATTTTCCTCTATTTTGTTTGTGGGTCGCTGCCACAGCATGGTTGCCAAGTGGTGTAGGTCCATGCCCAGGAACTGGACCTGGGCCACCAAAGTGAAGTGTGCCAAACTTAACTACTAGGCCATGGGGCCAGCCCCTAAAATCTTTTAATCATTAAGAACTATACACAAAGATCAAGTAAATGACAATCATTGAAGATGTTGAAATACATAGTTATCTTTGATAATATAGTCCTGAAAAGTTACTGATTACATACAATCAGAGTGAAAAAGATGGGAGACGAAGAAGCAGTGAATGTGTGTGTGCACGCATGCAGATAAATGTCAGTAAAAGAAATACCCTCCAGGCTCAACCCAGTACACTGACACTTCTCTGAGAAAGATCAGCAGTCCTGGCAATAAACTACCTGTCCCTCTTTTTACTAGAGGCATGCTTAAACACATGAGATTATTTATGGAGTGGTTTACTTTATTTCCCCTCAAAATATTGCTTGTAAAACCTTGGTGCCTCGATTTTTAATGAATTCTGTTGACGGAAAACATCCCTTTCAAAGTCTAAGATTTTATTGCTAAAAGTTATGATGATTTATGCTGGTGGAATCTCTCATTAGATAAAAAAAATTCAACATGATTTCATAAAAAAGGTTTTCATTTAGTATGCTTTACTAGAGTTTCTTATTGTCACAGTGATTGAGACAAAGTCAACATTGTGAGAATGTGATACTCAACGGTAAAAGAAAAATTACCTTTACACGTGAGAGTCAATCTTAATATGGGCCAAAACCTACTAAGAAAGAGGAATTGTGTTTTAAAAATAGGTGGCCAGATGACCACTTCAATATAATGACCAAACTCACATTTAAAAAACAAAACAAGAATGATGTAATAGTTCTAAAGATAAAACATAATTCCCTATTGTCTATATTAGTTTTACTTTAGCATTCAGATTTTTAAAAATGAGACTTTCTGGTCAAGAGATAACGATAATATCTAAGGAAAATATTCTGAACCACGAAACAGCATGTGTTTGAGTGAATTACTTCTAGCACACAATCCACTGCCCACTCCTGAGATTTTAACAGTCTTAATCATTAAAATATCTTTGTAGAGATATGGAAATGTATGGATAGCAAAGGGTCAGAGTAAAAAGTTCATGGTGGGGAGGACACACATCCTACAAACCTCCTGCTCATTCTAGTGTCACTAATCGCATGCAATGATATTAATGACCCAGTAATTGCGAGACTGCAGCACTGAAGTGGAAAACATCCATCTGAGGCAGAGTTCACCTCTGGGTGGTAGGACTTCACCAGTGACTGAATTAATGTTTGCTGACAGTTTAGACTATAACACCGCACGTGAGAAAATGTGCCACTCTCACGGCCTAATAGTTTAGATGGACATGATGTTATTTGCTTTGACCATCGAGAGCCCAGCGGTAACCCCAATGATGTGCCCTGTCTGAATCTGCCCTACATGTGAACCTCATTCTGTTCAGGGGACATGTTCTGTACTCTAAGAACCCAGAGCAATTTCCCACGTGTTTGCTTCAATAAAAGAATACCTTCATCTCTCAGTTTAACATTAAGAGCAACGAAACTGGGCTACCTCACTAAAAAAAAGTCATTTGCAAAGCACATCTGTCTTTTAGCAACACACAGTCTGGCTCCTCCATGAAGTGATCAATTATGCCCCTGGCCAGAGGTTTAGTCTGCCCATCCATCCATCTGTCTGTCTGTCCGTCCATCCATCCATCCACCCAAACTGCAGCACTTATACTTGGCTAAGGAAATTTGAAATCTCTTATTGCCTCTATTTGTATATTTGAGAGATTTTTAATTTTTATAATTTTACTATTTAGCAACTTTCTATTGAGGGGCTCAAAATACTTAATAACATTTTAAAAACACAAAATAGCACAGTCGTGTTGAAGAAATGAAATTGATTAATAGACAGTAGAACTAAAATGAAAAAGAAAATTCGGAAGATCTGACAAATTGCTATTACAACCACCTTTTCCCAATGGCCCTTTCTCCTTTCCTACTGCTCCGTAGGATTTTCCCAGCTCAACTTTGGGAATATGATTGAAGTTAGTTATGTTACACAACACAGGACAGCGCATCAGACCCAAGTCTGATACAAGCACAGAGTTCACTAGGTGCCCACAGCTTCTCTGTCATTGCTATGTGTGTACGTATACTCTCTCTACTGTCACTGTGTATGTGACATAGGTCTTTACTGTACTCTGTGTGTGACGCGATAGGTACGTATACTATCCTTCCCCTCGCTGTGTATGCATTTATGTGCTTGGTGACCTAGGAGGCACTGTCATAAACTAATGACGCTGATCTAAAGGTCTGCTGGCCCCAGCTTGAGTTCTGACTCTGACATGTCACGGTTGTGTGAACTGTACCAAACTACTCACACTTTCTAAGCTTCAGTTTTCTTACAGTGATGAAAATTCCTCTGTCGCCTGTGTTTCGAGACTGCAAAGTGACACAAAGTATGCGAGGCCACAACACTTGCCCCTCAGTGATCAAACCCCCAGCCTGAGATTCCAGAATGTTAGCAACACTGCGTGACTCTTAAGAACTATACAAATAAGTTTTCTGCAAGTAATATTTTTATGTGTGTCTATGCCTCTGGGCTATTTTCTAAAGTGCTATATTTTGCTTTAAATTTTGATCCTCATGATGAATATTTAAAGGCTATTAAAACGCAACTTGTTCTCTCTCACGCTTGTATTAGGTCTCCAGTATTGTTCAATTATTTATAAATCTATGTGAACTTTTAAAAGCTATAAATACAGGTGCTAAAGATATTAAGACGTATTGTATGAAACAGTGAAGGCAGTTTTATTCTGAGCAATTCCTACTCTTTTTTTTTTTTTTTCCAAGTGATCTCCTTCATCTCTCGTCTGCTCTTGCTCTGCTTTTATTTTGTGCATGAGGTTTTCAGTTTCTCTCTGTTGCTTCAAGAGTCAGAGTCATCTTTCTCTTTTTGTTGGTCACTTTGGGAATAAGAACAGTGTTCACAGGACTCTCTCTGTCCTGTCAAGCTTTAACTGAGATAAGCTGTCACTTCTGCCAGGTGATGCCACTGAATGTGAACAGTCTCAATCTATGGCAGCGCTCTCCTCCTAAACTCCAGGGGATCTGGGATGAAAATCCCAGTGGCCAGGAGTCCATCAGACCCGCAGGCCAGAAGTTTCTCAGCCCAATCTCCAGTTAAGCAGAAGCTGAGACTTCATTCTTTCAGTGTAAAGAATGTAACCTTTATTCATATTAAATTCAACAAGGAGCCTTATCGATACACTTGGGAAAGCCTTCAGGACAGTCAGAAAAGGATTTCACATTATGTTAAAAAATAATACAAACAGTTCTTTGAATTATCAGACTAATGAAATGATGTACTTTCCCAGCTAGTCTCAGGGACAAGGCAACTCCGACACATTTTTTTCTCTAGAAGAATATTTATACATTAGGATGCTGCTGAAATTATCAGTAAAAATACAGCACTTCTTCTGTGTCCTTGGGAACTGAGAAAAAGCCCTGGCCAGGTTGGTGAAAGGCAAGTGGGGAAAATGATTATATGTAGGGAAGACTCCTCCCGGTCTGTCTCTTTTGGGTCTTAAGAGGATCTCCTAACAAGCTTGGGCAATTCCACCAACTAAAAGATACACAAATGCATGTTTCTTGGTAAGGGAGCCCAAAGACAAAAGAACTTTTATAACACTCCAAGAAGACAAAGAGTGAAGATCTTATAATTAAGTTATGCAGCATTATTGAAACTTGTAAACTCCCTGGAGTTTCACTTTATGGATGGTTTTCAAAACAAATGATGCTTTCAGAGCCCATCTTCCCTGCCCACTAGCTGGCAGGGAAGCATAGGTTTGCCTTCAGTTTTCTGCCTCCCACATCCTGCCCCCCAAAGAAAGCCCTCCGTTGTACTTCTTAAGGGCCAGCCATGGGAGTAAGCACTTTACACACATTACCTCATTTAAATTCACAACATCCTGAGAAGGTAGGGACTGTCATCACCCCCAGTTTCCAGATGAAGAGACTGAGGCAGAGACTGGTTAAGTTACTTGTTGACGGGCATTCACCAACCCAGGTCTGTCTGACTCCAGACTCTTAACTACTATGTTGATCTGTCACTCTAAGTGGTGTGTGTATACATCCTCTAAACACCCAAGATTCTGATGAACATTCTGTTACAAAGATGACAGTTGTAGGCTAAAAATAAAAATGTGTCTAAATGCTGGAATTCAGCAATTATATGCAAGGGATCAAACATCAATCCTCACCCAAAGTCAGAGGACATAAGTGACAGGCTGATGTTGCCATATCATTAAACTTTATGGAAATGTAGCTTTTGCTACATTATATCATATAAGTTAATTCATAAAATACAGCACATAATCACTTTACAGAGGCTGCACATTCTTATATATCTTGAAAGAAATCTACATGGAAAAGGACATTTGAAAGCTCCCGTAACTATTTTGCTGGAGAAAGAGGTTCCAGTACATTCAGTATATTTTGGTACCAATTGCCATATCTACTCCCCAGAAATAAGCAAGTCAAAAACAGAAAAGGAAAAAAAAACCCAAAAGGAAAACAAACATATATATACGTTCAACAAAAATACAGGAATGGAATCTTCTGTTCTGTTTTGCCTAAGAATCGTGTTTCATTATATTTGTGTGTAAGCATTTTGATTTATTTTGCAATTTTGTTCAGAAGTGGAGTTTATGCCTAAAAAATAGCAAAGCTGACTGTGGAGCCTTCCAATTTTATATGCTCTGATTAAAAAAAAAAATGCGTTAGAGAACTAAACCAGTAAAGGGCTTAAGAAATGGTGACTCATCCAAATTTGTTTAGTGTTTCTCAAGGAGGACTTGAGGCATGGAAAGTGAGGGGCAGCTTGAGGAAGGACCACTGTGAACATGGCAGAATGTACAATACAGAACAACTTTTCGTCAATCATTAGAAATGATGACTTTTAGACATTCCACAAGTCCATGTTTTAGCTATGGATTTGAAGAAAAATAACGTAAAAGCCATAGAAAGCTAAATTGGGAGGTGTCCTGCGCATGTGGTGCTCCTTGCCTAACAGCTCTGCTACGGCCACCATTCACTTAAAAGGTATTAACACAATGGCATTCATTTTCATCCATCTCTGACTCACATAGTTTTGGTAGTGTGATGAAAACCTCTTTGCAGGTAGTTTGCAAGGTTCTTTGTTGAGGTTGGACAACCAACCCACAGAACCTTCCTAAGGTTGGGTGTTGCAAAAGGCCAACACACCAGAATTGCTGGCTCATTCAGCTCTGGGTTATCACTTCTAGAAAGAAATTGTAAACCCAGCGTGGAAAGTGTCTACAAGAAATGTTGCCATATCATTAAACTTGATGGAAATGTAACTTGATGGAAATATTAAGTGGAGTGTTTACTAAGCAGAGCTTCCCTTGAAAGTGGGCAACTTCAGAACAGTTATTTCATAAACTTGCCTAAATTTTAAAGACATAATAAAAATAACTATAGGCTATGTAAAATGCTTACTATGTTTTTAAGGCAATTACGAATCTGAATGTAATGAAGACTAGGGGGCTTTTTCAGACCAAATGGTCACAACATCCCTACCTTTGGATCATTTAACATTAGGAGATTTTATTATGCAAATTAGGCCCAAGGCTGATTACTGAAATAGGTCACTTGAAAAAGTCAATTCTAAACATTAAGAAAACCCATATATATCATTTTGCCACATGTCAAAGCAAATAATCATCTATGAGAAGAGTTAATGAGGATGCATAGCATTTTGTCATGTCATTTCCTAAGGGAATTGAGTGGATACTGGGTAGGTTTAAAAATACACTTCCAATTGGTAGGTTTAAAAATACACTTCCAATTAAAAATTAATATTTACTTCTAAAACTCAAAAGTGTTTTAATTTGGTAAGACTATGTTTTAATTTGGTAAGACTATAAATCAGATTAAATGTCTTTAAAGAATTTACAGCAGATCCTGTCCATCTCAAGTGGAGAAGAGCCTTACTCACAAGAGATCCTGCATTGCATGTGTATGCCCAACCACAAAACAGTTTGAAACTGCAGACCTCCACCAATGGCCAGAACAACGAGAAAAGAACTTTAGAAAAGAAATTAAAATTCAAAGAAATAACGTGACTTTCTCATTAAGCTCAGGTGACAGGACTAGAACCCACGGCTCCAGGCCGCTGGCCCAGTGCTCCTGGAATCAGTTCCTCTAGGGACTTATCCAACACCAATTCAGTCCACTGGCAATTTGGACTGTTCCCCTCCGGGGTAATGGAGCATTCCTCCACGCTATCACTTCTCTTTCCTTCCCACGGAGAGAAACCAGCACACAGTAACGATGATGCTCACACTCGTACTCTAAGAAAGTGCCCACTAACTAGGCACTAAGATTGGGGTTGAACACATGTTGTACATATTATAGCAACTCAAATACCAATATTATTAACCGTCTCAAACTGAATTGATGATTTGAAGTGTTAAAAATATATTTGTAAATCTGAATACTTTCCATCATGCTACCTAGTATAGCCCTATTTTAAGTAGAGTATGACTGTGTGTGTGTGTGTGTGTGTGTGTGTGAGTGATTGATGTGGAAATTAGTGACTTTTAAAAATCCTGGGATTCTTGAAGAAGCAATGGAAAGTAACATTAACTTTTTAAACTATTTTAAAATTTGTTCTTATCATCATTCATTTCCTTTCCAGGAAAAGCTGTACATCAATGAGCTTTGCTGTAGGGTGGGTGAGAAATCGGCTTCTGCATTTCCCCAAGTATCTGAAGTGTCTTCCTATGTCTGCGACGTGGCGGGGTCTTTCAGCTCTCTACTGAGAGTCTCCCTGGACTTCCCTGCAAACTTCTGAGCCCTGGGCCCTCTACCCAGCCCTGTCACAGTCACCTAGCCAGCAGCATTCAAACAGCCTCGCATTGTTTCAAACTTGAAACCCTCAAATCTATTTTAAGAAAGATTCTTTTATCCCAGGCTACCACATGCTTTTGCACAGTGAATCATAATTCTAAGGAGAGTTCTAGAGGCCAGCACAGCTCAGCTACCTGCTACTGAACTTAATGATAAGTTTTTAGAAAAAGAAAAATGAGACGCCATCATTGTGTAGATTAATATTATAACTATGAATTAAGTTGTGCTTCTAAATACAAATCTGTCACGTATTGATAACAAGTAGTTATTAAATGCTCACTACATTAAACAAAAAGATGTTGATAAACTATGTATTTATTTTCATTTCTTGCATATTTTTTCAGCCTAAAGGCTAAACCCATGTTTGCTGAAATCTCACTTGCACTCAGTGGAACCTTAGAATTTACAAAGCCGTCTTTACAAAGTCATAAACTAAAGTTAGAGGAGAGAACCTGGGTCTGTTGGTTTATCTCCATGGAAGAACCAGTTCGAGGACTCGGGCTGTGTGCACAGTTCTAGTAACACACGTTTAACACTGTAGCAACATTTCATACTCCAGGGCCTCCACTCTTCAGGCACCCTCCACGTTTTTCCTCCCACCCTACCTGGGGCATTAACCTTCTTCATGAATTCAGTGGAGGTCAGTTTCAGTTCCCTATAAATAGTATGCTAAACATTAGGGTCCTGGGTAAACAGTCTTAGCTAAGAAGTTTTTTTTTTTAATACACTGTTAGACTTACAAAAAGCTTAAGGTTTCTGTTTATTTTACCAAATAACTATTTTATATTTTCAAAGATTTCTCTATTATTTTGTACACTTTACCACCCCATCTGCTTGTTTCATCCCTCAGAACACTTTTATTTTCATTTTATGATAATTATTCCTTTAAATCTATAATTTACCACTTTCTCTTTTTCTTTGTTCCTTATTCTTGCTATGCCACTCTCTGTATCAAGTTGGCTTAAAAATAGGTTTTCAATCGCTGTGGCATTTCAGGTTCACAGCAAAGGACAACAAGATAATTAGACAGCTATGACCATCTTTGTTTTAATTACTAACGTAGTAAAACATAGTATATTATTGAACACTAAACAGGTATTCAGTGAATTACTGATTCTGTGCTCTAAAGAGCAGCTAGTAGGAGAAAGCCAGAGTTTGAATCTGATCACCACGAGATGGGAGGGTGCAGCTAGTGGACAGCAGTTCAGCGTTCCTCGATGAACTGAAGCCTAAGGGAACAAATGAGTAGAAACCCCAACCCAGTTACGAGTATAATTTTAAACCAAAGAAATTAAGAAAAAATATTTCATTGCTTGAGTGATGTGAACAGCTGTCTCAGTCACCCTCAGTCACCCAGACTGCACTCGACAAAACCCTGGCCCTGGAGGGATCCTGGCTTTGCGTCAGGATGCGATTTGCACCTAGTAGGCAGGTGGTCCAGGGGGTGCATCACCTGAGTTCACAGCCTCATGAGGAATAGTAGCTCAGCTATGACCCAAAGGATACATAGTATCTGTTCCTGAAACAATGTGTCAAATTATTATATAGATAGAAAAAAAAATTCATTGAGCAAACCTGAGTTTTGTCTCTTTCTTCTAAATCTGGTTTTTACATGGCCATGTATAATTGTGGTTTGCCTGTAACCCCCATCTTTTGAATCTATGATCTCCATCTTCTCTGGATTGATACCTTCATGTGAAAAGGGTACAATTATACCATCTTGTTCACCCTTGAATCCCTAGCACTTAAGCACAGTTTCTGGCACAGAGGAAATACTAAATGGATGGATGGATGTCAGTGGATGGATGGATGGATGGATGGATGAAGAGAAAAGTCATTGTACAAGATTCACCTATCAAAATCTCACTAATGGTCCTGAAAAATGATTTTGTCAGTAGAGATGCTAAGTATATTCACATATATCTATTTATTTCAATACTATAAAAACTCTAGGGGATTTTTTTCTCTTTAGGTATTTATATTTAAGGAGTACTTAATACAGGGTCCCATATTCAATTAAGGTTTCTTCAAAAATTATGGACAATTTTTAGACAAATTTCAGTCTCACCAAATACTTGCCAAAATAATAATTTTAAGGAAATAAAAATCAATACAAACCTATTTAGCTTATCCTAATTTCTATAAAACAAATGAAAGAATTATACTTACATATAATGTAATAATCTCTGTTCTTCTGAAATTCGAGACCCCACAGGTTAGGGCTGAATTCTTGAAACTTGATAGTGAATTTTACATCTTGGTCTGGTCTGGCACAGTTCAGGAGAGGGGTATTTTCCTTCTTAATAGTGCATCTGTCTGCTTGGTCTTTATCAACCATATAAACTTTATAATATTCATACTGGCCAACAGTTTTAGAGTCCACTTTGGGGCAAATAATATCCAATTTGTCTCCTATCTGCGGGTATAGTACCAGTCCTTGTCCAGGTAGAAATCTAAAAGCATAAAAAAAAAAGCCACTGAGTTGACAAAAATTAACAATATTAATGATATTTACAATATAGCTAGACAATGTCAATAATTCCAAACTACAATTTTACAGATACACACTTTTATTTACCAAATGTATCTCAGTTCGGATCAGCATGAGATGAATGTGTTTAGGAACGAAGCTTTAAAGAAAAAAAGGAAAGAAACCACTCTTACTCTACGCAGTAGGATCAGTCAACCTGCTGATATCTCTTTCCCAACCCCTCCCTTGTAATATTTCAGTACTCTTTTGTGTAGCTTTACAATAACTTTTCCTCCACAGTGAGTCAGATCTTCCCACCTGTTTGTTATTTTTTAACCATTGGCAGCTTTAGTTTATTGGACATGCCACAGAAAGGCGGCATCAATCCCGGGGAACAGTGGATGCGCTAATACTTTGTTGTCCTGTTAGTTTCCATTTGCTGTTGATGTTAATTAACAGACAAGTTTCATCAAGAATGTTTCAAATTACTTATCATAATTAGTCAGTCACTGATCAAACAATGGGTTTTTTATTACACTGAACAAAAGAAATGTCTTACAAACCCATAAAAGATAACCAGAAATAATTAGTCGTAGTATTGATTCAGCTGCAAGATGAAGAGTCCCTGACTTGCAAGGACAGCAACTACTGTCCTTGCTCCGCAAACCATTTTTCCCCCTCCCGTGAGATGTACTTGCTCCAATTAATTCTTAGAAGCAAATCTTTAGAACTAAGACTACCGATACAATATCCCCTTAATGCTTAAAGCTAAAAGCTTCCCTCCTCCCTTCTCTCTTCTTGCTAGCCATGCTGCTGAAAGATCTTTCTTAATGGGGAGTTTCTCTGTGTAACTGAAACAAGAGCTTCCTAATGAACATCCTTCTACAAGTGCTAACACCAGCAACATATTTAGAAATCCCATAGGCAGCCAAGCCTGCAGACTCATTAAAATATTAAAGCCCGAGAACAAAGCATCACGTCTGAATCCTTCCATCCAATCCTTTATTTAACCAGGGAAGCCCACCAGCCATGCTGATTAACGGGTCAGAATTCAGTAAGAAAGAAAGTCAGGATGATGGGGCACCCTCAATTTCAAATCCATACTGAGGGAACAGGTTATGATTTACACTAATGAATGGTATTAATTTTCTGAAAAGTGCATGAGATTGGTTATGAAGCATCACAGAACACAACAGAAATTATGTGATAGATTTATATTAAAAACAAATACTCTTTTATGGCAGGAAAAATGCATGCTGCACACAGTAGCTTGTCATTCTTCTTTGGGAATCTATTATTTTATAATCCCAATGGATTGCAGACAACCCCCAAAATGATGGTCCTTTTTGTTTTTCTACTGAGCTTCTTTAGCAAGGACATACGACATTCATCCAAAAAAAAAAGAAGAAAAGTGAACAAAAATCATCTAACGAAATCTCTCTGTGAAGAACTCAAAATGAATATTCTTTATAACAATGAAAAATTTCACAGAACCATGCATACATCTTTGAAGAATTCTCTGGAACTTCTGACAAATGTAGATCACCACCTAGTAAGAACCTCTTCTTGGCCATTGCTACAGTTTTCTGAGGAGACACTGGAAATTCAACCCCAGGGGACTGAAGGACTATACATTCTCTCCAACTCCCGAGTGCCCTTGTATTCTCTCTAGGCAGCTCCACCTTCTCTGTGGATAAAACACAGCTCTGGGTGGTGGTGGGCAGACTGAAGGACCGAATTAGAATGCTTGTGGACAAGGCTTTTTAGTCTCTACCCCCGCCCCCCACAGTGATTCTGATGCACTGCTGTGTTTAGGAAGCAGGGCAAGATGCTTGGCAAGAGGTACACATGAAATACCGTGAGCATTACATTGCTCACCTTCCCGACACATCGTTTTTCTCACGTATTCCTTGACCTTCTTAGGAAATATTCACTACATCCAAGAACCAGAGGCCAGCTCCTGTCTGGGGGGTTCCCACCCCACATGAAACATTCTCTATCCTAAACCTGCTCCATTAGTAGCTGGCACAGAGCAAACACCACATGTTAGACGTTGTTAGAAGTATTCCTAAGTCACGGCCGAGGTGTGCAGCCTGGATGCCCGTCACAGCAGCCACTGTCCCAGGGGCTGGCCCTGGCTGCGGAGATCACCATCTTCAGCAGCCGGACGGGCCCATTTTCTTGTCCATACGGTCAATTCTTTTAAGAAAATGCACTGGACCTCCCCCACCCCAAGCTGTATCTCATCTCTGCATATCGTAGAACTCTCGCACATCATACCCCTATGTCTAAAATTCGGCTCACCAAGCTCTTTCTTCATTCAAAATGCTCCCAAGGTCCTGTTCCCTTCAGGAAGATTTCGTTTTTTTCCTGCTTAATGGAAGACTCACTGGAGATTCCTCCCCGCCCGTCTCAGTCACTCTTGATGACTCTCTCTTCACTCCCCAAATCTGAGTTCCAGCTTTTGCTGGTGCAGATGGGGTGAGGTCAAGAATGACACATGGGCCCGCTTGACTACATACAAGGCTCTCCACATTTCAGAAAGTACAAATCACATAAATTGATGGGGGAGCAATGTGTAGGGAGGGGTCACCCATGCAATGGCTCATTGAAATGGAAGGGGAGGAATCTCAAGTTTCAATATGCATATTTAATATGCTCATCAAAATAAATCCCAACAAAACCCACTATTCCTCATGCTTCAAAAAGCATTGGTTCACTTTTCAGAATACACTGTGGCAACAAGTAAGGCAAGAATTTGATCCTTTGCCCTGAAAAAGTAATTGTTCCAAGAGTTCCTTAAAAAAAAGTATTGCTTCTTTTCTTTAATTCCACACAAAAGGGCCCAATACTTGAATGCTTTAGAGGTTTACTTTTTAAGCATATATAGATATAAATAAGCCCGTTAGCACACCATCACTTTAATTGATGAGATTATGGTTTCTCAACAGACAAAGGGTGTGGTTGAGCTGAGAACCCGAACCACATACTTCTTGCCCACATTACCACTACGTGCAGTTGAGCCCCAGAAACCCCTTTGCCTCCCAGGAGCCCTCACGGTTTCTAAGGCAACACGGGAGCAAACAAGAGCAGTGTGATTACAACACAAGCAACCTATCCTGTGCTAGATACTCTGAGTAGCAGAAAGGTAGAAGGTCCTGATCGCCAGCAATGGGCTCTCCAGATCCCTGAGGGCAGGCAGGCCCAATGTGTGCCTGAGTCAGTTCTGAACGCCCAAGGGTAGATGTGCAACAAAAAACGTATTCGTTGAAAACCATATGAAAGAATAAATGGAACCTAAGATATACAAAAATAAATTCAAGTCAAATTAAGTGCCACAAGCTATTTGCAAATCACAGGCCCGAAGGAATTCCAAAGATAGGACCACCTAGAGTTGGGACAGCGGTGTGCTGATGGCAGAGACGGGATTTCCATAAAACATCATCCCAGGCCCTGCGTGTTTCTGGAGAGCAAGGAGCAGTGCAGATGGAGTTTTGGACCGTTCTCTCTGGAGGATGTATGAGCATCAGCAGTCTTCCACAATCCCTTCCTATTTAAAATGCAAGGCAACTAACCACTTCCAGAACTACTAATAACAAAAGCACTGCTGCTTGTGAGCGCTCACTCTTTGCTAAGCACTGATCAAAGCACATCACATCATGTTATCTTCATTTAACGACTGCACATGTACACAACATGCAAAACAGATGAGGACACGCCCGTGTGGAATGTAAGACACGACAGGAAAAGCCCCTTTCTCTGCACACTTTTCAGTTCTCACTGCATCACATTAAAGCACAAATCTGGTTTTATGAAATGCATTTTTTCTAAATTGAGCTTTTCATAGATAAGCCATGAAGTTAAGGAAAACCAAGAGAAAGTCACACCACACACAGGCTTGTGAGCATCAGACGGAATCCAGCTCTGCGCCACGCATGTGAGCTGTGCCTAAAGCCGAGCCTGCTTCTGCGGGTGTCACCTGAGACCGTGGCACCCCCATGTGCCCCAGGGGGCCGAGAGCCAAAAGGTGAAGAAGAAGCCGACCAACTACACGGAATTTGTGTTTTAAATGTAATATTACAGATGGACTCCAGACAGTTTATGAGAATCACAGAATGTACCTGAAAACAAAATGGGGTGAATTTCTTAATAATTCCATTTTTGAATGGAAAATAACATGCTGCATGTTAAAATCAAGTCAGTAACCACTGAGTTCTATTTCTGAAGCTAGGTCATTTGTATTTGTCTTTTTTTACCTCAAGATTGCTGAGAGACTTTAATACGTCAGACTACACAGCACGCCTATGCCCTGAATATTTTGTAATAGTCGATAATATACTTATCCTATGTTGACTTTGAAAGTGTTCAAAAAAAGAATAATTATGGTGGTGACAACTGGCTGATTTTAAATTACTAAACTGACTCTCCATAGTGGATGTCACAAACATATTTTTCTGTGTGATGAGATCATGTTCATCTTGTAACCAACAGAAGCCCCACGGTTACAACCCACACCACACAAATGAGGTTGTGTGTGTCACACGACATTCAAACAAAATGTGGTCAGAGGCGTCATTTAATCAAGTCCGCTGGATTTTAATCCAAAACAAAGACAAAGAAGACCTACAGTGCTTCCTGTCCTCTACAGGAGAGAGAACACAGCCAGCCCAGTGCCCTCCCTGATCCAGGCCGTTCCAAGTCACCCCGCTGCCTTCCTGAAGGGGGAAGCCACATCTTCCTCCAGGCAGGAGAACCTGGGGAAGGACTGCTTCCTGTGCGCTGGAGCTGTGGCTTCGTGCTTCTCGCTGGAGGGCCTCTTCGGGATGCCACAGGAGTGGGGAGTATTGAGCAGAAATAGCCAACTCCTACGGTTTTCCCCAATGAATCATTCCCAAGCAAGACAATAGAGGTGACGACTTTCAATCAAACATAGAAACAATATATATTGTGGAATACAGTGGAAACTCTAAGTAGGATTTCCAAGTTAACCTGCCTGAAATGAAATGATTTGATATCAGAATCTGTTTTTATCTTCTGACTACTTACCAAACTTCAAGTTTTTAAAAGTTATTCACCAAACTAGACTCTAGTATTTCCGAGGGAATACTTTGGACCAATCTAATAATCTAAATTAGACATTTATATTTGGAAATCTAAATGTTAGATCTAAAAATTTGATCGCTAATAATCTAGACATTTCAACTTCATATTCATCATTATAGAAACTTTTTCAATACTATAGCCATTATGTGACATTATGTTTTAATCCACACTGGGAATCCATGCTTGTTTAAAAAACTAGCATAATGCATTTAAAGCATAAACCAGCCACTTAAGAGTTCAGGGGTCATGACACACAATTTTCTTTGATAGACCAGAGCGTCACACATTGTGATCTCAAGTCTGGAGTCTTCCGTTGACCGGTATTGCATTACCAGGTCTTGCAAGGTAAATCAGATGGAGGCTGTGGTTGCCTGATTGCCTTCTGAACCCAGCCCCATGGGACAGGAGAATCCATGAGAAGCCAATAGCTGAGATGCTTAGGGGCAGCTGCGTTGTGGAACCCCAATGCCCCCATGGATGCCCCATTTTCCCTGCTTCTCTTTTCTCCCCCACCCACTCCTGCATTTGCCCCTGACCATAACCCATGCACCTCAGGAGAAACCTCCAATGATTTCCTACACTTTTCTTCAAGGTTGGCCAAAACTATGTAAGTTAACCTAGAAGAACAGCAAAATCACTGAGTGGCTCCGATGCTGAGATAGTCTGTGAAAATATACATGAAATATAGAAGACCTGGTTCTCCTGAGGGAAGCAATACATGGAGGGAAATGATCAAAGAACATGCCAAAGTACCATATAAACAAGGGCAAATCAGTATGCTGTAGCTGAATGCAAAAATATCAAGCTGACACAGAATAAAAAGATGTAGACAGGAATGACCAGTTTCTGTATCCAAACAAATAACTGGGTCAGGCAAATCCCCTCCAGACAAACATGACGATAGTGCTTCTAATTTAAAAATTGCCAGCTCAGATCCAGAGCCATTTCTATGTACTATTACACACATCAAAATCTACTTAAAGATCTAATATTTCTTATATTTATGGCAGGTATCATCCACCTGAGAAATAAGACCAGGTTACTCATGTAACAGGATGAAGGTAAATCCTGCTGATATGCAAATTGGGGGACCAGAGACTCATAGGAGATGGTCTTCTATCTCTGGAGCAAATTGCCAAGCAAAGTAAGAGCCATAAGTGAATAGACATTACTTTCTTCATGGAGAATTGCTTTTATTTCTCTTTTCATTTCAAAATTACATCATTAGAGTATATGATTAGTGTAAGTAAAAGGCTAATTTCAGTTGAAAATATACACACATCACAATTATGTGGTACGTTACTCTGCTTATTTTGCTGATGACACAGAGAAAACATACACAGATGGTCAAACACAGGGCCTTTACCTGAGGCTACTTTGGGCACTGGATGGTGGACTCAGGGTGATCTTTAGCTTTCTGCATTTTTTCAGAATTTTTTGCAATAAACATTAAATGCTTTTGTGATCAGATTGGAACATTATGTTCTAATATACAGTTTCAAAAAACAAACTATCATGTTCTTGAGCAATTTTTCACAACTCTGGTTTAAAAAATAAGCATTTAAATTATTAAAGGCCAGTAGATTTTTAACTTTTTTGATGCAATTCTTTAGAAAGCAACTAAATAAAATTATTATAATCTGAATTGTGGCCTATTTAATAAATTGATTCTTGAGTCCACAAAAGCTGTAGTAATGTACAACATTTGAGTTTATTCAAATAAATGAAAAATATGGATGCAGTTTATGCTTAATCATTGAACTGCACAAATCTGGGAGCTGGCTAACATTTCAGGGAATCTGAGTCCCAGCTTTAGGAACAGGTTTACCGTAGCAGTTGGCACACCAAAAATCATATCACATAATAGGTGTATTCGCTAGCCAGAGCTCTGTATTAAGCACGCTCTGAGTTTACCACATTTTGAAAACCATGCACTTTTCCCATAAAAATGCTTTTATTTTTATTTTAATTAAATGTCAAAGGCTGCGGGGAAGAGGAGCAGTCAGTTTGTAAACTGGTTAGTCTGAAATTCTGAATGAGGAAAAGCACCTGGCTGCTTTGCTGGAAATGGCTGATCTTTCTAGTGACATCCTGAGAAATGATGCATGCTGCTCTGGATGCGCCCAAACCCTTGACCCATGGCTTCACCGTGCACTTGGGGCCTTCTGTGCCTACAGGGAGCAAGAATAGCATTAGCGCAGAAAAGCCCAGGATTCCTTTCAGAAACGCTCTGTGCACTTAAGAATATAAAGCCCCCAGAAGAATGACTTAAATCTGTGAGTATGTGAATTTGATGGCACATTTCATGCACAGGCAGGATATTCAGTCTTGCATTACTTCCGTTGAATGCTAGATTGCTGCTGCAGCTTAATAAGATGGTCTCTAAATGCCCCAAACAGAAGTGTTTGTTATAAAATGAATAAATAAAAGCGGGGCCCAAGAAAGACTCGGGCAATATCTACCATAAGAAATACTTGGGGAAAAAAATGTTCCTTTCTGTGGATAGCACTTTACTGCCCCCTTTTGCACTTTAACATCAGAACAGGTTCCTGCACAAATTTATTCTGAAACCAGAGAGATAGTGGGCTGTAGCTATAGGGTGTCAGGTTTATATGGAATTAGGTTACCAGATACCACTGCTTGGAGTAATAAGTAATTACCTTCAAACTTCAAGCGGGTGCTCCACTATCTTCTCAGTGGCTTTAAACCTCCAAGAAATAAGGTAGTAATTGGAGGCTCTAATTGACATTTTCTGCTTTAATTCGAGTGTGTATGTGTGCTGGAACAACTGCCTGTTTTCACAGGTGCCCCTTCTTTCACATGTTTCTAAAACAAATAGCATCTGCAACTTGAACCTGACTTATTCAAGGAAAAGAAAAGAGGCATAAAAGCAGGCTACATAATTTGAGACCATTAAAGTGTTATAAATCCGAGACTCAGGGTGGGGGTGTGGGCATTTCAAACTTCACGCGAAGGACAAGCAAAATCTTTTCAAGAACAGGAAAGATGAGAAGCGCAGAATTCAAATGGACTGTGAGCCTACAGGCACACAAACCAGTCCAGCAACTCTTCAAGGTGAGGCACCACGGGATGTGTGCCTCCTCATCCACACACATGCTGGAAGGAAGTATTCAACTACAGTCTAAAGGAAAGTTTTATTGATACAATTCTGATCTGCAATGACAGAGCTAGAGGGCCCCATTCTTGGTCCAATGACCTCAACTTACATTTGGCGGTCGGTGTGTGCTGCTGTGTATGCTTTTATTTCAACTTCATCCATTTCCCTCTGTCATTCCACAACTACCCTACAAGTCAAAATAATATTAAATTTCACAGCCTACAGTGCTGCACAATTGAATGAAAACTGACTCCTTTTGATGTTAATCTTGTTTTTTATTTGTGACATAATGCTCAAAACACTGGTGGCTAAAGTACATTTTATTTTAAAACAAAGATAATATTCTCATAGTTTACATTTTCTTTCAGGAAAATAACACAAGTATTTATTTGATTTTTATCCATACCATGATTTTCACTGTAATAAAAACCTCCAGTTCACAGAAAAGCAGCGTAGACCAAGCTGAGGTGGAAAGAGATGTCTGTCTATAAGTCAAACTTTAAGTGTGTGATGCACAGACACCATTCTCCTTTCCACAGGTTCACAGAGACTAGTAGATCTTTGCCATGGAATTAAAAACAAAAATCAACCACCTACCTCAAAACAAAAAATAGAGGTCTTTATTTATGGAATTGATCTAAACTATCCCCTCTCTCAAAACTTTCGGGAAAAAAAAAAACCATCCCACATATTTTGTGGATAGGTAAGGCAAAACTGGGAGACTTGAAAAGTAAGAAGGGGTTGCTGTGATGTGCAGTGGGAAAGGGAACAGCCCAGTGAATAAGAAGGCCAGCCTTTGTCATGCTGGCTCCACCATACTGGCTCCATTATCGAAACAAGTATTTCATAACCCTCAGAGGCAGGAGACTGCGTGAGCTTCTGTCCCAACTGTAATTTGTTTGCACCTGTACGGTCTTGTTCCAAACTGTGCTTTTAGCAAGAGTCTATAAAGGAAGGTGGAACTCTTGTTATTTATAGGTGAGGCACCAGAAAGAAGAATGGCTTTCATACAGAAAGAAATTCAAAGGGCATTCCAGCTGGTTCTCTCTTGTTTCAGGTATCAGTGTGGAGACCCATTTGCTCGTCCTCCTAACTGGGAGAATCACCGAGTTGAAAGGCACACATAAATCAAACACGGCATGTGCTGGCATCTTAAAAACTCGAAGAAATGGAATTAAGATTCTAGTGCATCCCAAATCACAATCTAGAGTCTGGGTGTATCTTTTCTATCAAGACTTTCCAACCCTTTCCTTCCCATCATCACATTTTTTTAATTTAAGAGAATTCTGCCTATTTAGAAAAACAATTCACTTATGTTTTGTGGGTGAATGAAACCTCTCCCCTTTGGCGTGGAAAACAGCACCGAAAGAAAGAGTGTACACCAAGGGGATCCGATTCCTGCTCTTCAAGCTGGAGGACACACCCAGGACACAGCCTGTCGTGGTCACCGCTGGACCCCAACCCTCTTAACCCCAGCGCCTTGCATAGAATAGCTGCTCAATAGATATTTCTGCAATTACAGAGTGAACACTTTAATGAACAACGTTTAAGAAGAGACAAAACTCTTAGTTCTCTCTTGATGTAAGAGGAGGTTCTCCTTGCCAGTCAAGCATAAGACGCCTAGCAACACAATCTATAAGGCTGTGTGCAGTCGCTTTACAACCGCCGAAATGGCTGCCTCCTGGACGCTTCCTCCTTCCCGAGCTCCAGAGCAGGGTCAGGGGTAGGTCTGCTGTGGGCGTATGACAGGACACATCTTCCTGCACCTCTCATGGCTTTTGCAACAGCCCAGAGAGTATGGGAAGAAGAGAGGGAAGAAGAACAAAGCAGGCTACACAACAGCCCGGCCTGCGCTGCTAACATTGAAAAGGAGTAAAACCGGACTGGGCTACTAACTTCCACACAGAACATCCCCAAACTGCATATCTTATAGAAACGTGAATGGCATGCCATTGTAACTCTGTGGACAATGTATTTATTTCCTGCTCAGTCACCACAAGCAGCCTGGAATTACCTTGACCAAAAAACAAAAACACACCAAAAGTTAAATACTATAATTTATTCAAACAGGCTGCTACTGAACTAAACTGCAGGGAATCGGACCAGGAGGAGATATGAGGATGCCCTGGGGTCCTGAGCTCTAAAAGGAATGAAGATCTGGTTGGCTGAGACCTCTGGCTGGCTGCTTGGGCTGCAGGTAAGCAGACCATAAGACCCAGGGAAAATGCAAACGGAGGCTCGCTGTGGAGTCCAGAGAACCCCAGGCCCAGCGATCCTCGCTGCCTGGCTTCCTGAAACAAACTGCTCCAAACTTGCACAACATCGAAAGCCAGATGGGCTAGACTGAATGAATCCACAGGCAAGAAGCCAGCATCCCAGTTTGCTGTAGAAATAGGCCTGGACTTGATTTGAGTCTTCTCAGCTCTGACAAGCTGGAAGCTGGCACAGATCCCAAAATCCAAAATAAAATGGCATTTAATTGTGACTAGACTCTAAAAAAGATGTCATACTATCTCCTTAGCTTGACACACGCACAGCATCTCACCAAATGTAACTCTCCTCGAAAATCTGACCTCTTTTTCTCCCAGCAAAGAATCAAATATTTAAATTGTTAAAAGGAAAAAGTTAATAGTCAAAGAAATAACTCAATAAATGCATTAATATTATATACTTTCATAACTGCCTAGTTTCCATTGGGTAGAACCTTGTTATAGCAAAGATTCAAAGGATCCATTTAGAACTGCATGCCCATGATAGGAAAAACTATAAATCAAGATGGACAAGAGAAGAATTATATCCAAAACTTTCTTTTTATCCATCTTGTATGTACTGCTTTGAGCAAACGCATGCTTAATTTCTAAATGTAATTTCTAGAAATTGTAAATTTCTAATTACTCCATGCAACCGCATAAGAAAGAGGTGGAGAATTAGGAGGGATCCTGAAACCAGAGTAATCCGGTTCAAATGCAGGCTGTACCACTTATTAGCTATATGACTTTGGGCAAGTTAATTAACCAATCTGTGCCTCCGTCTCCCCACTGGTATTATGGGGATCATAGAAGCACCCACCCCTCAGATGGTTACTTCAAAGGTTTAAAGAATGAGGCAGTATTTGTCGAGCAGTTGGAACTGTAGCTGGCACAGTCAGTGCTACATCCAACTGTCGTTAAATAAAACAAACCATGTGCACCAGGGAAGTAGGCTTCTAAATAAGAAATATCTTGTAAATTAATGCAAAAAATGCTACACTGCCCATCCCTACAGGTTGAATTTGTGTATTCATTCAACAACCCAGTCTCTTACTGTACGCTGTACTAGAATACACAGGGTCGATTCAGCCAAGGCCTCCTCCGTCCATGGTGGAAAAGCTGAATGAGCTCGTCCTGGCTAATCCAGTGTTACAACAAAGTATTAGGGGTAGGAAGCAGAGGAGACAGCATGTAACTTGCAGTAGAAGGGAAATAAAAAGTGCTTCATATAGCAGAGAAATCTTAAAGAATGAATAGAAGGTCTGGCAGATAAGCAAGATACAGTATAACATCAGAGACTTTAGAAGGTGAAAGTGCCATATTATAATCTTTTTAACATTTTATTTTTATTTATTCTGTGTTTATATGAGGAAAGCAAATTGAACCATAGCCAAGCACACAGTAGATATTTGATTAATTTTTATTAACAAAAGCTGACATTTATTGCTTCGTTGTGCCAAGCACAGAGCTTTGCTCTTCAAATCCTGACCACATTTAATCCTGACCACAATTTTATTACTCTTTGATTCAGTACTATTAGATTATTGTCTCCATTTTAGAGATGGGACAACTGAGAGACATAGAAGATACTGCTCCCAAAGTTACACAGCTAAAAAATGGAGAAACTGGGATTGGGCTCATACAGCCTGATTCTAAAGCATGTACCCTTAACTAAACTAAAATAGCACTTGCCTGGCTTGCTAAATCAAATTTCCTGACCTTTCCATTATCATCATATGCATTTTGAAAACCAAGAGGTACTGCTAATTCTCATATTAAAAAGGTAGCTGAAATCACTGGGTTAGCTATCTCACAGGGTCTATTTGATTCATTTGTGGGATCTGTCTTTGAGCTACGGTCAGATGTATGAAATAATTCAGATGCTTATAGAGGTACCCTGTAGACACACACTGCCCTTAGCTGAAATGTTATTACTTTGACTTGCTTACTGTTTTCTTTATTTCGGAGATCTACTGTGACTTTGCTTAGAAATGTTCATTATCTCTCCACACTCAGTTTCCTCTCCTCTGGGCTGCTTTCTTGACGGCCCTCCAGGATGAACACCATCCCCTTCCTCTGTTCCCACCGTACACAGTTCCCACACGCCACAGCACAGAATGCACTTGCTTCCCCTAGGAATTCCCTCTACTCGCCTTAGTATAAAGTCTCGAGAGTAGAGACTGTTCCTCTTTGTATTCTCAGAGTCTAGTAACAGCCCTCACAGTCAATAAATGCTGTTGAATAAGTCAGCGAATTATCCACCGTTAATGATCCCTATGGCCTCCAACAAGGCAAGAATGGAGGAAGAGAGCAGTGAGGCAAGGACCACAGATTTCCTCAGAGCTTCCTAAAGCCTGTTTAGGAAGATGGAGGAGGAGGATGATCTAAAGTTGAGTCGTTTTCCAAAAAAAGTTGATCTAGGGCAACAGTTTTCAAGGTGTGGTCTCAGAGCAGCATCAGCATCAGCTGAGAGCTTGTTAGAAATGTAAATTTCCAGACCCACCCAGACCTCAGGAATCGGAACTCTGGGGCGGGCAGGCAATCCTGTTTTAACAAGTCCTCCAGGTGATTCTGATGCCCTAATGTTTTAGAGCTGCCGGTGTGGAGGGTAGAGCTCCAGCAGCAGGTGATATGTAAATACAACATAGGCAGCAATAAACATACACCTGGGTTGTATCTGTTCATTTGACTAATACTTACTGGATGTCACTTAGCTAGGAGGTAGAGATTGATGAAATAAAACAGTTCTTGTCCCTGCCTTTTAGGGATAAGGAGGACAGTGAAGGGGACTAAGACTTACATATGAATCATGACAGTGCAGTGTACAGTATAATGTTCTTTCTGTGCCCTAGATATTTAACAAAAGGACTGTGGTATTACAGAGAAAAGATTTAAAGAAATTATGTTTGCTCTATATCATAAAGAGAGGGCACCCATCTAGGGGAAACTGTGAACTTTATTGGACAGTCTGTTATAACGAAGATCCATTTTCCCATAGACAGAGGGGGATTCAGGGCTTATGAGAGATTATTTTTATCTACAATGTACGCAAAATATAGTTCTGGTAGTTGAGTGAAAACTGACATTTTCTAACTTCTTCTGCAGGTAGATACATTCTGAGCTGGCCTTGAACATAACTGGCCCAGCCCTACTCACTCATTAGGCAGTTTGGATTCGCGGCCAATGTTTTCAGGCCACAGTGAGCCAGCTTAACTAGTGGAAAGAGCAAGGCCAGGATTTGAAAGCATTTCATCAGGTGGTGGAACCATGCTGTGCCTCAGCTGGAACACAGAGGCTGAAGAGATGCTGCTAAAGGGCATTTCAGACACTGTGGCCCTGCAGGTCAGGGATTCTGATATGCACAAAGGTTAGGTATCCTGCAGGGAGTGTGGACTGGGGAGCAACAGTAGAGTGGGCAGACAGTAGGGAGTTGCACCCAACACACACACACCCCCCTACCAAATAAGCAGAAGCCTTAGGATGGTCTGTAATCACCTGTTTTCCTCCAACACAAACACACTAACCCTACTAGTTTCAAAAATGTGGGTAGCACTCATAAGCATTCTGGAGTGATACAGGAGTAATCAGTACATGAAAAGCACAGATTAATGCCTCACGGGCAGTAGGGACTTGACTAGCAAGTATTGGAAGGAGTACATACAAGGACTGTAATTAAAACTGGATGCAACCCAATTTAAACCAAGAAAATGAACTGACTTCTTTAATAGTTTTATATAGAACACACGAAGAATCTACAGTGCTGAAGAAAATGAAGTTTCCAAAGCAAGGCAGAACACCAGTGGTTCATTCATAGCTTTCTGAATGTCTGCCCATCACTGAGACGTTAGAACGTTTACCTATCTGTGCTTTAGACAGTGGAAATAGCAAAACTATTAATACTTCACAACTACCATTTTTTGTTCATATTTTGTTTAGAGAATTACTAAGGGCAGAAATAACCTGTTTTCCTTTAATGGACCTTTCTCCCACTATGTTTTTTTATTTGAAATCAGCAAGTATGCACTCAACAGTCACAAAATGCTTTGGACTAGAATTACATATTTGAATTTATACATGAAAAGGAAAATAAAGAGCCACTGCCGATTCTCTGCGGGAGCAACAGAAACAGGTTCACCTGGCATTCAGTGTGCATGGAAAACATTTCATAATTGATCACCTCTCTTTTCACTGGTTCCCAGATCCAACCATCCTTCTCTCTAATGCTTCTGAAACACGTTCACGCAGTTAGAACGCAAAGCTAAACGTTGGATGACATGAGCAAACAAGTGGCAGCGATTTCCTGAATCATTTCTTTAATCACTTTAACCCTGTTCTTAATAGAAAGCTGGAGGCCACGGCAATTCAGCTTCTTCTTTTGTCATTTGCCTGCCATAAATATGCACCAGTCTGCATTTGAAAAGCTGAAGGAGGCAGCAAGCTTGCTGGACATTTATCATGCTCTGTTCCCTGTTAACAAGCAAATACTTTAGCTGAATGGGCCATTAGCAATCATTGTCAAATGCAGAACGCAAGGTGCTCAGATGTGACCAGCTTGTAAATTAGGGGGTGTCCCTTCTCTTTGACGAATCTAGACAAGTGCAACGGATCTTCTGATATAGATTTCTGAATTATGTTAGAAAGGAAGGCAAAGTAGCAGGCACTGGTATGGCGGGTCTATGTGCAATAATTTTTAAATGTTTTTAATCTGCGAAAGCTACATAATAATGACCAGAAAAACAGGCAACAAATGTAATAAATCTATAATCTAATAAAACAGATGGTGGAGTCAGCTGAGAATTAGGAACAAAATCAACGAAATGGGTCTGCAATAGAATATTTAGGATTTAATGAAGATCTTCAGACACTCACAGAATGTGTTACTCTCAAAAGGCCCTAAGTTACTGTTAGGAGAACAGCACCGAATCCCCTTATCCACTCCATCAAGAAAAACACTTGGGGTGTTGTAGCTTTCAGTATTGTCAATGTCTTAAGAGTTCAGACTCTGCCAAAGAAGTGCGGAGACTTTTCTGCAACACCAGTTAGGAGGCAATAAAGCAAATATTTCCTTTCTGGCTTGACCCAACTGCGGATATCTCTCTGCATGTAACCCAATCACAGCTTCAATGGCTTATTTTGTATAATGACTAAAATGGAAAGTGTGGAATGCAAAAACAAAAGTCCAGCTTATTTACAAGGTTGTTCAGGACAGAGGGCAATAAGATTCAACAGCATGGCCATTCTTTTTTGTTATTAACTTTAAAGCCAGGCAGCGCTAACATTTTTATATTCCTCTCATTTACACCGAACGGCACCCATCCCATTCAACGCAAAGGCGAAGACTCACATTTATGAGTAAAATTTCATCTAGATAGAGCCCATTGGTTTGGCATGTTGGATTAGTACTGATTTGAGTGAAAACTCAATTCCCTTTTTATCTTATTACATATTTTTTTTCCAGGGTGGGAAAGACAAAACTCAGAGAAGAGCTATTTGGCTGAGGGTGAGGGACAATACGTTTACTTCTGCTTCTCCCACACGGCGTGAGGTGGCGCTGGGTTTGAAAGATGGCTGAAATCAAAAGGTCTCTCTTTTCTTTCCAGATAACTCCATCCCTACCTATCCCTTCTGGTCTCTGTTCCTTCCCAGCATGTCCCTGCCTGAAGCCCAAATAGATTAAGGCAAGGACCGCCAAGTGCAGTTAATCCTACAGAATGGCTGCCGCTGTTAGGCCAGGAGTTAAAAAGGGAGATCTTGCAGGCCTTCACAACCGCACTGATCTGAAGTTTTAATCAGCCCCAATCTCAATCTCTAAAACAGGCAGTCAATGAAATCTACCTTTGCCATATTATCCGCCACCAATGAGCAAGAACTGAGCAGCTTTTCTTTCCTGCTCTAACCATCCCCAGGCCACAAGCAGGGCTTTCATACTTTCTAATCCCAGTTTCCAAGTCTGTGTGGGTCTCACATAATAGCCAACAGCCCGGAGCAAGGGCCTTCGCTTCTACTCCCTTTTCAGAGACGTGTCATTTCCAACATCAAGCTAATCTATATGTTGCCATGGCTTCACCCTTTATCTGCCTTTACATCTTATGAACTGCATGGATTTACCACATTATTTTTATCTGAAAGACAGAAAATGGTGGTTTTATTGCCATACAATCAGATTACTGCTGCTAGTTTCTCTATGCCTTTTTACCATACTTCAATCAAAAGGGATCAGTTTCTTTATACTCTGCCCTTGATTTACATTACATCTGTAAAGACCTAGTCTGGGTTGTAATCCCCTTATTAACTATGACCAGGGTTGATTTGCCTAAAAATAAAAGCAAATTGTGTCAGACCCTTTCACTTTGTTTTTGATTCGGAACTACAAAATGGATTACTAAAGAAATCTTCAGAGTTCACACGGCTCGTATAGTACTGAATTTAAAATGAGAATTAAACAAGTTAAACAGGGGAGCCATGTCAACGGTTTACATTTTCCATCATGGGAGAAGGGCTGAATTGCGTATGTCTTTGTATTCGTTGGCTTTAGAGAGACAATGAAGCCACAGGAGTTTTTCCAAGCTGTTCGGAACACTGTCCCATTTGCCATCCTTCCTTCTTTGCTTTTCTTATATTCCTCTCCCAGCTCCATTCTAATTCCTCCCCTAAAAAAAGTGTGTGTGGGGGGGGGGGGGACTCTTCCCTGAAAGAGCTAATTCCTGACTAGAAGCTTATAGTTCTATGGGTTCTGCATATTTTAATCAAAATATTTTAAACAGTTGAACACTCCTATTTAAGGCTCTCCTCTGCCACACAAAGGGTGAGCTCATAAGCAAATCTATGTAGATGTATGATAAGTGACCTGAAAAACAGGTCTTTATGTCAGCAGCAAACGAAGGCAGAGATTAGGCAGACAGGAGTACCATGTTAATCATTATTTTTCTTAGAAGAGCGCTTCTTTTTCTCTAATTTGCAATGGAAGACTTTAAGAATAAAGTTTTCATAAAATGTTAAAGAAATATCCTTCTTAAAAAAATGTTCTTTTTTGATGAGGGTCCACAGTCTGTCCTTCCTTCCCTGCCACTCCCATTCCTATGATGCGTCACTGCAGTCGTGCTGGGATTCAAGTCGTTCCCCATTAGGTGGACATGCTGGGAACCGTCGCTCTAAGGCAGGTGTCACACTCGACCTTCTGGGAAGCTTTGCAGGGGAAGGAAAGGTAGCAAGGATTTAGTAGCTCCAATAGCAATGTTGGTCTGAAGGTAACTGAAGGTAACTATCCTGCTGATCCACCAACCAACGGATTTATCTCAGTAAATGTACAGATAAAGAGTTTTCATGCTAATTAATCTAAATATACCGATTATTCTTCAGCTGACTCCAAATGGAGAAACCACTGCAAGGTTGTTTTTAGCTGGTCTAGTGATGATGGCTAATTTACCTGTCCTCTTACTTCAGCCTAGGAGTCAGAAACATTTAGGACCGTTGGAGTCATTTGCATTTCTTTGCACGGGTAGGACAAGTGTCAACAGCTATGCTTTGTGAAAGATTTAGAACCAAGTGCTTAACAAATCATCTTAACCTCCAGCTCCCGTTTCTGAGGCTTGAGGCTGTAATTGCTGAGGTTAAAAAGTGCGGTCCCTAGACACACGATTCCCAAATAAATTCTCTTCTTTTTGAAAAACAGGCTACCAAGCATGTTGTGAGATATCACCCGAGCTCGTCTTTGTGCTCTCCTTGGCTCAGTTGTCCTGTGGAACGACGACAGTCCATTACCTACAGTTTATCATCCTGACAAAATGTGAGGAATGTGGATGTGAAAGCACTAACAATTCCACCCCTGGTGCTTTGTGCTTTTTTCTCTCTATATTAAAACCGACGAGATTAACCCAAATGCAAACTGTGGAGCATAGTTCAAGGGGCTATTCAATCTGTGCTGAATGTGCATTTGTTTACCTACAAAAATAAGAATTTCAGACACAATGGAAGGCAGGCTGGCTTATATATGGTATTGAATGGACTGTTTAAACAGCACTATCCATTGTAGTTTATTTTATCAATCTCTGACAGGTCCGTATTTATTCAGAACCTGACTGTGGTGGAGCCCATGTATTATAGGTTATCTGGATATTATCCACCCATTCTTTTGTATCAAGTCAATCAATATCAGGAATTCAGTATTATGTAGGGAAAAATGACATGGGAAAAGCAAAATGCTTTGTTAACCAACTAGTATGTGGTGCATAGGGAACACTACCACCAGACATAAGAAATTAATGCTCGACTGAAATTTTCAACAAAGTCAGTGTAATTCATTCTAGAATACCATAGCAATACAGGCTTGCTCACCCTCAAGTGAAATTGATATATTTTTTAAAAGAGACAATTATTTTATTTTGGCAAAAACATCCTGCTTGGAAAAAAATTGTTTTACTGAAATGTTAACTAGAAATGATAGCCAGGCTTTGCTATTCTCTCCGGAGTTCAAAAATAAAGAGCTAAACAACCTACATGGCTACAACCGACGCAACTCTACCAGAGCCCAGTGGTGCGATGTGAGGAATCTAACAGGGCAGGTGCTAACGTCTCAGTGTATAGAACTTCTTCCCATAACTGCATAAACTCTCAGGGATGGGAGCAGACAGTGTGTTTAAAGTAGTTATGGAGACGGTGAATTTACAAAGGATTTTCTGGACCCTGTGTCCAAACAGCTGCTACAGGCTCCCTATGTTGACCACCTGCTAAAGAAGCTGACTTGCGAATGAAACAAATCTAATTACTGATGGTTGCTTCATCACAAATGAATTGTTCCACAGTTCACATGAACTGATGTGAAACTTCAATGCATTTGATTACCTTCCTGCCACGTCGCATTTACTGACTGAAACTTTTCTCTGGAAATAAATATGCAACTTCCCCGAATAAAGCAACCCCTTGGCACCAAGGGTTTTGACTCTTTCTCAAACTCAGAAAAGACTCTTTCATTTCATTCTTCCAGGAAGAAATCTTCCTGATCTCTCAAGCTAGCATTCAACTGTATACTTTGTTAAGCAGACCTTTTCCAGGAACAAATTATCCAGTTCTCCAGGCAAGCCATTATCATGAGAATTTTAAAAGAAATTCTACTCTTGAGGACCGGAGCAATCACGCCAACAGCAACATCCTCAGTGTTGGGAGGCAGCATTCTCCAAAACGCAAGCATCCAGTAGGTCTCCAACTCTGTGAGCACAGCTCAGAAAAACAGACCAATCCTAATCAATAGGATGGTGACTAAATATCAGTCATCCCCCTCCCCCAAACACATTAGGAAAAGAAAATACTAATGTCTAAACCTTAGGTTGTAATAATCATTGTTCTAACTTTTTTTCCAAGTAGGTATTTCTAATCCTCGCCCGGATACATACAAACTAGTAGTTAACGCAAAGATACATATACTGAACCGAACGCTGGAGGCGTTAATGGGAATTTCTTTAAGCAAGATTTAAATATACATTTAAATCCTGAAGGGGGAAAAAAATTCAGCCCCCAAAACAGTCCATCAGTTTAAGTGCAAAGTGGAGCGGAGGAGGCAGTCTGCGGGAGGAGGTGAGGGCTGGCGCCGCGAGCATTGCGCATGGAAGAGTGACCTCTGTAGGCACAAAGCGAGCACTGGCTGGCCTCGTCCCGGCTCCCCCAGCCCCGACTCCCCCAGCCCCGACTCCGGCCCGCCTCGCCCGCCCGGACGCCTGCCGCTGCGCGCAGGTCCGAGCCCAGCACCCCCTGGTGCCTCACGATTCGGGATCGGCATAAAGATGTCGCTGCCACTACTTTCTCGCAAATACATCTCACATGAAGAAAAACAGAAGTCCATGCAAGATCAGGCTATCTGGAAAAAGGATGCATCAACTAACTTTTAAATATGAGCTGTGTTGGAAAGAGCCATCTAGCATCAGGCAAGAATTTGTTTAATCCCATTTACAGCTGTGACGTTTCTCGCCCTTGCAATACAGAATTCTTGATTAACATGTTGGTAAATTTGAAATTGACCACTTTTTAAAGAGTGGACACAAGATGTGATTTCTAAATCAATCCCTCATCTCTTTACTCCTAAATCCATGCCGAAGTTGCTCGACTTCAGTTAGGCCATCGATTTTGCGTCTGATCTCAAACGCTTGCTCCAAGAACCAGGCAATGTCTCCATACTTTCCCCCAAGTTTCCCAAGGCTAAAATTCCATGGTTGTGGAAAATATTTTTGGCTGTGATTCGAAATGTGTCCCGAGAATGAGGTAATATCCAATACTGAAAGCACAGATGACTAATTACGACTCACGGCCATATATATATCTAGGGACGGATCGCCTGTTCTACACTCGGAATGTACTCCGGTAGCTCACGCTGAAAGTTAATCTCCAGAAGGCCTGGCTTTCTCCCGGCTGCACTGTTTGATAAAAGCAAGTCGTATCCAAGGATCCATTCCTGCCCAGGCTGCCCAAGAGCGAAGGCTTCACGAGCAGTGCCGACTGGGCAGGGCCCTAAGCTTTTGCAGGAAGCGTCCTTAAAATCAAGTCAGCTATCGGGACTGCACAGAGTTCTGGGCCATTGGTTTAGAAGCTAAGGGAGAGGCCGACATGCGGAGGGCTCTCTGGGAGAAGCCTGAGGCCCGTCTCCCGGGCGGGTAGGGGAGGGCTCGCCGCCCGAGTTCTCCCGCGGAGCAGGCGAGCTCCCCGCGCACCCTCGGGCAGGCGGCGCGGCGCCGAAGCGCGCGGGCTCCGGGGCACCGCGGGCGGCCCAGGGACCACAGGCTCCCCTTTTCAGTGTGCGCTCCACTGCCCCGGGCCCGCCGCTCGCGCCCGCCCGCCCGCGTGGCCCGGACCGAGCTCCGGCGCTCCTCCGGAACGCAGCATCCCCACCTCTCTCCGGAGCCCGCCAGCCCCGGGCGCCAGCTAGCCCTGTTTGTGGCCATGTTCTCCGTCCTCGAAAAGAAGTAAGGGTTAGCTATCGCCATCGGACACCTTCCCGTACGCGACACCCGAGCCACCAGGGGCTTTTCAGCGCCGGGAGCGCCTAGGGGAAGGAAAGCGGGGAGGACGCCCCTTAAGGCTGGCGCTCCGGCTGGAAAGCCGAGCGAGGAGTCTCCACCTAGTGAAATGTGGCGGGGGTGGGGGACAGAGAACTAGAGGAGTGGAGAGAATCCAGGTTCCAGAAACAGGCTCCGAGGCCCGACCCTTCTTTCCTCCCGCACGGCGCGGCGCGGCGGACCCCGGGGCGGAGAGCGAGGGAGATCGCGGACGCCACTTACTTGGAGTTCGAGGAATTCCAATAGATGGGCTCTAAAACTATCGACCTGGAAATCGCAGTTCTGCATAAAACCATCAAAACTCCCCAGCAGTATTTCCACAAGGAGTCCCTCCTCGCGGCCATGGCCAAGCCGCTCCCAGCTCCGCGCACTCCGGGTGGCGGAGGGACGGGGCGCGGGGCTGGGAGCCCCAATCCTCCGGGCAGACGAGAAGACGGCGGCTGCTCCGGGGCGCGCCGAGCAGCTCCAGCAGTCGCCGAGGCCGGGGGCGCTCCCCTCGGGGCCCTCAGGGCGCGGGGCGGGAGCGCACGCGCGGGGCGCGGCGGCGCGGCGGGCTCGGGGCTCCGGGGCGCCGCGCCGGACGCAGCTCGGACGGTCGGCTCCCGTGCGGCTCCAGGGTGCCGGGCGCGGGGCGGCAGGGAAGGCGCGCGGCCGGGACACAAAGGCAGAGAGACGACGCGGGCGGGCGGCGAGCGGTGCGCCCCGACCGGGGCTGCCTCGCACTATAGATCCAGGGGGGCGGGCAGAGGCCCGAGCGCGCGGGCGCCGTGTCGGCGCGGTTCCATGTCCCGAAGCGCGGAGCGCGGAGCAGCGAGGGGCGCCTCCGGGTGCGCGGGAGCCTCCTCAGTCCTCGCGGCTCCCGGCCCGCGGAGCAGGCAGGAGGGCTCGGTCCCCGCTTCGGGCGCCGCGCACGAGCCTTTGTGTGTGGGGAGGGCGCCGGGACCGGCTCTGCGCGCGGCTCCTCGCTCCGACAGGCGCCGCCGTCCCCGCCGAGGAGAGTCAGCGCGGCCGGCGCGCTGTCAGAGCACTATAAACGCGGGGCCCCGCCCCACGCCACGCAGCCCATTGGCCCGCCGCAAGGCAGCCGCGCGCCGGTTGGGCGGCAGGCCCATCCTTCACCGCCCCCGCCCGACATTGGGCGCCGCGAGGCGGGGCGCCGGCTGACAGGTGAGCCCCGCCCCCGGCTCCGGGCGGCGGCGCGAGCCGAGCTCAGGGGAGACGGCGGAGGAGGGGGGTCTGCGCGTGCACCGGGCGCCCCCCAAGGGGCGGGGTGGGGACGCTGATAGGGACGGCCGAGTGGTGAGCGGGGACAGCACGGGCCACCTGTCCCCGCTCCCAGCACGCGCCTTCCATTGCCCAGCAAGTGTCCTAACTTCAACAGAGGGACAACGTCGAGGGCGAAACTTTCCCCGCGGAGCCGAAGGCAGCGGGTGTCCCGGCGGGTTGTTCCTCCTTGAAATGAAGGGTTACTTCTGCAGGGACTGGCTCACACCCGCACGCGCATCCCTTCGCTGCCCCCACCAGGCCTCTCAGGGATGCGTTTCACACCTGATTTCGGTTCCAAACGTCAGCGGAGGCCCGACTTAAGTCCACGGGCCGGGAGATGCAGCACGACTCCCGCGGCCGCGGCGCCGGCGGGGCAGCCGACACGGGCGCAGACGTCCCGGCCCCGCACCCTCCGCGCCGCGCTTCCCGCGAGGGCAGCACTCTCCCCGCAAGTGCCGCCGGCACGCCCGCGCCCGCCGCGGGACTTTCTCCTTAATTAGCCTCCAGGACACACTCACGTCCTCTCCAAGGTGATCAGGAATTTAGGGGTGATGGTGACAAATAGCGCCCAAATGGAGAGGTGGCAGGAATTCTGCACTTGGATTCTCGGCGAAGTGCTCGCCCACAGAACGGCTTGGACGAGCGCCACCACGTCGACGGCTTCCACGGACCCACAGCGCCCACTAGCGACCGGCGGGACTTCTCGGCGTGCGCGAGCACAACGGTCTACGCACCCGCAACCAGAACCCTGCGAATCGAACCACGCAGCAAGTCCAAAGAATCTTCTTAATTGACCAAGGCAGAGGGACCACAGCAGAAATAAGGCACAGTAGGCACAGTACAAACGTACAGTTCACAGTTTGGGGGAAAAAAGCCGTATGTCACAACATGCATTAAAAAAAACCCTCCTGCCTAAATGACAGGATTGTTTCAAGCGCAACGGACTGCACAGTATTCCTACAAATTGTATTTCTTTAGCCAAATTACCCACTAAGCTAAATTTAAGAGAAAATATGATAAAAATCATCTCATTTCGACAGTTACTAGTTTTTCTTTCGTTCTTCTTTTATAACAACTTTTGAAGATTTTTATGGGGCATTAAATATTCATTTTTTGAAACATTAAACATAAGTTAATGTACATTTCAACTGGGAGTGTTAAAATTTTGTAAAGACTAGTTAATATTGACAACAGTGTTTAAGGCATGCTAGGTACCGTATACATTCACATTATTCCAAGTAGATCTTTGAGAAGAAAACTTAAATTTTTTGCAATTGCTAGTTTTAAATAAAGCATTCAATTCGAGGAAACAGTTTTTTTTAAAGGCTCAAAGTCGGTAAACCGATTCAAAGTCATCGCCGATTCCCAAGACTGAAAAACCAGGAAGGGGCAGGCAGTATTATCCATAATGTCACAAGGGTAAAAAAGGAGTCGTTTTTAACAAGCTTAAAACATTGAAGGAATTCATTTGAAATTTAATATAAAGCCAGCTTAATGATCTTTTAAATAACTGAATATCTCAGTACCATGTTTCATATTTAGCAAACGTATACTGTGAAATTTAAGTTGTGACCTCTTAGCTCCTACATCCTGTCTCCAAGTAAACTAGAGGAAATAAAGGAAATTTGCATTGTCTGAAAATAACCCTAGCTTCCATTTTTAGTAAATCAGATCTTCTCACATCCAAAGCATTTTACCTTAGGAAAAATGTAAATTACATGTAAAAATTTCTTCCTTTTTTTTAAAGTGTATATTTGACCAAAAAACCAAAATCCTACACAAACATTCCTATTGTAACTTTAGTGTGTCGATATGCATTAACTTATTTGAAATATGGAATAACTAGCTGTAGAGACTATAGAAAAAGCATCAGCAGTAGCAACTTCAACATGCTAATGTTCCACTGCTGTTTAGTTATTTCAGTAATTGAAAGCACCACCTCAAGCCACTTGTATCTACTATTGTACATATATCACGTCAGCCAAAAAGATAAGTCACATCAGCATGTACAAGACAAAGTTGACATTTTCAGGCATGCCAAACCAAGGAGAACCAATCACATCAGTTTAATACCTCTTTGTATTTGGATTTCATTTTATAATTCAACTGTTGAAGAAACATGGTTATTTTTGAAATTCGGTGATTTTACTAGCACATATTTAATCCCACATCAAAAAATGAGATTTCATTTCAGCAGAGGAAATTACTTCAAATGTTTCTAGTTAAGGAAGAAGTTCCTAAAAGTCAAATAATAAAAATTTGGGGAATTTTGGAGGTAGTCAACTATAAAAGTTGACAGAGACACAAATTTGAATAAATGTAGAGTGAGGTGGCAAATATAGAAGTTGTGTAATTCCCGTTTAAAAAATAAGGAGGCAATCAATTTTGCCCAAGCAAATGCACGTCACTACTCATGATCCTGCCCCTTTGAATTGCTAACCATGCTGTCTGATGGTTGTTTCTTATATATTCCTTGTACTGTAATCCATCAATTCTAAGATGTACTTCAAAGACATCTGTAACATAACTTCCGGAAAAACAAAGAACAAAAGCCTTATCTAAATGTAACATTACAGAAAAATTACTGAAATTTGATATATCTATGTTAATTAGATGTTGTCCAAGCCACGAACTTCCTTTGGAGCTGTAAGCCTCTACTAAAACTATCATCTTTGTTTCCTGGCATTGCACCCAGTTTACTTCATACACATCACTGAAGTTTTTAGAATTCTTCTGCAAATGGCACTTTGCTCAATTTACTTGAGGAGAAGACCTTCATAAACAAGAGTAAAATAAAACCAATTCTTAGATCACCTTTGCCATACGTTCCTGCCTCATCTGCTTCTAAAATTCACATTATTTACACATTGAAGCATCTTAAATTAGCATCTACTTATATGAGTTTGGTAGGAAAAGTATTAGTTATTACATTGGGCTCTCAAATCATTTTTCCCCTTGGGAAGTTTAGTGACAACTCATACCTTATAAACCATAACACATTCCTTATGGAACCAAAATATTACTTTCCACTATAGTAGTCATTTAAATCTGTAGCTCATTTATCACTTTTATAACATTATTAATGCAAAAGCAGCATATATGGAAAGAAGACAGTTACGGCTCCAACTAGCTTGGGCATCTGGCACAAAACCCCATCTCCTTATTTGCAAACTGACAGGTTTAGAGGACCAGCCAAGCTCGTCACCATTCCAAATGGCACTAGGCAGTTTGGTGGAGGAAAATTAGGAGGTAACAGCTAGCTGTCCAGTTTTCATTTCATCATCTATTAATTCCATAACTTTAACCTCTCTAAACAGGATTCCCACTTTATGGACTGATAGGATATAGACATATTGTGTAATAAAAAGTTAAATTCTGCTCTAAACATACAAGGGATATTACTGACAGCAGTCATAAGGAGATAATGGATCTCCTATCATGGGACCATAAAACCATTTTGCTCCCTGTTTATCCCACTTTACTGTAAGAGATTCACAGAACTTAGAACCAGCTGCAATTATATATTCCTTTGTTAATTCCTTGTTTCTTGTCATTTACTTAATCCATAGTGAAAGCCTGAAAAATGAAGGAAACGTTACGCACAACCCTATTTTCTTCTAACTCCAATAAGCCAGGTTTAGTAATCAACAGCTGTACAAATCTTAGATAATATACCAACACCGTTAAACACACATACACCTTTGCTTGAGTGATAATGAAACTGCTGGATCATTGAAGATTCTACTCTTTAACTTACTGGCTTCAGACATAGATAGTCTAAATATGTATAAAAAATACAACTGTTCCAACATCCTCTAATCAACCACTGGAGGCTCAGAAGAGTCTTATTTTCAAATAACTTCCAATGAAGTTCAATCACACACATCCTCCATTTTAATGTATATTGGGTCCCCTCTATCCCCCTTCCATTGTTTCCCACCTGCAAAGCAGTTACTCTACCAACTACAGACACACAACATAGATCAGGCAATGCGATCTAATTGTCTCAAAACAAAGGCATATCTGCTACAAAATGTAGTGTATTAGCAAACGCAAATCTAGGTTACTGCACCACTAGCAACTTCGTGATTATGGACAACTAAATGTCAAAAAAAAAAAAAAGCAAACAAAAAACATTATGAATAACAAAGGTGATAGTTTAGGAATCAAGACCATTAAGTGGCAAGTTAACAAAGTTGGGCCCACTTGCTTGGGCTTCAGCACCCATTCTAGATTTCTAGATTGAAGCCCTTCTTTTACCTTCAGTGGTCCTTTTAGGTCCTTTCACTAACACTCTGGTATTTGAGTGTTCATAAGCTCCTGGAGGGAGTGGCAAGTCTCAAAAACTAAGATATCCTGTTTTCCGAATTTCTCATGGCCAGTAATACAAAACAGATGGATGGTTCTGGGTGTAAAGGAGCAGAAAATTGAGACAACTGAAAACAAGATCTAGTTAATAGTGACAGCTCTGGAGAAATTTTAGTTAAGTGACAAATGGAGGACCTTAATATAAAATGAGGCATTAGAAATGAGAGAGTTCAATTAGCCAAGATTCTATGCTTATTTTACTCCAGAAAATTTAGAAGTGCAAAACTGAAAATTCTTAAGATTCTGGTGGCCATAAAAAAAAAGCTATGGACATACACTAGCAAAACTAAACGACTCAGTAGTTAACTGGGGACAGAGAAAAATGTTACATCTTCATAAGGGAAACCAGAGCAGTAAATTTTTAACTACAAATCCCATCCCCTCTTTGCAAGCAGTAAAGAGTCCTCACACCAAGCTAATTTAAAGGTTTAGTTTATACAATTGATAACTCTGCAAACTCCACAATATAAATGGCAGTAACTACATAAATACCGCAATAAAAATAAACAGTCATTAATTCTATAATGCGTTAAGAATAACCTAAAAAACAAATTGTGAATAAAGGCATTTAATAAATTAGGGAAACATCTGAACTGCTAATAGACTGGGAGAGAATTTGATCTTTTATAATATGTACACAAAGGCAGTGGAAACAAATGAAGAAAACAAATTACTACACATTGTTGCAGCACAGAAAAGATTGGGTGTATTTTATTAACAATTACATCCTCTTTTCTGTAGCCCGGCACAGGAACAATTCCAGTATCTGATGTGAGGCTCCAACAGCAAGCAGATACTGCAATATATCACTAAGCAACTCACTGTGATTTCACACCATATGTGGCAGTAAGAAATTTTTTAAAAATTAAAAGGCACGCATAAGCTGATTTCAAATATTTTAAGTCCAGGCTACTCTCTCAGATACAATGTTTAGAACACTTGTATAGTAAAACAGTTTTTAAATAGACATTTCCCAAAACTTGAGTACACAACTTTGGAACAATGGTTCTGCACCAAAAAAAAGTTACATAAAAAAAAAGTGTAAGAATCACAAAATAATTACAGCTAACCTATATTTAGAGATTTAAAAAAGCTTCGTAAATAACCTATATTCTTTAGGTAAATAAAGTGAATGTTTTAGAGTAACAGATATCATGTTTACTAAATATCAGTTCTCAGTACAGTTCATGCCTATTTAAAATTCTATCTTTAAAGTATTTAAACTGATTTTATTGTTCCTTACCACAATTAGACTCACTGAAGAGCTCAAACTAAAGCAACAGCATTTTTCTTAGCATGCACACACAGAATAATCTACCATTTATTCCTCATTAACTTATGTTTTCACTTTTAAAAATCGATCAAACTGTCTCAAAAATATTGGAGGACATTTTCTCTACTTTGATGACATGTTTATGCATCTTGGTAGCATTTTTATATCCAAATCCTTTTACTGAATAAGTGTTTTATTACTAGTAGACTTAAAACAAACATATGTAATGATAAATGAGGCAGATTCTAGTGTATAAAAGAGTCATCCATAAGATATCACATGCAAAAACAAAACCTCATTAGAAGTTTAAATGTGTTTGTCCCAAAAATAAACGTGCAGGTACCCTACACTGAAGATGATTTGACGACCTTAGCCTTTTGTGAAAGCTAAGTTCTTTCTGATGGCCCACTTTGAAAATAATCTAAGATTCTATAAATTTTTAGAAGCATTTTTCTAGTGTTTATTAAGTATAATTGTGGTGATAATACTTATATCCTAAAACAGAGGCACAGGATTGATAATTTAAATCTTTTTCTGGGTGCTTTGTCTTTCTTAAAGGTAATAGTGCTGTCATAACTGCTATATCAGCATAAATTAGATATTTGTAAAAATAGCCATTAAATACTAATTCACAAGTATATTTAATGTACATATAAATCCTATGTTAAAAGTATAAATGAGAGGAAATATAGCACAGCTCCAGGATTTCTAAATTGTTGACCATCAAAAAGTAAACCACCCTCTTTAAGACTTAACAGAATTTTAAAAAAAATTGCTTCAACATACGAATTTAAGACTTTACTTTATTCAGCAAAATCATTTATTTACACAGTGGGGAATGCTGGTTTGATTTTGTCAATGAAATAAAAACAACGTGAACAGAGACAATACTGACTGTATATGTAATTTTGTGTCACAGCTGACCAACTGTTTCCTTACCTGTATCGGGAACATCAAGAGCACCAGTATCCCGAGGACACCGGTTTAACAATACACCTCACAGGTCCAGTAACACTCTGGGAGCTTCCAATGCAATTACCAACTTTTTCTTTTTTTATAAATATATAAAAAAACAAAAAGTCAGCAAAACCAGCATTATGATGTAATAAACAGAGTATAACTCTGAAGTCAGTGGGTCAGTAAAAACCTTATCAGACCACACGTAGTTTACAAAGTGATCTGCTTTTCCTCAGACCACTAATACAGAATCCAAACAGGTGAAAAATATATCACTTTTTAGAAGACAACAATGATCTGATAAGGATTTGACTTAATGAAAGTTAAAGGGGGAAAAAAGGAATTGCAGAGCATAGCCCCTATTAGAACAAGCTAACTTTCCAGATTTTCCAAATTAAAAAAACAAAAACAAAACAAAAAAACCACTTCAACATGAAGCTACCATACAAAGTTTTTCCATTTTTCTTTGTAAAAAGTTCAGAGTTTGCAATTTAATCCTGGGTTTTTAATGAGAAGGACAGTTTTGGCCTGGACTTCCCCTTGCCCAGGATAATTTTTTGTTCTTCTTTTTGTTGACGTTGTCGCTCTTGTTCTAGTTTCATCCTTTCCTCATGAATCTTTCTTTGTTCTTCAACAATTCTCAACTGTTCTTCAGCCTGAAAGTTAAAAGCAAAAATTAGAACTGTCTATGAATTTCATGTCTTCTATTAGTAATACTTGGGAAATCAGGTGACAAATTACACTCAATAGTATGTTTAATCAAACTTAAACCTAAGGTCACACAAAAAGTCAGAGAGTAAAATATTAAGGAATTAGACAGGAACTCATTATCAGTTATTCCTGTATTTGGTAATTTTGTTTTTTATGAAAATTGTATGAACAAATTGTAGGAAAGCACGTACACATTTTGAAAATGGAAAGAAACTTCTACAACGTCTTGAGATCAGTGTAGATTTTGTCCTACTACCTATTTTTGTCTACACCTTCAGTGCACCCAGATTAACAGATTGTCAATTATGAACAAAGACATGGATTTATTCAAATAGTATGTTATCTACCAATTACTATAACTAAATTTATAATTAGAAAGGCATACAAAAAATTACAGGAAAAATCCCCACTGGGGCTACATCATATTGTCAATATACAACCAAGAAAACACTAACAACCCCTTTCTCTGGAGAGGAAAAAAAATCAGGAAACCTTTTTGACCTGGTTGACTACAAAAAGCTATCTGATAAATTTCAAATGGACACTGGTATAATAAACTCCTGCAGTGCCTTCTACTCCTTCAGTCTCAAGCAATCAGCTTCCTTCCTGTGTTCTCTACATATTTCCCCTCTTTACCAAGAAAATCCAAGCCATTCTCAGGGGCTCCTTCCTCATCAAGTCTCTCCTTCCTGCCTCCCAAAGATACCATGCTCACTTCCTTAATTCTCAACCTGATGCAATTCTTCGCCTCTCTTCCAGGAGACATCAGGCAACATGTGATGGTGATTTTGGTTGTCACAAGTGAGGGTGGCTAGAGGGTAGAGGACAGGCATAGAGGACATCCTACAATGCACAGGACAGCCCCCACCACAAAGAATTATCTAACCCCAAATGTTAATAGCACCAAGGCTGAGAAAACCTGCTCTAACTCTTGAATTTTTAATCTCAGTTATCACTGAGTTGTCCTTTTTATCCTATCTGACCTTGACCTTAAAAGATTCTCTGCATCTTCTGAATGCCTTCCTATTCCCATTCAAAGTCAAACTTTAACAAGTCATTGCTTCCATCTCCATTATTCTACTGAAATTATTTTCCAGATTGTCAAAAACTAACAAGTTTAATGACCTTTCTCTTTATTCATTCTTCTGTTCACTTGAACTTGAGTCTAAAGAAATTTCTCTCCTCCCACATATTTTTCAATACGAAACACTAGGGTTCAAAACACTGAAGGTCCTCCACCTGATTAGTCCTCTTTGTCTCCACTGATAGGTTTTGGGAATAGGAAAATTCAATGTGACTAAATTACAGGCTTTATGGCACAACATGGGAAAGGTAAAGGACTCTGATATGCAACATAAAACATTTCAATTTTATCTTGTGGGTAGAAAAAACCCAACTTTTAAATAGGTAAGTAATACAAAAAGGTTTGTTTTACTTTAAGACGGGGGAGGGAGGGGAGTAGACGAAAAGGTGGAAGACTGAAAATGGGGCAAATCCACTGAAGTCAAGTAAGGTCAGAGATGAGGAAGATCAGAATATATAAAAAGTGGAAATTTGGTGGGTAGGCAAGATGGAGAAAAGGAGTGGATTTTCATACATTTTAAAATCTTTGTATTCTCATAAGGTGGAAGATTCAATACGGAGCTGAAATGTATCTTCTCTCTCTCAAACCTTCTTCCTAAGCTACACTTCCACTGGATACCCACCTGGGAGACCTCCAGGAACTTTGAAAATTCAACATGCTCAAGATTTAAATTCCTCAAGTCTGACCCTAAAATAAATCAGCCCTTCCTACCTTCCCTACTGCCATCCATATTCTATAGCTTTATCTCCTCCTTCTTCCCCTGACATAACCAAATAGTCATCAAATTTGTTAATTCTCCCTTCCTTTATATTCTCTCATCTAGAGTTTCTTTTCCATTTCTATTGCCACCGTAACAGTCCAGGGCTCCGTATCTCTTACAGCCCTAAAATGGTTTCCTTGCTTCCAGTCTCTGCCCTTCAATCCATCCTAAGCCAAGCTGCTAAGTCTCACCTCTCAAGCATTGTTCTCTCCTGTCTTCAAACTTTCAGTGAGTTCCACTGTGCACAGAATAGGGCTTAACTTGCTAAATTAGAATACTGTTTAAGACTTTCTATAATCTGGCTCAACTTTGCTTCTACTTTCTCTCTTAAATTTTCCTTTCTTTCTATTTTGCCTCCCCCTCCTTTGCTCAATGCCATTCTTTCCTCCTACTGAAATCCTACCTATACATCAAAATTCATTTCAAATCACCGTTCTCTTGCTCATTCACTGATAATTACAAGAGAAAGAATTATCTGTTTCTGATCATCTTGAGTGAATTCACATGCCAATTACTTCATTCAGTTTTAATAAATCATCACACAGGTTGGCACGTGCAACTGAATCAAAGTAGAGTGAAGACTCTTAGTGTGTGTGCATGTGCTTGGGAAACCCTTACCAATATAAACACCCAGACTCATTTTTCCCTAAGGTTCTAACTCAACCCCTGGGAAAGCAGATTAGAACCTCAGGGAGTAAAAGGTGTGAACATCACAATCTCAACCCACAAATCTAATTAAAATTACAGAAATAATATTTTTTTTACCTTATCATATTAACAGAAATGCAAAGTATAATACCAAATGCTGTCTTAGGAAGAGTATTTTGGCACTGCCTACCAAAATTACATCTTCCTAATACTTTACCCAACAATTTAACTTTCTGGAATTTATCCAATAAATATACTTGCACACATGAAAAACTGAACAAAGTTATTTATTGCAACACTTTGTAAAAGACTGGAAAAACCCAAATATTCACCAATTTGGGATATTAAATTATGGAAGAGCTATAAAACAGAATACTGTGTAGCTGGTTAAAAAAAACTAAAAAGATAGGAATCCCTTTATACTGAAATGGAAAAATCTCTAAGTTATACAGGTAAGTAAGAAAAATATCAAATAGTGTGCAGCACATCCTACTTCTATGCAAAAAAGGGAAGAATAAAAATATAGGTGTTTGTTTCTGCCTAAATATACATTTGAAACTCTGGAAAAATAAACGAAAAACATAACTGAATACACCTTTTGGAGATGAGGATGGGAAGCAGGTGGATGGGAGAAAAAAGTAGAGGGACTTCACTGTTTATTTTTCCTTAAAAAAAAAATTTAAACTGTGTGATCATATTACCTAATCAAAAAATTAAAAGAAATTTCATAGACAGAAAAAACTAATTGTACTGCACTGAAATTACCTTTAGATTGGGTAAAGAAAAAGAAAAGTTCCAGTTTCATTCAAGTCTACAAATATAGGATATACAAGTGTGTATGTGTGTAGAGGGGGGCTGTAATTTCTCCGGGACTAGAACTAATAGTGTTATCCCTAGAGCTAAGCATATAGTGCCTTTCAGAAGTACTCGATAATGGAATGATTTTAGAAGTGAACTGAACCAGTGAATTTCTTGTCTTTACGTACAAATATTTGTATTTTGTTCTATTATAGCTCTAAACTAAGTATAAATGTTATTCAATTACACCTTGGCACAAAACAAAACTAGCAAAAACCAAAGCCATCTTTCATTTTAATATAGTGGCTCTCAAGTGATGAAAAATTGGTTTTCTGCCCATTCATCTAGAAGTGTGGTATGACCCTACACCTTACTTCCTAGGTATTCTTCTAAACCCTAACCACCTTCTGCAGTAACTGCTTGACATGCTGCTTCCTGCCTGATGACCCAACTTGTCAGAGGACATCCATTGTTCCTCTTCCCCTCTTCTTTTGTTTCAAATTTATACAAAAGAAAGCATTATTCCGAACGACGGGAGGGTACATTCATGTGTATTCCTACAGATGAACAATACTAAATTCTCTTACAAGGATTACGTGGTGGACATCGTGCAGTCCAAAGAGAAAGCTAACACCCACAATACTGGAGCCATTACATGAGGGTAGGCCTTCCTAGCCATTACATCCAGGACTCTGTTCTGTCTCACATACGTAGCTTTCAACCCTGCACCCAGTTGAAAGAGTAATCAGTGAGATGAAATACACAAAAGCAAAATATACCATTATAGAAGGGCCTTTTTCTCCTCCCAGTTATCTTCTGTCCCACCCCCTCTTACCCAGAGGTCCTATTACCGTTTTTTAAAATTACTCCTTTCAAAGCATTCTCCTCCTTACACTGTCTGTTAATTTTAGATCAAGGTGATCCTTAGCAGCAGTCTCTTTAGCAAATAGGGATACTGAAATCTACTCCTCTCTATTTTAAATATATATGAAATTTTACAAAATAAAAAAAAATCCAAAGATAGAAATATCTTTTATCAGGAGTGATTATAGGAGTGATAGGAAAGAATGAAAATCATTACAACTAGAAATCATGCCACTATTCAGAAATGTGGATTTCTGCATTTTAATCTTCCGAGCCACACACCCCTGGTTCCACTCTACCATTTGTAATTTTAATTTTTGATTCATCTTCCCTCCCATAACAAGTATAACGTATATCCCACTTTAGGCAAACAATGAATAAGAAACTATTAAAAAGAAATTCGATTTAATTAATTCTAACTCTTCGCAAACTATACATTAGTAAAATTTCCTAAAGTTATTCATATACAAGGTTAAAAAAAATAACAGAAGGATTAAAAAAAGCAATCCCCCCTACCCCTCAATGGCTCATGGCAATTTAATTATTCTGACACTTAGCTCCTTAGGGTATATACTATCATTATGGGATACCATTAGCTACCATCTAAAGATAATTCATACCACCACCCACTCCCTCTTAGCCCCTTTTCTTCTCATTGTAATTCCCCTTTTGTTATCTTTATAACCTTAAATATGTTTTTGAAACTTCAACATTAGATAATATCTCCTGAGATGCCATATAACCTAAAGTGGAAACAACTGCTTGAAGAAGGAACTGACTGATAGTTAAGCTTGGTATGGAATATAAGGTACAAAACTTACTGCTCTCCAGAGCTCTGGAGAGATTGCTCTGTAATAGTGCCAAAAGAGAAATCTGATACTTTCAGGATCTTACCATTCATGTCCTAAAATTTCAAAAAAAAAATCTGTACTCATCTAAATACGGTTCTTTTAATCTTCTGTACCCTAAATTCTCTCTTTTCTTTCAGGTGACTTCTTTTCTTTGTCTTGATCGTTCATTTCTTTTTGTGGAAGTTTTCCTTAAATGCCATGTGATCCCTGGCTGTTAGTGATTACATCAGGTCTTCTCTGGTTCCTACAACAGACTTTCTTTCCCTTCCTTTTTCCTCCTCTTCCTCCTTCTATACATCCATATCACTCACCAAGTTTATCTATTCTCTCTTTATAGTATCTACTACCACCATACCAATTCAAGCTCTCATCTTTTGTCTGGCCTTCAGTGGATTTCTTGTTTTCAGTCTCTATCCTTCAAACCACCCGATACAATGTCAATACATTAATGTCCAGCAAATTTTTTTTATAAATTGTTGCCCAGAGTACATTAACATAATCTTAAATCAGCTTTTTACCTTATCAACTGGGAAAGTCTCCCACAGATTTAAAATCCTTACCTAACTTCCCCACCATCTCAAATTAACATATTTAATTGACCCATACATTTGGTGCCATACCATATTTTTCTGTCTCTTAAAAATGTGTAAACATATCACTATTAGCTATCCTAAGTACTGTGCTGTTTCAAATTATATAAGCTCACTCTACTCTAAATGCCCCATTCTCTTTCTATGTTAACTTCCTGTAACACATTATCACAAACTGGACAGCTTAAAACAACAAAAATATATTCTATTCTGGAGGCAAGAAGTTGAAATCAGTATCAGTGAAACAAAATCAAGGTGTTGACAAAGCCACATTCCTTCTGGAGGCTCTAGGAGGCAATGTGTTCCTTGCTTCTTCCAGCCTCTGATAGCTTCCAGGGTTTCTTGGCTTGAAGACACATCACTCCAATCTTCAAGGCCAGTATCTTCAAATCTCTCTCTGTCTTCAGCTTCTCCTGCCTGTGTGGTATGGTAAAATCTCCCTCTGCCTTCCTCTTATAAGGATACATGTAATGGCATTTAGAGCACAGTAGATAATCCAGGAATAAACTCCACATGTCAAGATCCTTAACATAATCACATCTGCAAAGATTTTTTTCTTTTTTGCCATATAAGGTAACATTCATAGGTTCCAGGCATTTAGAACATGGATATCTTTTGGGGGGCTGGGGTATTTTTAAGCCTCCCACACAAACTCAAAAGCAATCTCTTAACTGCAAAATGAGATCTGATTTACTTTAGACTTAAGTACAGCCGTCACTTGGCATCAGCAGGGAAGTGGTCCCAGGACCCCTCTCAGATACCAAAATCCACGGACGTTCAAGCCTCTCAGTTGGCCCTCTATATCCAAAGACAGAGAACCCGCAGATACAAAGGGCCAATTGTATGTGCAACACATTTCATAACTGTTCAACTTTCAAACATGATACTATTTTTTCATGTCTCAAACTGGTGATGTTCAGTGTTACAGCACGATTAACATGGTTAATCTCCCTATTTGGTAAGGGGAAAACTATTTCAATATTAGAGGAAATATACTGTACATCTAGACCTTATAATCTGCATATATTTTAAAACTTCAAAGAACATCCCTCCAGTTGAAATTAATTTGTCCTTCTTCTAATCAACATGTTTATAATTTTATTAGAAATTATCAGTCTGACTTTTATTATAGTTTAGGTGCTTACACACAGATTAACTAAGCACGTTCCATTTTACTACCATCTTCATCAGGGGATATAGTATGAGGGTCATTTTTCCTACTGACATAACCTCCTGGAAAAACATTTTATTCCACAGCAATGTCTATCACCTTTCTTAGTCTGTTTCCCTTTTTAAATAAATAAGATTCATGTATATTTCAGAATAATATCTGGGCTTCTCCCAAGTACATCATAAAAAACTATGTGGAGACGAATTTAAAAAATTTTAAATACTACCTTTAACATTTTAAGGAAAATTAAAATTCTCCACTGTATTAACAACAGCTTTTCAAGTATTTGAAGATAGTTGTGCATTGCCAATACTAACCCCAAAACTAGGAACCAATCTGCCAAAAAACCAAGTCAAGTCAAGCCACATTTGGATTAATTCTTGTTTCATTTTATAAATCAAGTACGTCTGTCGGTTAGTATTTTTTTGCCTCTTTATGGACAGACAAAAATCAAACATCTTGATAAACTATTTGGAATTGAAATGAGCAAAAAATATCCTTGGTCTAGAGCACTTACCATTATTTTCAGACATGAGAGAGCCCATGTGGCTAAGCTAATGCATTCCTTATTACAGTCATTACTGGAACCAATCTTTTAATTTCTGCCACAAGGACCTCCTTAAAAGTTAGTAAAAGTTTGGCTTAAATTTACTTTTTTTACTAATTATTTTTATGTGGTCATAAAAGTGACATACATTACTTATGGAAAATGTAGAAACTAGACAAAAGTATAAAGGTACATATAAGTCTACCAATTAGACATAACTATTCTGGGCACTTTGGCATATTTTCCTGTCTATTAAAATATGCAAATATACTTTTCAAATTAACCGGATCATAATATACATATAAGTTTTGTATTTAGCTGTTTCCCCTGTATTATCAAATACTTTTTGATATATTTTGATGTGGACTTCAGAAAAATCCACTGTATGCATGTGTTATAATTTATCTAAAAATCTGAGCAATTTTCACTATTCTAAATAATACGGGGAGAACATTTTTGCATGTAAATTTCTTTGCATCCGATTCAGTTTGCATGAGATAAATTCTTGGAAGCAGAACTAATTTAAGGTTCCTGATATTTACTGATTTAGTTATTTTCTAAAATGGCCATATCCATTTAAACTCCCAGGATCACGATATAAACAAAGGGTCTTGTCCTACTATATCCTTGCCAACACTTGGTACTAACGAAAGAAAAAGTCTTTTTTAATTTGGTATTTCTTATTAGAGAAAAAGAAAAGAGGGTGGCATTTCCTTGCTTTCCTACTGAAGTTGGAACGTATCTTCAGGGATTTATCATAGCTACTTTTCATTCTACTTGTGTGAATTACCTCTTTTACATTTCTCACTTTTTTTTTTTTTTCTCCTATTAGGGAGCTGTTCTTCTTTATTGATTTGTAAGAGACCGCCGTATTAGTCTTTCATGGTTATGTTTAAGAAATCTCCCCCAGGGCACTTCCTTTTCCAACCTGTCTTTAATCTGCTTTCAAAACCTCATCTCCCATTACTCATCACACAAACTTCTTACTACACATAAAGCTGGTTTACTACTACAACTACTACCACTTTTCCCACTATCCTGAGAGATCCCACAGACACTTGCCTTTATTCTCACTCTACTTGCCAAAAGGCCTGTGCCCTGCTTCATTTCTTCACCCTCTTGTCCCCACCCTAAATTCAACTTTTAATTATCCATCAAGACCCAGCTCAGGGGTATCTTCTAGGAAGGTTCCTGGGCCACCTCAGGGCAATTAGGTCAATTATCTCACATTGTCCACACCACTTAACCAAATATTTCCATATCAGTTAACTTTTCTTGGAGTTGTCCTTGTCTGCACAATTAATACATTCAATTCTTTAAAAGAACTTAAAGTCTTGTCTATTTTTTTTTTAAATTATTTTTTTGGGTATGTGAGGAAGATTAGCCCTGAGCTAACATCTGCTGCCCATCCTCCTCTTTTTGCTGGGGAAGATGGGCCCTGGGCTAACATCTGCACCCATCTTCCTCTACTTCATGTGGGACACCTGCCACAAAATGGCTTGATGAACAGTGCGTAGTTCCACGCAGGGGATCCAAACCTGGGAACCACGGGCCGCCAAAGCAGAGCACGTGAACTTGACCACCACACCACTGAGCCGGCCTGGATGTCTTGTCTATTTTTATCTCCAAATTGGTTTTTATAACTAATAGTTTCTCAGTATAGACTAGGTGACTAATTGGCCCCTAAGCTTGGCCTTTCTCTCTTCCTCCCTCACTTTCCATGAGCAAGAACGCATCTCATTCTTCCTGCTTTATATAGAATAATGAACTGGTCCACAATTTCAGCATATTTGTTATGTCACGAAGCAAACAGAACTGTAAGATAAACTACCACTACTGACATATCCTGGAAAGTCCCATGCTGTCTGCCACATTCTATTATACTCTCTTCCCTTTCTTAAATATCTATTACTTTAATGGGACTTTCAATATATTCCATGTAGTTATTTCCTAATAAACGTGTATAAAGATTAAAGAACTGTGCTCAAAATTGAGAGGAAGAGAAAAGGACAACAAAAATAAAAGAAACCTCAACATATGCCTTGCACCTTTATACAGTCATTTTGTGTATTAACTTTGACATCATTTTGTCTCCTCCTACATGCTCCCTTTCCCTGCAAGCCTATGCCTACCAATAGAACCAAATAAAAATTAATTTTCTCCCACATCAACAATAATTTCCTATGCTTCCAACTTTACTGAACGAACACAAAACAAATGAGTTTATGATGTCCAAATTTTTACCAAACTTTCTCAAATCCAAGCCTCTCTTCCCCTAAGATATCTTTTCACTGAAGTTTTATGGTAACAGTGAGAATAGTGTCACCGCACAGTCTGTTAGGTCAAACTCAAAAGTTTTAGAACAGTGCTAGTCTAAATATGGCCCATAAACCAGTGACAGTCGGTCAACTGTTAAGTGATCCACAACAAGATATGTAAAAACCAATAAGTGTTTTAGAAGCAATTTGACCTCATTTTTCTAATAATTCATTTTAAATGCATTTTGCAAAAGTAGAGGTCTGAGACAAATTGGGATTAAAGACAAAAACAAAAACTGGCCAATTACCACCACTTGAGGAGCACTGCTCTAGAATATGCTTGTTAATATTTTCCCAGTAATGACACACACAAAGTTATATTTTTATGGTTCTGTGGGTAAACAAAGAAGGCTGCTAAAGAAACATAAGGAGGCCAAGCTATCCCTAAGCACCCAGACAGCCACCCAGGGTCAGAAGGGATCAAGATCTTGGCATGGCACACCAAATTGAGGAGGTTTGCTATAGAAGTCACAGTCTGGCATTCCAGGCCACCCACAAACTGAACTCACCATGCAATCTCTTATCATGTCCTGAGAGGATTCTATCCCACCTGCTTGGTAATTTTACTTCAATGTTTTAAATACCAATTATACTGTTCCTCGTCTGGAAATATCCATGCCTTACAAACCATGCTGTATTTACCACCTTTAAAGCCCAAACTTCACATTTCCCATCGTACTTCCTCCTACCTGCACTGAGATTCTCTGCTTACATGGAATCACTAAAAAAGCATTACCACATATTTATTAATGAGCAGGTAGTAATATACCTTAAAATGACTCCTCATCCAGTTCACATTCATATCATTTTTTCTACCTAAGCAGATTTTAAGGTGTTCTCATTAAGAAAGCAGGATTAAGTCTTCCCCTTCCATTACAGACTTCGCAATAACCAGGACAGCGGTAACTAAGAATCCACTGTGTCAAGCTCACAAAGTTCCTTAGGATATTTCCAGTATTGGCTCTTATCTGTGGCACACTATCTTCTAAAAGATGATGCTCTAGAACCAACTGCCCCATGGTTTTAACTTTTTACCTTCTTACCAACTGTAGGACACATTACTTATGGTTCTCCTTCACCCCTACTCTCAATAGGATCCACTGTTAATTACTTAGACTTGCCCAGATCTTTTTCTGCACCTTTATAAACACAGTCACAGAATTTGTTTTTTCTAAACCACTTAACTGGAGTGTACAATTTGCTTTTCCTCTTCAGTCAACAGTATGATTTAGCAGCAAATGTCTTCCTATGGTTGCTTTATTCTCAACATATTTCTAACTAGACAAAGATTTTCTAGATATCTAGAATCAAGAGTCCCTCCTGGGTCATGTCTTCATTCCTGGGCACTAAATCCCCCATCCATCCCAAGTACATTTCCATCTCTGATTTATGCTCTTACTTTGAAGGAGAATTCCTATAAGCCACATTCATAGGTAAAAGAAAAGTTCTTCCTTATAATGCCTAACTATCCTCCTTTGTCTTTTATTTATATCCATAGTCTCTTAATTCTAGTTTTATTCTTCATCACACTGAGACTGCTTCAAAATATATTCACACTCAAATGAAAAAACCCTCAGACACCAGAAGTTTTACCGCACTTTAAATGCCAGTTATGTGCTTAAAAAAAAAAATACAAAGTACTGAAAAAAATAGAATTCAAAGAAAAAATAGGAAGTGATATGGATTAATTTTTTTTCTGTTTTAAAAAATTACCTCAATATTCTTATATTGGCTTCTTTGTTAAAATTTAAAAATTGCTCTGTATCACCTTTTACATCTGTGTATCATATTGTAATTATTTAAGTCTCTGTATTCCTTGTTAGATTATAAACTTGGAATAAGAAAAAGTATTTATTAATCTGGTACACTTAACTATCAAATATATACTACCTACTTATTCCCTCTAGTAACTGGTAACAAGGCAACTAATGCGAAGTGAAATGCTACATATTAGTTGGTTTAAATACCTCCAAGCTTTTGTTTTCATTTGGTTTTTAGCCATAGGAGAAGTGTAAATGAGGTTAGCATAGAAAAAATTAGGGAGGTAGATAGCACAATTTCCCCCAGGAAACATGTTTTAAACCACTGCAAATTTTGGAATTTTCTCCAGATTAATTAGAATTTCTGGACTGCCCCCAAAATAGATTCCTCGGGAAGACAGCAGCTAAAATTTAGTCAACTATTCCTACTTTTGCCTCAAATCCCTTAAAATAACCTTGAAAATTCTAAAAAATAAGTCAATAGAGCACAAAGTCATTACACAAAATTTGAAAAAAATAAAGCAAATACAAAATACTTTTCATGTATGCTTTATACATACCAGTTTGGCTTGTGCTTCTGCAATTTTTCGGTTATTCTCTTCCAGTATTCGCTCTAGTTCCTCACGTTTTGCACGTTCTTCCTCCTAAAGGGGAGGACATTTTAAGATGTTAGAAAAATAAAATATTTATTTTTATTGATAAATATTTACTAATCTTCCTCTGAACTTTTTTGATCTGACTTACAACAGGGTAGCTTTATAGCTACCTTCTGTCTGACAAACGATAAACTGTGCAGCCACTAAAATTTGTTTCTAGCACTAAATTTAAATCATCCCTCCCAGTCCAAACAGCAACCGACTAAACCCTCCCTAATGATAGTTTCCTGGTAATTATTACTAATACTTTAATATCACACAAATCAACAAGGACAACTACAAACTGGATAGTATTTACCAAATTAAAAAAATAATATATAAAATATAAATAAAGTGAATATTTGTCTCACCAATTATGTATACCTACGTATTCTTTACCTATACTCCTTTAATCAGCATTAAAAGTTGAATATTTACTGTCTTGTCCAGTGTCCTGCAGAGTGTGCTCCTCGGCTGCCATACGCGCCAGCTTCCTCTTTAAAATGATTTGTACTGTTAGCTTGGCAAAACCTGCATCAGCAGCTCAACCATTTATAAAGAAACAACATACAAGGAAGGCTGAGCTGAGGAATGCAGATGTTTATGGTAAGAAGGAACAAAAAATGTAATTCATCATTCCTAAGGCAAACAATTAATAAGAAAAATACATTTACTGTTAGTGAAAAATACAAATGGTAATCCATACTTCATGGAACTAAGGGCTTCTTCCATGGGGAAAATGGACTTAACATTCAGATGTTGACAATTTCTAAAGGCAGCTTATCTTGTCATCTACAGTCTGAACTGAAATTCAGGAATCCAGGGGGTGCATGGTCAGGAAATAAAATTCTGCAATTTATTTTTCTTGGAGAATTTAATGAGATTTTATAATGCAAACTATATGAAGATTGCTTGATGGTTTGGGGAGTGTTCAGATCACAGCATACATATTCAAATGGTTTTAATATTTGGCAAGACTGTCAGAGGGTTGTGTCCGTGTAAAAAAAAATTGTTAATATGAAACAAAAAGCAAATGAAGAGGAAAAAATCTTCCTATGATTAATAACTCGCTACAAGACAGCACCATTACTCCAAAAATATCTTCAGTAAAAGCACTGATGTAAATAAAAATTTCATACATTCAGTTGCATAGAGTCTATGATATCCACCAAATAAAGACATGTATATCTAGCTAAAGACAGCACAAGTGAAAATGCATTTGAAAAGCTAAGCTTACTGGAAAATAGATTTAATATGATGTAAACTTGTCGACAATAACGTGAAGATTAAAAATGACAATGAGTCACATATTTTGAGTCAAATATTTAAGTTCAAGAAAATATAATTACAGGATTTCCTATGGCACACACCAATGGAATTCATATTCATTATGCAAACTATGCTGAGGGACACTCATGCTGTAAAGTAATTTGCCTCGAGTGTTTCAGTGACATTCAACAAGTTTTAGGATCCTGGAGTAATTAGTGCAAATAAGCCATAAAGCTTCAGTAGCAAATTACTGTCTCACAGAAAGACATTTTCAACTTCTGCTCCAGCTGCTGATAAAACAAATCATGTGTTTAGCTTGACTCCAGACAAGGACAACCTGTTCCTTCATAACTCTCTAGAGAAAAAAAGGAGTTGTTAGTAGATACTAAAAAAGTGGATGAATAATCTGGACATTTTTCCTAAAAAGATTCCTTAAAACACATTAGGAAAATGGAGGGCCTTATGATCAGAATGCTAGAATTATTCCATTGTGTTGAAGCACGATTTAGGGTAGGGAGTGAGGGATAAAAGAAGGAAAAAAAAGAAGAGCAAGAAAACCTATTTATCAAAAGCAGGTGCTGTCACTCAGTGTTAGGCCCTGCTCTTTTTAATCTGACTGAAGGCAAAAAGCCTCTCACAGTCTAGGTAATAAGAGTGATAAACAGAAAAGAAGAATACATAACCACAGGTGGATTTTTAACTTTTTCCCTTTACCACTCCCTGTCTCCCCCCCACCCTCCCAAAAAAGAATGTAAGTCCTGCAGCCATGGCAAAAGTTTCAAACACTTCTCAAATATGTAAGCCAGTTCCATTAAATCAAAAAGTATCCTTGAATACGTTTTATGAAAATAACTTTTAAATATCAGTCAGCACTTCTGAATAGGCTAAAAAATTAACTTTCGCAGCAATGTTAAGTTTAGATGAGAAAGGAATTAGTCTGTATTCCATCTCTTTCTGAACTGAGCAGGAGGCACACCCAACACTGAAAGTTTTGCCATGGACTGTCTCTACTTTCCAAACGACCGAGCGTTACCTCTCTGGCTTTTTGTGCTGCAAGCTCAGCTTGTCTCTGTCGCTCGAGTTCTTCGAGCAACTGCTTTTCCATGATGCGCTTGGCTTCCTCCACCCTTCGGAGAACTTCTCGTTCAATTTCATCCTTCCTTTTCTCCAATTCTTCCTCTACCCTTTTTGCCACCAATTCTTCTACTCTTCGTGCTGTTTCTTCTTCGATGAGCTTTTCTTCTATTTCCTGCTGCCGACTAGCAAACAAAGTGGAAAAAATGACTTAGATAATATAAAAAATAAACCTGACAATTGAAATAAAACTAGTTAAAAGTCCGTAAAACATTGAGCTCGATGATATATTTCTATGAGTTTACAATTCATTTTAATGTAACATTCAAGGAAATGATAGATACCAAGATGTTAAGTGATACAGAAATTCAAACAATATAAAATCATGTGTTTTTTTCTTCCTCTTTCACTTTCTAAATACAAAAAGACTAATATATACAGAGAGCTTAATTCATTAATTTAGGAATTGTAGAGTAAATATGAAAAAGGAAATCTACTCTTGTTATCAACTTTATAATGAAAGAAGAAGCTGTTAAATATATAGATTTCCTTATCTGCCATTCCACTCAGTCTAAGGGTTGAGCTACAAAGAAGTCAGGAAAAACAATCATGTAGCAAGCAATTTAGACTCACTCAATTCATTTTCCCCACTCCCCCCAAGCAAACTGAGAATAAATACAGACTCAAAAACATTCAGACTGCTAAGGCAATAGTAGTGTAGCTTTTAGTGAAAATATAGATCAACTTATTGAGGTTCTGAACTTTATACCCTTCACTGTACCTTTTCTTTCTTTTGTTAATTGATTTTCAATTAAAAGCTCTTCTAGAGATGGGAAAGTGGATGAAAATATATTTTTATTATCACTTTTATTAAAAAGTTAAATGAAGCATGATACTGTTTTCATTATTTTAATTCCATTTAGATATTATAAACTAAATTATTTACTCAAAATGAAATTCTGTGCTGAAAATATTGACATTTATCAAGGCACTATAGTGGAAACCCTGCACATTTATACCACTGATATTAAGTATGATAGCTGCTAGTCACATGTCTCTAGTCTGAACTGAAGATTAGTATGAAGAAAAGACAAAAAATCTCAAATACTTTCATTTTAGTACATGTTAAAATGATAACGTTTAGAGATAGATTGGGACTACATGAAATTAATTTCACTGGTTTCTTTTTTTTGCTGAGGAAGATTTGCCTGGAGCTAACATCTGTTGCCAAACCTCCTCTTTTTGCTTGAGGAAGATTCACCCTCAGCTAACATCTGTCCCAATCTTCCCCTACTTCACACGTGAGTTGCCGTCACAGCATGGCTGATAAGTGATGTAGGTCCGTGCCCGGGAACTGAACCTGTGAGACTGGGCAGCCGCTGAACTGGAACGTGCTGAACTTAATCACTAGGCCAAGGGGCTGGCCCCTCACTGGTTTCTTTTTAATGTGGCTACTAGAAAATTTTAAATTACATAGGTGGCTCACATTATATTTCTATTGAACAGCACTATTTGAGATAATAATTTGTGCTGGATGAATGAATTCAGAGGCTCTGGAAGTATATCTAAATCCTAAGAGGTGAATTTACTAATGCTTCAACTTTCTCACAACCCACAAAATTAAATAAAACCTGTAACCTTTATATCTTTTGATGACTCATATATATGTATCAGACAGCCATTCAATTTTTCTGTTTAGTAAAGACTTTATAGTTTCTAAGTGACCTTTAAACACCCAATCCACTTCAATTCAACTCTATTTTGGGGGAAGATTCAAATCCCACTGAAGTGCTTTCATTCTCAACTCCTGTTACTAATTCACAGTGAAAGCATACTAACACCAACCTATCTTTAACATTCTGATTCACTTCAGTTTCTGCATGTATAATCTCTACATTTTTCTGTCAAGGAGATAGTAGCTACTTGAGAAGGCATAATTTCTTTTAGGTTCTAGATATTTACAATACCCATTCTGAAGACTGTTGATTGTTTCTTAACTATCTCCTCCCCAACACAAAATTATTGGTGATTTTTCTTAAAAAATAATGATAATGAAAGCCTAACACATACTCTAATTATGCTCCTTTCCTTTTTTTAACCTTCAATAAAATTCACTATTAGGGTAGTTTCAACAAGCCTTTATCTACAGCAGCTCAGTAAAAGAGAAAAGATACCTACCCCAACACTAAAAATGAATCACCAGGAATATCTAAAGGAAATCAGGTAGCGATTTCAATGGAAATAAAACTACATTCCAAATATAAAAATTTTGTTTCTCTACTTCATCCAAAGAGAAAGAGGGAAATAAGAGATAAAACAAGTAAGGCTGGTAACTGCTGAACCTGGATGATGGGTATACTAGGATTATAATAGTCTCTCCTTTTGCATAAGTTGGAAAGTTTTCATAATACAAAGTTTTAAAAGTATATACACTCCCACACATACTTTTCCTAGTTGGTTCTTATAAAATTAGTTAATGAAGAGAAGCCTAAAAAGAAACTTTAAAATTTCAAAAATGGTACAATTCAACTCTTAAAAGGACTATGTGAATAGTTCCAATTAAAACTTTCTGCACAAAGTAAAAAAGAGGGACAAGAATAGAATAAAGCTGTAGGTTAGCTTATCAGTAGAAAGTTGCTAAGTTAACTTAGGGATTTGGTAAAGGTGAAAGGGATTTGGTACATATTGAGGGTTTTTTTCAAGCAGTCCCTAAGCAATAGCAATAGCACAATGGCTAGTCAGGCCACATTTCCATAGATTTGGTCAGTAAGGGGGAAATGAGCCTAAATAAATTCATTTTATTACTTACAACAAAAGCCAGATTAGCATGGTGTCAGCTCCCTGTGTCTCTGCTCCCAATGATGGACACCAAACCAGAGGAGCCGGGTGACAGGCAGTACAGGCACAGGCGGTGGGCTCTGCAGCTAAGGAGTCAATTCTAACTACAGCTCAGAAGTTTTATAGCCTGAAGGGGAAGGCAAATGGAAAGTCCCAAGCTCAACTGAAACCAAGAGGATGAGAAATGACCTAGCGGAGTTTCTCACAAGGCTGCCTATCTCCTTTTGTTCCTGGAGGAACCACAGGGCATCCCACCACGACTGTAATTAAGCCACAGCAGAACTGTTTCCACACAAGTATTACCAAGAATATAATTTCTGTTGTTGCTGTTATTCTTGATAAGGTTAAAACTGCTACCTCAGTAATCAGAAAAAATTTTAAATCAATTTTTAGATCCAGTGTTGAAAAAGTTAAAGCTCAATATTGCTTTAATTCCCCTCCCCACACACATTGAATTCGGAAAACCAATGGGCACATGTACAACTGAATCAAGCATGAGTTCATCTTTATTGATGACAAATTCATTATCATAATCAATGGTAAAGCAGCTATTAGGCTAACTTTCACAAGAGGCACTGAAACTTTACTGAAAACAAAAACAAAACCACAAACACTTTTGGTCATTAATATCTTACAAAAGATGTGTCATCTAATATCATAGCCTATCCACTCCTTAAAAGTTTTGCCATAGGAGCTGCCACTCTCTTGATGTTCTTTTCTCTCTCTAATCTTTTCCTCAGGTTCCTCTGGTGAATCCATCCCCTTGCTAAGAATCTGTGCCACTGATGAAGGGGTTGAATCAAAATCTTCAAGTGTTTCGATGGAAATAGTATATATAACATCAGGTCCCCATTTTCTCCATGCTCTCAGGTTATAACTCTAAAATGGAGACTATTAAAACAAAACAGCAAGGGCCCAGCAGTACAGCACTGTTAAACGAGTATCAGTTTGTACACAGCAACTGGCAATATTATTTTAAAATGTCTTCAAAATGTATGAACTCAACCCTAGGAGCTTACTTCCTGGAATCACTTCAGAATATTAGCAAACAACATTTACTCAATGCAGTACTGAACAGGTACCAAATACTGTGCCAATAGCTTTATACACCAGGGCATCATTTACACCTCCGAGGCTAAGCAGTTTACTAGCTGGGTTCTGGCTCACTCCGTGTTGCTGAGAGGTGAATCTCAACCTAGGTAGACTCCAAAGCTAACGACCTTAAGTATTATCCTGCTCTACACTGCTTCTCCAGGACGAATGTGAGAGGCAAAGCCATGCACAAATATTTAACTACCAAAATGATTATTTAAAAAATTCATAAAATTCTTATCAACATCAGCTAGATCTTATGCCCTAATGTTTTGCCTTGAAACCCTAACCTCCTCTCCCAGAAATATGTAGTTCCACATTCTGAATTTGCTCATAAAAGCTGCTTTTTGCTCTCACAATGAGCTTTTCATTCTTCTAAGATTTCAGTTCAGTTTAGACACTCTAATTCAGAAGGCTCTCAATCTGTCATGCAGTTGAACACTTAAGTATATCTGAACCTTGATATCACAGGCTACAGTAAGTTACTATGCCAGTAACATTTTCCTGATTCGCTCCAAGTCATTTTCAGCTGCTCATTTTTTCAACAGTTAATACAACACACAGAAAGCATTTCAAAAGAATACATATGAAAATGATAATAAGGGTGCAGGGGAGGGGAGCGAGGGAACCACACTTAATGTCTGGGACAAAAGGAGAAAAGGGAGAACTTCTGAACTGAATTTTGAACCATGTGAATTAGCTAGTCAAAAATGAGAAAAAAAATTTAAGGTATGCCTTTTACTGCACTGTAAGAGGACTTCTTAAATTCACCAGGCTCAATCTGGATACATGTACATAAATTATATTAAGTAACATTATTTATTGAGATCCATTACATGCCAAGCATAGTCTAGATATTTTAAATGCACTATTTCTAATCTTCACAATAAGCAAGACAGTTACCTCCACTGCACAGATAAGACATCAAGCTCACAGGAAGGTGATTTATCCAAGCCCTCAGAATTGCAAATGGCAAAGCAATCTGGTTTCCAATCTTACCACAGACTTTCCAATTGGTTAAGCTCAACACAAGAGTCTAACTTTCCTGTCTCTCTCCACTTCTCACTGGACCTCTTGAAGTCCATGAACTAACTGCTCTTCTCCCTCCACTCTTCTTGGGTCATTCTATCTAGTCCCAAGGTTTCCCCCAGGGTCCATTCCCCCATATCAACCTTGGATAAACTCACTATATCCAAAAATTAGTGCCCACAGTGAAAGTGCCAAGGGGAAACTTGCCTTGATTTTTCCCTCTTCCCCATCCACACAACTTCTGACATTTTAACCAGTGTCTGACACACAGTAGTTACTTATACATTTGGTGGTTGAGATGTTAACAGCCACAATATAAACATGGCAGCCAACATTAATGCTTTCTTTTATGTTTCATATCCAATTTTATTTGCCCTAAACATTTCTTAAATCTGTCCCATTTTCCATTTCAACACCTGCTCCCTCACTACTCCTGTGTGGACTTAACTGTAATTAGTTTCTATCCTATACAGCAGTCAGTGATCTGTTAAAAAAGAAGGAAAAAAAAAAGGCCCCATGCCATCTGCCTAATTAAAACCGTCCCTGTTGCTAGGATGAAATCTAAGCTCTTTAATATGGCATACGAGACCCTTCCCATGATTTCCAGCCTCTATTTACCTCTCCAGTCACTCCATGACTTTAGCACTTAAAGATTTTAGTACTTCAATGTTCCAGTCAACATTCACCTTTTTACTCCACTTGAAGACCATCCTGCCCCTCTCCCTTTATTCTGGCAGTGGTGGAGGGGACTCTCCTTTGGTCCACATGTATCCACCCATGCTCAGTCTGATGGTCTCATATTTTTATCTGCCACCCATTCCTTCCAAGGTCTAAGGTGTTTAGCCACCTAAGATGTTTCCTTTTTACAATCACATCACCATCAAGGGATTTACCACATTGCATTACTACTTACCTACCTGTCTTCAAGCTAGACCAAGACCTTGAAGAGGAGTCGTCATCTTATATTAACAGCACCTAGCACAGTGCCTGGCATTTATCAAATGCTCAATAAATAGTAAACAAATGAATGCTCAATAAATAGTAGATAAATGAATGAACTAACCAACAGGGATTTGTAGACAGACAACTACTTCTGCCCATTCCCAAGGCTCCAAAACCTAGGTTTTTCCATTGTTTCCTCCGCATTATTTCCAAGGCATTAGACCATATTAAGTAGTGCCTATTGCATGGCACACAGGAATTCAGTATACAGGTGGCTGCTATCTCTGCTCCTCCTCCCTTCATAAATGTTAAGGGTAGTTTGGTTCTTCTATCAACTTGTAACTATTATACAGCTGCTCTATTTTCTCATTTTATCCCTAGATTTCTTGTCTGCTATTCATCTGTAGCTTGCTAACTGATTCTCTTTGCATACCAAGTTTCCTTTCACTTTTCCTACAAGTCTTAGCTATTCAGCAGATGGCAAATCATTACACTATGGAGGCCTCCTTTGTTTTCACATGGAAAAACTATGTCAGAGATGTCTTAGGTAATTTTTTAAATGTTCATCTATTGATAGTTATTTGAGAGCCATATCTTTACAGTTAAGGATCTTGTTCCAGACCAAAAACTTGATTCAATATGATCAAGATTTGTTGTGAAATAATTACTTGTACTTGGTTTTTATATATATACCACCGACAGTTCTAAGAAGTAAAGCAAAAATGAAAATGTGGTGTATGTTTTAAAGGAATGCAGCAAAACAGCTCTCCAAGTACTGCTTCCTCTGTAATATTAGTTAGTGCTCCAGTCTCCTACCTCTTAGTAACTCTGCTTTTAGAAACAACCTCTGCTGGAAAATCTACATAATCCAAACTCAAATGTAGAAAAATTAAAAACCCCTAGACAATTCAGTACACAGAAATTTGTCTCAGGAAAATTTTAAATTCGATCACTTTCCTGCCTCATGAGCACTTTCTAAACATGCACTGAAGAACTAAGGAAAAAGGCTGCTTAAATAGGGAGAGTTAGCACATCTGTCCAACTTTACCTTTCAACATGACTTTGGAAAATGAACATCCAGAGCATCAGATTACCATGGTCTTAAACCAAAACAAAACCCTACATTTTAAAACCAAAAGTTCATTAACTTGAGATTATTTGCACCTACTCTTAGATCCAAAGACACTTGAGAGGTGACTCTTTTTCAAAAACAAATTTTACCCAAACGGTATTTCAGGTTAGGATCCTTACTGTGACTGGCTTTCCCTACACAGAAGTTCTGTATGTGGACAACGCAAAAATAAAAGCCAATATTCAAGTGTCTTCTAAACAGCAAGTAGGCTACAAGGGGAAACGAATAACAGTATTGCACCGAGGTTTGTTATAGAGGAATGTAAACCAAAATTAATAAAAAGTAAAAAGGGTAGGCTTTGATAAGGATGGCAGTTACCCAGGTGAATTCAAGCGTCAAAATTCACGGTACTGTACACTTAGGGTGTGTGCATTGTTTCTACACACCAAAAAACAAAAACCGAGTAGTCCCGAAAAAAAAAGAGAGACCGCGACATCTTTAACAAGAGGAATGCACTAAAGCAAAACGCAATTTTGTGGGGTATACTGTTGGACACCCAAAGTGTTTTATTCCTGAGAAGCCCTGTCCCCAATTTAAGCTGCAATACACAAGTGCCCCTGCCAGCTGCGATTTGCGACCCACGAGTTAATTTCTTCCTGCTCGTCTCTTCAGCCGGCCAGCAAACGCTCTCTACCCACATCCTCAGGATAGCTGATTCCTCGGGGCCGACGCAGCTCACCAACCCCACTCGGAACTCCACCCCCTACTTCCGGCACACTTGTCCTCTCGCGCGCCAAAATCGCTTTCTCCCCTCTGAGCCTTTCCTACATGCGCCCCACTATTTTCCTTCCCAACCAACTCGTGGGTCCGTGCTGCCCCAGGCTTTCCACGTGCCAGACTGCAGCCTCTCGGGCCGGTTCCTGCAACCCCTCCAACTTCCCTTCCCCCTGCCCCCCAAGCCCCGCGATGAGCTCCGCCATCCCCCCACCCCCAGTGCCGCACCCCCACCCCCACTCCCCCCGGCCCGCCACCTCCCACTCTCGCCGCCCCTCCCCCCGCGGGCGCTCACATTTTTCGCTGCCGCTCGAACTCGGCTTTCTTCTCCTCCTCCTCCCGCTTCTGCTTCTCGTCCAGGCTGCTGCGCTTGCTCACCGTGCGCCCGAAGATGTCGATGCGGTCGGGCGGGGACGAGGCGCGCTCCCGGTCCCGCTCGCGCCGGGACACGGCCGTGTTGGTGGAGCGCGAGCGGGACCGCGACTCCCGCCGCCGGTTCCGTTTACTTTCCCGCGATTTGGAGCGCTTGCGCACACGCTCCTTGTCCCGGGACCGCGACCGGGACCGGCTCCGCTTCTTGTTGTGTTTGCTGCTCTTGGCGTGTTTGGAGCGGGACGAGCTCCGGCTCCGAGACCGGCCCATCCTTCCGGGCGACGCTGTGACTAACCGCTGGCCTCGGGCCCCACACGCGCCCGGCTGCCCTCGCCTGTGCCTCCGGACGCGGGCTGGCCGTCCTGTCGAGGCCGGGAGAAGGAAAGCTGTCAGCCGGCTGACTTTCTACCGCTCCCTGAGGTCGACGGCCGCCAGGAAGGCCGCCTCCAACGACAAGGCCGCAACGCCAGGAGTTGCTAAGATGGCAGCCGCGGCTGCACCGGCCGCCCTTCCCACAATGCCCCGCGCGGAACGCGCCGTCGCGCGCGCCCCGCCCCCGACGATTGTTGCCGAAGGAGAGACGAACGTGTCCGAGCGCGCTCGGCTCCTTCCGCCAGCTGCCCGTTTCCCTCACCCCGGTCCGACGCGCGGGAGCTGGACTCCTTCGCGTCTGCTTTGCTGCACCTTCGCTTTCTGGTAAGATGCTAACACCGTAAGAATGAACCTATCACGTTTTGGTGCGAATGAAACCATGCCTCGGCACGAACTGAGTGCATTAGTTTCTAGGAGCTGGTTTTGTCAGGCAGCCCTAAATTGTATCCGCGTGACCCTGGGCAGGTCCCTTGCCTCCCTGAGCTGAGCTTCCTCGTTTGTATAATGGAGATAACCACGCTTCATGAGGTGGTGGCGAGACTTAACAGGAGATAAAGTGTGCATCAGGCTTGGATAAATGGAAGCCAATGTCTAATAAAGGACTTCATGGGCCAGGCGTTGTTCTAAATGCTTTGCATGTATTAACTGGTGTTCGATTCTCATTTTTGGGATGGGAACGCTGAGGTCCGGGGGAAAGGAGTTGCCCAGGTGACAGAGCTAGCAGGTGGCAGAACAGAGGTGTGTACCTATGGTGTAAAGCCCTTGCACATAACCGGTAGATCCCAGTAAGCCCTAGCCAGGAAAGCTATGTTCCTGTATGGTACAGCAGTGTCACTATCACGCCCCGGAGAGAGGTGACATTACTATTCATAGATGATAGGAGACCTTGAAAATCTAGGTGCCTCAGTTTTTAAAACTGAGTTCAGCAAAAGGCTTAACTCAAGAGAGGTAAGTAGAAGAAAATTAGAAATTTTCCTTTTGAACGAGCAATAACCTATTAAAAGTGAAATAATAAGATTTTCTCCACGATGACAACAAAAACTATAAAATACTTAGGAATAAACTTTAAGAAGTTACAAGATCCTGATGAGGAAATCCCTCAACCTTTGCCGAAAGGCAAAAACAAGACCTGAGTAAATGAAAAGCGTTCCATTTCTTTGGATGAGAAGTCGGTATCAAAAACATGCCAATTCTTCCTAAGTCAAATTATAAAATTAGCACAGTTCCCATCAGAGTCCCAAATTCTCTTGGGGGTGTGTTAGAACTAACTAAATAATTTAAAATTTTATATGGAAGATCACATAATTGTGAATTATCAGGAAACCCTTGAAAAAGAAAAGTATAAAAAATGCCCTATAAAAAATTGAAATAAAAACATCAAAGTATTAGCACAGACATAGGAAAATAATCAGTGGAATAGAAGGAGAGAGCTATTATTTTTCTTCATAGACATTCAAGTAAAAAAAAATTTACTACTGTGGAATGTATAGAATTACCCCATTCTAGAAATATTTCTGTCAGTCTAGTATATGGATACATACACACATACACACCCCCCCACACCTGAAAGGATACCCATCTAATGTTAAAGATAGTTATTTCTGATTAGTTGGTATATTGGTTTCCTAGAGCACCACAAACTGGTGGCATACAAAAACAGAAACTTATTTACTTATTGTTCTGGGGTCCAAAAGTCCAAAATCAAGATGTTGGCCAGGTTGGTTCTTTTGGAGGTTCTGAGGGAGAATCTGTTCCCTGCCTCTCTCAGCTTCTGGTGGTTGCTGGCAATCCTTGGCATTCCTTGGCTCCCAATCTCTGTCTCTGTCTTCACATCCCATTCATTGTGCATCTGTCCCCTTTTATAAGGACACCAATGATTGAATTAGGAGCCCCTGCCCAATCCACTATGACCTCATCTTAATTACATTTGGAAAGACTCTCTTTTGAAATAAGGTTATGCAAGTTACTTACAGGTTGGATTTTTAAAAAACTTTTCCCTAGTGTTTTTCTGCATGTCATGAATTCTTTGTAATAAGTATATGATATTTTAGAAAAAGAATAAAGGGAAGTTTCTTTTAAAAAGTACAAGAATGTGAGAAACCTGGCAAAATGATGTATGATAAGGATGATGCTTTAATTTCATGGAAAAAGAATGGTTTATTAATAAATGCTGCTATCATAATTTAAGTGAAGACATTAAAAATAAAATACAGAGGCTGGCCTAGTGGCCAAGTGGTTAAAGTTCCGTACGCTCCACTTTGGCGGCTTGGGTTTGTGGGTTCAGATCCTGGGCGCAGACCTCACCACGCGTCAGCCATGCTGTGGCAGCAACCCACATACAAAATAGAGGAAGATTGGCACAGATGTTAGCTCAGGGCAAATCTTCCTCAGTAAAGAAAAAACAAAGGAAAAATAATTAATATAAAATGTAGTTAATTTAGATCTTTGCATCATAACAGGAACAAAAGTAAATTTAAGATGGATTGAAATCTAAATATATTCAAAAGCAAACACTTTTTTATAGTCATGTAAGACATAAAAATAAGAGACTATGGAGCAATGGTACTACCACCTGGAAATTTGTTTTAAATACAAAATCCTGTGTCCTATTCCCAGAGATTCTTCTACAGTACTTGGGCCCCAGAATCTCCGTTTTTAACAAGCACCCCACATGATTCTCTTGTAGGCATTCTACCAACCACAGTTTGAGAAAGACTGGTATAAATGAATCGGTTAATATATTTGTCTTTGAAAATAAAAGACTTTGGAAGAAACTCTTTGCAATATTTAGCAGGGCATTTATATCCCTAGTACATCTAGTACGTAGTCTTTAGACTGTTTAAATTTCCAGTTGCCTCCCATCCTCCATACCCTTCTCTCAATAAAAGTGTTTCCTCGGTTCCTCTTTGAAGAATTACAATAGCCAATTAAAAATAACAGATCATTCAAAAACATTATTCTGAAGAGCAATCTTCTAATGTAAAAACACCACCGAGGTGCCTGAATATATCTTTCCTCCTAATTCTTAAATTACTAATCCTCAACCCTTTCTCCCAGCTTTTCAGAATTTGAGATGTATCCTGTAAAATGTTAATGAAGCATCATCTATTCAGATCACAATTATCGAGTGCTTGGTTTGTGTGAAATACTGTGCTAGTTGCTCATAGATTTATACCTACACTTAAAGTACAGATGGAGCTGGTGGGCACTGGGTACCAATCTCGCACTTATCCACTGATTAGTTTTCTTTGTTGTTTCTTAGAAGATCATCTCCCTAAATTTTCCCTGGACTTTTTGAGACCCTATTCATACCCAGCCCTCTGTACCCCACTCAATTCCTTACCATTTGGCAGATTAGTTCTCCTTGGCAGCACTTTTCATATTTGTAATTTGTTTAAAAAATGTTAATTAGTTGTTTAATATCCATCTCTCTTCTGAAAAAGTGAGCTCCTTGAGGGGGTACCATGTCTGATTTGTTCACTGTGGTATTCTCATCTTGGGCCTAGTACCTTACACGTGGGCAGCATTCAACAAAACAAAATCTGCATGACTAAATAAACATGACTGTGCTGTCTAGTTTCCCCTAGCAACCTTAAAACATAGCTTCTTTTATAACTGCTTTAGACAATTCAAAATTACAGAATATTACATAATTTGAACATAGAGTAAACTGATTTCATCACAGCTTTGGTAATAAACTCAGCAAAATTCTAGCTTCCAAAAACTCTCTTTTGAATCAATTCAAAATGTTCAGTTCTATACAAAACATACAGCCTTTTTTTCTAAGACGAATGTTACTCTAATTCTCTATCTAAAACTTTTGTCAGGAGGCCCTATGCTAGGCAAGGTTAATTATAAAATTGTAAATGTGCCTCTATGCAAAAAAAAAAAAAAAAATCTAATGTTTGCCTAAGAAACAGAAAGGGAGTGCTTTACTCAGAAAGCAGAGAAAAATCTTTTCAGGCTACGAGAAGCACAGACAGACCCAGCAGCAACAAATGCAGAAATCTATGTCTTCTGAAGAGCAAAGCAGTAAAAGCTCTTGGTGCTGTGAGCGCTGAAAGGCAGAGGAAGTCCTTCTGGAAACTCCCTCAGACTGGGCGGCGAGGAGACCTGATCTCCGTGAGATGGAAGTGTAAGCTTGGCAGGCTCTCACGTGGAGCCAGTCCAAAGTGGAAAGCCAAATTTAGTGTCAAGTAAGAAGCAAATCTGGACTTAGTAAGGAGAGACTTTATTCACAAGGATTATTGCAAGGGGTTGGGGCTGGGGTGGGGAGAAGGAAGCCTATTGCAATAGGGGGAGGGGGATTATGGAAATAGGGAGAATGTCACGTCCATAAGATCTGCAATCATCTCCAGAGTTAGGCAGTTTCCTTTTCTAGAGAGGAGTAAACAAGGCTAGAAAGACCCAGGTGTGGGGAATGGGGTGAGGGGGCATGGTTGGATGTAGATCAGAGAATGTTTTACTCAGAGGTCAGTCTGTACCCAGGAGGGGCCGTCTACTGGCTCCGGCTGAGGGTGGCCCAAAGTTCAGGCGCCTGGGGCAGGAGAGAAGCTTAACAAAAGTTTGATTAACATGCATTTTGTTCCCATTGATCAGTGGGGACAAAATAGTTCAGCTCATTTGTGAGGCAAAGAATGGGAATTTGGAGGGTCTGTGTCTGGGCTTGTCCTAGGTAATCAAGGGGGGCTCCTGTGAGTCTTATCTAGTCATTTGGAGAAGAGGAGTTCCTTGTAGTAAGCCATTTTGCAGAACACAGAGGGTGGGAGATTTCTTAATCTTTGCTGTTTCTCAGGAGCATGGGGTTCAGGTAACATTCAACACTGTCAACTGTAAGAGCTTCCAAGGACAACCTGAGTCTTCACTTATTCTTTCTCTGACTCTTTTCCTTTCTTTATGTTGATCTGAGTTTCTGACCTTTATCCTTTTCCTTCTCTCTGAAGAACTTCTTTTCACATTTCTTACAAGGCAGGTCTACTGGTGACAAATTCTCTCAGTTTTTGTTTATCTGAAAAAAGTCTTTATTTCTCCTTTACTGTTAAAGGATAATTTTGCAGGGTAAAAAATTCTAGGTTGGTATATTTTTTTTCCTTCAAAACTGAATATTTCACCCCACTCACTTCTTGCTTGCGCAGGTTCTGATGAGAAGTATGATGTAATGCTTACCCCTGTTCCTCTGTAGGTAAGGTGTCTTTTTTCCTTTGGCTTCTTTCAAGATTTTCTCTTTTCTTTGGTTTTCTGCGCTTTGAGTATGATATGCCTAGGTATAAATTTTTTAGTATTTATCATGCTTGGTATTTTTTGAGCTTCTTGAATATGGTTTAGTTTCTGTCAATAATTTTAGAAAAGTCTCAGCCATTATTATTTCAAATATGTCTTCTACTCTCTCTCTCTCTCTTCTCCTTCTGGAATTCCCATTAGCTTGTGTTACATCTTTGTAATTGTCCCACAGTTCTTGGATACTCTGTTCAATTTTTTTTTTCATTCCTTTTTCTCTTTGCATTTCAGTTTGGGAAGTTTCTATTGAGATGTCTTCAAGCTCACTGATTCTTTTCTTCAGCCCTGTCCAGTCTACTGATGAGCCCATTAAAACCATTCTTCATTTCTGTTACAATGTTTTTGACTTCTAAGATTTCCCTTGAGTTCTTCTTAGAGTTTCCATCCCTCTGCTTACCTTACCCATCTGTTCTTGCATGTAGTCTATTCTTTCCATTAGAGAGCTTAGCATCTTAATCAAAATTATTTTAAATTCCCAATCTGATAATTCCAGAATCTCCGCCATATCTGAGTCTGGTTCTGATGCTTGCTTTGCCTCTTCAGATTGTGTTTTTTCTTGCTTTTTGGCATGCCTTGTAACTTTTTGTTAAAAGCCAGACATGATGTATTGGGCAATATGAACTGAGGTGGATAGGCCTTTGGTATAAAGCTTTATGTTTATCTGGCTAGGAGTTATGCTGTGCTTACTGTCTACTGTAGCTTTAGGTGTCAGAGGCTTCAATTTCCTCTAGTGTCCTTGTTTTTGTCTCCCCATTGTCTTTGGGTTTCCCTAGGAACTCCTTTTTAAATAGAGTCAGGGCTTTGCAATTCTTTTAGCTGCAATCCCCTGTTATTATACAGGAGGCCTATTAATTTGGTGGTAAGGTGTTAGGGAGGGGAATCATTCTATAATCTGATACAGTCATGTGCTGCATAATGATGTTTCAGTCAGTGATGGACCACATATACAACAGTGGTCCCATAAGATTAGTATCATACAGCCTAGGTGCGTAGTAGGCTATACCATCTAGGTTTGTTTAAGTGCACTCTATGATGTTCGCACAATGACAAAATCTCCTAGCAATGCATTTAGCAGAATGTATTCCTGTTGTTAGGTGGCACATGACTGTAATTAGGTCTCAGTGTTTCAGTGAGTCTGTACCCCTTGGCTGTGACCTTCATAAGAATTTCTCAGCTCTTTTTTCTTCCCCCCAAGCGAGATGGGAAGGCTAGAGGGAGCTGGAGTTGGCTAAGGTCCCTTACCCCATGTTAGATGAGGCTCTGATGAAGTCTTTTCTCTTGCTGGCATTTGTTGTGATATATTTCAAAATAGCTATTCCCCAACCCCAGCCAAACACAAGGGCATTTTTATCCCCTCTTCACTGTGAGAGTCTGGTGGGAGTGCTGGAGGAAAACCCATGAAAATGCAGGGGATCCTTGCTTAGACTGGGCCCCCAGAAGTTTTTAATGCTCAAGTTAGTCCATCCTCAGCTTCTGGCAATTTGTTGAAGGTATCACTTAAGTGGTCCTACCTGTTCCTGGCTCCAGTGGCTTCTGCTTCAGGGAAGCTGGTCTATGTTGTCTGTATTCATCTGTCTCTCCAGTTTTTAGAGTGGTGGTTTATCCTGTGACATCGTTTCTCTGACAGATCTAAGAAAAGTCATTGATTTTCAGTTTGTTCAGCTTTTTTCTTGTTCTGAGGGAGAGAGACATGACTTCCAAGTTTTTGTTTTAGTTTGTTTTTACATTTAAATAATTATTTTTAAAATTCCAATAAGAATTACACACTAGTAATCTCTGAATTTGCCTGTTTCTTTCAGATAACAAAATCTTAAAAAATGTATCTGAGCTGTGTCCCCTCTCTGGATTTCTTTTCCCCATTTGGTGTGAGCAATCTTTCCCTAAATTAAAAAAGAAAAAAAGAGGTTGAGATATTCAAGAGAATCCCAAAAGTTAGTGTTTCACTGAGAGCCTGGTGCTAGATAACCAATTTCTTTTTAGAGGAAGTTGTTTAAGAATGGCCTACTCACCTCCCTCTCTCTTTCACTTTAGTCCACAGTTATTAAATTAAGTGTAAACTCACCTGTTTTATTTAAGTGCTTTTGTGGTATTTATGGGTAGAGGGGATTGGCATTTATTAGCAAATCATTATGCTCCAGGAACTGTGCTACATGCTCCTCAAATTTTAATGTGCCCCTGAATCATCTAGAGATAATGGCTAAAATACAAAGATCTCTTAAATGCATATTCTGACTCAGTGGGTACAGCGTGAGGCCTGAGTTTCAGCATTTCTCATGAGATGATGCCCAGTACTACAGCCACACATGTCTCAATTAATCCCCACTTGCAAGTAAGTACTCTGGGACTGGAGAGGTGAAATGGCTTTTGCACAGTTTCACAACTAGTCAGTATTTAAATCCAGGGTCTGTGGACTACAAAAGAAGTAACAAAGGGATGCCCTGCACTTAATTATCCTGTCTTCCCCATGACTACAGCCCTTTATTTAGGACACTGTTGTGAGTTGAATTGTGTCCCTCAAAAACATGTGTTCAAGTCCTAACCCCTGGTACCTGTGAATATGACCTTATTTGGAAATAGCGTCTTTACAGATATAATCATGTTAAGATGGAGTCATACTGGAGTAGAGGGCCCTAAATCCAATATGTCTGGTGTCCTTATAAGAAGAAGAGTGTGACAGACACACAGAGAGGAGAAGGCCATGTGAAGACTCAGCAGAGACTGGAATAACGCAGCTACAAGCCAAGGAATGCCAAGGATTGCTGGCCACCACCAGAGGCTGGGAAACGCAGGGAAGGATTCTCCCCTAGAGCCTTTGGAGAGAATGTGATTTAGGACTTCCAGCTTCCATAACTGCGAGACAAAATTCTGTTGTTTTCTGCCTCCAAGTTGGAGGTAATTTGTTACAGGAGCCCTAGGAAACTAATAGAAACACTTAGTACAATTCCTTGGTTTTCCTTGTTTCTGACAGTGTCTGTCTGCCCTGCTGGATTGTCATCAAGCTCGTTCAGTGGGCGCTGAGAGCACTTCACACCAACACAAGCCCTCATTCCACTCTGCTGTTTACTTGGCTTTAGAAAATTAGGAAAAAAAATGCTTACATTATGAAAGTAAATCAACCATATTGTACTTTAGAGCAGAGACGCCCCTTGTTTGCTTTTGTTTTTACATATTTTTAAAAGTAAAGCTGTATTTTTCAACAAAAAATTTTCTCCATAGGAAAAAATCTGGTATACATGTGATGAACTGCCTAGATGTTTGCTTGGGAACTGTACTGCTGAGCAAGTGTTTATCATAGGAAAATCTCGTGACATTTGAAAAAGGAAAACCTCTTGAGATTGCCTTATATTTATTCCTCAAAGAATCTGTGCTGCAGAAGGTTAAAATTCAGAACCAGGTTTTATTACATTTCTCTTCTCAAATCAAATATAGTATTTTGGCTTTAGTTGGCTTTGAGTGAAGACAAAATAGACTAGGAATGAATTTTTCCTCTTTGGTCCCCATTTAAAAGTCCTTTGTAATAGGGAAAAAACGGTGTTCATATTCCTGCTGCTGCATAACAAATCATCCCAAAACCTAGTGGCATAAAACAACCATTTTCTTATGCTCAGATTCTATGGGTCAGGAATTCAGACACTGTATGATGAGAATGGCTTGTCTCTGCTCCACAGTGTCTGGGGCCTCAGTGAAGAAGATTCAATGGCAGAAGGCAGAAGGAAATCCATGACTCAATGGCCAGGGGCCAGATGGAATCACATATCTGAGTTGAGGCTGGCCATTGCCTGGAACCTCAGCTGAGGCTATCAGCTGTATCACCTACATGTGGCCTCTTCATGTGGCTTGGGCGTCCTCACAACACGGCCTCATGGCAGCTCAGTGCTCCAGATGTAAGTGACCCAAGAGAACAAGTGAGGCAGAAGCTCTCTTGCCTTTTCTCATGTACTCTCAGAAGCTGTGTCACTTACTTCTGCTACATTCTATTGGTTACAAGTGAGTCACTAATTTAAGCCCAGATTTAAGGGGAGTAGACTTAGATACCACCTCTTGGTGAAAGCTGGAATTCTCCATGGGAGTTCAAAGAATATGCAGATGTGTTTAAAAATTATCACAATACCCTTTTTGAATGAACGTTTCACATAGCATGTAATGAAAATGGTGCTGCATTCCAGTTGGAAGATACTGTCGAGTTTCTGTTTGATTTTGAGTAAGATAGTGCACCTCTCTAGCCCTCACTTTCCTCAACTGCAGGATGAAGGGCTGCACTGGGCGGGTTCCACAGCTCCTTTGCAGAGCTATGATTTTATGGTTCTTCCTGTAATTGTATGAATCAAACGTTAGAGGTTCTAGTGTGAATTTTACAGCTGACATTTATCTGAGATGAAGCTATTATGCCACATACAGCTGTCTAGGGCTGAATGAAGCAGAAACACAGCTAATCTCAATGCTTCCATTCCGGTTCTTCCTATTGTGATTACTAGTAGATGTAGCTATCATTTATTGCAAGTGCTAGTTGCCATTTCTTTGCCTCATTTGCTCTCCGTGCTCACAGCAGCCCTCGCCTCAGAATTTCTATAGACACCTTTTGAGAGGTCTGCTCATGCCTACCACCTCACTGTGGAGGCCTCCTTCTCAGCCTCCATTAGAATAGCCCAGGATTAAGGCTGTTGAGTTTCAGAAGCAGAGTTGGTGGGGTTATCAAAATGGAAAGCAGTCAAGAGGTGGGAGAGGTGGAGGGTGGGCATGGAGTGTCTGACCTGACCAACTGAAGTCCTGTGTGAAGTATATTGCCACAAAACTCTAACCAGACTTATTGGGAGTATGTCACAAATACTGCAATGAACATACTTATTGCCTGTGACATATTTATACTAAAAAAATTCCCTGTTTGTCTGAAATTCAAATTTAACTGGGTGACCTGTATTTTTATTTCCTAAATCTCACAACACTAATACGTATCCTTCCCATTTTTCTTCCTTTCAAGGAAGTTCTTGCTGTGCCCTGTGAACTGCTGGGACCTACCTGCTCTTTGAACTTCACCAGACAACCCTAAAATCCCTTCAGATTTGCCAAGGTGGCATCTTCCACTTGGAGCACTGTTTTTCTTCATCCTCTGAAGTTCACCCTAGCAGCTCTGTAGGAGAATGCCTCCGTGGGAGGCGATATTCAAGAGAACTGACTGCTGACTGACGCTTGAGCTGGACCCGGGCAATCAGAGGTTCCTCACCTCCTCCCCTGTCTTTGGAATGTACGTTCCACCCACCATTCCCACACTAGCAGCCGTTTCAAGGACACAACCTTGAGAGAGCAAGGTGTTGTCGAGACCATCTGTACTGGATATGTGACTGAACCCAGTTAAGGCCTCTGTATAAACTTTTAAGACTCCGGCATGTGGGTGCGGAGATCTACTCATTTTGCAGCCACCCAAGACAGCCTCCTATGTAAGTTCCCTTGCTTGTTACACCTGCCACCTACCAATCTGGAGTGGCCTGCCACTGTCTTCCATCTCTCCTCACCCTCCATCTACGGGGGCCAGGTTAAGAACCAGCAGCCTCTGCTGCACAGTATGTTTTAAATTGGGGGATTTTTGCTTTTCTGTTGGTTGAAAAACTGTGTATCTCAGCGTAATTTTATTAATTATTTTTCTTATTATGGGTGGAGGTTGAGTGTCTTTTCATTTGTTTAAGGGTTATTCGCATTGGTTTTTCTGTGAGCAGAAAATTGGTTTTTCTATGTCCTTCGCACGTGTTTTCTTGTTTTAAGTTTTTGTTTTTCTCCTCAATTTCTAGGAACTTACTTATATCAGGAAGGTCAGTCCTTTGTTTTGGACATGACTGAAAATATTTTTTCCCTGGTTTATTAATATTACCATGTCTTTTGACTATTGATGCTTATCTATTCTTGTCCTGTGAATCTGTCGCTTACTTACAAGTGAATTAAAAATCTCTTCCTCCTAGTGGGTTGTGTCTACTCTCCTTGTATCTCCTGCAGTTTATTTGTGAATATTGCTGCTGGGTTTTTAGTGCATTTCAAAGTGCTTTTCTTGTCACTTTAAATGGTTTGGGGCCAGAATTCTACTCTGTCTGATTTTAATATCAGGACCACAGCTTTCTTTTTGTGTTTACTTAGTTGCACTTTGGCCATCTTTTTATTTTCATGTGCACTGAATCACTTTTATGGGGCGTGTGTCTTGTGCATGGCAGAGTTGGATTTTGCTTTGTGATAAAATCTGAAGATCTCTCTCTTTCAATAAATGATTTAATCCTATTTTCTTTTAACAATTAACAGACATGTTTGGTATTTTCTCTGTCACATTATGTTGTATTTCAGTTTTTAGGGTATTTGAAAAAAAGTCTTTCACTATATGATCTATTTTCTTTGCTTTTTGTATTCTCGTTTTATTGGCTACTTTTATAAATACAGGTACAATATGACACATACTTTTACTCCTTTATTTTTTAGATGGCAGTGGTGACATTAGAATCTTCCCCTCCCCTTTTTTCTTCTATGACCTGATTTTAATCGGTAATAATATATTTCTCAGTATTTACATTTGAGCAGTGTAATCTGCTTGCACTTCTCTTACTTGATGTGTCAGCTTTAAATCACATCTTCACACTCCCAGCGATCAATGGATTGGCTCTGCCTCCCACTTTCTTCCCCGTCCACTCGTTACTTGTGTTATCTCTAAATCATCATATGATATTTACGTTCTTCTCTGTACCCTTCATCATCACAGTCCTTTAGAGCCAGTCCTTCTGTGGTGGTTGTGGTTGAAGTTCATTCTTTGAAAATTCCTCAAGAATTTCTCATGGGAGTTGACACTGAGTTCATGCAGTTTCAAAACTTTCTGTCACCTTTCTATTTGAAGGATAGCTTGATAGCATATAAAATCCTTGGGTCATGAGGTTTTTCGTTATTACTGTTTGTTTTTAATCTTAGAGTTACTGCTCCATTGTCTTCTGGTGTTGACCATTGCTGTGAAGAAATCAGAAGTCAGGCTGATCTTTTTGCCTACTCACCCAAAGGAGTCTTTCTATATCGTCAAGGGTGGATAACTTTACTAGAATATGCATCTGTGTTGAAGATTCTGATCAGTTTCTCAGACATAATTCATTTAGAATCATCTATCCTCTTATGTCAGGGAAGTTTTTGTAAAAATTATGTATTTAAATTGATGTTCTATTTCATTATTATTGTTATTATTGTCATTTGTGTATGTTGTTTTCCTTTGTAGTTTTTGATATCTTCCATCTTGTTTGATATCTTCTTTAATCCTTTAAAATTTTTAATTTTCATTGTTCACTTTTCTCATCTCTATCTTCTATTTCTCTTACTGTGTTTTCAACAGTATCTCTTATCCCTGGTTCACCTTCCAATTTATCTTCATTTCTGTATGATTTTTCCTTTTAAGTTTGCTTTGTCTTGTCCTGCCATTTCTTATTTGCATTCTTGTGTTTCTGTTATGGGGTCTTTCTTCATAGAGACTTTTTCCTTAGAATTCTTTTTTAAAAATGAGAATGTTGGGGCCGGCCCGGTGGCATTGTGGTTGAGTTCACGTGCTCTGGAATTTGGCGGCCCCGGGTTCACCAGTTTGGATCCCGGGCGCGGACCTGCATACTGCTCCTGAAGCCATGCTGCAACAGGCGTCCCACATGTGAAATAGAGGGAGATGAGTACAAATGTTGGCTCAGGGCCAGTCTTCCTCAGTGAAAAGAGGATGATTGGCAGCAGATGTTAGCTCATGTCTATTCCTCCTCACCAAAAAAAAAAAAAAAGAGAGAATGTTCCTTAGTTACTGATATCAAATAATCTCTGATATATTTTAAGTGAAAAAAGCAACAGGCAGAGTTGTGTGTCAGTAATTGTATAAAAAGGAGAAAAGAAAGAGGAAATATCAATGTGTTCTTATATGCATAAACTATTTCTGAAAGAATGTTCAGGAAATGGTGACATTTTTGACCTCCAGGTGGGGGAAATACATGTTTGGGAGATACTAGCAAAAGGGAGATTTTTTTCCAATTGTATGCTTTTTGTGACTTTTGAATATTGAACCATATGAAAGTATTGTCACTTCAAATGAAATGAACTTGATACTAAAAACTTAGGTCAACTGGAAATATATATGTGCTAAAATACTTATGATAAATTTTTAAAATAAGGATTAAAAATAATGTCAGCAAGATATCCCTTACTTTATCAGACATTAAAATGTTTCATAGATTCCTAGAACTAAGTGGATTTAGGCCAATGTTGGAGAGACAGGTGACTGGGTTGGAATAGAAATGGAGGAACTGTCCTTGCCCTAAATAAGTCTCAACCTCCGAATTGAGTCCAGGTCCTGTCCCCTCTGGTTTCTGCCTTTATCCCCTCTCATCTGTGCAGGTCATTTTTTCTTGCTCCTGGGTTAGTTTATCAGTGTGCAGACATGCTGAATTAGCTCCCATTAAAGAAAGAAAAAAGGAGAAAAAGCTCCCCGATTCTACACATTCTCCAAGCAGTTCTCCAAACATTTAGCTCTGTTTTCACTATTTCTACGTCTTCAGCCCTATTCTCTTTTCCACTCACCTCTCCTCAGCTGGATCCCTGCTCCTCTAAGCAAGGGCTCTTGGCCGTGTTGTCAGTGACCTCCAGCTCACTAAGCCCCACGGTCCATCTGCAGTCCTGATCCTAGCCCTCAGCAGCTTTGACAGAGCAGATCCTTCCTTCCTTCTTAAAACCCCTTCCTCTCGTGGTCTCCAGGCACCAGTCCCTGTCCTCCCTCACTGGTCCTTCCTCTGCATTCTCCTCCTCTTCCCCGGGGCCTCTGATCATCTTGATTTACACCCTCTCCCCAGGAGATCCTCCAGGCCCCGCATTCCACCTGAGTGCGAATGACCCGCCCAAACTGGTATTTCCAGCCTGAACTTTCCCCTGAGGTCCAGCCACCCTCTTCATATCACCACTTGGATAGTAAAGAATTTCAACCTTAACATGCTCAAAAGTCTTGGTGTTCCTTACTGGAACTTTCTGCATCCCCCGTTTTTATCACCTCAGTTATTCAGGTCATCTCCAAATTCCTTCCTTTTCCTATGTCAATAAATCACCGAGTCCTGTAAGCTCTAAGTGAGCTACATGGCCTGAACCCGGGCCCTTCTCACCGGCTTCATAACTCCCACCTTAGTCTCTCTTAGACGACTCCAAGTGCTTCTTAATTGGCCTCCCTGGTCCTGTCCCTGTCTCACTATGTCAGTTCTACACATAGCTACAAAAGTGCTCAGTTAAGCAGTGTAAATCAGATCACACTCCCTAGCTAAAGAATCTTCATTCATGGCCTGCGAAGAGCCCCGCCTAAATCTCTGAATTTCTGTTCATTTATTTCCACCCAGCTGCTTTGGCGTTTTTGCTCTTCCCCCTCAAATACCAAACCTGTCCCTGCCCCAGGGTCTTTGCACTTGCTGTTCCTCTATGCCCAGACTTTGACAAGTTTCCTTCCTCACTACATATCGGACTCTCTTGTGTTATTCATGTTCCTTTTGCTTCTTTGAGGTGTCTACTCAAATATCATTCCTCACCGAGCTGTACTCTGACCCCTTTGCTAAAATAACTCTCCTGTCCTCTCTACTGTCACTCCACTGCTTTCCTTTGCATTGTTTCTCTTCCTGCTTATCACAGTTTATTCATTGTCTATGCCTACCACTCGGACAAAAGCTACAAAAGGCAGGGATCTTGTCCATCTCATTTGTGCCTAAAACAGTGCTTAGAGCATAGTATTTGCTCAGTAAAGATTGGTTGAATGAATAAATGAAAATTCAGAGGCAAACCCAAGTTTATATAAAAATTTAGTATATAATGAAGGTGGTATTACATAACAGTGGATAAATAATGGATATTTATTGGTATTGGGATAATTAGCCTACTAACCATTTGGGGAAAAATAAATTTCATTTCCTACCTGTATGCATGTAAATAAATAAATACATACATAAATTCCAGATGAATTAAAGTTTTAAACTTATGTTTTAAATTCATTTTTTTATGTTTTACATACTCTGGTACACATTTTCTTTTTTATTCATATTTTAAATATTTAAAGGTAAAAACCCAAACTATACTATTGCTTTAAGAATTTATGTTTTCTTACACATATGTTTTGGGTAATTGTTTAAACATGATCCTGAGGAATAAGCAATAAGAGAAAATTACTAAATTTTAATAAATAAGAACTCAAAGCTTCTTATGACAAAAAATTTTGGAAACAATGTTTAAAGTTAAATGACCTGGTAAAAAAGATTTCAATGTATGTTACAAAGACCAAATAGCCTTAATATATAAAGAGAGCTTATAAATCAGTAAGAAAAATGAATATCCCAGTAAGCAAATGGCATGAACAGGTATTTCATAGGTACTTTCTAGAAAAAAAGACAAATATTAACATTTTTCACTTATAATTAAAGAATCGTACATTAAAACAATATGGCTATTTTTCTCTTATAATGCAGATTTTTTAAAATGCTAGTGTCAATTCTTGTATTGGTAGAGGAAAATTAATTCCTACACATACAAGTTTAAACTAGTGCAACTTTTCTGGATAGTAACTGGCACTACTAAAGCTTTTTTAAAAATGCAAACAAATCAAACTCAAATTTATACTTCTTAGAATTATTGTTTGTAACAGTAAAAAATTGGAATATGACATAAATATCCAAAAATAAGGGGGTTGTAGGATAATAATACATCCATACAAAGAAATAAAATTAAATCATTATGAATACTGATATAGATATGTATTACTTATATAGAGAGATCTAATGTTTAGTGAAAAAATATGCAGGTTGAAAAATAGCATGGTTCAATTTTTTGTTAATAAGTGTGTGTATTTGTTTATGTGTGTTTATTTTATGAGATTATAACTTAAAAAATAGATGTTATTTGTTACAGTAAAAATAATATCAATAGGAAAAATAGGAATTGCTAAATATTAATTTGAAATTTTAAATTAAAAAAATGAAACATTTAAAAGAGGAATAAAAAATATGAAAAATTTACCACAAGTGCACAAAACATAAACACATCAGTTGGCAATTGGAAACATTTGCTTTATTTTTTGTCTCCCCAAGGAGTACCTGAATATGCTCTTGTGGAAAATATCCCTATAATATGGATATAACAAGTTTCCCTTAGCCACTCTCTTTCCCAGAGATAACATCTATTCTAGTTGTTGCATATGCCTCTAGGCGTTTTTCATATACTTATCAAATATATTATTTTGTTTAATTTTTTAAAAAGACAACCATATGTCTTAGACTTTTTGCCTGTCAGTTCATATAGACCTAACTCATTTTTTTTGATGCTGCATAATATTCCAGAGTACATGTACAGGATTGCTATTGAACTATTTTCCTTTGATAATTCCATTTATTCACTCCACAAAAATGTGTGTGCCTGCACTGTGCTGGATCTTGCGACAAAGCAAGAACAAGGAGGTCAAGGCCCCTGGCCTCAGAAGCCATTCTACTTGGGGAGCTCCATTTGGGGGCTAGAGTTGGAGGATCCCAGAGTTCTTGTTCAAGTTCATGGTCTTTTCAAAAAAATTAGTTTTGTTTTTTTTTAATTCAACCTTCTGGACACTATCTCTGTAACACATCTTCTCATACTAATCCTGCCTTTTAAAAAAAGCCTTTAAACTTCCAATCAGCAGCACCAGTAAGATCAATTCTGTTGGGTCATCAGTACCTCCTTGTTTTGCTGAATGGAGTGTGCGTTTGCAGAGGGCATGGAGGCTGGAGTTGGGTAAGGGAGAGAGGCACAGTGTATTGGAATAAGAATGTGAGCATCAGCGGCCTATGAAAGCTGACAGTCTCCTCCTCATCCTTTGAAAGCCTGGCACATGGTGGGAAATACTGCTTTAAAGATTCACCTGTGTGGTACCTGAAGCCTGGAGCAAAACCAGATGCTATCCAGAAATTTAAGTCTATGATTTTCTTATTTGTTTGGATGAGTAGGGACTCCAGCTCATTTTTAAATAACTGATTTTTCTTTCCATTGCTTAAGTTTCATAAAAGTTGGTTCTACCGAATAGTGACAGGATTGAAATGCAAAGTCATGCATGCTTAGAGTCAATTGATATCTGTGGGGAAAGTTATTATTATTTCTGCCTAAACAGGCTATATATCATGCTGAGCACTCCTACAGCCAAGAGTCTGCAATGGTTTTGATTTGAATGTGGTGTACTTTGGTTGGTCTCAGAAGCTCCGCAGTGTGGGCGTGGGGGTGGGGGTGGATATCCCTGTGTGTGCTTTTGTGTGCATTTATTTTGAAAAACTTAGAGGTTGGATTAAAAGCAAAACTTTATCTCAGATGAGAGGGAATGAGGTTTAGTCATCACTGTTATCCAGACCCCTTTCTCATTTCCATGATCAGAACTTTTATAGGGACTTTCATTTAAACACAGAGTAAGCACTTGTAATTAACTATCTCCATACCCTCCCCAAACCCCAATAGAATGAAAGAAAAGTCATTTTAATACAAAAGTATAAACAATAAACACAAAAACAAAACTAATAGGAGAAGACACAATGTCAGATGAGTGATGAATTCAGGGTGTTGTTACAAGTTGGAAAGTGGAAGCAAAACGGTAATTAGTTGAGTTAGGAGAAGGGCGGGATCTGGAATCTAAACATTTCTAGAAGAGGATATCACGAAGAAGTGAGCCAATGGAAGCGGCAGGTGTGGTAGCAGATGGACAGGCCTGGACTGAAAGGAGGAGGAAAGGTTGCAAGTCTGAGTATAGAACAGTCACATCGCTGGTGGCCTCTTTCACCATCCACCAGCAGGCACCCAGCCCTCTGGATGTCTGCAGGAGGCAAAGCCAGCGGAGGGAGTGGGAGGGCGGAAACATGACAGATGGAGACAAATATTTTGTGACAGAAATATGAATAAATTAAGTTGCATTACAACCAAATGTAATTTTATCCATAATATAACTTGTTTTGGATCAAGGAATTAAGTGCTTACTCTGATTTTATGCACATGATGTGTGGTGTGTATATTGTGTGTTGTGTGGATTGTGTGCGTTGTGTGTTATGTGTATGTGGTGTGTGTGTGGTGTGTATATTGTGTGTGATGTGTGTTTATTGTGTGTGTTGTGGCATGTTTGTGTGTTGTGTATGTTGTGTGTGTATGTGGTGTGTGTAGTGTGTATGGTGTGTCTGTTGTGTGTGTGTATGCTGTGTATGTTGTATGTGTGTTGTGTATATTGTGTGTGTGTAGGGTATGTTTGTGTGTCTGTGTGTGTGTAATGTCTAAACCTTGCCACCCTTATCTCTCTCAGCTCTTCTACAAGAGCATTCTTTTCATTTCAGTTGGTCTCCTAATTTTTCCTAAACACACTATCCATAATTTCATTTTCTTAATATGTGTCTTAATTGAAATATATTTTCACTCTTTCTTCCTCTTAGTGACCTGCCATTTAAGTCAGGCTCAAGCCAGCTCTCTCCATGTCATCCTCTCTGACCTCATCAGTCCCTGCCTTCTGCACCTGCAGCCTGTGGTTCTCTGGCATTAGGACACGTTGCCTGGATTGTCGTTTTACTTTAAGTAAATGTATTTTCTGTCCAAGTAGAACTAGTGTCCTACTTTTTGATTTTTGCTTTATTTTATCTCACTTCTACATAAAAAGGTAAGGCATATTTATTTTACCTGACTTTATAACAAGGTGGCTTTAGAAGAGGGAGGGAGGCAGTTATGTCTGTTTTTTATTAGGCAGGGGCTGACCCCGAATCACAGGTACCACAGTTTTATGTTCATCCTACCTTTTATGGTCTCAAAGTCCACCCCTGCGTATTTATGTACTGATCTAAAATTTAACTTTATGAAGATCATGTGCTCTTTTAGCAAACAGAAGTCCTCAACAAATCAGTTTTTTTCTTTAGCAGTTTTATTTTGAAATAATTTTAGATTTACAGAAGAGTTGTGCAGCTAGTACCTAGAGATCTTTTTCTGTTTAGATAGTACATAAATATGTTTTTTAACCAAAATAGGAACTACTTTGTTTTGCAGTCTTTCTTTATATCTAAAATATACGTGGGTATCATTTGTGTCAATATATACGCACCTATATAATTATTCTTAATGACTGCAAAGAAATTACAAATGTACCACAATTTGTTTAGCAAATCCCTATTTAGGCTGCTTAGGTGTTTATGCTATTTAAAAGTTTTTACTATTTAATAAAATGTAGTGGAGCTAAGTGTAGTTAAATACTTATGTTTGCCAGTTTATTTCCTTGGTGTAGATTTCTAGAAGTGAAGTGACTGAGTCATTGGGAATGTGTTTTTAAAGACTTCTGATGCACTGGCCAGATGGCCCTGCACATGAAAGTGTTCATTTCATTTGACTGTTAACTACGTTGGATATTATCTTTTTCATGTTTTCAAACTAGTTGAGAAAAATGGTTTTTTTCCTTTTCCATTGATTTGTATGTTTTTGATTACTAGTGAAGGTGAACACTTTTTTTTTTAATGTTTAATAACTTAGTATCAGATGTTAAATAAGTGAAATTCTTAAGCCTTGATGAGTGGTAGGATGTTGAGTGTGGAAAGCAACATAGGATGATCTTCAGGGGTTTGGGGAGATTGGGGCTCTGGGAATTGGGATCTCGAGGAGCAATAATACAAAAATGCGTGAGCAGGCTTTGGGAAACATTGAAAATAAGGAGCCTCCTTTGGGCCAGGGTGTGTTTGCGGTGCCCAGAGGACATGGGAATGGATTTTCAACGGGCAGCTTAATACATGGGAGGTTGGAACTCAGGAGTGAATTTGGGGCTGGAGATAGGATTTAAGAATCACTGACACACAGGTATTAGCAAAGATCGTAGTTTTGGAGGAGACCACCAAGCTGGAGCCATGAAGTGGAGGAGAAGAGGGCTGAGAAGATGAGCAGTAAGAGCAGAGTGGAAGAAGGTGAAGCAAGCGAGTCATTTAACCATTGAAACATTCAAATCTCGTACCTTAGAAGGCAAATAATATTCAATAATCAGCCTGAAAATGTACATGACACTTAGCTTCTTGTTTAACTTACTCCATTGGTTTTGGCTGATGTAGGTCAGTTTCAGTGGCAAAAATAAAAAAGTATTTCATTGCTTTAAAACTTAACTAAATTTAAAATATTAACTTCCTTCACTTTTTTTAATCTGAAAAATAAGAAGAAAAATCAGCACTTATTTGTTGTTTTGCCACGCATTCTCTCTGACCTTCACAAAGCAGCTCACGCCAGTGTTCTCTTTTCGCCCACATTTGAACAGATGCCCCTTTATCCATTCTAGGTGAATTACTGTTTGTTTTTCCAAATGTTACTTTTCCAGGTTACTTTTTAGTGTCTTGAGATTCCAAAAGAGGTTGCTTTGTGGGAATGAGCTCCCCTACTGACCCTGTGCCTTGAACTAAGCTAACACTTGCAGTAAGAGCATCTGACAGCTTTCTTGAAAAGTGCTGGATCTCTTGCCCCGATCCCATCTTCCCTCTGAGTGTCTACGTCATCTTTGTGTACTCAGCCCCTGCCCCTTTGGCTTCACCTCCTGTTCCCTTCCGCATGCCTGTGAACCTCAGCAGGACTCGGTATTTACTCTTTGACTCTCTCTGCTTCTCAAAGCTCCAGATAACTTCCCTATCCATCCATCCATAGCCCCTGAGGCCCTCCTTTTGACTTAGCCCATTTGGCAGTTCTCCTGCCAAGCATCTTTGGCCTCCCAGGGGCTGTTTAGACACACAATCCCTGAAGGTGCTCTCTCCTGGGGTGGTCATGGGGGCTTCTTGACCACCTCCTAGCAATGGACAGACTAGGCAACAATTTGCAATGAGTTCATTCATTCATTCGCTCATCGCACATACCACCTCTCCTTCTTCAAGCTCACTTGCTCTGGTACCCTTCTCCAACAATTATTGAATCACACAAGAACTCTACCTCTTTGGCCTGACTGCTCCTTATCAATCTGTGATAATGGAAACATCACCTTGTTTTCAATTCCTTTCTCCCTTGCTAACGTTCTCAATTCTTTGATCCTTTTACTTCCCTCTATCGTAATTTATGACTAAATTCTGCCTCTTATTACAACCACTATCCCACTCTGGTTAACCCAGGTACCCAACTATCCAACACTTCGGTGCCTTCACGTACTAGACGTTACAAGTTATCTGGGAAAATTACACACCAAGTGGAAGGTTTTCAATGAAAATTCACGACCACAAGCCCCATGTGAGCGCTCAACACTCCCTCGTGGTTCTGCTACATTCTTCACGGTATTTCCTACTTTTCAATTCTTCTCAAAAGTCCTACATCCTTTCCCCTCCACTTCCCTTTCTCTTACCCGACAATCTTCACTTCCAAGAAGCCAGATGGGAAATCCCTCACTTTTCCTTCACCAAAGCCAAACACCTGTCTGCCCCTGCATCACTGTAAGAGTGAGACATCACTGCTCTTTTTCAAAGGAAGCTCTTTCCCTTCTGATCGGCACCTTCTTCCCTCTCCCGTCTGCTCCAGGCTTTTGTTTCTGAAGCTACCCTGCCTCTCTGTTTGTGTTGTCTGCTTCTTTACTGGCTTATTCCCAAGGGGAATCAGACAGGCTGTTTTGTTTCCCATCTTTAAAGGACCTTTTATTGACCTGTCATACTCCTTTAGCTACAACACCATTTCTCTGCTTTCTCTCACAGAAAAACTTCTTGAAAAAGTTGTCTACATGTATTGCTGTAGCTTTCTCAATTGCTATTTTAATTTTCACTTTTCAAAATATAAAATATATTGGGAAATATATCATGCATTCAAGAGTATACAAAATATAAATGTATTTGTATATGTATATCTATGTTATTTGTATAAATATGATATATTTAGATAATATTTTTTCTAAGCCTATGTCTGAAATAGAATCTCACCAGCACCTTAGAAATCTCCTGTGTGATGTTCCTAAATCACATACCCTTGCCAACCCCCACAGAAGTAACCACTTTCCTGAACTTTGTGATAATCATCCCTTTCTCTATAGTTTTCCCATCTTTTATGTCTCCCGAAACTACACATTTTTTAGTTTGTTATATAAAACATATTATCGTATGCACCCTAGACTAGATTTTTTTTATTCCACATTATTGAATTTCTATTGTGTTGATGTGGGTGGCTGAATCATGTTCAGTATATAATACAGCATAATATGAATATATTCAGATTATTTATCTTTTCTATAGTTGAAGGATATTTGTGTTGTTTCCAGTTTGTTTCTTTTTTGTTTGTTAATACAAATAATGCTTCTATGAATATTATTGTATGTATCTTACGTGCAAGAGATTCTCTAGGAATTAAATTGCTGGGTAATAAGATTGTACACTTTTAGTCTAACTAGATATTGCCAATATTTCTTAAAAGTAGTTATACAAATTTATACTGTCCAAAGCATTCTATGAGAATTTCCATTGCTTCATGTTCTCAACAACCTTAGCATCATCAGATTTAATTTTTCTAGCTGTTGGATAAGACATGCTGGTTCACTGTGGTTCTGATTTGCGTTTCCCATATTGCTAATAAGGTTAATCATCATTTCAAATGTTCATTGACCATTTGAGTTTCTTCTTTTGTAAAATTTCTGTTTACATCTTTTTGGTTGCTTGTCTTTTCTTATTGAGTAATGGGAGTTCTTTATATCCTATGGCACTAAGGGTATTATAGGTATTGTAAATACCTTCAGCCACTTTATGTCTTGTGTTTTTCCTTCTTTATGGCATCTCTTGACCACATGTCTTTAATTTTAATATCCTAATTTATCAATTTTGTCTCTTATGATAAATGGTCTTTGCGTCTTGTTTTAAAAGACTCTTGCTGGGACCAGCCTGGTAGTGTAGCAGTTAAGTTCGCATGCTCCGCTTCAGTGGCTGGGGGTTCGCAGGTTCGGATCCTGGGTGCGGACAGATGCACTGCTTGTCAACCCATACTGTGACGGTGTCCCATATAAAGTAGAGGGAGACAGGCATGGATGTTAGCCCAGGGCCAGTCTCCCTCAGCAAAAGAGGAGGATTGGCAATGGACGTGAGCTCAGGGCTAGTCTTCCTCACACACACACAAAAAAACTCTTGCTTACCTCAAGGTCATAAACATCTTCCATATTTCTCTGAATGTTTCAAAATTTTGCCTTTCACATCTAAGCTTTAATTTATCAATCAAATACAAATGAGGCAAATGTGCCAGTTAAAAAACAAAGATTGGGAGTTTAGAAGTCCAATTATGCTTAAATATTCAGTCTAAAATTAATCAATAACTTTATCCTACAGCTGGAAACTCTAAGGACTTGGAAGACCCAATCATTCTTTAAACTGTTGCCGACTGCATCTCTGTTGTTGCCTTACATCGCCAGTTGGCCTGTTCATTTATTTATTGTCATTTTGCTCCTCATTTCTTCTTTCATCTCAGATGTTGCATCTGGATCACTTTCTTCCGCCTTGGGGCTTTCCTGTAGTGAGGAACTGCCAGTGGCAAGTTCTCAGTCTTTGAAAATATTTTTACTTTGCCCTTGCTCTTAAAAGATATTTTCGCTGGTGTATAGTTTTAGGTTGCTGATGATTATTTGACAGTATCATCCTTGTCTCCTGACCTCCATTGTTGCTAATGGGAAATCATCTGGAAGTCTAATTGCCACTCCATTAAAGGTAATCTGCCTTTTTGCTTCTGGTTCCTCTTTTTTTAAATTTGTTTTTTTTTCTTTGTTGTTGATATTCTTCAGTTTTTCTATGATGTGTCCAGGTATGGATTCTTTTTATTTTTCGTGGTTAGTATTTATTGAGTACTTGAATATATGTGCTGATGTCTTTGTGGAAAGTTCTCAGTAAACATATCTTCAAACATTGCTTGTTCCCCACTCTTTCTCTGCATTACTTATGAAACTCTAATTAGCTGTATATTAATCTTCTCAATATACTTTTCATTTCTCTTTACTTCTCTTTTATATTTTGCAAGAAATGAAAGATGAATAGACATTAACAGAGCAAAGTTGGGAAAGTGTAAGAGTATTTCAGAGGGAATGGCAGGCGATTATTTGAGAAGAGCTGAGAGCCTTGTGTGGCTGCTGCTCACAGAGTAAGGGGAGAGGTGTGAGATGCAGCGGAGACATGGGCAGGAGCAGGTTGTTTAGGGTCTTCTGCCAAAAAGCAGTGGGAACCGTTGCAATGTTTAGAGTGATGGTGACAGAATCAGATTTCTGTGTTGAAAAACTCACTCAGCCTTTGGAACAGAGACTGGATTGGAAGAGGGCCAGGCAAGATCTCAGGAGACTAATTAAGAGGCTACTGTAGTGTCCAGGAGAGAAATGTTAGCTTGTCCAAAGGCAGTGGTCCTGGAGATGAAAAGAAAGGTGTAGAATGAGAGATATTTGGGAGACAAAAATCAACAGAACTTCGTGTTTTGGAAGTTCTGGCTGCTACAAAAAGAATGAAATAGAAATAAAGAACATACTGTGATATAGAAAGACACAAGGAATCATTATTTTCAGACTGTAGGCTTAAGGAATCTTAAATCAGCAACTAAAAACCTGCTTGAATTAGTAAAGTTATTAGTAATCCTAAGTGTTCCCATCCCATTTACTTCTCCCTCTCTGGGTGACTATTTCAGCCTTTCTCCTCTCTCCTCCAACCTCTGTCATCTCTGTCTTCTTCCTCAGTCTTCCATCCTCCTCACCTTCCACTCATGACCGTGAAACTAAAAGCAATCAGAAGAGAATTTCCACATCCTCCCATCACCATACCAGCCCTCCTATTTATATGAATATATTCCCTTATACTCTTGTCTTTTCCCATGTGACTAGAGATGAATTATCTTCACTAGGCCCACGCCCTCCACTTGTGTACTGGCTTCTACTCCCTTTATCCCTCAAATCTCACCTTTCTCTTGGCATCATCATTTTTTCTACCCTATTAGATTATCGCTATCAGCATAGAAATATGACATAATTTTTTCCATTTAATGAAGACCCTCTTGGGGCCAATGCGGTGGTGTAGTGTTTAAGTTCACGCGCTCTGCTTCAGTCGCCTGGGGTTCACAGGTTTGGATTCCGGGCATGGACATATGCACCGCTTATCAAGCCATCCCGTGGTGGCCCCCCACATAAAGTAGAGGAAGATGGGCCTGGATGTTAGCCCAGGGCCAATCTTCCTCAGCAAAAAAGAAGAGGAGTGGCAACAGATGTTAGCTAAGGGCTAATCTTCCTCACACACACAAAAATAAATTAAAAAATAAAAATAAAAAAGACCTTCTTGACCCCATGTACCTATCCAGCTATGACTCCATTTCTCTGCTCCTATTTGCAGTGGTACTTCTCAAAAGAGTTGTCTGCACCCACTGAAATTTCTTCCTTCCCATTCCCTCTTGGATATACCCAATAGGTTTGTGCTACTACCTGAGCACTGAACGTACTTTCATTAAGGTCATGAGTGATATTCATGTTGCTAACTGCACATAGACTGTGGCCAATGGCTAAATGACACAGGGGTATAAATGGCCACCCCCTTGCTTCAAGGTAAGACAAACTCTGTGTGTAATCTCCGCTTCAGTCTCCCTGTGGGATCAGACGGAAGCTTATCTCCGGGAAAACCACATTCTTGCTTGGCTTTTCCTCCTTCTCTAACCTGGTTCTTGTGTCCCCTTCTCCCGAGGTCACTCTCTAAGTAAACCGCTTGAACAAATATCCTCTTTTAGGCTCTGCTTCTAGCAGCCCAGCGTAATACAGTTCCTCTGTGCCTCATCACTGGATGTTCAGAGAAAAACTTTCCACATTTGTGTCAAATAGTAAATATTTTTAACTATCATCATTAACCTTTACTAAGATACCAGTCTATCACATGTCTGAAATTTTCAGAGGTAAAGAAGTTCTGCCTAGGTCCTTCGATCTCCCTGACCTAGTTTCACTCAGGTGATGATATCTTGCTATTAAAATTGTAACTAGTCTCTAGCATAGTTCCCAATAATTAACACACATATGGCACATGGAAGGTATTTAATAAATATTTTTGAATGAAGGAATTATTTAATTTAACTCTCTAATGAACTTTATCCATTTGCCTCATACAGTCCTTGTTGTAGTTTGTATCTTCTGCCCTCTAGGATCTGCAACCTTGAATAGTTGCTGACTTCTGCTTCCACATAAATAGGACATAAACTAAAAACACAAAGCTTCTCTTCTTCTAAAAGACAAGCTCCTTGAGAATGCAAAAAGGGTCTAACACAGATGTCTTCATAAAACAGTGTCTTAGCAAACGTCAGTTCACAATGTCCAAGAACCTTGTGCTTGGAGGAATCTTAGTGGCCACTTATTCCAGCCACTTCGTGTTCTAAACTTTCCATCATGTGATGAAGTAACATATCTGTGGACCCAATGCAGGCACTCAGTGAGGTTTGTTAAATTCATTTCCTGGCAGCTTTGTTTATCTTTGGATGGTTTTATTTGGTAAAAATTTCTTCTTTCCTATTATTCATGCATCATCGTGATTTCTAATTCCCAACCATTGGTCTAAATTCTGCCAATTGGGGCAATATTGAATATATCTAACTCCTCTTCCACAGGATGGCCATTTAGATATTTGAAAATAATTATCTTATTTCGTCTGAGTTTCTTTGATACATATTTTTCTGTCTTTATTGAAATCCAACCCCTCTAGAGTGCTCTGATTCTCATCTCCTCTTGCTTCTCAAGGACTTCTATTCCCTCTCTCTGTTCCATTGTCAATCTCTCCCTCTCTAATACTTTATTCCTATTAGAACTATACATAATCTGGGATAGTATTTCCCAACCCAGACTCAACATCTCCTTTTTTATAACAGATATTTTACAATACTCTCTTTTCTCTCCTCAAATGAAATTCATTGACAATATAACTTACGCCTCATAAAAATGGTAATAATAATGCCGTAGCTGTAATAAAATAGAGAAATAAAAGGAATGCAATTTATAGTAGGGTAGTATATTTTAATATGCAAATGCTTGGGCTGTGTGGTAGGTAGCTTCTTAAATGGCTCCCAGTTAAATTATCCCTTTGTGTCATTCCTTTCCCTTGAGCGTGGGGTGGACCTAATGACTTACTGCTAGCGAATAGAATACAGCAAAACGATGGGATGCCACTTTCAAGATTACATTATAAAAGCTGACTTCCATCCTATCTCTCTCTCTGGATTTTGCTTACTCTGATGAAGCAAGCAGCCATATAGAAAGGATCATGTTGAAACAAACTATGCACAACCTCTGCCCCATTGCCACTGAGGAACTGAGGCCCTCAATCCAAAAGTCTGCATGGAACTGAATCCCACAACAACCACATGAATGAGCTTAGAAGTGGATCCATCCTCAGTTGAGCCTCCATATGAGACTGCAGCCCCAGTTAATATCTTGATTGCAGTCTTATCAGAGACCCTGAGCCAGAGGAGCCACCTGAGCTGTACCTGGACTCCTGACCTAGAGAGACTATGAGATAATAAGTGCTGTTTTTCTAAGCCACTAAATTTTGGGGTAATGAGTAACTCAGCAGTAGATACTAACAGTTCATGATGAATTAGTGAGATGCTTGCATCTGCTTCTAGGGAATCATTTGGACTTAGGAGAAGTAAGAGCAGAAGTCATTCTGAACAGAAAGTTCAAGAATGGAAAAGAACAGAGATCTGAGTGGACACTGATTAAAAACCAGTGTTAGATTAGAAACTAGTTTTGGGAAAACCAGAATTACTCCAATGTTGACAAAAAAATCAGCTCATTTACAGCCAAGCTGCTTTACATGATCTTCATACCATGTATTCCAAGTTAAAAAACTTAACTAATGAGATCCTTGATGTTTTACTTCCTTGAACAAGCACTGTGATTTTTTTATGGCACCTAAATGTTTTCCTAGACAAATTTTATAATCTTTTAAAAATGCATATCATCACTACTCTTTTAAATAGCTTTTTTCCCCTTAAATGTGTGCTAATTTTTGACTACAGCTGCACTTTTTCCTTCTCTGCTGAGCATCAGGATGTACCATCTTCCCTATTTGAGTGTATGAGGCCCCTCCTTCCCTGATGACCATGGGTAAAATCTTGGAAGGGCTTCATAGTCTGTGGTCTTTTCCCCACAAGTGCATAAAATAAGATGATGGGGAAATATCCTTAATTGAAGTGAATAAATTGATAACATGTCAAGGCAAGTTACAGACTGAGACTGTTACAGTGAAAAAATGAGGAAGTATGGTAATCTTATAAATGAGCTCAGCTTCGTTTATTATTTGTAAGTGTAGGGACAAAATAATTTTCTTTGTTATGATATGGGTCAGAGGTGGTAATGGTATTACAGAAAACAAATCTCCTCTTTGCAACCCACCTTGTTGTAGAGCCCACCTGGAGGCTTAATTTTGGATGAAATGTGTGGAAATTGTGCAGGACTCAAGGCTATCTGCTCCTTGCAAACAGCTCAGTACAAGGCAGGATACTGGCATCCCTGGCTCCTGCCTACTAAATGCCAGTAGTTCCCTTTAATAATTGACAATCAGAAATGCTCCCACAAATGTTGAAACTCCCTTCCAAGTCGTGGCACCCGCATTGAAAATCACTGCTCTATTATTTCTTTCAAATTCCTCATCAAGTCCTGTCAACTCTGCTGTCGGAATGAATCCTGCCGTTCATGGTATGTGATTTGTCCTTGAGCAAGACTCCAACCGAAGCTCAGGAAAGGACCTAAGTCAATCAGTGCATTACATTCATCTGGGGACAGTGGTGGTTTAGTGTACATGATCCAGTCAGAGCCAATGACACATAACGGAGCTTTTGCTTAATGTCTTGGGAAACAGACTCTGGTCTTCCCAGCCAACTTGAATGACAGAGGTTGTGGGGTGTGGAGCTGCTATCGTCATTTTGCGTCTTGTGGAGCCTGTAGTAAAAATCACCCCAGTGGAATGTATAGTTGGCTCTGCTTCCCTATAGGTGACTCTTTCCATGCTGTAAGTCCTGCTGGATTTGAGGAGGAGGATACTCTATTTCTCCTTCACAGGTTAGGGGGCACATAACCACATGGTCCAGGAAGAACTTGTGTATGCAATCTGTGATTCTAGTACTTTCATGGAACATTCTCATTGCACTGCCTTGATCTCTGGACCAGTTATGTGTTTCCAAGGCTACATCCTCTACCATTCGGGGAGGGAAGGAAAAGGAGGGTCAACACACAGGTGCACAAAAATAGTGTCCAGTCCTGATTATTTTGCTTATTGTCTCTCCCCCAACTAGAAGGTACTCTTCATAGGGACAAGAATTTTCACCTGTTTTCCTCACCACTGTATCCCTAGTGCCTAGGACAGTGCCACTGAGTGATGAGGAAAATATTTGCCACCTAAACGGTATTCATTGATATCCATGCCCTTTTTTTTTTAACTTTTTATTATAGGAAATTTCAAATACATAGAAAGTAGAGAAAATATAAGTGAACCTCCTTGTACCTGTTACCCAACTTCACAATTGTCGTGGCCAATCCAGTTTCATGTATACCTACCTCCACTCTCCCTCTTTGCCCCTCTAACTAGCTTATATTAAAGCAAATCCCAGAAGACTTCCACACACTCCTTTTAGCAGCTCTTCTCTAGTTTCTGGGATACTACTTCCTTGTTTATTATTTCTTTTCTTTTTAGCCATTTCTGCTTGGTGTCTGATCTTATGGGGAGCTCTGGAGTTAGGATGGTGCTTTAGAGTTGTCCCACCTTAAGGTCAAGAGGATAGGTCTTTATTACTCTCCCTGCCTCCATGGACTAGTCCTTGAGTCAGGGCTGCTTCCCAGGGAGGGGGCATGAACTTGGGTGAAGCTCTCTTTAGCTGATGTAGAGCAGATCTGAGTAGCTCACCACAGCATCCACAGCAGTCCACTCCTCATGCTATTATGAGGAGAGTTACCTTCAGAGAGTAGCTCTGGGCACAGCTTCCTCAAAACTTTGCTTGGTCTCTTTTCCTTGGATGTTACAAGAGGAAGATTGATGGGATGTGTCTTAGTCCTTTTGGGCTGCTCTAGCAGAATACCATAGACTGGGTGGCTTATAAACAACAGAAACTTATTTCTCACAGTTCTGGAGGCTAGAAGTCCAAGATCAAGGCACCAGCAGATCTGGTGTCTCATGAGGGCCTGCCACCTGGTTCATAGACGGCTGTGTCTTGCTGTGTCCTTACATGGTGGAAGCAATGAGGGAGCTCTCTGGGGTCTCTTGTATGAGGGCACTAATCCCATTCATGAGGGCTCTGCCCTCAGGGCCTAATCACCTCTCAACGGCTCTGCTTCCTAATACCATCACCTTGAGGGTTAGGTTTCAATGTATGAATTTTGGGGGCACAGACCTTCAGTCCACAGCAGTGTGAAATATAGACTCTGCAGCTGATGTTGAGATTGCAACCGACCGTCATTGTCTCCTCCTCTCCTACCAATTCCAGAGTGCCTGCTTCCTCAGTTGGCACCCCTGTGGGTACAGGTGGCTCACCTGGTAAAGTGACCTTAATTCTGAGAGTGGTAAACCCCTGGTTCCCATGCCTTTCTTAGGCTATGGCTGCTGCATTTGTCCACTTACCGTCAGTATTGGTCATGAGAACACCAAGAGATAGCTCAGTGCATTACCTGGGTACCAAATATATTCTTGTTTCCATTGTGTCAAAGCAGGGGCATCTCCTCTTGATGATCAGGGTCAATCCCTCTGCCAGGATGATCACTCCTTTTCTTGCCTGATGGACTTATCGCAGGAAGAGACTAAAGTGTGCAGGCTCTTCCATTCTTGAGTGTTCCACTTTTCCAGTGCATGCTTTCCTAAATAAATGACTATAGATCCCTCTGGCAAAGGACTATGGAAATCATCACTGTATTCACTTGCCACAGGGACTCCTGAGGACCTGAGCTCTCTTTATTTTTATTATTTTATTTCATTTTTATTTTTTGGTGAGGATGATTGGCCCTGAGTTAACATCCATGCCAATCTTCCTCCATTTCGTATATGGGATGCTGCCACAGCATGGCTTGATGAGCAGTGTGTAGGTCTGCAGCCGGGATCCGAACCCATGAACCCTGGGCTGCCAAAGTGGAGCATGTGAACTTAACCACTACGCCACCGGGACAGCCCCCTGAACTCTCTTTAATTAGTGGGTTCTGGGTCAGGAAGGTGGCTCAGGGATTGAGATTTGTTTTATCACTTCTTCTACCATCTGTGACAACAGTTCTGGCATTTCAGCTTTACTTAGTGTGGGCTACAATTTTTTCCCAAGTTCCAAGAGTCATCCTAGCAGTGTGTGATGTAACCATCTCCCAGAATCTTTGCCAGGGTGGCAAATCACATATTGCACTAGACAGTGCCCGTATAAATAAACTCGCCCTTATCCAACTGCATCTTTTGCTCCCTTTGATTCATCACCCTCAGGATCCAGTCCCGTAAACAATCTCCTGTTTGGCCAGTACATGTGGGCTGGATCCTGCAGCCCCCTAGGGTATATTCCCTTCTTTCCTCAGCAGGCCCAGCATTTCTCTGCCAGGTGCTGTTTGTACTGGATTCTAATTATTGGTCTGGTGGGAGTGGGAGGGGTGTAGATCCTTCAGGGGCCTGTGTTGTCTTGCAATGTAGAGACTTCAGCCTTATGTTCAAACAAGGGACAAGCACAGCCTCAAAAAGGAGACAGCCACCTCTGCAGGCTCACACAGCTCTGAGCGGGGTTTCAAGGTTTTGAAAGCATTAACTCTGAGTGCCCATCCAAGTCGTAGGGTCCTACTCGTCCCAGTGAGGCCCCCGACATTGTCATAGCAGATTTGCCGGGCCTGAGGATTCAAACTTCTTTGGAGTGCTGCTGTTCTCATAATTAAGTCCTGGGCATTGTCTATCCTCAGCTTTTTCTGTCATCAGCTGTAGGAGATAAGAGTCTCTTTGGATGGCACCAGTGAGGCTTTCCAGCTTTCACACTTTGCTTTCAATTGATGATTCATAGCCCTGAGCCTTATATTGTCTTTCTCTAATGCATCAATGACTCAGCAAGAGCCACCAGATTCCATTGTTCTCACAAGTGGAACCTTTTCTGAATCTCTCAAAAGCTTGGATATCACACCTACCAGGGCATTTTCTCCCGCTTGTATCCCTTCCCAGTTCATCACCAATGAAGGTTTTAACAATTGCGCTTCCCAGGGCAAGCTCACCCACCTCTCACCCAGCACCAGGGATGGGATGTTGTATCTGACTGGCAGATGGATGATCCAGATTTGTAATTCCATTTTAGAGTCTCTTTCTTCGGATCAGTCCTGGCACCAACTGTTTTAGGTCAGGTTCTCTGGGAAACAGACGCGGAGACGAGGATTTGTGTGAAACAAGCTTATCAAGGAAGGAGTGACCTCGGTGTCTATACCTATAAAGAAATAACGGAAGTAGCCTTAGACATTGAATTGTTGTGGTGGTGGTAACAAGGGCCTCAGTCAGTCCCACTGGGAGTCTGAGGTGGGATGGCCTTTAAGAGTGGTCCTACCAGGAGGGAGGGGCCGGCCTCTATATGCCCCCTTCATCGACCAGTCACTGGAGGCGGCAGCCCTTGGGGAGATGCCATGAACTTGCGCAGGATGGCTCTCTTCACTGAGGGCAGTTCCCTGAGAGGGGCTCAGCAGAGAGCCCGGAGTCAGCAACACTCCCAGCAGCTGGGAGTCGATGACGGGACCTGGGCAGCCACCACTGTCTCTTTTTAAACTCCCCTTGACCCGACTGTCTCTTATTAAGCATTGATTCTCCCCAGGCTCCATTCTCAGTCTTTTTCTTTGATGCGCATTTCTTTGAGCGGGGGCGGGGTGGGTCACATCACATCTACTCCCAAGGCCCCTGTGCCTGTACCTCCATGGTTTCCCAGCTGCTGGCATCCACTTCTGCTTGCACCCAGCCTCTTTGGACTACCCCTGTTCGCATCACCTGCCTGACTTTCTGATTCGCCCCCTAAACACTGCTTCTATATTTGTGCCTTAACTGCCACCCCTGCCCCACACGCTGTAGACTCAGGCTCCCGTCCTCCCATCTCCCAGCACTGGTATCACAGCCCCTCTGGGAGTGGGAATGGGATACATTACACGCACGTTTCCTACTTTGTGTGTCGGTATCCAATTTTGCTCTCTCCTTCACCTTCCAAAGCCACAGTCCATCCTCCACTGCTGCTGGAGGATGCTTTCTACAATACAAATCTTTATTCCTGCAGGAATAGTTATTGAACAATTGCCACGTCCTGCCTAGATTATTTTCTGTGCATGCTGTGGTGAGTGATACAGATAAAGTCCCTGCTCTCATCGAGTTTACATTTTAGTGGGGAGAAACAGGCAATTATAATGAAGAAATGAATGAATGGATGGATAGATAAATATTAGATAGTGATAACTTCTATGCCAAGTATTAGAATCTTCTGGGTACAGTTCAGACTCTAACTTGGCACAAAAGGCTCCTGTGGAGACAAGTTCTGGGTCCTGGTGAGGATTGGATGGGGGTTCTTCTGGCCCCCTGGATTTGGGCATTTGGGTGGTAGGCTCTTCCCAGAGGGCCAGACCATCTGCCCCAGTACCTCCCTCCAGTCTTCTCTTCCTTCCTTTATCCTCCAGGGATCCCCACGAGCTGAAACAATGTTGCTTATGAGCCACAGTGACAAAAGCCCAGCTGGCCTCAGCAGGTTCATTCTTATCAGTGACTGAAACCAGACAATTGACAATCCATTTCAATGGTGACTTTTGCCATTATTTTTGGGAAATGCCGAATAGGACATAACTTTTGGGAAGAGAGATTTTTTAAACTTGGGGGTGCAATTCTCATTTCTACTGAGCCGATCACTGGGGCTGCGTTTGCAGCCCCCACACTTAGCATTGTTCCCTCCTAGTCCAACACTCCTGCCCCAATTCTGTGTCACTGAGGTTATGGAAGGAGCTTGTGTTCAGTAGGAAAACTAAACAAAAACAAAATGAAACCAAGCGTATTATCAGCGGGTTCCGTGTCATGGCTGATAATTCCTCCAAAATACCGGTTCTCATCAGGAGCCTGCGATGTCATGGCCCTGCATTCGTCATTCCCTGGTGAGCACAGATGAAAGAGGGAGCAGAAATTCCCCTTCTCTCAGAAACGGAGGCTCCTGGCAATCTTGCTTTTTCAGGCCCCACCTTTTCTTATTTATCAGGACACCTAATCGCTAATCTGAAGAAACTGATGACTGATTCTCTAAATATCCCTTATGTCCAGCCGGAGCTCCTCTCCCTCCTCGCGCCTTCTCTTTTCCCCTTTAATTGGGCATCGTCTTCATTACCTTTTCTTCACTTCTCCCTTCTTTTCAGACCTGGGTCTCTGTCTTAGCTGCAGCTCCCCCTAGCGGCAAGTACGGTCTATCGCTCGCTGGAGTGTGACTGACTACAGCCCCAGCTTGCCAGCTCCCTTGCAGACTGAAAAAAACCCAAAAGGGTGAAGACAAAGCATTTATCACTCAGAGGAGGTTCAACTTTTCTTTTAACCACAACAGACAGTCCCGTCAGAAATCGTGAGATATTTATCTTTTATTATTTGATTACAATATACACACGAAAAATTGCAACTATATAAATCAAACTTGGCAGTGTAACATACAGTCAAGACTTTTAGGTATTTTTCTATTATTATACATAAAATATAATTGATGAAAAATAAAAACATTTTTATCTGAATGCTTGTATCTGAATTGCAATGTAAAAGAAGCTGATTCTGTTAGATTGACGGTGTTCACATTGATTGCCCTTTTGAATGGAGTCAACATGCTTTACTGATAAAACTGTAACACGGGGGTTATGCCTTTATTTCTGAGGCTGACGATAGTCTTAAGAAGGGTGGGGTGAGCCGTGTGATGTGAAAAAGGCTAGGAAGACCCTTCTGCAGCTAAAAATTTACCCTGCGTCACGTGACCTGAGGTGATACACTTGTCTTGGACTAAAGTCAAATATTTGTATTGGTAGGCAGATGCCATTAGAGTCAATTAATTATCAGCTCTTTCTAAAAGCCTAACTTTGAGCCATTGGAAAGAGGTGGAAAAACAGTCCTGTAAGGAGCTGGGCCGATGTTCGTGGCCCAGGGAAGCTAAAGAACAGAGTGAGAAGTGGGGACAGAGGAAGGGAGAGCATTCTAGAAGGTGGGAAAAGAGTGTGAAGAGGGAGCTCAAAGCTTTGCTTCCAGCTCTCCTTGGGCACAGCTTGTTAAGATTGATATTTCATGAGTTCTCATGAGAATTTCTCTTCCCAAAATGTCAGTGGTACAGGTCAGGGGCTGAAAGAATGAGCTTTGTTCTTTATTTTACCCGTTAAGTGTTAACTCATTAAATCCTCCCAACAACATTATGAGGTAGGCGCTATTATAACGTTCACTGTGCAGACAAACTGAGGCACAGAGAGGTTAAGTGACTTGCCTAGAGTCACTGAGCAGTAAGCGAGAGGCGGATTCCAGCCGGCAGTCTGGCTAGCACTCGTGTGCTTTGGCACACGTGCCGGAAATGCTCTTCCAGCTGGAGGAGCGCGGCTGGGGTTGGGAAGCATGAGCTTTGCTGATGGTAGCACCCCAGGCCAGACGACTCAAGCTCGTTGCAGTGGGTCTACCGAGATCTTCTAGATGACGCTGACTGTCGGTGCTATCAGGTCTGAAAGAGGAGAGTCTTGCACTGAAGCTGAATTTAGCAGGCAGGGTTATGTCTTATCCTTCAGGATTCCAGGCTGAATGCTATACCGATGAGCTGGAATCCGGTGGCCTCACTTTCTATGGGTTGGCATGGTAGAGGTGAGCATACTCTTAACCCTCCAATGAACACCAATTTCATCATTAAACTTTTGTAAAACAAAGACAATAAGATTTCTTAAGAAAGTCTTTTCATGGTGGTTTAAGTGTTTTAAAATGATCAATTTAAAATTTTCACAGCAGCAAAAGCTGGGAGAACTCATATACAGTGGCCTTGACCATATTTGTCAGTGTACAGCATATTGTTCTGGTGGAGCCAAGGAAATGGAGGAAAAAAACAGTTCCATGACTGAAGCCCACACTTGGTTTGCACATGCAGGCAGCCCATTGGATTAAAAGAACAATTAAAGAAAGATTGAACTCACTCTTGTTATAGTGACTTTTTATGCTTTATTTTTTTTCCAACTGTGATTTTATCTAGTCTGTTAGCCTAAACCTTTGTGGTTAGAACTGTTACCAGGGGTAAGAGATCTAATTCCAGATCAACCAGTGAAAGCTGGGTAGTTTAAACCACCAACATCTGCAACAGTTAAATATGACCCATGTCACTTCTGTTATGCAGTGATTCCTACTGTATTTCTGAAAATGTGCTCAATTGTCACATACTAAAAAGTAACTATTGGGCTAGTTCCCAGGGATGGTGGTACTCTTAAAAAAGTGATTCCAGCTCATATGTTCCTTAAAAACAACTTAAGTAAACATATGAAATAAGATTCCAATCCTTTCACCTCTGATTATTGGTCCATCTAAAATTCCATCCATTTGGAATGGATGAGGAGATGGATGGTATCCTTGGAAAACTTACAAGTCTAGATTAGAAGGCAGGTCAGTTTTATATTTTTGTGTAGAAAAAACTTTTTGCTCACAGAGCCAGATGGTAGACAGAATTGCTCTACTTAATTCTGGAAGCTGTTCATGAAAGAGCATGCACTGGATACATTGACAGAGATGAATGCTTTGGAAAGGACTTCCCCTGAAAACAGAAACTTGATTTGCAATTGAGGAAGGTTTGTCTGTTCCCTAAGTGACTGATCTTCAAGAAAGGCTTTAAGAAAGGTGTAAATTGAAAATTAAATCTGAAATCATGAGATTAGTGATGTCTTCCTGTGTACTTACACATCTGGGCCTATGATTAATTTCTGGTCATTTGGCAGGACTGTTATAAGAGATGACAATCTGAAACAAACTTCTCATACTCAGCACACAAGGATTGCATTTTTCCCAGAGTTTGTAACCAGGAATAACTCAGATTTGTGTTGCAAAGAGAAAATTAAGATAGCTGGGATATAGTCTTTGTGAACAATCCAGAATAATAGCATGCTTAAAAACTAACCAACACAGGATTAGCATTTTGCATTTTGTGTTCACAGACAGAAGTTCATGTGTATAGCATTTCTGTTTCCGGAAGTAATTAGGGGATTCAGGTAAAACCAATTATTTGTGAACACTTTGTTATATAAAAGAAGTCCCTGTGCTGAACCACACACGGGGAGATGGTAAATCAATGGTTCCTTCCAGGGGATGTTATATTTGATTACTCTTATAGTCCATAATATTTTACCCTTTTCATTTTGTGCTCATATATCAGTGGTTTATGAAGTAACAGACTCATTCTAAATGGAAAGTTGGCATGAAAACTCTCAATCCAATTATTCCTGTACACATTTTGAAACAAATCATTTTGGCCTTTTTGAAAATTTTACAGGAGGTGATAAAAATAGGAAATTTCAGGTTTCAGATGTTTTATTGCATTCTCGTAGCCTAATAACAGCTTCATTAAAAATAATTTCTCAATACAATGTGAACTTTGTGAGATGTCTAATGCACATTTGTTGGCTTTCTTTTTAAAGTTTTGTATGCAAGACAGTTGTGTTATTTTATATTTTCTGTTTCGTTTTATTTTGCTAAGGTTTTGTGAGGTATTGGATCACTATGCCCAAGTGCGTTGTTGTGAAGATTAGAGCCTGGGCTGTGGCCCTGCTCTGGGGGGTGAGGACTCAGGACCCTTTCAAGCTGAGATCACACACTTGCTAAGATGCTAGGATTGGTGTCAGGGCTTCTTTCAGTCTCCTGAACTAAGAGCCCTTCAGTTTATGGAATGTGCTGGAGGTGACGTGGGGGAAGCTCTTCTCTAGAGCACTCACATATTACAGAGCTTTTTGCTCAGTTATTAGAGGAAAACATGAAGGGAAAAGCAAAGGAGTCCCTCTCTCTCTGAATCTGGGAAATGTTTGTTTCACAGACTGAACAAATTTTAGGAGAGTGGAAAGGAAGCTTAAAAGTCATCTAATGCAGATATTCTTTTGAATTGTACTCAATTCTCCTCTCCAAAATCCCCCTTCCAAACAAGGTTCAGATATCTCCAGTGATAGGAAATCTAGTCTCCAAAGGCAGTGCCTTCCGTCCATGAACAACCCCAGTGTTACAGAGTTCTTCCTGCTATCGAAATGAAACCTGCCTTCCTGTAATTTCCACCCATTGTTCATAGTTATATGCCTCAGACTTGGAAAGAAACAGGCCTATTTTCCATTCTGTGACAGCCATTCAGCTCTCAGAAGGGAGGCAGTGGGTAGAGTGAGAAGGATTTGTGGGCAGACAGGGTCCTCTTCTCTCTGACCCTCGGTCTCCTCTTCTGTGAAATGATGATTATAAAACCTGACTTACAGGGTGGTTGTGAAGATTTGAGAAAATGTGTATAAGGCACCTAGCACAAGTCCTGGCATACAGTAGCTACTCAATAACAGATTATCATTATTATTACCATTGAAGATGCCTAGTACTTTCCCCTAGAGTTTTCTTTTCTTTAGGCTAATTAGCTTCCATTTTTTATCTGTTTTTCATATTACATAGTTTGGGCCTCTACATCTTCTCAAGTCATTCTAGTCTTGCCCAGTACATTTCCTTTTTTAGGCATGATACTTGCTGGAGAGCAGAGTTGAAACACTCCCCAGGAGCCGTATCACTGGTCATTGAAACTGTACTGGTGTCTACGTAGCATGCTCTATTCTAGTCCTCTCATTGAGGCCAAATGTTCAGGAAATGCCTGTAAGCATTTCATGGAATAAGAAAAATATGGAATTTTGAAACTAAAATTCATTCTCTAATATTATTCTGTTAAATTACAGCATACTCCTTCTGTGTCGGTCTTTGTGCCAGGCGCCTGCATGTTTCTTATCTTGCTTACTCTTCACATCAGCCTAGGGGGGTCAATATTGTCTCTATTTTACTATTGGGGACATAGGCGTTTGGAGAATTTAAGTAACCCATTTAAGTAAGGGCAGTATTCCAGATCAGAACTTAGGTCCTCTTACTTGGAACCAGACCCTTTCTCCCTACTGCACACGGAAGGAGTCCACAGTCTCACCTGGTGAGATGAACATTCTGGATCTCTTTTCATCTCCCCAACCCAGTATTTCACTCTCTCTCTTGCTGCTTTCCTCCTCCCTTCTCTGACGCGGCAGGAAGAGAAAGTGGCCGTGGTGAGGATGAAGGCTTTGTTGCCTCCTCAGCTCAGTGCAGGGCCAGTGGACCTGGTAGGGTTGAGATAACCCTATCAGTGAGTGAGGTGATACCAGTCTCTTGAAAACGAATGGGGCAAAAATCAGGTTCATGACCTCTGAGGCAATTCTGATATGAACCCAATGCAATCAGCACAAACCACAGCGAGGTGGATGGTTTTCGGGCAGTGGGAAATCAGTGTGCTGGGTGCTCTTAACACTCACTTACATGAACCTTCTCTGGAGAACTGAAGACTCCTGGAGGGGAGCAGAAAGGGTTTCTTCTCTTCTCTGCTGTGTCCACCACCAGCTTGCTGTTCCCACTGAGAGACAAATGGGAAATGCAAAATTATAGACCATGTTCAAACAGACCGCCTGAACGTGTTTTTGCCTCCAGAACGCCAGGCACACAGGCAGCTTAGAGCCCTCCCTTCCCCACTGCCCCCAAACTTCTGCTGTGCCTCCATCTCACTGTTTACATTTGATTCTCTTAACTGTTTCTCCAATATATCATGTAGCTCCCAGTCCCAAAAGGGTTTTTCATGAGACAAACAGAATTGCCATTCCCTGGTTGAGAGCGCCATAATTATAGTATCTCTGGGCCAATATGAAATGGACATTTTCAAATCATTTGAGAAATGTTCAAATTTAAAAATGCAATAGAACCTCAGTCTATGGTTAAGTGTTTAATAATATATAAAAAGCAAGTTGTTATAAAGGAAAAAATATGCCTGTAGCCAACATTCCCTATAATATAGACTCTAAAGCAATAAGTCCTAAATGTCAGCCTAGAAGGACCAGGATGCAGGTTGCCAGCTCGTAATAACATTCCTCTTCTTTTCATGTTGTTTCTTCTCCAGAGCATATGAAAACAAGTATAATAATATATTTTGCCTATAGGTGCCAAGACTTGTATTGTTCACTTCTAGACATTTTCCTTTATTGTATTTGGGAACAAAAGCCTGGCTATAGCATGAGGAAGAGTGTTGGGTGGAGATAGAATAAGAGAAAAGAACTGGACGCAGGAACACTACTGTACAGGAACTTAAAACATTCAGGAGTTTCAGAAACTCCCTGAAGACCCTTCCTTTGCTCAAATCTGTCCAGCTCTTTCAGTCATGCAACTCTATCTTGGCAAAGCCCTTATGTCAATCAGCGTTCCACCAGGAAATGGTGGCATCTCAAGTTAGGATGATTCGGGGGGGGGTGGGGCGTGGTTGAATAAAGGGACGATTTACACATGTGTGGGTGGGCTGTTGGGGAGTCCCAAAGACTAGTGCAGTAAACAGCGCTAATAAAACAGAACTGTTCCCACCCCTGGACCCAGAGGGACAAGGAGTGGGGGAGTTACTGAGGCCTGGGAGAATCATGTAGAGAGGACGACCTTTGGTGGATGGAGGGACACGGCCAGCTCCAGGGGACCCCACAGAGACAGAGCTGGAAGAATAGATTCTAATTCTCTTCCCAGTCTCCCATCAGGACTCCTCACTGGCCAAGCCTGACTGGAATTCAGAGGGCATTGTACTCCAAACAGGTCAGAGGGCAGACAGCAAAGTGAATGGGGCGGAGGGGGGGTGAGTGGGTTTGGAAGGGCAGATAGGCGATATCTGGCACAGCCTTGAATGCCGTGGCATAACATAAAGGCAGGTACATCATTCTGGGCTGGTCAGTGTTTTGCCTAGTCATGTAGATTATAGACTTTACCAAGACCGTGTTCCTGCAGAATCATAGACAGTGTTCTCTTTTCCCCTTGAATCATGATTTAAAGTACTCTGTGCCTGAAAAATTATTGCTTGTTCTTAGAGTTTATGTGTGTGTGTGTGTAGTTCTTCCTGAAGCCCTTAGATGTGAATTGGAAAACTGGACCATGGCCTGAGGGACGAGCAGGCTTGATGTTCTCTTTCCTTGTGTGGGACAGAAGACAATGAATCTGGGCTCAGCACAGAGTTTCTGGAATTGTGCTGCTAGATTCCCACATATGGTGTTATTTAAAACTGACTGAGCCAGACTTGGGTATTGCTCTGTGAATTTTTGTCATTGTTTGGTTTGGGCCTCCTGCGTTAGACGCTAGAGGGTGGGACATGGGATACACCCTGAAGGAAATAGCTGTGGCTACTCTCATTGAGGTGAGCCTGGGACTAGGAGAGGGAACTCTCTCTGGGACTATGAGGAAGTCAAGTCTGGACTCAGAGGTTTGGAGCCACCAAGATTCCCACTGATGGAGAGAAACATGGCTTCCCCCAGGTGGGCGCCCTGGGCTGGGGAGGCTGGGCAGGGTTGCTGAAGTCCGGTTGAGACCTGTGTGTGCCTGATTCTAGCAGCGACTGTGACACATGGTGCGGTCTTTCTGCTAGCAGTAAACTTCCATATTCTTGTTAAAGGTTGGAGTTGCTGTCATTTGCACTGGGGAGATTAGGAAGGCAGAATTCCTTCTTCAAGATGGTGTAGGGTATCAGGGCATTTATCTTTGGGAGATGCTGTGTCCTGAAGAGCAGAGGCAACAGTGTGGCTGCAGGAAGTCAGGAGGCCATACCCAAGTGGGCAGGTAGGGCCAGAGGCTTTGCCATAATTACATAGATATTAAAAAGAAGTGTGATCTCATTTCACAGTCACAAGCTAGTGAAGCCAGCTATATATGCAAAATATATGTTATCAAAGCACAACTTCTTTTCCTTCAGTCTTAAGTGTCTTATTGCTCCTACCAATTACTTGCTCTACTTAATAGATATTCTTCACAGATGGGTAATAGCTTATTGTAGAAAATAAGTTAGTAGACAAATTCTCTTAGAACCAGGGTGATAGTGGGACGTACCAGGCTAGTATATCCCAAGCCTAGAAATCTGGGAAGACGTATAGGGTTGAGTGGTAATATGGCATGGAAATGTAGACTTGAGGCCAGAGTTTGTTGTTGAAAGTGTGGGCATGCAGGGACATGAGTGTGAACACGGAGAGCATTGGCCTCATGGTCTGGCTAGCGTAGGTTTAAGCCTACCCTGAAAAGTGACAGTCAAGCTCAGTGGCCTTGCACAAGTTATTTAATCTCTCTATAGTTTCTTCATCTGCAAACAGGCATAGCAATAGCTGCCATCTTATAAGGTGGTTGTCAGGATGAAATGAGTTGCTATATGTAAAGTGCTTAGAAAAGTGTCTGGAACTTACTAGGTTTTCAATTCATTCACTCATTCATCATTCAAGAAATGTTTATTGAGTTATGTGCCAGGAACTGTTTTAGGCTATGGATAACACAGGTGAAAATATTTGCCTGCATGGAGCTTGTTATTAGGGACATAGGGGCATAAAGCTCTTTATAGTTTCATCCTTTTCTTCACATCACACACTTCTCATATTTTGAAGAGTTGTGCAGGTTACAGGCTGTAAGCTGTGTATGGGCCTCGCTAGCTTTGCTGATGTTAGGCATTTCTGATTCCTAGCTGAGACTGAAGGAAGAAATACATTCTTATTAAAATTGTTTATTCTTTCTGAATTGCTGATGCTTCCCTGAGGATTTATGGGTTCAACACTGCTGAAGTGAGGATTGGAAGTTTAAGTCAATGGCTGACCTAGTTAGCCACCGTACTGGAAAGAAAAGCCCAGCTTATGGTGGCGTTGAGTTTGGGCAGTTAAGCAAGAGGAGCTTCCAACTTTTGAACTTTGGAGTAGGAAGGGGGGTGAAAGTTGACGTTTTCTACAGGTTTAAAAAACATTTTTATTTTTTGTGGGGGGCCTTCTAGCAAAGGCCTACAGCCCCCAATTGGATTAAAACCCACAAAGAAGCTCTCCGCAACTCCATGCCACATGGCTATAATTCACGCCAACATGTGCTCTTTGGCATAGAGTCCTGGGTTAAATGTTTACAAATCCTGCACTTGGTTTAGGGTTGCGTCTCAGTGTTCGGCTCTCATATGCTGTAGTTGTATTAACTGATTCCAGGAAGAGAAACTGGGAAAAGATTTGCGAAAAGCAAAGAAAGAAAACCAGCACTTTCTCATCTTTTAATCATGGAACTTGGCGTGGGAGAATCTCAGCCTTTTCAAGTTGATCATACAAGGTTTATTCATTTATTTATTCAACAAACGCTTTGTGAGAATCTACTCTGAGCAGGTATTGCACCTCCTGTTGGAGGTAACACGGAACCAAACAGCAACAACAAGACTGAGAAGTCGTGGTTCTGGCCTTCGTTGGAGCTGATGACTTAGTGGGAGAGACAGCTATTAATCAAATCTATTGTCATGGTGAATGTAAAGGTAACAACGGGAATGTTTCTAAGAAGAGGTACATAGTTTAATAAGAATGAATAATAGGAGAAATTGCTTCAGCAGGGAAGTAGGGTAAGCTTTCTTAAGGGGGGATAATTTAGCTGAGCTCTGAAGTAAGAATAAAAGTTAACTTGATGAAGAGGGAGTGACGGGAAGCAGAGGGTTCCAGGAGAGGAGGGCACATGTGCAAAGACAGTACATATAACATCACGGAGGGAGGCTGGTGGGGTTGGAGCACAGAGAGACAGAGATGGGGAGAGAGGGAGAGGGAGGGCCAGTTCTGTGGGCAATGAGGTTGGAGGGGAGGGAACACCAGACCCTCCATACTTTATGGCACACATTTGGGATTATCCTAACCGAAAACCACTGAAATGTTTCAAGGGCTGATATGAGAAGAGTTAGGTTTATTGGGGGGTACAACTTGTGCAAGATTGGCAGGGAAACCTCCAGATTGCAATGCAGGTCTGTTACCTGTGAAAGGAAAGAGGGGAGCAGGCAGGATTAGGCAGGAAGAGCCTCAGACCGGAAGGGAGATGTGCCAATTGTCAGATGACCCAGTGGGGAGCTGTCTTAGTCTGTTTGGGTTGCTGTAATGGAATATCACAGGCTGGGAAGCTTAAACAACAGAAATTTATTCCTCACAGTTCTGGAGACTGGAGGTCTGAGATCAGGGTTCTGGCATGGTTGTGGGGAGGGAGGGAGAAGGACAGAGAGAGAGAAAGACAGAGACAGAGAGAGAGAGAGAGGGAGAGAGACCTTGTGTCTCTTCCTCTTTTTGAAGGAACACTAATCCCATAATGGGGGCTCCACCCCATGACTCCTCTGTACCCAGTCACCTTCCAGTGTCCTCGCCTCTACATACCATCACACTGAGGGTGAGGGCTTCAGCATACGAATTTTGGGAGGACGCAAACATTCAGTCTGTAACAGAAATCATAATCAGTTTACTGAAATCCCTTTTAAATTAGTTTATGGAGAATAAAATTATTAATAAAATACAAATTATACATTTTCCACTGTGGTGCTTAAAGTAAATGACGTTGTTTATTCCCTAAAATAAAGCCTGGATGCATAAAACAGACCACATTGTAGGTATTGCAAATGTATTTTGTACTAAGTAATATTTTAGGAAGGTGATTAGAAAATTAATGTAAAATTTAGAGTATCTTATTTTGCACTTTTCTGGGGTATTTATGAACAGTTGATGTTTAAAATACATGCTAAGAGGTATTGATAATTTATCATATTACTCTAAAGCAGTAACACAGATTGAAATTTTCTAATCAATTGCCTGGTGATCACGTAAATGCTGCAGAAATGAGTCACTATGATGGCTATAAAACCAAGCTACCCTCCAGTGCAGACCCTTTCCTTGAGCCCCAAATTAGAGAGCTTCGCCCATATCTATGGAAGACCAAAGCCGGTCATGGTTTTTCCTGTTTTGCCTCTTGGGACCTTCTTCCCCACCACCCACCATCCGCTGGCTAGGTGCTTGTCCAAATCTACCCAACCGCACAAGCCAGAAACCTGGGAGGCACCTCAGGCTACTTACTTCCCTTTCATCATGTTCCGCTGGACACCAGATTCTACTTTTTGAAGTCACTGGGATCCAGCCTCACCTCTGCACCCCACTGACACTGCCTAAGCTCAGGCACTCTCTCTCAGCCTCCTTGAGCTGGAGCCTCTCACCTGGCCTCCCTACCGTCAGAATTACCACCCTCTCGAGCAGTGGCTTTCAAAGCAAGGTGTCAGGACCAGCGGCAGCAGCTAGACACTAGTTAGAAATGCAAATTCTCAGTCTCTGTCTCTGACCTACTGAATCAGAAACTCAGGGTGGGTCTGGCAATCTGTGTCTGAATAAACCAGGTCCTTCTGCTACTAGTAAAGGTGGAGAGCCACTGCCCTCGTTCATCCTCCACTGTGGATTCTTCAGATCCGAAGCTGATTTTGTCTCTTCTCTGTTTGAAACACTTAAATGCCTCCTGGTCCTCAGGAGACAACGTTCACATTGGGCATGAAATAGTTCCAAGCCCTTTGTCATCTGCCTGCTGCCTCCATATACAGCTTTTGTTCTGCTGGCACACTCCCCTTCCCACAGTTGCTCTCTAGTTAGTAGAAACGTATTGTTTTTTCAAGATTCTATGGCTCTTTCTTCTGCACAGCGGCTACCCACACCATTGTCTTCATTTCCCTCTTCCACTTGCTGCCTGGAAGTTCTTTCATCCCTCATGTTTCTACCACCATGCCAGTAGTTCCCCTGAGTAACCTTGATTGGGTTGGCCACTCCCTTTCCAGGACTTCCACGGAACCGTGTGCACACGTCCCTCCTGTAATGTGCATCTGCCCCCCTTTACCGTGAGTGCTCAGAGAGCAGGGAAAGGCACATCTCTGTTTCTACTTCTGTGCCCTTGTTGCTTGGCGCTGGGTCTAATGATTACTCGATCCTCAGTAAATGTTTGTTGAACCAATTAAACTGAGCTGAGTGGTGCCCGCTGGCTCCCCATTCCTCTGGCACTGGTACTGTCATTGACTTTGCCGTTGCATTTGTACTGGCTCTGGACAAGTCGCTCACACTCTCTCTAGGTTGAAAATGACAGTATCTGGTTTGTCAGTCTCACAAGATTTTTAAGGATCAAATGAGGAGCCTGGAAAATTCAGCTGAATTATATCCCTTTGGATACAGACACTGGTTTGAGTTAAGTCTGAGTTTTCTCTGCCTTTCTGGATCCTATAATTTGGACAACTTGCAACCTGATGGCCGGTCCTTTGTTGCTCAGCCCTGGCCATGCCTAGACCCACTGTCACCTTGTTCCATCAAGACCAGTTCCTGGGAAAGTCCTAATTCCCATTGAAAAGGGAAGGATAGGATAACGAGGAAATGCTATGGGAAATCAAGGCTTGGGATAGTGGGGAGGGCCCCCGTCCAGGGGCGAGCTCCAGGGCTGCTCAGGGAAAAGGTCAGCAAAGGACACGAGCAGAGTGTGCCATGGAAAAAAAGAGGGAGGCAGCAGTGACTCAGGACAGGGCCATATGTCACAGAGCCCATATGGGCATTCTGCTTTGCTTGGTCTCTCTCATTTCATCGTCCCACTGCCCTGTGAGGTAAGGACTATATTTTTTTCCTAATCAGAATAGGAAAAAGAGGTTCTCAGAAGATGACAAATCTCCCCAAATTCCCACAGTGTCAAAGCTAGGATTTGATTCACAACAGATCCACTGATGCTACTGCCTGATCTGATGGTTTTACAATAGCTTAGGCTGCGGTGAAATAAGCATGAAACTAGCAGTGGAGGTGTGCTTCAGAGCTGGTGACTTCTAGCAAGAAAGACAGTCATTCACCTTCTCATTTGTTCATTTATTCATTCATTTTTCATTTATGAGAGCCAGTATGGGACAGTGGTGGTTATGGATTGGATTGTGTTCCCCCAAAACTGATGTTGAAGTCCGAACTCCTAACACCTCAGAGTATGATCTTATTTGGAGATAGGGTCTTTACAGAAGTAATCTAGGTAAAATGAGGTCGTTAGGGTGGGCTCTAATCCGATACTACTGGTGTCCTTATTAAAAGGGGAAATTTGTACATAAAGACATGCACAGAGGGAAGACAATCTGAAGATACAGGGAGATGATGGCCCTCAGAGGAACCAACTCTGTGGATACCTTTGTGGGACTTGCAGCCTCCAGAACTGGGAGACAATAAATTTCTGTTGTGTAGGCCATCTAGTGTGTTACAGCAGCCACAGGAAGCTAATATAGTGGTTAAAAGGTGAATTCAAAAATCAGAATGCCTGGCCACGAATTCCCCAGCTTCGGCATTTACTAGCTTTGTGACCGTAAGCAAGGTATTCAGTTTCTCTGTGTTTCAGTTGTCTCTGTGAGATGAGGCTGGACGTGCCTCATAAACTTGTTACAACAATTAAACATGTTGAAGCACGGAGAGCACGTAGATAGTGCTTATCCCGGAGAAGAACCCTCTCCATGTTGGCTATTTCTACAGATGATCTCAGTGTGCATCACAGCCTGCCTCTCCTCCCCCGCAGGACTGCACGTCACTGTGGGAACACACGTGAAGGCATGATGGGCTTCTGCTCACTGTGGTAATGCCACGGTACCACGGGTGACGGTGACACTGTTGATTTCTCCTCTTTCACAGGCAGGGAGCAGGGTAGGCTGCCTACTAGGGGACTGTGTCCTAGTTCCACGGGTCAGGGCCTCACTCAAGCTGGGGAAGGAGAAGAAGGGGAGGAGAGAATGAACCTTTTTTGAGGATTTCCCAGAGTATCCATTTCCTGGGGCTGCCATAACAAACTAGCATATACCCAGTGACTTAAAACAACAGAGGTTTATTCTCTTATAGTTCTGGGAGCCAGAATTCTGCAGTCAAGGTGTCAGCAGGGCTGCGCTCCCTCTGGATGCTCCAGGGGGCAATCCGCTCTTGCCTTGGCCAGCTCTGTGGCCCCAGGCGTTCCTTGGCTTTTGCTGCATCACTCCGGATTCTTCTCACAGCCGTCTCCTCCTTTGTGTCCGTGTATTCTCCCCCTCTGCCTCTTATAAGGACACTTATCATTGGATTTAGGACCTGCCTGGGTATCCAGGATGATCTCTTCTCAAGATCTTTAACTTAATTACATCTGTAAAGACCTTTTTTTCAAATAACATCACACACAGGTTCTGGGGGTCAGAAGTGAACGTATTTTTGTGGGGGGCAGCACCATTCAATCCAGGACGGCAAGTATTTTATACAAATTATCTAATTTAGTCTTTATAACAGCTCTACAATATCTGCATTTCGTGGATAAGTATACTTAGAAAAAGAGGTTGGCTGCCTTCCCCCAGTGTAGTGACAGAGTGAGGATTCAAATGTTGGTATTTATGACCTGCTGGCCCGTGTCCCACCCTCTCCCCATGCTTTGAGTTAAGCAAACTGTGTAAAACCTTCCAGAGAGAACCATCTTGCTTTAGGTCATGGGCACCCCAACACAAGGGTCACATATGAGAACGAAGAAAAGAATAGGGCTCGTGCTTCTTTCATAAGATACCAGCTGCACAAGAAATACAATCTTCTTTGAAACTGACAGTTTTATTTCTCACATTTGTTTGTATTCACAACGAGGACATTCACTTCTCATATTTAACTTACAGCTGGTAGCAAAAATCTTTGAACTATGCTCAAGGTTCATGCCAAATATTTTAAGATTCAAAGGCAGACAAAAAAATTGTCATTTACCTCAGCAAATTTTTCCCTCTTGCCTTATTGCCTGGTTTATTCACACTTGCCTTAGAGCAAAGATATTTGAACAAAACTAAGTTTTCTGTTTTTTAATGGGAAACTCTCATCTCGCATCATCCATCTTAAAAAAAAAAAAAAACACCAAAACCAATGTATATGGTCTTTAGTTTAATTCCTTTGATTTTTCATCTCATGTACAGATATGTTTTACACAGGATGCCAAGATTCCACTCTTCTTGCCTTGGCCGGGGAATTCTGAAAAGACAGAAAAACAAAACAGAAACACTAGATTTTCAGTTCAGAGTTTGAAATACAGCTCTTCTACTCATGAGCTCTGTGACCTGGACAAATAAGTCCAACTCTTTGTGTCTCTGTTTCCTTATCTGTAAAATGAAGTTTAATAATATTTATCTCGTAGGCTTCTGCTGCAAGTGAAGTAAGATCCCACAGTTAGATCAGTGTAGATGTCACTGGGATAGCACATACTTAATCCAGACAGGCTTCCTCCTTCCATTCTTCCTTCTTTTCTTCATTTGCTTAGAGTATTCCTGTGTTCTGTCTCCTGACTGAGTTTTCCATTGTTGGCAACCAAACTTTTTCCCAAGCTGTTTTGAATTCTAGAACAATCCTTGTTATTTGGTCTTGGTTTCTGTATTTTTCAGAAAAGTCAGCCCTTTTCTTTTGACTTTCTGCCTTCTAAATTTTCTGTCCTGGCATCCTTACTTTTTACTAACTCCACAATGTGTTTCTGGGATAACGTTTGTGTGTAAACACAAGGCAGTTTAAATCACTGAGTCTTTGTTTCACTGGAGGAAGAGGGGGGAGGCATGCAAAGGAGGGTGAATGTTTTTTAGTCTCTTTTCAAATTTTTGAGTCAAATATTTCTCTTTCTGGTTTAAAATGCTGTTACAAATTACACAAGCCTGGGATTGGCCCAATTTTACCCTTGTGGAGAATGTTTAGCTTAGCTTTATCCCACTGTGGATCGAACAACTGAGGAAGGAAAGCAAATGTCTTCCCCTCTGAGCAAGACGACTTTGCCTTCTTCCAATGGGGACCATGGCCACTGGAGTGGGTGGAGGGAGAATGTACAGCTCTGGTCCTTTTAAAAGACGAGATGACTTCCAGATTGGCATTGCCTGAAGGTAGGGAAGCCTGTCCACTTTTACAGATTCTCTATAAATTCTATCCTTGAACTAAACTGGACACTCAGAGAGCTGTATAGTTGCTTCAGAAGTGCTTTGGACATGGTGTTCATTTCCTTGGGATGCTATAACAAACTACCACAAACTGGGTGGCTTAAAGCAGCAGATATATGTTTTCTTACTTCGGGAGGTGAGACATCTGAATCAGAGTGTTAGCAGAGCCGTGTCCCGGCTTCTGGTGATGGCCGGCAATCCTTGGTGTCCCTTTGCTTGCAGCTGCATCACCCAATCTTTGCCTCTGCCCTCATGTGGCGTGCTCTCTGTGCTGGTCTCTCCATCCCTTCTCTTCTTTAAGGACACCAATCACATAGTATTAACAGCCCATCCTACTCCAGTGTGACCTCATCTTCATTATATTTGCCAAGACCCTATTTCCAAAGGTCACATTCACAGTGACTAGCACTAGGAATGTCCCAGCCATTCACAGTAGCTAGGACTTCAACATGTCACTTGGGGGGACTCAGTTCACCCCACAGCAGACATATAGAATTGAGTCTACTGGCTCCAAGAGTAAGCAGCACACAAGGTCTAACTCATGGCTAGTCCATGTGAAGAGGGGGGTGTGTTGGAGGTAAGGTGCCTGGATTTGAGGAACACACCTGCTGCTTAGTAGCTGTGTGGTTTGGCCTCTCAGGTTCTCTGTCTATGAAAGGGAGTGATGGGGTTTCTCCCATCTGGATAAGATATCTGTTATGTAGGTCAAATCACATTACTTTGTATCATATTTAAATCTTCATAACTTGGCTCCAGACCACTTTTGTCTGTCATGTCATCTTTGTCGTGTCATCTTTGATTTTATCCCTCTGTTTATGATGCAGGCACCCATGTGACTGACATCTCCATCCTTGGCTATTGCAGCTCCTTGAGCTCTTAATGCCCTTGGCACCACTCATTCCTCCCACCATGTTTTCTCTCATCTCCCCCATACTTGCCCCAGCCTAAAGTAATTGATTCCTCAACAACAATTCCCCAGTGGACCTAGAATATGCATATTTTTATTCAGCCTGGTATCACAGCCACATATCTATTTCTCCTGTAGGACTGTCAGATCCTTGAAGGAAGGAATGGTGTCTGTTCCTCCCCACTACGCCCCCCAGGTTGCTTGATAAGGACTTGCTGGATTAACATCCGATCAAACAAAATCATGTGTGTATAAATGCATCTCAAGTGGCAGAGGACAAAATGATGATGATTATTACTAGACAATATAATTTGAGGGAGACTGAAAAGACCACCTGATGAAAATGATCTGTTACTAGTCTGCCCCAGTGCCCTAAAATTCTGCTATGGGAGCACCTCCTACAACCTTCTGGAGACTCACTTTTTACATGGCTCACCCACACGTGTCCTGGGAAGGACAGCATTTTATCATTCATTGTCTCCCAGTGGAGAGCAGGTCTTGGGGGGCGGGAGGTGTAAAGAAAGTCAGGTTTGAAAGAAGGAATAAATCAGAAAGAATCCCAACTAAAGGGGACCTCAGGAGCCCTGTGTGGCATTGTGATGTTGCAGGCCTCCTTTCTGGTTGAGAGTGCCTCACCAGTCAGTAGTTATTTTTGGATATCAGCCACGTTGTGCTCTATTATGACACTCCACACATCCACAAAGAGAAAAGGATTGACCACAGGGCATTCCATTCTCTTCTTTCATCTCCAGCCCCTTCTTGGGGATCTCCATGGAGCTGATGTTTTGTCCTGATGGTGTGATTGCCAATCAAGAGCTTTTATGTATGCTGAAAATTTAGTGTCCAATCAAAGCTCAACTGGGAAGACCTTATAGGGCTGGAACCAGCCCAGACCGATCTCTGCATCCTCATTCCTCCAGCCTCACACGTGACCTTCATCACCAGGAGGCTGCACCAGGCGGTCAGAAACTGAGAGCCCAAGAGCAGAGTCTCTTTCATCCCAGGCAGGATGGGAAAGTGTCTTTATTCTCCCAAGATGCAAGGATTTATGCTGACTTACTGATCAGAGCCCAGGACAGAATTTGCCTTTACATCTAAATAAAATTCACTTCCATGAATTCCCTGTGGCCTAGGGATATTGTGATGGCTGTTTTCCATTCTTTCTTTCTTAATCCTGATATTTTATTTCCCATATCTGCTTACTGAACAGCTAACCAAATTCACCGTGCTGTCCAATTTTGTCCCTCTACCTCCCTTCCCCAGCTTCTCTAATAAAAGGCTTGTTACTGTAATGTTTTTAGTCTGTGTAGCTCATCTAGGTTGTGTGAAAATTACAGTTTTGTATGAAAGCATTTAGAGTCATTTTCTTTTTAAATTGTTGCATGCTTTTTTCTAGCTGAAAATATTCTATTTCTTCAAAAGATATGTGCAAACTAAAAGTGAATATACTCTCTGATTCTAATGCTTTGCTTACTCAGAAATCTGCAGTATAAAAATGCTATTACTATCGATGTAGGCATAAATTTTTACCCCTTCTTTTTGATTCCTTTAACACATGGTGCATGGCCTTTGCTATATTACGGCAGAGTTAATTAAGTTTTAGGCTTTTAGCCTAAATCACATTGCTGCTTGTTAGGTGTTCCTAAAATTGTTTTTTTTTTTTTTTCTCTTGTTGTTGTTACTTTATGCCTCTATAGCAATTTAAACTGCATTAAAAACAACAACCAAATTTAATATCACCATAAATAATAACCAGATCTTAAAATTCCACTTTGACTTAAAGAAATCAAAAGCTATATGTGAATTTTATGTTTTCTATAGTGTCTTAATCTCTCTCTGACTTGATTATTGTGGGTATTTAACAAGCAAGAGAAAAACAGATCTGACAATAGTAGAGAAAATAGGACAGTAAAGTTAATTGCTCCATTTATAGTAGAGCAAGATTACAGAGCCAGTCCTGTGAAGATCAGTGTGAGGGTTTAGAGCACCAGTGTAGGGATGCAGACCATTTCAAGCTGATCTCCTGCTGCATTATATGATGTTGCTTTGGAACCAGCATCACCTGCAATTCTTGTTTCTCTCTCTGCCGTCTCCCTCCACCATCTGACGCGCTGTTGCAGGTGCTGTCTTTTCTCTCCCTCAGCACCTGCTCTGCCTTCCTGTATGACCCAGCCAGGAAAATGAAAGTCCATGTCTCCTTAACACCCTTGCTGCAAGAATTTCACATGTTCTCTAGTCCTGCCAAGCAGCTACCCTTCCTTGAGACCTAGACGTGGATATCTGGTTACCGTGGGGGCCGTGATTATCCTGGATTCTCTGGTTGGGCCCAGTCTCATCACCTGAGTGCTTAAAATCAGAAAGACTTTCCTGGCAGGGTTAGAGACACGAGCCTGAAGAAGAAGGAGAGATTCGACAGGCGAGAAGAACTCAACCTGCCATTGCTGGCTTCGGAGATGGAGGAAGAGGCCATGAGCTGAGGAAGGCAGGCGGCCTGTAGAAGCTGAAAAGGCAAGAAGACAGATTCCACTCAAGCCTCCAGCAAGGAAGCCGAACCCGGCCCTACCGACACCTCGATTTTAACCGGTGAGACTCGTGCTGGACTTCTGATCTCCAGAACCTAAGATAATCAATTTGGGTGTTTAAGCCACTGTGCGTGGTCATCTGTTAGGGCACTAACAGAAAGCTAGCATGCCTGTGTTGGAGCTCCCGCATTCAGTTTTAGGAGTCATAGGTGCCAGGTGTCTGACTGTGGTGTTAAAGGGTTTCTCTTGGGACAGTTTGGTGGTGGGTTGGGCTTTTCTACTAGATAGGCTACATAATTTGTGGGGCCCAGTGCAAAATGGAAATGTGGGGCCCTTGTTCAAAATGTCAGAAAATAGTACCACTTAAGATGTTAAAATATAAAGCTTTTTCTTTTTTATTTCTGCTCTCTCTCAACTTGCCCTGACGTTTTTAAATTTGCTATTTAATATCTTTCGAAGTAAAGAAAAATTGAAGTGTTAAATTATTAGCATGAATTTTATCATCATCTTTATGTTGTACAATGCAGGTTTTAAATGTAAATATAAGAGCATTTAACACATATGCGGAATCACCCGAATTACACGATTTGTGATTCATAGCTCGTATGTGCATGTGTATTTTGTTTGTACCAGGACAGTGGAAACGCTGCACAAAACTAACTCAACTGTTTTTATTTCACTTCTCGAAATGTGCACTCTCCACCTTCAGCTATGACGAGAGATGAAGGACTGAAAGGAAAAGAGTTGCCCTGTCTTTCCCTTTCCTTCCATGTCATCAGTTTACAGTATAAGTCGTTGGCATTTACAGGGAAGTAACACATGTGAAAAGGGGTATGACAGGGTTCCTTAGTTGCTCGTGCCTTCGTTCTGTGTTGGAAGCAAGTTCTAGTTGGGATGGAAAGTGTGGCCTGGCTGTCAGCGCTTACTCATCACAGATTTAACACTTACCTTGTACTGGCTTTGAGTCTCCATGAACCACTAGCATGGGTTCTGTGCTCACAAGGCATTGGGAATGCTATATGTGAATGAGGCAGCTGAGAAGGGAGCGCAAGCATATCTTCCATATCTCCTCTGCTCGTGCACATTCTATCTGCACCTCACTCACAGAACACGAGTTCAAAGATAAAATCATTAAAATTTCAAGATAGTGAGAGAAGGGCATCAACCCAAGCGCGGGGACCCTTCTGAGTGGGGCCCTATATGACTGCACAGGTCACATGGCTCTGCTACTAGATGTTTTTCTACTAGATTATTTTTGGTTGTGTAGCATCCAAGCCTGGTTCTTTGCTCACTCAGAGGTTTTGAGAGTTAGCTAATGTCTTTTAATAAATTTCTTTCAGTTTAAAATAGCTAGAGGGGATTCTGTTGTTTGCCCTAAGAACCATGGCCAATTCAGTCAAGCTTAGGTTAACTTGTTATGGGCTGAATTGTGTCCTCTCAAAGAGAGATGTTGAAGTCCTAACCCCCAGTACCTCAGAATGTGACCTTATTTGGAAATAGGTCATTAGGTTAGATTCTAATCCAGTATGAATGGTCTCCTTATAAAAAGGGAAATTTGGACAAAGAGACAGACAGGCACACAGGGAGGATGCCATGTGAAGATGAAGGCAGAGATTGGGGTGATGTATCTACAAGTCAAGCATTGTCAGCAAACCACCAGAAGCTAAGAGAGAGGCATGGAACAGATTCTCCCTTATGCCCTCAGAAGGAACCAACCCTACCAACACCTTGCTTTTGGACTTCTACCTCCAGAACTGTGAGACAAGACATTTTTGTTGTTTAAGCCACCTAGTTTGTGGTACCTTGTTATGGCATCCCTGGGAAATGAATGCACACTTGATATTCTGTTATGTTTGGGAAAGGGACTGTGGCAAAACTCAGAGGGGAGTTCAGATGCCCACTGTTTATAAGTACCATATATCTGCATAGGAAGAGGTAGATGCTAAATAAATATTCTGAGCTGTGAATAAATGAATGAAAGTGGTTGAAAGTCTTGGAACTTTTAGCAGGAATAGCTGTGACAATGATGCATTAAACAAAGCAGTCATTTTAATACATTGTAAACAAGCTGGCCCCCCAAATTTGCAATAAACATTTCAAATGAATGGTTGATAGATTTGTAATACAAAAAATAAGACAAATCAATAAGAAAAGACAAGTACCTAATATTTAAATAGCAGAGGGCATGAACAATTTTTAAATGAAAAATGATAAGAGCTGATAAACATGAAAATGTTCAGCTGTATCAGATATAAAAAATGAAAATTTTACCAGTTATACACTTAGAGTTTTATTTCCTGGGCCTTTGTTCAACTAAGTGCAAATTTCCTCTGCCAAATTTTGCATATCTCATTTAATTAAGAAGATTCTATTTGTTAATATTTTATATTTATATTTTTTATCCAATAATATATTTTAGCATGTACAATTTTAATTGTCAAGTTTAACTTTTTGTTGACTTTTTCTACTAATAATTTTCATTATGAATTGGATGATAGACCCTTTTGTTTATTTCTTCAAAAATTATCTTTTATTTAAATAGGAAAAAGCATTAAGAAAAAAACAAAAAGACACTTGTAGTCACACCATGAAGTTTACACTTGTTACTTAAAAAATGTAGTACATGCACTTAATCAGAAAGTTCAAATAGAACAGAAAGATATAAAGCAAAAGAAAAATTCTCACTTTTCTACCCTCCTCTGTTCATCTTTTCAGAGATGACCATGTTAAGTTTCTTCCATATCATCCAAAACTGTTTTAACAAAAATTATATTTTTTCTTAACTTCTGTTTTTAGAAAATTTTGAACAATCGTGTGAACAGAATGACAAAGACATGAAGAGACATGTAGATGAGAGAAACATGTACGCAGAGACCCGAGACCCCCTAGATAGAACTTGATGATGTTTTACAGTGGGGTCTAAATGTTTTCAAGTTCAAACAGGCAGGTCTGTGCACTCTCCTTCACCACTGTGAAATGCCATATTTTATCAAACCTCAGAAATCATTCAGATTTTAAAATGTGGGGGGAAATACCCTTAAAATCCAAGATCCTTTGATCCTGAGGTTATGCTTCTGGTATGCTACCTAGGGAAATATTTAGAAGTGCAGATAAAGATTTATGAATAGTGGTATTTACTGCAGTGTTAATATAAGTAGGAAATGACCCAAATGTCCACCTTGGATAACGTTAAGGTATATCCATATGAGGAAATGTTATGTAACCATTAAAATGCTTGTGAAGAGTTTTATGACCTACCTAATGATATGATTTTTAAACAAAACAAAGGTAGGATATAACATTGTATATAACAAATGATCCCAAGCATGTAGAAAACACAGACAAATAAGACTAGAATAAATTATGCCCACTTGTTAAGAGTAGTTATTTCTGAGGGGTGGGATGATATGTTTTCCAATTTTTCTATTGTAAAAAATGGATTGATATTCAATGTCAATATTTAATTAAAATCAACACATAACTTAAAAAAGATTGCCATCACAACATTTCTCTGCAAAACCAAATAGATGACCAATAATCATGGTGAAAGATGTCCAAAGATCAGGGCTGAAGAAGGCTGCTCTGGAACTGGTTGCCAGCGCTCCGCCGGGCTTGAAGAGGTGAATAGAGTTGCCACGTATAAAGCAGTTAAATGACACCATAAAAATTCAGGTCAGATGCTAATATATCAAGCTGTTTTTCTGAAATACAGAATCTTTAATTCAAAATTTAAGCAGTAATAAAAATGGGCATGAATTGCCTACATCACCCACATCTCTTCAGAATTCAATCACTATCAGCGATCCCTAGGGACGAAGAATGAAATAAAAAAGCACATTTCCTTGAGTTTTAAGAGATCCGGTAGACACTGAAGAGAACATCACTTACTTGTGTATGCATAGACCATGAACAAGCAGGAGATTAGGGAGATCAAAGGCTTCTGACTTTGATGAGGAAAAAAGCTTTCTGTTTAGCCAGGGATAAAAAACTATATCCAGTACGACTACTTTTAAAGGGGGCTTTACAAGCATAGAACAAGCACAGATCAAAAGTTTACCACAGATACACAAATAATCGTGAACACCATTACACACAGCTCCCCTCCCCCACTTACACTTTTTATGTAAATAAATGGTAAAAAGTCACCATCTTGAGTTTTCTTCAGTTTCCTCAGTAAAGGTAAATGAACACTAGGCCATTGTGGTTTCCTTATAGTCAACTCATTTCCTCAAATGAGCAGAAAGGGAGAAGGAATAGCTGAGTAGCCAAAGAAATTCTACCAAACAGACTTGTTTTTCTTATTTAAGTTCTGATTTCTGGGAAGGATTTGTATTTATGTTAAGGTCTATTTTCAGAAATGGGCCCATTTGTAAATGGGCTGGTTGTGCTGCAAAATGATATATAGGACTCTCTCGAGTGCAAAGAGAAGTTGATCCAGGGTTTGAGAAGAAGGGAGTTAATTTGAAAAACAAAACAAAAACAAACTTTTATTATTTTGAAACAGTAGATTTCAAGTTTTTTACTTACTCAAAGGCTAAATACTAGCTTAATTGTTTAGAAAGAGTTATGATACATCACTATCTTAAAATTCTCTTTATCAAACTGGAATTCGGATAAATTAACTTGTTTTTTTAAAAAAACTCTCTAAATTCATGGGCATGTTCACCATTAGAGGAGTTTGGGGCTCTAACAGTGAGACTGACGCTGGATTCACTGAGCCCTTGTGTGTTTGCATCTTTATGTAATGGATTAAAGAGCAGGATGATTGATCTGTGGTTATAGGGCTCCTTAGGTATAGTCAAGTTGAGAATATTTACTTTAGAGTGTTCTGTATGTGTCACAATAACAACAAAATGCCCATTTCATTATTATTATTTTACAACCAAATGTATAACCATTCTGTTGTGTGTCAGCTTTTTCATGTGCTGTTTTCAACGTGCTGTTTAATTTTTATAATATCCCTGCATGGTTATTATCAGTTCCATTTTTCAAACGGGAAAACTGAAGTCCAGCAAATTTAAATAACTTGCTCCAAATCATCTGGACAGAAAGTAAAAAGGTTGGGATTCAGATCTTGGCCCACCTGACTCCAGAAAATCACGTTGTTCTCACCATGCCCATTTAACTGGCTTGAAGTGCTCAAAATAAGGTTTGAGGAAGGATAGCGTCTTCACAATTACTTCAGAAAAAAAGAGTTTGTGCTTCAAAAACAGAGGGAAAATCAGTTCTAAAAGTTGCATTTAATTTGACCAGACTCAACAGGAGTGGCATATTGGGGCAGCCTCAAGGCAGGGACAAGGTGTGTTGAGAGTCAAGGAAGCAGTAGCTCCTAAGACACCATACACTTAATCAGGTGTACCAGCGTGCAGTCCCATTTTGACGGTTGTGAAGATGCAAGTGGAACAGAGACGTTTCACATTCCAGACGAGGCGGGTGATGGAATGAAGGCTTGAAGCCCTCCTGGTCATCTCTGATTTTCCTTTCTCTTTTTCCCACTCCCCAGATATCTGAACAATCATGTGTATTGCTGCTTATTGCTGATTCTTTCTTTAATATTTCTTTCCATTTTCTTACCACCCAAGCTCAGGCCTTCATCACCTCATTCCTCATAACTCTAATAACTCCTAACTAATTTTTCTTTTTTGGACTCTTTTCCACCCACGTTCAGCCCCAACCCATAACACCATCTAATTAATTTTCCTGAAACACTTTGATCGTGTAACCACTCTGACCTGAAAACATTAATAACTCCTTTGGCCTGTGGGACAAAACAAAACTTTTTTAGCATTGCATTAAGGGTGGTACTGACCTTTGCTTTCAGCTTACTTGCTGTGGTTCTGGACAAACTGTTTGCTAGAAATGCCTTGATATTTTTGCCTCCGAATTTTTGTTCCTATGCTTTCATGCAGCAAAAAAAAAAAATCTCGAGGACTCGGTGATGACATCACAGTAAGAAAGTACTGGGGGAGAAGAGGTGAGAAAGAACACAAGGCAATCTGTGAACAAAAGTGAGGACGGAGTGTCTCGTTGAGGTTAGTGATAAGAAGGACGATGACGAACTGGGAGTGAGTTTGAGGTCAGGGTGAAAATAGCCATAGGGAACGGGTGGGAGCTATAGGTATCAGTTATGACCATCATTTTAATGAATTTTGTCTTAGAAAATATTGAAGCAGTTGTTGCCTGATCCCCACAAAGGTCGTCAGTGATGGGGAGTATCCAAGTCTTTGAGGATGTGGTATGAAGTTTCCAAGGAAAGGATTTATTCTGGAGCCTAAAAGAGTCCAGGATTTCTTTAAAAATTGGAGGCTTCAAGCAGGAAATGCACCACCCTTCTTGTAGCATAGTATAATAACCATTCCTACCTAGGTTGCTATTTTATCCACTTGGGGTGACCTAACCACTTTCATCCATGCCACCTTTCACAACCCTCTCAGTGGGGACTTTGATCAAATCCCACAGAGTTCGACCTTATCATTAGTAGCATTTTACAACATATTCGTATTATATGCCATGTGTTGGTCACAGTCTGTCTCTAGGATTACAAGTCCTGGAGTCTTGGTTTATAATTTTGAACTTTCAGGACCACATGTAATATCAAGGATAAAGCAGTGTGACTAAACAATATATTGGAAGAAATTCATGGTAATGGCATTTGGCTGGAGTTGAAAGCTTAGCTTTTAATGTTCGTGAAGATCTAAAAGAACCTCGGTTTTTGTTTTCTCCAAAGGTCCTTCTCAGTTAACTGCATAATATCCAATTATGCATCTTAGAAGAATTTAGGGTTGAGAAAACCCAGCTACTTGGAATCTTTGATTCTACAGAATATACGTTCCCAAACCCAGTGCTTACACAACTAAACTCTTCCCTCTGGGATTTAGTTGATTGTCATAACTTCTGAGCTTGCCTTGTAAAGTCACAGACTCGTTACAGTAAAATGCTACAGTTTAAAATGTTTGAAAAGTCTAGTGTTATAGCTGATTTTGTTCGTTACTTGTTCAGGAAAGGAAAAAAATCCGCAATTTTTTTTCCTGATGTCTTAAATGAACTGGGGTTTTAATATTTGTTTTTAAGATTGTAGCATTTAAGCACATCGTTTTTATAGGTGTGGGAATCAGACATCACTAAAATATTTTGATCTTAAAGATGGAAAAAACTATAATTATAATTTCCTCCAGTAAGCAGGGGGCACAAGGAAGGCGTTGTTTAGTCTGACCCTTCTTAGCGGTGAGGGGAATGGCAGGCTACCCTCCCAGCCATGTCTCCTCAACAAATTTGCTGTGACCGCAGGTTGTGTGCTCTTTGAAAAAGGTGTAAGTCATATGTCTGGTTTTGCATAAATACTAGGGCTGTAGGAGTTTATAAACACAGTTTCCTCTAATTTGATAAAGATATCATATAAATAGTGCTTTTGCTAGGTCAAAAGCAAGAATTGGGTTCATTTTCCTCTTATTGGAAGAATTATATTCTCCATTTAGTGAGTCGTAAGTTAAGTGTTTATTATTGGTTGACTCAGGCACTCAGAGACCTGAATTTCAATCCTCTAGATCAGCATTTCTGAACCTCAGCGCTATTCACGTTCTGGGTCCAATAGTTCTTTGCTGTGGGGCTGTCTTGTGCACTGTAGGATGTTTTGTGGCATCTCTGCCCTCTGCCCACTAGATGCCAGTAACACCCCCTTCCCCCACAGTTGTAATGATTAAAAATGTCTGTTCCCCAGCAAGGGGCAAGGGAGGGAGGGGAATCCCCTCCAGTTGGCAATTACTGCTCTAGATTTACTTTATTTCTGGGTGAACTCAGTGAACTTCTTTAAATGTTAACAGAAACCAGGGAGTGGAAAATACCGAAGAACAGAAGAGTAACTTCTTTCCCCGTAGGAGTGGGTGTTGTGAATCCGCACCAAAGGAGTTGTCCTGACTTGTGGAATGGATCGTGGCAGCCGTGTTTCTATATGGAGCAGAACTCAAGGCACTCACATCTTTTGTAGCATTTTAGGGAATCTAGGGTGGTCACATTTCCCAGAAGACTGAGTTTACTTTTATGTGGGTACATCCTTCAGCTTCAGGCATAAATCCCTGTAAAAATTCAGCCAACATGTATGTTGGACAACCAAGGATGTCAAAAGTGTATTGCCTCTCGTCCCTTTCCCATAGCAGACATCACTAATCAATTGTTGCACTCTGATGCTGAGCCTGGTGTCAGCCTCAATATCTTTCTCAACACAGGACTCCAGGCAGCACTACCAATATCTTGGAATTAGAACTCAGGTTGAAGCCTATTTGTCATCATTGCTTTTAAATTATTGCCAGTTATTTTAAGGACAATGGTAGCCCAGAGATGAAATATGTCATTTGAAATATAACCTACAAACAAAGCCTCAAAGTCTAGAGTGGAAAACGTTAACATAAACACCGAAGAAAGTGCATCTGGCAAAATTAGAAATCAAAATAAAGTTGATTTGTTTCTTTGGCACCTATGGCATGGAGATTTCTTCTCCCAAGATCAGTCAATTAGGTTAAGTGAGAAATTCTGAAACATTGGGGGTTTGGGGGCCTGAACTTCACTCCGGTGTGTCAGGGCCACTCACCAGGAGTCACTTTTGTGTGCAGTCCTGAGAAGTGGGGGGAAATGCAAGAAAACTTTGAAAACCATGTATGGGCTTCTGGAACAGCCCTGCCCATGCTTGAGAAGGAAGGCCTTCAGTATCTGCAAGCGTGTGGGTTGCTGAAAGAAGTTAGAAAATTCACCCTGAAGTGAGAGTTTGCTGAAAGAAAAAAAGTGCCTCAAATTGGGATTGATGATCACTAAATTTGTGGGAGCCAACAGCTCTCTGCTCCCTTAAATGTCCAGAGGATCTGGAAAACTTATCAAACTGCTTTAACAGAGGGAACTAAAATCAAAGGGATTCAGAATAGTTTGGAGGCCTTGCTATGGAATCAGAAACTGGGGGTAGGCCCAGCGATCTGTGTTGTTAAACAACCCCCCCAGGTGGTTTTGATGCATGCTAAAGTTTGTAAACCCTTATCTAGGGCACATTTGTTTAACTTCGGTATGCATACCCACCCCCAGGCTTGCTAAAGTGCAGCAGGTGTGGGGTGGGATCTGAGTTTCTGCATTTGCTCTTGGTTCGTGGGCTATAAGCAAATGTCTAACGTTGATCAAAAGAATTGCAATTTCTCTGAGAGGAAGCTCTCTTTAACTGAGGAGCACTGGCCCTGAGGATGTAGAGCCATTATGAGGAAGGGAGGTTGTAGAAATCAGAAACAGCAAGGGCTGCTGCCTCAGCAATGGAAGTATGTGCCACTGAGGGATGAAGCAGAGAAGGCAGTGCAGGGAAGGTGAAGCCAGCAGGGGAGCAGTAGAAAGCTTTCTTGGCATTTGAACTCCAGTGTCACTGCCTGGTATCTATTCACCAGGTGACAGAGTTGCTTGCCTGTTCCCAGCATAACACCATTAAAATTTTCATCTGACTTCCAACTGCTGCCAAGACAGGTGTGGCCAGGAGAATTATAGTTGCAAGGAGCGCAGTGGGTCTTTGTGCCTGGTCAGCTACTTGATCCTGAAGTGCTTTTACTCACAAGGAAATTTCTATGAAATCATCTTGGACCAAAAAAGCCATTACCCAAGTTTTTTGGTGGACTGGGTTCAGAATGACTTTTAGTTATTTCCAGAAATCAAAATCACTCTCCAAGGAGGAAGTTCTGCTGTCACAGAGACTGTTGGAATAAATGAGACGTGATGTTTGAAGGCAGTTCCAAATTCCAAAGCAGTCGTAGATACATTGGGAATAAGAGCTGCTGAGATGACTCCTGAGAAGGGCTCAACACTTGGAATGGACAAGCTCTGGTGTATTGAAAGTAATTTCGCTTGGTAGTTGATGGCCATATCTCGCATGAGTTTGTGTGAATAAATGCCCTCAAGGACAGTTTTGTTGAGAGTGGAGGAGGATGTGAGGGGGCTGGCATCTTACGAGGAGAGGTGGGGACAGTGAGATCAGGGCTCAGAGAAACTGCCTAGTGTGCAGCTTTATGGAAGGCCACCTCTCTAGCCTTGCACAAAACCACTCTTGGTGGGAGGCAGAGAAGGGTCTGGTGATACCGCTGTGGTTCAGTGAGTCAGCTGCTCCCCACAGAGCAAGGAACCAGACTCCGTGAAATGTTAATTATCTGTTAGAAAAAACAGTTTATTTTATACAATTTCAAAACAAAAACCCAATTCCTGGGCAAACTCTGTTATTTTACTCCCTCAACTTACAAGTATATTCGCTCAATAAAGGTACGTGAAAAAAATCATAAAGTGGTCTTTTTAAAGGTGACAGACAACATATGTTCTTTACTCTAAACCATAACACCTACACACATGGTGATTGAGTTACAGTCAGAAGTGTGCTATAAAATGACATTTCCTCCCCCGGATTTAGATTGCCTATGCAGTTCTAGGGAATAGTATTAATCTTAAACACAAAAATGATCTACTCCATTCCAACAATATCACATCGTTCGTATAGTTTCTTCAGTTATTTATCAGCTCAGCTTCCATTGTTTCTCCAGTGATAAACTGCACTTTAATTTCTTTCTTTATTTTATGGAGTGTGGAGTCATAGTAATTTCCTTGTCCCAGTTCCATTAGCTTCCTGGTAGTATTGTTTGAAGTCTCCAGACCCTGATGTGTAATCCAACTGTTTCCCTAATATGTGGGAAGCAGCAAACTGCTTGTTTATGTCAAAAACAATTCTTGCTACAGTTTTGCTTTTTCTTCAAGTCTTTTCCCATGAAAGTTCTGTCAGGGTCTTAGCCCAGTATCTTAGCATAAACCCGGGAGATAGTGAGCATTCCAGGAGTGTTTGAGGAGTGAATGAAGTTGTTGAGATTGGCCTGGAATATAAAACTGATCGCATCAAGTTAAGCTTAAAAACGTGGAAAAGAGATCACACTAAGATTATTTTCATGTTCGTGTCTTGTTGGGTTCCTCAAAGTGTCTGTGCCAAATTTTGTTTTCACTTTTCTCGAGTCCTCTATTCTACCCAAACCTCCCAGCATTTCACAAGATAAATGATTAGAGGTCATAAAGGTTGAGGTCACCTGACCACTGTCCCTTCCGCTTGCCTTGCCTCCAGCTCAGAGTTCCTCCACGTTGCTCCCGTCTCCACTTGAACCCAGAACGACGTTGCCTTTCTACTCCAGAGTCTGTGCCTGGGATCTTGTTCCCTCCTATCGCCTTCCTCAATTCTCTGTGACTTCTTTACACCTTTACTTTCTCTTTCTAGCTTCTTCTCTTCCGTCTATTAATGATGAAATAATCTATAAATAAAGGATTAATTCAAATCTGTTTTCATAAAGAAAACACCTTGTCTCTGACCCTGAAATACAGCTCTGTCACTCTCTTTGCTTCCCCTGTGAACTGTTTCCTTTTTGGAAAAGTTACCCATGCATCTGTCTTTATTCCCCTACCTCCTGATCCCTTGTCAAACACATTGTAAGTCTCATTTGGCCCCCAAACTCCTCCATAAATGTTCAGAGCTGATTCTGGCTGACTATTAAGCAGGAAGCAATGTGGAGGTGGAAAAAGCCGAGAAGAACTGGGGGTGGGGAAACCTGTTAGCGGCAATCACAAGCCTAAGGAAGCAGGAGGCAGTGAAGATCTGCACTGGGAGTATGTCGGGCGTCAGAAGAGGAGAGCTTGGTGTAGAAAACACTGCAGGCAGCAAATCTGTAGGAGCTTTCTACTGATGGGCGGGGTATTCTCCAGCCCGAGTGTATAAGAAAGCAAAGACAACATTACAAATACAGGCACCACAGGAGGAGAATGTGAGTGCAGGTGGGGTGCAGTTAATGATGAGACTAATTTTAGACGTGTTGAATTTGTGGGGACAGTTGGATGATGGGAGATGAAAGTTCGAAATCTGGATGTAGGGCTTGAGAAAGAGATGAGAGTTAAAGATACAGACTTTCAAGTCAACTGCATAGATAGAAGGGAGTCTTCAAATGGTAGCTATGAGTTTCCTGAAGAAGGATGTACATATGGATAGACAGATGACTTAGGACAGAGCTTTAGAGAAATTCTACATTCAAGGACAGGTGGAGAAGGCCCCGAAGGAGAATGAGAAGGAGAAATCCAGAATCCTAGTTTCCCAAGGGGAAGTGCTGTCAGCAGAGTGAAATGATGTGGATAGAGAAGGCAGAGCAGGAAAGTGAGGCGCTCTGACCAGGCACCTACGGCGGGCTGAGCACTGTTTTAGGGACTAGACTAGAGATTCAGTAATAAACAACAAACGCTGTCCCCGCCTTCGGGGAGCATACGTTCTAATGACAGCAGCAGCAAATTAACAAAGAACAACAGTTCAACCTGCTGGGTGCTGTCACAGGAGTGCACAGGCTGTCCTTGTCTCCAGTATCAGGTGGGTGAATTGGGGGCCTGTCGGCCCTCCCCCTACAGGTGAGGGCTCTAGAGTCGGGCTGCCTGAATCTCAGTTATGGCTCAGCCACTTATCAGCTGGGTGATCGGCAACAGGTGTTTTATCCACTTTCTGCTTCAATTTCCTCATTGATGAAAAAAATTAATGATAATAATAACTATATCTGCTTCATAGGTTTATTGTGAGGATTAAATATGTTAAAACATGTTAACATGTTGGGGCGATGACTGACATGTTAAGATTGACAACCATCAAACATCTGTGGTGCTTTCTTTGTGCCAGACACTGCTTTACCGCTATGGCAGCCTTATGAAACAAGTCGTATTATCATCAGGTGAGGAAACCAAGGCACAGAGAGGTGAAGTAGTGTCTCCAAAGTCACACAGCCGAAAGTGGTTGTTTTATCCGTCTCCTCTTCACCCTGTTGGTGAGGGAGGGATTTCTACCCTTGGGTTGTGGGGATGGCCAAACACATGACACCTGACACTGGACAGATGGAACAGACAGGAGTTTATTTGTCATGTATTCTCACAGCCTGAGGAAGGAGGACACTGCATGCCTTGCAGGGACACCCGGGGGTTCTAGAACAGAGTGGGCAAGCAGGGCCTGTGGGAGGCAGGCTTTGCAGTAATGAGAGGATAAAGTGGCCCCTGATTCCCATGGGAGGATGTGGGCCTTGTTTGAATAATGCCATGGGCTGGCAGGGAACCGAGACTGCTCAGGGATAAGCAGGCACTGCTCCTGGTCCCCGTGTCTGGCTGGGGGCCCTTATCCACAGGAGCGGTGTGGGAAAGGGAACTTGGGTTAGGCCATTTGAGGCCCTCCTGATTTTATCAGATGTCAGGCAGCACTTAATCCTGAGCCCTAATTTCAGGCCTCATGCCATGGTGATCAAGTGGGGATTGGGACCCAGGCAGTCTGGATCCAGGCTCATGCTTGTCCACACTGTTCTACATTCCCTAAAATGTAGACAGAATGGTTATTTCCTGAACATATCTTACATTCTCCATCTCCACACTATTGTCCATGCCTGACTCTTTGTCTGGAATGCTCTCTCGATTCCACATGGTGATATTTTTATCAGTAGTGAAAGGAACTCTCAGCATATGCTGCTCTACAAATCAGTGAGGGTAACTAGGATGATATGTGTTTGTGCCTCTAATGCACACAGTTGCCTTAACTACTGGAAAGCCCTTTTATTCCTAAATTAAACATACCTGGGAGAGAGAGCACAATGATATCAATTTATATTATATAAATCTATATTATGGTGAAACTGATATATCCAATAACATTAGGTTTCGTGGGGGCACAGTTCTCAAAAACCTGAAAAGAAGAAGAAAAACAGGTGTCAAAAGATGAGTCTTCGAGTTTCTAAAGCAAAATTTTCTTTTTTATAATTTTGAACACATAGATTTGGGATTGGGGCGAAAATAAAGCTCAAATACATTATTTGTGCTATTTCCCCATAAAATATGTGATAAGGAAGAAACATGAAACTGTCATGGGAAAGAGATGTTGAATTTTCTAAGGATTTAAAAAGATTTGTGCCATCTCGCCTATTCCTCATCAATATATTTGATGGAGGACTGGATGTATTGATTGGTAAAGAGAATGGAAGACAGGAAGTCAGTGGTATTTATTCTTTTTCTCACTCATCCTTGATAAAATGTGTGACTTGGTATAGACAAGGCATCTCCTTTCTGTTTCTTTTAGTTTTTATGAATAAAATGAGAGAGCTTTGGCCTCTGTCACAAAGGGATCAAGGAGCTCGGTAAAAGTGGGCCCCTGGTTTTGAGGTCACTGAGTGCTTGTCTCCAAATAAGTACAAAGTGAGAAGCAAATATTTCCCTGTGATTCTAAAGCTTCAGGGGGGAGGGGGGAATCACTGGGCAGCGACATTCCTTGGCCAATGAAAACATTGGCTCAGTGTTGTGTAATGCTAACTGTTTTGGAGTCTTCCTTAAGAAATCTCAGATGTCAGGAAAACTACACGATTGAAAGTAATTACAGAATTCTGAAGGAACTCAAACCATTTCTAGGGTCCATTGCCTCCTGTCCAGCCAGGGTATCCTTTTACTGTGTGAGATGTTGTACAATTTGTGCTAAGTGCCTTGGGTATAATTTGTCCAGTTTCTTACCCAATGCTTACATAAGTTATCAGTTAAAAATTTCCTTCCAACAAACTAAACATACTTTAGAAATTACTGAAGCCACCTGAAATCCTTTTTGAAACATATTAAATAAATGTCTACTAAATAAATATATAAATAGTGCTGTCTGCTGACATAATTTGCTACCTGTTGAGTTATTATCATTTCAATGATTAGCCATCTGTCTTCTCACTTGTTCTATTCTATTTTGCTAATGACAATGAAGGAGCTAAGAACATTTGAATTAATTGTGCAGATGCATTAGTGTTAATCTTTATGTAAGTTGGTGTATTTTTTAATATCAGGAAAGCTATTTCCGTAGCTGTTTGGGGAGGTATACTAGTTGACAGAAAAAAAGAATAAGATAATAGACTAAGAGAAATATATTTGAATTATAGCATATAAAATTTAAGCTAGGCTTAACACAGAACGTTTCCCTCTGGTAGATAAGACCTGAAGTTTTTGGACCTTATTTATAGTCTAGCCAGATTGTGAATAGACACAGGGAAGAGGAATTGGGGTAGGGATGAAGAGTTTTAATGAATTTTCAACCTTTTTATTTTACTGCAAAAGAGAAGTACCTAATATTTAGAGTTGTAAGTGGAATTTTGAGGAAGTTTATCAAGAGTCTTCAAAGTCATTTTTCTAGAACCATCTTTGAGATGAGGGTCAGCAGCCATCTCATCTGACTGATGTAATTAGAAGAGGGTTGCAGGCGTGACAGAAGTCAACGATCTGCATTTACATGCTGGGTTGGAGGATGGTGTGGGATTCCTGTGCATAAAAGAATAATTTGGACAACAGTCCTCATTTCAGGACTGAGAAGGGTATAGCAGAAGCCCGTAAATTATATGCTTGCAAATTCTCTCAGCTGGAAAACTTCTACGTAATATAACTTATGATAAATCTCTTCTCCAAGTTTAGTATTCTTCTGTTATTGAAACTGCTGGGGAAGATGTGGTTAATTCAATGTTCTGATTAACACCAATCATGAGTTTCCAATGTTCACACAGAAAACAGCATTAGTAATAGAGAATGAAGATTGCGCACTAAGCATTTTAATGAATGTTCATCATAAACAGAGCTATATTTTCAGAAGGAGAATTGTTGAAAAGTGATGTAGTCATAATTGCAAAGCCTACATTTTTCTGGCATACAAAAGAGTCAAATATTTGCACAGTTAATCTCAGCTTTCAGAACCGAATTTGACTGGTGTTTGAGGTCCGGCCATGAGATAGGGGATGTACCTGTGTCCATCTTTGTGTCCCCAGCGTCTTGCACTAAGTTGGCAAATGGCAGGGGCTCCATCAACGATTGCTAAGCAGTGCAAATAATTTTAAATCATAGAAAATCCCAAGCCTGATTCTAGCCAATAATTCCAGCCACATTTCTTTTATTCATGCACTCAGTACCTGTTTCAACGGGCTAGTTTGACTTTTATCTCTTTTTGAGACTGTATTTATGAAGACTTTGAATCAATTATGTTGTTCTTAAATTTCTTTTTAGTACCAATATACATGACAGTGAAAAAGAGGGAGAAAATCAATATGAAATAAATGGTTTTGTGAGTGACTATGTGTACATGCTGAATCTAACGGATGCAACGTCCTACCCCCCAAGGCTACAAACTCGTAGGAGAGCATGAAGCGGACATTGCCACAGGCCTAGAAGGACGCTTGTCCTCTTGAGTCATTCATGGGCCCAAGGTGAGTCCTATGGATCATGACTAATAATGATGCCCAGAGAGACTCTCTCCCACTGTCAGTCAGTTTTGGCTGTGCGTCAGTGAGTGCCCAAGTATCTTGTATGAGTAAAGTGGTTCAAATTCTTTATTTCAAAAGAGAAATTGTGGCATGTGACTGAAGTATATGTTGATCACTTTATCAAACACCAGATAAGCAACTCTACTTTAAAAAAATTTCCCCAATTTCTTAGTTTATAATAAAGGCATCATCTTTATTTGCTGCCCCTATTGTCTGGTTTTGAGTAGAGAGGTGAGAAGGTATAAATTCTGGTAGGGCAGGGATCTGTCCTGTTTTGCTCACTGCTGTGTTCTCAGTGGCTAACAGAGTGCCAGACACACAGCAGATGCTCCAGCAATATTTGTTGAACAAGTGTTAGATGGGATGAGGGAAATGTGGAGATAGGGCTGGGGATACGGCTGTGTTTATGGCTGTGTGGTCAACACTTTGATATTTTTATTTCTGTCTTTTCTTGCACATATCTTCTCTAATCTTTTAAGCCTACTTTTTATATGCCTTATATGTATAAAGACCTGTACTAGGCACCAGAGGGCACACAACAATGAACAAGAAGATCTGAAGTCCTTGGAGTATTTCTTCACTACTCTTTGTTAATTTTCTTATTTATCCACTTAACAAACATTTGTTGTTCCTTTTACAAGGAGTGGATTACTATGGAGTTTCATTTCTGAAAATAGCCCTGTTTCAAATATTATCCTCTAACGTGCTTTGTAGTTTAGAAGCAAAGATTGAGCAGTTAAAAATAGTAAGAAGAATCTAAGCTGATCAAAAAAGTGTAATAATATGGACCATTAATCCCTAAAAGTAGAATATTCCACTGAGGAGTATTAAATTGGAGAAAGAATGCATCTAATAAATATCACCTTAGATACTGTCAAAGAAAAATAGCTGAAACCAAATTGGCTAAAGGAAGATTTAATCATAAGATCTTTTGAGAATAAAAAGTTTGAAGAGACAATATAAAAATAGAACTATTAACTGATTTTACTGCGGTAGCTAATATAAATAGTTATTATGCTATGTGACCTGGAGTCCAGGAAAATAAAATCTTTTAGTCTTGAAGTTTCAGATTACCTTTATGCCTTAATACACTTAAAAGCTTAAAACATTGACTTAACCAACATCAAATACTCCTTAATGAATATTAACCATTCAGGAAGAGAACATGGCTCCTAGTAGATTCCAATTTGAAGTTGGAAGGAACATTAAAGTCATTTTGTCCAAATTTCCTATCTTCTAGAAAGGAAATTGAGGTCAAGGGAGGTCAAGTGACTGATTCAGTGTCACACTATTAGGGTACATAACTTCTACTGTGGTCCTCCTCACACTATACAGCCATACTTCCGTTGAACATTAATCAATTACCATCCTGGTACAAAGCAATCTTGCTGGATTTTTGAATGGTCTAGGTTAACTCAATGAGTTCAGCATATTCCTATGTAGACTGTCAACACTAAAGCTCTCCCAAACACAGAATCGACTGAAATCTACCTGAACCCTATTGCCAGACAGTATTTGTTTGAATATAACAAAATATGACTAGTTTGATAGTCATCTGAATTGAAATTCTGGTGTCTCAAAGAATGACTTATGTTCCTTTGGTACATTACTGGTGGTAAATCGGTAAGAGGAAATCTAAATTTATTAACCAAATACTCCTCATTCTTGAGACACTCCTAAGGCATATTTATTCTCATTTATTTCATTTGGCGAAGCATGTTATGGATGAGGAAACTGAGGCCCAAGGAAGGTCTCAGAGTAAGAATGTGGCAGAACTGTCATTCAAATTCTAGTCTGCAGTCTCTCCTGTGATGGCTAACTTTATGTATCAACTGGCGAAGTCATGATGCCCAGGTGTTTGGTCAAATGCCAGTTGAGATGTTGCTGTGAAGGTGTTTTTTAGATGTGATTAACATTTAAGTCAGTAGACTTTGAGTAAAGCAGATTACCCTCCATAGGGGCCTGGGCCTCATCATTTGAAGTTGAAGGCCTTAAGAGAAAAGACTGAGGTTTCCCAAAGAAGACAGAATTCTCCTCAAGACTGCAACATAGAAGACCTGCCTACACTTCCAGCCTGCTGCCCTGTGGAATTCAGACTCAAGACCACAACATCAACTCTTTCCTGAATTTCTAGCCTGATGACCTGATCTATGGATTTTGGACTAGCCAGGCCCCACAATCATGTGGGCCAGTTCCTTAAAATCTAGCTAGCTAGCTAGCTATCTTTATCTATTATCTATCTCCAATTGGTTATGTTTCTCTGGAAAAACCTAATACACCTCCTTCCATGCTGTTTCTGTGTACTTTCTGTTCCTGTAAAGCTGAACTTTCAAGTGAGCAGAAACATGCCCTTCTGGGGGCTGTGAGCCCATGCAGGAGGAGAGCTGTGGAGCTGTCCACTCCATTTGGGAGAAGGGTGTTCAGAGAGGCCATGCATTACCAAGAGGTCAGGGTGGCCTGGCCTTGAAGTCCTGTAGGTCTATGACAGGTGCAGCTGCCGATGCTCTTGGGAGCAGCAGCGTTGGGGAGAAATCACTGATGCCCTCCATGAAGGCCCCAGTGGAATAAATAGGACTTCAGAGCAAGAACGTCAGTCTCAACAAAGGGCCTTTTCAGGAGAAGCAGCTCCGCCTGCTTGTATAATTAGAAAAGAAAATGCATAGGAAGATATTTTGCAGGATGCCTTTTTAAAAGGACAAAAAATATATATTCCTCTTATCCACAGTAAATCATCAACACTGTCTTGAATAGGAAGGAATTTAGACTCTGAACTAAATGCTTTAATGAGGGACAGATAATAAGTGTGAATTGAAACTAATTGGTGTTTCAGATCACTGAGCTGGTTGAAAAACCATTTGTGATGAGGTCTGTATAAGTTAACAGTCGCTTTTAAATGCCTAATTAAACATCGTTCTGTCCCCAGTGAGAATAAAAAAAAAAAAATGTATTGTCGCTCATTGCACTATGCTTAACCAAATGATTAAAGTGGGCAGTCTGAACAGATTTATTTTTTGTGTGTGGCAAAAGCTCTTTTTCCCCCAGAGTAGTCTGATGTAGGTAGCCCTCGGACAATGACACATTGTGTCACGTACAGCTGGGAACAGGACCTTGCAGTGAACACAAATAATGGGCTAATGTGAGAAAAAGCCACGAGATTCTTATTGAACAAAAAAGAAAAAGAGGCAAGGTGAGAGGTGGCTTGATCATGGTAGATTTTTTTCCTGTCCTGGGAATAATAATTAAAAAGCTATCAGTAAGAGGATTTTAGAAATTATGCTATTTGGGCCCTAAGGATTAAGGGCAAGGTGTTTGCAGTGAATTATGTTTGGGAGGGATCAAAGTTTAACGTTTGTAATTGCATTTTACTAGTGGCTGAAGCTCCCTGGAATTCAATGAAAAGGGCCTTAAGAGGACATTCTGACAGATGGAGTCCTGGAGAGGGGTCAAAGGGGCTTGTTCTTGGGACATTGCCTGTGGAATCATTTTCTGAATTTAGGGACTGAGGAGCTTTTCTGGAAATTGAGTAATTTCTTAAGGAAAATGTCCAGGAGGTACCATTTACAAGGTGAAGAGGGTCTGATGAGACGCCTGCCTCATCTCCCCACCTCACTTCCTCTCCCCCTTCCTTCCACTACATTTAATGTCTTGGGGTAAAACAAGCAGTTACTACATGGTTTTACACCAATAGCTGCACAACAGTTAAAGAAAAAAATGTTATTTCTATAATTTACTTCCCTTAATGTTTGCAGGACATTTGATCTGACTACTTGAGCACAAGGTGAAGGAAAGATTTTTTCTCCTGTAATTCTAGGAAACAAACAAACTAAAATCAATCCCAAGGCACTAGGGGAAAAAGGGGTAATTATTTAGATTATTTATATAGCTGGAAAAAACTCTCAGTTTACTTGTGCAACTCTTTATTTCATGTGGAAATGTCTTTTCATGATGCAAGTGATAACGAATTACTTCTCAGAGAAGGAACATAGAGGAAGGGAAAGGATGGTGGGCAGGAGGTCAGGAGACAGCGGTAAAGAACAAGGATGAAGGAAGACAGGAAGAGAAGGAAGACTTACTCGGTGGGGTTAAACTGTATGTGTTCTAATCATATTCCACTTTCCTCTTTCTTCCTACTCCCTGAAAACTGTAGTAGAGGTGACAAGTCAGGGCACTCAGGAGAATTAAGATATAATATTTATGTATTATGACTATATATTTATTCAGATTTGTATATTTTTGTCTTATATGTATATATTCATGTATAATATATTGATTTAAGTTTGTATATTTGTATCTTATATATATATTTATGCCTTTCATTTATAATATATTGATTTAGATTTGTATACTTGTATATCAGATGGTCTGGCTGTTTTTGCTTTTGTTACTCTTGTAGTTCTTATCATTTTTTAGAAATGCAGAGTTTTGTATTTTGATGAATGCATTTTTTAATCTATATAGGATTGGAAACTTTTTAATGGCATTTCCTCACCTTATTCCTCTAAGTAACCATTTGCCTCACATAGCGCTCATGGCTTCTCGAGCCGTATTTGCACTGGTATCTGTTGAGTGATACCTATTTGTCAATAACAGTCCTGGGTTCTGAGGCCACATTTTCTTACAGTCTATCTCAGACCGCATCAGTTTGTTTTGCTTCTGAATTGGATTATAACGTAGGTGCTTTGGCCATTTCTACCTTTCTTGACCACAGCTGGGTCAACCCAGCCCTGCCCAGCTGCTTTAAGCTGATGGGCCCACCTCTTTGGGCATCGGGTGTAGTGTGTTCTGCCAGAAGGGTCAAATCATTCTAATTTAAGTCTGAATTGCTTAATTTAGACCTGAAAAACACTGCTGGAACAGACTGTCATCAACATTCCAATTGAATTTGTTCTGAAACTTCACTTCCATCTTCCCCCCACACTCCAAATTACACTATAAGTCCCCAGGGAAGTAAGCAGAAGAAAGGGGCTAGTGAAGGTGGGCTCTCCCACTTCCCCAGGAGAGCTGGACCTGGCCTTGCTCAAACTGGTCACTCTAGTCATGAGCAAAGAAAGAAAAGCATAGATCCTGTGTGAGAGAATGTGCCACCCGTCCTCAACAAGGACAGTTCTCCTCCTTTAAATACTGCTTCCCAGGAACCTTGAAAGCACACCTGGACTCTGATCTCACGTTCTCCTAGACCTCAGGCTCCCCAGCACTGGTCAGGCCACGGTGCCATTTTCCTGAAGTGAAAAGCAGTCTAGAGAAATGATCATCTCCATAGAAACAGCTTTAAAATACTCATAGACAGAAAAGAACGAGGTTCCACTAACAAAAAGTGTAATGAAATAAAGAGGCCACAGGGTTAGCTCCACCATACTGGGCATGAAATCCTGGAGGACAGTGTTGGTTTTATTTCTTCTCTATTTTACACACTGAGAGGAGGGCATGAGGGGCTTAAATATCTCCTGTTGAGTCAGGGACGTGGATCCCACGATGGCACAGCCCAGCTACTCCCAGCTGAGAATGAGTCATGCTTTCAAGTCCCCATCTCTTTACTTCAAGCTTTCACTTTCTTCTTGTCCCATTTTGCTCTTGACTTTCCCAGCTACCAATGTTTGTTCTCTCTTTTCTAACTGCTTCTTGCTTTTTCAATCTTACATGTGCTTTGATGATTTCCCTTCCTATATGATCTGTGCCCTGTGGGGTCCTGTTCCAGACTAGATGAGGAGTTGGGCAGGTTTAATAAATCATCAAAATAATAAAAATATTTGAAGCAAGTAGCCACAATCTGACTACGTGATTATCACTACCTAGCTGGAGAAATAATTACAATGTTAAAGAACTCGTTAAGTATATGCCTTTGTAACTCCTTTAACTTCTCCATGATAATTTTTTTCTCAGAATGAGTAGATGATGAAGCAGATATGGAAGAATTCCAAATTACAAAGAAATAATAAAAATTACTTCTTGCATATTTTGTTTATAATTTTTGAACACCTTTTATTCAGATACTGTAATACCTAGAGTTAATGATTTTCATTATAAATCTCTAAACATGTTTAATTTTTAAAAATGAAGCCATGAATCTCTAAACATGAAAGATTTGCTATTTAAACTTATAAATGATCATTTTAAACATATTTATCTAAGAGGGAGAAACCTAAAATATATAGCAACAACAGTACCTAGAATTTCAATATTTTAGAAAATCTTTCATATTTTTAAGGATGTTAGAGATAAAGGGATAAGATGGCATTTTATACCATAATGTAAAATAAATTATAACTATGCTATGATTGTCAATGTCTAACCCTCCTGGTTTTAATAATGTGAAACAGATTTCATGATAATAAAGTCCATATGAAGAACATTTGAGAAAATGAAAAAAATCAAGACAAGTCAAGTCAGTCTACCCACCCTTTTCTATACACTTTAGTACTTAGGCTGGTTAAAAATGGAAGAGTAGGGTAGAAGTTCTTATCAAATGGAAAATAATTCCTGTCTGTTATTAGTTGTTCCTTAGCAAATAATTTAGAATATTAGGATTTCAATATCAGTAAATCAAAATGATAAAAATTAGAGTGGGCATCAAGAGGCTATGTAAAAATTATTCCTATTTTTTGAGGTTTAAACTCATATGGAGAGAGCTGGAATTCATACATGAAAACTACACACACAAAAATGGTGGAGCGGGCTATCTCTGGTTGTGTTCAAGGGAACAATTATGCAAGCTTTGGACAAAGTTACTTGACACGTAATAGAGAATAAATTATTGAAAACATTCAACAGGCCTTGCCACTGACCAGCCCAAGATATTAAGCTTGCTTTTTTCCTTCAGTAGTTTCCTCTGCTCATTCTATAGCTTGTTGCGCTTCTTCCCTTCTTCCTCAAGACTGAAAACTAGAATATTCCTATCCAAGGATGACATCTCGCTCCACGTAGTGAGAACTGCCTCCATGTCCCTTGGTCGAGCCTTATAGTTTTTATAATTTTCTTTATACTTTACTAGTTATTTCATGATTCGAGTTACTCCTGTGAATGTAATTTTCCTTCCATTATATTTTCTAATTGGCTTATTCCTGGGAAACTATTGGTTTTTATATATTTGTATTGCCCCTGTATATCTAGTTTTGCTGTTCCTTTTTGGCTGAGTTGATCCTTTTGATGGGAAGATGAGTTTAAACCTATTTGTAAGCCTGTCTTTTAGTTTTGCAGATAAGCGCTTATTTTTCTCTTCAGGGTCATCTCTGACCTACAGCCCAAAAGCATAGGCCTTATATCTCCAATGTAGGAAGCTCGTTCAGAAGGAGAAACAGAGGTATTGCTTAACTTCACAGTTTTCTGTCTTCCTCTCATCTTCCAGAAGCTCAACCCATCCCGTGTGGCCTGTGAATGAACGATGAGTTTTGTGTTTTCTGGTCTTCCTTTCTCCAGCCTCATCTGCCAGGCTAGAATATATATATCACCAGGGCATTCGGAGCTGTGCTGTTCTGTGCTCATGTGGTGGGGAAGTTATGTATAGGTGCCCAATGACCTTCTTGATTTGGTCTAAATGGTTTTATATCTTTCTAACAGTCTTATGAGTTTGAACCCTTGTCAGTGTTCTTATGTCCACAGAGATTAATTGTGGTGGGCAGATAATGTCACCAAAGATGGCCACACCCTAATCCCAGAACCTGTGACTATGTTACCATATGGCAGAAGGGACCTGTCAGATGTGATTAAAGGTATGGACCTTGAAATAGGGAGATTATCCTGATCAGGTTGGGCGTATCTAGTAACAGGAGTCCTTAAAAGGGCAGCATCCTTCCCGGCTGAGGTCAGAGAAAGACATGTGACAAGGGAAGCAGAGTCAGAGAGGGATTCGTTGTGTCTGGCTGTGAAGATGGAGAAAGGGAGCTATGGACGAGGGAATGCAGGGTATCTCTAGAAACTGAGAAAGAGCCCCTAGAAAGAAATATAGCCCTGCTGACACCTCGATTTTAGCCCAGTGAGACCCACGTCAGACTTCTGACCTCCTGGGGAGAAAGATGATGAATTTGTGTTGTTTTAGCCCCTAAGCTTGTGGTAATTTGTAATGGCAACAATAGAAAACTTACACACTGATGTGTGAGTCTACTCAGGCTGCTGTAAGAAAATACCTCAGACCGGGTATCCTACCCAACAGAAATGGATTCTCTCACAGCCAGAAGTCCAGGGTCAAGGTCCGGCAGAGTGGGGTTCTGGTGAGAGCCCTCTTCCTGGCTTGCATCTTTCTCACTGTATTCGCATGGCGGAGAGAGACCCGAGCTCTCTTCTCATGAGGACACTCATCCTGTCAGATCAGAGCCCACCCTTATGACCTCGTTTAACCTTCATTACCTCCTGAAGGCCCTGTCTCCAAATACAGTCACAGTGGGGGCTGGGGCTTCAACATATGAACAATTCAGTTCATAGCAATCGATTTACAATCTTTAAAAGTTGCTTTTTCTTCATTTCAGTGTAGTGTAGATGTGTGTATTTGTGTTTCATAAAGGGGGGCATAAAGTAATTAGTATTGTGATAATATCTTTAAAATCTCTCCCCTTTAAAAGTTTTCATATTTTAATTTTTTTTAAATAATTTTAGACTTAGAGAAAATTTACGGAAATAGTGTGGAGAGTTCCCTCTACTCTTCAGCCAGCTTCTCCAGCTTCCTCTCTGACAACATCCTACATAACCAAAGTACAGTGACCAAACTCAGGAAATTAATGAGGATACTATACTGTTAGCTAAATTATGGGTCGTATTAAAATTTCACCAATTTTTCAAGTAGTGCCTGCTTTCTTCTCTGGGATCCAATCCAGGATTCCATATTGCAGTTGTTGTCCTGTCTCATTAGTCTCCTGTAAATTGTGCCGTTTCTCAGTTTCCTTTTCTTTCATGTCCCTGACACTTTTGAGGAGTCCTGGTCATTTTGTTGAGTGTCTTCAGTTTGGGCTTGTTGTTCCTTTTATTTTTCAGGAAGGGACCTCTCAGAGTTCATGCCACTTTCTGATTAGACTTCTAGTTATAAACATGGCCAGCAGCTGGGCTATCCATAGAAGACCTGATGTTCTCTTTGCTTCAGGTGGGCATTTTGTATCTCTGAAGACTTCTAGACTGAGTGACACCAAGTTCAGTAGACTTTTGCTTTTTACAGGTATGATTCTCATCTGAGGATCCCTCACAATTCTACACTCTATCCAAAAGTCTCTAAGCAAATTCAAAACAGCTGGAAATAACTGAAGGCCTAAGAGTGAGAGAAATTGCTTCAGTGAGTCGACTAAACCTGGGTCTGATTAGTGCATGCATGCCTCTTGGAGACAGTGATCTGGGAGCTGAGGTACAATAATAATGGCTAATAACAGCAAACATTATTTAGTAATTACTATGTGCCAGAAGTTGTGCTAAATGCTTTACATAAATGATCTAATTTATTCCTCACAAACACCTCATGAGGTAGATAGGAAATTGCAGACCTGAGCAGTTAAATAATTTGCTTATGACTGAGTAGTTTAGAGAGTATTACAGTCTAGAACAGAGACAGTTTGGTGGTTAATAAATAGGAGCAAAAAGTACTATATAAACCAGGTTGTTAGATAAAAGTAGATTGGAAGGTGGAGTCAGGTGGCAAATAGTGTGATGAGGGACTGAAAGAAGACTACTGAGTCAGAGTCTCTTGAAGCTGAAAGATTCCTTAGCAGTTATCCAGGTTAATAAACTTCTTCCCAACTGAGATATTCCTGTATTATTTTTCTACCAGATAAATAACCAGCCTTTGCTTATTTCTTCACCAGACAGCCCATTCTATTTTTGGAAAACTGTGACTGTTTAAGTCTTTTCCCTTCTTCTGGGCTAAAAACCACTTGGTCCTAGTTAAGCTGTCTGGAGTAAACAAGATAAATATAATGTCTCTTTCACTGGACAATCTTTTAGATATCTGATGATAACAGATATCTTTTTGTTTCTAATTGCATGTTTCACTCTTTTTGTTTCTAATTGCATGTTCTTCGGTTATTCTTCATATAATTTGATCAACAGTCCTCTTACCATGCAGGTGTCTACTGTTTGGTGAGAGGTGGGCAAATACTGGAAGACTATTCCTACCTGAATTTGACATGAAAAGTACATGAAAACCATTGTGTAATGAAGGCAACTTAGGTGTCAGGAAAAGAAAACCGTAGGGCCAGCAATAAGTAGCCAGTTGAGGGTGGGAACATAATCTCCAGGAGAATCTTGTGTGTACAAAAACAGTCTGGGAAAACTCAGGGTAATATCTTTCAATAATTATTCCTTTTAAGATTTCCCTTAGAAGAACACGTAACTTGGATTTCCTGAGGACATAATCTGGAGCACATCTGAACATTTATAAACTGGATTCTGCCTGGCACTTAAAATGTTTTCCTATTTAGGAAATGTGATTGGCAAATGAGACTTTTATCTTTTGATGCTATCAACTGATATCCTGCAGAAAAAGTTGGATGATGGATTTCTTTTGGAACACATGATCATTCTGTAATTTTACCTCTCTTTCCTTCTCCTCTCTCGCTTTACTCGTAACTGAACCCTGAAATAGAACTTAATCTGTCAGTTGTACTCTCCATTTGTTCTTTTTACACAGCAAACACAATTATTGCAGACATCCGAACTATAAATTCTTCTTGAAGTTACAAATAGTCGAAATAAGAAAAGAGCTCTTGCAAATATGTTTTAAAATCTTTGGTGTTTACTATGCTGTTTTAAAATAGTGTCTTTTAGTTGGAAAAACAAAAACATGGGAAAGTAATGTCTTTTTTTGCCTAATGCTAATTAAATAATCAGTAAACTCCAATGCTAAATACTACTAAGATTTTGAACCAACTGAAAATCAAACTGAATCATTGATAATTCTTTTCTAACTTTGAATTCTCTGTGTAGCTATTCTGCAGAGTGTCCTGGAATGTTACTAGTCGTAATAATTTGTGGCTATCCCATTTCTCAAGGGCATTAATTACTACTGTTTATAAAACAATGAGTTATACCCATCTTTAGAGAGGTAAGGTAGATGCTTTGAAATGTTTTTGAGATTTCAGGAGCCATTGTAAAAAGAATCCAAGCAGTTAGATTCTTAAGTCTCCTTAAAATTTGTTCGTTATTTAACAATAATGGGAATTGATTAAATAACTTCAAGTCTAATAACCAACAGTTTACTCTGTTTGTGTTTGAAAATGGAGAACTATCTGTATTTGTTAATGGAAATTTCTCTTTACTTACCAGCAGAAATTCTCCAATTTATCGCCTATGAAACATGTGGATGTCAAAATTCTATCAGAATACAGTTAAAATGAAGAGTTCATTTTGTAATAATATAGTGCAGAAAGAATGTGCATTGGATGTTAAATCAATCTTTTGAAGGTTTATGCAAAATGAAAAAGAAGACATGCCCAAGATTTTTTTTTCTGGTGTATTTTTAGCAAGATCCAGTGTCATAGCATTTAAATGAAGAATTTTGCTCTTTTTAATTAGTCATTGATCAAAGAAATGACTTAAGTTTTGGGGTGAAAATAGCAAAATCCGTTAAAGTGTTCTGCTAAAATACTTCTAGAAGTATTTTTTAAGGTAGTTGTTAAGTCATAGGACTGTGATTCTTGAATGTTACAACTTCTCAGTGTGTCATTTAAGTAATTCAGTTCTATGAATTCTATGTGAAAAAAGTCAGTAAGCCTTCCAGCACTGAATTTTCTCTCTTGCTCTTCTGCTGTGTCACCAATGTGTTGTTTTAAACAGTGAGAGCATAATTGTCTTCCACAAGGACCACAGAGCTTTGGGCCATCCCTGAGGTCATGTATCCACATCAGCCTCTACACAGGCATTGTGTGCACTGAAGTGATGCCCAGGTAGCTGATTGGGGTGTGGGAGGAAAATATTAGAACATCTAATTTTATTTTTTACTTAAACATGAAAGAAATCGAGCATATTAAATACTAAATATACTCGTTGGCACTGATGCCTTCCTTTGCTTACACTAGATGGTGGTTTTTACGCGGTGTAGCCCCTACTGTGTTATGAAGGCAGAGTGGGCTCTCCACCACGTGTTCAGTCCTTTCTTATTTATTTTTGCCAATATAATTTATAGGGTGGATGGATGTAAATAGTTTGCTTGTTTCTGATCTGGAATCAATTCTGTTTCCTGCTTGACTGAACTTTGGTGCAATGGATGTGGCAGGAATGTGCAGCTCTAAGTCTGAGTGACACAATGGGCTTTGGTCCATTTGATGGACATTATCTGATTTTCAAATGTCATCACAAGGAATTGATAGATAAAATAGTAAGCATTTTATTTGTGTGGAAAAAGCCAACTTTGATATTTAAAACCCCTCTATAAAACTTGACTGTTTTTCTTTATTTTATAAATAAAAATAATATCAGTGTCAAGGAAATACATTTCTTAAACTTTAGAAGTGAAGTAAGTCTAATGTGTAGTTGCCAGATTGGCCATTTTTTTGGTTTTGTTTTTAACTTGGTCTTTGACTAGTTAATTTCTCTCTGTCTTATTCTTTTTATCCTGCTTTTATTTTGTCATTAATCATGTCTAACTGCAGTACTGGAGAGAATGTTAGACTCTTTGTTGATATGTGTATTTTACATGCAGTGGACATGTGTTGTTTTTGTCTGACCGGTACTTTTTTGCCTCTCTTCTGGGGACAGAGCTCCTCTTTAACTTTGGGAATGGCCCCCTCTATTACTGTTGGGCTGACAGTCAAGTATCCCCAAAACCTCCGTCAATGCTATTGCTTTGGACCTGAGCTGGGCCACAGACTCAAACCAGGACTTCTGTGGAAGATATCAGGAAAGAGGAGCTGTCTGTCTGCTGAAGTCTCTGGCTGCAAGGACCAGGGAAACTTGGAGCTTTCAGTAGCCACCTTTGCGCCACATGAGGAGAGCTTGTCCAGGAACGCGGCCAACGCAAGGAAAGCCCAGATGAGGAGGGAGAGGAAAGGTCCCAACATTTGAGCCTCTGATCAGTCTCTGCCTACCGCCTGCACACTGCAGGATTCTCAGTCCCTCCAGCAATATTTCCTGTTTTTCCCAGGCTAGTTCACGTTAGTGCATGTCATTTGCTGCTACAACGTTTCTGAATAAGACAACCTTGTATAGGGAAAACCGTATGAACTTATAGATTCTACCTGTAAAAATGGCAATTTCGTAGAGTTCAACTCAATATAATAGAAAATTCAGGTGTTCAGAAAACTCTAAAATCTCGTTTCTACGCATTATTTTGTGTTTTGGGCCTCTTGGAGCCTAAGTTTCTTCTTACAAAAAAGAGAGAGGTAACTATCTAGCTGACCTTCACACATGGAGATTGTGAAAGCTGATACAGCACATGAAAACCTTTGTAAACTATTGGGCTCTATACAGATGTCAACTATTATTACTGATGGGAAAGTCTGATTCCCTGAGTCGTGTTACAGTTCATTAGGATGATACTTCCAGTGGCACTTGGGCAAATTTCTGGAATTGGTGGCACATGTTAGGCTGTGAAGATATTAAAGTTTATCTGAGAATGTTATAAAGCCCTGATTTATGGCAGATAATCTTCTTCCCATCTAGGTGGAATTCAGATGGCTCATCAGTATACCTGGCTTCCAGTGAAGTTGGTAAGAACTGATCAATATAAGGTTTTCTTACGGTGAGATGGTTTCCAGTTTGTGAGAAACCCAATGGAGGACCCTGTTAATGAGAATATTCTTAGAAGTCAGGGAGACACTGTTGGAGGTAAGAAGGAAACTAGTATTTACTGAGTACTTACTCTCTGTTGCTTTTAGCCAGGACAGTCAATCTCACAACAATCTCAGAAGATGGGCATTCTCACTTTAACAGGTGGATTAACAAATATTAAGTGGCTTTATCAAGACCCAACCAAGTTACAGGGGCAAAGTCCCAACCCAAGACTGCCCAGGCTCAGTTCTCCATGTTGCTATTTGAAAAGTAAAGACCGTCTAGTTCTTCTTCTGTGGCAGATCAACTAAGACACAATGTAGATTATTGAGTGACCTGTGATTGGTCCTAGTATTTCCAGTCATATGGGGAAATTTATCTTCACGTCAGAAATCTTCATAAATCTGTAGAACTGTTTAAAGGGGTGCAATGCTTCTAAAAGTGTAATCACCATCTTTTAAAAATGCCATTTTGACACAATGTATGTGTGTATATGTACCTAAAAACTTACCCACTAAAGTGGACACACAGCAAATCTAAGTTTCATAATTAGGACAACCTGATACATAACTCAATAATTAGGATATAAAGTACCCTGAAAAATAAAAATGGTAGAAAACATGGAAAACTTTGCTTTAAAGAGACATAATGAGTCCCATTTGGTAGAAAGGAAAACAGACAATAAATCAGTTGAATAAATACAGACTAAAATCTGGATAGAATTATCTCAAATGAGTTAATAGGTTAATTCAAAATAATATTTTAGGCTTCCAGCCACGAGCTCACAGATTCACTAAGTCTGTCCTCAGCATCAGTTTTCTGAATCTGTTCTGTATTTATTTTAGTGGAAATGAGTGAAGAATTAAGACATAACTAAATTACTTTTCCATGATGCATATGTGGCACTGGTGCCATAAAAACATAGTTTCCTCAAAGTTTAATTTATCAATTGAAGTGTAAGATTAAAATAAAGATACTCTCTAGACATACACAAATATACACATATGTACACAGATAGATATTTACTTCTCCCTGGTACCATGGGCAGAGAACTAATTATGTCATGAAGAATAGGATTTGTTTTATAAAATGATTCCTAAGCTAAGTAGTTGCTGGAGGATATTCCGCTGGCATTCTGTGATATTTCAAACTCAGACTTAGCAGACTTAGATCTGCTTTTTATTGTATAAATCAATTTTAGCAATATTCATAAACAGTAAAAGGATGCCAAAATAGGAACATTAAAGACTGTCACATCTTTTGAAAATGTTCAGAAGTATATACGATATAATGTTTTATATAAACGTAAGTAGCCTTATGGTCAGCCCTGAAAAGAAGAAAAATCTTTATCCAAAGAAGAAATATTCTAGACATTTTTATAAGTTACCTGATATTAATATTATAACCCTGTCCCAAGCACTGTTTTTTCTTGATGTTAACTGGATAACCAGACTGAGAGAAGACATTTGCAACCTACATGGCAAAGATTTATATCCAGAATATATAAAGGACTCTTATAAATCCATAAGAAAAAGTTTAAATGCCTCACAGGAAAACAATGGCAAAGGATCTGAAAGAAGAACCAATAAACAGAGGAATGCCCAATGCCACAGGCCTTTAGGGAAATGCAAGATAAAACAACCACCACACATTTATCCTTTTGGCTGATGAGGATGTGGGAAAACAGGAATGCATATACATCCCTGGTGGAATTGTGAATCAGTGTCACCTCTTTAAAGAGAAACTGAACAATATGGAGTAAAGTTGAAGGTGCCTGTACCTTGGATCCAGTAACTCCACTTCTAGGTGTCTATTCTAGAGAAACTTTCACACAAATGTTCAAGAAGATGTGTAAAATGATGATGATTGCAGCATTGTGATAGCAGTCTACAGTGGAGCCAACTTACACATCCTTTTTTTAGTGAAAAGGATAAAGAAACTAGAATTTAATCATAGAATAAGATAGTATGCAGCATGTGTAGAACTAGATCTACATATAACTATACGGGCAAAACGAAAAAACGTAATTGAGTGTAGAAGAAAGCTACAAAATGAACTAAACAGTGTGAAAACCTTTATGTAAATTTTAAAACACAGAAACAATGGTATATATATTTAGTATATGCATTCTTATACAGGTGAGGGACAAAAACCAGTACGATACACACCACTTCCAGATTGGAAGTTACCTCTGGGGAGAGAGATGAGTAAGGGAGAGGAATAAGGTTATTGTTTAATTTATAATGTTTAATTTAATCTCTTCAGACTAAAAGATCTGAAGCAAATATTGCAAAATGATAGTATTTGTTTAACGTGTATGGTGGGTCAATAGTTGTATGTTACGTTTTTTGGTATTTTCTACAGGTTTGAAATATTTTATAATTAGAAAATTTAAAATGTAATTAATTGAATATGACCTCAAGTTGAACGAAATAAAATGTATTGCTTCACCTCTTTTCTTCAGCTTTCCCATTCTATTTATCCTCCCAAAGTAAATCCTGAGCAAATCTTGTTTCGATATGATTATATGGGTGAAGGTTTTGCTGCCATTGAGCGAGTGAGCCAAGGTGTGTTCCAGTCTTTGGGCTCCCTTAGAAAGTTCCTGATCTGTCCATGTATGTCAAAGGCAAAGGGAGTTCCAAAGGGGTAAGTGGAGTGACATGTTTGCAGATACTGGGTAGGAGACGTCTCTCTGAGGAAGGGGACTATCAGATGAGGATGTGTGTGAGGTGAAGGAGCTTGACCTAGGGTTCTGCACAATTTCTGGGGTCAGGGAAATTGATGTAGGCATAGCACATCCCAGCCCAGGTTGGAGAGGTGAGTGAACCTCTTTATCTGTAGAGTCTGGTACCCAGATCCACAAACAGCAGTTCACTGGGATCAGGGGGCATCATCACCGCCATCAAAAATGGCCTGGAACTGGAGTGCAGTCACATGGGGCCCTGAGAGAACTATGTCCCAGCCTTGAAAGAGGGGAGGTAGCTATGGTGGGTGATAGAGCTGAAGTTGGTATAAGGAGTATTTTTAAGCAAACTCTGACCACTGCTCCCGACTCTGCTCTGGGCCTCAGCTCCTATCTAGAAGGGAGCACAGAAATGGGCTGGCATATTGTGGTTCTAGCAGCTGTTTGAAGGAGGCTCAAAAAGGAGGACTTCATTCTGATGAAGATGGGGGCAGGGTAGTTGACATTTCTTGGGTTGATAGCCTGAAGCAATACCAGTTATTACTTAGATATAAGAAACACCTCTAAATCGGTGTGCTTGGTGCCAGAAGTGTAGGAGATTTCCAGAAATAGTGATACTTTCTATCTGATTTCATAAGGCCAGAAGTTGGAACTTCACAACAGACGGAGACAGAAACAGGTATGGAAAATTGCCAACAGGTTGTGTTTTCAAAATACGTTTGACATATACAACAAAAGAAACCGCTAAATTTGATTGCCTCATGTATTTATGAAACAATGAAGGGAATGAAATTTGGGAGATTATTAAAGTTCTGTAACTCCTTCCACCCCCACAAAACCCTAGTATATCTTTTTTTTTTTTTTCAGCTTTTTTATACTAAAACCTTTCATTTGCTCTATGTCCAGTCAGGTATTCCATTCTCTGCAGAACTGGGTAAACTTCCTGATATCGCTCCTGTTAAGCTGAGGCGTGGTGTTCTTTTTCAGCCGCCTATCAGAAGGTAAACAAGCATCGAAACGTCCCCTTTGAAGGGTCTCCACGAGTCTGTTGCTGGTTAAATTTCCCTTCAGAAATCAAACAGGGTTTCCTGTTGCATGTTTACCAAACCCTTTTCGCCATAAAGTACAAAATGCAGTACTGCAATTTTCCCATTTGTTAATTTTTCCCATTGAACTCATTCCTTCCTTTTAAATATCTTCTTTCTTGTAGTCCACCTCGTTTAGCGGTAAATACAGAGGATTACAAACATTCTTGTTAGATATAAAACATTCCAGGAAATTTAATTTCTTTAGTCATGGATTTTAGCTGTAATGATACTTTGCATTTGTATAACATCTCCGCTATGAGAAATCCAAACCCCTTATTCATTATCTGGAGACAAGCATTATTATCATAATTTTGCATCCTGTGTAACTGAGTCACAGGAAATGAACCAGAAATAAATCATACCTGGAGTGTAACTTGCAAAAGAATGTAGCAAAAAAGAGGGATGATGGCACTGTGCCTTGGAAACTTTCACACTGGAGGACAGTATGCTGGGGAGGAGGGGTCTCATCTGGGGTGGGAGTAGACCCCAGCGGGGGAGGGAGATGGTGAGGAATGCTTAGGGCCTTTGCTGATGCTGGATAATGCTCCCTGAATCCTTGCCCTGATCCTCTGTGATGCACCCACTATACCCTCAGTCTGTCTAGGCAGTCCCCAGACACATTGCCCTTGGCCTGGGAGCCTTGCTGGGCGCTGAACCCAGGCACAGCCACTTTCTCTGGGCCTGCTCCTAAGTCCATGTGAACCAGTGTGGTCCTGCCCCAGGCTGAACTCTCATGGCCCTTTGGATCTGACAGGTCTCTGGTTCCGTCAACATGCCCAGGATGCTCAGTGGTCTAAGCCTTCACCCCCAGGGATTTTCTCTGGTCAAACCTGCTTCCCAAAACAGAGCTGATGTTTTGAGAAAAAGGCACTGAGAGGAAGCCGTGATGTGAAGGGTCCTCCTGTGTGCCCCTTGTGAGGAGGAAGTCAGCTTTGAGTTTCTCAGTCTCCTTAAAGAGCTCTTTCCCACAGAGAGTTTAGAGCAGGGGTTCTCTGCCACAGTTTATTCTACTTAACAGGTCTGGAAATCACTGGGTCCGCTAGGAAAAGTACAAGAATTGGTAGGAGTGGCGAAACAGGGAGGGTGGAATGACCTCCTCCAACCTGGAGTGTGCAGTGTTCCTCCCCCACAGAGGAGGCTTTGTATTCGGGCTGTTGCTTCCATTTATGCTTCTTATGTCAGTGTAGAAATCAGTGAATGGATTCTGCTCCAGCAAGAAGTGCACACTAACCAACTCTGGAAACTGAAATAATTAATCATCACAAGCAGAGAGAATGCTCTGCGACCAAAAAATTGTATAATTGAGGAATTGCTTAAGAAAAACTAGAGTTATCTGGAACGCCTAAAAGACTAGATACTCAAGTAAGCCCCTTCATCAATAAGCAGAACGTAGCCTCCTTGGAGCACTCATGAAGGGATTCTGCCACAATTCAGCAGTGGGTTCACGTACCACGAATGTAGAGCGAGTTATGGGAACTTTGAGGGGCTTTCTTCTTTGGCATTCCACCATTTTATACAATAAGCAATGGCGTTGTCGAGGGAGGCTTTGACGAAAAAGCCAAGCAGAAAAGAACCAGAAAAAGGAGAACCTGCAAATATGTCATCTTTTTTGGTATATATGGAACACAGTACAAGAAACTCTCATGAGAACTTCAAGAAAGGAAACACACCATGTCTGTCACTAAAGGGGAAAAAATGTCATTGGGCCAGTAAGCTTAGAGTAGAACAATAAGAACTTCCTGGTGCCAGGAGTCAGAACAAATGTGTGAAAGGGGAGGAAGGGACATTACCATACTGAGCCTTTCACAGGAAAATGCTAAATAAACGGAGGGATTCATGTCAATATTTGTATAAGAAAACATGTCTCAGCCCAACTCTAAGACATGCTCCAAAACATTCTTGAGAAATTCTGTGCAATATTCACAATAACAACAAAAATAATACACTTGGAGTTGGGGGTGGCCATTCTCATGGTAATGAAATGTGTTTCAACAGTGATCCTTTATTGTGAGCTTTGGGTGGGGTATCTGTCTCGTGGCTCTAGTCAGAGGGAGGTGGCCGCTGGCCTGCATGGTGGCCCCAGTGTGGCTTTGTGTGCTTCAGCTGGGAGGTTCTCAGGTCCTCAAAGGACAGGCAGGGCACACAAAATTAGGAAAGATTGCTGCTGCATTTATCCATCACACAATTTATAAACAGCAAGTTATTACTTGCTTCACCTTTTATTTGTTAGGGTCATTTTTAGCAAAAGCTGGGCGCATGGACCCGCATACAGGGCAGCTGTGCCTCTAGTCAACCCAGTAGGAAGAAAATTGCAAACACGATTGAAATGGAATTGGACGGATGGCTGCTTTCAAGGAGCACAGCCGCCCTGCTTCCTTTGAGCCTCGGGTTCGGGGGAAGTTGGTTGTGCTTTCAGTCTTGCTGGTGTTTCCCTCGTCTCCATTTCGACTGCCCTTGAAAAACAGGCATTTTGGTCTGGAAAGAAAATGCAATGATCCACATCTTTGGTCTGAGGTTTTGAGAGGTTTCTGTTATACTGTGAATCTAAAAAGGAAAGCAGAGAAATCCGTGGAAGGAAATAAAAAAAGCTTTCTCCTTTCTCTTTAGCAATAACAAAGACAAGGAGAGAGAGAGAGAGAGAAGGGAATAAGGCTCTTTTCTATTTTAACACTTTAGTGTATAATGGCATATGAATAATATCATCATTTTTCTGCCATTTATTCAGATGTGAAGGAACTCAGTGAATAATAATAGCTGCTGTCAAAGGTATTTATATTTAAAAGGTCTTTATGTAAAAAAATTTTTTTTGTCAGGACTGATTTTTCTCTGAGAGAATCCCACCATCTCCTAGCAACCAACCTGGCCATCTTTTTGAATAGATGCTGCATTTACAGGGGGTGCATAACCTTTATGGGGAGGCATTTGCAAATTTAGCCGTCAGGATTCATATGCATTCAAAGCAAGTTGTTAAACTGAACCCAGAGCCAGACTGGTGATAGAAGTCTTAGGGGGTCTCTTCTCTTGGCAAAACCACACACTCGTGATGTGCACAATTTCCCCTTCCTCTCTTGCCCAAGCCTTGCATGTTCTGCAAATGAAAAATGGCCCCTTAAATAACCTGTTCATAGAACTTTTATCTACTTAAAAAGAAGAAAAACAAGCTAACCGAAGGAAATACAAAGGTTTTGCTTTGCAAATTACTCTGCTAATGGAAAGATTCTCTCTCAAGAAAGAAAATGTCTAGCAGGAGTTCATTTATTTTAAAAAAAGGTGTTTTTTTTTTTAAAAAAGAGTAATGGAAACATTTGGAATTCAATCATCTCTTTTTCTACTGCATTTTGATTATTTGTAATATTTTAATGTCGTCTTCATTCCTTCTAAATCATACAGCAGGGACTTTCCGAATATTCTAAAAACATTGGCTAAGCCTTCGAATTCCTCTCTGAGATAAATATTGGAATAACCAGAATATAAATGAACCATCTGAGACACAAAATTCATAGAATGAGAGGAGATAGAGATGGGAAAAGAAATGGTCCTGTGCTTTTTAGTTCTATGAGGTTGTGTTTAGCAATAGAATGGATATTATTATAATGAAAACCAGTATTAGTCTCCTGTAAATATTGTACCCTACTAGAATGAGGGCATAATTTTTAATGACGAACATTTAAATAACTAAAAAATCTTTAAAAATGCACCCCCTGCTACCAAAATTCTGTAATGAAGTAGCCATAGTGTAAAGGAATGCACAGAGGTCTCCCCCGCTCCTGAGGCGTTGTGAAGGAGCCCTGCTCTGCTTTGTCCTGGCTGCGTCCCAGGTTACGGACTTCAGACAAGGTGGTGAGGTCAGCCGATTCTGTCATCAGACCCTCCTCGTCCCTCTTGATGCACTCTTTCTCCTTCTGCCTTTTCAAGTTTCTCCTCTCTTTACCATCCAAACAGGAAACATTGAGATAACCAGATGTGACCCTTGTTTATTTATTGAATCTGTTTACTTTAGTTTTAATTCACTCACCTTCCATGTAACTATGCAGTTTAGGTCTTTTTCTTTGTTCCAAAAGAATCATGTTTCCCATATTAACACATTTTCAGGAATCTGTAATAACAGTCTTTGAAATTTCTGGAGTGCTTTGCAGCTTCAAAAGGGCTTTCACTTTATCTCATTGATCTTCCTGATAACCTTGTAGAGGTATATATTATTTTTTATTAATGCCACCATTTTCATACCTAAGGAAACTGAGCTTTGGAGAGATGACCTGACATGCTCAAGCTTGTAAAACTAGTAACAGACGGTGCTGGAATTCAAGAGCAGGGTGACTGTAGAAATCATTTGCTCTTCCCCCCAGATCACAATACTTCACAGAAAGAATTTTGAAAGGTACTTCTAGAGGCAGACTAGGTGAAAACTGGTACTTGGTGTATGGTAAGACCGGATTTGTCAAGGAATCCTATCTAGTCCTTCGGGGGTCACTAGGAAGTCAGCGAAAAGGGACAGATCAAATCTCTCTCTTCCAGGTGACACTTAACATGGAGAGGCTGACTGAGGATTGCTCGGGTTGGAGGAGTCTGGGTGGCTTCATGCTAGCTCAGTGCAGGTCCCAGAGGCGGTCCTGCAGTTGATCAGGTCTCCATCCTTAGACCAGCCGCATCAGCATCATCTGCAGGCTCAGAAGCGCAGTCTCACCCTGACCAACTGAGCCAGAATTTCTGGGGGTGTTGCCCAGAAATCTGTGTTTTCACAAGCCCTCCAGGCAATTCTTATGCACTTTAAGGTCTGAGCACCACTGCTCTCCACTCCTGCCCCATATGATATCTGACTAACGGGAGCCTTCATTCCCAATGTCTGAAATCTTAACCCTAAAAAGATACCTCCTGTCCTCTGTTGCAAGACTGCTGCATCTGTATGTAGCTTCTTTTCTAGAAGAGTTTGTTTTCATTTGTACTTGACATTGATTATCTTTCTTAACTGACTTTCTAAAATGCATTTGTTTTACCCTGTTGATCTTCTTATCTCCAATGTGAAGTTTCTAACTATGTGTTGAATTTAACCATTCCCAGGTGTCTGAAAGATATTTTTACCTTTCCAAAATAGAGGTGGAAAGAGAAAGGAGAATGGTTCTGAAATAAAAGAGAAACTACATAAAAGAAATTAAAAAGGAAAATGTTTTGAAATGTCTGTTATATATTGATTTGCTCTGGGAGTGTCTCTGCAGTTCTTATACAGGACACAAATGGCGGGCCTGTACGAGGCTACCATAACCGCAAGCTGACGCTGGCTGCCTTCCTGTAACTATGAGCGAGTGGATCAATTCAGTTAAGAATCTAGTTAATTCAGAGAGAAAAATATGATTGGTTGTTTGTGGTTGTTAGGTTAACCTTCCCACTCGCCCATCTAATTGCATGAGATGTTCTCTTTTGATGAACTATTTTGATGTTCTAGAGAAGATTTTAAAATTATGTGATTATAAACTGTTAACTCTCAACTATAGCATGGGAAAGGTAGATTTACGGTCATTTATCAGCCAAACTTACGTATGCTTAAGAACGACACCAGTCATTCCAATATTTAGAAGATAGTATATTTTATACTTCTAAGCCTCTATTTAATCCTAAACGCACATGTACACACACACTCACATAAACTGCCCTTTTTAGCAAATGTGTCACAAAGCTTTGTTTCTAACTATAGAGGAAAATAAGACATCTATCACGTTGTTTTCCTCTCACTTAAAAGCTTTTCCATTATACATTCGCACAGGGTGAAACCAGATGGGAGAGCTGAACTACAAGAGGGCAGCTCCATGCAGCGAAGTGTGCTCTGCAAAGATTCCTAGAGTGAGTGATCACTCCAATAAAGTTTCTGATTCTGTCCAGAAATCCTCAACTCACATAATAAGACATGGGTTGAGGAACAATTTGAATACAGTTTTCCACATAATCAAAAAGCATATAATTGAAGACTGAACTTGAGCTATAGCTTAATGTGTTGTTTCTGTGCTGTTCTATTTTAATAGCTCCATATGGAGACAATAAAGCAACAAGACAAATAGTCTCTTGTTAAGTTTCAATGCTTCTCTCTGATCCCCATTTATTCTCTCCTGTCAGGTTACCAATCCCATCCCCAAATTTTCCTCCCAATTTATAGTACTTGAACAAATACATTTTTCATTTATGCCTAACTGGCAGTCTGACTGAAAATAGCAAAAGTATCACTGAGAGAACTTTTTCTTAAGTAGCTTTTCTTTTGAAGAGAAGAGGAAATATTGACTCAACTGGGTTAGGAAGATACAGAAGTTAGTTACTTTTACATGATGCTTTTTATTTACTTCTTCTTCTCAGGATCCATTTCAATTTTAGTCTTAGTTGCAGACAAGTGTCTTTCTTCAGCTTCATGTTGACTTTGCTGCTCTCTTTTGGTTTCTTAAAATGCAGTCAGTTTATGAAGGAAAGTTTTATCTTGATTTTCAGACATTCTGAGACTTTTTAAAAGGAAATAATTCAAAATACTTAAGTGAAAGGCATTCATTGTAGTATTCGATCTGATTACTTATCATCATCATCAAGGTTGTTTCTAGTTTTTACTTTTCTTCATTAATGTGCTACCCCGCAATGCAAAATGGCTAAATTCATAGTTTCGGTTCCTAAGAAGATGATGCTGGATGTGAAGAAGACTATTGCGGAGTGAATAAGAGTTAAAATAAAACAACACCGCAACAATGCAAAAGGCACATCAAAGGTCTCTGTCATCCAATGTAATTGTGAAGTCGTCGAGTCCAACATTTTAGAAGAGAAATGAGAAATGCACCCTGATGCTAGACAGAACCCTCCTCACCACCTGACCCTGTGGTTTCCGTTCCAACTTTCGGAATTTCCAAGGGAGAATCCCTGCAGCTTCCTTGGTAGTCTTCCTTCTCCCAGTTGTCTTCCTTGGTAGCTTTGTAGAAGTGTGACAAAGATGTCAGTGTCATTACCAGGATGTATAACTTTTCTAGTGTAAAGCAGGCTGAATCCTTGACTCTTTCTTTATGGGTCCTATATAATCAAGTGCCAGAATTGTTGGTCCCACTGTAAGGATTACAGGCAACTTGCCCCACACTCTCTTCCTGAGCTCCATGAATAACAGTAGTCACTTGAGAATCATTCTTGACTCGTTTCTTTCCTTCTCTATCCATGTCTAAATCAACCCCAAATCCTTTCTACTCATTTTTCTAGGCACCTTTCCAATCATTCCACTCATTTCCCTCACAGTTCTTGCTGACCTTAGCTAAATCCATGACACTATTACCTCTTTTTGATTTCAGTTGACTCACCTGACTATGTCTTCCAGTCCTAGAACTATTCATTGACTCCCCTTTGTTCTAAGGATAAATTCCAAACTCTTTAACAGGTATAAATGACCCTCCATGCATGGTTCCTGCTTCCCTCTCCAACCAAATCTCTGCCTGCAAAGCTGGACTCATGCTCTTCCCATGGACCTCCATAATGTCCAGCATTCCTCCATTATAACCATCAACCCTTTATATTATCTCTGCTCACTTACCTACGGCCCCCACCAGATTCCATGAAGACATAAAAAGTGTCTTTTAATGGTATACTCCCAGAGCCAAGCTTGTCAACCAGTCATAGTAAATTCCCAGAAATCATCTAATGACTGGTAGAAAAGAGTGGTCATTTTAGGCTGGGGTGATGAGGGATGGCTTCAAGGATGATCTAGGACCTTGTGCAATATGCATTTTACCATCATTTACTAAGCTTAAATGATACTTGCTTAGACTACTACAATAATCTTTTTACTTGGTTCCCTGTCCTCCTGATATTCCATTCTCCTATTATTGTTATTAATTCCTTGGGACAGTGGGCTGTGAAGATGCAAGCTTGGCATTATTCCTGCCTCCTGAAGAAAGTTCACACAAGAATGAAATCCACGCTAGAGTGAAGCCTTGCTGAAACCCAGGGAAAATGGAGCCTTGGCTCTCACGTGACTAAAGCTAGAATCTTCCTTGAATTTACAATTTATGTGGCTCAATGATTTTCCAACATTTATACCGCACCTATCCCAGACCTGGAGGTGATGAGAAGCTGGGGGTGTCAGTGAAACTTTCAGGAGGAAGTGGTGGCCAGGTCGAACCATGAAGGAGGAGCAGGGGTTAGACCCACATAATATTTGGAAAGGGGGAGTGTCAGAGAGCTGATGTCCAGGCAGATGGAACATTATTGGGACAGTATGAAGGAAGATGTGCTCTAGAAACCAAAGGACATTAGTATAAGGAGGTAAAGGTGGGAGATGAGGACAGAGTGAACAGCAGTTGTGTAAGCCACGTTAAAGAGTTTTGGACTGGATATTTGAATAGTGAGGAGCAGCTGAGGGATTTTAAGCAGCAGAGGGCAAAGTCATATTTGTTCTTTAGAAAGATAATTCTAGAAAATGGAATGGAAATGGGCAAGAAGAGAAGCTGGAGAAGCAGTTAGGACACTTAGAATTGTGGAGAGAGAGGGTAGTGAGCATAAGCAAACTACTGAGCGGAGCTGAGAGTCACTTAGGAAACAGAATACATATGACTTGTTGATTGGTTGCGGGGAGAAGGAAGAGAATAGCAAAGAATCAAGTTGCTGCCCTGGTTCCTGGCCAAGGCAACTGAGTTTACAGAGATATAATATCTCAGGATATAACATACTCAGTGAACTGAGTTCACTGAGATATAATGTGAGGTCATTCGCTGAGATATAACAGGTTTCGTAGTGAGATTTGTTGAATTGTAAGTGCTAGTGGGCTATCCAAGGAGAGCTGTCCACTGGGCAGTTGGCTATATAGGTTTGAAGTTTGGAAGCTCTTTGCTGGAGATTTAGATTAGATAGTCATTGGCAGAGATAGAGTTATTAACATTGTTGGAATGAATGGGAACAACCAGTGAGAGTGTATGGAATGACAAGAGAAAAGAATTTAGGGCAGAAACTTGAAAGATTCCAATATTCAAGGGGCTGGCAGAAGAAGAGTTTCTATGAAGCAGACTGAGAAGGACTAGTCAGAGAGGTAGGAGGAAAACTAGGAGTTTTTTTGGGGAGGGGAGCATAAAAAACCTTGAGAAGAGGTAGTGGCCAACCATAGCATCTCACACCACCCCACATCACACCACACCACACTACACCACACCACACCAGTGGTGACAAAGGACAAAACAGAGATTTTTGTGACAGTGATTTCAGCAGAGAAATCAAGGTGAAAGGCAGATTTCATTCGACTGAAGACTAAGTGGAAGGTGAGGAAGATGACTAGACAATATTTTCAGAAAGTTTGTCTAGGAAGAGAGGGAATTTGCTAGGGGAGGAGGAGATATTGAGGTCAAGTCTTCTTCCCTTCCTCTCTTTCTTTCAATATGAATGACTTGCATTTTTTAAAAGTAGCTGCCATGGACCCAGTAAAACACTGAGATTTGAAGGAACAAATTAGTTGATGGTGCTGATGATGGTGGGGAGAGGGCAGGGCCATGGTTGTGCATCATACAAGGTGTCTGGGGAAGGGCACACTGGAACTAAGATTCAGCCTTGGTGTAGCACTAAGAGGTGTAGTCCAAGGAAGTGATGCCTTTTCATAATTATCTTTCCACAAAGTTGCCTGAAGTGCTAGCAAGGCTATGGTAAGGGGGAATGGCATTTAGTAATTGATTGAGTGAGGTCTTGAAGACACGGAAAGGAATGAAGCCTGGAGGATAGAGGGACGAGGGGCCCTGGGAAGTGGGATCCACCTTACAAAGAGACGGGACAAGAGAAGAAAGGATGGGTACAGTTGCACATAAGTTGCTGGCTTAGTGTTGAGAAGTTGGGAGAGTTCTTCTCTGCTTCTATCCATTTTCTCTGTGAAGAAGGGGAGAGGTTATCTACTGAGAGGTTGGTCTAGAGGCATTTGGGGAAAGTTGAAAAGTTTGAAACAGCCTCTGTGGTGAATTGGAGAGGGAGCTGGTCATAAGAATTGCCAAACTCTTACTGTACAGTTCAATGTCAGTGTTAAGTAACAGACACAAGATTACACTACTGTGCAGAGCCTTACATGGTTTTCCCAGGAAAACGTGGTATTGGCAGGAAGAACGTTGCTTCTTAAATTAAACATGTTTGAAATGTTTGTTGAACTTGTTCACTGAGTTGGTTGTATATGGTCAAATTGTCACAAATACATCACTGTTTTTATTTGCCTTCTTATCTCTGCTTCGCAAGCCTAAATACCACAGGGCAGCAGCCCCTGGTCCTGGGGAGGCTGCTCTCTTCCTGTTTACCTCTGCAATATACCACTGCTATTTTCCAAGTCATTCTAATGAGATACAATGAGTCTTGGGAAAATACTAGGAAACTGGGAATTTAAAAACAAGAAGGTCCAGTGACATGAGAACTCTCTAAATGATGGATTCTGAGAAAGTGAGAATGCTGACTAGGAGTTCAAGAAAGAGCTGAGGAGTCTGAAAGGAAATCCTCAAAAGGACTCCTTGCAATGGCCAGTGCATGGTGTCTGGAACTTTACAGCTTGATGTCTTCAGATGTATCCTTGCTTCAAGTTAGGAGCAGTCTTTTTGTTAAATTTATTTTTTTATGATGATGGCAAATGTGTGGGCAGACGATCTCCAATCAAGCTTCCGACCCCTCATTAATTTGTAATAGAGTCGATTGTTGTCACTAAATATAAAACGATTTACCTGCACTTAGAAAGGAATTGGCTTAGAACACTGCATGACCACAGGGCATTTGTCTACTCCACTTCCCCCAGCTGTCTTTTATTTTAAAACCTTCACACTGACATGCATAGAGAGTGTACAACAAGTGAAACTCCCACCTCCCCCAAGCAGTCCATGTAAGTTCCTGGTTTAGGATTAGCTGTTTGCTTTCTTTCATGGCCCATCTGATCCCTCTCTCCACCTCTTCACCATTTAAAAGAAACTGAAGGGACAAACTTATTCATGGGTTTCAAGCTATTCCTGTTTGGGGAACAATATATTCTTAAGCACTACATGCATCCGAGATTTGTCTCGATGTGGTCCATTTATTTTAATTTGGGACTGTCAGCGGAAAAAAAGAGAAGTAATTAAACTTGTGACTAGCATGGAAAAACATTTTAAGTCCTAACGCTGCAGCCTGATCCCCACTAGTTTCACTATATTTCTTCTGCTTGTCAGATCAAAGTCTCAACTCCTAAAACTCAGCCATGCTTTGATTAATGACTTCATACAATGAATTTGCAAATTATAGTTCTATGTGATTTATGTCATTTTTAGCTTCAGTCAGATTTTTTTGAGGCTGCTCTATTCATTGAGCCAGTCAGCCTTCACCTTGGAGAAAGCATGTTTTTTAAATTGCATTACAGTGTTTTGTGCTTAGAAAAGAGTTGTACATAAGGATCTTCGATAATATGTTGCATCTTAACTAGAATGTAGGAGAAACCTGTTATTCTATTTGGAGATCAGGTTTGAAATAAATAGGTTTCCTTTCTACTATCTCCGAGTTCTATGAGCTGTCCCTCACCCTCTTTTTCTCATATGCCTCAATTTCTCTCCCTTACCTGAATAATTCATACATGAATTATGAAGCATTGCTTTTAGCCTTCTTCCCCACTCCTCCCCTCCAATTTCCTGTCAAAGTTAATAAGGCTAAATTTATTTGACATTATTAACAATTTTTCTCCAAAATTAAAATTGGGGATTGATTTGGACAATTTGCAGTCATTATTTAAAGGTATTTTTTTTCTTCTACCTTCTGCCATCCTGTTTATTTTTCTTAATTTTTTTCTTTTACAGTGATTGAATGAAATAGCTCTCGGAACAAGCTCACCACAATTTATGGTGTGTCCTTTTGAATATGAGACAGAAGAAGGCCCCTCCTGCTTCCCCAGCCCCTATCCTCTGTGAAAACGGGAAGAAACATCTGTATGTTTGCTGGATCCTGGCTCTGGGAATGTGGTTTCAGGTAGGGGCTGGCAGCCTCTTGGCCCCTGTGCTCTGAAAATATTTACTCAGTAAAGACTGTGCTCATGTCCCAAGGGGTCTGGGGTCTTGGTTTTTAGAGAGGTGGGAGATTTCATGGAGTAAGTGGCTGCATCGAATCTGGTGACCAGGCGAAGGAGGAATGGGAAAAAACCCTGAAAGTAAAGATCTTTCAAGAGATTGTCAACTGCTAGCCGAGCAGATTCAGCTCACATTTACAACTCACAAAGGTACGTATTTATAAACGGAATGAACTACAGTGCTTGGGTTCACAGTAAACATCAGCACAGGTAGTCTTGCATTCATTTAAAAGAAATATCCACAATTGTGACATAAAGGTCATAAATATTAATATATTCCCTTTTTATTCAAAATGATATTCATGGTAGAATTGTTATCTATGAGGCCAAAAGAGAATAATATTGCCCAAAATATTAAATAAAATCATTATTATGAAAGTGATACAAACCATGTTAAAGCTAACATAGAAAACAGAGGGAACAATTGTCTGTAATTCCACCTCCCTTATACAACTACTCCAAGTTTTTTGGGTGCCTTTTTTTCCAGGCACTTTTTCTTAAGTGAAGATTAACTTTTACATTGTAACCAGAGTTCAAATATATTTTTATGCATTATTTACTTCCCATTATATCATAAACACTCTCTGTATTACCTCTAGTCTGCATACTGTTTCTTTTTTTTCTTTTAATTTTTTAGTATTATAAATGGAATGAACAGCCTGGGGCATGCAAGTAGGTTGATTTTTTTAGACTAGATTCCCATAAGTGCAATTCCTGGATCAAAGTTCTTGATATATCTGCTGCCAAATTATTTTCCTTTTAAAGGGTTGCATCAATTTATAATGCCAAAAGCAGTATATAAAAAAGCAATCTTATAACACTTTGGCTGACATTTTGTTATTATAACTTTAAAAACCGATTTACTAATTTATTGGTGAAAATGCTTTTATTTAATGATTACCTCTTTGATTATTTGTGAGCATCTATATAGTTGTAGCTCTGCTTTCCTGAATTATCTATTCAAGCTCTTTCTCATTTAGCTGTACATTTCCATGTCTTTTTTTCATCACCTATCTTCGCATCTATAATGATTAATTCTCAACTCTCACCTTACTGACATACTTGACTATTCCTCTTTCTGGAAACATTGTCTTCATTTGGCCGTCTCACACCACTCCCTCCTGTTTTCTCCTCTCATTGGCACCTTCTTCTCCATCTCCTTTTTGGGCATCCCTTCTTCCACTGCCCCTCGAATATTGGGGTTTCTTTGTTCTGCACACTCTTCTCTTTTCACTTACCACCCTCTTGCTAGATGATTTCATCCATCGCCATGGCTATAAATACAACTCATGTATAGATGACTTATATATCCAGCCAGATCTCTCCTCTGACTCATATTTCTAATTATCTACAATATGTCTTTAACTAGACGTCTCAAAGTTAATATATGTGAGGCTGAAACTCTTACTTTTTCTCCCAAATCTGTTCCTCTCCATCCTCACCATCTCAGAAATGGCATCTCCACCCACTAGGTTGCTCCCGTGAGAAACTTTGGTATCCTCTTTCACTTCTTCCTCTCCCTTCTGCTCTTTCAGCAAGCCCTGTAACCCTGCTTCTGAATCGATTTCCTTCCATCCTCACTGCCACCTCCATAGTTCAGGCCATTGTCATATGCCTGGAAGATTACAATAATTTTTAGCTAGTGTCCTCTCTGTGCCACATTTCCTTTGTCACTATGCAGCTAGAAGACTGTTTCAGGAATAAAATTAGGTTGTGTGTCTTCCCTGCTTATTATCCTTCAAAAGTTTTCCAGTGTACTTGTAATAAAATCTAAATTCCTTGATCTGGCCTACAAGACCAGGTATGATTTTCCCCTGCCCACTTCAGCAACCTTTCTTGCCTCTCTTCCTCTTATTGTCCAGCCATATTGATCTTCTTGGCTTTCCTTGGACATGCCAAGCATCATCCTGAATCAGGGACTTAGATGTTCCTGGGTCATGCGTTTCCTGAGTTCTCACCTGGATCTTAGTTCTTGCTTTAATGCCATCTTCTCAGGGAGAAGACTCCATACTGTTAGTGCTGCCTAAATAGCTATGATAGACATAGCCAGAGGTTAGCATAAGTTAGCATAAGGGAAGCCATCTTGTAGAGGGGAATCACGCAGAAGCTGTAAATGATGCTGATCCACAAGAAACTCCTTTGCTTGTCAGCAATTCTTTAGTTTGCATGTAGCCTGGATAAGTCCATACCTACTTGTGAAAAATATGCGTGATCTGCTACTTTCTCAGTCTTGGCTTATACATAGACCTCCCTATTGTGATAAGGCAGTAACTTTGATCTTTAAGTTTCCCCAGGAATGTAACGACCTATAGGAAGAAGCTCATGCTGGCGTCCATCACGGGTGACAGGAAAAGGGATGATCCAGTGTCTCAAGGACTACTACACCAGATGATCACATTCTGAGATATCCCCCCTCCCCCCACTACTGCTTTCAGTACATTTGCCCTATATAACTGCTTCAAAATTTTGTAGTTTTAAGATTTTTTTGAGGGGACACTAGTCTGCCATCTTCCCGCTTGCTAGCAAGCTGTAATAATAAAGACCCTTTCTCTCCTACCACTTTGCCTCTGGACTGTTGGCTTGCCTCTGTGGCGAGTAGAGGACCCCTTTTGGTGGTGATAATACCCACTTATCTAAAATATTTCCCTCATCCTTTTAATTTCTATAATAGCATTTGTTTCCTTGGTAACCCTCATCAGAGTTTGTAGCACTTGTCACTTTACTTGTTCTTTAATTGTCTCCCCCTCTGGACTGTAAGCTCCATGGGGGCAAAAATCATGTTTGTTTATCCCATTGTGCCCCAGCACTGACACAATACCTGGTACAACACAGCACTTCATGCGTAGTTATTGAATGGATGTGCACCAACTTTTACACTATATCTGACAGTAGGGAGCCACTGAAAGATCTCGTTGGTTGGACTGGGGTTTGGGAAGATCATTTGGCAGAAGCTTAGAGAATAGATTACAGGAGTACAAACTTGGGAACCGAGTGACCCAGTTAGGCGGCTATTGTAGCTTTGAGGCTGGAGACAATGGGAGCCTAAACTGAGGAGATCAGATATCTAATATGCTAAGTACAATGCTGGGTGCAATCACAAAAGAGTCCATTCAGGTGACAGGCAGCAAACTCTTCTCTGCAAAAGCAGATGTAGAGGATCGGTTGGGACAGAAGACACAGTGCTTAAGGTTGCACACAGAATGAGAAGGCCGAGGTAAGCAGGTGTTGAGTATGCTTTTGGGTGCTTGTTGTGAAGGAAAGGAGAGAGAAGGTGGTAAGAAGAGGGGAGTGTAGGATAGAGGGAAGGAAGTTAACATTAAAGGAAGCAGCTTGAGCACGTGCTCTTGTTCCATAGGGGCACAGATGGAATGGAGAGGGAGAGGTTGGATGTGGAGGAAAGAAAGAGGCCCATAGGGAGCAAGCCCAGCTCATTAGGATGATGAAGGGAGTGCAGGTGGGGGTGGGGTCGGTCTTGAACAGGAGAATGGGAAACACTTCTTTTCCTTTGAGGCTGAAGTGAACGAGGAGGTGATGGGTTCAGAAATAGCTAAGTTGGCAGCATTGTCATTAGCCTTGTCCTTATCCTTCTAGTTGTGGTAAAAACTCCTTGAGGATGGGACATGATTTTGTCTTTCAGTGGCTTCTTCCCAAATGCACACCTCATTTCTGAGCACAGAGAAGCCCATGCATCATAGGTTGCTCAGTGAGGTGGGGATTTAATCCTGTAAGGCATATTCACACCAACTTGTTCAAACTCTTAAAAAAAAAAACCACTCACAAGCCGCATGCATCACATCTTTAACCTTCTTCTCCATCTCTGTTTTGGGCATCCCTTCCTCTACTGCCCCTCCAATACTGAATTGAATATTATCATGTTCAGATCATGATTTGTCAGGCTACTCCTCTGCTGTCGGTCTCAGCATTCCACAGCTGGGCAGCATCCTGTGCTTCACTGTATCAAAACATTTCTCCAACCTGCTACCCATACTTCTCAGTACAGATGGGCTTGCCCTTCTTTTTGCTCCTTCACTGAAGTAGGAAGAGCAACTTTCTTACACCAATGACAACGATGTGTGACCATGCCCTTGCATCTGCTGCCCACCAGGACATTTCTACATCATTTCGTTTGTGCTTTCATCTTTCTGGGCACAGAATGACGTGCAGGGGAGCAGGGTTGAGCCACGATGCAGCCAGGAAAGTGAGAGCCTCCCCTAACACACCCACAGGTGTGTTACTGTAAGTGGACACGATCCCTTGTGGTAGCATGCTACCCTCCAGGCTCCTAATCCCAGTGGCTACTAGCTGCCCCTCCTGGTGACACTTGTTAATGTGGGAGAAACACACAAAAATAGGGAGGCTCCGTCCAAATCCTGCTCTGTGCTTCCTTGGCTCTAGCTTCCTGTTGAAGAGAGGAGGATTTTGTTCCCACCGTGAGAGTCATTTTATTTAGATCCCATCTGCTGAATTGTGTGGTGGCCTCGAGTTAATCCTGATGGGACATTATCACTGGCTAAAGAGGCCCAGGCAGGAAAAGGCAGCTTCAGGAAGAAAGATTCTTTAAATGATGAATTTCAGCAAAAAAAGTAAGAATATGTATACATGTGTGTATACATATATATATATCCTATTTCTTTATATTTCTTGAACTCAGAAAAACTCTTTTCTTCTCTCTGCTTGTTTACAGTTGGGTTTTTCGGGAAGACAGATTTACAGAGTTGGAATGGGGGACACTGAAGCACTCAATGCACGGATCCTCAAACATGGGAGCAACATGCCTCCAAAGGTTTGAAGCATCACGAAATCTCAAGAATTTCTAACTGCATGTTTTCACATACTAGTGGAATTAATAAGCAGTTTGAGAACGCAGTGCTAATTCATGTATGCTAGTCCGCTTACATTTATAATTCACATAAATATGTTCAAAGTTGTTTGGAAATGTGATCCAATAACATAGATTCTGCTTCTAGACCTTTGAAAATATCTGCATATGTTTACTTATCTTTAGCATTAAAATGACACCAATAAACACGTACGAATAGCTGAAAGTGGACCATACGGTTAAAACACAGCAGCAATATTTCGCCAAGGGTCTTGCCATGAATCCAGCCCGCCCCCCACCACCTGCGTTGTCCTTAGAGTTGGGGCTATGATAGCATTTCCTGGGTCTCAGAATTAGGGAGGTGCTGTCAGCGGAACGATCTGATTGGTGTCTGAAAGACATCTTTGCCTTCCCCCATTAGTGCTCACCCCGTCTGTTTGAACACTCCTTTTTAGGTCCATTGTAATTTATGGGGATTATAAGAAGTAAAGTTAACCTAGGGATAACTATTGTTAATGTTTTGCTTATTTCCTTCCGGTATTTTAATTGTACGTATATACAACATGAGGAATATATAGTGTATAGTTTTATCTTTTTTTCACATAATATGACACCATAGGCATATCTCCTATTCATGAAGAAGACTTTGTAATGCCTCACAGTGCTGTAGCCCACTATCCCAATTACCAATAATGCATTTATCCATTCTCCTGATATTTGCCATGAACGATGTTTCCATTTTTGCTGCTATAAATAACTTTGTTATAGACATGCTCATGACTGAATGTGCCCATCTCTATTTCCTTTGGATTCTGAGAAGTGGAATCAATGTTAGTGTTTTAATGCATATTCATTAAATACTTCTAGGAAGGATGTACCAAATTATAGAGCTAACATGCTGCTTTTGCTAAAAAAGATATCATCATCATTATCATTATCAAAAAAAATTTTAAATCCTTTTGTTAACTTGATAGGAACTGAATGATATCCCATTGTTTGAAACCATATATCTCTATATCTCTGTTTACAAGTGAGAATAATCATTTGTCATCATCTATTTGAAATTTTTCTGTGATTCATTTATTGATGATCATAGTTCTTTCTTTTTTTTCTGTGGGGAAGACCAGCCCTGAGCTAACATCCGTCCAATCCTCCCCTTTTTGCTGAGGAAGACTGGCCCTGGGCTAACATCCGTGCCCATCTTCCTCCACTTTATATGGGACGCCGCCACAGCATGGCTGACAGGCAGTGCGTCGGCGGGCGCCCGGGATCCGAACCTGCGAACCCCGGGCTGCCAAGCGCGGACTAAACTGCTGCGCCACCGGGCGGCCCCAGTTCTTTCTTTTTTTTTAAAGTTAAAATGATGGTGTACATTTCCCTTGATCTGTCTAAGTCATTCTCAGTCTGGGCTGCACATCAGAATCACCTGCGGTGCTTTTAATAAATGTACTAATGCCAGACTCCTCCTCAGTGATTCTGATATGATTGGCCTGGGTGGGGTACTAACATGGTGTTTTTTTAAGCTCCCAGGTGATTTCGTAGCCAGAGTTGAAGTCCACGGACCTAGACTCTTCAGATGTTAACCTGCTCTCTTGTTATATTTTTTTTTGTTTACCTTTTAAAAATTTTACAGATGTTTGCATCTTTTTATAAAGTCCAAGCATGGGTTGGACTCAGAAGCCAGACTTCCTGGGTTTAAATCCTGCCTTTGTCCTTTCTAAGCGATGTCATCTTGAGCAAGTCATGTTATCAAATCTCATTACCTCAGTTTTCTCTGCTGTAAAAGTGGGGTTAATTTATAGTATATTTCATACCTTTTTTGAGAAAGATTAAATTGGTTGGTATTTATAAGGCACATACAACAATATCCAGTACATTGCAAACATTAGATAAGTATAAACACTTTTGTTCTTTTATCATTTCTTTCATGGTTTTATTCTCAGAAAGTCCTTTTCAAACTGAGATCAGGTGAATATTGATGTATATTCCCTCCTAGGCTTTTTCGGTTTCACTTTTCTATTTCTCATTGCCTCTTAAGTCTCTATTTCACTGAGTCCTGGGATGAAGGTGATGAAGAGGAGGAAACAAATCCATCAGGGCCCTGAGTGGCTGATGTACAATTTCCCCCAATCTGCATTCCACCTACACTGCTTACTTCTGATTTCAGCATACCAGTAAAATTTGTTTTCTGATATTATCTAACTTTCAACACCCATGTAAAATGACTTTAATGTGTACCTTGCAGTATTTTGGAAGCACATCCTCTGCCTGGCTTGCGTCTCATTGACCCATGTTTGTCTACACACCCCTCTAGATCTCAAAGACAGACCAACCGTCAAGAGGCAGCAAATTGCTTTCCAAATACCTAATGATGACAGGTTCAACATACCTCTGCAAAAATCAAAGGGAAATAATGTTATTGCAGGCACATTAGTGGATGCAAAATGACCTAGGGCCATTATTGCAAAGTATTTTACTTCCGTGGTATCCAGAAAAGGTGATTAATGATACAAGGATTGGAAATTTGATTATGGGATTTTGAAATGAGCCATAACAACATTATGAAAAAGCACATCTTGGTAGCCTTTGTCTTGTCACTTTTCACCACCTCCTGTGCACACATTCATTCCTTCCTTCAATCCTCCCATATGTTGGATGTCAACCTCATTGTCTGAGTTCATAAATTACACTGTGCAATAAGTTAAACGAAAGGAGTTGAATAGCTGCAAAAACAACAGTAAAATTTTTACTAATTTCACTTTGGAGAAGAGTATAGACATCTTCTATGTCTTTTATCAATTTTCCATCAGCTCTTTAGGAGCAGCTTGTCGCGCACAACTTGCTTTTGGGAATGATAGTATCAGCAAGCACCGGAGCAGGGGGCTGGGATGTGCACAGCTGTAAGGACGCCAGGATATTGGGAGTTTTGGTTGGTGTGTCTGAGTCAACCTTAGTTCTGTCGTCCCTGTTTTTATTTTCCAACATGCTACAATGGTGATGGAGGCTACTGAAATGTATGGCTATCTTAAAAGTAGCAAGAGACTTGATCCAGTTTAGCAATGCGGTGGATATTTGCATTCTTTCTACCTTGTAAATTATAATCATCAAAGGCTTCTACAGTAGGTATAATTTTTTGCTATGAATTTCTGAAATAATGAAATAGTGTATCGTTTTTAACTTTTTATGTATATCACATTTTAGGTATGGGATTCTTAAAATCACAAATACTCATATTTGCAAAGGTGCTGAGAGATCTAACACTAGAATTTAAGCCCACTGCGGAGTTAAAAACCTGGCATAGAGAAATGTTTGTTGAATGAATGAAAAGTTATTTGCTATATTAAATGACAGCAAATGTATTATCTGGGTCATTGACTTACCTCCCATTGATTCAGTAAGTCTAATATCCCATATAAATGGAAAACGTTGGACTATACTGTCCTCGATTATATGTTGAGTCAGATTTCTCCCAGTCATAACAGAACTACTGTAAGTTGCATTACTACTTGGAGACCACCGGGGTACCCTTTAGTGCAAGGAGAGTGTTGATTAAATTTCCGCTCATGCAGCTTCTGCAAGTCTTTAACCTACTTCCAAGGAGCAGCCTGAGCCTTAGGAAAACCTAGCTCTCGGATTCTCTTCTTCATGGCAGTAGGCTAATGCTGGGGGTGGGGTGGGAGAAAAACAATTATTTTTCACCGACTCCAACCGCTGCAGGAAGACGCCTGTTCCAGCGGGTCACGTTTCTCTTGTTTACTGGCTGCGGCCATTTCTGTTGCGTAGTTCTTTTGTTTTCTGTGGGTGTAATCTCTGTTGCACATGGAGTTCAGACAATGCAGATGACCCTGTCTTCGATGCTCAGAGTCCTCTGTCAAGATATTGTTGTACCTCACTGGGCCCAATTCCCATTTTAGTATGAGACAGAAAAAAAGAAACAATGGAGACAAATTTAGACACTGATGGGAAAAGAAATGCAATTCACTGTCCACCCAGCCCTCTGAAGTTACGCCCACCAGGCAATTTCCTGTAACCTTCTCAGGGATTCCCAGCCACGCAAAAGAGTCCCTGAAACCCAAGGCAGACGACAGATGATTAACTTGTGGCTCACCCCGTCCATGCTAAGTTCACGTCCCAGGCATCCCTTCTCTGAAAACAAAAAACCAAAAACCAAAAAAAAAAAAAAAAAACCCAGCACTAAAAAAAAAAACCACTTCACGTATTCCAAACAGAAGCAAGGTTAATCTCTCTGTTAAGATCTAGACTTGATTGTTATCAACTTTTATTTTCCCAGCCATTTGCGGCCAGCATTAAACCTTGCGCCAGATGCCTCATAGGCCCTTCCACATTCACTAGCCTGCATCCTCTGAGGGTGGGTAAAGGGAGTACTCCCCAGGCCCATCCTTCGCTGCTTTCTCCCATTCGGAAAGAGCAGCTTTGTCTCATGAATTTGTGTGCGTTCTGCTTCCCCTAACTCTACACAATGTAAATTTACCCAGTGATGTGAAGAGACATTTATCAGCGTGTAAGATGGATGACTGATTTCGAAGGTACCCAAACTGTATGCTATTTATGCCGGGATATATGTGTCTACTGCAGTGGCCTGGATAAGAAGTGCAATAAGCAATAACAGTGCAATCTCCTCCTGGACTGTCTTGTTAATGAACTGTGAAACTAGACAGATGCAGTCATAAATACATAATACTTTCACATGGGAATAACGTCTGGTTTGAAATCATCTATCACATTACTGGGAGGTCTTGTTTTGGTTGGTCACTGAGTATCTGCTCCTTTTTAATGTCTTTAATAATTATATACATATTTAAGTGGGAAATACAACTGGTATGTGCATATCATCAGCATTAGCACAATTATCATAAATATCCAATTTTTCAGGCAGATTTAAAATCTCATAGAGCAGGCTCTGTACATTTATACTAGACACAGTTATTTGAGCATCTTTATGTACCAATACACTTATATTAAGTATGCATTTACTTCCTTTATGTGGATGCAACTTATTGAGCACAACTTTCTAGGCCTATAACCTTTTCTCCTTGTTTCAGTTTCTGGTGGAGTCATTTCCCTCCCATTGCTTCTCTCCTTATGTCTCCACTTCTTAAACATAGAAGAAAAAGGATGGGTGGAAGGCAGAGAAGAGAAAAATAAGAGCAATCAGTAGCCCGTGATTGAACGAGGAAACTGTCAGACCAGGGCAGAGAGAAAGAAATGCGATGCTTTCTTGTTTCCTTTAATCACGGAGAAGCGTGCAACTGACTGATTGTAAACGACGGTACAGTTGTGATGTCTGAAATGGTTTAGCATAGAGAAAATGGAAGGAGGCAGAGGAGAGTGCAAATGCACACTCTTTTGCATGGATCTTTAATAATTTTTTCTAAAATAAAAACAACTTTCTAGTTTCCCAACAAAGATTATCCCACCAAAATCCCAGACGTCTTTTGTGGCAGAAATGAGCACATTCACTTGAAAGGTATTAGAAACACCATATAGTGAAAACTAGACATTTTAACCTTTGAATGTCTTTGCTTCTCTTTCCTTCCATCCTCTGTGCAGCATTCATTGGTTCTCGTCCAATAGAATCTTGCCAGGACGCCTCAGCACTGCCTTTGCTCGGTGACGCCTGATGCCTATCATCTACAACAGCCCAGCCATGCTGTATCTCTTCGCCCCCCTGACTTCCCATCTCATTTCCACTCTCTGTGGGCTGCATCTTTTCTCCCTTTCCTTAACCTTGTTATTTTTCTCTCCCTGGGTTGTAATCAACCCTTTTAGTGGTAACTGTGTCATTTGCTGCCAAATTTTTAGGATGCAAATTGGAAATGAAGAGGTTGTGCTACATCCTGTGAGACAAAGTTATGCCATGGAGCTAAGGTGTGAGAGGCAAAGTAGAGAGGGCTCAAAATGGGTAGGGAATGTATACTGTATTTTGTTTATATACTCTAATTCCGCAACTAAAGTTTTTATAAAGGTAATAATGATTCCACATTAAACTTTTCATTGTACGTTCCTTTGATATCCTGCACCATTCCTATTCATTTAGTCCAGTGAATATATGGTAAGTGCGACAATCCTTCCTCACGAGAGGATATACACTTTGCAGAAAAAGCTTGTTTTGGTCTCCTCTCTAAATTCTTGCTTTAAACATGGAGCTCTGTAATCACAGGAAAAGACACAGCAGTTTGTGAAAAACTGGAGAGGAGAGTTTAGAACCAAGTGTCGGCACTATTGACATCTGGGGTTGCATAATTCATTGTCGGGCCGTCCCATGCATTGTTGGATGTTTAGCAGCATCCCCGGCCTCTACTCACTAGATGCCAGTGGAACTCCAGGAATCTCCAGGCATTGCCAAAAGTACCCTGGATGGCAACATCACCCCCATGTGAGATCCACCTAGGGTTAGGATCTTGTCATAGTAAGTGCCTTCTCATTGCTGGTGACCACATGAGCTTGTTCTGCCTCAGAGCATTGGAACCGCAGCTCCCTCATCCTGGACTTCTCTTCCCAAGAACTTTACATGCCTCATTTCCTCGAATCATTCTGCTCAGAAGTCGCCTCCACGGAGGGATCTTTCCTGACCACCTCTCCTAAATAATGTTCCCCTTCCCCCAGTTCTGTGATCTCTCTCTTCTTAACCTACTTCATTTTATTTCATAACATTGATCCCTACCTGAATTTATCTTACATTTTTATTTGTTTGTTGTTGGCCTCACCCGCTAGAACATAAACTCCCTGAGGGCTGAGATTTTAACTTGTTCACAAAGTTTTCTGTGAAATATCTGACATCTAGAATGTGATATAGTACATGTATTTATTGAATGAATGAATGAATGAGCGACTGGGTGACTGAGGTACCAACTCCTCTGCAGGCAAGTCCACAGTTGACAACTGCCTGTTGGAGAGAAACACATGAGGGAATTTGTTTGTTTGGTTGTGTCCAAGGTTGGAGTTCTCACAAATTTTTCAATTTCTATTCATTAATAATTGGTTAAGATGATGAATTCTTCCCACCACAAAAGATTTATCAGAAAATAATAGGTTCTCACATTCAAGTTGAATGGGTCTTTGGGATTTAATCTTTCTTTTCCTTGGAAAAGAACATTGAGAGACTAGTGTTGTTCCCTTTTACTTTTCTCAATTATTATCAAGATGCTGCAGGAAGTGATGCTAGTGATTCAACCAACTATTCCCTCCCTAAGTCAAATTTTGCTTCTTTAAAGAAAAATGTATATATATATATTGCATATATATACTTTTTTTATTTTCTTTTTTCTACCCTGGAAGGGAATGAACTGTGGAAGTAAGCTGGTGCAGAATGTGCTGAAACTCTGTGTTTGCTTGCACCGAGAGCCCCCTTCTAGTAAGTAGAAGAACTAGGTTTTGCAAAGTCTCGTCACTGGTGTGGATCCCAGGGCATTCATGCTTGTAGTCTTGAAACGTGTTGTTGGTAGGGAGGAATGTGCAATGGCTTGTGAACAAGTATATTTTGTGTCTCCTGGGAGCATTTGTCATCTCTGTGCCTCCCTTACTCTCTCTTTAAAGAAGTAGAGCTTTATGGTTGGGGCCGGATCTGAGGGACAGGATGGGGCAGTTTCCTCATCTGTGAAATGCATATATATAGTTGTATTTACCTGATAGCACAGTTGGATTATTAAAGAGATCAGATATGCCTGAAGCCCTAGAACAGTGCCTGGCATACAGAAAGTTCTTAGACCTGGTGACCTTTGTTATTATTTAAGGTACTTTAAACCTACTTGTAGGTTAAAGAAATCCTGTAGATACTGGCTGGAAATATTTTCTGGTTCAACTATACTCAATTCTGGCTTATTCTAGGTAGGAAACGGGAGAAAACAATGGGCAGTTCTTATTTTTTTCATTTAAAAATAGCATTTATCATATTCCTCACTTATATGAGTACTATTTGTTCATTATATAAAATCCGAGAAATTAAAAAAATCTAGAGGAATAAAATAAGTGAATTGTAAATCCTCAACATTTATGTGTATTTCTTCCTGTGTGTATTGTGTGTGTGTGTGTTGATAGAGAGAAATAAAGTTAAATGACCTCTATTTCCTTTTTAACAAATAAACTCATTGTTTTTTTTCCCATTATTAATTATTTAGTGGCTATTTTAGAAACACACACACACACATACACAAAAGAATAAAAAATAAACCATTCTTGTCCCACCATCCACGGGTCACCACACAAAGTTAATGTGTTATATTTCTTTTTGGGATTTTTCCCACACATAATTTTTTGATTTGTTTTGAAATCTAATTTTTATATTGTGACTTTTCTTTCTGCCAAAGAAATAAGAAAATGAAATGGGTGACACTCAGAGAACTGTCCTAAGATGACTTTTGAGAGGATCCATATATGGAGTCAACATTTTGTGAAGTGGGAATGAGACCGCACAATTGGAGACTCCCTCCGATGCTCACGAGCTGTGCGATTTTCAGCACTTAACATCACCAAGCCTCAGTTTTCCTGTTAGTCAAACGGAGATACCCATGAATCAATTGTCTGGATTACAGGTAAAGCTGGGCATAATATAACCTTGGCGTATATTAATTCTTTCATATCCTACCCCATCCAGGGGAGACCTGAGGGCGGAGCTGGCAGCAAGTTCCAGACTGCTTGTACTTTGTCAGCAGAGAAATTTCCACTCCTCCACCCTCCTGCTTTTTTTTTTTTTTTAAGTTGGGAGGGAATCTTGGACATTTTCAAATGTTATGGTTGAAATTCTCAATCTGGAGTTTCCCTAGAAGTGCATATTGCCATGTAGGAGCTGAGGGGCCTACACTGAGGGTCTCTAGCTCCAGTGGAAAGGAGGAGGGAGGCTGGGTATTTCTAATCTCCGGAGAGGAGCAGTGCCAGGCTGAGCTCACTATTACAGCTGCTGATGTGAAACCAGGGCTGAGCTTTTCTTGACCACCCATGGCTGCCCAGCTCCAAGCCTGCCCTTTATCGAATCCCTCATATGAAAAATAAGATTCTTTTGCTAAAAAAGTTCAGAAGCAACAGCTGTAAACAATATTATTGTTATAAGGAATTTCAAAAACTTGAAAGCATTTCTTATAGGTTCTGTTTAATAATGGTCAGAGATATTGTTTTCTTTTGAGTCCTTAGATGATGTTCCAATATGCTGTCTGCCTGGTATTTTTTATAGACTCCTTTAGAATTCGCCCCCCTGTTTGTGCGTGTGTGTTTGAGTATATTTCTTTCTTAAATAAGGATGGCTTTAACTATACCTGGTGTTTTCCAATATTATATGTGGTTTGCTCTTGGTTTTCTCCCATTATCTACTTAGGTAATCCTAACAGATAATTTGGACAAAAATATGAGACACATGTTTCTAAAAAATTGTATGGTATGGGGGAAAGTTCATAATTTAATGCTAAGCGAAAAAAGCATCCTATATAACATCATCTCAATTCTTTAAAATTTAATGCTCTCATATGCACATATGTAAATACTCAGTAAATTTGTTATTTAGGCGTATAGATGGGCTCACATATCTGTCTTGTTAATAAAGCAGGCTGGTTCACCATTCCATGTGGCTACAGATGCTCTCCCCTTTAGAATAGCACTGGTCCAAGGTGAACAGTATTGCGTCAAGGATATATGGTCAGTGTTCTCATGCACAAGAAGTGCACAGTGTTAACAGCAGTACTGAGTCTCTGAGTCCTAATGCTTCTCTCTGTGCCCAGTAAGAGAACAGAAATGCTCCTGACTCTTATACACACACACGTGCACGCGCATGGGATCACCCACACGGATAACCCTTCCTGGTAGAATGGGAGGTAAGCCAACTTGCTAATAAGAAGCTAGCAGTATTTTCACGATAGTCCCTAGGTAATCAAGTAAGGTTCCATGAACAAGCTGAAACTTCAGGTGAACTCCCAAGGAAAGATGTTCACGTGGTTGAGAGAAACCGAAAGTTCTTTTAAGAGCAACTTGTCAGAGTGCGGAGTTGGGCACAGGAGGCTAGGTGGTTCTCCAGGAGATCGAAGCCACACAGTTAGCTTTAAACATCAAGTGCCTCTGAGAAACCACCAGGGACAAAATAATATTTTGAGTAGAATATAATATTTAGAAACAAACTAACTTAAATATCGAGCCGAGGGACCAATGAAAGGCATAGTGTTTATTCCCAAAGAGCAAGGATGCGACCTGCGAAGACAACGGTAACATGATAATTAGCCAGCCAGCACTCCAACATCTGGACTTCAGGGAACCATATACTTTCTGTTGTTTTCCTCACTTTGTATGGCTCTTAAATCAGATTCCATGTTTCAGCTATTGCTAAGAGGTTGGACATGATGTCTGGCAAATGAACAGGTCCTCTGCCAAGTAACTGGATCTCACTCCTGCTAAAGGAAGAACATTGTTCACTAAAATAGTTTGTCTTTTGATGCCAAAGGAAATCAAATTGTAATCAAGGGCTGAGAACAGACTGAAGTCATCAGGCTGTCTTGCTTCAGATTTGGCAACCTCACACGTTCCCAGGCTTATTAATACAACTTACGTTACAAAAGGGAGAGGCTTTATTGCATTGGAAATTTGTTTTAATAATGCCTCAGTGAACCACTGATGGAACAGCCAGCATGGCAATCCATGCTCCCGTGCATCTTAAGGACATAGAAGTATAGATAAGGAGGAATTTAGATTTTGTTGAAGCAACCCAATAGAGAGATAACACATCTAAGGGAATTGTGAAGACTTAGATAACCGTACTGAAATGTCTCAGACATGCTAATGTGTTTTTTGTTTTTCTGGTTTTTGTTTTGGTGGGGGGGATATAAGAACAAGGAGTGAGAGAGCATAAAACTTTAGATCTGTGTTTTCCTCATACTGCCCCGAGGATCCAACTTGAATTAAAACTAAATAATACTTATTGAATGCCTACTCTATAAAACCATTCTTTAAATATGCTACTTCATTCAACTGTTATGCCACAGTTTTGAAGTAATATTTGCCCTATTTTAGGGTCCAGAATTGAGGCTCATAGTAGTTAAGTAATTTACCTCATCTCACAGCTAGTTAAGTTGCAGAGACAAGATGCAAGTTCAGGTCCCAAAGCTAGTGCTCTTTCTGCTCTGCTTCTGTGTGATGCTTGATGTAAAAGTCAGGAAGGGAAAAACAGAGTGAAGAAGGTTTATATCCACTGCCAGGCTTTCCCTGAGAGCTGCTGTGCCCAGAAAAGCCACTTTTGTACTTGTAAAATGACATGAAGAATTGAGGCAATTTATTCAATGCTCCCAGTACTTCTCCTCGGGTCTCTCTCTCAAGGAGCACAGGGCGTTGCGTTGGCCTCTGTCATCTGTATAATTGTCTCATTTTCCTTTGCCTTTATGCTGTGGTCACAAGCAATAGCATGAAAACAATGCTTTGAACCAAACAACGCAATGTGATTTAGGGCACTTATCTTGGATAAGTAAGGCTTTGAAATATGCAAAGTTAGAGACCTCCCTCTGGCTCTATAACTATGTCCCCATACCTGGGGGGACCAGAGAATGTAAAAGACGGGGGAAAAGGAGTTTCTTCTCACCTCTGATATACAGAAGGGAAAGCATTGTCCAGATTTTAAGGAATAATTCAGTGATATCTGATTTATTTAAAATTATTTTTGTATAAAAAAGCATTCATTTTTATCAAATTGTAAAACAATGGAGAAGATTGTTTTCTTTCATATTTTTAGGATGATATCCAGTTGGCCTCTAAATTATTTAGGGTATTATTATAGTCATCAAAGTTTACTTATCCTTCACAAGCAATAAAAAAATTTTAACGAATTTAATAATTACATTATATAGAAGTCACAGGGTAATCCGTGAGGCTTGCACCAATCAGCTCCAGTTTTATTTGTTTCTTTTAATTTAATTTTATTTCATTTAGCAGTGCACCCCATTTAGGAGCACAGCCCACTAAGCTAAAAGACAACAAAGAAGCCTAATGCTTTGAGGACTAATGGATCAGGAAGTTTCATTAGGACATCGTAACAAGCTTTACATATGGAGCCCGTTTTACTTGTTGGCTGGGAGTCATGAATGTTAGAAGCGGCTACTATAAAACGAAATCCTTTACATAAGCATCTGATTGCCTAGCTGCCCTCTGCTTTTCATGCAGCAGCTTTGTAGTATTTTGGTTAATGGAGCCAATGAACTTTCTTCCACAGAAAGGAAATTGTGATTCCACTGGAGGCTCAAAGGGAAAAATTAAAGTCATCAAAAATCTGATTTGAGTAGGCATTTTCTTTGAAAATGTGAAGCATGCTTTGACTCATCCAGATCTTTTGCTGAGGGTGCTATGGAGAGGGCCAGTTTGGCTTTCAATTCTAAAGGAATTATTTCTATTGTTTACGCCTACCCTCTGAAAAAGAAGGAGTACACTTTTGGCAGAAGGAGGTAAGAAGGACGTGCAAAGTAGAGTCACGAAACTAAACAGGAATTCTCTGCAGCTGCTCTAAAATGGAATAAAAAACAGTGCCGAAAACAAGGCAACTGAGGAAGCGAAGGTCAGCTGCAGAGGAGCAGGGGTGTTGGTCCGAGGCACATTTGCGGAACCGGAGCAACTCAATTTCCGTCTGAGGGACACCTCTGACCTGTGCTTCTGGAGGAGGCTGGACCACGGCAGCTGGCCTTTGATCAAGTGACAACATCCTCTGGGTGTGCGCCCCTGTGCCAAACTGACAGCTACCTGGGGAGATGAAGATGAGTAATGTTCCCCTAGTGACAGAAACATTCTCTCCATGTTTTCTATGAGAGTTTATGGGCAATGATTGTATTTTATGATAATGACAACAGAGTGCATCCTGGCTAATGTCAGGAGTATTTTCCCCTCTAGCAAACAATTGTTTTACATCTTTCCATGCCTTGCATCCTCAGGAAAGACACTTTGGCATAGATTTCCCCCCAAGAAATCTTTCTTCAGATAAACTTTGATAATAGAAGAATATACCTGAAAAAACCCACTGTTTATAGAAGCCTTTCAATAGCTTTAATGTCTGACAAAAAAAGAGCCAGGAAAGCTCTACCATGACAAGCAGACATTTGCTAGGACTTTTTCCCTTGAGATTATTAACTAAGAAATAGCCCTGTGATCATGTGAAATGTCCCCAGATTTAAGCTGGTGGTTGTTTCCTATTATTCAGGTGGTGGTGTGATAGTGGTTTTACTGGATAATGCCACGATTATGTGTTCAAAATAGATTATCATTATTGCTGGTGTTCACATTAGCGTCCTGAGGCATAAGCTGCATCTTGTAATGATTCAAATTCTAACAGTTGCAACAGCACTTCCTTGGAATCATGATCTAATGCAAGAAACAATACAGTGCAAATAAATAGATTTCCTCCTCTTTGAGCTGCGTGAGTTTTCCCTATTGTGTATTTCTTCACTGGGCATTGAAAAGTGGGAAATGTCTTGACAAAGGGTTTCTCTCATTTCCAGGTTAGAAGTCTCTTTCTCACCATTCTTTGTTTCTCAGATAAGTTCATACACTTTTTCTCCCCATTCAACTAAGACTATGACTAAGTTCAGGGACACTCACCACCAAAGATTGCACGAGTTGTTGGAGTGGGGAATGAAGGTCAGGCGGGACTGGCAGGGAACCCTTGGAAATGTCAGCTTGTTGTATTTATAGAATGGACTGTTTCACTTTTGCCTCTGTGGTTGATTAAAAAGATGAAAGTTGAGGACCAAAATGTGGACTTTGTATATTGTTATCGGGCCGCTAAGAAATAACAGCCTGCAATGAACCCTGTTTTCTGTTTTGCGTGCAGGGGAAACTTGCCGCCCTCCTTTCGGAGCTTGGAGAAGAGGTGAACTTTCAGCAATCTCTTGCCTAGGGCATCCCCTGTAGTCTGGTGCTTGTAAGAGTGGAGAAGAGTCTCTGACTTACCCCAGAGGGCCACCTCTGACCATCCTGCTGGATAGACGCCAGCTGCCATCATAGGGACCACCCTTGAACAAATCCGAGGAGAACATCGATTCATTCATTGAATCAATAAATATTTATTATGTGCCGAGCACTGAGAAAGAGGCGGACGTGTTGAAGACATGCTCCCACCTATCAGGGGTTATACTGCTGCCTAATTTAAACTCATGCCAGGTCTAAATGACTTCATCACAGAGAAGGAATTATCTTGGCTCCCACCACACTGCGTTATTCTTTTCCTGAACATTCCCAAACATGCCCTGCACATCATCTCTGCCTTTGTTATTTCCCCTGAAGCCTGGACACGTTTTGCCAAGAATGAATTGCGTGCTCTTGTGATGGTAACTTAACCTTTCTGTCTCTCAGTATCTTCGTCTCTAAAATGAGAAGCATGTATTGGATCAGACTGTGCTGCTCTTTGCTTTCCTGTCATGGGTGTCCAGAGGGAGGCTGAGAGAACAGGGTCCAAGTGTTTGACTCACAAAGCCACTTCCCTTTATCTGTTCCACATATTTTAATATTGTTTTTAAATACAGAACTAGATAATATCATAGGCCCCTATGGCTATAAAATCCTATGATCACGCATTGATTAAAATTCCTGGGGGTGGAGGTACAAATGATATTCTTAAGGCAGTCATCCTTCAAAGCCTTCAGAGCTGCCATCACTAATTCCAGATGGTGAGAACTTCCATCTGGGCATTCAGCGGCTTCTGGCATCTAATTTCACTCTAGCTTTCCAGAATTATCTTTCCAAACTGCTCTCCGATTTAGCCAAACTAGACCATTTCTAATTTCTGATTAACTAATACCTTCTGCTCCAAGAGGTCTTTATTGATACTGAATTCTTCTTTTGTCAGAATCATACCCATCCTACAAGATTCATCTCATCTCTAGATTTACTTCTCAGTACACTTGCTATATTTTGCATTGTTGTAATATTTTTTTTGTTTGCTTGTGTATCTTTTATAAATGTACAATTCAAGAGTTTTTAGTACATTCAGTGTTATACAACCATAATCACTAATTCCAGAACATTTTCATCACTCCCAAGGGAAATCCTGGACCCATTAGCAGTCACTTCCTATTCTCCCCTCACCCAGGGCTTTACAAACACTAATCTAATTTCTGTCTCTATGGATTTGCCTATTCTGGATATTTCATATAAATGGAATCATACAATATGTGATCATTTGTGACTGTATTCTTTCACTTATCATGATCTGAACTTTTAAGAAGTTTCATTCATGTTGTAGCATATATCAATACTTTATTCCTTTTAATTGATGAATAATAGTCCATTGTATGGATCTACCACATTTTGTACATTTATTCATCAGATATTTGTGTTATTTCCATTTTTTAGCTATTATGAACAATGCTGCTGTGAATATTCATGTGTATTTTTTGTGCGGACATATATTTTCAGTTGTCTTGAAAATTGTTGGGTTATATGGTACCTATGCTTAACTTTTTGAGGAATTGCCAAACTCTTTTCCACAGTTAGTGAACCATTTTATGTTTCTATGTATGAAAGTTTGATTTCCTTACATCCTCACCAACCCTTTTTGTTGTCCATCTTTTTAATTATAGCCATCATAGTGAATGTGAAGTGGTATCTCATTGTGGTTTTGATTTGCATTTCTTTAATGATTAATGATGTTGAGCATTTCTTCATGAGCATATAGACCAGTTACATATCTTCTTTGGAGAAATGCCTATTCACATATTTTGACCTTTTAAAAATGGGATTATTTATATTTTTTCTTGTTTTATGAGAGTTCTTTATGTATTCTGGATATAAGAACCTTGTCAGATATAAAATTTGCAAATATGTTCTCCTTTTCTCTGATTGTATTTTCACTTTCTTGATGGAGTCCTTTGAAACATAAGTGTTTAATTTCGAAGAAGGCCAGTTTATCCTTTTTTCTTTTGTTGCTTATGCTTTGGTGTCATATCTAAGAAATCATTGCCTAATCCAAGGTCGTGAAGATTTAAGCCTATGTTTTCTTGCAAGAGTTTCATAATTTGTCTCTTACTCTTAGGTGTTTGATCTATTTTGAGTTAACTTTTGTATATGATATGAGGTAGAGATCTAACTTTATTGTTTGGAATGTGGATATTCAATTGTCCAGTATCATTTATTGAAAAGACCATTCTTTCCACATTGAATTTTCGTGGCACCCTTGTTGAAAATGAAATGACCACAATGTAAGGGTTTATTTATGGATGCTCAGTTCTTTTCCATTGACCTATATGTCTGTCCTTGTGCCCATACTGCACTGTTTGGATTATTGTACATTTGTAGTAAATTATGAATTCCAGAAGTGTGAGTCCTCCAACTTTGTTCTTCCTTTTCAAGATTGTTTTGGCTATTATGGTTTCCCTGCATTTCCATGTGAATTTTAGGATCAGTTAGTCAATTTCTGCAAAAAAAAAAAAAAGCCACTTAGAATTTTGATAGCCAGTGTATTAAATTTGTAGATCAAATTGGGGAAATTTGCCATCTTAACAATATTAAGCCTTCTGGTTCATAACATGTAATGTTTTTCCATTTATTTAGATTTCCTTTAATTTCTTTCAACAGTGTTTTGTAGTTTTCAGTGTTTGTCTTACTTTTATGTTGTTAAATTTATTCCTAAATATTTTATTCCTTTTGATGCTATTGTAAATGGAATAGTTTCCTTAATTTTATTTTCAGATTGTTCATTATTAGTGTATAGGAATATAATTTATATTTGTATATTGATCTTGTGTCTTGCAATCTTACTGATCTTAGTAGTTCTTATCGTATTTTTTCCCTCTGTGTGTGTGTGTGTGTGTGTGTGTGTGTGTGTGTGTATTCTTTAGAATTTTCTCCAAGATCATGTCATCTGAGAATAGAAATAGTTTTTCTTTCTTTTTTATTTGGGTGCCTTTTGTTATTTTTCTGGCCTAATTTTCCTGGCTACAACTTGCAGTACAATGTTGAATCAATGTGGTAGGAGTGGCCATCCTTGTCTTGTTTCCCATCTAAGGGATAAAACTTTCACTTGTTTGCCATTAAGTTTGATGCTCTCTGTGGGTTTTGTAGACTCTTTTATCAAGTTGTGGAAGTTCCCTTCTATTCCTCTTTATTAGGTGTTCTTATCATGAAAGGATTTTGGATTTTGTGAGATGCTTTTTCTGAAACAGAGATGCTCAGGTGCTTTTTTGTCCTTTATTCTATTGTGTGGTGTATTACATTGATTGATTTCCATATGTTGAACTAACCTTACCTTCCTGGAATAAATCTCACTTGGTCATGGTGTATAATCCCTTCAGGATGTTGCTAAATTGCTTTTGCTAGTATGCTGTTGAGGATTTTTATGTCTATGTTCATAATGGATATTGGACTGTAGTTTTCTTTTCTTGTGATGTCTTTGTCTGGTTTTATTATCAGAGTAATATTGGCCTCAGACAATGAGTTGGGATGTCTTCCCTCATATTCTATTTTTTGGAAGACTTTGTGAAGGATTGGTATTAATTCTTTTGTAAATGTTTGGTAGAATTCACCAGAGAAGATATCTGGGGTCTGGGCTTTTCTTTGTGGGAAGTTTTTGTTTGTTTGTTTTACTTGTTATAGGTTTATTCATATTTTTGAATTCTTCTTTAGTCAGTTTCAGTAGTTTGTTGTTCTAAGAATTTGTTCATTTCATCTAAATTGTCTAATCTGTTTGGTGTACAATAGTCCATAGTATTCTAATTCCTTTTATTTCTGTAAAGTTGCTGGTAATATCCCTTTTTTCACTCTTGATTTTAATTGAGTCTTGTCTCTTTTTTTCTTTGTCAGACTAGTTAAGAGTTGTCAATTTTGTTGATCTTTTCAAAGAAACAACTTTTGGTTTCATTGATTTTCTATATTGTTTTTTCTATTCTCTGTTTCATTGGTTTTGGTTCCGATTATTATTATTTCCTTCCTTTGGCTTGCTATTCTTTTTCTGGTTTCTTAAGGTAGAAGGTTAGGATAATTACTTAAGATCTTCTTTCTTTAATATAGGCACTTACAGCTATAAATTTCCTTCTAAGCTTTGGTTGCATCACATACATTTTAGTATGTTATATTAACATTTTCATTCATCTAAAAGCATTCTATAATTTCACTTCTGATTTCTTCCTTGACCCACTGATTATTTAGGAATGTGTAGTTTAATTCTAACATATTTGTGAATTCCCCAACTTTCCTTCTGTTATTCATTTCTAATTTCATTCCATTGTGTTTGGAAAACATACTTTGTATGATTTCAGCTCTTTTAAGTTTATTGGGACTTCTTTTATGGCCTAACATATGGTCTATCCTGGAGAATATTCCATGTGCACTTGAAAAGAATGTATATTCTGCTATTGTTGAATGGACTATTCTATAGAAGTTTTTTTAGGTCTAGTTGGTTTATAGTGTTGTTCAAAACTTGTAATTCCTTGTTATCTTCTGTCTAGTTCCTCTCTCCATTATTGAAAGTGGGATGTTGAGGTCTCCAAGTATTATTGCTGAAATGTTTGTTTGTCCCTTGAATTTTCTGAGTTTTTGCTTCATGTATTTTGGGCTCTTGTTAGGTACATGCATATTTAAATTTTTTCTTGATGATTGACACTTGTGTCATTATAGAATAATCTTTTTTTCTCTAGTATCAATTTTTAAAGGCTTTTTATCTGATATAGCCACTCCACTTCTCTTTTGGTTACTGTTTAGGGTATATATTTTTCCATCATTTTACTTTCAACATATTTGTGTTTTTGAATCTGACATGTGTCACTTGGAGACAGCATATAGTTAGATCATGTTTATGTTATTTTTTTTCCAATTCCTTCTGCCCATCTCTGCCTTTTGATTAGAGGATTTAATCCATTTGCTTTTAGTATAATTATTAATAAGGTATAATTAATGTCTGCTTGTATTTGTTCTCTAGGGCAGCCATAATAAAGCACCACAGACAGGATGGCCTAAACAACAGAAATTACTTTTCTCAGTTCTAGAAGCTATAAGTCCAAGATTAAGGTGTCAGCAGGTTGGATGTCTTTATCAAAGGCAGATGGCTGCTTTCTCACTGTGTCCTCACATGGTCTCTTCCTGTGTATGCACATCATTGGCATCTCTTTTGTGTGTCCACATTTCTTCTCTCTTGTAAAGACACCAGTTGTTTGGATTGAGGCCCATCCTAATGGCCTCATTTAACTTAATCCACTATTTAAAGGACATATCTCCAAATATAGTCACATTCTGAGATACTGGAGGTTAGCGTTTCAATCTGTGAATTTTGAGGACAGAATTAAGCCCATAACACTGCTATTTTGCTATTTGTTTTATGTCTGATGTCTATTTTGTTCATCTATTCTTCTATTACTGCCTTCTTTTATGCTAAATAGATGTTTTCTTGTATACCATTTTAATTCCCTTGTTGTTTCTTTATTATATTTTTTGAGTTATTTTCTCAATTGTTTCCTGCAAATTACAATTAACTTCTTCATTTATAGCAATCAAGTGCAGATTAATAACAGTTTAATTTCACTTGTATACCAAAACTTTGCTCCTTTATAGCTCTGTTCTCTCTTCCATTCTTTGTGCTATTATTGTTGTACAAGTGATATCTTTACACATTATAAACCCATGGACACAGGTTTATAATTATTGCTTTATGCAATTGTCTTTTAAATCAGAAGAAGAGTTACAAACAAAAAAAAAAACATTTATATTTTCTTTTATATTTAGCTGTGAGTTACCTTCACTAAGGCTCTTTATTCTTCATGTGGTTTTGAGTTGCTGTATAACGTTCTTTCCTTTAAGCCCAAAAGACTATAGTATTCTTGTAGGGCAGGTATGCTAGTGAGGAGCTCTCTCAGTTTGTTTATCTGGGCATGTTTTAGTTTCTCCTTCATTTCTGAGGGAGAGTTTTGCTGGATACAGAATTCTTGGTTGACAGTCTTGTCTTTCAGCACTTTAAATATGTCATCCCACAGCCTCTGGCTTCCACGGTTTCTGATGAGAATCCACTTGTTCTTATTGAGGATGCTTTATGTGTGATGAGTCACCTCTCTCTTGCTGCTGTCAAGATTCTCTTTTTGTCTTTGGCTTTCAACAGTTTGATTATTAAATAAGGTATCTAGTATGGATGTCTTTGAACTTATTCTACTTGGAGTTTGTTGAGCTTCTTTGATGTGTATATTAATGTATTTCATCAAATAGTGGAAGTTTTCAGCCATTATTTATTCAAATATTATTTGTTCCTCTGTCTTTCTCTCTCCTCTTCTTCTAGCACTACCATTATGCATCTGTTGATAGGTTTGGTTGTGTTGCACAGTATCAGAAGCTCTGTTCATTTTTTAAATTATTATTATTTTTTCTCTCTCCTCTTCAGACTGGATAATCTCAATTGACCTATGTTAAAATTTGCTGATTCTTTCTTCTGCCAACTCCAATATGCTGTTGAGCCCTCTAGTAATTTTTTATTTTAGTTACTGTACTTTTCAGCTCCAGAATTTCTTCTTGGTTCCTTTTTATAACTTATATCTTTTTATTCACATTCTTTATTTGGTGAGATATCATTCTCAAACTTTCCTTTAGTTCTTTTGGCATGTTTTCATTTAGTTCTTTGGCCATATTTAAAATAGATGGTTTAAAGTCCTTGTCTAGTTAAGTCCAATGTCTGAGCTTTCATGGGGAAGATTTCCAATGACCACTTTTTAAAAAATGTGTATTGGCCATACTCTCCTGTTCCTTTGCATGTCTCATAATTTTTTCTTAAAAACTGGATATTTTAAATAATATAATGGGTTAAATCTGGAAATGAAATCCCACATCCCAGGGTTGTTATTGCTGCTTTTTTGTCTATTTAGTGGCTTTCCTGAACTAATTCTCTAAAGTCTGTATTCTTTGTTTATGACCACTGAGGTCTCTGCTCAATTAACTTAGTGGTCAGCTAATGATTGAACCAAGATTTCTTGAAATGCCTTGAACTAACAACTATCCCAGCCTTTGTCAGTGGGCTCTGTGTGCATGTTGGGGCATACCTTCAACACTTCAGGAGGCAGGTCACTGATCGCTTTTATTTCCTGTTTGTGCAGAGGATCAAGGTCCCCCAGAAGTGAGAGATTAAGGCTTTCTCAGGCTTTCCTGAGCCTACCCACAGTCCTGCACATGCATGTGTGCTTCCTGATTCCCAGGAATATGTCAGGGCTCTTCAAAAACTCTATGTACATCTCATTCCCCAAATTTTCGTTTAAGTTTCTTGGTCAGCTTTTCATTTGCCCCAACTGGATCACTGCCTCAGGCAGCCACAATGTTAAGCAGTTGCCAGTGATTATTTTTGAAAAATGTCCTGAGGAAGAGACTGCAGTGAGCTTATTTTGATTGTCAGATAAAGACAAGCCCTGCAAGTCAGGGTTCTCATGGAACTTCCAGACAGGTCAAACAATGACAATTCTCTGGGAAGGGGGCTTTTGGGGTAACTGCACATTCTTTCTGCACTCATTAGTGGCTACTAGGCTGCTGGTTTTGATGGCTATCATGATTGCAAAGCTGTTGGTTTTTCAAGGCTACTGCACAGCTAGAGAGTAAAGGATGGGAACCGAGCAAGTTAAAATGCCCCAATGCTCACTGTTCTTCCCAAGATTCAGCTGTTTTTATTGAATAAACATTCCTCAGATTGTTGCAAGTTTTTGGATAATTTCCACAGTTCTGAAAGAGTTGATTTTGATCATTTTATCAGTTTTGTCATTGATTTTATGGAAGAGCAGATTTTCAGAGCTTCTTAGCGTTCCAGAAGTGATTCTCCTTTGTTGTATTCTAATGTGTGTATATTGTTTCTATTAACTCACTCTACGTGTTAGTCCAGTCCTTTTTTATCTTTTTTTTTTTAATGTCGACGTAACTATAAAATCCAAGGGATCTTTTGTGTTTTGAGTTCCAGAGTATTGGGATTTTGAGTGAAGAGCTCCTTGGTAGAGTTTCTATGGCAGAGTTAGGGATGGAAAGCAGAAGCCGATTGAAATACAAGCAGATTTTGGCTTTGGCTTCCAGCCCTGGGACTCACACTTTCAGTATCTGATCAATTACTAACTTTTTGGGCAGAAGCATTGGTGGATAACATGGTAGAGAAACCATATTTTTCTTGACACAGCTGTGAGCTCTATTTATTTTTCAGGTACTCCTTCATCAGAATCCAGAGGGTTCTTAGTAATAATATATGAGTAAATGCAGGGGGAGAATGGAGCTCATTCTCTTTTAAATGGTGATATTGCTTTTATAGTAATCAAATTAGAAGACAAATGAAAGCAAAACCTATTTAGTAATGGGAGTTAAGATTGCAAAAGAAATTTTCAAAGAATACTGCTCTATTATTTCTACATTTTACCAATAATATGCAAACACATGTAACATTATGAGTGGGAAGTCAATCTAATTAAAACTCAAATAGAAATCCTCATGCTATGTATTATATCAGCCATAAGTGACAGTCAGAGATGCCAGGGAAGATATTATCTGTCCCTTTTGCACAAGTTAAAGCATATAATGAGGAAAAACAAAGGATTGAACTGCTGTGTCTGTTTCCAAATTGCTCTACTAATGTATGATTATATTGAGGAGTTGAATATTACCCTTTATATCTTAAAGAGTAGTTGCAGTGGGAGAAATTAATTTGTTTATTCGCTATTTTTGTGTGTATGTGTGGAGAAAATGGTCTGAATGCTTCTAAAGATATGTCAATTTTAATTCAAATTATTGGGGTAAAAATATTAAGAACTAAGTTATATTTACTATCACTTATGGTCTTGATGAAATAACTCCTGCCCTGTGGTTCCTCAAAAAACTGTAAAGTTTTTCTAACATAATTTAGGTGTCTTTCTACTTGAAGGTGAATTGTCTAGTGATAGGTGATAGTGTTGTCTTAAAAACGACAGCTTGTCAGTACCTTCAAGTGCTAAATTTAGACACTTCTCAGGAACACTTACACTTATTGTTTTATACACACTTATTAGAGTGCCTGCTTTGTGTGTGGCACTGTGCTGTGCCAGGCACTGAGGGTGCAATGGCAAACCAAGCTGCTTCTTTCCTCGTGGAATTTTAACATATTGGAAGAAACAGCAGAGCAAGCAAATGTATTACAATAAGCTATTTTTGGGACGACCCAGAAGTAAGCAGAGTACAAAGGACTGAGAATAAAAAGTGCAGTTGGGTTTTCTATAGAAACAGACCTAGACAGGTTGCATGGGGCCTAGGAAGTAAGACAGAGGCAAGGCAGGCGTGCTACATGGGATAATTTATTTTGGAGTTCTAGAGCTGCACTGTCCAATAAATACATAATGTAAGTCACATCTGAACCACAGCAGCCACGTTAAAAGACGTGAAAAAGAAACCCATGAAATAATTTTAAAAATATTTCTTTAACCCAGGGTATCCAAAATGTTACCATTTCAACGTATAATCAATATAAAAAAAAATCACTAATGGGTATTTTATACTCTTATTTTTACTAGCTTTCAAAATGTGTATTCTTACAGCACATTCCAACTTGGACACTAAATTTTCATTGGAAATAGTTGATCTGTGTTAGGATTTCATAAAATTACGTTGAAAATTAGATTCCTTTGCTCAAGTTGTTGCAAATATACTTAAAGTTTTCCAATAACTGAATGAAGTATCAGGTTTGAAATTTAAATTAATAAAAATTAAATAAAATTCAAAACTCACTTCCTCAGTCTCACTAGCCACATTTCACATGTTTAATACCCACACTACTGAGCACTTGAAAGGGACAGCTCAGTTTTTGAGGATTACCGGCAAAGATCCCCTCCTTGAACTGGGAAGGTGTGTGGTTGATAGTGGACGTTGGATAAGAGTTTGTTGAATTAGATTAAATAAAGCAGTTGAGACCCAGTGAGGTTAAATGACATGCTCAGCATCCTCCAGATAATAAAATGTGATGAGGATAAACTAGAACCCAGGACTCTTGCCAACTAGTAAAAACCCTAGAATAATATCCAGTGTTTGAGTTTCAGAAAATGAATCAAAGAATTTGGACAGCAAGGGATTTTCTGAAAATGTTTCCAAATCTCCTCAGTTCTTGAGTTTAGAGAGAGCGCTCCAACAGGAAGAGTTCAGATAGCAGTACCTATTACACTCTTAAAAGCTAGGAAATGCAGTAATAATAGAATAAAGGAGCAGTGCAATTTACTTAGCCTCTTTTACTCACAAGGCATTTCTATGGCTCTGGGCAGAATTTAATTCGAGTCTGAACTGCATCTTCCTCTTTAACAATGAAAGTCTGCGGATGTGTGCAAAGGTGTGTGAAAGGTATTCAGTTTCAAGGTTGGAGCAGAAGCAAATGACCTCGCTGGTGGGGTGGTATGTTGGCTTCTGCAACTACCTTCAAGAGGAGTGGTTAAAGGTCAGTTTGTTGGCTTCCTGCAGGAGCAAGAAGAAACCAATCTCTTACCCATCCTTAGCTGTAGAACATTAAGAGCTGGAGAAAACCACTGTTTTAGTCTTTTTGGGCTACTATAACAGAAATAGCATAGACTGGGTAGCTTATAAACAACAGAAATTTCTTTCTCACAGTTCTGGAGGTTGGGAAGTCCAAGATCAAGGCTCCAACAGATTAGGTGTCTGGTGAAGGCCTCTCTCCTAGATGGCCATCTTTTCAGTGTCCTCACATGGTGGAAGAGGCTAGGGAGCTCTCTGGGGCCTCTTGTATTGGGGCACTAATCCCATTCCCAAAGGCCCTTCCTCCTAACACCATCACCTTAGAGGTCAGGATTTCTACATGTGCATTTTGGAGGATATAAACATTCAGTCCATTTCAGCCACATTTGGATTAAGAGTCTTCCCTGGGGGGAGGATATGATTAGATGAATGAAAGAATTGAATCAGGGGGCTTACTTTATTTGTCTTTTCTATATTGAAAAAATTGATTCTATTCAACTTATTGAGAACTCCTCTCTTTAAAATTTTTTAGGAGGGAGAGAACAATTGAGCAAGTACAGTATGACTGGATAGAAATTTTTTTTTTAGTTTAGAAAATTTTGTTTGGTTTGATTAGGATATTAGTTTTCATCACAATTGGAATGAAAACAGTCAATGGCAAGACATCGCATTTTAAACAAACATGGCCTGTTTGAAATGAACTACCTTATAGAAAGCCTGTCAAGTTTTTAAAAAAGTACTGCAGGTGCTTTGCACCACAAGTATTTACTTATTTAGCTTTTGGATTATTTTAATTAGAAAATGTTACTGTTTCATAGTGGATACATCTCTCACAAACAAACCCAAGACTAATGACAACTGCCATTGGAGTCACTTATCACTCTCCTCTGGGGCATCCATGATTTCATATGAACCCCCTGTGGTTGTCTCTATTGATTTCATTAAAAGGGACCCGGCTGCTGTTAAGTCACATTCTTTCCAAACTTTACCTACTTAAGTTCACACTTAAGTTCAGCTTCCTAATGTATTATTTTGATAAGGCAGATGGCGATGAACTTTTAAGAGATTCTAATGGAAGCTAAACCATGGTAGTAGTATTTTCAGCATTATGATGGCTTTGGCTAGTTGAAGTTGAGTGTTTTATTTGGGAGCAAAATGGCATACCCCAAAAATGTCTAAATCATCTTTACTACTGACGTGTTAGAGTCTGCTGTAATGGTCACTGTATCACTGTCTATGAGAATAGGGGTACATTAAATGGAAATCTGAGGCATATTTGGATGCTCACCTGAGTAGCCTTTGCTAGTAGTCATAATCTTAAAAGCTTCCTGAGCAAGCTCATTTGTCCTCCTCCAATTAAATAAGCACAAGTTTCTTCAACTTTTTTTTTTTTTTTTTGTGAGGAAGACCAGCCCTGAGCTAACATCTGTTGCCAATCTTCCCCTTTTTGCTGAGGAGGAAGACTGGCCCTGGGCTAACATCGTGCCCATCTTCCTCCACTTTATATGGGACACCGTCACGGCGTGGCTGACAAGCAGTGCGTCGGCGGGCGCCCGGGATCCGAACTCGCGAACCCCGGGCTGCCAAGCGCCGACTAAACCGCTGCGCCACCGGGCGGCCCCAAGTTTCTTCAACTTTTTACATGAATATTTTGATATCTACCATGAACTAAAAATAACTCTGAATGGCACACAGTTAAAATAAATAGTTGTCCCTTTAGTATAGTTAAAGAGATCAGCATCATCCAAAATTCTCATTTATTTCAGGAAAACCTGACAAAATCATCTACTTAAGTAAGATATAGTCTATAAATTAGATTAGTTTGCTAATATGCATTTAGAGTGATCAAAATTCTGAAATTTAAAATTGACATGGTAATCAGTCTCGATAATGCTTACTAAAGTAAAACTATTTTATAGAGGAACTTTTAACATTATGAGTGCTTGGATTTTGAGTAGAAATTTGCTCTAATTGCAATTATGGTATGTGTATTGAGATAAGTCTGCACTTTGCAATGTAGAATTTCCTTCCCTTATATCTGAATTGTATGTGGAGTGAGTTTGATGCATTTTCCCTCCTGACCTAATGTGACTCCCCAGATGATGCCAGGAGCCAGAGGAGAAGAACAACTGTGGACCTGCATTAAGCCTGTGTAGACATATTGGAGAGAGCCAGCCTGGAGCTGGTCAGAAATGCATTGGGCTTTGTGAGTCAGAATGCAACTTGAAAATATGAAGATCAAATGATGCTATCTCTGTTATTACAGTGGATGTTTTAACGCTGATTTTAAAGAATCTTTGTGTTTATGAGGGACAGATAGTAAATAAGAAGGGCTACAAGGAAAAAATCTAAAATTAGACACTGCATTTCTTATCATTTTGACCATGTAACTTCTGACTATATCCTTTTTATTTAGAAGCACACAGATTTACTTGACTACAGATAGACATAATCTCTCTGTAGCTTAGAAAATCTGGACACTTTAAGCTATATTGAAACAAATATAATCTTATGTTTTGTGATACAATGGGTAAAATTATACCCTGTATACAAAACAGATAATGCAATAACACATCCTTCAACTAACATCTTCAAGGAAAGAAGTGTTCCACATAAATGAAAAGTTTTCCTCTTTGAAATAAAATAAACTTGGAAATAAAGCTTTAATTTATTGCTTCACTTTTGTGAGACATCAATTTACAAGGCCATATATACTTCTCAGCTACCTAAGCAGAATTACTCAACATTGTTTGACTTTATCTTGATGATTTAGGAACATTTATAGAGAATTTAAATGCAATAACATTTTTAGTACAGTGTGTCTTAAAGTTTAGTGCACATAACAACCTTGAAGCTTGTCAAAAATTTATATTCTCGGGGACCCTTTCCAGAAATTTTTATCCAGTAGAGTTGAATCTACGTCTGTGGCAAGCTTTCCCCTGATTCTGGTCCAAGCAGTCAGGGGAATCACACTTGGCAAAATCTTGCCTTCGAGAGCATCACTTATAAATGATGAGATGAGAGCATCCTTTAGAAAATGATATAACAGTATCTCTCATTGTCAGGCACTGTTCTACGCCCTTCCATGAATTAGCTCATTCGACGCTCACGACAATGTATGGGGTAGGTACTATTTTCATCCCGTTTTCTGATTTAGAACTGAGTGCCACACTGATTTAAATGTCTTATCGGGTCACTTAGCCACCAAGTGGTGAAATTAGGGTTCAAAACCAGCCTGCCTGACTCCCGGGCTTCACCATCATGTCATAGGCCCAGTCTAGATGTGCGGAGATAAGCCATTCTAAGCATTTTATAGACTTACTGCTTCCATTCTCCAAGTCAGGTTCTCTGAGGATCTGTTAAGGATCACATTTAGTAATGGGAGTACCGGATAGCAGTTGGGGTGGTGGACCCGACTGGGGGTGGGGGCTTGGTGAGAAGCATTGCTTCCTGTAAGTCATTTGCCCTCCCTTCTCTTCCCCACCTGCTAATCCTAACCAGTTATGCACCAGGAAACCAGACCGCCATCTGCAAAAGAAGTGGATCCGTAACATAAGCAACTAGGCCCTGGGCAGCTTTTAAAAATAATTATATCTAATGAGTCATTTTTCTAAGTAGAATGTATAATGCTGATTATATAATAACAATAACATGGACTCACTGTGGAACATTTGGAAAACTAGGAAGGTATCATGGAAAATGTAATATGCAAACTAGTCAGAAATGCTACTGTTACCTTTGGAGCCTCTTTAAAATAGCTTCTACAGGGGGCTGGCCCCGTGACCTAGTGGTTAATTCAGTGTGCTCCACTGTGGTGGGCCTGGTTCCCAGGTGTGGACCTACACCACTCGTCAGCCGTGCTGTGGCAGCGACCCACATACAAAATAGAGGAAGACTGGCACAGATGTTAGCTCAGAGTGAATCTTCCTCAGCAAAAAAAAATAAAAAGGAAAAAAATAGCTTCCATATATTTAAGGCTAAACATGCAAACACCGATGTGTGTGTTTATATGTAAATATGTGGGCATTATTTACACATGTAAAGCTACAATCTATATTCCACCATTTTACATGGTTGAGATAATACTGCATATAATACTTTCCATTATTTATTCTTCACTTACCATTTTTCTGAAAGTATTTTCCCAGGATATTAATAATTTTTGAGAACTTTTTTTCATTAAGATTACTGGCATAATTTTCAATCATGGCCGTATTTAAATTTGCATAAATCTGAACCTATTTTTGAATTTATCTTGTTTCCAATTTTAGCTATTATAAATAGTGCTGGGAGAAACATCATTGTATATAAATTTTATCTGCTGTTTAAATTGTTTCTTTAAAATAGAATTCTAGAAGGGGAGTTACTTTGTTAAAAAGGATAACTTTTCTTAAGGAATTTAACAGATATTTCCCACGTTACTTTTCCGAATTGCTGCCCACTGTTACACGTCCATCACCAGTATATGAGAGAGCTGACTTTACCTCACCCTCTTAACCTTGTGCAACTGAATGTTATCATTAAAAATAAAATATTGGCTTATTTAGCAATTAAAATAATGTCTTTTATTTCAATTGGTAGCTCTTTGATTACTACTAAAATTAAATTTTGGAGGGGCTGGCCCAGTGGTGCAGCAGTTTAGTTTGCGCTTTGGCAGCCTGGGGTTCATGGGTTTGCATCCCGGGCGCCTGCCGACGCACTGCTTGTCAGCCATGCCGTGGCGGCGTACCATATAAAATAGAGGAAGATGGGCATGGATGTTAGCCCAGGGCCAGTCTTCCTCAGCAAAAAGAGGAGGATTGGCAACAGATGTTAGCTCAGGGCTGGTCTTCCTCACCAAAAAAGTAAAATTAAATTAAAATAAAATTAAATTAGATTTTTTTCTGTGTATTTCTTAGCGATTTGTTTTCCTTCTTGCCTCACTTGTCTATTGTTCGTTCTTATCTTTTTAATTTATCTGTAGTAGCTTGTTTTTTAATATCTATGTGGAAGTGAGTGTTTTATTTATTTATTTATTTATTTTGAGGTAGATTGGGCCTGAGCTAACATCTGTGGCCAATCTTCCTCCTTTTTTCCTTTTTTTTTTCCTCCCCAAAGCCCCAGTAGATAGTTGTATGTCATAGTTGTACATCCTTCTAGTTGCTGTGTGTGGGACACCACCTCAGCATGGCTTGATGAGTGGTGAGTAGGTCAGTGCCCAGGATCCGAACTGGTGAACCCTGGGCCACTGAAGTGAAGTGCTTGAACTTATCTGCTACGCCACTGGGCCGACCTCTCTATAGTAGCTTTTTATATGTAAATTGTGGCCACATTTTCTATAAATATTGTAAGGGATTCTCTTAGGATTGAGAGAATGAGTGTAAGTTCCCTGACATTATGACAGCACTTTTGGTTGTTCGGAAGTGTTCCAATTTATTTCTGGACTCTTGGCTTCATTACAAACTGTCGATTCTAGTATGCTAGTAAAACAGCATACTACTTACGTAACAACTTATATAAATGCAAGATATATTTTGTTCTGAATAACAATTGAAGGTCAGCTTGATGTTTCAGATTGATTTTTCAGGAACTTTAGCAAGGATATAAGATAAATTAAGTTTTTAACTTTCTCTTTTATTTCAGCTGTGTATTTTCAGCTTCTATCTATTATGTGCCAGAAAACACCATCTCTATGATATGGAATAACAAGCTCAGAGAGGATCCCTGACTTGGCCAGGGTATCATTAAGTATCTATCGTCAAAGTTTTTACTTTTTCTATCACATCTATTTCCTTATTCCCACAAATAGTAACACATAATATATGCTTTGGCATTTTCTGACAATTTAAATATATGTTTTAATAGTATGACTCACCCTTTTATAGAAACATTTTACAGAATTATTTTTAAATAACTGTAGAGGAAATAAATATTTCCAGGCTTAAAGTTGCAGTAGAATCAGTATGAACACATGTTGGTTCAGACTGACTTTCAGAGTTAAAATCATACACTATGAAACCTCACACTTAGTTCTGTAATTAAAAATGCATTTCTTTATTCAGAAAATGATTACTTTATTTCAAAAGGTGGAAGAAGAGGAGGAGAAGAAGCAGCAGCAGCAGCTGCTAACTAACCAAATTGCAAGGAATCTAGTAAAATTCTCACTGGTTCCAATTTTACAAATCTATCTAAAAATCTTGTATGACTGGTTCTTCTACTTAAAAAAAAATGAAAACACAAACTAAAGGAAATTTATTTTAAAAAATAGTGCGGGAGGGGCATCAAGGTCTTAATAATCACCTTAATGGCTTATAAAATGCATAAATTAGACACAGGAAAAACATCAGGAAAATAAAACAATTTTTTTGAAGAGAATAGATTCTTGATTAAAAATTCATACACAAAAGAACGAGTTGTATGCAGAGATTTTAGTAAATCTAATTAAGGCAAACACCACCCTCTGTTGATAAACCTAGTGGCCAAAGTAAGGAGCAATGGGCTGCCGGGTGCCTGATGGCTAGAGAATACCCCCATTCCTCTGGGTAGCACACGACTGTCGGTCTTCTGGAATCATACCACCACCAGAGTCCTTTATTCAAGCCTCTCCTCGTAGCTGCCTCCAGTTCTTTCACAAATCTTGCCTTCCCTCACAAATTTATGACCCTTGGCAGGATTCTCTGGGTGGCCGGGAGCATCCCGGCTGCCGGCCTTACCTCTCCCAAACGATGGCACCCAGACAGAGAACAGCACCGTGGTGTCCACGTGCAAAACCCGTCCACAGTGATGGAGCTGCTCCACAGGGATATTGGTCACTCACACCCAATTAGGGCCCCAGAGAAGGTGGAAAAGCCAGGCCTCATCTTGTCGATCTCAGAGAAGAAGTCTTGTGACTGTTGCCTTACGTTTCATTAGGTCGACTCAGCCTAGGTCAGGCCCATTCCCTCTCCTCACCCCGGCCTTCCCTGGGCACCAGGCCTGTCACCACCAGCTGCCTCTTCTCCAAGGAAGAGGATTTAGGGAGGGGAGAGGGTGTAGGAAGATTCAAGTTAACAATTACTGTTAGCTTGCAGGTCTAAAGATTTTCTTTCCCCCACAAGAGCTGTGTACAAATCCCAAACAGATATATTTAATAAACGCTAAGTCACCTTCCTAAAGCATCACGGACTCATTACCGGTTTTGGCACAAAGTGGCACGTATTTGGAACGAAGCATGACACTCCGGGTCTGTGGTGTTTGTAGCAAATATCTGACTCATCTCTCCGTGTCTCTTTGTTTAAAAGATGGATAACAGCAAAGTTGGGTGAGTGGATATTCGATGGGATTCCAGGGCTGCCAGCGAGGGTGAGCATGTGGGGGAGGGGGGGGCTGTGTGTGGTGTGTGTGCGGGCGTGGGTGCTGCTGTGTGGGTTCCTTCCCCTCTTACCTTCCAGCGTCTCCTGCTCTGGGTTGTGTGATACCTGTGTCCTCACCTGCTTGAATGGCTGGAGATGCCAGGGGTCTGGAATGTACGTGAACAATGCCAGCTCAGTGCTGTGCATTGGACAAGAGACAAAGTGTGGTGGGAGGAGGCCCTGATGGGGGGAAACTGGAGCAGGCAGAAGACAGGAGGGGAAGAAGAAAGAAAGGGAAAGGAGAGGAAAACATTCCCTTCGTTTGGGGGTGCAAGTGGGATGGGGGAATTTAAAGTAGATTTCAGAGTGGGGCTGCTTGCCTGCAAATCTGGATTGAAATGGATACCTCCAGTTCACTCTTCTTCCCAACTCTCCTCCATTACCTCTTTGTTTGTCTTTTTGCTGGCTGTCACCCCCCACCTCCACCTTTTCTTTTGCCTTACCTCCTGTTGACTGCCCTATATTTAAAATAATAATAATAGACTAATCAATAGATCATTCATTATTTTTGCTTTCTGTCTTCCATACTGTGGCTCCTGTCCTGGCCTGTACTGTAATAACTCCCAGTTGCAGAGATGAGTCATCTCCTGCCTACCTCCTGAGTAGGGGTATCTGAAGGGGGCTGTTGGACAGGGAGGGTGGTGTCCGGGTGGGGGTGTAGATTGATATCAAAGTGGTGTTTAGTTCCATTGCTTCTATTGGCTTTTAGCCATGATGTCTAATTTATTTTGATATGTTAAGCATCATTAAAAAATACATGAGATTTTCACATTCATAAAAAGAGGCAGGAGTTTAAAATAAATGAATAGCACTGAAGTATGGAATCTGAGCAAGTCAGTCAACTAGTTCAGGGAAGAAAAACCTGGAGCAATTCTGATGAAAATGGAACCTTTAATTACCTCATAACGGAGAAAACCGTGTGGTCTTCTGTGCAGCTAGGCCCGAGAATCAAGGTGAGTTATTAAACTACATGTACATAACATTCCATTAGCTAGTATTATATTGTGTTGAACAGTACTAAAAATGGACAATCTTTGTGGCATAATTGCATTATTCTATGAAAGGGCTTTATGTAGACTTTTCCAGACTATCCTTATTGTAGTTAATCTTTACAGAATTTTTAAATTGTATGAGATTGTTTTCTTATGTTGAAATTCAAAACATTTACTGTTGAGGGAAACTACTAATTAAAAAGTACAGGGGCCGCCCGGTGGCGCAGCGGTTTAGTCCGCGCTTGGCAGCCCGGGGTTCGCGAGTTCGGATCCCAGGCGCCCGCGGACGCGCACTGCCTGTCAGCCATGCCGTGGCGGCATCCCATATAAAGTGAAGGAAGATGGGCACGGATGTTAGCTCAGGGCCAGTCTTCCTCAGCAAAAAGGGGAAGATTGGCAACAGATGTTAGCTCAGGGCTGGTCTTCCCCACAAAAAAAATAAATAAATAAAAAAAAATAAAAAGTACATTTAGGATTCAAAATCTGGGAATATTTTTTAAAACTCCTGTCAATAACTTAATGGACTTTGGAAAGCAGAGTTAACTGTGTTGGACTTTTAGGTTTTGTAGGGAGAAGATGAGATCTGTTCATCTTCCCATGGAAATGGAAACATACATTAACCTCATAAATTCTAGTCTGCTCCATGCTGAAAGTCAGCCCTGTCTGTATGCCACCCCCATCCTCTCCACTATATGAATCACACGCTGGGACTTTGATAAATGTAACTTTTAAAAGAGAAGTGCATGCTTAACTGGAGGAAGTATGTGACGACAGGTTGGGCAGCCAGAAATGGAGCAGCTATAGGCCAGTGTGACAAAGGCCAACTGATGAGTGCATAGGACACACAAAGTAGCCCGTTAGGAGCCGGCTGCGGGACAGCTGAGGGTGGGAAATGCACACACATTACTTGGGCTCCACTGTTCTGCACCCTGGGGAGGTGAACAAGGCCAGCCGTCGGGGAGTGTGGGGGTGGATGGGTGCACAGAGGCTCTGATTCTGTAGTTGACTGTGCCATGAAGACGGCCTGTTTTATTTGTATACAAAGGACCACAAAGGACAAGGGAGCTCCTTAATTCACAGATTTCTGTTCTTCCATCATTTGTTGTAATGTCGTAAGCCAGATCACATTTTCAAAAAAACCAGTGAGATTCAACGGAAAATCAAATCAATCCAGATCTATTGAGGCCTGTAATGTACGGGGTTACTGTGAGTGATAAGAAGATGCCTGGACACAGATTCTGCTTTCAAGGAGCTTATAGTCTAGTGGAAGAGGTAAGACCTAAATACATTAAAAAATCATAATAAAAATAACACTAAATAGTGGGGAGGGATTACCAGGTGGAGCACAGAGGATTTTAGGGCAGCGTGTGATACTGTATGTATGATACTGTATGATATGACACAGTATCTGTGTGATAATGGAATGATAGATACATGTCGTTATACATTTGTCCAAACCCACAAAACGTACAACACCAAGAGTGAACCCTGATGTGAACTATGGCTTTGGATGATGGTGACGTGTCAATGTTGGTTTGTCCATTGTGACAAACTCACCACTCTGGTGGGTACATTCATGATGGGAGAAGCTGTGTGTGGGGGAGGGGGAGTTTATGGGAAATCTCTGTACTTTCTATCAATTTTCTTGTGAACGTAAAATTGCTCTAAAAAATAAATACATAAATAAAAACACTAACAAGCTTAAGTGACATTTTGGAAGTATGATCCAGACAGTCCCTGATTTAGGAACAGCTAACAAATTGCCTGTGTGCATAAACCCATCCTCTTACCGTTGAAACCACTCTCTGCCCCCAAATACCTGGAGAGCGTAAGGCGCCCCTCAGAGGTCCCCAGAACCCCCTTGATGAAACCTGGGTTCCTGGGAGAAGCCTTCGGGATCACTGAGGGAAGGTAGTTCCTGCCTCTGTCAGGGACAGTGCTTTCCTGAGATCCTAAACTGAAACTCAGAAAACATGTTCACATAGAAACAACATAAAAATAGGTGGACATGTCAATAATAAGGTTAATATGGTGTTGATTTAGAATTAGACTGTAATTTGTGCTGAATAGATATTTGGGGGACTGAGTGGGAGTGTAACCTTTTCATTTACGATATTAATTTTATTGGGCAAGGTGTCTCAAGTACCATGTACATGGTACTCTTTACAAATACACTTTTTAAAATCAGCCAAAGTGTAAGCCAGGGCAGACTACGAAAGAGATGTCACAGGCAGTCCGTGATTAATTGCCAAATTAATAGCACTGACCAAAATCGTTATTATGGCTCAGAGGCAGAAATATCTCACTTACAGCTAAGATGGTCAGGAAGGACCAGGCTCAGAGACTTGGGAACTCAGATGATCTCAGGATACCAGCCCTTCTAGCTCCTTATTGGTAAAGGCAAGGGAGGCATTTTATAGCCATCCAGACCCAAGGGAAAAAGGATTTGCAAAAATCAGTAGTCAGCGCATGGAAGAGACAGAATCTCTCCCCTAGGCCAGGGCCCCCTTCATTCTACCTTACCTCTTCCTTTAAAAAATACATCCAGTCAGGGAAGGGTGAAACTCAAACAGTAACAACGAAAGACCAATGTCTGATTTTGGAGGCTTGGGACCTGGATACAAAATTTTATATTGAAAATTGATATATTGTGGGGTTTCCACAAGCCAGTTAATAACATATTTCCTAACGCTGATTATATCAAATATTAAATAATTAGCATAATTAATTAGCTTCAACCCTTTGGGCCAGATGCTCCCCATTTGGTGCGTTACCAGGTGGTTATGACTCACAGATTCAGGGACTCCATCACTTCTTTCTTTCACTGTCTTTCCTGGACTCCTAGTGGCCTAACAGAGTAAATAGGTGACCTGTCTGCCTGCCCAGCACACCAGCAGTTTCCACGGAATGATCCCTTCCAGGGAGAACAGACACCCTCTGTTTCTTATCTGGTGGCACTCTCCTCAGCCCGCACCCCCACTCCTTGGTGAGTTTACTTATCTTATCTATTAAAAGGACAAGAAAGTGCTCTTGCAAAGATACCAGTGGACTTGCACTTCACTCTTTCACATCACAGCACTCTGTCGGAAGGATTCTTTTGGAAAAGGTGCTTCTTATCTTGTTTTACTTTGAAATCCCTTCAAAGGAGAGTTATGACCCAGGCAGCAGCAATGGAGATGTCAGATAAGCTGTGCTTCGGGAACTGAGTTCTGAGTTGTGTGAGGAGAGCAGCGGAGGCAATGTGCTACTTGCTTGGTTCCCATACTAACGACTTTGCTGGCACCATCTACTTTTTAAAAGTCGACAGCCAGTTCAGTTTCACCATTTTGAGACTCTTCTAGATTTTTGAGGTGGAATTCCTGGCCAGAGCTTTTGACAACTGTTCTTTTTCTTCTTCAAATAGGGCTCTTTTACTAAGATTCATGTCTATTTTTTAACTCTTTTGAAACTTTGATTTATCTAAAAGACTGTATCTGTGGTGTCCATGCACAAAGTTTTGTAAATTGAGGTATTTTATAATTCTGTGCCAATGTAAGTAAATAGGGTAATACCCTGGGAATGATACTTCCATGTGTTTCCTAAAGGTTAAAGTATACATATATGGGAAATAAATTTTGAAGTAATATATTTAAATGATAAAATCCCAACATATTGTCAGCATTGTCATACGTATGTACTATAGCATGGCCAAGGGAGAGTGAGAAAAAGTTGTTTCATCAGCCATCTGTAATATATAGTGTTTTCAGGTTATATTACAAGTGATCACTGCTCTGCTATGTCTTGGAAGTGCAGTTTGTCTAGTAAATAGTTAGAGAAGGCTACTTTAAAGTCAAATCTATTAGTTTTTTTTTTTGAACAAATAATAATTCGGGATTTTCTTTTCAGCTCTTACCATAGAAAAGTTTTGCTGCAAGAAAAGAATTTCTAGAAAATGACCAACTTACTTCATTCCTATTCACAGCTAAAGTTAAAAAAGAAATGCAAATGTGACTAAATCTTGTCACTTGGTAACTGGAAGTAGATGCATTTAAGCAGGAAACAAATATTTGCCAAAGGGACTCATTTGGTGCTCTGCCTTCCGATTGGCCCACTGACCTTGTTAGTGTGTTGGATTGAATCTTCTTTTGAGTTTAAGCACCTGCCCTGACACGTGCGCAGCTGATTTCCAGTTGGGAAGAGCTGATTTTGCAGAGTGCTGGATGGCGGGATGGTTGCTTGCAGTGCGGTCCATGGGGGTCTCAGGGAGTTGACAGAGGAAGATTGCTCCTGCAATGCAGCGGCTCCAATCAGCTTGGCTTCTCTGGTGTCATAGTGAGGATTCGGGCCAGGACTCAGATAGGATTGCTTACACTTCTCAGGAAAAAAATATCGAGAACCCCAGGCTCTTCTGGACATTAAGATGAGTAAAGCAACAAACTCTAATTCTCACTGCTATTTTAAATTGTGTTTGCGTGGCATAGAGACTTTGGCAACATGTCCATAAATGTGACTAAATAGGAGAGAGGCAATACTAAATTGGTCTGCACAGGGACCTTACCCTGGGAAGTCCCTTGCTTAAGTAAAATTTGGAAGCACTGTCTTTGCAATATCAAAATGATGCAAGACAAGCAGACTGGAGAAATTTTGGAGTTCTGGGTCAGCATTACAGTTGTACTTGCACCTAAAATCCATCACGGTAAAAATATGGATTGAACAGGAATTAATTCAGAAAGGAATCAGAAAGCCTGAGATGTTCTTACAAGGTGTTTCAAACTGATTGGTTAATCCCCACAACAGCTGGAGTGAGGAATCATAGTCACCCATTGAGGCTGCAACTGAAGTGGGATTAGAACTCAGCCAGAGTAATTAGTCTGAGAAAGCAATGAGGGGACATTTTATATTGTACGTGGTTGATAGATTGCAAGGGATGTTTCATTTTGGGAGACAATGAATTTTAAGTATGTTGAACACAATTGAGGTATATCTTTGAGCCTTTGCATTCTGAGCAAGACAAGCAGATGGCTTCTGAGCCTTTGTTTCATGATAACTGTTCAAGTGGGAACCTTCTCCACTTCTTTGCATTTACCCAACTTGTATCATCCTTTAAGTATGAAATCAAATTCTATCTCCTCCATGAAGGCTTTTCAGCTTATGGAAATATCTACAATTTGCTGCTAAACACGTTATTTCTCATCTTTACAACAACTCTGTAAACAGTTTAAAGATAAAAACATCTGGAGTTTAGAGCACTTCTTTCCTAACGAAAGTCAGGGTCGGAATTCAGACTCACGAATGCTCTGAGCTAATGCACACATCTCCTGCAAAAACCAAGTTTCCTCCCTCCTATATTGTGTAATTAATCTACCATTTGACTTCATTTTTATTTATCACTAAATATTTTTATCCTACTCTTACAATTTATCAATATTACAATTCTTTGAAATCAGAAACTGTGTTTATATTTCTAAGGAAAACTTCCTGGTAGTTGGCACAGGTTGCAAAAGGTAGACATTTAAATGCTGATGATATGACTTTACTATTTTATTGTGTTTGTTTTTTTGCTGAGGAAGGTTCACTGTGAACTAACATCTGTTGCCAATCTTCCTCTTTTTGCTTGAGAAAGATTCACCCTGAGCTAACATCTGTGCTAATCTTCCTCTATTTTGTATGTAGGTTGCTGCCACAGCATGGCTGCCAGCCAGTGGTGTAGGTCTACACCTGGGAACTGAACCCAGGCCGCTGAAGCAGAGTGCACCAAACTTGACCACAAGGCCATGGGGTGAACTTCTGATTTTACTACTTCAAAAAAGTGTAGGAAAGGGGCTTATGTGCTGGGCCGACGCTATTCCAACCACAACCGATATGGTCCATGTGTGGAATGAAATGGAGACACTGTCTCTGTGCTTGGTCCTCTTCTGAACAGTCCCAATGTTTATGATATCTTCACTCCAGGTCTGTGAGTAATCCTTGAGGGGCTGCATAACCTTGTATGGAGCCTGGGACGGGGAAAAAAAAGACGTTTATTGAGTAAATAAATGATTGAATGCAAAGATAATCCTTATATGGGAAGACTACACTCATTCATGATAGAGAAAAATCTTTTCTCTCTGTAACCTGTCAGCTTCTACTATGAGAGAGCAATTTCATTTCTGGATAAATAATCTTTAATAGGAACTGATGTGATATCATTGCTCTTCCAAGCTTTCTGTTTTGCTCATGAATGTGTTGATGGTCATCTTCCTTATCTTTTAACAGAATTTATAATGTTTACCTCCAAGTGAATTTCCTTTCTCTGTAGAGATGTCATTTTGGTAGCCATCATCTTTTCCTGTATAAATGTCAAAATCTGCTTAGTAAGAAAACATCAATGAAGTGTTTCATCTTGAAAACTATAGATGATCTTAAAGAATGTAGTTAACAATACGACCAAAGTCAACACAAAGTTGACTCTCCCCGAGCCTAGGGTAAAAGCTATTATGAATCATTTGGCATTCAGTCTGTTGCGGTAGGATGGGGGAGATAAGCAGAGAAGAATTGCTACATTATGATGCTTGCTGTATGAGGCAGAGAAGAAAGAACTTCGTATCTGGCTGAACAAGAGAGTTTTTCTGCAGAGAGACTCACTGGCTTCCCTAGCATCTAGGATACATTTGAAAAAGGTCGTGAAGAGAGAAGTACGCGAAAATAATGCCACAACTCCATCACCCCTCATGTATCCTACATCACACATTGGCAAAGGGACATAGGAGATGGCTCACCACTGAGATGCCTAAAAATCATAAAACCATAGAATGTTAGAGCCAGAAAAGATTTTAGAAATCCTTTAGGTCAGCTCATTTTTGTTTGGGATTGTTTATTCTCATCTCCTGCATAAGAATCTCATAAGATCTTATGATTTCGATATATTTCTGATAAAAGGTGAACCAAATAGCATTGATTCAGGGTAACGGATTCACTCACTCATCCATCCATTCATCCAAGAAACAGGTATTGAGTGACCACTGCATGTCAGTTTGTATACCACTAGTTTCCAGGGACAGAAGGATGAATAAGCCAAAGGCTTTGCCTGTGGGAAACTTATAGTCTAGCATTGGAATCCCACATGTAAATTCTGATACTACATAATGCTTGTTAAAAGATGAGTGTTTATAAAATGCTATGGAAAAGCAGAGGAGGGAATAACTTCTTCTGCTTGATGTAGTTGAGGAAAATCTTCTAGAAGAGATGACATTGGAATTAGGGTTTAAAAGACAAATGATGTTTATCAGTTGGAGAAAGGAGAGAAAAAGAGAGTGGTATTTCAGACAAGAGGAAGAGGTAAAAATACATGCTGAGTTCACAGAGCCATGAATAATTTGATATTGCGAAGGTAAGTGGGAAGGTAGAAATGATGTTTGTCACTAACCTAAGGCTTTATTGATCAGATCTGTTGTGATTATTTTAAGTGTGTAAGAATACTACACATCCCATTTCTTCTTTTCAGTTTTGAGCAGGAAGAAGTACTTATTTCCAGAATCATGACGTATATCATGTAAACAGCCATGGGTAGCCTTCACAATAACCTTAGTTTCTTTGACTTAGGTAAACAGGAACCAAATCCTGACACATTATCAAAAACAAGAACAGCTGGCAATAATCACACTCTACAAATACATAGCGTTTTTGTCATTTTATTTTATTTTTTTAAAAAGAATAAAGAATAAAAAGTGACACATTTCCTAAATATTCTTGACACTGAAGTATGTTACATTTCCCATCTTTTCTTTATAACCCAATGGAAACTGCATCTTTAGTTTGCATTTGCACTTTGGTTTTCACAAATCGTACTGAGAGAGTTCCACGGTTCCATTTGACATTCAACTTTAGGTTGTAAGTTGACAGTAAAGTCACAAAATCAAAAAAACAAAATGTACTTAGCTAACTGTAGACATCCTAGCATAAAGCTGAAGAAGTTTCAACTGCTCAACCTTAAGAGGGTTGTGAAGAACTTGATGGCTTTTAAGGGCAAGTAGCAAATTTAAAAACAGAAGAATAAAATCATATAGCATTTCTTTAAGACATACTAGTACACTTGGGAGCCATTTATTTGCATCTTATTTTTGAGTTTGCATTTTCTCTTTGAAAATGTACTTGGCAAAGTTCCTGCAGAACAGTACCTAAGAAGGATAATTAAAACCATTTTCTGTCAGCTTTCCTTCATTTAACTGAGCCTTCCGTTCCGATTAGACTCAATTCTTTTGCTGTAGCACTTTTGCAAAGGTCAAGGCTCCACCCAACAATACTTTTTATTTAAATAAAGCCACAAGTTTATTTCTATATCATTCCTTCTAACTTTCAAAAGCCCCAAGGATTCCCAACTTTTTTTAAATTGAAGTATAAATGACATAAGATATCCTATTAGTTTCAGGTATACGTCATAGTGATTTGATATTTATACACATTACAAAATGATCACCAGGATAAGTCTAGTTACCACTTGTCACCATACAAAGTTATTACAGTATTATTGACTGTATTCCCTATGCAGTACATTACGTCCCCAAGACTTAACTAATTTTGTAACTGGAAGTTTGTACCTCTTAATCCTCTTCACCTATTTGGCCCACCCACCCAAACCCTTCCCCTCTGATAACCACCAGTTTGTTCTTTGTATCTATGAGTCTGTTTCTGTTTTATTTTGTTTGTTCATTTTGTTTTTTAGATTCCACATATAAGTGAAATCATATGGTATATGTCTTTCTTCATCTGATTTGTTTCACTTAGCATAATGCCCTCTAGGTGTATCCATGTTGTCACAAATGGCACAATTTTGTTCTTTTTTAATGGCAACTTCCCTTATTGTTATGTCTATTGGTTCCTCTGCCAGCATAAAAACTTCACATTTGTAAGACAATAATAGTTCTTCACCAAAAGTTGCATGTGCCGGATTATTATTATTCTTTTATTTATTTTTTTTAATTTTTGTTCATATTTCTCTTTTTTTTTTTTTTGTGAGGAAGACCAGCCCTGAGCTAACAACATCCGTCGCCAATCCTCCTCTTTTTGCTGAGGAAGACTGGCGCTGGGCTAACACCCGTGCCCATCTTCCTCCACTCTATATGGGACGCCGCCACGGCGTGGCTGACAGGCAGTGCGTCGGCGGGCGCCCGGGATCCGAACTCGCGAACCCCGGGCTGCCAAGCGCGGACTAAACCGCTGCACCACCGGGCGGCCCTGTTATTCTAAATGGCATTTTGGAAGAGCACTATAAAAGTGGGAAAAGAAACAGGATGGCTGCTAGATTTTCAACAGAAATTTAAAAATTAAGAGGTACCTAGGCACCATGCTACCCACAAAGACCCATGACTGGAATATTTCCCGCCAACACATAGTTTTTACATTTGAGGAATCTGTAGAATTACCTGAATTTTCCAGTTTGCTTTCTTCAAATGGGGCCTTTACATCAGAGGATGTTTTCTTTTTGTTCTACCTCCTGTTGGTTGTCTTCTTTTCTTTAATCCATTTTAAGAAGTTTTTTGTGAAAACAACTGTCTGTAACTCCCATCTGTCCCTCAGATACCCTCTGTCCATCATCCGTTCCTCAGACCCAGGGCTGGCCAGTTGTAGCGCACGCGGCCGAATGCACTCGTAGCATTCTTCACTGCTGTGCGGAGTGAAGGCTCGCTCGGTTGCTGCAGCAGAGAAGGGAGTCTCCCATATTTGCATCGATTACGCTCTCTAGGCTTTCTCTCTGTCCGTTTGTTTGCATCATACGGTCCTTACGGACTGGTATCTTTTTGGTTAACTTTATACAGCAACTAGCAAATACTAGGTACTGCCAGGATAGGAATTATTTTATTTTAGTGTTACTGGTGACCATGACTCATTGTGCTTAATCTAAGCTTAAAGTTTTTCTTAGTTCACTCTAAGTGAACTTAAGACCCACATTTATTAGCTTCTTGCAATAACCTGTAAAACATCCTTTGGATAAAACCACTTTTTCTCACTTACATATCTTCATTTGCTCTTTGGATTTTCACAGAAGCACAAGAGGTTTCAGTTCTGGTGATGGTTCTTTTTGATCCAAGCCATACTTGATTTGAAAACAGTGAATTACAAAGGAGGATTTGCGAAACCAGAGTTGTCAGTGCCTCCCTTGAAAATCTCATTTAGGGAAGGTTTGATGTTTAAAAAATATTTATCCTGTCATAATGGAAATGGTTTGACACCAAAGTATGCATTTAAACAAAAGAGTTCAGAAATTTTTAAATGTGAGAAAGTCTGAGAAATAGGCGTAAAGGTAACATACTGGAAAGACTATTCCCAAACAGACCACCCATGAGCTTCTATTGACGTTTCTTTGATATTCAGTCGCTATCCCTGTGAGGAGAAACTCTCACCTGCCCTGCTGTGGGATGGGAGGCTTACACAGCCAGTCTTCTCATGACCGCTTTGTCACCACGCTTCTTTCTAAACAATTTGTTATTCACCACCACTTCTATATTTTTTTTTTTGTCACCACAGCTGTCTGAGTTTATTTTCTTCATTGACTTCTTGGTATTATTCTTTGCCAAATGCATTATTTTTCATTCGTCGGGAATGAATATCATTTTCTTAGGTTGGTTTAGTAAAACACTTTAAACTGGAGATAAAAGCTTTGAATTATCAGAGGTGAGCTGCGTTGAGTTATTCTTGTATGCAGTCTTTCTCTGTCTTTTCCTAGCCGTATTATTTCTGTCTTATTGCCCCTGGGGTCCATTTTTTTCTTAGTTGATCCATGGGTGAGCAACTTTACTATTCTTCTTGTACTAGCTTTGCCTAAAGCTCTTATTTCATTTCTCGAATGTCACCTACCAACAACATTATGATGCTAGACAGTGTGATGCTAGAATCACATTAATGAAAGTCGAGTAGTTGAGAATGAGAATAGCTCATCAAATTAGCTCGACTTTCCTGAAACACGAGAAATACAAGTTTCCTCCAGAGAGAAACTCAGGAGTAGAAAATTTTCAGGCAGCACATGCCTTCGTTACAGAGAAGCTGAAAACTGAAGAGATATTTATCTGGGGGAAGTTTTAGTGAAGTTATCTCAAGCGCTGGAGCTGGTCCTTGATCAGCAGACCTCGGAAACCTCCTTTTACTTCATTTCAAGTCACCATGGATTTAGACATAGAAGACTGATGTGGTTTGTCATTGGTGTCCCAGTGTGTTACATGGAAAGGCAATTTTAACCTCTGAGATCACGGTGGCCATTTCTTTTGTATCTTTTAAAATATATAACTGATTATAAAGTGTAGCTACATTTGGAAGCAAAAGTGACATTTGAGGAGGAAAAAGGCAGACCTTGAAGAAAAGAAGTAAATTTAGGTAAGCATAAGGGACTATGTCTCATCTTTCTAGAAAATTCACTGGTGTGGTAACCTACCTGTAAGTAGTTGTAGTGCACTAACATTGGAGGGATGAATGGCCGCACAGGACCGCTGAACCGCAGCTCCCAGATTAGAATTAGTGTAGATTGGTTTCTTTGTTTGTTTGAAAAAGTTGAACTAAGGTTGGACAAATGAAGGCATTGCTTCTTCTTAATTACTCCCATCTGAATACAATTTGGCTTCAGTTCATTTTTCTAATGTTAAAAAACAAATGGACAATAAGTATTTTACTATGATGTTGTAAACTTTCATGACCAAGATAAAGATATGTACAATATAATATAATAGCACAAAAAAGGCTATTTGAGTAAGTTATCAGTGTTACTAAGCATATTATTGTGATCATTTTTCAAAATAGCCCCCACATATATCCAGTATAGAAATGGAATTAGAGGGATAGCTCTATGCTTTATGACACAGTGAAGATTCGTTGAAATAGAAGCAATTTGCTTAATTAAAATGTTTCCATTACAATTCCGTGTGAACATTCAGATCATACCTGTGTCTGAATCCTTCATTGACGCAGCATCGTTCACGATCCCCTAGACCAATAGGAGCACATTCTCAGTGCTCCCACTCAATGATCAAAATATGATTTTAATGAGGTAGAAGGAGAATGTAAGGAATTAGATAGGTCGCAGCTGTCCAAACTTTCCTGATCTTATTCTAAGGAACTTGAGTTGTATAGACATGCCTTTAATTTTTTAATTTAAAAAATTCACTTGTAGTTTGTGGGTTTGGATATTGAGTTTTTGAAACAGAGTACCTACCAAGTACAGTAAATGTTTTGTCATGTAAGGAAAAGGATTTTTTCCTTTAATCAGCATATCTCACAAAGTCAGCAAAAGGTCACTCTATAAGGTCATCAGACTTTGTAAGGCTGAAGTATGAAAAATAAAAAATAAACCAGTGGGAAACAAATCAAAAGATTTGAAACTGTGTTAAATAGAAAATTCCCTTGGTAAAAGTAGCTAGATAGTTAAATGCGCTGACGCCAAATCTCAGATTTTTCCCCAAGTGTGACTAATGTAACTCTCAAACAACGTGTGTAATTCTCAGGTATTAAGAACCTCCTAAAAGGACACTTCTCTAAGTATGAGCAATGTAAGGTGCGTGTGTGCGCCTCTGATGCTGGCCCTCAGTCAGGCTTCTTCGTATGGTGGGCGTGGATGTTGATGCTGCTTTGTCAAGTGGGGCACCCATCCAGGAGCAGAGTCCCCACTGGCCTTCATAGATGTCTGTAGTTTAAGCTTTCTCATCTCTCACTGCTCAAGTCTGAGTGGGCAACGTATAATCAAGCAGTTTGCAGTGACCACATTTCACTATTCTAGTTTGAGCCAGAATGTTGATTAAATGGATAGCCATCTTTATTCCACATTCCATGCCTTGTCGTAAAAGAGTAAGAGTTGAAAATGAGAGATAGATTGTTGTGAATTTTTACATTTTCTCCTGAAGGATATTTAAGACCTTTGGTTTAGATAGTTCCAAAATATTTACTTCCCTGGAGTTTGTTACAAAGTTCATTAAAGCTTCTTTGCAATCTTCTCAAAAATCTAAAGGAATTTTCAGCTCCTAGTTGAGATTCAACCAGGGTTGTAGCAAATAAATAAATAAATAATTCAACAATAGATCAGGTGACATTTAAAAATAAGCTATTTGTTAATCATTTGTTTTTCACTTATACTTATCAATTTACCAAAAACAAGTTTGAGGCATATTAAATGTTAAAGCATATCTAAAACAGAACAATTAAAATACAGAGAACAAAGTTAAGTTAATGTAACAAAGAAAGAGATGCATCATACCTTAATAATGTTTTTTGAAAGAACAGAAAAAAACACAACCAAGTTGTGAAACACGTTTTTAATTGACAATTCTATGAAGAATGTTTCATATATGGATTCCAACAAAAATAGAGAGTTTATATTCTGCAGGATTATTTTTGATCATGGTTTTGCAGGCAAATTTCCTGCCTAGGTCAAGTTCCATTATGATTCACCCTCAGAGCATCATGTTTCTGTCCTTTAAAGTACTTAGCAGAGTTGTATTTTACATGTGATTATTATCTGTATCTTGCACTAGATGAATGTAAGTCCAGTGACAGTAGAGGCCAAATCTACTTTTGCTCAGCACTGTATTCCAGGCACCGGGCTGGCATAAGGAGCACTCAACAAAAAACTGTTGAATGAGTGAATTCTTCTAATGAAGGCCTTTTATACCATCCCTTCAAACCCCAGGACATTACATGAAATTTCAACCTGTGTAGTGAATTTTCTCTAAGAGAGCAGAGATAATAGAATCTAGTTGTTTGGGTTTTGATGATATCATTATTCAGGAATATGGCTTAGAAAATCTAGAGGAATGGGTAAATCAAATGCCCTTTAGATTGTCCCTTCAAATAGAGGGTGTCTCTGGTAAGTTTTGGCAAATGCTGTCCCATAGGAATTCATTGTTATATTTTCTGGAAACAAACTGCTTTAACTATAACTCATTAAAGAAAAATCGATACCAGCATTGAAATGGAACAGCACACCTTCCTCTGTGAGAATTCAGAGGTCTGGATTGTCTTCTTGCCTGGGTGGAGAACTATGTCCCTTTCCCTAGAAGATGATATGGTACAGTGAAATGAGAAGGGGATCTGGGGGCCAGGCAAACCTGAGTTCAAGGCCCAGCGTTGCCACTCTTTCTGTGAGACACTGCGTGGAATCTCCTGCCTGAGACACAGGTTTGTTAGTTGTAGAGTGGGGCAATGACGCCTGCAACTTCTCGGATTTGTTGTAGAGCTAAGTGACAATGAGTGAAAGATGTCCAGTACATCGTGGGGTAATACATAGAATTTGGTTTTTGAATGAATGGTTTCTTGGAGGCCATTAGTTAATGGAGCTGAAGAATGCGTTCGACTTTACCAAAGGTACACTTAATGTCCTGGGGGGAGTTCTGGAACCAAGATGACTTTTGGGTTCCATACACATTAATGACAGTTCTCCTGAAGTTTCCACAATGCCATCACATCGTAGAGCTCCATCAATAGTTGCTGAATTAAGAGTGAATGAATGAATCAATCATTAAATTTGGGTCTGAAACCTCTCGATTATGTTTTATTGTGGCTGGAATAAAACTCTAAGCCCAATGAACACTAAAGTTCATTTTAGCTTTTACGTTATTTTTATCCATCTATGAGCTTACCTTTTGAAGTCTGGGTTTTTGAATACCCTTATAAATTAGTGAATTTAAGTGTTCTAAAAGCCAAAATATGTCCCATCTTCTTCTTGCCATCATATAGCACTTCTTAAAACAGTCTCTCTATGTGTCTGGACTGCAGTAACACACCGTAAGGTTTATTTGCCCCCAAATTAAGTATTTAATGGAAAGAAAAATATTATTTATTTTATGGCATATTTTCTGGTAAATCTTTCTATTCCTGGAAGCTAGCAGGCACTCACATTGGGGAATAAATGAATGAGTGCCTTCTATTTCACTTCATTTAGAACCAACCTTAATTTTATTATGGTCTAGGTGTCTTAACTTGCATAACTGCTTCAGTTGCTGAAACTGGAATATCAGAATTTTCTTTATGAGAAATCTATGTTTCATTGAGAGGTAAACAATTCTTTTTGTTTGGGAAACAGATTTAGATTTTAATAACCTGCACTCTGCCATCTGCTCCAACCATGAATTGTATGCACAATTTATCATCACGACAGAAGGACGTCAGGTTAGAGCCACTGGGCAGGAACAGCGTCTGGAGTCCACTCTCTTCTGAAATAGCCATCAGGCCCTTTGTCGCTCAGTGCAGGTCATTTTGTTAGTTTGGAGAGCCACAGGGTGATATAGAAAGAGAGGCAGTACTCCTAATATGTCTCAGAAGCAGTGTGCCTATTTGAGAAAGAGATACAGCTACATGCATAAAATAATGCAATTATTCCTATCAAGTCTTAAATCTTCAAGAAATTATGCTACTCATTTATAAGCAGCTCAAGCAAATGAAATAACCCAAGCTTAGGAAATTAAAGGTTGTGTATAAAAAGATGTTTGAAAAATAATGAGTGTCCCTACCACTATTTCCAAATCTTTGAAATGAAACACAGATTGATGAAAATAGGAAGCTTGGGTTCTGGACACTGGTTCTATAGTCCGTGAAAAAACTGGTAGAACACAAGTAGGCCTTTCTTAAAGTCGATGACTTTGTACCTTTAACAAAAACAGGCCAGAGTCAGCCCAGGAAACATCAGCTGTTTTGAGATCATCCTGGGGACTTTAGAGCAGAGAAAACTATCCTGCTGTGCCTACACCTGCGGTGGTTACCATTTGCTTACTAATTCTGATAAAATACAAGGCGCATTAAGTTACTATTGTTTTAAACCTACTCTGTTTAAATCTTTCAGAAGACTGTGGCTACCAGTGCAGAACAAAGAAACTTTGAACAGCTCCTTCATAGATGACTACAGTGGCTCTTGGGTTTAGGGAACAATTTCCCTGTCAATCTTGCAACTGTGAATCTGTCATTGTAAGTATAATCACCTCTGGGCATTCTATAGGGTTTTTTTAAAATCCAGCTTCTGAAATTTAAAGGTGCAGGATAAGATGGTGGACCCTGGTCACTCAGCCCATGCGTTGCCACTGCGAGCCTCTCCCTGTACCCAGCAGCCTCCCGACATGACGACAATCCCAAACTGTGTTGACTACAGTAAGGTGAAACCAATGTATGCGGCTGCAGAGTGAGTCTCCCTGATTTGTAAATGTGCCTCATGGACATTTCTTGCCAATGATGCCTTTTCTTGCTCTCTTTCAAATAAACGCTAGAGCCCCAGGACAAAATGCGGTGTAGTGCAGTGGTCAGCAGCTCGGGTCCAGCGGTCCGTCCGGGTTTCAATCAGAGCTCTGCCTCTTTAGGCCTCAGTTTTCTCATCCAGTAGTACCACCTGCCTTATGGGTTTTGGGGAGGATTGACTGAGTAAGTGTGGGAAAAGCAGTGAGAGTACTCTCACTACTTTTTTATTTTTTTAATTTTTAACGTTTTAAACTTCCTATATTAATACAGAGAACAGAAGCTAATTTTCAAGGGGGATTTTTTTTAATTCCAGGATACAATCACATTAACAAGATTTTATTTATTTTAAAGATAAAAGCAGATAAACCACTTTATGTCTTTTATTTTCCAACTACATGTTTATATTGTCATTAAAGTCATTATCAAAAATTTTCATGATCAGATCTAGAATCTGTGTGAATTATTGAAAGCTATATGATACCATAAACACTAAACCTGAATTGTCTTAGTAGAGATGGTGTAGAAGAAAGCTAACCCATGCCCATAGATCTAAATGATGATACTGATAAGCTTTTAAGAAATATTAATCATACCATATGATTTGAAAAGATGGGATGACAGGTATATTGAAGGAATAGCAATTTTAGAAGAAGATACTTGCATTTCTTAGATTTCAGCATCATATATTTTAATTTTTTGTCACAAAAGTGAGAAAAGAATTTTCACCTAATAGAAATAACATATACCACTTATGATAATAAATCGTCTCATTAAAGTGAGTTTGAGTTCTAAGAAATCTAAAATAAAGGACTCATACTCAACCTGACCTTTCAATGATAGCAAACTTTTCCAGGGCTATTTTCGATTACAGGTTGTTCTACATTCATTCCAATATCTGTATGATGTTTTTATGAGTGTAACTGAGCAAAAAGCGTCTTGTTCTGCTCACTGCAATCCGGTGCCAATCAATTGCAAATGAGTCAGTAGTTAAGAAAGGAAAGTTTATACAACCAACTAGCATAATTGGAAGATGGCAGACTAGTGTCCTAAAGAACTGTCTTAAAATCTACAGAATCTCGAGGCAGTTATATCGGGGAAATGGGCAGGGAAGGAGGGGGTTTAGGGATGTTGATCATCCAGTGTGACGAACTTCAAGGAGCCATATTATCTCTTTCTTCTGTTGTCCATGATGGGTACCAATGCAGAGTTTTCTTTCTAGAGGTCATCATGTTCCTTGGGAACTCAAAGAACAAAGTTATAGTTTTATCACAGCTGGGAGATATATGTAAGCAAGAGTCATAGAACTAGCAGATCATGTATTTTGTGAAAGTGAGAGGTGCTTAATCATCTAGGCTACGTGCAGACTAGAGTGCATTCTCAGAGACTAGCGAGTCAGGATCACGGTTCCAATATTGCTTCCTTTCCCTAAGACGGCTTCCCTCTGTTACATTAGTACCTACAGAATCTTATTGTATATTTCGCTGTTGTATCAAAATGAGTAAAATATTCTCAGGTTATCCCTCATGAGTGATTATTTCATGCTAACACACCTTCTTTTAGATGATTTTACTATATTTTTCTACAGAATGGTAAAAACATAGACTTAATCCATTCTTCCCAGGCAACTGCAAGTTAGCATGGAAAAATATCCATATGCATTTGCTATTGGTAGTATATCATCCCTTCCACACCGAGCCAGGATTAAAAAAAATTATAAATCTACCCATTTCTAATAACCTCCTTCTACAATTCCTCTGCTGAATTATATTATTCCTTTCCATAAGGAGAGAAACCAGCTGAGTAAGTGGAGGTCAGTTTGTGAATATGAACAAGCATTTCCCACAGGGGTGTGTGCATGTTAGAGTTTGTACACAGAACCCAGACTGGTGGGAAATTGCAAATTAGATTTGTGGGAAACTGATGCTGATTCTTAACTTTTCTCAATTTACAGTCCATTGTTTTCAGAAGAGTATCAGTTTCTCACAGGCAAAGGGGAGAATTCAGAGTGAGAAGCTATGGGAAAGTGGGAAGTCCTAGATTGGCATGGTTTCAAAATAAATGCTGGAGTACGGGATTCGTGAGCACACGGCTGGGGTTGGACTATTTCCATCGTGGCACAGAGGGACGTTGGAAGAGCTTTAAGAAGCTAAGGGGGGATAGCAACTAGGTAAATGGAGCTACAACAAAAACTAACAGCTGGATCTGAGTGAAACAGCCCTCCCCTTTATGGTGGCTTCTAGGTACCAGTGGGAAGGCCATAACAGAGTTATTGTGTTTCTCTAGCCTGGTGAAGGAAATCCAACACTCCCCTGCACTCACCTTCTGAACAAGCTTTATTTTTTCCAGGGGAAACAAACTGAAATTTCAGCATGGGCAAGATGAGTGTTTCTGATGCAGAAACATTGAGAATGTCTCTAACAGAGTGTAACTCTTAATCAGGCTTGTTTATCCACACTGGGAGCCACTGCAGGTCACGCTGTTCGCTTGGTGCCATTTGGTCTGCTCTGACGCCTTTCTGGACAGGAAGTCCTTAAGATTAAAGATTGTATTTTTATGGGCTCAGGCCTACCCAGTCCAAGCTATTAACTGAAGAGAAATGTAACTAGAAGTCAATTTCTAGAAAGGATATTAACAATCATTTGTGTGTGTGTCAGAATGAAAAATAGGAGAAAATCAAGGTGGAGTAACAGAGGGAAGAAGCACTAAGTAGAAACCAGCAACATAATTGGAAATAAAAGTATTTCTGTGTTGAAGTAGAATTTTCTCATTTGAGATCTGTATTGCATATGTAATTAAAACAAAATTGATAAAGAACTTAGGATACTAGGATATTAACAGATAGGCCAAATAAAGGATTTCATCTTACTCTCTGCAGCTGCCTTTCACAAAGGAGTTTTTTTTCCCCAAACAATATCTTGGCAAATGGGAATAAGTAAATATTTGAAGAAAGTAAAACTGCCTGTGAGTGCAGGAGAGAGAGGCCATTTGTTCTTGGTCTGCTTGCCTTGGTCTTGTGGCTCATTCCACAGTTGTTTAAATGGAGCATATTTTGAAAATCTAGTTTCTCCATACAAGCCTAGTGAGTGACCTAAGGTTCTGTACCTCACATACATGCCACTTGGATTTATATTTTTACACATATTTGTCAAGGTAGGGTAACAAGGTGCCATGTATGATTAAGCTATACTTGAGAAAATGCTTTAGCTTTTCAGAATGAATAATTGTTAATACAATAGGAAATTCATGTTGATTTCCCATACCTGTTGCTTTTAGGATAGTTTTAAAACTCGTACCTTTGAATATAAGGTTTTAGATATGACTGAAATTTTTGGAAATTTGGATGTCTGTGTACGTGTGTATGTTGGAGTGTTCACTTCAACATAAAAATGAAACTGTATTAACATTGTACATGGAGAAAGTTTTAAAACATTTAATTCTTTCTAGTTCTCTGTTAAACTTCAATGAAATCATTACCACTTGAATTTTCTTCAAACTGAGTCACAAAAACATTAAAATAATCCTTAGCATGAAAAATAATTTAATTAAATAATTTGCTATCAATAAACCAACTGCTTGTTAATATATAACAGTAATTATGTACATTAATTTAATGTTCATTTGAAAACTAGAAGGTGAAAAGTTTGGCATTATAAAAGAAAACTTTCCTAAAAGCAATAGCAATAGCAGCTTCATGTTTTGGAAGGAAAAAATACGGAGATTTAAAAAATAATATTTGGTATATATTCAATTTAGAAAATTTGAAAAAACAGAAAAATGTAGAGAAGAAAATAACAGTCATCATAATCTCCTCATCCACTGATAACTGCTATTAACATTTTGGGTCTGCCTAATTTCAACTCCTTTTCTGTGCACATGTATATCCTTAAGTAGTTCTATACTAATCTATCAATGCCAGTGTTTCTTAAAATGGGATTCTATTTTATAATTTGTTTTTATATACTATAACAAGAATATTTTCTGATATCATTATTCTTTCACAACTTACATTATAATTTATTTATTTAATCAATCCCCTATTGTTGGCCATTTAGTTAGGTTACAATTTTTAGTAGCAGGGAATTTAAAGGGGAAGTTGTCTTAATGCCAGCCACTTGGGCTCCTCCCAATGCAGCTGTGTTTGGGGGGCAGTTAGGCATCAAGGACAACGCGTTTATTGACCTTTCCTTGGAGCAAATGCCTTCATGCTCTCCTCCCAATATTTCTACCTGGAGCTCTTCTTTATAGGTTTTCCCTGTGAAAACTCTCTCACTGGACTCTTCTGTTAGCTAACATCAAACTGCTCAATTTATTTTGGACTTTACACTGTAGTAAAAAAATTTTTTTAAACAGTTGTCTCAGAGGTTTCCATTTGGATCATGTGGGTTTTTCAGACCCTGGATATTATTTTCATCCATTTTAGGTGCACAGTTTCAATTCTTAAATATGAAAATAGATTTGTCCTTGTGCAGATTTCCTCAGACACTCTACACGCAGCTTCCTTCCAGTCTGTAAAAGCCAGTTTTGCACTTATCTGACAGGGCTAAAAATGCTTGCTTTCCTGTTATTTTCCTCCTTTTTGTCTTTATATAGATAATATTTTGTAAACAAAAGGTGGACATTTTGCGCCAGGGCCTGAGAAGTCCGGTCGGTTGGGAACAGGAGACGTCTTCCCGCGCAGGTGCGGTGCGACGCTGCGCCTGCTCCCCGGAGGTGCACCCTGCGGGTGGACTCTCTCGGGCGCTGGGGAGACCCGTGGCTACATGAACCTTTGTCCTAACACCTTCAAGCAAAGGAAAGTTACTCACAGTTCATGCGTGTAACCAATGAAATGTGCAATAGAATCCACAGTGAGCTAAAAATGCTGTTCTTTGGAGCCTCCCCTGTAACCGTTCTTCCCATCATCCTCTGCATCGACGACAGGGACAAACCCGGCAGCCACCCCAGCAGCCACCCCGGCGGCATCATTCTCCTTACGTACACTTGCTAATCCTTACATCATTTTTTTTTTTTTTTTGAGAAAGAGAAAATGAGCCATCACTTATGACTGTTAGTTGCTTCCCCACGTGTCTTTTTCTTCAAAGCCACGCTCACTAGTGAACTGGTTACAGAGCAAAGAAAGCAAAGTGCCCGGCTTGGTTAGGCTCCAGGACTATTCCTTACGTGGAACCTGGGACCACACTAATTGAGTTCTCACAGGTATCAACATGTGCATGTGCCTAGAGCCAGAAAACTGTGAATCTACACCCAAGATCTGAGAGTGTTGCCAGGGCCTCTATAACACTCCCCCAGCAGCTTTGATTGGCACTTAATAGTTAAGCTGGTCCGTTTGTTTTTAAGGCTGAAGTCCCACCGCCTCGCTATCACACCACAGGCCCTGCCTTGCAGCTTGCGGACAGTGTGGGGAGCACGCAGAGGCCTGAGGAGTCTATTGAAGAAGCAGCTGTTGGCGCCGCCCTCCCTTCTGACCCGCCCGGGCTCTGAGACTGGCTCCGCTCAAAGCCCTTCCCCCACCCCTCCAGGCCGCTGGCTGTTCCTGGAGTAGAATCCAGGCCTTTACCTGTTTCAGTGACTTCAAGAAACAGATGCTGCCGATTACCTTCAGAAGCAGGAGCAAGATGGATTTTGAGTGGTGGCAGGCTTTCAGGAGGGTGGTCCACCCAGGGGTCACGTTTATTGCTGCTAATCCTTTTAGGTCTTCAGCATCAATTGATGGTCTTTACTTCCAGCGATTGTCAACACAGATGGTGCTGGGCTTGGAATGCAGAGGCAGACAAATCTTGCTTGTATTTATACAGTTTAGACTTTTGTACCAGGAGATTTAACTGTGAATGTTAGTAAAAAAGAAAAAACTGTTTCATCATACTTTATCTGCCCATTGTTAAAACTAATCTGCACACCTACACAGACTCAGAGATAGGCTGATGTTAAAGGATTTATACACATAAAACACACGTATGTATAGTATATCCGTGCATACCTGTGTATGTATGTAGTATTGGTAATATATTTCTTCCTTCTTTGTACAGTAGTTACATTACCAATAGGAAGAGTTTGAGAATATTAGAGCAGCGGTTGTCAACTTTGTGCTATGAGACTCACTGGACAGGTTTGTGAGGGACACAGATGCCCTCAGACACGACAATCCTGTTTAGGTCCCAGCGTTTCACTTTCACCAGGTGCCCGAGGTTGACTGCGGGGCTGCAACCGCGCTCGGAGAAGCCCAGCCACGGGAGCCCACGGCCAGTTCTCTGCCGGTTCCTTCCTCGCTTGAGCCTTTGAGGTTCATGTCCAGTACTGCTGCCTGGACCCACCGTCTTGTCTTCCAGACTTTCCACTCCTTCTCCAGCCAGCTCTTTTTTGTGACTCAATCAAAAGTCCCTCTTTCCTCTCACTGACCTCAGGCTGCAATCCTTCCTTTGGTTAGATGTTGCTGTTTTGTACGTCTCCACCAAAGCACGTAGAGCCTGTCATCATTTCTTAGCTGTCTCTCGTTCTCTGAGCTGCTCGAGGGCAGAGACTGTTTCAGTCATCGCCAGCACACCCAAAGCCTAACGTGGTCCCTGGCAATAGAGAAGCTCCATAAAAGTGTGTTGCATGAAGGATAAATACTAATGGGGATCTAACAGAGGACAGAACCTTCATTATAGAGAATGAGTCCTGTTAGGGAAAGCTTGCAGTTGTGGTGTGGTGGATGCTGAGGTACAGCTCTCAGGTCCCTCCTTTCAAAACGAAGGCGCTGACTCCCCAGCTGTTGGCAGCACAGCCTGCTGGGAGCTCACACTCAGTGCTTCCCAGTGTATTTGTTTCCTAGGTGGCCCGTCATTTGTTATGGCAACAAACATTTACAAGCGAGAAATAAACAAGAGAACTGTATTCTCCCATGGTTCTGGAGGACAGGAGTCTGAGATCAAGGTGTCAGCAGGGCCATGCTCCCCCTAAAGGCTCTAGAGGAGAATCCCACCTTGCCTCTTCCAGCTTCTGGTGGGTCCAGGTGTTTCTTGGCTGGTGGCTGCATCATTCCAGTCTCTGCTTCCGTCCTTACATGGCCTTCTCTTCTTTTTGTGTCTCTCCTCTGTGTGTCTCTTATAAGGACACTTATTATTAGGCTTAGAGCACACCCAGATAATCCAGAATGATCTCATCTCTAGACCCTTCACTTAATTACATCTGCAAGGACTCTTTTTCCAACTAAGGTCACAGTTTCCATGGCTTAGGACATGGACATATGTTTGGTGGGGTGGGATAGGGCTGCTCCAAGTTTGTGGTAATTTGCTACGGCAGCCCTAGGAAACTACACCCGGGTACGTATCCCCCTGCCAAAAGGGAGCTGCCCTGGCCGAGGCTATGCCCCCTACTCTGGGCAGACCTTACCCAGTGACTGGTTGATGGTGGAGTATATAAAGGCTGGTTCCCTTCCCTCAGTTGGTGACAACTCTGAAGGATCATCTCAGCTCCAGAGCTCTCCATGGGATAGGCTGAGGTCTCCGTTGTGACTCTGTCACAAATCAACTCCCCTCCCCCACCTCTGCTAACTCCTCCCTCCTGCACATGTCACAGGTTCTGATCTGGAGGGCGAGCCCTCCCAGGAAGCCACCTGCATCCATTTCACAATCTCTTTTCTGCTGAATCCAACTTACAACATGTAGCAACTTATTAGGACTAAAAATTTGTTGAAAATATCACCTATTCTTCTGAATCGTCTTCTTAAATTCAGCCAAGATAATATAAGCTCTATGCAAATTGGTGATATTGTTAAATAAAAGTGAATAGTGAAGTAGTTCCTACTTCTTTGGTAGTAGTTTTTACTTCCTTCATTTACACATGGGGCTTCCAAAGACTGTCCACTCTAATCATGTGAGCACCATCTACAGAGCTAGTGTGAATAGCAGTAACTGAGTAAATATTTTTCCATGTGGATACATATAATTTTTTTTGGTGAGGAAGATTAGCCCTGAGCTAACATCTGTTGCCAATCCTCCTCTTTTGGCTGAGGAAGATTGGCCCTGGGCTATCTGTGCCCATCTTCCTCTGCTTTATATGTGAGACGCCTGCCACAGCATGGCTTGATGAGTGGGGCAGAGGTCTGCATCTGGGATCTGAACCTGCGAACCCTGGGCCCCTGGAGTGGAGTGTGCTAACTTAACCACTACGCCATTGGGCCGGCCCCCCATATGGATATTTGTTATGCCTACTATTGGCTTATTTCTGGAGCAGTATGGTGTGTGGGGTAGAATGATTCTCTCCACTGGCATTTATCATCCTTTCTTCCATAAGTAAAAAAGCTTCCCAAAGTAAATTTATTTTAATGATGAACAATCCAGGTTCCTGAGGGCTATTTGACTTGGGTTCCAATCGTAGCTCAGACATGGACTCAGTCTTTTGTAGCTTCCCTGGGATTCATTCTCTTAGCTGTAAAATGAAGGTGATGATAGCTGAGGAAGAGTTGTCATGAGGATTAAAGGGGCCACACAGGTACATGTTTAGCTCAGCATCAGGACACTGGCAGGACTAAGTACATAGTGGTTCTCGTTATTCCTTAGTCCTCCCCCCTCCACTGGCCTCTGAGTGCATGTGACCATGGCGCAGATTCTCTGGGAGGAGAGGAATCAGTTCATACAGTAGGTTTCCAAATCCTAGCTTAGTTCACTTCCAGGGCATGGGGTGGAATCCGTGAACTCACCTTTTTCTCCTTTGGTCTCAGGAGAGCATTATCCTTGGTCTTTGGCCTAGAAAAGAGTTTCATCAGTGTGCTGTCCTAGACACACAGGTGAGAAGAACCTCCTGTGAACTGTATGTCCCTCAGGTCTGGTTATAAGGTTGAAGCCACCTGGTTGGAAAGAAGATAGTCTGGGCCCCAGGTCCACTCTGCTGAGGCCAGCTGTGTGGCTGCCAAGCCTGTAGGCCTGAGGTAATGATGCCCCTGTGGGGTGCTGGGGAGCAGAAGGGAGGCTGGTTACTCTGCCTGCTGGGGCAGAGAGTGCATCACTGACACAGAGCTTCAGGGCCCCATGTGTGATCTACGACGGTCCAGTCTTCCAAATCTTATCCCTTTCCTACTCAAGAGTGGCTGTCTGTAGTAATTAGTTTAAACAAATGATTGCCACATCTCCTCTTTACTATGTGTAATTTTGGTATAGTTTAAGCTCCTTATCTAAGCCTAACCCATATTCAGTAGAATGAGGACAATGAAAATATTTACTCATTATAAAATACTATACGCCCTGTATGGTTTTTCTCAGATATTTTATTTGTTTCGTTTTTGAGATCTTTTATTGAAAGATAGCATTCATAAAGTAAAGGATGCAAGTTTTAAGTTATAGTGTGATGGCTTTTTATAAATATATACATTTATATAACCAGCACACAGAAGTGGATGCACCAGGGTAACACCAGGCCTAGAAGCCTCCATCTTTCTCCTCCCGGTCAACAACTCTCCATCAAGCCAGCCACATTCCAACCCCCACACCTTTCCCATCTTTTATTTTGATCCTTGAGGGCTAATTATGTTACCATTGAACTCTTTTTTGTACATTATATATAGTAATTAATTATAACTAAAAAAAACTCTCTGAGGTGGTCATGAGAAAGAAAATAAGGCTCAGGAAAGTTCAATTACTTGCCCAACAGAGACCAATTACGTGTTACCTCTACTTCTCCCAGTAATTCAGATATTAAACAAAAAAGCTAATAGAAGGTGAAAGCTAGTCAACAGAGTTATTAAAGGTGGTCAGAAGAATTATTTTCTAAATAAATCTTCCTTGTATTTATGAGACCTTGAATGACAAGGTGAATTGGAAGGTATTTAGCACATCTATAATGTGAATAAGACAGTAATACCTAACCAGCGCTGTTCTAGGTGTTATCTCACATGTGTTATTTTCCTTTCTCATCCTGACACAACTTTCAGAGGGAAGTACTAACATCCTCCCTATTTTACAGGTGAAGAGGCAGAAACAGAGTCATTAAGTAATTTGCCCAAGGTCACAGAGCTAGTACCTGGTGCCTCCTGGATTTTAACCCAGAACTTGTACTCCTGAGCACTGCACTGTATCTTTTTTCTTTTCTGTGTCATTTCTAAATAGATAAAAATCATATGATTAAAGAAAACAATTAAAGAATATTCAATGAAAGTTGAAACACAAATTCTTTAGCCTAAATTGATTTTGATTTCATCTTATCATTATTATCTAGATTTTGCAGATGAATATTTATTAGCTGAATTACAAGTGTGCCTTTTAGCCTTCCCAATAATGTTGATAAGAGTCCTAGAAATATAAGACTTAAGCTAACATCTCGGGATCAAGGTTACATTTACCATCAAGTTGACTCACAGAACTTAGGGAATCTTGGTTAGAAATATCCCAAAAAGACCATCCTAGAAGTCTGGGAAGCATCTGATACACAGCTGATCTGACAAGGGACACGTCTAGAGGCTTAGGAGAGACGACGTTTTCTGGCCAGTGTGTTGGCTCCATCTCTTTCCAACATAGAGTCTCACCATTGTCACCCATGCCCATTTGATTTATGACTTTGTCTTTGTTTCCCATGGAACTGGACCTCTCCCTGGATCTAGTTATCCTACCATCTAAACCCAAACACCAGGGCTACTGAATAGCCATTAATGTGTCGTCTCCATCTTCATAATCAGATACAAACGTTTCACAAGTGTAAGCCTTGCCCCTCAAATAAAATATCTCTCCACACAAAATGATTATGTGTGTTGAGGGTGAGGATGGGGCCCCCAATTCTTCCCCAAGTATGTCAAAGTAAATTAGAAATAACAGGAAGCTAAATCTGCACAAATTTATCCATTTATCCACAATACCCATTTCAACTAAAGCTTCTAAACTTATGTTAGCCACTTACTGAGGATCAATTACCAACTCACTGAGTGTTAATTACTCCTGTGGCTCTGATTTACATGGTGAAGATTCAGATTTAAAAGAGTATGCTAGAGTCAGAGGAATAAACACAGCTCCAGCTGCTTCTTTGATTTTTTTTCTCTAATCAATGGGATATTTATTACTCTCTCTATTCAAATACATCCACACAAATACACACACACACATATATTCAGTGACCCCCCCCCAAGATGAACACCTGAACTGCTATGGACTGAACGTTTGTGTCCCCCAAAATTCATGTGTCAAAATCCTCACCCCCAAGGGTGATGGTATTAGTAGGTGGGAACTTTGGCAGGTGCTTAAGTCATGAGTGGAGCCCTCCTGAAGGAGGTTGGTGCTTTATAAAAGAGGCTCCAGAGAGCTCCCTAGGCCCTTCCCTTCTGCCACTGAAAAATTAACAAGAAGTTTGCAACCTGGAAGAGAGCCCTCACCCATCTGTGCAGACCCTCATCTTGAATGTTCAACCTCCAGAACTGTGAGAAATAAATTTCTATTGTTTATAAACTACCCAGTCTGTGGAATTTTGTTGTAGCATCTTGAATGGACTAAGACATGAACCATACTTAGGAAGAGATAAAAATACAGTATATGTGTTAAAGGTCCGTGATACAAGAATTCAGAGAATGTTGAGATCAATGCCACCTGGAGTATTCAGACAGACTTTATGGGGAATGTAGAATTTAAGTTTGTCCTTGAAGAATGAGAAGGATTTGTGTGAACAATACGAGAAGCAGTGGGCTATTTTGGTGTGAAGTAGCATGGACATAGGCAGGAGCATGGATTTTGTTGGGAAGAATCAGACTAAGTCAAAAAAAGGAAAGCTTTAATATGGGGATTTACATCAGAGAAGCTTGGATTTATAAATTTGGGGGCAAATTATAAAATGAATTGAGATTTTTAATATCAGATAAGTGCAGAAATGTTTAAGTTCAGAAGTAAAGAATGACTTCAGGAAAGAGACTATTCAGTATGTTTTCTCTGGGTCAATCACATAATAGACTTTAGGCAAAGAGATTACTTGGAAAACTATTGAAATAAAAAAGCAAATGGGGTGGCACTGGAGATAGGAAAAAAAAGAAGAGAATGTAGGAAATATTGTGCAATAATAAATGTGAAGGAAGAGATCAAACAGAAGGATGAACCTGATGGATCGCAATACATTATCTCTGGATTGTGAATGCTAGAACGATGGAAAGGAAGTTGAATTGGTTGAAAGGTGATGGATTCAGTTTTGTATATATCAGTCTTGACATCCACATTGAAACGTTCTGTATGCATGTCCTCTGGGACGGTAAATCTTGGTAGTAAAGTTACAGGTATCATGTCATTTTGAAGAGGACGGTGCCAGGTAGCAGGGAGTGTTTGGGGTAGGTTTCAAAATCCTGCAAGAAAGCAGAGAAGGACCTTCCTTAATTCAGCAAAGTTCTGTTAGGCTCCATTACATGGGAGTCATGGTGCTGGGTATTGGGGAACACAAATTCTTTCTCTTAAACTGATCATGAGGGGGAATGACACTCATTGTAACACTTGTAACAATGTGGTGAGCACTTTTTAGTTCTCAAGGGAGAGGAGAGAAGGGAGGGCCTGGCAGGGCCTGTGTGCGTGCTGGTGAAGGAGGTGGTTTGCGAGAAAGTCTCACAGTGGAGGCATTCCACAAGCTGGGTTTTAGGAGTTCTAGGACACATTTTAAGAGGAGGGGATGACAGATGCAAAGACCAAAGCAAAAGAACAGCTTCTTGATTATATAAACAATCATCAAATTGCCTGTAGCATTTGACAAATTAATTCACAAAATTAGTGGCTAGGTCATGGAGAGGTGCAGCTAAAGAACGGGCAGGGTTTGTATACTGTACAAATAATTTTAGATTTTAGTCTGTAGGTGATGAGGAAACGTGGAAAAACCTTTTAGCCCCAGAGGGACTTGATCATTTTTGAGTTCTGAAGTGATCAGTGCGGTGTTGGTATGAACAATAAATTGGATGGGATATCACTACAATCCCGTTAGGAAACTAATGTATTAACTCCCAGAGAGAAATGTGAAGATTTAAACTAAAAAAATGGCTACAAAGAAGGACAGAGGGGTTAGATTTCAAGTACATTTAGGAAGTAGAATGAATAGAATTGATGTCTGCTTGATGCAAGGATTAGAGAGAAGGCAGAATCTAGGATAACTCAGCTCTTGGGTCATTGGGCTGTTCTACGTGGTGAGACAGGGCAGAGAGGAGCAGCAAGTTTTAGGGGCTAGGGTCCACCCGGGAAGTACATGAGTTCAGTGTTGGACATGATGAATTTGAGGTGTGCTGTAGACCTAATGTTTGTCCCTCCAAAATTCAATTGTTGAAATCTGAGCCCCAGTGTGAATGTATTTGGAGGTGGTTAGGTCCTGAGGGTGGAGCCCTCATGCATGGGATTAGTGCCCTTTTAAAGGGGACTTCAGAGGGCTCCCTCCTCCCTTCGACCATGTGAATCAGGAAGTGGCCTTCCCCAGACACCAAATCTTCAGGCATCTTGATCTTGGATTCCCAGGCTCCAGAGCTGTGAGAAATACATGTTTGTTGTCTATAAGCCACTCAGTCTACAGTATTCAGTTATAGCAGCCCAAGAAGACTAAGACAAGGTGTCAAGTTGGAGATCTCTAGAAGGCAAGTTTATATGTTGGTCTGGAGCTTAGAAGAGATGTCTGACTGGGGCTGAGGTTTTAAAAGTCATCAGCACATAGATGATTGAAACAGGACCTGGGTGGATTCCCTCAGGCAATCTGTAGCATAAGATAAGAGGGCCAAGTGCAGAGTCCTGGAAACACCAACATTCAGGGAGTAGCAATGGTTTGCTGGCACTAAAGATTGTGCTGTTTTGACCCCTATTCCTTGCTTGTGTCCCCAGTCCAGGGTGACCTAAAGTAACAAATTTCTTTAAATCATATATATTATTTCTTTACTTTTTTTGATTCTAATCAACCACCGACGTATGATAAATGGAACTGGAGTACTGTATGGAAGAATCCATCCTCATATACCCATCTCAGCTTTTGACACGGCATTCTCTTTGGGTATGAGCCAGTCACAGATTTGGTGAAAGCTGCTCTCACCCCTTCTGGTGGTCTGATAGTGTCAATAGTTTTTGCTAAGAAGTGAAGGGAGAAAACCCAGGAGTGAGGAAGAAGGGAGCTCCTATGTAAGGACTCTTGTGCCAGATACACCACATTCATTGACTCAGCACCTATAACTACATGTAGCGTGAGAACTGTTCTCCCAGATTAACAGTTGAGAAAAATCAAGACTGGTTGTGTTGTTTGAGATCACGTAGTTCATAAGGACTGTAGCTGAATTTCATGCCAGGATTGCCTCTGCCCTTTCAGGACTGAGTTTCCTGTTTTCTGCCTTCCTCTATCCTTTGTCCTATGAGTTTTAATTAAGCTGAGATATTTCCCATGACCCTCTTCACCAGGTCGGAGAAAGGCTGTGAGTTAGCACATATCCAGGATGGGGTTTGGAGAGAGAGCTCAGGCTGTGGTCTCCACACCACATTTTGCAGCACAGGATGGGACTGGGGGGCGACTCCCCTCCGGCTACATCTCCTTCAAAGGTCCGGCTGCATTTGGAAGGGCAGAAGGAGAATGAAACGACTTACAATCCACAATCTTGTTCCTCCGGTCTTCTTTTCTTCCTGACATGGGGTTAAATTTTTGAGACGTAGAATCATAACCATTTAACTCTGGAAGAAATCACACACTTTTAAAAAATAGATTTACTCTATTAAAAAAGATAATACATGTGCATGGAGCAACATCTACATGGTACAAAAGGAAGGATGGTGAGGAGTCATTGTTGGCTTTGTCTCTGCCAATTTAGGTTTCAGCTTTTTCTCGGCTGAGAAATCATCTTGGACTTTTTTCTTTTTTTTTTAACTCCTCGAGTTGGATCCACATCTCATTTATATTCATTCTTTATTTGTGGTTCATATAAATACTTGATGCAGGACCTTTACTCTGCCTTTTAGCTATTAAAATATTTTACCTATATAATGTTAAATTATAGTATATATTTGTATATTTACACATTAAATAATGTAAACATTAAATACTTATATTTAATTTCATTGTCTATATTAAAATACAGAATATTAAATATCAAGATATTTTAGCTACATAGTATCTTCATTGTCTCTATTTTCAAGAGCCTATGATTTTTTACATCATCTGTTGTCAATAGTTGTTTAAGATGGAAACCTTTAAAATTTTAAGTGGATAGATCTTTTTTTAAATACTTTTTATTATATTATGATTAGAAAATATTGTCTTATTTCAGTAAAACTGCTGATGAGGCACCTTGGGGTTCCAGATATTTGGAGCTGACATGATTAGTGATTGGCAACTGGCTCAGTCCTCCGCCCAGCTCCAGTTTCAGTTGGGGCGGGCGAGTGCTTTTCTATGAAGCAAGGGGTTTGAAAGTAACTACTTCATGATATCTGAGACTTTCTTTGTTCAGGATATGGCAAATTTTGTAACATTATAAGTTTACTATCTTTGTGACACTGCAGACCAAAAGATAAATATTGTTTTTCATTGACCTTATAATAATAATGTGGTACCTACATTTTGTGTTAAATTTGTTATTTAGGCATTTGATCTCCTTCCTTTATCGATTTTTGAAGTCCAGTAGCATTACCAGGGCATGTTTTATTGTTCACATTTCTTTGTCTTTTTGTTTCTGTTGTTTTTCCTTTCTAAAACGTGGTATGCCATTTCATTAAGTGTTTTTGAATTAGGGAAAGTTTATGGAGCCTCCTGTTTTGGGGGGTTGGAGCACTAATTACTCATCTGTTGGATTTCCTTTGTATGTCTTCGGTTATCCATGATTACCCACCATTTTCTCTCTAATACTTTTCAATTCTTAGTTCATTTCCATTTTACTTTTTAAATTATATTTTCCATGGCCTTTATTAGGGTTCTATAACATGTCTGTTTTCTATTTTTCTATCTCCAATATGGCCTTCATCTCTGAGACTGCATTTTGTCATTTTCCACTTATTTCCTGGTCTCTGCCAGCTCAAGTTTCAACTTTTCCTGACATATCTTCCCTGAGTTTTTATATTACTATGCAGAACTTTAGTTTTATGGAAGTGATTTCATGATCTAGGTTTTTTTTTTTTTTTTGTATGTGTGTGTGGCTATATTATTGAGTCATTTTTATCTGCTTGTGTCATTGTTTTTCTGATGAATCTTAGTTTATTTGCTTCATTCTTTTTTCTTACAGTTGTATAGTTCTGTATTGTTGCCTCCCCCTCCCCCACTTTCCCCTCCTCTTCCTCTTCCTTCTCCTTCTGCTTCTCTTATCGTCTCCTTCTCCTTCCCCTCTTCCTCCTCCTCCTCCTTCTCCTTTTCCATCTTTGGATGAGGTGAGCTCCAGGCTGGCAGGAATTTCCCTTATGAAAGAGGACTGTATGTGTGATCTAGTTATTTTAGCCTTTACATCTCTTCATCAACAGAAGCAGGAGCTAAATGGCTGCCTACAATGCAGAGACTCTTTCCTCACTGCCTCAAGTACACACTGCTTTCTGGAAACATGGCATGCATATGTGCTTCCCCATGCAGCTTCCTGCCTTGCTCCTCCGCACAGCCGGACAGGTCGGGGTAACCCCTACCACCAGCCCCTTCTCGTTGCTCTAAATCAGGATGTGGATGTGAACTTTGTGTTACTTTAAAAAACTAGTGTTCTCCTGACTGAGTCTGAAGTCTGCAGCTACAGATGTCCTCTCTCTATATCTTCCAGCTCCCCTATTTGAACTTCACAGTATTTGGTAGCCTTTTCTCGTATAATATTGATTTTTCCAGGTGTTACTATTTCCTATATAAATTGAATGTGCATTTATTTTTGTAATTTTCCTAGTTGCTTTTGGGTGATTGTGACAGAAGCAGAGGGAAATACTGTCCTGTCTTTTGTCTTACAAATTGGAAGTCAAAATGAGCCTTAAATCAATTAATTAACAAGGCAAAATGTTACATATTAAGTGCTAAGTAAGGATGAATTAGACTTTCTTTCCCTTCTTAATAATCTCACAGTTTATTACTGTGGCCAAGGAACACAAATATAAATAGAAAACTAACCCAATAACAAATGCAATAAATGATTGCTACCCAAGGAGACAATAAGATTTTGGGAATTTGGACAAGGGAAAAATCACTGGGGGCTGTAGTGGTCATGCCTGGAAGCTACTCTCTATTTCTGCTTCTCTCCTCTTGAGAAGGCTGCCAGAAGAAGAATAAGCCAAACTCTTCCCACCTCTGCTCCCTACTCTTCCATCCAAGGCATCCACTGCAGACAGTGAAAGAGAAGCCCCCTTCGAGGGAATAAGGTAAAGCAACATGTTGTCATGAAGTGTTTCCCAAACAATGCCTGGTCCCAAGAATCACCTGGGAAGGGTATTACAATGTACTCGGAATCTCCAGAGAACACCGGGGTCTGTATTTTTCACAAGGGCCTGTAGTAATTTGGATAATCGGGCAGTTTTGGAAATCCCTAGTGTGGTGGATAGAGCACTATGCTCCATGGTGGAAGACATGTGTTTTATTTCTGGCTTTGCCACTAACTAGGTGTAGGATTTGGATAAGTTTCAATGCATCTGAGCCTCAATTTTCTTGTCTATAAAAGGAAGAAACTGGACTTGATGATGTCTAAAACCTCCTCCAACTTTAATATTCTATGGTTCTCTAAAATATACAGTTTTTATAAAACTCTATAACTCCCTTGAAAAATGGAAAGAGAAAGAAAGGATTGCGGGCAGGGGACTATGGAAGGAAATAGGAGGGTTTTTCCCTTGTAACAAAAGGATTGGAATGAAGCCTTTTCTCCTGCTATGTCTGAAATAAGAACTTCTAGGAGCAGAGCTAAAGTTGAACCAGAGTTCAGTAAGACTTCAGTTTTAGGTGACAGAATTGGCCCAGAAGCAGAAGATGTGCTTATGTTAGACATGATTTGTACTGATTATTCTGTGGTGACCTACTAATTTTCCCAAAAGAAACCCTAAAGCACCCATAAGGTATTTTCCTCTTTCTGGAGCATGTAAAAACATTGGTTTCTACCTAAGTGAAACTCCAAGTTTTCCCTCAGTCACTTTTTAGTAAGAATGGCCACTTTCTTACTGTAGGAGTTTGATTGACAGCTTCCTACTAAGGAGGAAAAATGAATTTCAAAGACAAACCTAAGAAAAACCTTTTTTTCTGCTCTCTCTGGACTTTCATTGCTCCAGGTGTTACAGGAAAAACAAATTTCTCCACTGGTCTAGTCCTTCATAATAGCATTATTAAGATCCCCAAGCACATCTGATATTGCTCCCCTCGAGTTTAGGGCACCCATTCATCTATTGATGCTGCAGCCACAAAGGGATCATATTTTGCTTTGTTTGAAGGACCTGGGTGCCCTCATTATTTTTGTTTGTAGAGACACGGGTACACTGGAAAGCAGGGGAGGGCAGGGAGACGTGAGGAAGGAAACAGTCAGAGCCTGGCTGCTGACTGCCTTTTCCATTCACTTGAAAGCCTCTCAGGTTGATGCGTGATTTGGATGCTGCTTCTCCCTCTTCTCTACTCAGGACTCGGAAGTCTCTGCTGCACTGCTGACATTCATCCGCACACGCGGAAGGTGGGTGATGATGATGTGGATACTAATTGGTTTGTTCCATCACATTTTCCTTGAAAGTGTAGCTGACTTGCAATTTTCAATGGCCATGGGGGGCTGGGACAGCATGTATAAAGCTTCCTGCTTTAGTGAATTGTTTCCAAAGTTCTCCTGGATCAAAAGTGGACTAATCCTGAAGGCTGGGGCCAGCCGAAGGCGGGTGAGATTGGCAATGGACACAGGTGAAGACCGTGAAGGCTGGTGTGATGCTAACTTATTGTAAGAACTGAAGGTGAGAGGCAGGAGAAGGCCCGGTTGCTCAGCCTCTGTGGTGTAATTACAGACGTTTAAGCAACTCAGGTCAGGACAGGCTTGGAAAGCCCCCCTTTGCAAGGAAATTACACTTCCGGAAAACTCAACCTTCTGCAAGTGCTATGGGCTTTCGCTAAATGAGCCCTGAGGAGCTGAACAATCACTGTCACCAAGTCAATTGCACTTTATCACAAAGGAAAGTGTCATACATTCCTGTATCATTTTTTCACAGTAGTGGATAGCAAGCTGTGAGGGCAAACTCATAGCAGAGAGAAAAGAGGGGTGCACGAGAAAAACGCTTCAGAGACTGACACTGCTTACAGTTGGAGAAATAGTCATGAGTTATGAAATGACGGAGAGGAAGACTGTGTTATAGCCCAGAGAGATCGTGGGGGTCACCCAGGATAAGAGAAACTACATTTAATATTGTCCAAATTGATCTTCATGATTGCTCCTCCAATCCTCTGGTGAGAATGAAGCCCCACTCAGGAAGGCCTGGCTCTGGAGAGCAGACCCTTTGGCATTCTTCGTGTTCTGCCTCTTGTTCGCCCCAACATCCCAATGCCTGCTGGCTCCACTGACGCCAGCTCCCCTTCCTCAGCATGCCCAGCCCCTTTGATTGCTTCTTTGGGATTCTTTGTTTAGACTGTTTCCATGGTTCCTAACTCTTCCTCTGGATGCTTTCTTCTGTCCTCTCTTTGTTCCCACCCTGTCACTGTGGGTAGCCCTGACTGCAGCACCTCGGGGCCTCTGCTGGCCAGGAGGTTTGGACAAATAGACTCTATACAAGTAGGCAGTAAAAGGTGGAAAGATATATATTAATGACACTGCTTTTCATACAAGTTGCAAAGTCAGAACTTCAATTAATGGTGCAAAACCACAGTAGATTTCACTTCCCCCACTCTCGCCACTATTCTGTGTAGCCCTCATTAGACCCCTGCAGGTTTATCAGTGGAAGCCTGAGCGAGTAGAAAAGATTCAGGGTCGGGGGGATCCGGGTTCAAATCCCGGCTCTGCTCCCTACTGGCTCTCTGTTCTGGCAAATCCCATCACCTGTCCGGGCCCAGCATTCTCAACAGTTGATGGTAAACGTGGGGTGTAGCATGCAAATAATAACAGGATTTGGGGAGTTTGTTATGATGGTTCTTGGTACATTGTAGGCTCTCAAGAATGTAATATTTTATTAATTCAGTCCTCAACTATTTGAGCACCTACTATGTGCCAGGAACTGTTCTAGAAGTGGAGGATGTAAGAATGAACAAAAAGATTTCCTCTCCGACACCTTCTTACTTTCCCAAGCACCTGCCCCTTTCTGCTTTGCCCACATGGAAGCAGTCATTGTAACGCTGTCCTGTCTCTAAGAATGACTTCTGCCTTTAAATTTCAGCCTACCTGCTCCTTCTCCAATATTTCAGGACACAGCTGGAGAATCTCTTTCTCTCTCAGTCTCAATCTCTGTCTTTCTCTGTATATCTTTCTCTTTCTCTGTCTAGTTCTCTCTCCCTCTCTTTTATACACATGCACACACACACACATACCACCTTTCTACTGACTGGGTCAAATCTGTGTTCCCCAGTGGAGCTTAAACCCTTCAGTGGCCTCCCATGAAATCCCTATGTGCATTTCCGACAACAGCTGTTAAACATATTTTCCACAGCCAAGCCCCAGTCCTGGTTCCTTATACTCAGCAGATGACCCTACTCTTAGGGTTTCTGATAAAATTTCTCACCAAACCCTCTAGGGTCTCAGTTTAATCAGGATTCTATATAGACCCTGTGTTTCTAAAATCTATGATTATACACATTCCATTTGTTATAAAGTTTCAGAACTCCTTTTCTGTTTGTATCTCTCCCTCAAGATTTCTCGGCATCTCTATCCATTTCCTCCTCCTCGGTGCCCTGGGGAGGAAGGAAGCTTGTCTTGCTTGTTAAGGTGAACCCTTTTCCCCAAGTTCTCGATTGCAGTCTCCCGTTCTCTTTGGGCTGGCACATCACCTGCTATTTTCCCCCTCCCCTCCTTGGTCCTTCAATCTCTCTCCCTCCCCTCTTTGTCTATAGTTTCAAGTTTTTCTTGACTTAACCAAACAATATCAGGAGCCTACCTTTCTTTTTACCCTTCTACACTATTTTACTTCCATTCTGATTTTTTCCTTTAACTGCACACACAAACTTCTTGAAAAATGTTTTCAAGCAATATATCTTACCAACTAATATGTGATTAGTAAATATACACATTTGTATATATATAAATATATAACTAATATATTTTATTAACCAAACAGCAAAATCTTTTACTAACATCCATTTTCTTAGCCTTTTCTTCTTAATACCTGTTTTCTACATTCACTATTTTAATAAAATATTTTTACCCCAAGCTATCAAGGCCCAACTAAAATCCAATGGCATTTTGTAGGATTTTCTCCCACCGACCTTCTCATCCACACACGATTATTGATTAATTGTAAGTGAAAACCTCATCATCCCTAGGATTATTCTTTCACATTCTTGGTCTAACCCAAGAATCAGCAAACTTTTTCTGTAAAGGGCCAGATAGTAAATGTTTTCAGCTTTGAGGACCATGTGGTTACTGTTGCAACTACCCAACTCTGTCCTTGCAGCAGGAAAGCAGCCAGAGACAATATGCAAACAAATTGGCATGGCTGTGCTCCCCTAAAACTTTGTTTACAAAAAGAGGCACTGGTGGGCAGGCTGTAGTTTGCAGACCCCTAGTCTAACCGAATTCTAGCTCTTTCCTAGGAACTCTGCTGTCATATCTACTTTACCATTTGTGGTAGACTGAACAAAGATAGCCACATCCTAATCTCTGGATCCTGCAAATGTTACCTTATATGGTTAAAAAAAGGGGGGGGAGGTCTTTGCAGATGTGATTAAATTAAAGATCTTGAGGGGGGAGATTATTTTGAATTATCCAGATAGATCCCAAATGCAATCACATTTATCCCTATAAGAGAGAGGCAGAGGGAGATTTGATGACACATGCAGACAGAAGAGGAGAAGGCAATGTGACCATGGAGGTAGAGACTGGAGTTATGAGGTTACAAAACAAGGAATGCCGGCCGCCACCAGGAGCTGGAGGAGACAGGCAGTGGAATCTGCCCCAGAGCCTCCGCAGGGAGTGCACTTCTGCCTGCTCCTTGAAGTGAGCCCTGGAAGACTCATTTTGAACCTCCAGCCTCCAGAACTGCAACAGAATACATTTCTGTTGCTTGAAACCACTAAATTTGTGGTAATTTGTTACACCATTCCTAATAAATGAACACGTCATTGCTACCAATTGACCATTACTTCACTTTCAAAACATCTTCCTTCTTTGAGGTTCCTGCCCTCAGGTTATACCCTCACGTACTTTTTCTTTTTGTTTTTGATGACCAAATTCTTGAACATGCCCTCAAATCACACTGTGGACTTTGGCTCCTGACTCATATTTTTCTGCTCTGACTCCAGTCATTGTCCTGTAACTTTAACACCCATGAGGATATCCCATCTAATACCTAGCATTCAAGTTCCTTGGTCAACTTGATTCCAACAAACATTTTTTTTCTCCTTTACTTCACCAATACCATATCCCCGGCTTTATTCTCTGTTATGGACTGAATGTCTGTGTCCCCTCAAAATTCATATATTGAAATCCTAACCTGCAATGTATTGATGAAATCCTAATCCCAATGGTATTAGGAGGTGGGGTCTTTGGGAGATAATTAGGTCATGAGGGTGGAGCCTTCATGAATGGAATTAGTGCTCTTATAAAAGGGACCCCAGAGAGCTCTCTTCCCTTTTCCACCAAGTGAGGATACAACGAGCAGACAGCTGTCTATGAACCAGGAAGTGGGCTCTTAGCAGACACCAAATCTACTCGCACCCTGATCTTAGATCTCCCAGCCTCCAAAGCTGTGAGAAGTAAATTTCCATTGTTTATAAGCCTTTCAGTCTATGGTATTTCTGTTACAGCAGCCCAAACGGACTAAGACAGAAAAAAGATTTTTACACATGTGGGCTCTTCAACTCTAACTTAGAAATCTCTGACTTGCCCTGCCTGTTTCCTTCCTCCCCTGACCCCAGATCTTTGACCTCATTCAGGGATCCGCTGCCTCAGTCCTTCCCTTCTCCTGGCCTCAGTTCCTTCAATATAAACCCTGAGGAGAAGCTCTCTCTGTGCTTCTGTGAGTCTTTCAGTTCTCTTGCCCCCCTGTCCTTCCACAGCATCTGAAGTGAAAGTTCCCAACCTTAGATCAGTTGAGTTAGATGTCCCCTTCATACGCCCCCAAATTCATGGTCTCTCGCTTCACTGGCTACTCAGCAATCCTTCTGTCTTTCTCTCTGAACACATTGCTTCCAGTCCTCTGCTATCCTTGTTGTCACACTCTGTCCTTAATAAGTCCAGCTTATTAAAGTCCGTGTAAGAGTTTGGTGCTGCCCCTGCGCCATCTGTCCCTAGATCTTTTCTCCTCTAATGTAGGCATTACCTTTTGTCATTTCTGTTTCTTGTCTTTTTTTTTTTTTTCCTGTAGCCACAACACACTGTAGACTACTGATTCAGTTCACAGTCACTAACATTTTCCTCTTTGTTTGTATGTGTTTAGCTGAAAAGCCATGTTTCTTTTCTTCTTTTTACACTATTTATTTTGGATCCAAGTATGGAGCTTCAAACTGAACTCCATTAAGAGTCTAGACAGTAAAACACACTGATGCATTGATGGTTTTTAATCTGCTTTTTCATCCCTCCCTTCTCTTCCATGTGGTTTAGTTGAGATTTGATTTCTCTCTTACCCTCTTCATCTTCCACCACAGCGGTGGGCTCTGGCTCTCAGACTGGCCAACTGAAGTATCCCACGACTCCAGCCTCAGTGATTGGATGGGCTCTGGCTCAAATCAGGCCAGTCAACGCCTTTCCATAGGATTTTTGCTGGAACCATCAAGAGATACACCCTTCATTCTCTGGAACTGCAGATAGTGAAGGTCATTCTAGACTAGGACAGCCAGAGAACAAACAAAGCTGAAAGATGGAGAGAGACATGAAATCCCAAACATATATTTCAAACCCCATGAGTCAGATTTCTACTCTGCACCTTCCAATTTACATAAGACAATAAATTCCCTTTCTTAAGTTTTTTTTCCCTTTAGAATGAGTTTCTGTAACTTAGAATGGAAAGAAACCTAACCAAACATCTTCTAAATTTGCTTTTTAAAAACTTCCATCATCCAGAGTTCACCAGACAAAGAGTTTGGAAGGGACACTAGGAAAGGGGAATAGCAGTTACCAGGACACGAAGGTAAGAAGAACATATAACGTGTGGCTAAGCCTCCAGGGTGTGTGTTGATCAGTCCAGGAGCTAAGTGAGGAGGTAAGGTGTGGGAGCAACCTTACTGTCCCAGTGAGGAGTTTGTATTTACCTCTACATGGGAGGCACTGACATGCGAGTTAATATGATTTTTGAGAAAGTTGTTTAAAGTGACCAGTGTTAACTCAGCAAACATTTTCAACAGAAAGCACAAACATACTCAAAAGAGGGATTTCTATAAACATTAACATACAAGAACATCAAAATACTAATGCAGGAAGTCGGATATAATGGGAAAACTACGTCAGACATGAGGCTTCACAAGTGATGTAATAAAAGGGAATCACTTTTTTCATTAAAAATTCCATCATCCAATATAATTGTGAGGAAATTCTAACTTCTTTTCATTAAAAAAAATCAACCAGACACAAAAATCTTCATCAGGTCGAGACAAAAAAACACCTCTTCACCTCTCCACTATAAACATCACTTAAGTTGATAGCTAATAATAGTAATAATGCTTCATCATTTAAGAAGTGTCATTCCACTGGCTGCAAATTTATCCCTCCTTGTTGCCTATAACTGCTTCATATTAGATCTTTTAAAAATTTTGGTAAAAAGTACTTGAATATAGGGGCCGGCCCAGTGGTATAGCGGTTAAGTTCGCACTCTCCCTTTGGCGGCCCAGGGATTTACAGGTTTGTAGCCTGGGCGCGGACAGACGCACTGCCTGTCAAGACATGCTGTGGCGGTATCCCATATAAAGTAGAGGAAGATGGGCATGGATGTTAGCCCAGGGCTAGTCTTCCTCACAAAGAAAAAAAAAGTACTTGAATAGTGTTTGTCACTTTCCATTGATGTGTCCTTCTTGTAAGAGTATAAGGTCATCTAACCAATAAACAAATTCTTTTTTTAGATGCTATGTATAATTATTTTAATAATTCATTTTGAGATTTGATATTTAGCTACTTGTCTGTAGTTTCTGGAGTTCACCTTTCCTTCTTCCTTGAGTATCCATACTTCCTCAAAGATTACAGCAATCATTCAGAAATTTCAGTTTTAATCAATTTAGTTGGAATTACATATATATTTATTTTCTACTTTTCCAAACATAGTCAATAAAGTTTTACCACATAGTCTTCAATGTGCTTTCTGAAACATCCCTCTATTTATTCATATTTAGTTAGTTAATAATTTTATATACTAGTGTTTCCCAAAGTATAAGACACTAGTTCTGCAAGCAATTGCTAAGGTATGATGGGACAAGATGTTTCTTGCATTAGATTTTTTTTGCAACCATATTACACTTTTGACTCAATTGAATTAAAGTGAAATGTTTTCAAAAACCGAGCTTACCATGTGGATTTAATTCATATTTCTCTTACTACTTTACATCATATTAGTTTTCTCCAAATTTTATAAGCCATATAAATTATATTATCTCTTATTATGACATAAAAACACCTTTTTATATGCTTAAAATGTGTACAAAGATGGTCCATATTTCAAATATTTTTGCACTGTTATATATACAATTTTCAGCAAGTGCAATAATTTGAAGTGAGGCAGCAAAATATAAGCACTAATCACAGGATTAAAATAATGTTATCTTTATTGCAATTACACCCTTTTAATACTGTATGTGAGCTCAAAGACATTTAGTGGTAAGTCCTAAATAAAATTGCTGGGCAACTCTACAGGTTCTACTGGAGAATGTGCTTGGCAAATGTCAGCAGTCAGAAGCACCAGGAACTGAACTTTACGTTTGTTGCAGCTCCCCAGCATGGGGTCGTCAAGTCAGGAGGCCCGAAGTCTCAGCGCCTTTAGTGGACACTGATGCCAGTTTGGGATTTTTTTCCCGGTTAGTTTTGCTTCAATAGAACAGTGAGAAATGTCTCCCAAGTAAGTTAAATTCTTTTGTAAATTAAAACCTCTTGTACAAATAGTTTAAGAAACTTTCTTTTTTTAATTGAACATTTAGAGGGAGCAATTTAACTCTCAGCAAATTGGGATGTGGGGAAAAAAAACATGTAATAGTGTGTTATTTATCTGCTGCTGGTTTAAACTTCCTGTGGCTTCCTACTGGATGGGGAGGGGAAAACATTTAAAATAGCCAATTAAAGTGAACTGGGTCTCAGTTTTGAATTAGCTTCATCGTGGTTAACTCAGACTCTTTTGTCTAAATGCTCAGGTTTGACTTTTTAATTTAAAAAATATTACCATTATTTTTTTTAGTGTATCTACATGATCCTTCTCCCCAAGACAGCATTTGGGTGGAGAGACCAACTGTGTGTCCCTATGGTAATGAAATGAGCCTCAGGTCCAGGTGCAAGGTCTTATACTCTTCTCTGCATCCTTGAACATTCCATGCCGCTCTCAGACTATCCCCTGCCGTGACTGATCACTCATAAGCCTGCTGTGCCTTCCTCTTGGCATTGGCCGTGACCAGTGTTTTCAATATCCCCATTGATTAGCCTCTTGTTGTTGCTGGCATCTATCATCTGCACATCTTGGCTGAGCCCCCCAACTGGCCTCTGGCTTGGGCATTCCACCCTTTGGCTTCTGGGGGCAACCTCACCCCTCAGGATGGAAACTTCCTTATGGCCCTCTGGCTCTTGTCTCAGTTACTTTCCATGTCTCCCACTAGGAATGCTCGGTAATGTCAATCCCAGTAGAGTGCTCTCCCCGTGCCCCTGTGCTGGTGTAAGGACATAGGGTAGGACAGTCTCCTCCCAGAGTCCAAAATGGGAAGCAGGGCCAGAAACCTTCCATGTTCAGCATCCGTCTTGGCATATCTAGGGTGTTTCTACCTCACCCCATGAAGGTTGAACCCATGTGAGGCCCCTGATGGGGCTTCTTGCCTTCTTCCTCTACTTCCCCTACTCCTTCTCCTTTCTGTCTGGTAGAAAAACCCATGACATGTCCCCCTTCTTCTCTACCCTGTGTACTCTCTTGGTTTTAGATGGTACCGTCTCTTTTCTTTCCTGGGGCACTAAACTTCAGAGCTTAGTCTTCATGGGGCAGAAAACTTGATTTATAAGGAGAATTAAAATAGACTGTTTTCATAATCTCGAAATATAATTTGGGTGGCACTTGAAGTGGCGTGTTTTAGTGGCCTCTGTCTGTGCTCACCCACTGGGTGGAAGCCCATGTCTGGAGCTATTCTTTGACTTCACGTTGGCGAATGTCTGCACCATTGGTTCACAGGGTGGCATTGTCTCAGCACAGCCTTCCGGAGACCATGTCACTTCTCTACCTTCTTATTCACTTTTCTAGGCAATCCCATTCCAATTTTGGACTCACGTCTGTCATGTGATTGGTTATAAGAGGCAAAACAAAGCCTGCGCTCTGAAAGAAGATTCCCTGGTATCAAACTCTTACTGATTGTGGGAACTAAGGCAGTTATTTAATGCATCTGTGCCTCAGCTTTCTTGTCTTTAGTCACGAGTGTAATAACAGTTGTTGTGACAGTGAAATGAGGTGATACACATAAAATGCTTAGAACAGGACCTGGCCTGTGGCTAATTGGAGAGTTCTGGGTACTAGAATGCTCTCCTTTATCTGAAGTAAATATCCGCCTCCCTGAAATATCTATTCATTATTCCTAGAAAGGCTTCTTGGGGTCATTTAGAATAAGTCTAATTCCTCTTCCATCAGAGAGCATTTTTAATATTAGAAGATGGCCAGGATGCCTATTCCTCTTTGGTCTTATATTTTCCTGTGAGCTAAACAGCCACATGTCTTTAACTGGTCCCTCCATGATGTGGTTTAAGTCCCTTGACCATCTGTCTATGGAAGGCCATATAAGCTGTCATTACTCTAGCAAGATCCCATTATCCTGACAACAAATGGATTAGGAACAACCATTTATGTTGCTTAAAATCATAGAACAGGAAAATTCTTTTTTAGCTCTTTGGAAATCATAGTCCACATGCAAGAATGATAATTCTCTCTTTATCCAATGTCATGCGGGAATGAACTGTTCTACATTTGAGAATTTTCCATATAACTTAATATTAACCCTTTAAGTGCCAACTTTTTTTTTAGTAACTATTCATGCATTTTGCAAGTGTGATTTGACTACTTCCCAAATTCTAAAAGCTTCCAGTAGGTGCTGTCATTGCAACCAAAGTTATAGACTACATAGTCCTTACCACCTGACAATTTAAAATTCTGGGAGTCAGAGGTCATGCACACATACAAATCATTGTAGAGCTTGGCAGTAGTGATCCATGTCAGTTGGGACAACTCAGAGAATACACCACAAGTTTAGAGGAGAGGGAGACCATCACCAGCATAATGAACTACCATCATCGAGGGGGAAGAGAGAGTGACCCTCCAAAATGGCTAGAGTTAATGCGAAGTGTTACAACGCTAGAATTTTAGGTGGAAATGCAAAGTATAACATCACAGAAGAAGGACATTGAAGTGGCAGAGGGTGAGGTGTGTTCACGAAAAGAGGGAGCATAGAGGTAAGTCAGAAAACAGTGCAATAGTATGTTGGCCTTGAGGAATAAAAATGAAAATGCACTTGTTATGATCCAGATAGTGTTTGTACTGGGGGTACAGTGTTGAATAAGAGCAACTCGGTTTCAGGACTGTTGAAGAAACTTCTCAAACAGAAAGAATCTCAGGGAAAACAGCCCTGTGGCAGGATGAAGCAGGTTTTATTGGAAGAACTTGGAGTGGTTGGAGCTCAGAGAGTGAAGAGGAGAAAACCAGGAGAGAGGTGAGGGCGGAGATCAGATTTTGGATATTAATCCTAACAGGAATAGAGTTGACAGGCTCTGAGCATGCACTGCCAGGATCAGACTTGCATTTTAGCAAGTGTCGTACTGGGGGCCCAGCCCAGTGGCGTAGTGGTTAAATTTGCGCACTCCACTTCAGTGGCCCGGGGTTCACAGGTTCGGATCCTGTGCTTGGACCTATACAGCACTTATCAAGCCATGCTGTGGTGGCATCCCACATATAAGGTAGAGGACGATGGGCACGGATGTTAGCCCGGGACCAATCTTCCTCGGCAAAAAGAGGAGGATTGGCAATAGATGTTAGCTCAGGGCTAATTTTCCTCACCAAAAAAAAAAGTGTTGTACTGGGAATAGATTGGAGGGCTGTGATGGATTTGCCATCAGAGTAGATGAGCTTGCTTGGGGAATGAGGGATGCACGAAGGAAAGAGAGCCTAACACTGAACTCTTAAAAATGCCAATGTTTAAAAGTCGGGGAATGGAAGAGGAGCCAATTAAGGAGATCCTGAAAAAATGGAGAACATGGGGGACCAAGAACTTTCATCAACAAGGTCAAGACATCATTTTGGCATCTTCTTCCAACTTGATTTTGGCATCTTCTTCCAACTCAAATACAACCTTCCTAACAAAGACTTCTTAGATTAATGAAACTAAAAGTCACCTCTTCATCTCCTAAAACTCTCACAATATTTATTTTTTCTTTTCCCTCCTCAGGGTCTTATCACACTCTACCATGAAATATAGTTTTTTACAAACATGTCATTTCTATAGACTGCAAGGTCCTAATGTCAAAATCTGTTTCTTATTCATCTTTGAATCACGAAAGCACCTAACAGAGAGATTTGCACATAACGAGTACTCAGCTTTTATTAAATAAAAGAATGGTCTAATTTGTGTAACAGGAGGATAAATTGTATAGTTACGAACAAGAAGGACTGCTGAGGAGAGAGACCACCCGCCAGGTACAGAAGTGCTGCAGAGCAGCTTCTAGGAAACAAAGGTTAGTGGCAGTAGAAATAAGAGGAAGAGATGAATTTGAGGGATTTTCTAAGAGAAATTGATAGAATTAGGTGATCTCATCCCATCCTACTGTTTAGATACGTTTATACATTGTGACTCCCTTATTTACATAATCTAGCTTTTGCCTCTCTTTTTAGCTCCAAATTCATATATTCAGCTGTCAACTTGGCATCTCCACATGATCCTTTAATGGCATTGCCAATGGTGAATTGCTTAGGAATCGTATTTGATTCATGAATTTCTCTTATCTCATCTTCCCTCACCTGGCTCCGTATTGAGCCCATAAGCGAGTCTGGCTCTACATTAAAATTATATTCTAAATTTGACTTTTCTCATCATTTCCCACTCCAGCTATCCTCACCTTGTCATCTTTCATCTGGAATCATTCAGAAGCCTCCTGATTGACTGCCTTTCCTCTTGTCTTTCTGTAGTTCATTCTCCAAATAGCAGCCAGTGGTCTTTTACAAATGTAAGACAGAATGCAGCCTTTCACTGCTTACAACCCTCTGATGCTTGCCACTGTGCATAAATAAAACCTGAAATCCTCTTTTGGCTGCTGCCTACCTCACTGACTTCATCTCAATCTCTGTCCAGCATCCCCCCTCCCGCTCGCCCTTCTCAGCTGGGGTTCTGCGAGAGACGACTTCTCTCCGCGCATCTAGAATGGTACCAAACCTGAGAGAACTGAGAAAGTCGTCACTCAAATCATTTCTGATAGGGCTTAATTCTCATGGCAGTCCTGGTTGAGAAAGACTTCTAGATACGTAAACATAGAGACATTCTTCTTGTCACTGGAAAACTAATACCTGGCTCTAGGCCTTTGTACATGCTCTTTCCTTTGCCAGGATTTCACTTTCCCTAGAACCTCGAAGAGCTGGCTCATTCCCATCATTAAGACTCAGCTTAAAATTAAAAGAAAAGTGTCACTTCCCAAACAGGCCTTCCAGAACCACCCTTTCTAAGGTAGCTCCATCTTCAAAGCCTTTTCAATCTCGTTGCCCTGTTATTTTCTCCTTGTAATCTCTTACACTATGAATGTATGTATCTTTTTCTTAGCTTAAAGATTTAAAAAATTATAGATACAAATCAGCTGTGCACAAATGTAGATTTCTACATTTCTCATTAACACAAGTCTTGACTCTGCATTTATAGTAGGCAACAACACCAAGTCTAATTCAAGGTAATAGAGTCAACCATAGTTTAACTCCATCAGTTCTGATTTTGAAAGCTCAGTCTTCCCTGTTGCCTCCACTCCTCCTTCTCCATTCCTTCTTCCAAGATGGCACCAATGGAAAGGCCTCTCACTGACATCTTTTCCTGAGGGGTTCTTCCGTGCTCGGTCTTTGAGCTTCACATGTATGCATTAGCTTCAGTTACCTATTTTTCCTCTGCAACCTGTGGTCATGAGAACCACAATTTTTTTCTTCTTCTTTGAATGTACAATTTTCCTCTTCCACTTTACTTCTGTTCTGTGTTCTGCCCTTGTCTTTCCTTTCTTAGGAATCCCAGGGAGGCTCTCATGCTACATTGGTGATGAAAACTGTACCTGGGATGTACGTAGCATCATTAACTATGTTGGTAGGATGGTCTGGGCAGTAGCTCATGGGCCTCAGACCTCTTGTATCAGTCAGGATGGGCTACGTTACGTTGAGGTTAACAGGCAACTCCCCAAAATCAGTGGCTTAAAAAAGTAATGGTTTATTTCTTGCTCATGTAACATATCTTCAAGAGTCAGCTGGGGCTTTGCTCCACATGCCTCCCGGACTCAGCAGACCATCTTGGACATGGAAAGTGTCGTTTCCACTCACATTTTATTGGCCAAAGCAAATCACACAGTCACACCTAACTTTTAGGATAAGGCAAATACAATCCCCCTGCAGGCCCAGAAAGAGAACAGGAAACATTTGGGGAAGAGTGACAATTATTAACGGCCTCTGCAGCCATCATGGTGGACACTGTCCCTGGTTGCTGCTCCTCATCAGCAGTGGTTCTTCAGCTGGAGGATGACTTGGACCCACTGCGGGGGCTTCCTAAACAGGTTGCTGAGCCTTGCCCCAGAGCTTCTGATTCAGTAGGTCTGAGGTGAGGCCCCAAATCTGCTTTTCATTGGTGAAGGGGATGCTGTTGGTGGAGAGACCACCCTTGGAGGGAACCGCTACTCTAGAACTCAGAAACTCTAAGAAGCTGCAGCCTCCCAAGACTACACTCTGGGAAATAAAGCCTACGCCCCTGTGTTCCCTTAAAGAAACCTGCGGTTTCCCTTGGAGACTCTCAGTGGGTCCAAGTGATTTCCAGCCTTGGTGATTTCCACCACAGGCTGATGCTCCAGGGATAAAGAACTGGCCCCTTTTCTAAGTCCAGGCAGTAGACCTTAGTCACATCCAATCTCCTTTTAAAGTTTTTAGAATAAATATTGACAGTTAGTTCCTATCATACAAAGTACGTATGCAGAGGCTCAATTCCTTTCGCTGGAGATCTTTAAAGAGGTTCAGACAGCAAATAACATCTCTCTCAACCTTTTATATGGTCATGCTTTGATTCTAACACAAAGGTCTTTTGTAAACTAATGACTGTTAAAAAACTATGTTATATTTGAATGGAAAAACACAATTTATTACTGCAAAGTACATATAACTTAGGTCTAAAAAGTATTTCATAAGGAACTTGCTTTAGTAAATAGAAAAATGATGTTGTTTGAAAAGGTTTTTGTGAATTTTAAACATTAGCCCTGTAATTCATTAGTAACATGGAGAAAGACTTTGCTAAGGGTGAAAATTTGGCTCATTCCTTGTCCAGACATTTGCAAACGCCACATTAGTGGAGTCTACATCAGGGAAGTTCAGCCATATTGACAACTCACTGTGGAAACAGTTGAGTTTGGGTGTAGTGGCTCTATTTCGTCAGGGTACGTTCCCACCCAAATGATTCATCATACCCTGAAATGCCAGGCTATTTCTGCAACATTGGGTTAAGCCAGCTGATATTTTAAAGTAGATGTTATCACCTCTCCTCTCAGTCCACAGGAACATATTTGCCTCCACCCAGGCTGGAGAAGTGTTTTGGGGATGAGAGGGTACAAATCAGACTCACCATTATAGCATTTTCTGCTGCACAATAGCGTTTTCTTTTTGAGAATGTTAATCTGTTCTTCACCATTGAGGCACAATGTTCTTCATTTTTGTAATAGGTTTTGCTGCTCGTTATAAAATAATACATATTCATTGTAGAAAGTTTAGAAAACACACGAAAGAGAAAGAAAGGCACCTTTAATCCTATCACTGAACAATACTGCTAATATATATTAATTTATATTCTCTTATTTTTTCATTTTTCCTGTGCTTATAAACATGTCTTTAAAGAAAAAAGATAATTTACATACTGCTAGGTAATCTACTCTTTTAAGACCAATATATCACAAACTTCCCCCAACCCATTAAATATTATTCTGCACAATATGAGTGGCTGCATTGAATTTTAATAAACATTTTACTATAACAAATGAAACAAAATGAACTAGAGCTTTCTTGTTTAAGTCACTCATTGGGAAGACACTTTCTGGGTAATTCATGATTTATAGCACAGAATATGTAATAAATTAATGGCCATATTAGAATTTTTAAATACTTTTACTATTACTAGTCTCTGATATCTGCCCAATTATTTTATAGTAGTGACTTCCTACACAGAAGATAGCTGTAAACAGTAGCTGCCGTAGTCAAGTTCCTAAGATTTGCAGAAAGTTTGAAATAAGTCCAAGTGCTATGTGACTTTCTCAATATTTGCATCCTTAAAACATTTGCAGAACTGTGGGATAGAAGAAATCTCAGAGCACCTACTTCCACCAGTTCGTCCGAATCTGCTCACTTTAACCTGTTTATTTTAACTTGAAGCATCAGTGTCCATAGATGTTCACAGATTATTCTCTGATTTTTTAAAAATATCTTTAAAAGAAGATCCTGCAATTGCCTTCACTAGCACCTGCCTGTGTTTAATAACTTCTACTGTTTGTGAGTTCGTTGAATCTCCCATATAACTTAAATCCCTCCCACTGCATTTTTGCTACATTTCCCCCTCTCATTTTAATGTAGAGGAAGAACAGCTGCTCACTAATTCTCTTTCAAAAGCTTCCCAACCTGTTGATGAGTATAGCAGAGGAGAATAGACATGCAGCTGGGCTTCCATGCATTCCAGCTGAGATGACTGTCAACATGGCAGACACAGGATACCCTGGTTATCAGTATCATTTCCATTTAATATTTACTCTCCCCCACTGGGTGTATGGCCTTCTAAACAAAGTGTTTACTGTGAAAGTGATCTTTAGATTCGGTGAGACCAGTGTCACTTAACGTGCTAGTTAAGTCTTAATTGTAGTATATTTGACACCACTGAAAGTGAGAAAATGAAAAACCATTTAGAAGTGACTACTTCCCCGTCTGTGTTTACTCAGCCAGTGAGGACTAATTGTTGTGTTGACAGCCCATGGCTTCTACTCCATTGGCTAATTCTGTGCTCATTCGAAAAGTTAATTACAGTTTCCTTGATGCCATCATTTCTCCTTCCATATTTTCAGATGAAATGAGTACCTTAACTTTATCATTTTGAATGGCTTAACCTTACTGAAAAAGATTGTTTTTGACTTATTTGCTAGTCAGGTTTTTTATCTCCTAGACGGGAATCCTCTGTCTGGGTCGCATGCAAGGATTTCCCCCAAACTCTCACAATACCATTAGCTACCATACTGAAGCAAATAGAGCATAATTAACATTTCCATTCTTGGCATCTCACTACACTTCTTCCTTTCTACCATCCTGTTATTGCATTTCGAATGACTTTAATAAGTTTAGGAAATAACTATTTGTTCTTAATTTGCAAGTTGAGTTTTTTTCTCTTATTATTTTGTCCCTGCCTCCCCATTTAAGCAGTTAATAAATAAATTAATTAATAATAGCTGACATTATAGAGTCTCTGTACATGCCAGGCATAGTTATAAGTATTTATATAGATAAACTCAGTTAATTTAACTCCCCTTACAAAAAAACCCCTGACGAGGTAGTAATTGTTCTTATTCCCTCTTTACAGATGAGGACAGTCTTTAATTAGAATAAATAACTTGCCCAAAGTTACACAACCAGGTTTTCCATTGTCTTAAAATAGGGATATATTGAAAAAAAAATCTTCAAGAGAACTTAGAAGAGCGAAGGCTTGGATAAAATGATGAGAATGATTAGGACAGTAAACAAGATAGAGCTTCCTTCTCTCCCTGTCTCCCCAGGAGAGATTTTCCTGGGCTGGGTAGAGTGACCCGAGGGGAAGGGGATAAGAGCAGGATGTCTGCAGCCTGCTTCCCTGCAGAGTTCTGGGGAGATAGCAAAGCCCAAGGCAGATGAGAGCAAAGAAATGGCCTCAGAGATTCCAGGGCCCTCATGTGGCTTAGAAGCAGCAGGAAGATTCTCATGGAACTCAGAAGAGGAGAGAGCTGCAAGAACTGGGGGCTGTGGGACAGAAACAGGGCCATTTTATCTATCATCTATCCATCTACCTATCTATCTATCTCTCTATTTATCTATCCATCCATCCATCTATCTATCTATATGAGGAAGACTAGCCCTGAGCTAATATCTGTTGCCAATCTTCCTCTTTTTTGCTGAGGAAGACTGGCCCTGGGCTAACACCCGTGCCCATCGTCCTCCACTTTATATGGGACGCCGCCACAGCATGGCTTGACAAGCAGTGTTACGGTCTGCACCCGGGATGGGAACTTGCGAACCCTGAGTCTCTGAAGCGGAGCACATGAACTTAACCGCTATGCCACCGGGCTGGCCCCAGAAACAGGACCATTTTAAAGGCTGAGGTGGACTGATAGCCCGCAATCAGATGGCCTGTGGATATCTCAGCAGATGCTGCAGAGACAGATGAGCTGAGCAATCCACAAGCCCTTCTCGAAGTTCCCCACCACATAGCTCCCCAGAACTTAGCCTCAACCCCCAGGAAAGGGTTGAAGAAACATGAAATTGACCGAGTTTTAGGTTCTACTGTGCTGGTGGAGTACTGTCTAAAAATAAGATATTAGGAGGTTGTTGAGACACGTAGAAAGGAGCATTTCTTATACACCTGATACTACAAATGTGAGGGGTGGACCTGAATGTATCTGATGCATTCATTTAAAGTTTTACCACTGCTATAGAATCGTTGCTTATAAACAACCTACTTTGCTTTCTTCTCTAGGGAAGGAAAAAGTTTTCCTCAGCCTCCTTAGGGTCCCTGGTTGGGTCTGAAATTAGACTGACAAACACAGATTAACAAGAGAAAAGCATTCACGTTTATTTAGTATAAGTTTTGTGTGTCATGGGAGACTTCATAAGGAAATGAAGACCTGAAGAAATGGTTAAACCTGAATGTTTTTATGCCAGGTTTGATGGAGGGTGGACGGTCGTGGAAAGATATGCTGGATCAAGGAGTCTTAGGTAAGTGGAGTAAACTGGGGGAAAGGTAAGAAGTCCTGTTCGACTGGATTCTTCTCGGTGTCCCTCCATCCTGGGGATGCTGCTGTCCTCTGGGTATAGGGAGGGCACCTCTCACACAAGGTCTTATGGTATGTTTAAGGCAGGGGCATGTCAGTTTCTCAAGCTCCTCCAGCCTAAAATATTCAATATGCCAAGGTGCCATATTTTGGGATGGTGTGTTCTGAACTCCCTCACTTCTCTTCCATAATAATTTTATGATAGGTTACTGATTTTTAAAACTATGTGCTGCTTATGTAATTGATTGCTGGTCAGGAGTATTAATGGTGGGGCCAGTGCAGAGAATCTGAGTGACTGCTAATATTTGGAAGCCACCCTTAAAAATCATGTCACAGCACCAAGAGTTGATATGTATCATTTAAATACAGCTCAAAGGACAAACTTATGCTGTCAGAAGTCAGGACAGCGGTCGCCCTTGATCACCACCTTGGGGAGGGTGGTTAGTGACTGGAAGGGGGGTGAGAGGGTGTCTGGAACAGTTTGTTATGGATTAAGTTGTGTCCCCTCAAAAAGACATGTTGAAATCCTAACCCCCGGTACCTGTATTTACTGTATTTATTTCCCCCCGGACCTAATTTGGAAATAAAGCTAAGCAACACCAAGAGTTGCCAGCTGTCACCAGAAACTAGGGCGAGACAAAACAGATTCTCCCTCACAGCCTCCAGAAGAAACTAACCTGGCCGACACATTGATTTTGGACTTCTGGCCTCCAGAACTGTGAGAGGGCAAATTTCTGTTGTTTTGAGTCCCCCAGTTTGTGGGACTTTGTTCCAGCAGTGCTGGGAAACTGATGTGCTGGCCATGCTCTGTTCTTAGTCTGAGTGCTGCTTGTATGGGAGTTTTCAGTTGGGGAAAATTCAGAGAGCTGTTCGTTTATGAATCGTGCACTTTTCTCCCGTCTACAGTACTCCAACAGAAGGGTAAAAATACATATCACAAAGCGTGTGCTTGGAAGAACTGGAGGAGAAAGGCCTTTCTTGTGCTCAGTTGACAGAATGAATCTCACTCCTCTGCAGTCCCTTCCTTGACCTGCTTCTGAAGAAACCATGTGGGAAAATGATGTAAGAAAATGGTCAAAACAGAAGCGTGCAAAGAAAGTGAGTGTAACTGACGGGGCCTCACATCACCACAGAGAACAAGACCTTTTTAGGGGGTAAATAAAAGAAAACAATAGTTCGCAAATTTAAAGGAAATTTGATTTCTCTCTTAAGAGCTTATCTCTTAAGAGGGACCATCTCTTTTAAGTCAGCTGTAATTACAACTAGTTCTTCCTTAATGAGGTTTTGTTTCCTAATAGATGCCCCTAGTTTGTCCTGGAAGCTTCCACAGATAAGAGCAAAGGAGAGTGGAAGGAAAGGCAAAGAAGTCAGAGCCCCAGGGAGCCTCCGCAGGCACTGGAAACACTTGGTATCTTTTCTTAGAACTGTCACTGGTATTCGCTTCTAACCCATTAAACCCGCTTGCAGGATAGCTTTAGTCAATGAAGCAGGATATGGCCTTTTCTTGGCCTCTCCATTTCCAATTCCAGCAAAATGAATGAAACACAAAAAGTTCACAGGGGAACCAGCTGGGGAGGCAGTGTTGGGAACTGGTGTCGGAAAGAGCTTTTAACTTCTCTTAACATTACTGTCCTTTCCCATTTCAACTTTTATCTGCCCATTAACTCCTTAAAGTTTGCTCATCCATCCATCAAAAAGAAAAAAAACCAAATGATGTGTGAAAAGATCTTCTAGGTGTTGCTAGGTCCAGAATGTCATCTCCTAAATTTGTCGAAACATGATTGGCTTCTCTTCAGGATTTATGGGCTCCTTTTAATGAACAGTTAATAGTTATTTGTGATTTTTAAAAGCACTTATCTTTGAAATTCTTTTAGAAGTATTTTAAATCATTTCTGTTTCTGACAAAAGGAAGAGGTAACTATCCCAAAATGTTGCAGGATCACTTTTTACAAACGATGAAGGGTGTTTAAGATTAGTTTTTAGTAATTGTACAGAGTAAAGATGTCATGAATCATGAAATATCTCCCACCCAATCTCGCATGCCTTTTCTTTGGAATAAGTCATGTTAATTAATCTGTTTACGGCCTAAGGAGAAAATATTTAATAAAGGATCCAGAGTTTTGATTATAAAATAATACAAGTTTATTGGTCATGGGAATAGGTATCTATTTACTAAATTTATATGTTAGAATCTTTCTCAGATCTTTACAAACTCAATTTTATTAACTTCCAAAAAGAAATCTAATTCTTTAGAGGGAAATGGGCCATCCTGGCTAGACAGATTCCTTCGATTTGACTAATAGGATCAAAGTGAAGAAAAATGTAAGTAGATTCAAGTAGAACTAGCACTCAGTCCAGATCAAAGATGTTACTTATTCATTCATTCAGATAACAGTCAGTGAGGATATTAATATAAGGGATGTAAAAGATTAAGTCCCTACACCAAAATCTCTACAGTCTTGTAAGAGATACAAACAAGAAACTGTTGAATTTCTGTAAACATTAATTGCTGAGATGGTGGGGGTATAAATACAATCTCCCAAAGCCCTGAGGCAGATGCATCTCCTCCATCATTATACAGAGACTGCGACATGCTCCACATTTATTTCCATCCTTAGCCCTTCTCATCACCTATCTGGGCTCAGTGTCACCAACCACAAAACAATAAGATTGGACTACGAGATCGTCTCTTTACATCTTTTATACACTTTCAATACTAGTATTTTTCGGTGATTGAGAATGTGTTCTTGTATTGAAATTGAAGAAGCACAGCCTGCTCACATGTCTTTAGGGCAGCATCATTTTCTAGAACAACGTTCACTTTTTACATTGATCATTTGTTTTTAATATTAGTAAACTGACAGATCAGGGTAAGGGTCACATATTATCCAACTAGCAGGAAGTAGACAAGAGTCTGAATCTAAATTCAACTTTAGACATAACCACTCTGGTTATTTAATTCAGCTCAGCAGACAAGAGTTCTCAGGATGTGCCAAGCTCTGGGCGAAGTGTTGGGATTGTAAAGACAAAAAGCCCAGTTGCTTGACCTATCAATGAAATCTAGTATCTTCTGCATGTTTTTCTACACCCCCACGTCGGCGTATAATTGCTGCGTACATCTCGCTCAGCTACTTAATTGCAATCTCTCTTCAAGCAGAGAAAAGGACACTATGAATGAATGAGTGAATACGGGAAGGAGGCTGGCCCCTGCCTTGGGACAGTTCACAGTCTGATAGAGGAGGCAGGACGTACACAACCCCGAAAGAGTCAAACCAAGTACACTCGTGGACCTGTCGACAACGTGTCACTCGGGTCCAGAGATGGATTAATTAATTCTGGCTCCAGGAGCAGGCTGGATGTGGAGAGGAAGGGTATTCAGTTTAAGTGGGAAAAAACCCTTCTATGTAGAAAATTATGGTAAACAGATGCCCCCTCACCTAAGTAATTACTTCAGAAACTCTTGAAAGCGTGTAACACCCCACCCGCCTCCCAGCTCCCCACGTGTTCATAGCTGCCCTTTCAAGTAAGCGAAGTTTAAGTCTGCATTCACGGTGAGACAACGCCGGAGCCTGTGGCACTGTGCTCCTGAGTGTACAGAAGGCAGAATTCAGTTGCTTGCTCCAAATGATATCTTCTGTTGGTTTGCTATCGCAGCATCCTTTCCTAGGAACAGGAGTAACATTCCCTCTCTGAAAGTCACATCTCTGGTTGTGCACTTACAGCTTGGTCCCTAAGGAGCTCCAGGAGGACTTTCCTTTCTTGGACAACCTGCTTGTGCCTGTCTGTTGAGCTCACCTTGAGAGCTCGCAGGGCCCGGGGTTGAGAGCAAAAGTTGGGGGAGATGCCAGTGTCAAATACAGGAGTTGAGGATGTTAAGTTAGGAAGGTGGTCCAAGTGGACGGGACATGCCCGAAAGGTGAAAGCTGAGCAAACCTCGCCAGCACTAAAATGTTGTCTGCGGCAGCCCTGGGCACAGCGTATCGGGATTTGAAGATCCCGATCTAAAGCCGTGAACTTTTTGACTCCAAGCCCAATATGCATGGCTCTTTTTGGTTTTGCTGTAAATTGTTCAAAGACCCTTTCTTCCCTTAATTTGCTGATTGCTGGGAAGTTGAGATTACCAAAGAAGTCATCTCAGGATAGCTGATAACACTATCTATATAAGGCAAGATCCTGTTTTGGAAAAAGAGAGTTTGCAATATTGTTTTGTCTTCTCTTTCCTCTGTATTTTTCCCTCCGCGGGACTCCAGCAGGGGGCTGTGGCTCTGGGAGATTTTGCCTGAGCAATTTCTGCAGGACTGAAAAGTAGAAGCGGCTTCTCCTTGAGGCTGGACTTTCTTTTGCGGAAGAGAAAGCTCCTGCAGGAGATAGCACCTGCCGAGCTCCGGGGAGCAGGCACAGTGCCCAGGTGAGAAGGAGCCGGTCCCGAATTTAGAAGGGAAAGGGGTCTTGGTGTTTCCACCAGTGAGAACCAGAGCCCTGCAGGAGCCCGGCGGTGCGAGGCAGCAGAGCCTCTGACCCTCACGGAAGGGGGGACCGGGGTAGCTGCTCCTGAAAGGATCTCCACAGGGTCTGAGGACAAGGGATGGCGCAGTGATATCTGCGATTACATTTCCCATAACGCTGGAACCCTGGGTGGGGAGAGCCAGAGCGCCGATTTCCAGAAAGTAAAGGAACATTTCCTATCCACTTCATTCTGTTCGCTAAAAGGCATTCCTTCTACAATAATATGTTATATTTGCCATTTTACATAAAACACACTGAGTTCAATTGATCAATTTATCAAAAGAAACATGCTTATGAACTGATTTTAATTGAAGCCCTGTTATGGGAAGTGGAAAAAACACAGAGGGACCAACAAATGTCTACTTCTCCCTTTGTTACTCAGTATAGTTTATATTTAATAATGTTAATTTATATTTCATAACAGAGCAACAAGGAAAGAAAATAGTACATTTTTAATGCAGAATGTTATAGTTTTAAAATATAAATTTTTTCTTTGAAAATTCTCTTGTAATCTGTTCTATATTTTGGTAACAGAGCCTTTTATGACCGATCATAGCACACAGAAGGGTTTCTTTGAGTACTTTTGTTGTGTGGCTGATCTAATTAATGAAGGGACATTCCGGACACTCTCAAACTCAGTTGATTGGCGTGTGCAGTGGCACAAACTGTGGAGGCAACATTTAAAATATCTTAAAATTATTCATAGATTTTGACTCAGAAACCTCATTTCTAGGCATTTATGCTAAGGAAGTAATGACAGACATATGCAACAATTAACAGAAATAATGCTTGGCTGAGTGAGGCTTTTAAAAATAACACTAGAAGATGGTAAAGGATGTTAATGTCCCAAAACAATGCATTGGCCAAATAAGAAAGGTCTATCACATAACGAGATGCTATGCAGCGCTATATGTGTATAAATTATGTATTCTTTGAATATTTTCAGCATAAATTCAGGTGTTCAAAATTAGGAAGTATCCTTTCACTACTAGACCTATCTCACTTGTATGTGTTGAGATGATTTTAATTTTCTTTTACCTGTATCTTCTTAATTTTCTGCAATGACCAGTCATTACTCTTAAAGTAAGAAAAAAATTCTCAATAAAATTATTTAAGACCATAAATTTAAAAAGAATGTGACTATAGGTTGTTGCATTTTTTTGTTCAATAAAAAAAATATTTTAAAAGAATAAGAGTTATCATGTACCAAAGTTATTTGTCTTGCTTAAGGTTTAGTAACAGACTTTAATCTCAATAAAATGTATTTTTTTGTTTTTCAGTTTTAAATAGACTTTATTTTTTAGAACAGTTTAGATATGCAGAAAAATTAAGAAGATAGTACAGAAAGTGCCCATAAGTCCTCTACCGTTCCCCTTATTATTAACATCCTACCTTAGTATGGTACATTTGTTACAATTAATGAACCAATATTGATACATTATTTTTCTTGGAAGTTCATAGTTTATTTAGACTTCCTTAGTTTTCACCCAATGTCCCTTTTCTGTTCTAGAATCCCATCCAGGAAACCACACTACATTTAGTTGTCTGTCACGTCTCCTTGGGCTCCTCTTGGCTGTGACGGTTTCTCAGACGCTCCTTGTTTTGATAACCTTGACAGTTTCAGAGAGGACTGGTCAGGTGTTTTGCAGAATGCTCCTCTGTTGGAATTTGTCTGATGTTTTTCTCATGATTAGACTGGGGTTTCAATAATACACTTAAAAAGATCTTTCCTTCAGCTTCTTCTTCAAAAAAAGATCTCATACCCTCAAGTAAAACAAAATCCCAAGTCTAAACCCTAGGCAATGTTTTGTGTCTTCTAATTCATTGACAAAGATGCAAAATGACGCTAAATACTGCAGGCTGCAGGCCTCTCCATTAGTAACCTAACCCCTGGGGGCAAACAAACATCCTGTAATGGATCTCACACCAGTGGAGGAGCTGGTCTCTGGCCTCAGGGTTGTAGGACACTCTCGTTAGTTCCCTTCACAACTCTCCCATGTTTTGAGTTTTAATAAGGCTGTGAAACTTGCGGGTTAGAAGTGTATTGTTGTTTCCTGTTTCCGTTTCTATTAGCCTCCCAGCTTTCTGATCTGACAGAATTTTCAAGCTTGAACGTAATGTAAACAACTGGAGACAAACACCTAATTATATTTTTCTTTAATATTGTAACTTGTAAAAGAAGGTACTTTTTTTTTTTTGGTGAGGAAGATTAGCCCTGAGCTAACCTGTTGCCAACCCTCCTATTTTGCTGAGGAAGATTGGCCCTGGGCTAACATCTGTGCCCATCTTCCTCTACTTTATATATGGGATGCCTGCCACAGCATGGCTTGATAAGTGGTGCATATAGGTCCTAGCCCAGAATCTGAACCCACAAACCCGGGGCCACCGAAATGGAGTGCACCAACTTAACCAGTATACCACCAGGCCGGCCCCAAGGTACAACTGTTAAAATAGAAAATATTATCATATTATGAGGAAGAAAACTTTTCACAAAACTTGGTGAAATGTGCTAAGAGGTCCAAAGCATCTGATGATGACGTTTGTAAGCACTCACTTGGTAAGCTCAGTTCAGGGATGTGTAGATCTGTATGCTTACCCTTTACCAGATGAAAGCAACTCCATTTTTCTGCTCCACAGGTGTCTTATGCCCTTTGGAAAACTCCAGATCTCTTAACAGAGATCCAAGACAACGCTTTGGTTAGGAGAACAAAAAAATGAATTTTTGCCATTTAAAATAAACATTGATGTTTTCTTTCTAGCATCTTTCACCACCTGGTAGGCTAAGCTCTGAGGCCTGCTTGGATCTTAGCAGCAGACCACTGGGGAGGAATCCTGGAATGGGTAGAAGATGAATGGAGCTCACTTCTACGGGAGGGTGTCAATAACAGAATTTATATTAGAAAGGAAACGGGACTAGGCCAGCCCTAATGCAAAAGGTGGTTGGGGCTGGACCCAGCCTGTACTCTGGGGGTATGTGATAGGCTGGAAAGAGACATGATAAGAGTTCCACTGGGTATTAAGACCAAGGTTAAGCAGTCAAGGGTTTGAGGAGAAACTCTGAAATCAACACAAGAAGTTCGGAGCACATCAGAACACTAAAGCAATAAGCCAGGTGCTGGAATGAAGCATCAGTGCAGGACTGGTTATAAAGTGACAGCGAGGTGGCCTTGCAGGTGCGCTCAGGGTCCTACAGAGCAGTGGGTGATCTCCAGATCGCTGACCTTTTATATTTATCTCAAATATTTTTCCTTGTTTGTTGTTTTCATGATATTTTGGCTCACAAACACATTAATTTTGAATTAATGTCATCTTAGAATCTTCTTCAATTTTTTTTCTGAGCTTTTGCTTTTTCAAAGTTCTATTCTACCAGCAAATCAGATAATTGTTCACTTATAGTTTGTATTTTTTTCTCTTGCATTTAATGAAGACATCTAAGATGTAATTTTAATGTATGGTGCAAGGTGAGAATGTAGATATATTCCCCATCCTTAAGTACTTAACCATTTTCCTCCTCCACCTCTGAAGATGGACTTCAGCTCCAGGTCTGGAAGGACCTGGCCTTACCCAACTTTGCGTCACAAATGCTTGCACCTAGTGTGGCATCCTGTCCCTAGTAGTTGCCCAATTAAACATCTCTGAGTAAATGAATACTTCCTAAACCTGTCTCTGTCCCCGGCACCCACGAGTCCCCTCCCCAAGCTGTTTGGTCACATCTTACAGATAACACATTTGCTTTAATAGGATTTTTGGAGATGGACCTGCAGGTTGATGGTGTTGAATGATTCCAATTAAATAGGAAGGAAGAGCAGACTTTCTGAATAGCGGTCAGATGCCGGGAATTACCTCGCATCAAGGGTCGCCCAGGCTGCTTCCCAGTGGACACAGCTCCTCAAACAGAGACGTCCAAGCGCCTGTGGATCCCGGGTGTCCCCTCCGAAGCGGCTCCCGTGCGACCCGGCCAGCGTGCCGTGGTGGCTGTGCTGACGGGGATGGGATTTCTAACAACACTTGATCACCTACGGTTGTCCTCTGTTCTGGGAATACAACCTTTTTATATTCTGTGTTTTAGAGCATCTTTGCACAGTGTTTATGAGTAAGATAACTTCCCCTTCACCACCTGTGACGCAGATTCCCTGAAGCTCAGTTTCCTCGTCTGCAGAACCAAGGTAACACTGGCTGGTAGTTCCTTACCGTCTACTCTGTGCCCGACAGTGTTCCAGGCGCCTTCTATTTAGTCATTATTTCGTGCTCATAAGAGCTCTGCGCGGTAAGCACCATTTTATCCTCGTTCCACAGACGAGGCACTGGAGGCGCACCGAGGAAACGGCCGCTGGCGCTTCTGCCTCCGAGTCCGCGCTCTTCAACACCGCGACGCTGTCCCCAGCCGGGAGAAGCGGCGCCGCCCTGGGGAGCTGACGTGGGGACCCAGTGAGACCCCGCGTGGGGACCACGCAGTGAGCGCCGCGCCCCTGTGAGCTCTGAAGCGGGAGCGGAGCGGGCGCACGGAGGCTCCCACAGTCCCTGGAGCGCAGCAGTGATGGGAGAGAAAGTGCCGGGCGCTGGGACCACAGCACAGGGTCCCCGTCAGATCTGGAGGATTAGGAAAGGCTTCCCAGGGGGCCCAGGGGACGTTATTTGTATCTGCTATTATTTGAGGGAAAAAAGCCAAATTAAAAATCTGTTTCCTTTTTCCCCGCACAAATCTCTTCCCTCAGCAGTCTGTCTATTTTGCTTCCTCTTTCTCCACCGCCTCCTGCCACTGCCCTGCCTGTCACCTTCTTCGGAATGCTCTGGGGGCACAGGATGTGCCCAAACACACAATCATGTATGTCCATCCGTTCCACAGACATTGGTGGAGGGGAAGCACCCGAAAGAGTTTAGTTGAGTTACATCCTTGTGATATAAGGAGAGGGAAAAATGACCGAAGGGGAAGAAGATGAAACGTTTTTAGGACTATTTAGACTTCTTACATTTTAAAAGATGGTAATAGTTAGTTAGTTATCTCTAGTATTAGCCTGGATGGGTCTCATCGTGATTTTCCAGAAGCAGCCCATGGGCATTGTTCCTCAAGTCATATGAACCCTGGGTAAATACATGTACACACGCCTGAAATGACAGCCTTTTGACTCACTCGTGTTTGTAGAATGTAATGTATGACACTAAGACAGACCTTATGGGCTCTTTAGCTTAACTCCCAGCCCATGAAGACTTTCCTTTTACCAGAAAGGTGTTTTTCTATTTTCTCTTAAATAACTGCAGTGACATGAAGCTCACAATCCTCAAAGCAGCCATTCCGATTGTTGGCGGCTATCATTCTAAACATTTTGAATTACATCCACCTAAAGTCTATCTGTAATTGTAATTTTCAATTATTGGTCCTCGTTCTGTCCTCCAGAGAGAGAAGAAAGAGACAAGTAAGGGGCCCGCCCGGTGACCTAGTGGTTAAAGTTCCCCACACTCCACTTGGGCGGCCGGAGTTTGTGGGCCTGGATCCCAGGAGTGGACCTACCCCACTCACCAGCCATGCTGTGGAGGTGTCTAACATACAAAAAAAATAGAGGAGGATTGGCATGGATGTTAGCTCAGGGCGACTCTTCCTCAGCAAAAAAAAAAAAAAAAGAAAAAGAAAAGCATGTTTTTTTCTGTAAATTCAGACAATTTCATGGTTTCTCTTTGTTCTTTGGATGAAATAATAATGTCAGTTGTTGAGGGTCTTATTTATATTCCAGTAGGCAAGCTATGCTATGATAACTAAGCATTCACTTTTATATTTTAATTTATTTAATTTATTTTAAGGATGTTGTTACCTAGAACTTTTGAATAATCTTGAGAAAGTTGAGAATATGACATTACAAATTATTTTTTAAAGCAGAGTTACACAATAACAGCAAAGAATTAAACAAAACTATGAATAAGAAATGCATTTTTTTACTGTTGCTTTATAAATTGTGTTCCTTTCAACTTAATCACTATAAAGATGATTCCTTAGAAAATTAAAATAGTTTAACTAATAAGATCAAATATGACCTCACCAATGGAATTCAAAAGGAATCTCATAAACTTACTTATGTTTCTAATGCACTTATAAATATGTAAAAAATGATATATCTTTTGGAGTTAAACATGTCTTATTTGCTTTCAAACTCATTTTATTAAACAATGGAAATAACGATGGTAAATACATTTCCAATAGTACTTACACTTTACATTCTTTTTGTATTACCTCTTTAGGTTAAGATACTTTTAAAATTACACGTAAAATGGATCATATTTTGTAAGAAGATTGTTTTCATATTCCATAAAATATGTTTCCATATTAACATTTCAAATTAGGAAAGGAAAATGAAAATTACCATTAAGATGAAATCTTTCTCTTAGAAATATGAGAGAGAACACACACACACTTTTTTGGATTCAGGACAATTCGTATTTAACAATCTGGCAGTAACCCTCCCCCTTCGGCTATCCACCCTCCTCCAAAAGGCTGTGATGTTACTTTTATTTGGTCTTTGTTACTTTCTTTTCAGGTTTTCCCATTCACCCAGATGTGGAGCATGGGGTAACTGTTGACAGTTTATGTGATGTAGTCCCACATCTAATCCGTGGGGATTTTTAAGTAAGTGTTTAATGATACGTTTGAAGATGTGGTTAGCTCTCAGAAATATTAATTTGATTTTAATATGCCCCCCTCCCCAGTTATGGTTGGTTTCTTACCTCAGGAAAATTCTAAGTGAATTTAATTCACTCATATTTTGAAAGTTTTTACATTCAGCTTTGTGAGGCAGATATTTTGCAAATATATGCAAATCAGAGCCATACCCATATTGAGCCCTTTTGGACATGATCTCATTTTTCTGACTTTATATGATAGGTTTAATAAAGCAGAATATGCAATTTTAAAATAAATGATTGTTTAAAAGCACTGTATTTAAGTGATCGTTAATCAAAGGTGTAATTTTTATCTTTTAACCTTTGGAACATTAAAATAAAAAAGCACTTCTCTGTTTTACAAAATAATATGATTGCAGCATCTGTTGAATATACAATTCGTCTCTCAGAGACTTTTTGGTCTTGGGTCAAATTCTGTGTCTTCTTAAGTATCCATATTGTTATACTCCTCTGGTTTTGTTGTTTGAGAAGAAAATGAAGATCTTTGATATCATTTGTTCTGAAAACAAGTACCCAAGTGTGTTTAACAAGAAAAATCAAGGATGTAACTTCTGCCCCACTGCTTTGAAAATCCAAAATCTTCTTTGCAAATAGAGTCATTCATTGGGTACAACTGGATCAAAAAGTAACAAGTTTTGTCTAAGTCTTTAGCCTAAAACCTCCCCAGCTTCTCCCAGATTAACCCTGTTGTGCCTGGATTAACCTCTCCGAACCCTGGTATTGTTTCTCTTCATTACGTTTATCCTCATGTGTCCTATTGTCTTTGCTTTTCATTAGGGGGAATAAACAGTAGAGGTTTAAGCCATGATAAGCTCCTCCAGCTCGGAGCATCTATTTGAGCTTCATATTTGACACTTGTTTCTCCTTTCAATGTAAACATTCATTTTGAATCCAATAACCTCAATAGAAATCATTAAAGTGAAGTGCTGAGCAGGCTGTGTGAGCAAATGCCAGTGAAGTCTCATTAGTCGTACAAAACCTAAAGCCAGAGATGACAGTTTTCTAACTGAATTAATGGTCCGTTGACCCATTTTGTTGTAAACAAATTGGAAAGAGTATTAGCATATGAGAACCATATCTGTTTTAATATGGTGAATTTAAAACAAGTACAGTATGTCCCTGGAGCCTGTCAATAGACAGTTATTCATAATACACTGTATTCTTTCATTTTATACCAAATCTTTTAAACAGATTGGAATATTACATGCATTTATCATAAATTTGTTGGCAGGGCACTGGATTGAAAGAGATGAAAATAATTTCATTCTGATCTCCAGTCATTGTTTCAGTTAAGACAGCTATTCCTGACCTTGTCCCAAAGGAAATTTGACATTGATTAGAAGGGCCATGAGCATAGGCCTCTGAACTAAATCCTGGGGAAGGACTAGAGTGATGTTATTTTTCTTAGAAATGGCATGACAAAGAATCAATACTGCGAGCGTTCTATGATGTCATGATTTGATTTGCTAGCTGACCTGCCTGCCAATCAATGACTGGTTAAGATCCAAGAGAGCCTCATTGGGCTCATCATCCCAGGCTTGCTGCTCTATTTACGTGTGAATTTCATCTTGACTAAGTTTAGAACCCCCCAAAGATTAGTCACCCTGTCATGATTAAGTGAATACTTACAAAACAGGAATCTTGAGATCATGGATTGTCTGTGGTTTTCCATTGTTTAGTAACTTTCTATTCCATTCTTCTGATAACAGTGCAGAGTGTGCAGGGATTTTACATCATCTCTGAAAATGATTCTCAAATGCAAATCTATGGTTAGGTGCAAAAGGTAAGGACTCAGGAGGCTTTCTGGGAAAGGAAGACAGTTCTTACTATTATTTGTATTAACAGGCAAACCCAAAGGAAAGAGATATGCATATGTTTTTTTCCCCCCAATATGCAATATGAATCTGTCTATATGTGCATTTTGACTTTGCCATATTTATCAGAAAGAACATTCAGTGTTTGGGACTGGGGCTAGAACAGCTACATAATTTTTGGGGCCCAGTGCCTTTTGTCCCCAAATTATTAAAGATTTCAAGATGACAACAGCAGAGCATTAAACCAAGCTCAGGACCAGTCTATGGTGGGGCCTGCAGGACAATCCAGATTAAGGGCTCATGACGCCAGTCCTGGTTGGGGCAAAATCTTAAAGTTATTCAATGGTATTTGCTTAGGTGGCTAAGGAATGCCTGATTCCTACCTCAAATCTCAGTGACGCCTACTTAGGAGTCTCCCAATGGAGTTATAGGCATAAGGGACAATGGGGGAAAAATAAAACTCAGTGTACCATTCTATTTTTGGTTGGGCTTGAGCACAAAATCCGCAGAAGCACTTTGGTAAACAGAACTGGAGAGTGTTTGTTGCCTCGCCTAAAGCCACGATCTCCTCTTCACCACACGAAGCCCAAACCCAGTTTTGGAATCTCACTATTCTCCGCCAGGCTGACTTATTCTGAGAGTGGAGGAGATGAAAGAATCCAAACGCAAACAACAGAACAGGAGGACAGAGAGAAAGCAAGCTGGCCTTACACATGGGAGGGAGCCTTAGGTCAATGAACCACTGTGTCCAGGAAGAAGAAGAGGAAAAGATGACCCCACATTGATGAGAGTGATGTTTGAATGTGCAGCAACCCCACTCCTGATGCAACTGGGCACAGAGTGTGACCAGGTGAATTTGCTCATCTTCTGTACAGGGCTGGGCATGGGGGGGGGGGGTGCGGGAAGGAGAAGAAGGGGATGGGAAAGGGGCATCATCCCCCTTCTCTTGAATGCAGTAAGGAAAAAAACAGAAAAAATAAGTAATTTCTATTAACGATTTTTCCAATTTAAGGTTATTAAACTATTTTAACTCTATAAAATAACAGATGTTATATAAGAAAATATAAAAAAATTAAAAACAAAGGGCAATAATAATAAAAAAGAAAAACCAAATTGAATCTCCCACTGCCTCACAAGTCAAATGTAAGTGATGCTAACATTTGGCATCTATCTATCTTACCTTTGTTCCATGCGTTTATGGCAACACATGTAAGTTAATAAAAATTGGCATTGTGTTATATGTAGCCTTCTCCTTTTGCTTACAATATGAGTGTCTTTTCATGCCAACAAATATTTCTCTACATCTTTCTTTTAAATGGCAACCTAGTGTTCTTTTAATGTATTTCCTTAAATCCTTTTTTTCTGAATATTTATGCTTCTTATTAACTTTAGCTATTAAAAACGACTTCGCATGAATGTACATATAACTTTCCAACCTTTCTGGTTGTTTTCATACATTAGATTCCTGAAAATGAAATTACTGCACCCGACAGTATGCATATTTTAAAGACTTTTCCTACATTAGTGAGCACCTTGGCCATTTGCAGTTCCACCAGCAGAGTTAGAGAGCGCTGCTCTGACCAATACGGGGCATGGTCACCCTTTTTCAATTTTTGCCAGTCTGTTAGGTGAAAATGTTATCTTTCATTTTAATTGCATTTAAAAAACTTCTTGGTGAGGTTGTACTCCTTCTGCAATTCTTAAATAGATGATATGCACAAAATATAAATTCTCTTTCAACTTTTAAAATTAAGTTTATTATCACAATGCCTACATTTCAAAGAAAAATTTAACCCACTGAGTTTCTGAAATAACTTAAAATGTTTTTATTTCAAGAAGTTCAGACATGTATGTCAACTTTAACATTTCTTTTAGAATACATCAGGGCTTTGATTACAAAAGCATATACTTCAGAAGCTATAAAAGAATAAAAGTATGGTAGTAGGCTGAATCAAAATTAGGAGTTTACCTTGGCATAAAAGTATAACATGAAATACTGGAAATTAAGCCAAGCATAATCAGTGTCAAATATATGTATTTTGAACACATATTCAAGAAAAATGTTAGGAGATACATAAAAAAGTTAAATTAGTAACCCTTGAATATCTATAAACATTCAATTCAATCTAAATTAAAGATAGTGAATTGTTGTGAATATATATCCTACAAATAAATAAATTTAATGCAAATTTGTATGTCATATCATTATTTAAATTCAGGAAAAGAGCAACTCAACAGCCATGCAGCAGAACTGTCCCACAGCTCTTCTCATTAGTCTTATCCTTGTCATGACCCTGAGAAGGAATTCTTTCTCTTCCCTCTTGAAGTAGTATTGCATTACTAAATATCATTTTTTTCAATTACTCTTTCAATTTTTAGAATCTTTTGCATTTTTTAAATTACTCTTTCAAGTTTTAGAATCTTTTGCAAGATAGATGCATATTCCAAGCAGGAAGCTTCCTCTTCAGCACGTGAATGACGTGAGGAGGGGACATCAGATGGCAGAGAGTTGATGGTTGAGTCTTTGCATCTCACTCGTGGAGTGTTGCTGAGACACCACCTTCAGCACACTCAACCTTTTGAACAAGATCTTATTGTTGTGATCTGATGTTTATATCTATAGAGGCACTGACAAGTGCACTGTGAATCCAAAACAAAAGAAATAAAGTAAGGAAGGATGTCCCTGAGTAAGGGACATGTAACGTAAGATCTACCTTGGCAACAAAAGTCAGTTACCATCATTATTTATATTTATTATTGAATGTGTGTGATATTCAATGAATGCTGCTTTCAATAGCATAGGTCTATGAAGGGAATTGCCTAATTAAGATTCAAACAGCAGGGATTTCTTTTGATACTAAAATAGAATAAAAAATACTTTAAGCAGTATGTCTTGGAAGTGCACTTTATAGTGGGCTTCTGTGTGCATGCGTGTAGGCATAAGAATTTTTTGTGTATCGTGTTGCACTGGTAGAAACAGAATATGTTGAATGACTGAAATCAGCAGGGCACACTGCTCTCGGCAGGCCACTTGGAGAGGCAGGAAGCATGCAGGTGTGAAGAGAAGAGTCTGCACAGTTTGGGTTTCCTTGTGACCACAGGAGGATCTAGGGTGGAATTGGGGAGGATTGTGTATAGAACAAAGACTGAAGTCACATTGCAAAGAGTTTGTGATGTGAAGAGGAAGCACATGGAAACGCCATGGCTGAGAACGCCTTGGGCATGGGCTAGCCTGTCATTTCTTTCTTCGGTGTGATATTCAGACTAAATTTTAAAATGTTTGTGAAAATATATTGCTTTGCTTTCCTTCAGCTCACAATCACTTCATAGAAGAAAATCTTAAAGGAACCAAGGGAGAGGAGACAACATAACCAATATGTAATTTTAGGTTGATAATCCCTAGTTCTTCTTCAAATCTTGGAACACTTTCCATTTCTCTTTGGAAATGTTAATATCTCTGCCTGACATGTCAAAAAGTGGTAGAAAGAACAGTTTGACCTAATCAGTCTCATTATGCACAATAAAGAAATCTTGAAGGAGGATGTTTAATTTATTACCTTTGTGAAAAACAAAGCTTTGAATTACAGATTATAATAATTATTGTATGATTCCTTTCTGAAAGTTTTAAAGATATATTTGCTTTGTGCTTCTTTATCTAGAAAGAATTAAGATAAAATTAAGGTTTTTAAAATTTAATTACTAAATATAGAACTTTATGTTTTAGTTATACAGAGGTAACTCGGTGTTACTCTGTTACAGTACAGAGTTTAAAAATTATATTATTTTTTGTACAAAGAGACACGCATAGACAGCACACAAGGCTTTTGAATTGGAACTATGAGTAATTATAGCCCAGCTTTCATAACGTAAGGATGCTAGTCAGAAGGTAGATCTAAAGGTCATAAGGGGTTGAGGTTTAGCTTATGGCCACTCACTTGGAGAAGGCTTCTCTGATGATAAACAGAAACAAGTGGTTGCACAAAGTGGATCACACAGCTTGTGGCCATCAAAGATATATATTCAATCCCCCAAGTTTGAAACCACCTAAGCCAAACACGCAATGAAGACATTTCTACACTACTAATGGCCAAGATAAAATGAGTTAATTTGAAAGAAAAAAGTGGGTCATTATAGGAAGTAAACATTAAACTTCCTCTACCTACCCTTAAAAATATTCATACCTCTGTCATCTATCCATTTATCTAACATATGTAAATGTAATATGTGTAGAGATAGCACATAGACATATATCTATATGTCACTTCTATATATGTATACATAATATATTTATATAGAGAGAGAGACCTAGGAGATTTTAATTGTTTTTGTCAAGGATGAAATGACCATTGTATACATGATTCCACTTCAAAAATTTGTCACTTTTGGATGTCTACAAGTAAGGCCAACCTCTCTACCACCAACCCTCCATACAGCAAAAGGGAAGCGCTATGAATGTGTAGACATTGATACACAGAGAGAGATAGAGATATGTAAGTATAGATGTATAGACATATCCTTCTTTCTCCCATTTCATCCTGAAGCCTGAAGAAGGGAGGGAAATTATCACATCAAAAATACAGATCTGGGAGTGGTATAGTTTTCCCCAAGAGATTTAAGAATAAGAAATGAAGTCACAGCTGGTTAATAGGTATGTCACGTATTATTTTAAGAGAATGCTGTCCCCACACAGAGGAATTGGCGAAGTCAAAAAGGGCACATTGTGCATTTGGGGACCAGGCAATGTACTTGAGTTGCCATGACTGGGACCTCAGGAAGAGACAGTATCTGGGTGTGAGCCCAGCTCTACCAGCCGAACAACCTTGGGCAATTCCTGTAACCTGTGTATGCTTCAGTTTCCTCATCTGTAAAATATGGAGTATTAAATGGTACATTTCATGGACTAAAACAGTGTCTGCTACACAGCAAGCACTCAACAAAAGTTAGTTGTTATTTTTATGGAGGGGAGAGTCCTGGATGATATTTTGTGATGACACTGCTCCTTTCCTGACTTTTAAATTAAATGGGGCAAAGTTTGCCTGAGAATGTTTAGCCAACATTTTTGGAAGCTCTCCAAAATACTTTGTTCTCCCCAGTTTTTCTCATATCATGAGATCTAAAATTTTTGAGTTCTAGTCTTGATCACTTATCATTAGAGATATTTTAGAATACATAACAATATCTGGAAAAATATTACATAAATTCTTTATTTAACCTAATTCTGACCTTAAGACTTATTTCTGTGGCAGGTGCTGCTATTCTGGCATACTAGCAAGGCTGGCTACAAGAGGGGCTTAGAATGCATGGAATCACACACTCACCAATTCCAATCTTGCTCTCTTACTAGTCACACGGATTTGGGCAGATAATCTACGCCTCAATTTTCTTATCAACACAATATGGAAAAAATAGTATGTACCTCACAAAATTATTATGAGAATTTTTCTACTACTAATGGAAAAATATTTATGAGTGCCTAAAAAAGTGTTCAATAACTGTCAGAAGCATTAGAAAATATTTATTCATTTTCCTTTCTCTCAACTCAATATTAAGCTATTACATTGAAATTATTGATCTGTGAATTCATTAACAACTTAAAATTGTATTTGTAACTTACAATTGGCATCCTAAGGGAGAGGTACTTTAGTTGACTTTCTCTGTATATGTGTTGTATTTTCTTATGACACCACGTTCTGTTTATTTTTCATTGTATCTTTGCGTTGTCCCTCAGTGAGGCAGAGTTTCTCCAGAGTAGAGCTCTCCTCTTAGTTTTCACACTGCATCTTTAACTGTCTCTGATGGAAGACTCTCCAAGGTTAAGGGCTGTCTCTATGCCTCTATAACTTCCCAGAGAGTCTATCTGGTACCCTGTAAGCTGCAGATGATTGCTTTATTTTATTTACCAACTGAATTAGATAATTAGGCTGTATATTTGAATGGCCCACACCAAACGATTTACTATCCCAGCTGAGCAGAGGTAATATTAAATTCCAGAGAAACAGATATTTTGAGTGTTTAGTTAACTGGAGTCACAGCGATGTATAATGACCCTTACCAGGACATCTTTGATTACTTAGACAACTGTTAGAAGATATATAACATTTTATAGATTGATTATTCCTATCTTCTGTATTTCTGCTGCTTCTATATACAGATCATTAGGCAGAAATAGCTCTTGTTTCAGCCCTATGTAAATCTTTCAATGGGAAGCTAAGGCAGTGTGGTTTAAAATGTTATACTACTATATTTAATGGGATTACCTTCTAGGATATGAAGTGAGAAATAAATTATTTGGGGAAATCTAATCAATGATGCTATAAAAATTAATTGCAAAAGACTGGGCTCATTTAACTTCTATTCTATAAAAACGGTCAATGAAGAAAAACAAGGTTAGTGCCAGTGTATAGTAAATCTGTCAATAATTGTCGGGCAATATATAATACTTTCAAAGAACTAAGGAAGCTTGCTTGGGTTTACTTTTCTGGAAAACATATAAGTGTAAAATCATTTTGCATATGATAATGTAAATTAATATTTTTGGTGGCCATTTTTTGTACTTTTTTCCCAACATATTATCATGAAAATGTTCAGATAACAGCAAAGTTTAAGGCATTTTTAGGTGAACATCTGTATACTCACTACCTGGATTCCAGCATTAAATTTAACTCAAGTTTCTTTATCACGTCTATCCACTTTTATATTCTTCTACCCATCAATTAATCATCATCTGGTTTTGATGCATTTCAAAGTAAATCGCAGACATCACCGTGTGTTTTTGATACATTTAAAGTAAATTGCAGATAGTGTAATTCCTCCTAAATACTTCAGCATGCATATCATGAATTAGAATTTAATATTTACTTATGTTATTTTGTTGTAAGATTTTACATAAAATAAAATGCACAAATTATAAGTGTACATTCTCTGAAGTTTGACAAATGCTTACACCTGGTTAATTCAGTGCCATGTCAAGATATAGAACGTCACCATCACCCCAGAATGTTCCCTCATGCTTCTTCCCAGTCATTCCTCATCCACTTTCTCAGAGGCAAGCATCTTATTTTCTTCCACCAGGGTGATTTTTTCTCCCTCTCTAGAATTTTATATCAATGCAGAATGTTTTCTTTTGTGTAGCACATCTTTCACTCAGCAGAATGCCTTTAAATTCATCTATGTCGCCTATGTCAATAGCTCATTCCTTTTTATTGCTCAGTAGCATTCCATTGTATGGGTTTACCACCTATTGTTTATGTGTTCACCTAATGATGGATATCTGGGCTCTTTCCAGTTTGCGGCTGCCATGAATAAAGCTGTTTCAAGCATTTGATATCAGTCTTTTTGTGAACTTATGTTTTTATTTCTTTTTGGTAAATCCCTAAGGATGGTTTTGCTGGATTACACTGTGGGTGAATATCTAATTGTTTTTCTTTTTTTCCTAATTTTCTCAAAACACAATCTACAAGGTAGATATTATTGCTATGGCCATTTTACAAATGAAACAATCACGGGAATGTTGTGGACACACTGGTAGTAATTGATAAAGCCAAAGGTTGAGCCCAGTAATTTAGTTCCAAAGTTTGTGCTTCTAGCGCATGATGGGCAAAGGAGTGGGAAAATATATTTGGAGATATACCCAGGCGGCAGATCATTACAAGCCTTGTAAACCAGTTTAAGGGATTTAGGCTTTATCCTACGTGGGGAGCCTCCTAAATTATTCATTTCTCTGTTTGCTGTTGAAGATTTAAAAAGAAGGGAGTGACATGCTCACATCTGTACTCTAGAAAGATGACCACATTCCCAATTGTGTGGAGAGGGGCAGAAAGCATGAAGCTTGGTGGAGTTTTAGTTAAGATGTCTTCATTCAGTTAGTCGGCAAATATTTACTGCAGCTACGGGCAAGAAAGTATTCCAGGAACTGGGAAGCCAGCACTGAACAAAAGGACACTCCTCATGGAGTTTGCATTTCAGTGGGTGGAGAAAAATGACAAACAAATACAAATATCTAGTCTGCCAAGTGGTAACAAATAGTTGGAGAATAATAAAGCAGGGTAGGAGGGAAAAGGAGTTTTGCCAAGGACAGGAGAAGCTATTTTTTTGTGGGAGGAGCAGTTAGATTTTATTGAGTGACCCAAGAAAGCCTCTAATCAGAGGGTTGAATGAGGAGTGAGAAAGTGAGTTCTGCAGATATCTGGAGAGAGAGTGTTCTGTTCAGAGGGAACAGCATGTGCAAAGGTCCTGAGTGGGGAGAGTGCTTGGTATATTGAAGGAATAGACAGAGGAAGAGAGTATAGGAGATGAAGTCATTCTTAAAATGTGACCATTAAAAGACAACTATATCCATTCTAGAATAGTTGCTGCTGTCATCAGGGGACGTTGTTTACAGTTTCATCCTGTCTTGGGGCAGCTGTGGGGAAGATTAAGAAAAGATGCCTGGCTATTTATGTTTGAGTGAATTTGGCTTTTTTCTTCCTGGTGGTGTTAAGATTAAATGATTGAGTTGTAGGAGTAAGAGAGAGTTTATCACTCTTGTAGAATATCTATGCATTTATGACTTTCCTATGATTTTTTAGCAATATATATCCCAAATACATCCTCAGTTCTTTGCTCTTTTTCAGAATGTCTTGCACTTTTAGAACTAACCTGTTGAAATAAAGCCACCTGATGCATCCCATCCTGGTATGTTTCTTCAGTGTCGTACTTATACTTGCAAACATGCATTTGCTGGCTCATGGTTGCTTGAGTGCTTTACCTTCTTCATTTCTGGTTGCAAACACCACCACGCATGTTTCTCAAATCAGTGGAGGGAAGATCCTCACCAGGAATTGGTCTTTTCAGGTACTCCACTGTTGTCTTTATCCAGTAGCTCCTCAGTATTTGCACGGACTTTGTCCGGTACCGCTAATCCTGGAAGAACTTTCTGGGGGAAATCATCTGGATGATATTAACGGAGATTTGAATTTCAGCAATTAACTACAAAATTCACTTTAAGACACTATGGCCTATCCTGCAACCTGACTTCAGGAACACTTTTCAGGGTAAGATATCCGACCGAATAGGACTGTCATGTCTAATGAAACATACCTGTTATGTCCCTGGAACGCGCGTCAAGGAGTTTTTAGTACCCCCTTAGATGTTCCCAAGCACCAGAATAGCATTAATCATGTCCTTATCTATTTCAAAGCAAATATTTGGTTATATCATATTATATGGGAGTTTTTGCAGTAATATATTCCAATTACTTCATTTCCTCCCTTCTCTTTTCTCCACATTCTGCCTTTTCTATTGTAGTAAACATTAAGCACAATTTCTGTTCTCTAAGCTGCTTGTAAAATCCAGTAAAATATAAAATACTTTCTAGCCAGTCTCCACAGCTCAGGCACACAGGATACCTCCCAAGGCTTGATTGGCCACTGTAATTATCAAATGTACTTTTAACGTGTTCGCGTGTCTTGTACCATGCTGTCAGGAGGCGGAAGGAACTTTCTGGGAGAAATTGTAGAGTGAGAATCCAGGTTCGATAGTTGAATCCCATGGGTCTTTGGTGAAGATGGCCCTTATATCTAATGGCTTGAAAAGGGACACACTTCAGAGAGAAAACACTGCTGTTCTCCTTTTGGACTGAAAATATTTGCAAAGCATCTGCTATAATTACTGTTTCTTCCTATTAGCTGATCTACAGAAAATTCCCAGTGTAAACCTGTTTTCACTCCTATTTCATTTTGAGCTCGAGTGGCTCCTCTCACACCCCGCGGTCCCCGCCTCTCTCCCTCGTTCATTTTCACATCTACCTTCCACTGCAAGCGATGGCTTGAAACACTACCATCTGTTTTTCCAGTGCGAGAACTCACATCTTAGGCGTGCAGAGGCAAAGACGCAGAAGCTCAGATGCCAGCCGGCTCCGTCGCCCCGGGAGCTGGGACACGGTCCAGAACGCAGGACACTGGAGTGTGAGAGACTCAAGTGTCACTCTAGCGACAGCTGACAGGTGGGGCAGAGACAGAACTCAGTGTTTTTCTTCCACTTCCTCCTGGAAAGCTGTGGATTACCCCCCCCCCCCCCAAATCAGCAAAATGCTCCACTGGCCTGCAGGGACCTCTTGTCTTGACACGGGATGCCAGGCAGCGCGGGCATGGTTTCAGCCTCTTTATGTGCTTCTCAGGAGGGTTAATGAAGACACTCTAAAGATGCTGATATAATCCCCAAAGAGACAGCTCTGTCAGAGGTCAGGAGTGTCCCCAGGATGGATAAGAGGAAGCAGCAAGAAGCTCCTGTAGCACAGGAACCCTTTGTCTGCTTTTGTCCTCTTATGGAATCATCTAGGGGAGGAAAAAAGGATCCTATATTTTTAAAGGTCCCTTTTGTTCCAGTAATCAACAGAGAGCAGAGGCCTGAAAAAATGTATGCTTTAATATTCTTTAATTCTCTTGGCCTATTTTCCTCTGTTTTTAAGCTCATTCTTCAGTGGACATCCCACACCCAGCTCCAGGAGAAGCAAGGCGAACTCCATCTAGTTTCTTGTACACTGTTTTTCCTCCTGTATGACTCTTAACTCACATTTATGTGTAAGAGCACAAAAATGCAGATTTATGAAGTGGCAAAGGATCTGATTTAAAAATCTGAATTTTCATCTTTCTAGAGATTTAAAAATTTAAATTTAACCCAAGGTAATATTTATTCTAAAATGTCTTATTTTTGATTCTAGTGTAGTTGACTAAAACTGGATGTAGTGAATGCAGAGAGGATATTTTTTCATTGCATTTTAAACACCACATGAATGGTTTGAATATAATTTCAATTAAAAACCAGATGACGATTAGACATAAGGATAATTTCTTATTATGCTTTTCCCTGTTTTATTTCTAGATTTTACATTTCCCAATTTGACCAGAGTGTGTTAAAACAGTAATTAAAAAAATCAATGAGTAATTCTCCCATTTCACATCTTATTTGTAATCAATAGACGCTATATCATATCCTGTGTTTGGTTACATTCCTTAAACTAGTATCTTTTTTCTGTCTTTTAAAATTTTTTTCTTTTTCTCAGATGGTAGCCAGCTTTCCAGGCTGTCTGCTTCTGCCCCTTCACTCATCTGCTTACTTCAGCCGCAAAGCCTTTCACCTCGGAGCACTTCTGTACAACCTCCCACATCCCAGCCATTAATCATTCAACAACAAACACTTTGGGAGCACTGGTTGAAAAATGAGTTAGATCTTGAGATTTTTCTGCTTCATGTTCTAATTGAACTTCAGTAAAACTATTGAGAGACCACTTTTTGATAATTCTGCTTTGTTTACTTTTAAAATTTAAGCCCTATCATAAAAATTAAAAAAGGGGCAGCATTCAGAGAAGGAGGTTATTTATGTCGTTTTATGAGCTCCATAATCTTAGCCTGAGACAGCCGTGTTGCTATTAGGATGGTCCAAGTCTTCGCTCCTTCCCACGCTGGGCACAAGTGAGTGTGCTGTCCCATTTGGGAACCTTGAAGAACCTGCTACTTGGGGGTCCTGGGCCGGGAGAAAAATGAAGATGAAAGGAGAAAATGAGAAAAATTCATTTTTGTTTTTTCTGACTTGTGTTTGTTTAATAAGGTATGTTAACACTTCTGTAAATCTCTGAAGAAGGGCAGTGAGCTCTAAAGAGAGAGTCACGAAAGATCCTTCAAAAAATCTGTTCTGTGATTGTTTTGGAATGTGAAGCCATGATTATCTTCTTCTTTACATACTCTGTGTGGATTAGAGAATGACCCATGATTCTTTGTTGTTGTTTTTATTGTGATTATAATTAAGTGGAAGGATTTAAAGAGTTTTCGCACTTGTAAGCATTTCCAAATATTTTTCTTCATTGTGTTTTGGTCAAAGCTATTCTAGCACTTTGCTTATTCTTACATTCACACATATTAATATACTCAGTTCTCACAGCAAGTCCAGGAGATGTTAATTTTCCTCTAAGATCTATAAAGTTACACATATAATATTAAAATGGAGAAAAAAGTATTAATAATGGTTTCATAAAACACAGACCTGATTGTGTCATTTCCCTCCTCAAAAGTCTGTCAGTATTCCCCTTTGCCTTCAACAGAGCCTAGGTTGGTTAGTTAGAGGTTCAGAACCATAACCCTGCGACCCCCGCCCCAAATCTAGTCTCAACCTAACTCGGACCTCATCCCTCACCACTCTACCTGCCTCATCCGTTTCATATTCCAATCTCGTGGGTCCTCACACTTTCTACAACACACCTTGTGTTTATAGCTATCTCCAAATCTTTTGCTCAATTTGTTTCCTTCGCCTACATTGTCCTTCTCTTTCTTCTCCTCTTGAGAGAAAATTTTATTCATTGTCCAAGATAAGGTTTCTGAGAAATATCCTGATCCTACCGGTCAGAATGAGTATTTCCCTATTTCAGGCTTTCATAGCACTTTTTAGTTCCTCTGTTATGAAGATGATGATAATTAGCTTTGTATTAAAGACAGCAGCACATACTCTGCCTCATCTATGAGATTTCAGATTCCTTGAAGACCACACTCAATGTATGTAGAAGTGAAATAGCTCTTATTCGTCAGATGTGTATGCATACTGCCCTATTTGTAGATGTTTTCTAATGTTCACATTTATTGTGAAAATTTCATAAAATATTGGTGAACTCCAATTTCTTTCCTTCTGACCCATACAAACAAGAACCTACCTAAATATCAAATTACCCAGTAATCCACCGTGACTGTATCAAAAGAAATACTGCATGTTAACATAAGAATATATGTGAACGTGCTTTGGAAATTATAAAGCACAATATTTAAACTAATTGATATTAACACAGAGAACTTTAAGTATTGACCCCAAAAAGCCATACCTACTGCTCCCTCTTCTCCAGCCGTGGAAATGATTTTATTTCGTTAACTTTTACAAACCGTTTTCCTTTCCTCCGTGGGTCAGGGTTCTTTCGCAGTGCCTGTGAGGCCAGGCCACTGGCGGGTAAATAACACTCCTGACTCTTCTGGACAAGACACCTGTGCCAGTCAGTGTGCTGCGAGGCTGAGGGGCAAAGCCAGCTCCCCCGTCCAAAGTTGCAGGCTGATTCTACCGATTCTACAAGCCCTGACTCTATTGATCTGCCCTTTAGATTAACCTGGGACTGAAATAGGCCTAATGTCCTATCTATGTTTTATCTAAGGACACTGGTCTTGTTCAGCCTGAGGATGCTGGAGGATTTCTGGGCAGTTCTGGAGTTATCCCAGGAATCCTTATTTACTTGGAATTTCAGACACATACTGTGGTACTTTAAAATATGTCCACAAAATCTTTGGCATTCCTCCTTCAAAAGGTGGAGACTAACTCTTTTTTCTTGAATATGGGCCTGACTTAGTGGTTTGAGTCTAACAAATGGAATGTGGCAGAAATGATGGTAACTTCTGAGGCTCGATCATAAAAGGCTGTGTCACTTCTGCTTTGATCTCTCTCCTGGATCACTAGCCGGGTCACAAGAGTAACCTCTCAGCTTCTGGTTATTTTAAAATGGAACTGAGATCTCTTGGCAACGGCCAGCACCAATTTGCCAGCCATGTAAGTGAACCATCTTGGCAGTGGACCCTCCAGCCCCAGTCAAGCCCTCAGATGACTGCACCCCTGACCAACATCTTGATTATGACCACATGAGGGACAATGGTTGAGCTGAGCCAGAACCTACCCATCTACGGGGCTCTTGTATTCCTGACCCAGAGAAAATAGAAGACAATGGGTGATTCTTTTCATTTTAAGCCACTAAGTTTTAGGGTAATTTGTTATCCAGCTAGTTAACTAATGCAGAACTTGGCATCTGGAAGTGCGGTACTGCCATAACAAAAAACTGAAAATGTGGGCTTAGCTTTGGAATTGCTCATTCAGTGGAAGCTGGAAGAACTTTGAGAATTTTAGTGAAAGTTAAAGGGCTTTGAAGTAATTGTTAATAGAAGCCTGATGGCTTTTGGTAAGACTGCAAGTGAAGGCTTAAAGGAAAGTCAGGAAAATGATATTAGAAACTGGAAGAGGCAGATTCTTGTTTTGTAGCAGCATAAAGGTTAGCAGCACTGATGAAAGCCATGTGGAATGCAGAAAGTGGGGCCAATGAATTGGAGGATCTAGCTAATAAGATTTCTAGGCAGACTGTTGAAGGGATCACCTGGCTTCTACTTGCTGCTTATGGTAAAACGCAAAGGAAGAGAGATAAACTAAAGGAAGGTCTATGAAGCATAAAGGACGCAGGAATCGCTAGTTTTGCAAATCCCAGACCCTTTAGATAGCAAATGCTGCTAAAGTTAAAAATGGCTCCAGGGCAAAGATCAAATTCAGAGCACTGTCAGGAAAACATGATGTGAAGAGGTAGCCAAGGGTGTGGCTGTAAATTTCTCTGCTAAGACTGCAGAAATATCTAATACGTACCTCAGAGGACCATTCAGAAAATAAGATTTCTGACAAGCTTAAAAAATGTTGTCTCTCACCAGTCTCAGCAGAAGCCCAAGGTAGAGAAAGCCTTATCTCAAAGGCATTTGTGGTTGTGGCTTTTGTCTAAAGGAGTGAATGCCAGCAGGAACCAAAGGAGACCCACAACTTTTTTAGGAGGATTTTATGAGCAAAACATTGTTTACTTGAACTACAAGGGACAGACACAGTAGAACTGAAAAGAAACCTTTGGAATCCAAAATTTCTACAAGCAAGAAGTAGGCTGAGAAAACTATTCAGCTGAAAACACAAGCTGCCTCTCATGGAAAAGAAAGAATGATTCAGAGGGAAAAACAAGAGTTTAGAGGACAGAACTATGAGCTATGAAGAATTGTTCCCAGGCCTTGCCTCCTAATCAAGGAACTGCCAACATGTGCTCTGCTAGATTGCAGAATTGCCATGGTTAAGTGACTCCTGTGTGTCCCCTGTTATACCATTTTTAAAAAAGAGTATTTACACTGGGTACCTAAGCTTGTCTACCATTATATATAGGTATATGGCACAGATACCTGTCTCTTCAGTTGACAGGTCTTCAGAGGAGGAGCTGTAGTCAAGGAAGCACATTTGAGGAGCTTCATTTGCAGCAGGATTTGATTTAGATGCCAAGGTTCTCCAACTTGAGTCTCAGTTGCGGCTATAATAAATGATATTTGGGGGGAGTTTTAGAGGTGGTGTGTATATTTTGCATGTCAGAGGAAGGTTAATAATTTGTAGTCAGAGGGCAGGCTCTGGTGGTTTTATAATATATCCAAAAACTTTTTGACATTGCTCCTTTCAAAAGGTAGAGCTCAAATCCTCTTCCCTAGAATATGGCTCAGACTTAACAACTTAGTTCTAACAAATAGAATGTTGCAGAAATGACAATACGTATATTTTGAGGCTAGGTCATAAAAGGCATTGTTATTTCCTCCCTGGTCTCTTTCTCAGACCACTCACTCTGGGGGAAGCTGGGCCTTACATTGAGAGGACACTCAGGCAGACTGTGGAGAGGGCCACAGGAAGAGAAACCGAGGCTTCCTACCAAAAGCCAGCACCAGCTGGCCAGCCGTGAAAGTGAGCCATCTCGAAAGCAAATCCTTCTGACCTAGTCAGGCCTTCAAATAACTGCAACACTGGTCAACATTTTAATTGTAACCTTGCAAGAAACCCTGAGCCAGAACCAAATTCCCAGCCCACAGTAGTAGCTATTTATCGATGCATAACAAATTACCCTAAAATTTAGTGGCTTAAATTGAACATTTATTTTCTCAGTTTCTGTGAAGCAGGGATTCATAAACGGATTAGTGAGTGTTTCTGGCTCAAGGCCTCTCATGAGGTCACAGTCAAGGTGTTGGCTGGGGCTCCATCATCTGAAGGCTTGACTGGGCTGGAGGATCTGCTTCCAAGGTGGTTTCCTCGTGTGGCTGTTAAGGAGGCCTCAGTTCCTCACCGACTATCAGCAGGAAGCCTCAGTTTCACTTCCTGTGGACCTCTCCACAGACTGCTTGAGTGTCCCCACAACATGGCAGCCAGCTTTCCTCTGAGTGAGTGATCCAAGAGAGGGTGCTATGTGGAAACCACAGTGCCTTTATGACCTGGCCTTGGAGGTCACACATTGTCTTTTCCACAAAATCCTGTCGGTTACACAGATGGGTCCTATCCAATGTAGGAGTGGACTATACAAGGACATGAAAACCAGAGTGTAGGAATCCCTGGGGCCATCTTGGAAGCTGGCCACCACAATGAGATAATAAGTTGCTATTTATTCCACTAAGTTTTGGGATAACTTATTATGCAGCAATAGATAACCAATATACAGACAGACCAATACGGAATTTTTCAGTTGTTCTTAATGATTCTAATGAAGGCATGCCTGCCTCCCATGTCCATGAAGTACTGGGAGATGTTATGGACCAGAAGGCACACGTGCTCCTATTTTCATAAAGCTCTCTAGTTGGAGAGGTGTCCTAGGGACCCCACAATCTCTGGAATCAGCTTGACATCCAACAGCTGGTGCCTAAATCTTGGCAACTCATTAGCCAGTTTTCTTTATCTGTTTTCTAATTTTGTTTAAGTCAGACTTTTCAGTTTTTACGTAAGTTCCCATCTTGGGTTCTAAAGGCTTTGTATTCCTCTACTAATCAAATGTCATATGCCTTTAGAATGTGCTTTTTACACTGTGCCCTTTCAAATATGAAAGATACTGGGTTTGTTTCCTATCCAGGCTTTTTTCAGAACACTATAATGTAAATCAGTCTCCCCAGATAGAAGCAGAGAAAAAAAGATCAGGGAAGTACAGCATGCTGTTTCCAACAAGGTGGAAAATTCATCTGAAATGACAGAAATCCTGGGTAATGACGAATCTCTGAGGATTCCTGTGTCACAGCAAACTAGCTGATTGGAGTGTGCAATTGAGCTATAGCTTAATATCAATGCTTACACTCCCGTTTGAATTGAAAATGAAGCAATTAAAAGTTACTAAATCCCTTGTTTTGAATTGCTCCTGGTCCCTTCGGGTTTGCCATAGCCCGGTTTTGTGCCTCTCATTTTGAGAAGCCCTTTCTTGCAAATTTGAAAGTTCATACACTCTATTTTGAAATGGGCTTCATTCCAGAAATAGGTTTTACTTTATTATTTTCCATCCCTCTGGGGATGTCTCGACAAAAATGGCAAAACCCAAAGACTTCCTGAAGGCTAATCTTTTTCTGGGTCATATGATTCTTTTCAGTTTTCATCTGGAGTGGGTTTTCTGATAACAACACGTTTGGCTGGCGGTGAACTGGAGAAAATCCTGTTGCTTTAGCTTTAACAATGAGTGGAATTTCAGTGCAGTATGGTTATTTGCTTAACACAATAGAAGTTGATGCAGACTGGACTTGCAAGTGTCAAATAGACCGTGTGGGAAAATCTGTATTACCGCCATTGAGTCAACAAACACTTCTGAAAGCAGAAATGCTGACAAGGCTGTAGCAAACGATTTGGCCAACTTCAATTCATATCCAAAGATTAAACTGGATTAAAAAGATCCCTATGAAGAAATGGTTAAATATTGAAAATAGCAGGGATCTGCAAACTAAGAGGGAAAAAAAAGAAGAGTCAGTGAAATGAAACATTAGAAACGCAAAACAATATGCAATTAATAATACCTGTCTCAGAGGCAGGTTTGTTATAAAGTGGAAATCACAAAAGAACAAATGATCAAAGAAGATGCTGAAGTCCTCAAACCCATTACTCACACGCATCACGAAGTGTAAAACAAACGGTGATTAGATTACAGAGAGATGCTCTACCTTCGGATATTTTTAAGCTTTTGGCTCTGTTGGGTAAACAGTTTCCAAGTGGATATGAATTTACTTGAACCTGGTATGTCTGAGTTTATTGGCCAGACACAGCTTTTCAGATACGACTTGAATAAATCACTGCCTTATATCATGCAGGCGTCCGGCCCAGGAATGCTCACATGGTTGTGGGGTCAAGAGCAAGACCCGGACTAGGAGTCAGGAAGCAGAGGCCCGGGCTGCCGGAGCAATTTGGGACAGGTCGATTTAGGACTAGGAGGCCCGGTTTCCTTATCGACAAAACCTGAGTCTCAGTTCTTTACCTGTGTGCTTCACAAGGTTGCTGAGAAGGTATCAAATGCAATGATACGCACACACACTCACACCTATGCTCACACGCATAGACACACACACACGTGAAAGCACTTTAGAACCGTTTTTTTTTTTTTTTTTACACTACTCCTGTCAACAAAGGGAATCTTACTGAGGCCTCTGAGCCGTGGTGCTTGGGCAGGAGGCCTCTCCGCAGGGGAAGGAGTAGCAAGTGGAGGGGACAGCACACTGCAGTTGATCAAAATGAAAACAAATATAATAAAGTCTAATATTTAGGGTAAGTACTGCTATTGTCCTCGCTATTCAAATGGCATCATGATGCTGTCATGTCCAGTGATGTCACTTGCCTCCAGGCAAGCAGGGAGAAAGGAGTGGGTCTGCATCTACTTTAGGTTTTGGGACTCCAAACCACTGCAGGCAGGTAGCCACTGTTCTAAAACATCGGGAAAGGAAGAAGAGAGCGAAGGTGGACTCCCTAATGTGAGATGTGGTGATCTCTGTAACCCTGAGCATGCATGTAATATGATTTTCCTTAGAATACAATTCCCGGGAGACCCTTGGTAAAGAGTAACGCAAAGACTGGTCTTCTGTAGGTAGTGAGTGTTCTGATCATTTAAAAATCATCATCAGCATGTGTCCTCTGGGCTTGAGTTCTTCTCTTGAATAAAAACTGCTAAAGTAATGGTGGAAATGAAGCTCAAGTTTTAGGTGCAGCCATTTGGGAGCAATTCATACTTTGTTTCGTAGCCAGAGATCTCAACAATAGATATCACTGGTCATAAAAAGAATGAAGAGAAGGTTGGAACAGCGCAAATCCTTCAGTACAGTCTAAACATGGTTTATCAACCTCAGAACTATTGACATTTTGGGTGGGGAAAACTCTTTGTGGGGGGCTGTCCTGTGCATTGTGGGATGCTCAGCAGTGGCCCTGTCCTCTGCCCACACGATACCAAGAGAAAACAGTCTTTTCCCCCAAGTTGTGACAACCAAGAAATGTCTTCAGACATTGTTGAATGTCCCCTAGCACACAAAATTGCGCCTGTTTTAGAACTATTGCCCTAAAAACATCTCAAAAAACCATGGATTACTAGTAACCTAGGGATACATGAATAGCAGTTGACAGAACCCAAATCTTGTATGCAGATTCTATACTAGCAAAGGGTCAATAGCATATTAAACTATTTTTAAAGCAATTTTCAAATTTGAATATGCTTCAGATAGTAATGTGTTTTTGAAATTGATGAGATTGTTGCCTTCTTATTAATAAACTACTTTCTATTTTAATCAATAAGCAGGGCCATCCACTTATTCTGTTACTCTCTTTTTAATTCTACTTGCTTTATTCCAAATAAGATTCTGAAAATAGTGTGTCAAGAAATAAAGTAGGGCCAGCCCTGGTGGCCTAGTGGTTAAGTTCGGTGCACTCTGCTTTGGTGGCCCAGGTTCGGTTCCCTGGGTGTGGACCTACACCACTCATCTGTTAGTGGCCATGCTGTGGTGGTGGCTCACATACAAAAAGAGGAAGATAGGCAGTGGATGTTAGCTCAGGGAAAATCTTCTTCAGTAAAAAAGAAAGAAAGAAAGAGAGAGAAAGAAAGACTATATAATATCAAACACATTAAAGTAGTTGAAGTTTTTCTTCAAACTTTATGTATTTGAGATGTTTTTATCACCATGCTAGCAAGATGCCTTAAAAAAGAAACAAATAAAACAATGGGTTTTCAGTCTTCACATAGTAATATATCTAATACATGTATGTTTGTGTCATGGTTAATTTTATATGTCACCTTGACTGGGCCAAGGGATGCCCAGACGGCTGGTTAAACATTATTTCTGGGTATGTCGGTGAGGGTGTTTCCAGAGACATGATTACTTGAAGTGGTGAACTGAGTAAAGCAGACCACCCTCACCAAAGTGGGTGGGCACCATCCAATCCACTGAGGGACTGAACAGGACAAGAAGGTGGAGGGAGGTTGGATTCACTCTGCCTAACTGCTTGGCTGAGCCATGGATCTTCTCCTGCCCTCAGCACTCCGGGGTCTCAGGCTTTCAGACCCAGACTGCAATATACGTCGTTTCACTGCTCTCAGGCCTTGGAACAGCACCACTGGCTTTCCAGGTCTCTGGCTTAGAGATGGCAGTTGGTGGGACTTCTCAGCCTCCATAATCACACAGGCCAATACCATATAATAAGTCTCTTCTTATATATATGTATATTTAGATGTGTGTGTGTGTATATATATACATAAATATGTATGTATGTATCTTCTTTTGGTTCTCTTTCTTTGAGAATCCTAATATAGCATGTATGCATGTATGTATCGTGGGTTGAATATTGTCCCTAAAAAATTCATGTCCACTTTAAACGTCACAACGTGATCTTATCTGAAAATAGAGTCTTTGCAGATGTAATTAAGTTAAGGATCTGAAGACAAAACCACCCTGGATTTAGGGTGGGTCTTAAGTCCAATGACTGGTGCCTTTATAAGAAGAAGAGAGGACACAGAGAGACAGGCAGAAGGCCATGTGAAGGTGGAAACAAAGATTGGAGTGATGTGCCTATTACCCAAGGAATGCCGAGAACCTCTTGCAGCCACTGGAAGCTGGAAAGAGACATGGAATAAATTCTCCCTCAGGGCCTCCAAAGGGAACCATCCCTGTGGACATCTTGTTTTTGGATTTCTGGCCTTGTAAACTGTGAAGGAATAAATTTCTGTTCTTTTAAGCCACCCACTTTGTGCTAATTTGTTACAGCAGCCCTAGCAAGTGTGCATATATTGGGTTGGGTCATTGTCTTTGTTAGTTGGGGCTGCTATAACAGAACACCATAGACTGGGAGGCTTTAACAACAGAAATTTATTTCTCACAGTTCTGGAGGCTGGAAGTCCAAGATCAAGGTGCCAGCAGATTGGGTGTCAAGTGAGGCCTCCTGGTTTATCTTCTCATCACGTCCTCACATGACAGAGAGAGAGACAGATCATCTCTCTGTGTCTCTTTTTATAAGGACACTAATCTCATTTATGAAGGCTCCACCCTCATGACCTAACCACATCCCAAAGGCCCCACCTCCAGATGCCATCACATTTGGGATGTAGGCTTCAACATGTGAACTCTGAGGGGACACAACCAGCAAAAACGTCCATTACAGTCATATTCCCAAGGATACCTGAGAAGTCCATTGATTTCTTACATTCTTGATCAGAATAGTGTGAATTTTTATTTTGGCTAATCCATCTCTGACCAGAGTGTAGAGAAATATTCTGCACAGGGAAGGGATAGAATATTATTTTAAGAATTAGGAAATATGGAAATGTCTTCTAAACATGTAGCATGCCCTGGTTGTTTTTGGCAATTGTGCTAATACCTGTTGGCTGCCATAGGACTGTAACATGTTTGCATTGAAGATGCTATAGACAAATCATGTTGGGTAAGAGTTGTTTCTGACCTCCAGGGGTTGACTCACTAGTTCAGTAGATTCAGCTAACATGGTGAGGAGCAGGTAATCACCAAGCCTTGTGTGAAGTGTTCTGCTCCAGAAGTGCCAGAAGAGTCGAGGGAAGTCTACTTCACTGAGTTATAATATCTAGGAAAGATTTGTTCCAAAAGGAAGAAAGATGAGCATTTGAAGCCATGTAATTGAAGGATAGACAGAAGACTGACCAAACAAAAGTAGCCAGTGCCTAATGGAGAAGACCATGACAGAGCGGCTGGACTCATAGTCAATGAAGAGGCAGCAGAGTCCTGCATGAAACTAGGGGTCTTTGGGGTCAGGTAGGGCTGCATTCAGATCCTGTTTCTGAACCTTCCTTGCTCTCGGCAGGTAATAGGAAATCATTAAGCCTCGGGTTTCACATCTGTAGAAAAGCATGCTTGGTGGCCTTCTTCTTTGACTTAGCACATGGTGGGCACTCACACTGGAAGAGTCAAGGATGTTTGGGGTAGCTCCAGCCACTTAACGATCCTCTCATTTTGCAAATGAGGAAAATAAATCTGGAAAAACAATTGTCATGAAATTCAGTTTGCAATCTGTTCAACCACCGTCTTTAAATTGATTTCTTAAAAGGCCCAGATGTGCGATGTGTGGTAAGCTTTTCTCTAGCAACACCAAGCTGACTTTGCATCAGAAAGAACCTTTATGAAACTCACAGGCCAGCTGTCTGTCTTTTGAGGGACTCAATTTTGGTTAAGAGAATTGGGGAAAAATGTCACAAGTTTTCAATTTATAATGTTCTCCCTTTTAAAGTACTTGTGATCTTTAGAAAATGGACTTTAATGTTTATGTGTTTATCCTTTTGACATTTGGCAGTAAACACTAGTTGAAATAATGAAATTTGAAATTATAATTCATTGCCATATTCTAATGTCCAGATATTGAAAGAAAATTCTAAAAGGATAAATAAAAAGTAAAACTAATAAAAAATTGAAATAAATAAAAGGTCTTTTGTTGCCCTGCTTCCTATTGATATTGAAGAGAGCTCAGCTACAAAATAGAATCACCTTAATGTTTTTTAGGTATGTATGTGTTTATTGTTAAAGCTTAGACTTCAATGGATCTACAGAAAACCCAGCCAACATTTTAAAACATGACAACTATAGTGCAAACATCAAAATACAGTGGGTCAAATTAGATTAAATAGCACTATCCAACTCTTTTGTCAATAAAAATACATTCCAAAATCTGTGCTATCTAGTAAAAAAAAAAAAAGATCAAGCAATTTCAATGTTGTAGTGAAGAAAAAGTTTTCAAATAAGAGGCTCCAGGTATCTTTGAAAAGAGATTTAAAAAAAAAAAGCATGAGTTGCTTATTTTTAGTGCAAAGTTTATTTTTGATGAGCAAACTTGTCTTGAATACCAAAGGAAAGTCTGTCAAAGAAGCTGAAATGCTGTTGAAATCCACAAAGGGAAAATCCAAGCTGATTTCTTTCCTCTTTTCCTCTATTAAAAAAATAACATTTTCTTAACTAGCTTATTTTTTTGGCACACAAAGAACACTCTTGGTTTCTTTTCTTTTCGTTTTGTTAGTTAGTTGACAGAACCTCCAGGTAAAAGAAATGTTTTTAATAAAATATATTCCCTCACCTAGGGTGGAGTAGAGGTAGCTGAGCAAGAAAAAAGATGTTAGCGCTGTCTCCTCTGAGACATATAAGATGTTCACTTTAATCTATTTGATTGTCCCTGAATTGCTGATTGCTGCTTTTTTCTCTCCCAGGCACAAAAGGGAGGCTTAATATATTTATATATGTACAAACGCAGAATATACAGCCTGTATTAGGCATGCTCATTTGCTGTCTTTTTCACCTCTCTCTGTTTCTGCCTTTCTTCTCACTGTGAGCTGAAAAATGGAAGCAATTTGCTAGAGCCATTCCTAAAGTTCTCTTACTCGGCATCCTGAGTTTTATAATTGCTGTGATATTTCACCCACGCCAGCTGAGATGAGTGAAAACTGTTAGTGGGCTACAGTGGGGGTACTGATATGCTGATATGTCACAGGCAGCAACCTATAAATATTTGTGTCGCATTTCTCTTCGCACACAGAGATGCTACTCCAGTGGCCATGCAGGGGTTCGTGAGTTTGATTACATGATCCTCTATTTCCTCTGGGAGCTGAGACATTAGTGGTCATTGTTGAAATTGCCCTTGAGACAAAGCAAGCATCTTGGGTAATAACACTTCATCACCTCTACCGCTCTGTACAGAAATCCACGCTGTATGGAAAGATACTTGGCCCCTGTTATAAAAATTAAGCATCCAAATAAACCATCAATTTTAGAATAACAAGTTGATCTGTGGTTTTTAGAAACGTCATAGTTAAAGCCCCATCTCCAAGCAATGTCTGAATTGGTTGTTAGATCAGAATTCCGTGGTCTCTCTAACACTTGCCTAGACTCATGGTCATTCAACAGCTCTCATTACATGCCTTTCCCCAAGACAGATTTATTTTCTTCTAACTTCCAGATGGATGACTCTCTTCACTGTTTAATTAATACATTGACAACTTCCCTCGATTGTGTTTTACTTCATAGATCAATCACTGCCCCACTGCCACTCTATTATATGCAAATGCATTTAATCAAAAAGATTGGATTACCTCTCCATCATTTAGAGTGTTGATCACATGAAAGCTGGAATCAAAGGCAACAGAGCATGCAATGTGCTTTTATCAGCCTCTACCTGAAATCATCCCCCAAATCTCACTTTCTGGCTCGTGGCATCTTGTTATACCTTGTGTCTCTAGGACTCAAGAAAGCTCTGGATGCATTCGTCCATTGTTGTATGTTGCATATTCTTTGGTCAGATAATGATGAACTGATAGTCGTTATAAAACCATGAAGCCCTAGGTTCACCTGCACTCTCAAGTCACTTGCACTAGTTCGATGTCAGATAGTTTCATTCGTTCATCCTGTTCTTGACAGGTTGGGATAAAGAGGACAAGGCAGAGATGAATGAGATATGGCTCCTGCTTCACGGAGCTCAGAGGCTGAGAGAGGACAAGTAAATAGAACCCCTATGCTGCTGGCTTGTTGAAGAGCAAGCTCCTCGGTTCTGCTAGGAGCTCCTTGGGTACCACTAAGCTTGAGGAAACACTGAAGTGCTCCCATCCCACGTGTGTTCTCACAGCATCTTCCCTACCTGGTCTCTGGGCTGCAGACTGCATGCTCAGGGCTCAGGTGTGAGCGAAAGCCCTGACGCAACAGACCTTAATAAAATGAGGACATTCATTTCTGCTTCCCTCACCTGGGGGATTTAGGTGTGGTCATCTGTGCAACAAACAAAAAGGCAAAAAGAACAGCTTACACATGCAGGTGTCCTGCAGGGAAAATCTATGCATTATTGCACTTCAGACTATGCTCAGGTATGTAATAAATTTATAATAATACGAATAAAAGATTTGAAACTTTTATATATATATTTGATCTTTATGACATTAAAATATTGGTTCTTTGACATTTTTATAATCTGATTGGGATAAAAAATATTATTTGAAAAGAATATTTTCTGTGTTTCACATTTATATAATATTATAGACAAAATAAGCTTCATATACATAAGTAAAAATATTTATAATGTATAGCACATATTATCTCATTTGCCAAAGTTCTCTCTTTATATTGGTTTAAACTAGGTTTTATTCACTTTAGGTTTTTGCAATCATATTTTCTATTTATTTGTTTTTAGTTTCATTTTACAGATAAATTAAGCTTTGGAATGAACTTCTATATCTACTCTTGCATTTCTCGGTTTGTAGTTAATAAAACAGAGAACATTTCCGAAACAAAGCAAAAAGATTACATGACTTACGTAAAGTGGTGGGATACATTCATGAATGGAGATTACATTGATGGATTTTAGTGTATAATAGAATGCGCAAGGGCTGTGAAGTACAACGAATCCTATCCGAAGTTTGTCTGTTTCCTAGCTGTGTGACCTAAGGATCTTGACTAATCCCTCTGATTTTCAGTTTCTTCATTCTTAGGAGGTATGGTAATGCTGACTTCATAGATTTATTGGGAGGATTAAATTAGGTATTATAGATAAAAGGCCTGCAGTAGAAACATAGTAAATGGCACGTGTCCCTTAGAGAGAGGAGACTCAAACGGCATATTAAAATCAGTATAGAGACAGGGGAACATCATTTTGAAAGCTTTTGTCAAGAACAGTCTGAAACATTAGCTCTTTCTAGGATGACATCCTAGCAGAGCACTGAGAACACATTGCCCAAACAGGGAAATCTTCTGATCCAGAAACTTTCCAACTTAATTATTTTTAATTTCTGTAATACTCCCTTTATTTAGAGAAAAAGGTCTATTTAGAAAAAGAGAAAGAGAAAGAAAGAAAGAAGAACCATGGGAAGATAAAGACAATGATAATCATCATAAGATAAATAACATAAAAATATGAAGGTAAAAATCAGAGTTTTAAAGATGAGAAAGCAAATATGTTAATTCTATGAATTGGTTGAATGCAACTTTTTGACTTGAAGCCACCGACAGCCAAAGCAAAAAGGAAAATTAAGTGTTTCACAACGTGCCCTACCAGAAAGGGAGATACCCTAGAGAAAGAATTATTGTAAAACTGGCAATATACACAGCACCTCGCGGGTCTCAGCCTCTGTGCTCCCTCGGGTTGTCCCCCAGGAGCAAGCCCCGCCCTTAGCGGTTTTTCTCCGGTTTAAGCACGAATCCTTGTCAAGACTGAGCTCCGGCCTTCCTTCACCAGGCTTCTGCTCCCGAGGTGCTATAGTGTTACTGCACACCATGTCCGCTTGCACTAAGTGTACACTCGCCTGTCTGCTATCGCTTTATTTGTGGTAAACTCTCCTTTCCTCGCCCTGGTTGAACTGGGGGCTCCATGAGTGCTCCAAGATTCCGGATCACCAATCTGTGAAACTCAAAGATCTGATATTGAATCTTGGCTATGCCAACAGCTCTCTGTGAGATTTAGGGGACTTTACTTCAGCTCTTGGAGCTTTGATTCGCTCGTCTATAAATTGGGGATTGGGATGCCTACAGAGCAGGGCTGTATGAGGAGTAGAGATGACGTAGGTAAAGACTAATCCGTGTTTGCGGCCTAGTAGGCAAAGAAAAATTATTGAAAGATTGAATAAAGCAATGAAAGCACGAATTAAACAGAACCAACAACAAAAAACAGCAACAGACAAAAACAGGGACTTATTAAATGGTAACTACTATTATTGCTGATTAGCTGAGTACAGACTGTCTACTCTTTGGCCCAGAATGAATAACAAATGTTGCTTACGGGCTTGGAATTAGAAAATTGGAAATATACGAAATGGGAAGGATCATCATCCTTAGAAAGTGGGCCACACTTCTGAATCCTTCTTAGATCTAACTTTGAAACATGCTGGACATAAACACACACATTTCTCTGATGAGTTATGTGCTTATTCCTTGTACGGCATTCTTTGCAAATCTACCTCCAACCCTTGTCTATGACAGTTAAGGAGGGATTAGGGTTGGCATGGTAGTGTGATTTGGGAAGAAGGAAGACAATGGAGAAGAGGTGGATTCGATTCAAAATGGAATCTGTATTGGATGATGGATTGAAAGAGACAGGAATTGGAAATGGACAGTGTTATGACAGACAGGTTCTCTGGCAAATGTCATCTTTTTTATAGCTTTTATTTTTATTTCAAGGTTTTCCTTCCAGCAGTGTCTCTATGAGGAAAGAACTGTCACCAGTTTCTTTGCTTTGGCTCAAAGTTAGGATAACACAAATGTCTATTAATAAAACATTACTCTGAAAGAGGAGGAGTCCTTTGGAGGAGAAACATTTTCACTGGCACCACTTTGATGCTGACCTACTGACTGGTATTTCCCAGGATAGTGCTTTATTTTAAAAAAGATCTTTCTTTTTCCTTCCAAAACTGAAATATCTTAATAGTTCTTGTTGATTTTTGTAAGTAATATATTCTCATAAAAAAACTATAAACAATTCAGAAGCCTATATAATAGTAAGTGAAATAGTAAGTGAAAGGTAATATTGCTAATAATTTGAGTTATATTTTTTCCTGCTTTTTACACACATATTTATTATTGTAGTAGAATCATATCATATATATGGTTATAGGACCAGAAGTTTTTGCTTCCTGTATTGCAGGCATCTTTCCATGTCCATCCACATAGATATACCTTATTCTTTCTGCTGGCTTCATAGTGTTCCACCATATAAATTTATTATAATTATTTAACCAATTCCCATTGGTGGGCATTTTGGGAGTTTCTTCATTTTAGTATTGTGGTAGTTTCCCAGAGCTGCCGGAACAAAGTACGCAAACTGGGTGGCTTCAAACAGCAGAAATGTATTCTCTAACAGTTCTGGAGGCGAGAGTCCAAGATCAAGGCGTTGGCAGAGCTGTGCTCCCTCCGAAGGCTCTGGGAGAGGATCGTTCCTGCCTCTTCCCGCTTCTGGTGGCTGCAGAATTCCTGGTGCTCCTTGGCTTGCAGATGCGTCACTCCAGTCTCTGTCTCCATCTTCCCACAGCCTTCTCCTTGTGTCTCTGTCTCCGTATTTCTTCTCCTTTTCTTAGAAGGACATCAGTCATGTTGGATTAAGGGCCCACCCTACTCTAGTATGACCTCATCTTGTCTCATTGCATCTGCAATGACCCTGTTTCCAATTAAGGTCACATTCTGAGGTTCTGGGAAGGACATGAATGGGGGGAGTACTGGGGTGCACTCTTCATCCCAATGCAAGTATTACAAATAAAACTTCATAGAATAGATAATATACAAACTCATCTGATTAATTCCTAAAAATGGAATTGATAAATTGAAGTACATAACATTTTCAAGGCTTGTAATGCTTATTTCCAGATTTTTTTCTCCTGAAAGGTTACATTTCCACAGAGCTGTGTGCCTGGTTTTCCACATGCTTGTCTACACTGGGTAGTGTTATGTTTGCTAAACTACTAGGTAAAAAAAGAAAAGATATTTCATTGTTTTATTTTGAATTCTCTTGATTTAGTAGATTGAACATTAAAACAAAACGAAACAGATTTGTGGTAATTTGTAGTCTTTTACAACTTAACTATTTTGATTCTTCACCATTATTCTATTGTGGTATTCATCTTTTTCTAAATATTTTTAAAATCCCTTTTTATATATTAAAAATATTAAACCTGTATCTGTCTTCTATGTGGCAAAAATATTTCCTGTTTGTTGTTATTGTTGCTGTTTGTTTTTATAGTTTTTAATGACTTTATTTTTGCCCCACAGAGTTTTTTATATTTTGTCAAGTCAGATATGTCAGTGTTTTCCTCATGGCTCCCTTTCCCTAAAATTTTAAGACCTCCCTCATCACAAGATTTTATACGAGATTTTCTGGATTTTGTTGGTAAAAACATTCAGCTCCTTTCAGGCTGTGCTTTACCCACCTTGTTTTGACTTCTGGGATGTTCCACACTGATTGAGCCTTCTTCTTTTTAATCCCAGATACCTTGTGTATCTTAGAAAGTCTTCAAAATTTCTGCCCCATCTGTACTCTGTTTTCAGGGTGTACAGATTTTTTCTTTCTTTCTTTCTTAAGTTTCTGTGTCTTCTGTCATTGCCGTGGGATTTGGGGAAAGATTTTGGCCTTGCCACAGGCTCAGTTTGCCGTCTGGTAGACAGAGGCCAGTCCTCTTTAAATAATGTTTAAAAAGCTGTTTACTAGGAAGTGGACACATATGGGAGTTGTAATTTTATGTACTCCAAAGGAATTAAATAAATTCATTTCTTTCCATTTGTAGTTTTGGAATGGCTTAATGAGGCCTTACAAATCTGGACTCTAAAAATACAACTTAATAAACAAATGCTTAGAAGTTGAAGGCAATATTACAGGTTTTCAGTTGGGAAATATAAGCTTTCATTTAGTGCTTAAAATAAGAGTTGGTTTTTCATGAAGTATGCTAGTTCCCTGTCTACTCCAGCCTCTACGAGAAGTAGTTAACTGCCTACCAAAATGCTACTGTCATGTGCTTTCAATGTTAACCGGCTTAGCCACTGCGCAGCTCAAAGTCAGAGGGTTTATAGACTAAGCTAAGCAATTTCTGCGTTTACTTTCATTGCAAATCCGATTATGTCATACCCTGCTTCACCCTTCAGTGGCCTCCGGCTGCTGTTAGGCTAAAGTATGAATACCTGGACTTGGCCTGCGAGAGCCCCCTGGTTCTCAAAACTCCCACTCACTGACCTTTCAGTTCTCCTGACTTCTTCTGCTTCAACACCTTCAAGCATGTGGTTCTCTACACTTGGAAGGCTTTTCTCCTCAGTACTGACTTTCATCTAGACAACTCCTACACATCCTTTACGTGTTAGGGAACTTTCCCAGGGGACTCCTTCAGGGAAATCTTGCCGGATGCTTTCAGACTACGTCAGGTAGTTCGTTGCTCACCATTATGCATTTTCCTCCATAGCTTTTATCAAAGATGTGAAGAAAAGATTTGAATACCAGCATACGAGCTCCATGGGAGCAAAAAACATTCAATACTATAGTTTTAGTCTCTTGAAAAAACACCTAGCAGGTCATGGAAATTAATTAAACATTTTTTGAATGAATGAGAGTAATCTAAGTGGTTGAGAGAGGATAGCTGTCCCTCCCTTGTGTGTGTATTGCATTTGAGAGTGGAGGAGGTGAGTACACTAACACCGAATCTCAGTTAGCCAACCAGGCCTTCTGTCTGGTTCAGCAGTCATCAGGAAATCTGCTTTTCTCCAAACTCAAAGCACTCTCCTCTCCAAGAAGACTTGCACTGGAATATTCCATATGTCCCAACACACAATAATAAAAATAAACAATATGAAGTTGATATTTTTCCTCAACATCCATGCTGTTGTTTTCTCCGTGGATACATCTTTACTTTGGTATAAGGAACGTATTTAAAACACTTTAAAAAAATTTTGTAATGTTTTCTTTAAAAAGCCTTCAAACTGGTAGATGGCACATCTGGGAGATCCTCCTGCTTGGATTCCTTCCGTCTGTGCCCTGTAACATTGCACATGGCCACACTTCTTTCTGTGTAAATGTGAACAGTTCACAAGGTAAGCAGGAAAAAAAAATCAAATATCACAACTATTATGAGTGACTTAGTCTTCCATAAAGAATTGACTGGTAATGTGGATTGACTACACAAAAAGGAGCTGTCTTTACATCTGAGCAAGTATCATATATATCATTATAAGGCAACTTTTGAAATTTTCCCAACTAGTTTTTGTTCTCTCTCTACTTTTAAAAAAATAGGATGTCATGGCCTTTGAAATGATAATTCAGTGGTGTGCTGGAGTCTGCTCAGACCTGCTCAAGAGCTAACTGCTAAATTTTTAGAAATTTTGAGCAACTGTTGACGTCTCATTGGTAGCTCCACATCTGCCCTGACGGGAACATCTCACCATGAACACAGGCAAATGCTGCAGATCAGGTCCACTGGACCTCCTCTGGAGAGCCCGGTAGTCAGCGTTTACCAGCACAGCGTTGAATGATGTATGAAAAGCCTCCCCTCTTCAGAGGTATACACGCTTTTCCATGTTATATTCCCAGAGGGCCACATCAGTGCGTGCATAGGTTCTTTGTCCCAAATTCTCCTGTTCTATCTAAGTTTGCATCTCCACTGCTCTTCAATTTCTGGCAATCTGGGAATCTAAGTTACTTCTTGACCATGTATCTTTAATACTCTGATTCTTATTAAAAGTGAGTAAAGAAACCTGGGGAAGCTTCAGAAGATCCTTGGAGCTACATGGCTTGGGTCTTAATCCTGGTCCTGGCACTTCCCAGGTGTATGGCCTGGAGCAAGGTACCTAACCTCTTCTTGCCTCAGTTTCCTCATCTGTAAAACAAGGATAATATTCCTTATCTTTTTGGGCTTTGCAAGGATTGGATGAAATTATATATATATATGATTATATGTATATATGAGTTAGAATAGTGTCTAGCACATAGTGATCAATAAAATTAATTATCAAGCTTTTGAAATAATGTTAGACCTACAGAAAAGCTGCAAAAATAGTATAGAGTCTTTGTGTATCTTTCAATCAGCTTTTCCTGATGCTAACAGCTTACATAACCGTGGCACATTTATTGAAACCAGGAAATGAACGTTGATACATTGCTATTAACTAATCTAGAGACCTGTGTCAAGTCTTGGCAGTTTCCGCACTAAGGTTCTTTTTGTGCTCCATGAGCCCACCACGTTGCATCTCTTGTCACGTCTCCTTAGTCTCCTCTGCTGTGTTACACAGAAAGGCTTAGAGAAAGACTGACTAACTCTGACTTCACCAAGAGGGAGCACAAGAGTTGGATTAAACACAAAGTGAGGGAGGGCAGAGGCTCTCTCCCGTATGTGGAAAAGTGAATTTCCTCTGGCCTGCGAACACATGTCTATAAAGGTCTAGATATTAGTGTGCTGAGCTGTTGATCAGAGATGGGGTCAGAGATGTTGGTGCCTGGAAATCTTAGTTGAGCTGCACCGTACTTCAGAAACAGCCAAGGAAAGAATGCTTTGCTGGCCACAGTTGCTAGCAAGAGATTCTCCAGCTGAATGGAATGTCAGCCTCTAGGCGTGAAGGAGAGTGCTTATGTCCTTTCTTCCTTGGGGAGGTGTGTTTGCTGTGCTGCCTCCCAGTCAGTGGGTGAGTTGCCCCCTTTCGGCATTCCATGGCTGTGCAAATCTGCTTGTTAACTAAGCTCTTTGATTCCTTGAGCACAAATGACAGAACTAAAGTCACCAATGAAAGCTTCAGTGAATGTTTCGTAAAATTCATGTGTGACTATCTACATGGGATAATGATGTGAGCATTTGTGGCAACAGAGTATCTAGCATATATTATTGAGGAGAAAAAAAATAATCATTTATGTATCTATTTTTTCTATATAATTTCTTTTCGATGCAACCTAAATCCATCAGACTCTACTTCAGCTTTCTGCTTCACTTGCCAATAAACCAAGATGGCATCAATTCAGTCAGGGGCCCTGTGGTTTCCTATTCCAATGGTTTGATGATTTCCATTGTCTTCTCCCCCTGCAATTAGATAAGTAAAAAACACTCCCATTTAAATGCTGGTGGACAGATTCATACATATTAGCTTCTGGACACCACAATAATTAAGACACCATCTGTGTGTCTGTGTGATTCGTACACAGAAAACACTAGAATTATCAGTTCCTCTTTTTAACAGAAAAAGTGGATTAAACACATTCATGCCAAAACTAAACTTCAATGTCCAAAACGAACAAAATGTTTTGGTAAAATATGAGCTGTCCCATGTCCAGTTCAATTTGAACTCATCGTACACATTTTACTTTTTCAAGGTTGGGAGAAGGGTCTATTTACCGTTGGGATATCTTTAACATCAAGGTCCTGGCCGAAGTGGTATAAGTGAAGTGTTTCACGGAAGCACAGGATACCAGGAGAAAGGCTTTCACATCACATTGGTCTTCCAGCCTAGGGCTTCAAGCCAATACTGAAATGGAAGGGTTGGTGTATTTTGCAGCAGACAAAGTTTTCAGCACAAAAGGAACTAAGGAACAATTTTCATTCTCTTTATTACAGATACACAAAGACTTACATGCACACATACACACCCACATACACATCACACATGAATCACACAGAAGACCAGAGTGAGGACAGAACAGGTAAAACAAGAATTTCCTAGCTTCAGTACATTCTTATGTATAAGATTTCCAGCCAAATTCTGCAGCTCTGAACGAGTTAGAATGTTTGGAGAAATTTCCAAGACACATGTAAACTTGAGATCTTTCATTCGGTCGCTACCTCCAAATGCACAGGTCTCTCCCCATCGCTAATCAGAACAAGGATTCCTTTTTGTTCCGCAATCTTCCCATTACAAGCTAGCCAATTAAAAGTGAAAAATTGTGCTTCAACTCTGAAAAGGTTCCAGTCTAAAGGAGATAAACTGGAACGAAAGGCCCTCTTTGTTCATTTTCCTTTCTCCGGGAAAGGTACCTTTAACGGTTGCAAGAATATAGCATGCAATTATTCTAAAAGGATATGCTTTGAGATTTTTAATTCATTTTAATCTTCCTTGTATTATGAAAGCTATACTTCTTTTTAAGGCTTTCAGACAACCAGCTTAATTTTCATATTGATTCATTCCAGGACAAAACAAAACTTTGTATAAACTGAATGGAAAATGACTCTTTTGTGGTGAAGAATATGTGCTTGCATTTAATTATAACGCGTGGAAGTGTTCCTTCCCAATTAAACATTTAAATGAAGAGGGAGTATAAATAGAAATGTTTAAAAGCGAGTGAGCACGACATAGTTCATCCATCCCAAGATGAAGGTCCTCATCAGTTCTTCGTTTTTACCGTACCCAAAGCTGATGTGATTGTCCGGGTTTTCAAAGTGTGTCTGCACATTTTAGGGGAAAATTTTTCAGTGCATATGATGATTACTAAATTAGCAATATTCTTCACTTGTATAGACTTATCAAGGAGGGGCTTCAAAGTGCTTCATTACCTAATTAAACCTCACAACAGGCTACAATTTTATTAATACATAAAGTGAGGTACTGTGCAGTTGCATGTCTGTCTTTATTGTATGAGATAAAAAAGGGATGAGAATATAAATTCGAGTTTAGAAATAGAACACACTTTCACCACTGGACCATCCAGACTACTACAATCTCAGGAAATGTATATTTCTGTTTATTAGGTCATTTGGGTAAAATATAAAAGTCTGTTTACATAGAGATACTCAGTTTTCACATTTATAGAGTAAAAAATTGCCTTATCCTATGGAGTCATTTTGTAGATTATGTACTATGAAACCTTATTTTTCCTCTTTCTTTCTCTTCTCCTTCTAAGTTTATTCCCAACCACACCTTCTTGAGCCAGAGAGAGTGATACTCTGCTTCTGGTTATCAGAGTGATTTTTTGCTTTGCTCTAGGAGAGGACATGAAAATTTTTTTATTTTCTTTAATACAAAGTTATTTAGAACAAGAAATCCTGTGAGAGATTGTGTTATCCCAGCACACGATTTCATGCCTATCCTTTGATTTTGTAGAACTTAGTAGGGTACCATGCACGCAGTAGGTGTTGAATAGATATTTACTGAAAGAAACAAAAAGCCCTTTCCAGAAGCATTTAGTGGATGTGGAAGAATTTGTGACACATCAAACAGAGGATCATTATTCATTACACCTCACACTGTACATGGCTGAGAATTTGGAAAATCCTCAGTAGAATGGTTATATGGAAATACAGGGTGCAGGAACATGCCGAGAACCTGTGGACTTTAAACAAATAGACAGTTATTTCTCCAGTAAAAATGGGTTTATTCACGACCAGCAAAGAATTGCAATTTGGGGCCACAACCACGGGGAACTGCAAGTCCCCAGCAACCCAGCAACAAGGGGAGGAGAAACTCTTTTATAGAGGGAAAGAGAAGTTGTGAGGGCTATTGTAAGCAAAGATCCCATTGGAGGAGACTGGGAGTTCAAAGTGTAGTGGCATTTCATTGGCTGAGTTGTGACAGTCTCTCATTGGCTGAGCTGTTGCTGGCAAGAAGAGGAAGTCTTTCTTCTTCCTGTTGGGCTTTGCAGTCGTCACAGGGCATGAGAGCTCCTCCTTCTGGGCTCCTGCCTCCATTTTAAATGAGGTTTCTGTTTACTTATTTTCACAAACCAACAGAACACAATAAAGTCCAGAAAGATTGTATGTATGTATGAGAACTGAGTGCATGTATCTGTTAGCCTCTGTTGTTTAATAAAACCTCAGTGGTTTAAAATAATAAGCATTTGTTATTGTTCATGAATCTATAGGCAGCTGGGCACTTCTGGGCTGGGCTCTCCTGCGTGTTTGAGAGTTAGCTGGCTCTAAATAATCTACACTGTGGAATGTGGGCTCTTTTCTGCATGGTCTCTTAGCCTCTAACAGGCTAATCCAGGGGTTGGGGAAGAGAGAGAGAGAGCAGAAGCATGCATGGTCTCTGGAGACTGGCACACCATCACTTCAGCCACGCTCCTCTGGCCAAAGCAACAAGGTGGGCCCAGGTGAAAGGTGGAAAGAGTTCAGCTCTTGGCAGTAGGTGAAGGACCTGGATGCACGTGGGCCGTTAATTGGCGGCATGGATGCAATCACTCTACCACAGCAAATGACTGTCCAATGGGCATTTCCAGTCAGTGCAGAGAGAACAGTATATCCAGTGAGAGGAAACAACTAAACATCTGGACCTAAATTAATAAAACTATAAAGATAACAGAAAAAAGAGAATATTATCTTTATAAACGAGAGGGAGAAGCCTTCTTAAGAAAGGTACAAACCTTAGAATTTACACTGGAGAAGATAAACAGAGTTGTTACATAGAAAATCAAAGCTTCTATAAAAAATATATGACAACGTAAAAAAGTTAAACGATAAACTTCAAAATTGGCAAAAAATGCAGATATATCCATAAAATTAATATCTTTGATATTTCAACTACTCCTACAAATCAATATTTTTTAAAAAAACTACCAACACTATAGAAAAATTTCTAAGGGAAATGAAAAGACAATATGTTGAAGAAACATAAATTGCCAATTAACACATGAAAAGAGAAATGATAATTAAAACAATAATGAGACTCAAAATTTTTAACCATTGCATTGCTAACATTTACATATTGCCAGAGTTTGCACGATAGTCATTCATACATGATTGGTGGAAGTGTAAATTGAAACTTTCATCTGTAACTCATATAAATACAGGAATATTACTTTATTAATTACTGGAATCATACTCAATTAAATCTTATTCTTTTACCTTTTGTTTGTTCACTTAACCATTACATTATCCCTATGTGCTACTTTGGAGATGGTAAAGTAAAAGTAAATCACCATTTTTCCAAAATGGTGATTTTAAGTTGTTTCTTTTTGTGCCTGCTCTTAGAGATGTTTATTGCCTTGTAAAAGGTACTTGAACTTTTTAGCTTCACTATTTTTATCTGTAAATCAAAAAACAAATCTTGCCATCTTTCTTTTTCAAGAGTCGAAAGTCAGTTAATTTACCCAAATGAATGAAATCTGATTATCTTCTGGGCTATGTTGTCGTTTATTAGCTGTAGATGGCATGTATTGATTCAAAAGTAGATGGGTAAAAATTAATACATCCTCCTATGGCTTTTTTTCTTCCTTTGAGAGCAATGTTTCAGACACAGTATCTGGTTATTAGCAAATACTCAATATCTTTTGATTGACTGATTCTTTTATTGATTGATTAGCTCATCTAATTCTTACTACAGCTAGGCTTTATAAACCCAGCCTTTTGTAGAGAGAACTGAGACTCCGAAGCTAAACAACTGCCCAAGATTTCATGCTAGAAATGACAGAATTCCCACCCGGGCCCCCCTTCTCCACAGTGTGTGCCCGCAGCCATGTTCAAACACCGAGTTCATGCCTTGCTTCCACATGCAGCTGGTGATGTACGTAAGAACTCAAAACTAGCTTTTCAAACAAAAGATAACATGTTTTTAGTGAAATTAAATGTAATAACATTTTTGCGCTATTTTTAAAAACTTCAGTGATTAAATTGAAATTTTTTACAAAGGCACCATGAATTTAGGTAACTAAGGAAGTCTTAGGGGCATTTTCAAATTGTTAAATGAAAGAAATTCTAGTATGAGAGTCAAGCAAGCCTTTCCCTAGGCTTCCCTGGAGCAACCTATTAAAATGAAAAAGCAGAAGTATAGCTTTTTTCTATCATTCATACATCTTTAAATGATTTGAAATGGTGTGAAACAACTTGATCCTTAAATGATATTACATCTGCTTCTGACACTTTATCAAATTAGAAAACATATTTTTTGCATGGTTGAGAGTAAGTCAGAAGTCATTACAATTTCTGTTGCTTCTTTGCTGGTTGTCTAGTGCGTCTGAGGATGGTTCTCCATAGGTCTGCTTTCTCTGTGTTGGGTGGTTCCATCATCGTCCCCACCAAACTGGCGTCAGGAACCTTCGACAGAGAGAGATCTCCAGGTGCTACAATCTTTTCACTGAGCAGAAATCATTCCAGGGCTTTCTCCTGTTAACATTTCAAGTAAATGAATGACAGACAGATACATGAGCCTTTTTTTTTTTTCTTTTCTTTTCTTTTTTCTTTTTGCATTTGAGATGTCCCGGCTTGCTGTGGAGGTATATTTGGGAGAAACACTAGAGACTTTTAATTTTTAAATCCACCGAGTAGCATTAGGTTCATATAATGATTTTTAAAATACCAGATTACACTTTGCCTCTTTGTTTAAGTGGAAATGTGATTACTAGGAAGGCTCAGTTCTGCTACAGTCACAAATAATATAGTTACTTATCTTCCAAAGCTCAGTGTAGTAGGATATCAAAGTAGTTTATAGTCACCCAAACAAATGTCCTTTTGGAGACTTCCAGGCTCAGAGGGCTGAAATGTTTTCATTAGGAGGAAAGGATTCATTCATCTGTAAATCTGTTTCTAGGTAGTGAAAAATCTGAGCATTTGCATAAATAACCACTAAAGAAATGTAAATGACAAAGGAGGATTTCATTATCATAAACCTCTCAGACTACCTGAAGGGCTTGGAATGCGGGCGGATCGGGTTTCAAGTACCTCTTACCTTTAAAACACAATTATCTTAGGCATTTCTGGAGAGAGAAAGAACACTGCCATGTTTCTTGGCAACAGGCCTCACATGTTAACTAACTGGATCCTCAAAATAAAACACAGCAGAACGGCTCCTCTTGACTATTTGTATATTAAATATCCATCGGCAAAATCCTCCTGTGTTTCATGGTGCGTGTGGGAATTAGGTTGCACTGAGAACATTTCCTGAATTACTTCTGGAAAACCAATGATTACAATGGGACTAGACTAATCAGAAGGCTCTCTCTGTGGCATGGTACATTTTGCAAATCACCAGCACACAGATTTCAGTTTGCTCACATCACGAAAAAGGAAACTCATGTGGATTTAAAGGGACGATGTCGGATCCATGATAGCAACCCTGACTGAAGCAGAACATGAGCCCCAGAAGGTTGAAAACGAGAAGGCATTCCCTTTCAGCAGTGTGTATACAGGCACAAGGTGTTTAGCAAACACAGAATTTGCGAAGGGTAAGATTGTGCAGCTGATTAGAGTGCTAGAATTTCACCCTTGGGCTCTGCCACCAGGCCTGCTCGGGTTTCAAGGGTAGGGGGTCTGTGCTTCAGCGACCTGCTTCAGGAGATTAGTTCATTTTGGGAAGGACCCTGGAAATCCTCAACCCAACTGCATGTGTGTGTGTGAGTGTGTGCACCCACGAGGCTGAGAGTACTGCCCATATGGTATTGTATTTACTCCTGAGTCAAGCCTCTCTCTCCTATCAAATTTCCAAGAACTCCCTCCCCGCCGCCAGTGCGCATCCTTCTTCCCCCCTTGGCGTCCATTGCTTTGCTGAATGCCTGCAATAGTTCCTGAGCTCAGTTGTTGACTTGCTTGCCTTCTCCTTGCATCTCCTTCCCCTCGTCTTTCCTCCCTTCACTTCAATCTAAGCAACAGCAGCAGGACACCTAGGAAAAAAAAATAAGGCATTCCCATTCTGGGTAAAGCAGAGAAAGTATACATCCACACTGTCCCTAGTAGAAAAGAAATTAAAAAATAAATTGAAATGCCCCAAAAGTCAGGTATTTTTAAGCCAGAAAATTATTCAGCTCTGTTTTTTGGTGAAATTCTCATTTAATCACATTGCTTCTGGTATTTCATAAACCTGGGTCTTGTTTTTTTCACTGCATGAGATGACTCGTTTTGGACAATTTTATAGGTGAACATTTGGAACCGTTATATGAAAAAATGCATTAAGGTAAAAGGTCCAACCCTGTATTTAACTTTCTATTCCTTAAATCTCCTGAAAATAAGTGATATTTGATACAAATATTGACAAGTATGACATTGTAACAACACTCATTATATTTGACTCAGAATAATAACACCACCAATAAATGACATTTCTTGGGTCTAAATACATCTTACTAAGTTTTTTACATATACTATCTCATTAAATTTTTTAATCGACTATATAATGTAGGTTTGATTATTGTCACATTTTACAAAAAAAAAAAAAAAAACCCCCAAAAAACCCTGAGGTCTGAAGAGTTTTAACAATTTCCCTAGAGTATCACGGCTGGTAAGTGGTGGAGCTGATCTATTTGACGCTCATCCATCATTTGCCAGTACCATATTTTGCCTAATAGTTGCAAGAGTAAAATAGTAGAAGCAAGGATTGCATACTAAGCAAGTTGTCCAGCCATCTGTGACTCTTAAAAATTGGTGTGGAGTGACTTGGGAGGAGGGTTTGATGTTAGGGGGCAGGAGTGTAGAAAAGGTTAGAGGACATCGTGTTATTAGCAAACATTACTGAAGAGCTGTGCACTGGGCAGGATGATAGAAGTCAGTGTGCTTCTTCTCTGATTCTCCTCTGGAGTAATCCAAGGTCTAATGGGGGAAAGAGACACTTCATGATAAATATACTGTGATGTTGTGCTATGCCTCAGTTGAACACAACGTGCCCTGGCATTGGCTCAGTGACATCCTTGGACACAAGAGAAGGCTAGGACAGAGACTTCTCATTTCTTCCTTCAGTAGCCATGCTTCTACTGAGGCCGCCATGTTTTCCTCTGCTGAGACAAAGTAGCCTAAGTCAACCTGGGTGGGTCAGGTTTCTTGGGTGTCTCTTTAATTAGTTAGTTACACTTTTTATCTGCCCCCTTGGTTTACTTGCACCTACTGCCCTTTTTTCTCTTTCAACACACATAGACTCGGCAATCTGGTCTGGTGAAACATGCAAGACTGAAGAGTTTCACATATTTGAGATTGAATCCGCATATGTAATTCAACCCCTTAGAAGTTGTATGATCCTGAGCAAATTGTTCTAATCTCTTTGAGTCTCTAGGTCATCCACTAATAAGTGAGGTTAAGTTATCATGAGACCTCATTAGATAACATATATAAATTATGAGGACTCAAGTTACTCGATCCCTTTGAGTCTCTGTTTCCTCAACTAATACATGCAGTTGAGTTATCGTAAGGACTGAATTAGATAATACATGTAAATGTGAAAACTCAATTAGATAATATATGTAAAGGGTCTTATACAGTGCCTGGCATATAGTTGATAGCCAATAAATACTAGCCATTACCTCCTCACATTCCCTGTTCCGTATCATTATTGCTGTTATTCATTTTGTTTTGTTAGGAAAAATTTCTAAGATACTGGATAGTCAAAGACTTAGAAATGGGCAAAAGATATTACTGGATATGCTTTCAGTTGAGTGCTGGTTATGGTATAGTGCAGCACTGTTCAGTAGAACTTTCTGCAATGGTAGAAATGTTCTGCATCTGCCCTGTCCAAATGGTACCACTAGCCACACGTGGCTATTGAGCATGTGAATTGTGGCTGCTGTGACTGAGGGACTGATGTTTAATTTTATTTAATTTTAATTAGTTTAACTTTAAATAGTCACATGTGGCTGGTGGCTATGGTATGGAACAGTGTAGGTCTAGCCAACTCTCTGGGGACCGATTTTATAGGAGTTTAAAACTTTAATTGCCTTTCTGTTGACTAGGCTGTTTTATAACTGTTTATGAGTGGAAGTTAAATTGTAGAAAACTGGTATTAATGCAAATGATTCCTGTCTATGTCAAAGCAAATGAATTTTGTCCAGTAAATATAACTGACTTCTACCTTGCAGAAAAGATGACCCAAAACACTGCATTTCATTCCCCCATTGGATATTAATTAGTTTTGTATCAGTTTGTAAATTTATTTCAGCACTTCTGAACATCTATGTCTGTTTAAATTTTTTTTGAACCGATTTTAACATCTAACTGCTTCCCTCTTTTACTGATGAGTTAAATAAAATTTGTATGTGTTCCTTTTATGTGTACATGAAAGTCATGATTTTACCTTGAACTATCCAGTATCTTCACCCATTAATTTCCTAATAATGCTTTCACTTCAGAGCAGTTAAATGGGAAAATGAGAAATTTTGTCAACGTAATCTGTGTTTGTGGGGTTGCTTACATTAACCGTATCTAATTTTTCACTTGGGGTCTGTAGGAAATTACTTAATGTGGTCATTGCAGAGTGGAGGGATAGCATTGGGAAACAAAACAGAGAAATAGATTCTAAGCTTGGTGCATGAGTTAGCTGTGTCTCCACCCTCTAGAAACCTGCCTTCATGGATTAGAGAATGCAGGGCTTTAACTACAATGTCACTGCTCATTTTGTTGGTTTATACTTCATTGCCATAAGAATGGAACAACTTATGTCTTGAGTTTGCCCATAAGATCAGCTGAAACTTGAGAGCATTATTAGATAGCATGGCACGGCCCAGGGAGGCACAGGAAATACTGGTCCATGATGAGAGAAGGAGATAACATGTGTATCACAAGGCTCTGTTTCTTCTTCTTGGGCCTTCTGTTTTTAGGCAAGTTGTACAAATAAATATAAATACAGTTGCACTTTAAGAAAATTACTTGAGAATTAGAAACAGAAACATTTTGCAGATTAAGAAAAAGCTAGAGTTGAATGATGCCATGAGAGTTCTGGAAGTGGAGTGAAAGTTTGAGAAATGGCAAAGGCTTTTAAAATAACTGACATAACACATACACAACCCAGGTTTTGTATATCTGACGAGGTATAGTGAACCATAACCTTTATCAGCCTCTGCCTGGAATAATGTTGTGGACGAGAAATAGTAACCTGTGGGCTCTCAAATCGTGTTTAAGATGGACACAGCACTGGCTTTGTGTTCACACCCACCACCCATACTCCTTAAAAAGCCCAAGCAGCATGTGAATAGAAATTGGTGAATTTCATCCAAGATTAGTTAAAATCAGCTATAAAACAGCCATATGAAAGTCACACTAGAGTTTTCCACCACTGTTACTATGACAAATGTAACGCCAGCTGTAACAGAGATAATTAAAGCCGAGATTCTTGAGTATGTAAAAAGGAAGGATGCAAAAGAAATTAGAGGTATGTTGACTTAATAGCATATCACATAATTATGAAAACAATTACTATAGTAACATTATGGGAAAGGGAAGAGTATTCACAAAAGAATGTTGAGTGAAAAAGGTAGAACATGATTTTATTGAGATTTTACAGATACTGGGACCACTAAAGATAGAAAACTGATATATTTCTATGGATTAAAAATCAGAAGAAGGGGCCGGCCCGGTGGCGCAGCGGTTTAGTCCACGCTTGGCAGCCCGGGGTTCGCAGGTTCGGATCCCGGGCGCCCGCCGACGCACTGCCTGTCAGCCACGCCATGGCGGCGTCCCGTATAAAGTGGAGGAATATGGGCACGGATGTTAGCCCAGGGCCAGTCTTCCTCAGCAAAAAGAGGAAGATTAGCAACGGATGTTAGCTCAGGGCTGGTCTTCCTCACCAAAAAAAAAAAAAAAAAATCAGAAGGAAATATGAAAAGCTTATTTCTTTTAACTTAAAATTTTTCTTTTATTATCCTTTAAACTTGATTTAACAATACATTATTTATGTTTGAAAACAAAGTGAGAAAAGAGAAAAGGGGGGAGAGAAAAGATGAAAAGGAGACACTCAAATGAGGGGGAGAGGAAGTGAAAAGAAGAAAGCTTAAATTAGAAACAAAAGTCAGAGAGTCAAGCAGAAGGGAGGCTGGGGCTCTTCAGAGCTGTGCCCCTTTGAAGGCTGGAGCCACTGAGGCATGTCGTGTGTGACCAGGGAGTCGTGTGTGACCAGGGAGTCGTGTGTGACCAGGGAGTCGTGTGTGACCAGGGAGTTGGTGTGACCAAGGAGTGTCCAGTCCTATTTCTCTCCACTGCTCACTTACAGCACCTGCCTGCCGAACCACGATGTGTCTGGCAGACTTTCTGCTCTTTATTTTTCCCCTCTTAGCAGCGGTGACACAAAATTCTTTTGCTTCATGCAGGGAAAGGGAGTTAGCGTTCCTTAGGCAACCTTTGTCTTAGTAAATTAAATTGTCTGAGCAGACGCAGGGAGAAATGTGCCCCGCTGGCAAGCTGTTAACAGGCCAAGTCATCAAAGGCACTGGAGAAACAGGGAGGAGCTGCTTAGGCAAGACCTTAAATTCTTTTATATTGAAGAAGTTTTGGTAAGACTCTAACTCTCTATCTGCAGTTGGATAGCAAAGTCTCCCTTGTGAAGTTTCTAAACACAATCAGAAAAAGTGTCAGACAAAGATAAGTTAAAAGGGAGGTGCTTATTGCATTTTTAATTTCGGAGGCAGCAGCCAGAGATGTACATACCCTGAAGATTTTAGATAATGGTAGAATGCTACCGTGATTGACTCCAAGCAGACGGATCCATACGTGTGGAGGCAATAATTGGAGCTCCCTCCAGAACACTGGAAAGAGCTACAAATTATTTATATGACAGTTTAAAATATAATATTTATGGCTCTTAAATAAAACTCTCATGTTACTGATTTGGATTCCATCTTGGCAAAGCTAATTCTCAACTTTTTATGCTTCTTTAAGGCAGTAGACAAAACTTTAATCTATGTAACCTTTGCAGTTTGCATTAAAGTGTTATGCGAGTTGTAGATGCTCAATTGGAAAAGCCTGTAATGGAAAGATGTCTTTGGAGTTAGAAAAACTGAGCTCTAAGCTCAGACCCTCACCAGTTTATGACCTTGGATGAGTTACTTACTCTCTCTCACACTTGGTTTCTTCACCCGTAAACAGGAGACTTAGTGAAGATCCAGTGAGATGATGCACCAAGCAGGGTGTCCAACACATAGCAGGAATGGAATAGAAGTTACCTTTCGAGGGCATTTGAACAGTGGAATGTTCAGGTGGGGCTCTCTCCTAACATCTTGTAGCCCAGATTTTAATGGCCATGTATGAGATACATGTATCTATACATGATACAATGGTATCATGTATCAATGAGCAGAATGGAATAGAATATGATTAGGCACTATCAGAAGAAATACAAATTCTTTTTTCACATATATAGAAAAAACAAAATAATATTTAACAAGAATGTTGAGAGCTCAAACTTAGAAGAGTTTGGGCTAAGACACTGACATGAGTTGTCTCATTTAATTCTCATATCAATTCTAAGAGAAATTGTGTCTACTATCATCTCATTTTGCCAATGAGGAAACTGAGTTAATGAGGTAAATTGCCCAAAATGACACACCAATGAGAAAGTGAGGGGATTCTGGAATTAGGATTTCAACTGTTTGAGTGTAGATGCCAAGATTTCACAAATAATAGACTTTCTGGAATTGTACAAGGAAGAGATTTTACATGTGTACATTAATCCTGCACAGCCCAAAGCTTGGAAATGGAGAAACAATGTTGTTCCATGAGAATCCACTTGTGCAGTGCACTGATAGTGGATTAGAGCATACACAGAGAGACTCTTCAGTATGAACAAAGGGGGCTGGCAAGAGTTGGGAAAGAGGATTAGTCAACATTAGAAACAGGAAAGGGAGTGACCAGGAGGTCAATTTTGACAGTGAGTCTTCAGCAATGACCAGGATACCAGGTTGGACAGTTAATTAAAGGGGCTATGTGCCAAGACACGTGAAGAGTATAGGGAGACCACAGAGGGAGTGCAAACCCTAGAAAAGGAGGGCAGTGCTATTGTCCCAAGGAATGAAGGGCCACCAGATTCTGGAGACAGAGTGCTCTGTGGAGAGGGCACCCTGACAAGAGGTGTGGTCTTCCACTTGGGGGGGAGGTGAGAATGCAGGGAGGGAGCTGGGGGGAAGAGGTACTCTGATATGACTCTCTTCTCTTCCTCCAGTCTGCCAGTATTCCCTATTGGCAGAACCCAGCTGAAAATGAGGAATCCGTTGAAATAATGCACATGAATCAGCCTCCAGGATGGGACAAAGGGAAGATATCCAGGGACAGGTCATAGAAAGTTTCATACAGGATGTCAAGCAGTGGGGGTCTTATCCTACAGGTGATTGGAAGACATTGAAAGTCTTAGAGATAATCGCTCATCAGCACTGTATTCCCTATGGACACATCCAGCTAGTATCTTTTGTGACTACCCAGCTAGTTCCCCTTGCTCTGAGTCAATGGACTCTGATTTTGAGGAAGATGGAATTCAGGAGGGCAAACCCGGAGATGGAGGTGCAGTAAGGAAGCTAGTGCAGTGATTAACAGGAGGCAAGCCTCAACAAGATAGTGTCGATGGGGATGTGAAGGGCAGGATGAGTTCATCAAATATTTTGGAGGTAAGATATAGAGATTGAGGGGGAGAAGTCAAAGACAAGTTTGGGTTTATTATTTGAGAGTATGAGTAGATAGTTGTACCACAGAATGAGATAGAGAATACAGGCTTAGGAGGTAGTTTAGTGATAAATGTAATCAATTTAATAAATTTAGGTTGGGATAGGATTAAGAGTCACACAAATTTAAAGTCATCTTGGTCTTAACATCAAGACTTATAATTGTTAGTTTCCACTTCAAGATTGCCTAGGATCTGATCTTTATCTTTCCCGCTAGTATGGCGTCTAAAATTACAGACTTTGAAGAATATTGCAGGTACCATAAATTTTTTTGTCTCATTTTTTTTCCTAATCAACTCATATTCCATATTTTTATGGTTGGAGAGCAGTTCAAATTTGATTGCAAATGTTTGACTATAAGTGATCTTAATTAAATCACAAAATAATATATATTTAAATTTATTAGAAATATTATCCAAATAAACTTAAAAAATTAATAGTGTAGCACTGCTGGATCTTTATTCTTTTTGGAACTATTATTATGAGTGGCCTTAGGCAAGATATTCTTACTCAGTTTCAGTAACACATAGCCACTTGCAATGTTATAAACAAGTTTTCACAAAACACTTCCCTATAGGCAAAACAGAAATAGTAATACTTGGCAAAATTGAGGTCATAGATATTAATTATTTCATGTTCTAAGCAGGAATGCAGCAGGCATGTTGTTTCCAGGACAAGATGGTATTTTGCTGCAATGCTTTGTTCTCTCATATAATCATAGATCACTTAAAAAGTGTTTTTAAAATATGACTTTATGTTTAAATCTTCTAAACATGTTCAAAGGATAACAATTTAATAGTGGAAACAAGATTTTCTTTATCATATTCTCTCATATAAATACTGGATTGTGAGTGCCTTAAAGTCCTACATGAATGCAACTATTCAACATTTATTCTCGCTTGGTTTTCCTTATTACTTGCAATTTTGTCAGTTAATATAATGAGATTTTATTTGTAAAGCATACCCTCTAGAAGGAGTTCATTTCTTTTTTGGCACTATGTTGGTCATTTCAATAGCTGCCATGTTAGCTGTGTTTATTAAAATAACCCAGTACACTCAGTTAAGCTAACTTTCCAGTCATGGATAGTTTAGGACACTTATTAGCTGATTCATCTAATACTACCTTAAAAAATATTTTAAATCTTTACTAATTAGCATCATTTGTGAGAATTAATTTCTTAACAGAGTGATGTTTTACTCGATAAAAGTAAATGCTTAAAACAAAAAATACCTGGATAAAGCTAAGCACATTTTTGCTCTAAACTCCACCATTATCGTCACGACTCTGGGATCTGGGGTTTGCGTGGCCTTTGCAGGCTCACAGTCCACCTTCTGCTGGGACTGTCTTCTTGATACTGGTGCTGATGTAGCGGCACACTGGGACTTAGAAAAATGCTCTGAAATGTGTTGACTCCCTTACTTCTGGCCAGAAATCCTTTAATTGGATGTTTACTCCAATTACCCCAAATAGAACTTAACATATTCTTGCTGGTTTTAGGGGCCTTAAGCCCTTCCGAGGGCCTGGCAAAAATCCTTCTAAAAGCTCTTGCTTCCGGTCCTGTCTTATCTCACCACTCAGTAACACAGTGTGGGGAAGCAACACGGATAGCAGCATACAGAGATCCTCCAAAACAGTCGTTTCCCGAATCAGCAAGATTTTACAGTCGCTCTGTGAATATTCCACCCTTCAATTTTTCTGCAGGTACTTGAGGAGTAGGACTTTTGCCAAATTGCTTTAGAGTATGGCCATCAGAAAAGAAAAGACTGTAACACCTTGAATTATTTACATACCATCCAGATATTTTTCTGGCAAACAATGTAGTGCACAAGAAAGCAGAGAAGATAATAATTTCTTTATTGCCCCAATTCAGAGAGTACAGCCTAGTCACTGGAGGCATATTCCTGGCCAGTTTATGTGCCTGAAAAATATAGCTATTTTCCTCTTGTAAGGCTGCTGTTTGTGATTACAAATGACGTGGCACACAAGGAGTTCTAGCTTCTAGACAATCTTATCTTTTGCATGGGAGAATGATCTATAAAGGTATAATTAAGTCTACTTTTAAAGAACTCTATTAGGAAAAAAAAAAAACTCCTATTGAAACGGCCACAAGTTTTAGACACATCGTCTTTAGGGCTTAACAGGAAACAGAGTTGGGAGGCACATTTACTAAAATAGCCCCCATGAAGTCCTGTCTTCATGGAAGTAGATTGGCTTAACCATATTTTTACTATTGGCTAACTTAAAAGGGATTTCAGTAAACTGATTATGATTTCTGTTATGGACTGAATGTTTGTGTTCCCCTAAAATTCATATGCTGAAGCCTAACCCCCAGTGTGATAGTATTTGGAGGTGGGGACTTTGGGGAAGTAATTAAATTTAGGTGAGTCATGCGGGCGGGGTCGCCATCATGGGATTAGTGCTCTTACAAGAAGAGGAAGGGACAGCAGGGCTCTCTCTCTTCACCACAGAAGCACACAGTAGCAAGACTGCCATCTACAAACCAGGAAGTGTGTCCTCACCGAGAACCAAATCTCCTGGCACCTTGATCTTGAACTTGTCAGCCTCCCAAACTGAGATAATACTTGTCAGTTGTTTAGACTACCCAGACTATGGCATTTTGTTACAGCAGACCAAGCTGACTAAGACAATCTACTAGAAAAGAAATTTAAGAAATCCAAAGTTTCATGGTTATTAAGCTAGACCTGATGGATTAGGTTGAGATGGGACCTGTCCTCCATTTCCTTCTTCTGTTATGACATAGTTTATTCCTACACTGGGTGAGCACCAAGCAACTAAAATAGCTGAAAATCAAGCATGCCTCTTTTTATGAAAAGTTTAGACAGTGTGAGGATTACTGAGATAATATGACGATAGCAGCTCACCTGATGTCTTTGGCAATGACTTCATCATCACTTGGGTTTGAAGGAAGGGAGAAAGTGAAGAAAAGCACGTGAAATTTGATATACACATCTTCTGAATTACTCAGGTCCATTGGTTGGTGCAGAAATACTCTGTTTTTCTTTGCATTTTGATTTTATTGTAAAATGATTAATCTGAGAAGAGAATGGAAGATTAAAAAAAGCAAAGACAGGTCTTTGAACTAAGGGAACCATGATGGGTCTCTAGATACTCCTGGTCTATCTACTCTCCTTGTCCGAAGAAAGACCTTGAACTGCTGCCTCTGGAGCCCTTCCCTCCCTGGCCTTCAAACCACGAGTCCCAGAAAGACAGAGCTAATTGGCCGAAGTTTCTACATTCAGCCCGGCCCTGGCCTCCACCTCTCTCTGTGCTCCCTGTCCTCACCCCACCAGTTCCAAATAAGAACAAGCCAGTCTGTAGACCATTCAAGAGATGCCAAAATTCCTTATCAAAGTTTAGTCTGCACGTTTTTTTTAAAGCACTGCAATTTTATGTCTGACTTTGTTGGTGACTCTCTTAAAAGGACCAGAGAACTGTGGACTTGAGAGAACAGTTCTTGAGCCCACCTGTTCGTGGTGTTCTTGGGACCAAGGAGCTCCTCTGGGTGGAGGAATGGGGAGGAAGGGTGACCGCTCAGCTCTATTTCAGGATCATCTCCTTAGTGTCTTTAAACACCAATGAAAAACAATCAGAGGAGGCTTCCAGTCATGCTGCTTTAATTTCAGGCTGTTTTTAATTTTAGGAGAATGAAAATTCTCTATTTGGTGATTTCCTTTCTTGCTCAAGGTTTGTACTTTTACAAGGTTTTCCCTTCTTATCAGCTTGGCCACTGTTGCAGCTATTGTAACTCAAGTGTTGACAAAGGGTAAAAAAAAAAAAAAAAAAACCCAAACTTCTCCAAAACAAAACCACAAAAACAAATAAAAAAAGATTTTTTTTGGCACGTTGCCTTCAAAAGGGCGCAGTTCTGGGTAACAGAGTGCAGCGTCTCAGCAGTATCAATGGAGACTGAAATGGAAGGGGCCGACTTTAATCTTTTTGGAAAATAAATACTTTGAAGATAACCCCAAATGTTTTCAGAGGAACTACTATATCCTTAGGTCCTGAAATCCAGGAAGAGTGAGTTATTTACTCACAACTGTTTAAAATGTGTACTTTAAACATTTTTTAATGTATTTCTTAGCCATCTACCAATACGTCACTTTGTTAGCAAGCACAGACTTAGAGCATCTACAATATGTATGACCATATCTTGTAGTGTCTGTTACAGGTCAGGGTGGATCCTATAGGATCTGAAATCCTAGGAAAACCAAGGAAAAGCTTGGTAAGATATCCAGATCATTTTTCCTATGACACATGATTTATTTTGGAGGCTCATTACCTTTGCTTACAGTTAATTTAGTATGTTACCATGTGTCAGGAACTATGCCGGGCTCTGACAATACAAAACGAACAGGACACAGCCCCTGCTTGTAGAGTCTATAGAGGGAGGAGAGGTAAACGGGAAGATCAGGGAGACCCATGCTGAGAGGCAGGGACCACCAAGTGAGCGCTGTATGTGAGCGCGGAGCTGGGACTTGGGGAGGCGGCAGGCTTGGTCTCCTCTGTCGGGTTGCACAAAGAGGATGTGAAGCATTGGGAGGGAACGGTGTTCTCCCCTGAAATAACTTAATGGCAGCAAGGAGTGAATGCGAAATCCTGATGCCATGTCACCGCCCACGGCAACCCTTTGCAAGTTTCAAAGAATATCTGAATCCTCGTATCTCAACTTGAAAATAAATGAAAAATTTGTATTCTCTCCCATATACTAGATTGGACCATAGAAAATTGCTGGTTTGGTAGGTCAAAGCATGTGAGTAGTGGTCATTTCATAGCGTGCAGACGTCTGAAAAGAGTTCTGTGCGTGGTTTCCCCCTTGTGTCTCCTGCTGTTTCACATCCCCGGGGCGCTGCTGTGCCCCGGGGTCCTCGATCACAATGGCTGAAGTAGTTTCCACATGCGGGAGCTGGGCCGGCGGGGGGACAGGTAAGCACGGGCAGAGTGCTGGGTGTGGAGTGTCTCCCGAGTGGTTCTACCAGTGGGAGGGAGAGGACACCCTGGAGCATGGGGAGCAGGGATACCACCTAATGAGGCCTGATAAGCTTGTTCCAGTGGAGGGGGAAGGTGGATTTGAGAGTCAGAGGTGGGGGTAAAAGGAGCAGTTAGGGATGAAGGGTGATAAAAGGTGAGAGACAGCAAAGGAGGAGGGGAGATATTTGAGAGTTTTTTAAGGGTTAAGAGCACCAACTTGGTAAATAGAAATGGGAGCTCAGGAGAGGAAGAGTCCGAGATAGTAACAGCAATTGCTTCTTTCTACTTAGTGCTTGCTGTATGCCGGGCCCTGCCCTGAGCATTCCACTTGACTTGTTTCACTAAATGCACATGAGAAATCTCTGTCATGCCCGTTTCCTACATGAAGAAATTGAGGCTCTCAAAGAGGTCATGTCACCTGCTCAAGGTCACCAAGCTTGTAAGCAGTTGGTCCAAGAGCTGGATCCAGGTTTATTCTTAAATCACTGGGCAAGTGCCGTTCACTGAATCAGAGAGAAGAATAGTTATCACAAGAGAATATGACATTTATTGGGTGCTTACTATGTGTTAGGCAGTATTCTATGTCCTTATCAGAAATTAATTGACTCAATCCTTAAATAACACTGTGACAGTGTGCTATTTCCCCCATTTCACAGATGAAGAAACTAAGGCACAGAGAGGCTGGATAATTTGACCAAGTTTACACAGCTTGTAAAGTAGAAGAATTGGGATTTGAACCAAGGTGATCTGACTCTAGAGCCTGTACTTTTAAAGAATTCATAATACTAGAAATTTGGAAATGTGGTGTAAGGTACCTGCTCATATCCAAAGAGCAATGTCCTCCGGAGACTTAGATTTATTGGTTGGAACTCAGAATAGTGATCTGCTCTGGGGATGTAGATTTGGGAGTCATTGCCTTATAGTTGAAATTCAAAATCTTGGAAGTATACAAGACCACCCATGGGTCACCACAAGCTGCACATATTATGGTGATCAAGTGATCATATCCATGATTACAGGGCTCCTTAAATCTCCTCTAGCTGACAGAGCACTATTTAAGTACCTGCTTCACAGCACAAGGCACTGCCAACCACCCCCGCCTCTCAGAGAAGTTGTTACTGTCACCACTGATGTATTAATCTTACATACATGGATATCAGTCTACATGCAAAAATCCGTTGTAATTGAGAACCTTGGCAATGCATTTATTTTGTCACAGGTTTTTAATTTTGTCTCCCTCCCAGTTCTTTGGTGGATGGAAAATCATAGTATTTTGCAGTCTGAGGCCGTGGTGGCTCACAGTGTTTCAATCAGAGTGAAATGAAGAACTGAGGCAATTAATTACATAATTAAGAGAAAAATATCGCTTGAGATAGTGCAATAGTGGTGGGAAGAGTAATTATTTTTAACACTGAATTGTCTCTCAAGTTGTCTCCATTCTCCAGTCTGTGGGACTATGCCCGCGGCAGCAATATCATCACAAAATGTAACCACTTGCTAAAATGTGCATGCTACAATGGAAATGGAATCTATGTAATTCTTTCCAAGTCAGGTTTTTTTCAGAAGGAAGGATTCAAGAATATGTTAAAAATAACAAAAGTACTGTCAGAGGATGTTTCTGAAGTTTAAGGTAAACATTGGCTATTCTTTGGGTCTTCCATGATTGTGTCTAAACAGTGCCAGAATAATTAGTTAGGAAGTTATGCACTCAGTGAAATAGTTATTTAGTTTGTGGGAAATTGAATCTGGTAAATCAACTGAATCCCATTCTGTTTTCTTTCTCTTGTGGAGTTATTTAAATTGTTTCTAGTGTGTAGAAACATTCTAAATGAAAGTGAGAATCTCCAAATTTGATGTAGGTTCCCATGATATTATAAAACAGCACCCATGGGCCCTTTACTTGTTTCAGCTCAAGTAATGCTTATCGTCACTGGGTGGGAATAGATGTTATTATTCTCACCATGAGGAAGAGACACCAGGTTTCTGGACGTTGAGGTGACTTTCTCAAGGTCATGCAGCCCTCAGGGGCACAGAAAAGATTTTAAGCAAAGTCTTCCATGAAAAATCCAACTTTCTTTACTGTATCAGATGCTTTTAGGTAAATACTTTCTAAATCATAGCCCACCTCTGATAATATGTTTCTACTGATTTAGTAGCATAAGAGGGAAATTGTTAACATGATGGCAACTTGTTAAGTGTTAAGACAAATGCGTACCCAGGGAGCATACAGTACTTCTGGAAGTAAGCATCACCCTATCTGATAAGGACTTCCCCTGTGTTCAGACTGTGTGGGAAGTCTGTCACAGAAGAAGGACCATTTTTTTTTGGTCTGTCATTTCAGTCAGAGAATCACCCAACCCCCTTCTGAAGTAAGCTATTGATACTTCAGAAAACTAGAGATTCCTAGGATGGTGACATACCTCAAGTGACACCCACATCTGTCACAGAGAGAGGACCAGCTTTCAGGATTTCTGACAAGCTCCTTGGCATGTGAGCTTTACACTCGGAGGACCTGGTCCTTTAAGCCTGTTTAGCTCTCATCTGCAACAGGTGTCCACACGGTTTAAACCTGTGTTGATACTTCCTCTTGATTTTTCTTTTCTTTCCTCCAGTGAAAGAGTGTGAAAAAACAAAAAACATGTATCTCACCTGAGTATACTCAGCCTTAAATCAAGCTCAGTTTCAGTTTAGAATTGGTATTACGAGATAGCACCAATGAGCGTTGCTCTATTGATAATACACACAGAAAGTCTTCTATCAATGCATTCACTGTTGAGTAGGAAGAAATCACCCACAGCGTGTTATGATGATTACTCTGTCATTTCCTCCCTACTCTGCCGTGTGTTGAAAAGGAAAAATATAAACATGCCTGGTGATAATGTCCGTGTTATGACTGAAGACTTTGTTCTGATTGAGAAAAACAGATTGTCTTCCAAATGCAATTAGCTAATTGAAAATTATTATGTTTTATGCTTAACAAAGTCCTCACTGCCTGAACTGTGATCCCTTTTTATTCTTGTTTTTGAATTCCTTTCACCACCGGTCTTGTATCTAGGAGAGCTTAGTGGGCTATTCTGTCACTGGTTTGGGCACATATAGTCACAATTGTACAGGGACTGATGTTTGCTACTGTCTCTTCTTTGGTGGGAAAATGTATAATGAATCAACATTCAGGAAATTTTTTAAAAGTCTAGTTTTTCTGATTCCGTGACAATGACGTTTACGCACAGCATATTTGGAATAGACGACGTAGATTTTATTGCAGACAGGGTCAGGGAAATGAAGGAGAACAGAAGCCAAGTCTCCTCCAAGACTCTCGTTCCCTGACTTGTTTCTGAAATGCCAGGAGCTCTGAGTTCTCATAATATGAAACATAATAAGGTTGGTAAGAGACCCAAAGGTTCACTGTCATTTAAACAAAATTGGGAGTATGTTCTCACATATATATCGCTAAACCACATACGTATATTCAGATGTGGACACTGAATCCACATCTACTTGAATGTGTGCAGACAGGTCATTTCATACTTAAATTGCATTGTAAAATATGCCAGGGAAAAAATAACCCTGATTGTTATGTTGGTTCTCAAATCAAAGCTATTTAGGCTTTGCCATATCTTGAGACTGTTGAGAATATTTTAAGATCATATAAATAATCCCAGGGTTTCCAAGAATAAGCACTGGGAACTACTCAGCAAACCCAGCTATTTTAGTTCTCGTCCATCTACACTTCTCTATTTCTATTTCTATTTCCAAAACCATGCTCTTTTTTTCCTCTCTTATTGAAGGTGGCTGGGATTACTCTTTAGTAGGTTCACACAGATACAATGCTATGCTTTTTATTTTAAAATGTTTATCACTTTGTAAATGCAGAAAGTAGTGTGATTGCTGCTAGCACATACTAATTTTGGCTATATTGAAGTTTAAGCTAAAACCTTGGCCCAAATCCTGAAGACCATTAGCAAACACAAACAATTGGGGGCTTATGTGTATTTGTATAAAATCCAGTGCTAGTTGTCTGTTTACAAAATATACTTGGTTCCTTGAGACGACTTCCTGGAGCGTTTGCATTGGTGTTGGGTTTCTTAACCAGCCATACAATGCCCTGGAATTTAAAAAGTCCTGGATTATCCAGTCAGCCAAGCAAAAGGGTGTGAGTGAAAACAAAGTAGAAAGAAAAGGATTTAAACAAGGATCCTTTTGGTTATCTGTGCCTAGAACTTCCCTGAAGGACTGCTAGATGGACTTCATTATTCAGAGAGGCCAAAGGTCACATTCTCAGTTTTTAAGGCAATACAAATACCGGTGGGTTACTGGAGACATGTCCTTCCCTCTCATTTCCAAACTGACTTTTATTTTCGACAGGTTTGCAGTAGAAGGGGCTCTGTCCTTGGGACTGCATGGGGTGGCTCGGACTTGAAGCCTTCCATGGCCCTCCTCAACCTTTCTCACCAGTGGATATCAATTGATGATGCTTAAATCTGACGATTCAAGGCAGCTATATGGTCCTATTATTTAGTGACACGAAGATAACTAGCAGAAAAATTAAAGAGACAAAATATGTAAAAATGGTTGTCTCTGGGAAGCAGACCTGCTGGGGGGAGGGTGGATCAGAGAACTCTTGCTTTTCTCTGTAAGCCCTCAAGGACCTGCTTTTTTGTTTATTTGTTTGCTTGATTAAAGACATTGTGTGGATTACTTACATTAAAGAAACCCATTTTAAGTTGAAAAATTTGATTTTGTTTCTAAAAAAATTTTCCATATGACTCATTCCATTTTTAAATGTAATATGATTTTTATTCAAAATTTAAATGTCCAGATTAAGATATGTTCTCCATTAATAAATGCTTAGAGGGGCTGGCCTGGTGGCAGGGTGGTTAAGTTCACACACTCCGCTTGGGCAGCCAGGGGTCTACAGGTTCGGATCCTAGGCATGGACCTATGCACCACTCATTAAGCCATGCTGTGGCAGGGTCCCACACACAAAATAGAGGAAGATTGGCAACAGATGTTAGCTCAGGGCAAATCTTCCTCATACACATACAAAATGTTTAGAATGTGGGCCCCAGAGGGGGGTAAAAAAAGGTCAAAAGCACTATGTTATAATACATTTTGTAGCAAAGCAGTAGTTGAATGAAGGAGGAAAGGGAGTCTGTGATAAGAAACAATGGAAAACACTGAGGTTTTTTTTTTTTAAGTATAGAGAGAATTCAGAATACAGCTTAATAGAGTTATTGGAATATATTTTCCCCCACTTTTTTTGTCTCTTTAAAGCACTGTAACAATCTCTGGCTGTACCTATGTTATATCATAAACCTGGTTAAGAGTGTGCAATTTGAAGACAAATACACTTGGATTTAAACGCTGACTCTTCCACTTCGCTCTGGAAGTTCACTCCCCCCCCCCCACATAAAATGCGTCTCACAACAGCACCTACCTTACGTGGTTGCCAGTGAAATGGATGATCTATTTATAGGGCTTAGCACCTAATAAGCATGTGATACATTTTTTATTACTGATAAGAAAAGCAAATAATTCAATAATGATGTTGCACAGGCATAGGACAAGTATACGAAAGACACATGTCATTACCGTAACGTGAATCAGATACATTTTCACATGCCTCCCGGTGCCCCAGAGGATAGCATTTTATCACTGCTGAATGGAGACTGTGCTCACAGACCCCAGGCCCACATCCATAGCTGAGACCTAAAGCAAATAGTTTAGGAAGGGATGTTAGTTTCTATCCGAGTAACATCATAAAAGAGTTTTCTCCTGCTTTCTAGTTTTACAGAGAGGATTTTATTTTCTCACAAAATTGGGCATACTTGGTAGCTGTCCAAATAAATGCCCAGTAAGTCATTCAGAAATTTTGTCCCTAAGGATAAGAAATTCCAAATATTAGGACTCAAGGGAAGATCTTTTTCTTTCTGACTTACTTTTTTCATTTGTACAAAACAGCCCCGTGTTCTCTGTGGCCAGAGAGACAGCAGAGGAAGGAAAACTGTTTCCCTTGGACCATCTCTGCCTTCTGTTTGAACCGGTTCATGGCTTGGCTGTCGTCTTTTCCCCCTCAGGCCAAGCCACATAATGCTTTCAAATGTGTTCTCTAACAGGCTTCAGAGAATTAGGCTCAAGAGGAGGTCCAGAGCTGCAGGGACTGTCTCTGTGTCACTCACATGCATGCACACGCACACACATGCACACACACACAGCAACACAAACACGCATGCTTGTGACGATAAAATATATGCATGCTAATGCTCAACATGGAAATGAGAAATCTAATTTTGGCATGTTCTGACTTTGCCTTTGGGTTTTCCAGTAATGAGGTTTTATATATTTATTTACTAGAAGAAAACCAAAGCAAATAGAAAAACCAGGGGAAAGGAGAGCAGGTTATTGTTGGAGGAAATGGAGATCATCCGCACACCTCTTGGGTCTTCTTTAAGTCATAAACATTTATTCCCAAAAGTCCGTGGTGAGAAATCGATCGCATCTTTACCTGTTTTCCTATCTATGGTGCTTTATGTAATTTGAGTACCTAATCAATAATAGAGATAGTAACTCTCACATCTGAAAACAGAAAAGATATTGCTATTTTTCCCCAAAAGCTATTTCAAATGAGGACGTGTTTAAGAGGCTTTCTGCAGCACTTGTCTCCCAGCCCCTCTCTCCACTGCATCTCCTGTCACCATCCTCTGCATGGCCCCCCACTCCCGCAGATTCCCAAGCTCTCTTTAGCTCTCACCACACCAGTCCTCAAGCCTTGATCCCTCTCATTATGCACCTCAACTTTTTTTGGATGTAGAAAGTGAATAAAATGGCTTTAATTGCACTGTGCATAGGGCCAGTGACTTCAATTTGGGTGCTCAATGCAAAATAAAAATCTGGGGCCCCAGTGGGGGTGGAGAAGTCTATCTCCCCTTCCATCAATACTTCCGAGGGTCCCAGAGTATAACTGAGTACTTACTCTTCACCTGTCTTTATCCAAACTGCTCTTCTAGGATTCTCTGCAATTTCCCTCTGCCATCTACAACTGCTTCTCCATGCTTGTGTAAACCTCTCACGACAGTTTGTCCCACTTAAGCGAGCAAAGAGCGCAGACCCCACTGTTCATTCCCTCAAAGTCCAGCATAGGTTATCTTGTATAACAGACTTAACTGAAAGTCTTGGGATAATTAAAGCAGAGAATTAAAATGTAAAACAGCTACCTCCCCATATGCCAAGGTCTGGTACCACTGCACTTTGACGTCTGTGGGTCCTGTCCATGTGTAGGGACTATCATATAGGCCAAATATTTTCCTGCTCACAGATTATTGATCTGTTTCTGAAGACATATTTTCTTTTGAGGACAGGCCTTTATTTCTAAATTCCTTTAGATCCCACTTAGTTTATCAAGTGTGAGACTTGAAAACTTGAATCTTATGGTGTAAAAAAGATTGCTCTTCAATCCAGGACAGACAAGCTCTGATGACGTTAGGCTTTGCTGCTGGAGAAAAGTCATGGCACAGAGGAAGGCAGGAAGCCTGCCCCTTTTGGGACCAGGGATTTATGGGGAAAAGAAGCAGAGGAGAGTGAAGCGATCAGGACGGTGCCCTGGTTTCTGTTTTTCAAGACGTCAGCTCAGAGAGAGGAGCACAGGTTAGCTGGGTAAGGAAGAGCTGAGAAGAAAAGGGATTTCTCTTATCCTGGTTCGGGGCTTGGAAATTGCTCTAACGTCTTCTTGGCACCAACCTGGAGGGCATCCACATCACAGTGAACTGACATCACAGAAGGAGTTCGCATGAGTTTCCCAGGGCTGCTGGGACAAAGTACCACAAACTGCGTGGCCATAAACAACAGAAATTTATTGTCTTGCAGTTCTGGAGTCTAGAAGTCTGCAACAAAGGTATTGGCAGGAACATGCTCCCTCTGAAACCTGTAGGGGTTAATCCTTCCTTGCTTCTTCCAGCTTCTGATGTTTGCAGACAATCCTCCTTGGCTTGTAGATACATCACTCCAATCTCTGCCCCTGTTGTCACTTAGGCTCCTCTCTGTCTCTGTCTTCTTTTTATAAGGACACCAGTCATATCTGATTAAGGGCCCACCCTACTCCAGTATGACCTTATCTTAGCTTAACTAATTCTATCTGCAACAAATCTATTTCCAAATAAGGCCCTATTCTAAGGTACTGGGGGGTTAAAACTTTAAGATACCTTTTTTGGGGGATACAATTCAACCCATGACAGAGATCTTGAAATTGAGATTTGCTGTGTTAATTTTTGGTTTCTATGTGGCAAAGACGGAGTAAAGGAAGTCTCAAAATTCCCTCAGGGAGGACTCAGAAGACAGCTGAGCCCTGCCCAGGGCCATCTATGTTAAGGAATGAGGTCACCCTTCAGCAAAGACTGTGGGGGGACTTCCTGAGAAGATGTGGTTGAGACGAGGCACCTGCAACACCATGAGAGTCAAGGTAAGATTGAGTTACTCAGAGAAGGTACAGACTCTGGGGGTGAGAGAGACCAGATCTCATGCTAAACCACTGCAGCCTTGAATGCCAGATAGACATGGGCCACCCTCTGGAGACCAGAGGAGGCAAGGACACGAATCCCAAAGACCTTGACTCTTATCCGTCACCAAGAGGTCATAAATGCTCCAGCCGTCTCTGTCCTCTCTGCTCAAATGGTACCGAGAAAACTAAGTGGGAAGGGACTGTTTCGGTCATTGCACGGGATGGGATTCAAGATGGTGTCCTGTAGATGTCCAGGTTTTCCCCTGCAGAAGGTACCATAACTGCACAGGTACCAGTCACACAGTCAACCTGTACGAGAGTGCGAAGGCCCTTGCAGGCTGGTTGGGGCATATCCTGTGCCTCCTGAGAGTGTGCGTTCCTGCTTCTCTCCCTTCACAGGTGCTTGAGTTGAGAGGCTGAGAAGCAGTTAATGTCTCCTCACGGGTCCTCACCTTGAAACCAAGACTGATGAAAAAGGCATCTTAGAGCCCTGGCACTGCCAAGATTGGTATTCTGTTTCTTCTGAATATGCAGACCTGAGGGAGTGGAACTAGAATAGAGCCAAGAGGGAAAGAAACGGAAGGGGCCAGAGAAGATTGATCTGTGTGGAGTCGAAGGAGTAAGGCTGAGGCGAGACGCTGAACAGGCAACAAGCATGGTGGTCAGTGAAGTTGAGAGACGGGTCAGCACACTAAGCCTTCAAACGTCTTTATGTGGTTAGGTGCTCCTATTATGTGGGCTCTCTGCTTGGGGAGGGTTGGTTCCTTAGGGGAACTGAACTGTACCACACTCCATAATGAGCCACGTTATGTGCACTGGGAACCAAGAAATTAAAAGGTCCCAAGAGAGTTAGGACAGAAGCAGTAATAACTGGGATTGACCATCAGTGGGAAACCCAATCCAACTGACTGAATCACAATTCATTAATATTCTTTAAATTTATCGTATTTATTTCATTAGAATTTTCTTTTCAAATTTATCATAAATGTAGTAAGACTTACATATAGGCTGAATTTAAAAGTTTTAAATCTGACATTTCAATTCCTTTTTCCTTTTAGTTTGTGAATGCGTAGTCTATACACATCACCCATTATCTGTTAAGAAACACATAAAGAACCATTTCCTGGTGATATATCTTCCCAACATTCTTAGGCATAATCTTGGAAATTTTATCCTCGAAGAAAAATTGTGAAAACCTGTAAGTGTCTTAAAATTGAGACTTGAAACAGAAAGCATTTTGTGTTCTTAAATACAGCATTTTCTGCCGTGTGCACCTCCTGGGTAGGGTTAGTCTCTACACACATTGTTATGGAAATATTTCTCTTGCCTCACATCTTATTCTTAGTTATGTTCTTTTTGTTCAGACATTTAAATTTGAGCTAGATTGCGGAAGGAGAGATTATTATTTCTGACAAATGTTATTTGGAAAGAATGATTTTTTTCCCAAGTGTATGTAGGAAGTAAATTTATTTTTTAAAAAGGGATAAGTACACCCCTAGGCTTAGCAAACAGGGATGTTTAAATATTTTTAACATCTCTTTATAGTTTATTATTTAAATTTGCTTATTCTTCTTAATATCCTAGAGAGATAAGGAATGTTTATTTGCCTGGAGGAAATATCCACAGGTGATATATATATTCACATCTGGATTTTAAAATGTTTCTCACAAAGTGATCCTAGCACTGTTTTGCTACAGTATCATCTGGGATTGTTTATTAAAAATGCAGGTTCCTGAGCTCCTACACAGATCTACACAATCAGAACCCTGGAATAGAACCAGGGAACATGCATTAAAAAAAAAAACCTACCCCATCGTTGCCCCATGCACAAACACATTCTAATTCAGGAGCTACGATCATTTTCTGTAAAGGACTAGATAGTAAATATTAGCTTTGTGGACCACACTTTCTCTGTAGCAGCTACTGAACTCCATCATTGTATCACAAAAACAGTTATAGACCTGTAAATCATTGTGCGTGGCTGACTCCTATAAAACTTTATTCATGTACATAAAAATTTGAATTCCATAAATGTTCACATCATGAAATATTATTCTTCTTTTGACTTTTTTTAATAAAAAAATATAAAAACCATTCTGGTGGTGGGCCAGATTTTTCCCACAAACCACAGTGTGCTGGCCCTTAAAGTTTGAAGGCAGTTTAGCCAGAGTGATGGCAAAGGATATAAACGATAGGCATTTATAAATATTTGTCCAGAACACAAGATAGTTATGGTTTCCTATTACTTCAAAAAGAAGAACATACTGGTTCTTTCTGTTTAGTCATGCTGCATTTTTAGCAAAAGGTTAATAACTTCAACTAATAATTTGTACATATTCAATTCTTGCAGCTATTATGAATGAATACCAATATTTCCTCAACCTGTACATCAAGCAAATTAAAATAAGTGGCTACAGTCTCACATCTTAAGTCTTTTTCTAGCAGAGAATAAAAGAAAGTATGCAAAACAATTTGTGGACTGATGATCTGGTTCAATCCATTCTCCAGGCAGTCGGAGGAACAGTAGTGAAGGAGCATCATTTCACACCACCAACAACCTTTTTCCCTAATTTGTTTCCAAAATATTACTTCAAAAGACTATAGCAAATCACCCTTTTCTTGTGGATTCATGTGTAACAGGATGACTTAACGGAATGTTAATTTGCACTGTTTCTCTTCGTTTTTCCCACCTCCAGTGAGAAAGCCTTATTGATGTTTCTATTATAGAGCCTGAAGCGGAAGTCACCTGCAGGGAACCCAATCCAGGCCTTATATTCTAAAACCTATGTTTATGGAGAGGATGATGTTGGTCTGTTTCAGACAGGAGGGGAAGGGAGATCCTGCCCTTGCATGGGGAAGAAACTAAAGCAAAAGGAGATGAGAGATTTGAGGACTGGAAGGGTGAGTTCGCTTGGCCCACGGTCTCTCCTCCCTGGTGGGATGTAGGGAAAGGGGAAGACCTGGGAGAGAATGGATGTATTGGGCATCTTAAGGGGATAACCCTACCACTGAATCTTGACCCAAATCCAAGAACCTAAGCTTGGTTCCAAAGCAGCAGCCAAGGAATCCTGCTGCATTGGACAATGAGCCTATCAGTGGTGACCAGACTCCACAGATGACCAGAGGACCCTCTCAGAATGTTTGGACCATACAGGCCCTCAGATCTTCACATGAATCTAGGAGGAGAGACATAATGATAGAGCATCACCACTTTGGTGAACAGAATTAGGGGTTTGATTTAATAAGATTGGAATAAAATTCATCCCTACTCAAAAAATATTTCTTTATCAGCTGAGTATAATTCAGATTTTGTTTATCTACTTTCTTGCAACAATTTTTTCTACAAAAATTACACCCATATCATTAATTCCACATCAGCAGTCACAGATTTCAACAACTAATATCAATTGTGAATAGTGTGATTCGCTTCAATTATTGAAGAAAAAGAACATTTAGGCAACAAAGCTTAATATTATGAAAATTTCAGAGTAAGAAAATAGATTCTTATCAATTTTTATATTTCAATGACACTGAGTGCTACTATGAGGTACAAATAAAAACAAAGAAGAGTAAGTAGTCGACAGTTTAGTAGGGAGGATGATCTCTCTGTAATGAAGATGGTATGATTACTGAGCGAAGGCTCACTTCCCAATGTGTGTAGAAGCCAAGACTACTGCACAGACTTTTGAGAGAAGAAAGAGCTTTATTACATGGCCAACCAGCAAGGAGACAGGAGGAAGGCTCAAATTTGTCTCCCTGAGCTGAAGTGGGGACAGACTTCTACGGAGTTGGGAGTAGGAGTGGTTATACAAAATGCTAACGTGGCAGAATCTGATTGGAGGGTGGGAGTGTAACCATCTTACAAGTCCGATGTGCTACAAATCAAGGGACCCCTTGCTTCTTATTTCCACTTTCTCTTTACATTAAGTTCTACAGTTGGGGAACTTTTGGTTCCTAAGTGGCTCGAGGTCATCTGAGACAAGGTTTCCATCTTCTGAGCATGCTCCATCCACATGGCTTGCACTTTTTGCTCATTACCCCTGCAAAACAACTTTTGATTCAACATTGTTATTGACACAATAGGATATAAGAGGGTCAGTATGAACTGGCCTATGATGGTTACGGTATATAAGATTCCTGTGCAAGTTAAGCTCAGGTGGAGTTGAATGAATGATAAATTATTTAAAAAGCAATTGGACCACAGGAATTTTTTTCTATTTTGTTTTATCAAATTGGCAATAGCTCTACCACATTTGCTCATGGTTGACTTTGGGGAAATTAAACTTGACTCACAGGGATTGGTAAGTGCAGGATTGATTTTGTTGGTGTAATAGATAATTGGTGCTGATTGAATTATTCCTGAGTCTTCTCTACAAAGACTACCTTGGAAACTTTCGAAAACTCCTTTACCACTTTCTGAATTATAAAGCCATAAAGAATTTAGTAATGCTTTCACAAGGTTTCATATTTTGTCAATTGTGACAACATGTGAACAGGTTATAGATATATGGTCAAGGTGGGTTGTCGTTCAGTTGGTAGACAGTGCATGAGGGATATGGGTGAGAGGGTGCTCTGCAGTAATCCAGGCGCTCTACAGCTCAGTCAAGCTGCCCAAATTCTGGACTTGACTCCTCTCTTACAATCTGTGTGATCAGTACCACATAAACAAGTAATTTCTTGGGTCTTCGGGTTTTTTCATCTATAAATAGAGGTTTTAATTACATCAGTGGGTTCCAAGCCTGGCTAATTAGGACCACCCAGGAAGCTTTGAAAAAACATGGATTCTCTGTCTGACTCCCCAAAAATCTTCTTCAGTATGTAGTAAAGAATTAACCCCCCCAAAGGAGAGGTCTGGCCTTTGCCCTCACCCACTGGGAGGGGATGTCTAGGTTTCTGGAATGTCCTGACTGATTAGAGTGACTTTGTTTTCCTAGTGATCTTGGCCACTGGACAGTGGAACAATGTGACTTATGATGGGGACTTTAGGGGTACGCGGTACTAATTTGGAGAAGCTGGAGACAAAAGGCATTAGCCCAGACCTCCAGGAAGGGCTGGAGGATAAAGGTCAGCCATGCAGGCAGTATGTGATTGAGCCCTCACAGAAATCTGGGTACCAAAGGTCTGGGTGAGCTTCCCCGGTTGGCAGCACTGTGTGTGTATCGTCACACATGGATGCCAGAACAGTCATGTGTTCTGATTCCACCCTATGCGTCTCTTCCTTTGGCTGGTTCCAATTTGTATCCTTTGCCTGTGATAAATGTGACCATGAGTCTCATAACTTGCCCTGAGTTCTGTGAGTCTTTCTAGTGAGTTATTGAACGTGAGAGTGGAAGTGGAGACCCTTGAATTTGCAGTCAGCTGGTCTGAAGTGAAGGTGGTCCCTGAACTTGATGTCTGAAGTGAGGGCAGTCTTGTGGGCATTGTTTCCTCAGACTGTCAGTTTGCCTAGCTCATTGCGTTCAGTATATTTGAAAGGAGCTGCAAACTGTTAAAAACAAGAATTTGAAGAGTACTTGCTGGGCTGTATGACATCTAAAGGTCCTTTCCAGGTCTAAACTTTATTTCTTTATATATTTTGTCTATTTGGCTTATGCATCTGTGTTTTATTTGGACCTCAAGTGCAGAAAGTTGAGTGATTCATGTTCCGTAATTCATGGAATGTTATAATTCTTGGTTTTGTTGTAATTCTCTGTTTCATTGATTTCTCCTCATATCTGTATTATTTCTTCCCATCTTGGTCCTTTGAGCTTATTCTCTTGCCCTTTGTTCAACTTCTTAAGTTGAATTCTTAGCTCATTTATTTTCCAACTTTCTTGTTCACCAAATAATTCATCAGAAGCTACATGCTGTTTTAGCTACATTGCACACATTTCGCATGTAGTATTTTATTGTTCAGTTTAAATATTCCATAATTTCCCATGTAATTTACTCTTAAACCCAAAATTCATTTAGTAGTAATCTGTTTAGTTTCTAGATATCTGGAACTTTGTTTAGTTCTTCATTTGCTGTTGATTTCTAATTTTACTAAACTTAAAGTCGGATATCTTGGGTCCTTGTTTCCTAAGTTTACTATTTCATTAGAAATGGCAAAATGGTGATTTTAAAATTCTGTCATTCCTTCTGCATTTATTAGCTGGAATTCCTCCATAAAGAAGAAATATACCTCAGGAACCATTTTCTTACTCTGAAATAGGGTTGGTTAAACAAATTCAGTCAGAATGTTTGATTTTGGGCCAGTGTCTTAGCAACCTCCAGTGGCGACCAATGTGTGTATTTTAATATCAAGAACTCGTGACTTTTTATATGCTTGAAGTGTTTCCATTTATTGTCATCATTATTCTTTTTCATGCTCAAATTTCTTCCTCTTAGGCTAACAGGAGCACCTTTCGGTGAATTCCTGTGTCCTTATAACAGGATTTGTTAGTATTTGGTAACTTCCTTACTTTCTGGCATAAGAAGAATTTTATGCCAGAAAGATTTAATTTATGAACTTTCCACCCCAGACCTGGCATCAGCTATATCTCTCTGTGCCCAGGTTCTTTTCAGTGGGAATTGTTTCTAGAGACTACAGGTTAGGTGTTAGCAATGCTTCTAAGCTCATTGCTTCTAGTCTAGAAAATACATATAGTTTTTAAAGCAGAAAGCATCATAAAATTGTGCTGATATTTCCAATTCAAATGTAGCATTACAATGTTTTTAACTTATCTATTTTATTTGCTCAGAAAATTTACTTCTCTCCTTCTCCCATAGGGAACCAATTTATTATTTATCCTTACATTGTTTCTTTTGAAAAAGATTTATATTACCCTTCCCCTTACTTACTCAAGAGTTTGAGTAAAGGAACCACTGTCTCCACTTTGCTTCTTTTTTCTAACTACATAGCCTAGAGATCTAAACCACTATATAGAGTTTCTCTTTAGTGCGTTTTATAGTTGGTTGTGTGTTTTCCATCTCATGGATGTATCCAAGTTTTTCAGCCAGTCTCCTATGGATGATCCTGTGGGTTGTTTCTTTTTCTTTTTTTTTTTTTTGTGAGGAAGACCAGCCCTGAGCTAACATCCGTTGCTAATCCTCCTTTTTTTGCTGAGGAAGACTGGCCCTGGGCTGACATCCGTGCCCATCTTCCTCTACTGTATATGGGACGCCGCCACTGCATGGCTGACAAGCAGTGCGTCAGCAGACGCCCGGGATCCGAACCGGCAAACCCCCGGCTGCCAAGCACAAACTAAACCGCTGCGCCACCGGGCCGGCCCCATGGGTTGTTTCTAATCTGTTGCTATTAGAAATAAATGCTGAAAACATACCCTGTGTAAATTTCATTTTGTATTTTTGTCAGTGTATCTTGGAGATAGATTTTAAGAAGTAGGACTGCTGGGTCAAAGACTTAATTCATATGGAACTTTGCTATATATAGCCAAATTCCTCTCCACAAGTGTTGAATGACTTTGCATTCCCACCAGCAATGGATGAGCACACGTGTCCTCCATGGTCTCGCCAGTAGAACATGTCAAATATTTGCATTTTTACTGGGCTTACAAATAATGTACAGTATCCCAAGGAAGTTTTATGTACTTTCCTTTCCCTATGAGCAAGACTCACTTTTCTGAATGATCTCTTTCTTCTTGTAGTTTTGTTAGTTGTTTCCTTATATATTGTGAAGCAATACTGTTAGGTCATAAATGTTTATAATAATAAAATCCTAAGATCTACTGTTACTTTATTATATAACACCAGCTATAAAATTTTTACCTCGAATTTCTGTTTTGTGTGATATTAAAATCATGATCTTGGCTTTTTATTGGCTTATATTTGTCTGCTATCTTTCTCGATTCCTTGATTTACAAACTTCCCACACCCTTTGGTTTTAACTGTGTGTCTCGTAGACAACATACTGCTTAATCTGTTTCATTTGAAGATTTCAAGTCTGAGAATGTCTTGATCACTGAGTGTAACCTACCAACATATTTCTGTGAGTCTTACAGTCAAGTTTATTGTGACATTATTTTGTGTTTTTTAGCCATATATTTTAATTTTTCTCCTTTTCTATTTTTTTTAGAAAATAGATCAATATTTTCTTCTTTCAGTTTAAAAATTATATGTTTTACTTTTATGTTTACGGTGAGTACCCCTAAGTTTTCAAAAGCCCATAATTATTACATTTTCTTCACTGATTTTTAAGCTTATCAATATCTATATTTTCATCTCTAAACAAAACAAAACAAAACAGAACCAAACACAATTAAAAACCCCACAAACCCTAGCCTGGTCTTTTCTTCAACTCCACCCCCAAACAAACTCACTCTTTCCCATGATGTCGTCTTTTGCCTTTTTCCAAAACAGCAAACAATAGTAATTTATTTACTTATCCGTATTTACATGAAATACATTTCATAGAACCTAAATTTATTTTTCTTATTTCTGAGCTGTTTCCTTTAAGAGAGCTTTGTCTACTAAAATTTCTGATTCTTATTCCATGAGGTGATCTGTCTTTTCCTTCTGGAAGCTTTTACCTTGATTGGCTGCCATAATCTGCCCTAGGTTATGATTGAGAAAGAAAATGCTGTCCCTCAACCTATCCCCACTCATGCTCTTGGTTCACTTCTGTTCTGGGTCACCATTTTCCCACATTCTCCAGGAAACAATCACCTTCTCTCTTCCCAGGGCTGTCAAATGGCTTTAATGTCAGTTTCCACATCCATCAACTTCTCACTTCTATGGATCTCCAGAGTTGGATACTGAGGAGAGAGTTGGCAGCCCCCGTTAGCTTGTCATTCTGACAGGAACTGGAACAGCACCAACTTCATCTAAACCTCAAGCAAATAGTCCAGTTTCTGCATGTGGCTTTAAACCCAAGTTATATAACTTTCAAGTTATTTGCTGTTGTTGTTTTTAACACTATTATTGGATTCTTTCAATATTCCAAAGACCTATGTCTATTTCCTTGATACATGGTAATTATATATTTATAACATAGATGATCAAGGCTTTGTTATTATTAAAAATATTTTTCATCAGTTTGGCTGTTTTTTTCATCATTATGCGAAGCAACAAGCTATATGCTGAATTTGGTTTTGAAGAAATTATACCCTTGGTTATCTGATCTGGATATATATTCTTGATGTGTCATCAATAAGCAGAGGAAAACCTTTCAGTGGTTCTGGTGAAAGGAGAATTTATTTCCTCTTCATCCAGATCAGAATGGTTCTCCATGGAGCTATGCATGCACTCTCAAATATCTTCTCCAGGAAAGCTCCATGATATCTTTTTAAGTGATGACAGAGCTCGATGTTTCATAAACTGAAGGCCTAAAGAGAGAATCTGCTCTGAAATCCAGCACGGAGTAGAAAATGTTTGAAGTCACTCATCTTCTGCCTTTCTCTTCATATGTAGGGAATATAGATGTGAGAAAAAAGCAGGGAGACTATTCTTCTATATGAATTGTTGGGGATAGTTTTTAGTTTTTGAAATATCCCTTATTTTGAACTCTCTTATACTTTCTGTCCGTCCATATGGCCATTTTGAATTAGAAAGATAATTTTGACAACAGAGAACTTAAGATGAGAGAGATAATCTCCCTAACAGAGGGAACCATGGTACCTAGAGAGAAAGGTAGTAAATGTAGAGAGAATACTGAAACCAAAACACAGGAGAACATGTGGATAATCCAATCATAAGAATGGGGTCTCTGAGAAGCAGCCAGACTATCATGGTGAATTTAAACTAGGTCTCTGCAAAAGTAAAGCAAAATTCTTTGATCTATTAAATCTTCACAGCTTTTTCTTTGTGTGTGTATGTGTAAGCACGTGCGTGCATTACCAAGACTTTTACATAGTCTTGACTTTTCATACTAAATTAGGTTGATAAGCCTAATCACACAAAGACAGCGGGCATAGGAAGCCAATCCAGGAACACTCTGCGTGGTCAGCAAACAGAGTCTAGAGTAAGCACCTGCCAGGACTGATCCACAACAGGAGCAATTTGCACGTGGAACACTAAGAGCTCATTGCAGAACGTATGCAGTTCCCATCTTCTGTGCAGTGTATGCCCCGAGGATGGGCGCCTCACAACTTCAATATCAAAATACTGCCAGTATTGAAGAGATGAAAATTAAATGAAGGCAACTGATTTCATTTTTTGTAAATTATTGCAAGGTACACAAACAATACATAATAACTTTAGAAACTTAAAAAAAAGCCTCTGCAATTCCACAACCCAGAAATAAATATTGCTTAAGATTTGTGGACATTTTCCCCAATATTTTTTCCTATATGTTTTTGTAAATCTGACTATATATATGAAATTCTCTATCCTGCTTTTATTAGTTACATATCATTTTTTCCATCTCACTAATTGCTTTATTGCATAATTTTAATGGCTGTATAATATTCCATTTTAAGAATGTGTTATAATTTACTTTTCATGATGCTTTTTAATTTTGAGACATTATTGGTTAGGGAGTTTTAAGTAGGAATGGATCAGAAGGCATGATTATTTTAACTGCTTTTTGATATATCACTTAAAAGTTTTTAGTTTTTCACTCTTAAAAGAGGATTAATAACACATGTATGATGTTTGCTGAGATACCAAAAGCTGCTCAGGAGAAATGGAGAAGAAAATTATTACAACTAGGTGAAATTACTTCACTTATTTTATGCAACTTTGAACTAAATTATAGTTTAATTTATTTTTAAAATTTTCAGTATTCCTAAGGCTTGTCAAGAGATGGCCCTGATCTTACATTTCGCTTTTCTCTGCTAGGTGTGTGTTTATGTGTGTGAGCTCATGTGTGATTTTCACGTAGTGGATGGAGGAAATAAGGCATTAAGAATAGAAGGTGTTGGGAGCCCTTTTTTATCCACACCAAATGTCCTAAACTGTTTCCAAAACTTTGTTCTAAGCCAAAGTATTGTACCCTTAGGACCCAATGATTCATTGTGTTTAGCATTTCATTTGAAATCCAATTTAAAAACATGTGAAGAGCTCATTCTTCTTAAGTAATGATATCCTTCAAAATCAATGACAGATTATGTCACCTACAACAGTAACAAAATTAAATAATTGTTTTTCCTAATGTGTTATGGGTGCAAAATAAAACTATATTTTTTAGAATACATTCTTCTACCCATGAAAATCCAAAAACTCACATACAAATCTCCTGAAAAATACCTAGATATAGGTATAGATATAGACAGATAGATACATAGAAAATAGACAGATATTTCCACTAATTACAAAGAATTGCCTTACACCACTGTGGGAGCTGTCTAAGCAAGCCCAAAGTCCATAGGGCAGGAGTTAGACAGGAAAAACGATGAGCAGACTGTAACCCCACGAGTATGAGTTGAAGCATGGAGTCTTCAAGCTCAGTGAAGCCCTAAGCCCTCTTTTAAGGTGTTCACCTGATAAGGTCAGGACTACATAGGACAATCTCTCCTTTGATTATCTTCAAGTCAACTGATTAGGGATTCTAATCACATCCACAATCCCTAGGTTCATGTTTGACTGTTTAACTGTTGACTGTATTTTAGCCTAGCCAAGTGGCCACATGAAAAAGCCATCACAAATGGAAATAAAATAAATAGAGTTTAAAGTTCAGTTTTCAATGCTGATTGATAAAAGTCTGAAAACCTTGTTTTTTCTCATTTAATTTTTTTTGAGCTGAAAGAGTTTACAAAGATGGATAGCATGACTTCTAGCAATTCATTATTGGTCCTTAGTTTGTTGGGTTTGCATGGTATGCATAGTTAGAAATACACTAATTTTGCATACCTTTACTCCACTTGTTATTGGCTTCTACAGTTCTTTAAGGTCTTAGCCACTATTTGCATTAATATTAATATTTAATACAATTATGGCTAATATTATCCTCTGAATGCTTTTATATAATAATAGCTTTGCATTTACTCAACACTGCTCTTCCAAAGAGCTGTGAGTGCTTTGTCCACCGTGAGCCAGATTTCTTCCCCTGCGTAAGCTGTTTTCCATCCACCCCTAGAGAAATATTAACACTTTAGAACAGGACTCGATTTGTGCTTGTAGCAAAAATAAAGTAATCGGTGTTCTTAGAGCATAAGATACTTCTCCAATAGGTCCTAGGAGGATTATTCAGGGTTTTAAGCACTTCACAAAATCTCATATGGAATAAGTTATTCGTTACAGTTGTGAAATTGAACACAGAACATTGGACATTGAGAAAGTCAGTATTTTTGAATGATGGATAAGCTGTGGCTAGAACAATACATTGTTCAGGCCAGTGGAGTTTTCCAATAGTTTTAGGAAAGAAATGGGTGGAGTTTGGTTAGAGTAGCAGCCTCCTAATTATGTACACAGAGAGAATTTTCATAACCAGGAAGGGGAATGTTCTCAGCTGTAAAGATTGGGATAACTTAAATACTTTCTTTTGGCTGGGAAAATAAGAACCACCTATTGTGTTCAGTCTAAGATACTATCAGTGACATGTCCCAGGGAAAAATATCTTCCCATTAAGCAATAAGCCAAGCTGATGACACTGCAGAGAAAATAGTTATTTCACCTAAATAGTTCTATAGTCTGAGCAAATCACTTAACTTCTATCTCTGTCTCTTCATTTATACCGTTAGAGAATTGGTCTAAATGACATTTCTCAACCTTTTGCATCTAAAACTCTAGAAAAGAAGAGATCAAACATGTTGAGTGAAGCAAAAATTACCTAGAGAAAGGTTATGGATATTCCCGTTTAATATTAGAAATGCTTCAATTTTTTTATCCTTAATGCCAAATATTTTCTATACCTTATAGGGGCAAAGACAGACTGTAATACAATATAAGTTGACAAATTTAACATTTATTCTAGAAAATATTGTGACTTTAGCTGGTTTTACATATTCTAATATTATCTTAAAACTTAGTAAAATTATGTTTTAACTTAAAATTACAAGTCTAAATCAAATACTCAATTACATTTTAAAAATTGTAATTCCAAGGCTAATCTTTTGGATTCACTAAGATGCTAAATTCTCTTAAACATTATAAGTACTCTAAATATCAAATATACTGATTGTTATCCCCCAAATTAACACAAAAGTCTTCATACTGCAAATTTGATTTATGTCATCAATATACTTAATTCTAAACCTTCCTGGGTTATTTATAGTCACCTATTTATCCTTCATGGAAACAATTTCGTATCCCAAGTAAACCAGGTTACATCGTTAATAGGCTGTTTGCATCTTCAGAGATTTTGGCTGGAGTATGAGATCCAGGGCAATTTTTCTCAAAACTGTGAGAGACAGATTGAGTTTTGTTTTATAGTCTCTTGGTCAAGCTGGGCTCCAAGTCCAAACCCTACAAGTTGGATGGTTTGCACTTTGATTTAATCTGCAACATCCCTGATTCTCAGCTCTGATTTGAGCCTGCAACCCCTGCCTAGGCTCTTTCACCCCCAGTTTGGAATCTATTAATGATTAACACTAAACAGTATTTACTGTTTAGTAATATTCTGAATTATCCTCATGCTCAACTTAGAGTTGTTTAAAAATTATTGAATTTGATTCTGCCCAACTCTTGTGTCTATCTGGCTATGGTATAGCCACAGCTCCTTAATTCATTCTGATGACAGTACAGATTTTTACTTTCAAATATGCGATCTCATTTGAGCCTCACCCTTTCGGGTGGGGAGGACAAGTGTATTAATATTATTACTATTTCTATCATTATTATCCCTAACCTATTTTGTTGAGTTTAAAGGATATCCTTAGAAACTAATGCAGTAGCTATGAGGTACATGGCAGGTCTTGTTTAACTTTTGTTAAATGAATAACTATTAGCTCTGAATTTTATTATACAATATCAAAGTTGTATTATAAATAGTTAAATATTTCTTAACTCAAAAAATCTGCTCCAGAATCTCTCCAAGCTGGTGGAAGCATGACTTCTAATCACAATGAAGCAGATGTGGACCTTGAAGTGGCAAGTTCTGCTGCTTCAGTGCCCAGCTGGGCGAGCACCCAAGGCGACAGCTCCCCGGGGGTGCTTCCCCTGGTCTCTGTCCTTCCTTGTAGGGCTGAGGCCTGGGGCCATGAATGCTGCTCCTAGACAATCCTAGATAGGCTTGGGAGGGATGGCTTTACTATATCGCCCTCCCTCCAAACCTAGATCTGTTCTTCCTAAGCCCAGGTGCGTGGCTCCAAAACTTCCCTCCTGTGTGGGAAGCTACGTCTGAGCGTCCTGTCTCCCTGACCTCCAGCTCCTTCAGGAGTCTAGCCTTTTCCAAATAGCCTGGGTTGGAGAGGCTTCTGAATTCCTGGAAACTTCTGTTCTGTCACTGAAAATCACACACATGTGCACATGCACACACACAAGGTGAGGAGACACCAAGTCCTTACTAACTTGTTGGGATGGGGAGAAAATAGCAAAAGAATAAAGAATGAGTAGGAGTTAATAAGCTGAAAAATTATCTTGAATTATTAGTTAATATTATAAAAATACTTTAAATTTACTGATGTATATTTTATAAAGTGCTTTCAGATATATACCATATTTAATCTTCCTAATACCTTGTCAAGTAAGAAATTACAACCCCGATTTTGCAAATGAAAAACAGACTCAGAGAAATTAAGTGCTTGTCTGAAAGTCTCACAGATGTGTGTGTGTGTGTGTGTGTGTGCACGTGTGTGTGTTCTCAAAGGTGGTTATACATTTGAGTAATCAGGGAAGCCATTAAATAATGCCCGTGTCCAGGACTCACCTTAGATAAATTAAATCAGAGTCTCTGGAGGTGGCCTGGCATTGTTATTTCTTTTTATAGTTTTCCAGATGATTGGAATATGCAAGCAGGTACCAGAACTGAACTTAAAATATAGATTTTCTGATTTCCAATGCCATCTTTTTAATGTTATATCACAGCACTCATTTGAATATGGCTATTGAGGATGTTCATTCTTGCCTGCTCTGTGAGGTGGCAGGGAAATGGTTCCACCAGGCATTTCTCAGAGCATCAGCCGTCCCAGGAGAGGGTCTGCAAGAAACAGCCTGGCTGCGGGGAGCAGGTAGGGGCAGGCCAGTATGCCAGGTGCTCCTCGAGTCCTGCAGATCCGCTTTCTTGTGACCGATTGCATAAAGTGAGTGTTCTTAAGTGGTGTGACATTATTAAGTCTAGGGGGATATAGAGTCCATAAGGCATAAACGTTGCTCAGTAACTCCACAGTGTTTGGGGTGGGACCTGGGTAAGGAGTAGAAGACCTAAGAAGATGAGAACTAGCAGCAGTAGCACTTTTGTGGAGAAAGTCAACAAGAGCACTCTACACGGGTGACGAATAATGCTCTTCTGAGGACAGTGGGACTTGGGTTTCTCTCTGCTATTAGGCTTCTTCATCATCATCAGTCGCTATTTCCATCACCTTTGTTCCACTAGCATCTATTTTGTATGTGAGGAGGGATAAGAAGGAAAAAAAGAAAAGCTATGATTTCTTGCTGTGCTCTTGCTGCATTATTTATGATGCAGACCCTTAGGGAAGACTGAGATCCGTCATTCCCAAGATGAGCAAGCAGCATGCTAGTGAGGACAGCCTTCCTATTTTAGGGCTCTAGGGTTTCCGTTTGGGTGATACCGATTTCCCTCTATCAGTCAGCTGGGAAAATATATTTAGAAACATAGTGGATGGGTGAACTGTTTTTGTTTTGTTTTTAGTTTAAATAAATTGAATAATAAAAAACAGAAATGCAGTTGAACTCATTTGAAATGTATATACCTTTTTTCTTTTTAGGAAGATTGGCCCTGAGCTAACCAATCTTCCTCTTTTCCTTTTTTCTCCCCAAAGCCCCAGTAGATAGTTGTAGGTCATAGTTGTACATCCTTCTGCTTGCTCTACGTGGGATGCAGCCTCAGCATGGCTTGATGAGCAGTGAGTAGGTCCACGCCCAGGATCCAAACCAGCTAACCCTGGGCCGCCGAAGTGGAGCACACGAACATAACTGCTACGCCACCGGGCTGGCCCCAAGTATGTACTTTTTTGGGTGGAAGATGGGAATCTTACTTACCCAAGAGATAGGTCAGATGATTAGGGAGAAAACTTAGGTAAAATATGTAGTTTAACTCCTTTTTAGGTTTAGTTTTAAAACTGTATGTTCTCTGTAACGTGATATAGTCCCTTTCACTGAGTATGTGAAAACTTTAAGATTACAAGGGAGTTAATAAGAAAAGTCATTGTCTGCAAAAAAAGATGTTATCAGGAAAGAGAGTAAAACTTGGAGGGAGTTTTCTCAAAAAGAAAAAGGGAAAAAAAAGGCAGCAAGTGAAGCAAATCCCTTGAGGCAGTCAGGTGTGGAGGGGCCTTCTAGACGCAGAGATAAGGAGCAGACTGGTTTCTTATTACCTTAATTGCTTCCTGCCTGCTTGGGTCCCTAGTAGAGAGTGGAGCCAAGGGATCAGAAGAAAGAGAAAACACATCCTGGAATGATAAGGACAGGCGCGCTGAGAGACCCACCACTTAATCAGCATAAGGGGCCAGGATTGCGGAGTCGATCTCAGGTGGGTGATGTGGAAACCCTGGCAGATGTAAGAAACTGCAGCGGCCTGAGGTGACAACTTGGTCTCATGTCCCACATCTCTGCTACCTAAGATGCATGTGAGCCCTGGAAGGGATATGACCCTAAAATGCAACTTCACACCTGGTTAGGATGATGCTTCCTAAGAAGGGACAGGAAAAACGGTGGTGACTACATTAAGCTGTATGTTAGAGTGAGCAAAAGCTGAAAAAACAAGATGTGACTTAAGCATTTAAAAATATCTTGATCTTGGAATGCATTTTATGTAGTGTTCTTTGATTTATATCCTATTTAATGATTATACTACCTATAAAAATTTCACGAGTAAAGATCTGTACTAGTTTCTTTCTTTATCACTACTTAGTTAAAAGCTGGGTAGTCAAGCCACTCCAATGAAGGCAGCATCTACTGTCATCACTAGGCAAAGCTGTCCTTTGATGAGGGGACAATAACTCTTGGGAGTTAAAACCACTACTTGAGCTATAAGGTGGCCATTAAAACATCCCTTTACAGGGCTAAAAAGCCATTCCGAGTAAATTCCTCTATTCATCCAACCAATAATTGAGTCTACTGTGTACCAGGCACGTGCTGGGAACTGAGGATCCAGAGATAGGGGACACCCTGCCCTCAGAAGCTCCAGCCTAGAGGAGAAACATGTGCTGTAGGCGGTTACCACGTGCTGCAGAAAGAGCCGACCCCAGATCCTAGCCCAGAAAGAAATGGTTTGTGTTCTGGCCCGAGACACAAGATGAAAGTTACGGGAAGAAGCACGGGTGGCTTTCCTCACCAAAGTACATTTATTTACAAATTTTCAGATTTATTTACAGTTTTACAGATTTTCAGAAAAAAGTTCTCTCAAGAACATGTGGCATAAAGAGGGTGAGTTTTAGAGCTGCTCTGGGACTAAGACCGATATGGCTTTGGCAGGGCGTTTACCTCTTCTGAACTTCAGGGAGAATTCCGCATCTGTAACAGTGACATTTGATTGCTGCTAGGAGTAAACGCGGGAATGCATGCAGAGCAGTTGGCGTTTGGTGATTAATGGTTTGTGATTAATAGTCTGTGGCTGTTCTTACGACAATGTCGGGAGAGAAACTCAGGAAGCACCTCTTCCTTCACCATCCCCATCGGCTGACGCAGCTTGCTCACTTCAGTCTTGCTTCCATCCAGTCTGCCCGCTACACTGCCACCTGAATGGTCCCTCTAAAACCCAGAGTTCCAATGATGCTTCCGGATTTAAACCCTTCACTGATTCCGTCACCTGAACACAAAGTCCCTCTTCCCTGCTTGACACACAAGGTCACCCATGACCGACTGCGACCTACTTTTCCCATCTTATCTCCTCCTTCACTTCTGCCTCTTTGAACTTTCTTCTCTGTCAAGACCCAACACCGTGCAGGACCCTGACCTCAACATGTCATTCCACCACCCTCTTCCTTTGCGCCTGCCTTTCCTTCTGTTGGAATGCCCCCTTACCTCATCTTTCTGTAAACATCTTTTAAATACTAAGTATTCATGGAAAAGCTCCCTGCCCATAACCCTTCCATGATGACAAGTCTATGCTCTGTACCTAATGCACACAACTGTTCGTACATTATGAAATAATTTGATGTGTTCATGGTCCCTCTCCCTGTCTATACTGCAAACTCCTCAGTGTCTCATCTTTGCCTTTGTATCCCCGGTTCCCAGCCCAGTGCCTGGCATGTAGTTGACCTTCAGTAATGTTTACTGAAGGGAACCTAATGGCAGTTTCTCTCTCTTTTTTTCTGATTTGGTTTAATGTATATTGACAAATTCTTGTTTCCCTTAAGATAAGGTCCTGACAATTGCTAGTTTGCTGTTAGCCTTACTGATGATTATAAATCTTGTTTCAGGCAGTTTATCTCCATTATTGCATAACTCAGAATTGATTTGCCATGCATCATAATTTGAGTCTCGCTCTTCTCTGTGTCCTTGTATTGTCTGCAGTGACCTATGCACATCTCTAAAGCATTGTTGTCACTTCTCTCTTTCCCTGGTCCTTTTGAACCCCTCTGTGCCCTCTGACACCTCTGAGCATTAGCATTAATTACACTTCATCTTTCTTATGATTTTTTCTATATTGCTTTGAGGTCCCATGTCTCCAATGTCATCTGGTGTCTCTTGATGATATATTCTGGAACCAATTCAGCGTGTCTGGAATATGTGTCTATTCGTCAGAATAACCTGCGCTCATCACCTACACTGTCACACTAAAAGCACTTGGGGATATTTATGGGTCTTTGCAAATACCACAATGGCTCCTGCTGCATCTGCTGATTGTTTTTCTGATACTAATGTTTGGATGTTGGCTAATTTTCTTAAGCATAATGCTGATAAAATAGTGCTATTATAGAAAAGTCCTCTCCACAGAGATGCCTATTGGATCCTTCATCCTGCATGATTTCTTGAGGGGTTTTTTTCAGACTTTCTAATCTTTGAATCACCTTTGACTTTGAGTTGCTTTGTAAGACATATTTGAAACAAATCATTGTTTCCAAGATTATCTTTATGTCACTGTCTTAAATTTAAATCACTGACACCATCTGATGAGAATTCGAATGAAACAAAACACCATGGGCATACGTTATCACCTCTCACACCTCAGATCTAAAGGTGGATGATATATTGATCATTGCTTTTGACTTTCCCATTAGTTTTCTGTCATCATTTAAAGTAATACCATACTTTCTGCTCTCAGTTTATTAGGCGGTCCCTTTCTTCTCTTAAATACTAATATTTTGATGTCATCCATTTCCTTTTACTTGGACAATCTGAATCACTGATTTCTTTAATTGACTTTCTATTTTTCCACCTGAGCCTTTTCTTATGTCCTTTTTCTCCATGATTATTTTTCTTTATCTCGGATTATTATAAAATCTCATTAATTAACCATCCACAAATTTGGAAATTGTGCTAATTCAGAGCATTGTAGGTAGAAGTATGTCTTTCTTCTGTGACTTAGAGACATACCAAGCCCAGAATCCACCCAAAGAAGGGTCTGTTGCCACCAAAACCCACTGCACTTCTCTTCATCATCATCATGATGTCGTCATCATTGGTCAGTGCCTGAGGTGAAGTCTTGGCCACCTTCCTTCTTCCCTTGGTTATCACCACTTCCTTGGTGCCCAGGTTTCCACCTTCCAAAACCTTCCTTAATGCAAATGTCCCATGTCCTCACACTCTTCTTCTCGTGTTTCCTCCAGCATCTTGCATTGTCACCTGGCTCTCATCTGGGCCCATATTCTCCCCTGCAGCCCACCGATGGTTGCTGTATACGTCCTCTCGATTCATGTATTTCAGGGACAGAGCAAGGGGTTAGCTTTCTCCTGGCTCCCCATTGCTGCTTTCAGGTCACAACTCCTCCATTTCTCCAGCTATAAAAAGAAATTAAGCAACAACAAACCCTGGTTTTTTTGAGGCTCAAGACATTTCACAGTAATCATCACCTTTTTCCCTCTTGCAATTATCTACCTTCCAACCTCAAAAACATCATGGATTTTGCATATGACAAAGTCTTTTTCTTTTCCCCAAGACCTGTCATCAGTGTGGGTGACTTCTATACCTGTGGGCACCTGTCCATCCAGACAGCCCTGGTGGTCTAGTGGGTAAGATTCAGCGCTCTCACCACCGTGGCCCAGGTTCACTTCCTGGTCAGGGAACCACATTCCCCGCCTGCTGGTCATCATACTGTGGTGGCTGCATGTTGCTGTGGTGCAGAATGCTTTGCCACCACTATTTCAAACACCAGCAGGGTCACCCATGGTGAACAGGTTTCAGAGGAGCTTCCAGACTAAGACAGACTAGGAAGAAGGACATGGCCGCCCACTTCTGAAAAAATTGGCCAGGAAAACCCTGTGAATAGCAGGGGAGCATTGTCTGATATAGTGCTGGAGGGTAAGAGGATGGAGCAAAAGGATGGGGCAGGGTTCTGTGTGCTGTGCACAGGGTCGCCAGGAGTTGGAATAGACTTGAAAGCACTAACAACAAACCTGTCCATCCTGGATTTTCTCACCTATGTTGACCTCCACTCCCACTTCAGCTTGTCACTCCCACAGGCACACGTGCAAACTTGTTATGCAACATGACTGTAAATACCTCCAAAGCCATGATTAAAACAGTGATTTTGGAACACTAATTTTCTCTATCTTCTGCTAACTTGTTAAACTATTTCCACCATGACATTTCTTCCACCTTGCAGAGACTTCTACCCATTGACCTTTCTACTTTTTTCTCCATCAGCCTTCTCCTTCTACTTCTCTGCTCAGCCAGCTTACTTTTTTTTTGGCAAGGAAGATTGGCCCTGAGCTATATCTGTTGCCAATCTTCCTCTAGTTTGTATGTGGGATGCTGCCACAGCATGGCCTGATGAGTGGTGTGCAGGTCCGTGCCTGGGATCTGAACCCACGAACCCCAGGTGGCTGAAGTGCTTGAACCTAACCACTATACCACGGGGCCAGCCCCCATCCAGCTTACATTTAATAATCCATCTTGTTAACGATTCTTGCCAAAACCCAAGCCCTCTTGGCAATCCTACTAGACTTCTCTAGTCAACTATTATGCCATTCTGCACAAGAATGATTTTAGTTTTTCCAGTTTCCAGGAATCTCTGAGCACTTTCCTGGTCCCACACATCTAGCTGATGACCTTGTTTCCTACTTTACAAAGGAAAAACTAACCATCAGATGGAGATTCTATCATCTTCTGGAAAACATACAAACAAACCTACCTTCAATTCTACCCACTCTATCTTCCCTTCCCTTCCCTATTGTGTCCCCCCCGACACAATAAAGCAAACTCCTCCACTTATCCTTGGAATTCTACCCTCTGCCGTCTTATTTTTTCTCTCTGGAGAATCTCTTTTTCTCCAGAATCATTTTCGCTGGCTTTTAAATACATTCCCATTCTACCAAAAAGATTACTTAGTTTAAAACCGATATAGGCATCATCTATCTTAGAAAGCCAGTAGAATTGTCTGACTAAGAGCTACACTCTAGAGCCATACTGCCTGTGGCCAAGGCCTAGCCCTGCCACCCCTTAGCTTTGGGACTTCGGCAAGTTACTGACACTATTTATCCTTCAGTTGTCTCTAAAATATGGTCGACGACCGTTTAGTTGTGAGGAATAGTGAATCTGTCTCTACAAAATGATTAAAAACATGTCTGATATGTAGTAAGCATTATACAAGAGTTTGCTATTACTGTTGTTTGTTTCCTAATTGGACCACAATTTGCTCACAGAGTTTTTTGCTTGTCCTGAAGTTTATAATTACCTGCCTTCTCCTTAATGGTCCAAGCTCGACCATTTGCTTTCTAGATCTACTCTAGATCTAGATCACTTCTGCTTGCATCCTGGGAGCTGACTTCACCTCGTCTTGGTTTGGATCCATTGTTTCCTAAATCCCATGACTTATCTTTTTGTGTTTTTTCCTACCTGCTTTGGCTGGCTTATATTTGCAAGAATTTTTAGAGACAGGTGTATGGGAGGTAAAATTTAGGGATCTCTAAATGTTTGGAAGGGTGTTTAGTGTCTCACATTTGATTTATAATTTGAGTCCTGTATTATTTTCCATCAAACTTAAAGGCATTTCCCCATTCTCTTCTCACCAGTGTTGCTCATAAGGTATCTGACAGCAGTTCCATTTTTGTTCTTTGATAGGTTACCACTCCCACCCCTTACAGAAGCATTTAAGACTTTTAACTTTGCTGTTGTAAAAACACGTGAGGCTGTACTTCAGTGTGGGTCTATTTGCCTCCATTTTGCTTTATACTCACTGAATTGTTTTGATCTGAAGACAGGTGACTTCTTTCAGGTTTGAAGAATTCTTATTCTGCTATGTCTTTATAATCTCTTCTCCATTTTTTTCTCAGCTTATGAGATGTATTTGAATATTCCGCCTCCTGGACTCGTCCTCTGTGCTGCATATGTTCCTGTGTGTTTTCTATTTCTGTTACATTGTTCCACATTCCGGGAGATTTCCTAGATTTTATTTTCTGTCCCTTTTGTTGATGTATTTTTTGATTCCTCAATCATGTATAATTTCTCATCCGTCCTCATTGTAATTTTTTGTGGAATTCTGTTTCTATTTTAGAAATAGAACATTTTCTCAAATCTCATTTTATCAGTGAGAGGTTTTCTTTTCTTTTCCTCTTTTAAGGTCTCTTTACTTTCTGAATTGCATGTTTCTTTCTAGGTTCAGGTTTTCTGTTAGTTTTTTCTCTGTCTTGCTTTTTCATGCTGACGAGGCTCCTCCTTGATAGTTGGCTCCTTTTTGAGACTGAAGGATTGGGGGTCTGGGTGGGGTTTTCTCTGCTGCAATGCAAGGAAGTCCACCTCCACATCCACATTCAGGCTTCTCCTTTTTGTGGGGCAGACTGACTCGGGACCCTTAAACGTGGGTAGAGCCTGTTTCCTAGCTGGCTTCTCTTTGGTGTGAATGGGCAGAGAGCGTTGTCAGCTGCGAGCTCCTCCTCCCACCCAAAGAAAAGGCCAGAACAGAAGAGCGTTATTCTGGGCTGCCAGCTCCACTTTGTTCTTCTCATTGTTTTACTGATGACAAACCCCTGGTTACCTATGCATGGCTGGCCTCCAGCTGCTAGCCACACTGTTCGTTCTCGTTCTCTCCTGTCCCTGCCAGTTTTCTACTGTTTCACAGCCTCTGGGTGCACATGCCCAGAGTCACTCCACCTTCCCTGGGGCTGTCACAGAGCAGTGTATTCCGGGCTCTTTTCCTTGTTTTGGTTTCACAAGCCCATATGCTTGGCTTGGCTTTCTGTCTTCCAGTAACTCATTGAGAATGTACATCTGATGATGACTTCCCCTCTTTTTTTCTTTATAGCTATAGTTTTATTTCTTTTTATACTTCTGATGGACTTTAAGAGAGATGGGAAGTGATCCATGCACGTATTTCTGCCAATTTGAACTTGAAGCTTTCATAACTAGTTAAAAAATTCATGAATGAAGAATTATTTTTTGAGGAATTATTAATTATTCAACACAAGGCTTGAGACTTTCCTCTGTATCATCTTCTTAACTTCTCATAATAACCCTAAGTAGCCCCATTTTACAAGTTAAGGCAATTAAGGTTCAGAGAAGTCTATTAATTACCTGAGGTTGCACAGCTCTTAAATGGTAGAGCCAGTATTTTAACTCAGGCTTTCTGATTCTAAGCTGTGTGTGCTTTTATTTGCCCTATCGCTGAAAACAAACTAGCCATCATAGGCTTTGGGGAAGGTTGGCCATAATGAAGAAAGATGGAAATTTTGTACTTGGATCTTTTTTTACAACTGGTGAGCAAATATCAACCCTGAGCCTGCCCTGGGAATTTATATAAACAGGGATAGTAATGTGACAGTCAGAAACAGGAGCAGTATTTGTCAGAACCAAAAACATTTGAGGACAGAATCAGGACCCCAAAGGGTCACAACAGGTGCCAGAGTCAGTTTCATAGAGATAGGATTATCAGATTTGGCCAAAAAAATGCAGGACACCCAGTGAAATTTGAATTTCAGATAGACAATGAATAATTTTTTAGTATAAGTATGTCCCACAAAGAAATGTTTTGTTGTTTATCTGAAATTCAAATTTCACTGGGCTTCCTGTGTTTTATCTGGCAACACTACATAGGGCTAAATACATTTTCTTGGATTTCAGTCTTAAAACTTGGCTAAACAATTGTAGGATGGCGGATTCTCATAGGGGTTCCTGTGAGAAGACTTATTGTTTAGGCTGATTGTAATATCAATGTAAGTCTATAGTGCGGTTAAAAAAAAGAATAAGATCTGAGGCCAGATTAAAAAAAATACACCCACTAAGGAAATGTTCTTGAAATATGGGCTGAGGGTCCCTGTTCATAAAACCTGGGCTGTTTGTTTAAAATGCAGCTTTCTGGGCCCCTAGAAATCTGTGTGTCTAGGAAGAGGGCTTAGAAATGTCCACTTTTAACAAGTTCTCAGGTAATTTTGGACACATAAAAGTTTGACAATCACTGGTGAAGAAAAACGAGACATCCCGTCAGGTGCTGGTCGGGCCACACCCAGCAGACTATGTTCAGCTTCCATGCTCCATGTGACATCTGAGAAACGAGACTGGACATGGTGCTAGCATGCTCTGTGCAAAACGTCCAATGAGCTGGCACTGTTTACCCTAGAGAATTTTCAAGAAGGCGTGAGAGCTTCATTCAAATATGATTGCAGAAGAATGTTTGGATTTTTTCCCCGACGCGTGCCCAGAAGTTAGGATTAGGATCAATGAGTAGAAATTATGAGCAACGTTGGGTTTAATCTAAGAATGAACTGTCTCGCCATTATACTATCTAAAAATGGAATGAACCTCCTTTCGAGATAGTGACTTCTCCATCACTGGGGTGTTTTGAAAATGAAGGGTAAAGGTTTGCCAGAGATTCTGTTGAAGGGATTCCCTAAGAGGCTGGCCTTCGGGTCGATTCTCTGAGAGTGCCAGACACTTCCTAAGCTCCCTGCCTACAAATCTCAGACTCAGTATTGAGAACCAGCAGGTTTTCACTGAGATGGATGAAAATAAAGTGTTGAAATTTCTTAAAAAATTAAAATAGTCAGGCCTCTGAATTTTGACCAGAATAGAAAATGTTAGTGATAGTGACATAATGGTTTCCAAAATCATGTTGGACACTGCTGAGTGTGAATTTAGGCTCTTCATTTAAGAGATAAAGAAAAGAAATGCCATTGTCAACGGAGGATTTTCTTTCAAAGGTGAGGTTTGTTCTTGAGGCAAACTGTGGAATCTCCTTTCCCAGAGTGAAATCTTTCTGCAAAGAGTGAGTCAAGTTCAGCTGAGGTGTGAAGTGGACAGTGGGATGTAGGGAAATGATAAGATTCTGTATTTCCCTTGGAAATCATATGACCCTTATCTAGCTTTTAAAAATATTCTTATCTTTAAACATGAATAACCTGGATGGCAACATACATTTCTTTTAAGAATATGAATTCTTACATTTATTCTTTTCTAATTTGAGATATTTGGAAGTGCTGGGTATATCTCACCCTTCAGTACAAACCAACCTGCCATCCGCAAACTCCCGTTCTATATTTGAAGTGAAATGTGCTAAATTATCTTGAGAGGGGAAGGAAACACCTTTGTGTTAAGCACTTACAGTTCATGTCGATTTCAGTGGGAGATGCAGCTGCTTAGGAACCATTTTTTTTTTCTTTTCAGAATACAATGAATGTTAAAAAGTGAGCCCACTCATTACTCAAATTACCAGGGTCTTACTCACCCAAGTGAAGTTGATTGACTGGAGCTCTGGGAGTTATGTAATGCCTGTGCTGACTGGTTCAGTCCCTGAGCAGCTTGTCCATCCTTCTTATTGCTATTATTTTAATAGTCAGCCTTTGCCTTTGTCCTTTCCTTTGCCTTCCAAAGGAAAAGACAAAAAAACAAAAAAAAAGAGCAATAAGAAATGAGATCTATGAATAGAAGAGTCAGCGGCTCCGGGAGTGCTGGGCTTAAGTCACAGAGAGTGGAGGAAAGTCCATACCCAGTAGGCTGTTAGGATTGTTAATTCAATTCCACGGTCTGAGGCTGTGAAGGGGAAAAAGGAGTGGTGGTGCTGGTGGTGGTGGTGGTGGTTGGGAGGTTGGGAGAGGTCGAAGGAAGGGCGGGGCTGGTGTGGAAGGAGAACCCACGAATGTCTGGCCTTGGACCCATCGAAGGAGGAGACAGAGAGCCACCGCCTGTGCTCTAAATGAAAGCAGTCTATTTTTAATTTCAATGACTCTATTAAAAGATGTAGAAGCCTCAGAGGACCAAATTGGAGATACAGCTTTGAGGATGGGGCTTTCGTTGGCATCTTTTCTTATCACTCAGAATGTTCTAGTGATTCCTGGTTCCCGGATGGAGAGGTGATACCTGAAACATGGAGAAGGAAGGAGGATGCTCCCTGGGTTGGGGGGTGGGGGCAGAGCACGTTCTACCCTCCTGCAGGGACGGAGATGTGAGGTCCGGCCCAAAGACAAGGTGGGGAATTGCGCCAGTTCCCTCGCGCTGGCCCCGGCCCCCGGGCAGGCCCAGGTGGCGCTTGCTGACCCCCACTGACACGCTCTGGGTGCTCTTCTGAACACAGTCGTGGGCGTTTTTGCTGCTCAGTGGGATCGAATCTAAATTAAACAAAAAGCTGAGATGAAGAAGTCTGTTGCCGTTCCTGGCCTGCTTGGAGACAAAATGGAGTCAGGAGTGTGAAGGGCAGCTTCTGAGGGATGTCACCAAAAGGCAGCGGATTCTCCAGGGAGCCTTGAAGTCCCCCCACTGCACTTTCATATATATTTTGATGCCAGCATTTTTGTTTCTTTGGTCAGAAACTGCTTCATGTAAAACTGTTTTTTTTCCTTTTTTTTTTTGGTCTGGTTGAACTAATAGGATTTACCTTGCAAATAAACAGACTATTTCTGCTGTTATATACTGCCCTCTGCTGGCCACTTCAGATGTGTTTTACCACCTACTGAACTGAACGTTTAAGAACGAGGTTGGATTAATTTGAACAAATAAATAAATTTGACTTTTCCCCCCGCCTCCTTCTGGGCAAGCCTAAAAAAAAAAAAAAGGAAAGAAAAAGAAAAAAAAACAGGTTGTTACCACATTTAAAAGAATAAGTAGATTGAAGGATGTTATTTCTTAGCCTTTCTATATGCTCCTGAAAATATAGTGGAAATTTTATTTTAAAGTAAAACCAGAGTTTGGCTCTCTGGTATTCTTTTTCTGCTTTAATGTACTTATGGCTATTCTTATGGGACTAGAAATTTGGGGTTAATTTCTATTTATTAAAAATTAAGTCGTGTACTTATGACTGTTCTTATCAGACTGGAAATTTGGGTTAATTTCTATTTATTAAAGATTAAGTCATGTAATTTTCCAAAATCCTAGACTCTATCAGCAATCCTTGATATGTAGGGAAACCATCTTAGTTCAAAATCAAAGAAAAAAATGAATAATGCAGCAAAATATCTTTGAAGCCCAAACAAGACCTTGCAAGGAACATATGAGTTATAGCTTCTAAATATTAGGTCATGTGGAATTGCTCACTAGCAACAGTCACCAGATCATTCATGCTTTGTAATAACTTAAAACAAATGTTCATAAACTATGGAGTAGATTCATGCTTAATTGTCAAAAGAACTGTGATGGAGTGAAAGTTAATAGCAAATCCTGGATTAGAATTAATTCTCTCAAAATCCTCAGCCTATCGCTTTGTCTACCGAACAACGCTCTGCCTTTAATAGTAATTAGGAGAAAGAATTTGGTGTGTCAAATACTTTATTGCACAACCAAGGTTCAGTGGTGAATTCTAATTAAAGTCATTATAGTATTTAAAAAAAACCCAAACTTCAAAACATCTTTTAAAAGGGAAGCTACTACCGCAGGGAAATGGATTGATCATTGTTGATTTAACTGAAGTCTGTTTTAAAGTTCCTTATGTTCTGTTGTTTATAATTATTTGGGGGTTTGGAGGAGCCTCGTGTGGCTTTTTCTTGGGATCTTTAAATTAAATAGCTGAGTTGCACACATCTCCGTTTGGTTCTGGTTGAGCAAACTTCTTCAGTGTATTGGGGTGTCACATCACTTCCTGGATGAACAGTTGGTTGCTGAGAGCAGGTTTATTTAAAGCAAGAAACTCCTTTAAATAAGTCTTTGGTCACGCTGTCGAGGGGGGTGTTAATGCGCCGTGAGCAGCGACTATGCATGCGGTGGGACGTGTATAAAAGACTCCGGGTTTCTGACGATGTAGGTCCTAACGAAGCCTTTTTTGTCCATCTAAGACTCTATGTTCATTTTATTATACACAGTCTTAATTTGAGTCTGAAAAGGGGAGCTCGAGGGCAGACATAAAATTAACTTCTCTTTCAATGTCCTAACCTTTTGGTTTTAATTTATTCAGTTGTCAATCCCATGAATGCCTCATGAACTCCAGCCATTGATTTCCGTGGCCAATGCTATTTTTCCTGTTTATTATACTATATTGTCCCATTGTTGCCGCCGTTTGCACTCGGTTAAATTTCCCACACAGAGGACAGGAAACTGCTCATGGCATCAGACTTCCTGGGATTGATTTTCACAGAGGCGGGGAGGGCCCTGCCTCTCCTGGGCTCTTTGTGTGGAGCCTGCCCGGGCCCCAGTAAACGGCCCGCGTGGACACTTCCTTCCAGGCACCCAGCGCAGACGGCAGCCTCATCAGCCCTCCCCGCAGTCCCACGCAGCCCCTGGGAAAAGCTGCCCTTATCAGCGCCGCATATTATGTCATTTCTTTGTACATACGATGTTTATTGTCTTTACAGGCCCCTCTGTGGGAATGTTCTTTTCAAGGGCGACAATGGGGAACCACAGAACAAACCTGGTGACATCACTCAGCCCTGGAGCTCAGCCTTCCAGTCGCTTCATAATTAGAAAACAAAACACTCAGCTACAGTACAAACGATGTTTTTACGTTCTCCGGCTACTGAATTATTTATTAACAAAAAGCTTTATCACCACTGCCTTATCCACCACCCTAGAGGTAGGTTATAAAAAATACCGAGAACCCTTTTGGGATGAACCGGAGGACCTAAAGGGCTCTTTTTTTTTTTTTTTTAAAGTCAACGTTTATGTTGCTATTTTGAGTTTCGCTAAACACTCTCTTAAGCTTTTTTAGGCAGACGTCAGCATGTATCCCAATAAGCAGGGATTTAAGAGACACTTGCCCTGTATATACTCAGCTCTCAGTTTGGAATACTTTTAAACTCAACAAGTTAGCTTTTACAACAGAGATGGGTGTTTTGTATTTTAAAAAACCAGGTCACCACAACTATTGATTTGTTGACGTGTGTACAACGTGGGTACAAACTCAAAAATTTTTTTCTTTTGGTATATTTGCCTTTTTAGGACTAGTTTATTGCAAAATTCATAGTTTATTGCATACAATATAGTAGATAACATTAAAAATCAGGTGCCATCCTTTGAAAATGATTATTAATTTACACTCTGAAATCATGTTCCCCTAAGGAGCTCATTATCAATTAGAAAACCTCCTGCAGGAAGGAGTTGACAGATGAAGCCAGTTCCACAGCCACAGCCGCAATCCTAGGGAGGCATTTGTATGTAAGAGACACTTTGGGGTTTTTCTGGTTCCTTTTTTTTTGAGTGTAGAAGATTTCAGATGTCACGGAGAGAGAGAGATGAATTTTATGGAGCCTTTACCAAGAAAACTCAGGGTGATCAAACTGACGACTCTTTGGAGAGAAAACAGTTTCTGTTTCAGAGTTGTAATTACACAGTGTGAATCATTTCCCCCATAAAAATCAATGACCAATTTATAGATCTAATGAGTGAATTAATGATTTCCATCAGTTGAAACTAAATCTTGTTCATTTGCAGCAACAATGGGTAGTACTCGTAGAGTTTAACTCAGTTTCATTAAATCATTTCCAAAGTTTAGACTTAGTTGAACTGGCCAAACACAAATGGATTCTCAGACAGGACAAGTGACAGACATATGCATTTCTGTTTCACTGATTTGGAAACTGAAAGTCACAGGTATCATGTATGCAACTGAACTCTACTTACATCTCTGGAATAAGCCACCCAGATGGGAGGCAAACTCTTCTTTTTACCATCCTAAAATGTTTATTCAATTATACTGTTCTCCATTTTTTTTTTTTTTAGAGGCGAGCAGATTCTTTTACAGTGAATATAAGGAATCAAAATGAGATAACCAGATAATTTAATTTGACATGAATAGATATTGTGAAATGCCCCAGGTAGGTTCTGCTTGAGGGTGCCATATTGGTAAATGGAATACAGACTGGGAGAACTTTTCCCCAGTAAAGTGATGGATGTTGTAGTTTACGGATTTGATCAGATTGACAGTAGAAGCAGGTGAGCCGTGTGGAAGGCAAGCTACTATTTTAATTATGGATTTCAATATTCCTTCTCTAATGGATATTCCTGGTGTCAGATTTCTCACTTACTTTCTTCTTAGACCACAGTTCTAATCTTTTATAAATCTTGGCCAATATCAACAGATTATGAGTATTGGATTCAAGGATATTTGTTCACAAGTTTCCTTACATAGTGATTGAAAGGTCCCAGATATAAGGGTACAAAGATATTGCATCAACTACCCTTAAGAAAATGCTCATTGTCCTCCTGGGGGAGTGCATAGGATAGTGGTCTCAGGTGCCTCTTCTGGCCATCTGACTTTAGAGTCAAAGGTTGATCCAGGGGAGTGGGGAATTTAAATTTGTAAGGAAGGAAGGCCATGGGGGGCAAGGGGTACAAGCAGGGTTAACTGAGTGTTCATTTGGGGAGGTAGTCTAGGAATACTCTAAGATTTCTGGCTTGACTGACTGGCTTCTTGATAGGACTAATATCTAAGACTGGGAAAATATTAAGAGGCACCAGTTTTGGTTGGGAAGTTGAGTAGATCACAAGCTAAGTTGAAGATGTGTTGAGTTTGAGGTGACGAGCCTGTGGCACATCCAGATACCTATTACTTTCAGAAGGCAATGGCTTTGAGCAGAGGAGGAGATAAAGGGACGGGTCTGTAGACATCATCAAAACCTTGAAAATACCAAGATCACACAGGCAGATGAGAGAAAGGAGGCAAGTGGACCAAGGAATAACCCAGGGAAAACCAATTTTAAGGATATGGTGAGGAGGACCTCAAAATAAGATGGAAAAGAATGATATAGGAGAAGAATCATAAGAGAATTGTGTCCTAAAAATTGTGTCAGTGATGGGCCAGCCCCGGTAGCCTAGTGGTTAAGTTCAGTGCCCTCTGCTTCAGCAGCCCAGTCTGGGTGCGGATCTACACCACCATCTGCCAGTGGCCATGCTGTCTCAGTGGCTCACATACGAAAAGAGGAAAATTGGCAACAGATGTTAGCTCAGGGTGAATCTTCCTTAGCAAAAAAAAAAAAAAAAAAAATTATGTCAATGAATCTTTGTACAATCTTTGCCCAGGGAGACATTTGTCATGGAACAATGTTTCTTTAACTAGAAACTTCATCAGGAGTTGACAAACTCTGGCTAGAGGAGCATGGGGTTATGAGGCTTGATCCATTATATTCTCTATAGATAATTTATATCAGTCATACAGTTAGAAAGAGCTACAAACGTAGGAATGTTCTTCACTCTGTATCTATTGGTCTGTCCTTGAGAATTTTTTGCACACTTGTTTCTTCATACTATTTTTGCCAAAGTATAGAGAAACCCCCCTTGTCAGTGCCCCAGGGGACACAAAAAAGGTTGCAACACCATCACATCATTGTGAATCATCTCAAAAATGAAAGAGGGAGGTAGGTTATCTCACCAAGGGAGAGGATCTATGAGGTTATGTCCATGGAGATTGACTGTGGATGAATTTCTTTTCTTAGGTAGATTTTTCTTGCTGAACTTATGAAATAGTTCAAGGAAAGGGACATCAATGGCAAAGAGCAGAGAAAATTTTAAGTGTTTAAGTATTTCCAGGAAATAAATGGAATTGGTTAAAAAACAAAGACTCTCCTGATTGAGGTGTCTCTTTGGAGCTTTAGAATCCATCCGTCACTGCCTTAATTAAAAAAATACTAATTAATACGTTTGTACTTTGGAAAGGAGAAAGGACTTCCCCTTGATATTTGGACAAGGAAAGTTCTAAAATACTGAATGTTTATAGAGATCCAGGAAGAGGAAGGCTGAAAAGTGTCTAGAAGCTCTGATAATAAAGACATCTTTGCTACCCTTTGCCAGAGTCATGTCTTTGGAGTCCTGGAGGCAGAGAGCAGATGGTAGTTGGTAGAAAAATGCATGGGAGGTGAGGAAGGGAAGGACGGGAACGAATATGTCATTTTTATCACTTTCAAGCAGCTCGGCTGAGAAGAGAAAGAAAGCTAAAAGGGTGGGAGCTAGAAAGTGATGTAGAGTCAGAGTGATTTTTGTTTATTTATTTTATTTTGGGAAATAAATGAGGATGCTTAGAAGTTGACAAGAGAGAGAGAGAGCCCTCCTGTCTCCTTTCCCACCAGGAGACATGGCCACCGTCTCCTGTGGTCATCAGGCCCAACTGTCATCGTCCCCAGTGTAGATTTTTAGCATCTTTCCTTCTGTGTCAAACTCTGGTCCCATGAAAATTGTGCAACATTTTAGACCAGTGTGTCCCTAGGGGTTTTCTTAGGCTCTCAGCACTAGTTGTGCTGTTAGTGATCTTTATTATGATTATTACCATCATTGTTACTTTATGCTAGAGATGTGTTTTGAAAAAAGATGGATATTTCTAATGGGAAACCCAAAACTTGAGCTTGCTGGCCTCATTTTCTTTGTAGCTAACTGGGTTATCGGTCACACTGTTACCAGCCCTGTATTAGTAATATGTCCTCTCTTAACTAGAATACTTCCTCTCTCAAATAAAATTCTTTCAATTACAGGCAGTAGGTTAAAACTTGGATTCTGTCACAAGCAATATACCAACTTTAAAAATGTGTCAGTTTTTCACGACTCTGGGACCCGGTTCCACCTAAAGGTCCAGGAAAACAGTTATAGTATCACTGAGCCCTCAGAGCACAAGGGTGAGAACGCTGTCATCAGACAGCGGCTGCCCCACAGCCACACGTCCCCCGACCCACCTGATACCCGTGGAAACCACTGCTCATCACAATATTCTTCATCTGCGTCCGCAAATCTGTGAAGAGAAAGCAAGCTTTATTTCCTTTCTCTCTTTCTCTTCCTTTTACCTTAATTAAATCGTTTGTCTATGTTCAAAACGCTTCCTCTGCTGAGCGTTCTGGTTATCGTATGTGAAGGCAAGAAAAGTTTCCTTTTTGAGAAGCTGTGTAAATCTACTCTTACTCTCCAGTTACTGTCAACTAATTCCTTCATTCACAACTTGTCTTCCATAAATTTGAGTTAGAAATAGGACTAATCATATACGTAATTGCTTATTTATTACTGTTAAGAAGTTAAAATACAGGAGTTTCTATAAGTCTATATTTCACCTAGTAAGATTAGAAATTCATCCATCTCTCCCTCCCTCTATCTCTATCTGTAATTCTTGTTTGCCCAGGTCACAGTCAAGGTAATAAGAAAAAAATAAAAATGTGAGCCTGACTGCCTCAGGCTCTGAAGCCCACCCAGAGAATAGTTTGGCCCTTTTACTTTCTCAGGATTTTCCTCTCGTGTTTTTATCATGATTTTACTGTGACGATAATAATTTACTCTGCCACCTGAGGTCTGAATGTAACTCTCAGATGTTTCAGACCCAGAGGAATCTCGCCACGGCATTCATCGCCCCCGGCCCATCTTTCCTTTTCTCTCCTCCTCCCGTATCATTGGCAAGAGGGGAAATGTTTTCTTCAAACAATTTTTATATTAAAGTGTATGTTATCAGATTACCACATGGTTAAGATGGTTTTCCAATGTCTGTTGCAATCCCCTTTTTCTTACAATCCCCAGATCTCTTGAAGAATTTAGGAAAAGATTCCATAGGATTGAATAAAAAGATTTAGAGCACAACCAACATATGTTCTGGGAACACATAGAGTCAACATCCAAGGAGAGGGTCTAGCCATCTCAGACATCTTCTCTAGGTCATTGTGTATGGGGACAGTCAATAGTCCACATGTCCACCCTTCTCTTGTCTCCTGTAGAGAATGACAGCTTTGTCTGACTCTTAGTTCACAAATCTAGGATTCTAAACTTCTATAGTTGTGGGATATGTCACTTTCAAAGTGTCTTCCCTTTTCTCATAAGAAGTCCATTGGATCAGCATGCAAATAGGACTCTGGCAACTTTTTCCTGGGTAATTCACACCAGGAGCCTTTGACACCCCCACCCCTTTGCCTGCCGCTGACTATGTCTGTATGTCATGGAAGATTGTAGGATATACTCATATAATTGCCTCTTCCCATATTCTGTTCAGGGTTAAATTGTAGTTCTTTGAAATAATAGCTTGAATCAGTTTCCCCTTAAAGTTACTTTTAAACTTTTTGGGTCAGATTTGAGAATCAGATTTGAGAATCTGATGAAAAGTTTTTGCAGCAAATGTACAAAAATAGTGGTTTTTACCTTCCATTTTAGGGGTTTCAGAGATCCTGAAGTCATCCATGGGTTCAGGTACCTTCTGCTTTAGAGATGTTGTTTATGTAAACACTTTGTCTCCTATTAATGGAAAACAGAAAAAATTTTTCTTCTCTCTCTCTTCTGGATGCATTCAGAATTCTTCAAGGAAATTAGTTAAGTTCTTTTATTCTATTTCATCTGTGATAAGAAGAAGAATATTTATCTGAAATGAACAAATGATAAATAGTTTCTTTTTTCTCCTTATGGGAACATTGGTAGGGTGAAATAATGGAAATAAATAACTGTAGTTAGAAAAAAAAACCAAGATAAGATAGCATAATGACATAATTTTAATAAGGTATGTAGAAATTTCCAAATCATGTACGATAAATAGAATGCATCTTATGTCATATAGTTACCTGTTCAGAATCGGCCATTGTATGAGGAAAGGAATGGCGGAGGGACGTCATATGAGAAAACTGAGAGGAGTAAGCTGTAAGAAGGCCTGCCCTATGTGACTACAACTATAATTACAACTAGGAAAACATGGAGGAAGAAAAATGGGATAGAAAAGGTCAATGAAGTAGTAGTGACTAATTTCTAGCAACATAAGTAAGTTCAGTAAATTTTACATTTATGATGGGGATAGTCTGTCTCATGAGACAGTACTTTGTTCAGTTTTAATTCAAAAGAATACTGCCCAGTTGTGGTCTAGAAGCCTCATTTACCCCCAAAAGGGTCAGGCTTCTCACTTAGAAAAATAAGTCTCTTATGCACAGTCGCTAAAAGCATCTCCTATGTGCCACGAAGCTGAAGAGGGAGAGTTGGAACGTTGTGTTGACCTGTTTCCTGCTGCACACCCAGGAAGGGTTGGAAAGGGAGGTTCTATCGAGATGCCCTTCTTCAATCCATCACAAGGTCATTTATTTTCCTTCACACAGTGAGACACAGCCCTGCACTTAACTGTTGAGCCAGCCAAGGCTCAAGCAATTAGGCTCATCTGTTTTTGAAGTTCCTAGAAGAGATGGCTGGATGAATCTCAGCTGGCCTGTGGTGATGGAAATGTAGTTCCAGCTGACTGCAGATGTTTTTACAGTTGTCCCTCCTTAGTTTGAAACTCTCCAAACAAATAACGATTGGCCTTGCAGCTTTTTTTTTCTTTCTAATTTATCCTCAGACTAGAAATCATATTAGTTGGTTCTGTTTAATGCACTCTACTGATTAATCCATTCCCCTAACTCGATTTAAGTACTTTAAAACAACATTACAGATGCAATACCTATTTCTAAAGACTTCTTTTTTATTACTTTCTAAAATCTTTAAATTTGCTTTTAAATCTCTCCACTATCTAACTGATCAGTTTCCTTGAAGAATATTCTCCTTTTTACCATAATTTTCTTTTCTTCCTGGAAGTGATTGAGAGAGTGAAGAGTCCTTGAGATATTGTGAGGATATTAGCTACATAAAATGAGAAAATAGGGGCTGAGCCATGAATTTAGAAAAGAATTTGCGATACGTGGATATATGCCAAAAAGAGGCCATCAGAGGAAGTCAGGTAATTGCAATGCTAAGTTACATTTTCCCCTTTTCTCTTGGTTTAAGAGAACTTTCCCTCTCGTGAAGGGAAATTGCTACCAATTTGCTACTTATTAGCTGAGTAGTGATTTCTTTCTTGCTTAAGGTCAAAGAATGACACAACTATTCACTCAGAAACATGAGTAATGGGGGGGGGGTAGAGAAAAGAATATATTGCATTGATCTGATCACTGGCAGCAAAGATCTATTGAAGTTTGCAAAAATTATTTCTTTATCATTTTCTGTCACTTTTTGCCAGTAGGACTGGGGGCTACTTTTGATGCCATGGAGAGACTCTCTTCTTCCTTCAGTTGAACAATTCAGAGATAAATGAAGATAAAGATGATGTAGCTATTATTCCCAGACCCTCCATGAAAGAAGCTATAGAATAAATGCACAGGGAGCTATGACTAGCCTTGGCTGGACAAATCAAGTGATGGAGACATACCCACAGGATTCTTCCAAACATGGCCCTGTACCTACATGCTGCTCACCTTTACAGCACTGGGGGCAAATCTATCAGAAGGCCTATTATCATTCATAGTCATTCATTTTGGTTCCACAATTATCATGGAGTCAGATGTCATGAGTTTTGAGGATTTTATTTGATTTTTGTGAATTTAGCAAAAATGTTCTGAATCTCAGTAATTTACATATAATTCCACTTAAAGGAGTGAAGCTAAAATATGAGAAGACATCAAAGATAGGAAAACCAAGACAGTTTATAGTCCCTTAATTCTTTTTTAAATTAAAATTCCAGGATTTTGATGGCAATTTCTTGGCATTGTTCCCCAATAGATAGATATATTCTTTCACATTCACATTCTTAGCATTACTTTCCAGAAAAATGAAAGAGGAGAGACTAAGAACAATTCAGCTATCAAGTCACCTTTAATGTATTATTAAGAGGTCTCTATTTTTTTAATCTTTCAGAAACTTTTCCTTATACTCAAGGAATCTTGAAAATGATTACGTTGAGTTAGAATGATCATTTTTCCCTAAAGTCCCAAGTAGAGATTGGCAGAATGCCCTTTCTCATCAGTTAGGAAAGATGTTATTTATGTAGTTGTGTCCATCTAATTCTTCACCTGTCTAAGAATATCTATACTTGCACAGGCTCTCCTTTCTGAGGCCATTGTAAAAACCTCTTTATACAGTTTTAATTTCACTTTCTTCCTAATTGGCTGTCATGTTGTCTTGAATCAAGGAAAGATGAAATCTGCTCCTGAGTTTAAAGAAAGGAAACAAGTTAAGGACCCTGGACTATTGATTTTCGAAGGCTGAATGTTGCCCTAATCACGTCGATAAGCACGTTGTGACTGGGGCTACAGGAAGTGCCCTCATTTAACTTCTTATCTTAAATAACTTCCTGCTTCCAAGAGACTCTTGTGCTACTTTAAGACATCCTAATAAAGTGTCCATCTGGGTATAGAAAACTTTTCCACATAAACAATTACTTTCCCAATTTTCTTTTGAAAAATTTCCAAAATTTTCCCTTGGCTCTGTGCAAATGTGGGCATTGGTTCATCTCTCAGTCATCCCCTTGATTCCAGGAAGTCCCTAGAGTATAGAACTGACTAAACGAAGGCCTGAAGCTTCCTCCTCTTTGTAAGAACTTGAGTTCTTGTGGGTCAGTCAGCCTGATGTGAAGAATGGTTTAAGGTGAATTTTAGATTGGGGATCCCTCATTGCCTTGAAGGGTGAGGGAGGAAAGCTTTAGATATGACAGACTTCTTACAGGTGGTATTACTTGAAGTGGAAAGGAAGTGAGAGAGAATGAAGTGGAAAACTGAGCATAAAAATAAAGCAATGTGTGATCAAATTTTTATATTCCGAGAATCTCTAAATACAGCTTAAAAAGTGTTTTAAAGCCACGTAGGCCATGCCAGTATATGACAGGGTACCTGAGCAAGGCCTGCCTAGGTGTCATAGTTGAATCCATCCCATGGCAATTTTGATGACCTATTAAGACAGCAAAAATATTTTATTTTCCATAGACATAACATAAAAAGTATATGAGTTCTGAAAAGCCACAACAAAAGTATTTCTCTATATGCTGTAGAAAGAATGATACATTTCTATGGCATCTACAGAGAATCAGGTAGGGAGAAAGTCTATTTTTAATCTCAATCTTCAAGCTAACTTAAACCCTAAAATAATATTATGCTTTATTTGTGCCTAACTGATTTTAGTAAATCAACCATGCTTCACGTATATCCCCAGCAGTTCTGAGCCTGGCCCACACTCAGCAACAGGACACAACTTCTACACATAGACACATTTCACCCTCTTGTCTATGCTTAATTTTTATCTTCCTTCCTGTGATGGCTAATTTTATGTGTCAAACTGGCTGGCCACTGTGCTCAGCTATATGGAAATTTGTTATTCTGGATGTTTCTGTGAGGGTGTTTTTGGATAAGATTAGCATTTAAATCAGTGGGCTTTGAGTAAAGCAGATTACCCTCCATAATGTGGGTGGGCCTCATTCAATCAGTTGAAGGCTTGAATAGAAAAAAAGACTGACCTCCCCCAAGCCACAGGGAAATTCTCTAGCCTGGTAGCCTTTGGACTTAGACTGCAATATTAGGTCTTCCCTGGGTCTCCAGCCTGTTGGCCCACTCTGCAGATTTTGGACATGCCAGCTTCCATAATTATGTGAGCCAATTCCTTGAAACAAATCTCTCTCTATGTATATGGAAGTATAGATATCCTATGCACAGAACTATACATATCCTATCAGTTCTGTTTCTCTGGAAAAACCTGACTAATATACTCCTCTTTCCCCTTCTTTCTTTTCCCCACTCATGTTGCACTCATATAATGGTTTCCACTGACCACAAGTTATGGAGAAATGAGAACCTATCAGATCAAACATTATCTGGCCCCATAAGGAAAAATGAAAACCTAGAACCAAACACAAAAATGGGATGTGTCCCTGACTGATGCTGAAATCAATTAAATCTTGTCAAGATATTGATAAGACACTTTTTGCCAATTGTTGTCGATTAATTTCCAAAGGATATTTAAATAGAGTAGAATGTGTGTTTTATTTTGTCTTGCTTTAATAAAAGGTTGTTCTCTGAAAAGTGTATCACTGAGGGGATAATAGAATTTAAAAAAATCAAGGTCAACTTTCAGAGCTGTGTGGGCTGGGGAAAGGGCGGCAGAGCCATGCTGGGCCTCTGGTGTGTTAGAGATGGTGTCACCACCGACAGCCCCCTTCTCTTACCGCATCCCGTCCGGAGTGACCCTCGCAATGCTTCCTACTTCCTTACTTAAGAATTCTTCATGGGCTCCCTTTTGTCAGGTGGAACGACTCCGGGGCACTTAGCTGAGCCTACAAAGCTTTTCCCCATCTGAACGAGAGGCCAGTTTCTGTCTACCTCTTCCTCCCCAATCCCACCAGATTTCAGCCACCACCAGGTCATTGAACTCCTCTGAGAGGTCGTGTTAGTCCACTCCTCGGCCTGTGAGTTTGCTCTTCCATCTGCCTGGATGCCCTTGTCCCCCTGGAGACTCCTACCTACCCAAACCGTCTCAGTGCAGACATTCCTCTGACTGTAGACTTTCTCTGAAAGCTGTATTCAGTTTTCCTCTAATTCCATATTACATAATTTTATCAAAATATTTTTGACAAGGGTGCATTTATTTACATACATGTCTATCTTTCTACCACCAGATGCTGAACCCTTTCAGGAAAGTGACCATTGCTTACATGTCGCGGCACACGGCAATGCCCGACAGTGAGTGAGTGCTCTACTGCAGGTGAAGAGGAACCGGCCACAGCTGCGACAGGCTGAGCTTGATAATAGTGTTGGGAAGTTGTCCCTTCAGTGCCTTTAAATATCACCCACTTACGTGAGGATAATGGAAGTCTTTTTAGCAGAAAAAAAAAAAAAGAAAGAAACAAAACCCAAACCGATAAATAACAGCGTTCCTTATTGTGTAAAACATTTGAGAATCTTTGTACTCATTACCTTTATAGGAGGAATTAGAGGTGGCATTGGCAGAGAGATTAAGAAATTAAAACTGGAAGTGTCACTAAGAATGAAGAGGCGTGGTGGTCCGATCTTTTATCTTATCTCAAAAAGAAGGAGAGCAGGAAGGAGCAGGAGAATGGGGGCCCCATGAGGAAACCACCCCGTCATGACCGACAGCAAGAAGGGGAAGAGAATGTCTAGGAGGCAGAAAGGCTGGAGTTTAAGTCCCTCTTACAGACAAGGTTTGGAATAATAAGCTTCAAGTCCACTTCAGTGCTGAATTCCGGGGTAGTTCTCTCCCAGTGTCCAAGGACACTCTCGGCTTCCACCTATTTTGAGGCTCAATTAGTATGAGCTTTAAAGTATTACACAGAATAAAAGAATTAGGTTGTGTTTTGAAAAATTTTTTTTTCACACCTAATATAAAGGTGCTTGATGCAGAATAAAACTCAGAATTGGTCCAGGTGGAACACTGTCTGCTGAGTTAACACAACGGTAACCACGTCCTGCATTCTGGGGTGTGAGCGGGCATTTGTTTTGGGGTGCTTGCCCTCTGCTCTGGGAGGAGACACTGAACTCTGGACTGCAGCAGCTGTGAGACATGGCCGCTCCCAGTTATTACCCAGACTTACTGGGAAGCTTGTTTAGACCGATGCTCTGAGTGTTCTCTTTCTTAAGATGTCAAGTGGCTGATGGAGCAGTTCTCAGCTCCTGAACTTAGAGGGATGTTATTTTTCTTACAAATGGAGTTGGACTCTACTGTCTTTGAAAAATTATTGTTTGTCCCCAGGGAGGGGTGTGTGTGTGCACTCACACAGGTGCACACATACCTTCAGTCCAGGAGATAGTCATGGGAGATCAAGAGAGTCTCTGACAACAGCAGGAAGGGATGAGGAGGCCACAGAGGAGGCGGAGTGCCGCAGGCTGCCCCGCCGTCCTGCTGGAGGCCCACGTGGCCTTGTTGTGCACTGCGTAACTCACACTGGGGAAATCTCCCTTGAACACCAGAACTGGATGAACAGTCACTGACTTATTCCCTTGGGGGTCTAATTTGAACGTAAACACCTGATTATCTTCAAACCCACTCCCTTTGCACTCTTCCATGTCACAGTAAAAAGCAAATTTATCCTCCAAGGCTGCTCGGGTCAAGAAAACCTTGGATTCATCTTTAATTTTTCTCTTTCATTCACAGTCTGCATTCAATCCACCAGCAAAACCTGAATCTACCCTCAAAATAAGGCTGCTCCATTGCTAATTTCAACAGCTAATTTACTATCATCTCTTCCATGCGTTACTTCAAAGACTTTCAAATAGGTCTCCCTGCGTCTGTCCTTGCCCCAAAGGTATGTTTCTAACACAGCAGCCTAAGCTGTACCACTCTAGTCAAATCCTGTAATGTCTTCCCATTTCACTCTGAGCAAAAGATAGTCTTTACTATGGTCTTAATGACCCTGTAGGTCTACCCTCACCCTCTAACAATGTCCTGATCAAGATTCTTCCTCTCATTCACTCTATTTCCAGGTACTTCAGCCTCATTGCTGCTCCTCCAACCCTCCAGGAAGCCTTACCTCAGGGCCTTTGCACATGCTGTGCTTTCTGCCTGGAACACTCATCTCCTAATTAGCCGCATGTAGACTCCCTTACATCTCAGAGGTCTTTGCTCAATTACATGTTTTAAGTGAGTCCTTCCCTGACAAACTCAATTTAAAACTGCAAATCCTCCCGAATACCTATTCTCTTTTCCTGCTTTAGTTTAGTGATTTACTTGATATTTGGGCACAAATTTTTATCTTTTAAAATTTATTACTATAGTGTCTAGATTTTTGTCTGGCACTAATACTTATTGAATAAATAATTCTGGGACAAAATAATAGTTCCATATTTCTTTCTTTGAGAGTTGTACATTAAGGTAAGGGAAGCCTTAAGCTAGAATGATAGAAGAAATAAAAAACTTCCCTACATTTTAGCATGTGTGATGTGAAAGAGATTTCTAAGGATGTTCTGGACATCCCTGACAAAGAACAGAATGTCACAAGGCAATTGAAATTCTGCAGTTCGAAGTGTTCCAACCTAGGCCAGGCCCAGAGAGTTTCTCTTGGGAAGCAGGGATGTTTTGGGGGCTGAGGCTGATGGGCTGTGTAGGCTGATGGTTCGATACCCTGCGTCCTCGGACTCAGGGGTAGGCCTACCTTGTTGATGGTGTCACTGTAGTAAATATGCTTCCATTTACATGCAGAACTTCTTTCCCTCTGGTTGTTTAATGCCTGTATTGCTTGCAAGATGACTGCATATTATATAAGCTACAGATGTGTCTCAATTACAAAGAAAGAAAGAGAGAAAGAAAAGAAAAGGGAAGTAAAAGCACTGTGGCCAGTTCACAGAATCAGAGCTCAAAATGGGCTTCTCTGGCTGCCCAGCTGGGCTTCTATAATATTATAAAGAATTCAGGCCACCTCCTTCATTCGCTCTTTCTGCTAGATTGGCCTGCTAGCTTCAGCCACCACCAGGGATTAGCACATGGATACTGAATCTATTAATGGTTAGATGTTGCAGAAGGTGCCATTTTGTCCTAAGTCTACCTTGCGGTGATGGGTGCCAAGTCACATGTGGCTTCACACTGACACAGGTCTCAGGAGGGTGTCTGTTCTTCACATTGCCTGTTGTAATTCCAGAGCTGTCGTCTACATTCCCACGACACGTCTCGACTCTTCAGGTAAGAAACACTTAGGGAAGTTTGGGTTCACTCTTAAAGGGCAATGGACCCCGGAAGAGAGATCAACCAAGACCCTGAGCGAGTAAAACAAACCACAGAAACGTCATTTCCTAGTGTGTATAGTGTATCTTAAAGTAAGGAGTATAGTTTGATTCACTTTTTGTAAAAACATGGTAAAGATCCTTGCCGTCTTATGAAATAGCCAATATATTAAAAAGTATGTTATATATTCAGTAACATGGGGGAGGAAGGGACCCAGGCAAAGAAGAAACCAACGGGCAGAAAGGGGTGGAAATCAAGTGAAAGAGCCTTGAGGGGAGGCCCCCCCCCGCACTATTGCTGACCCCCTCCGGGTTTGTGAACTGTCATCTGTGGCTTCCTGCGGGAGATACATATTTATGACCCACCAGCAACCCACATTCCAGATTATTATGATGACGTTAGAAAACCGTTTTGTGCTTTCAAATAAGTCACAAGAAATCCAGGATGTCCAAAACAGAACTCACCGTCTTCTCCATTTACAAGTTCTGTATTTCCCGTATCTTAATGTTACCACCTTTGAGACATAAAATCTCAGGGTGAGGCTTTCCACTTCACTCTACATTGATTTAATTGCCAAATCTTGTAGAATTTGCCATTAAAGTAGGTTTTTTTCATCTTCAATTTTGCATTCCCCCTGCTAGGACTTCGTAACTTCACTAGGTCTGTTGAAACTGATCTCTTTGCTTCCAGTCTTTCTTTCTTTCCATCCTGGATTCTGCTATCAGAATTATCTTTCTATGCCAAAAGTTTCCAATCTTTCACGTGCTGTGACTTTCATATAAGCAATGCACTCACGTGGAGATAGCCAGACACACCCTCCTCCCCACAATTGTATGCAGAGATAAAGCAAATATTGCCGCAGTTTTTTGGTGTGATAGTCATTAAATATTTTAGAATCATGAAAGTAATGAAATCAGCCACTTGAAGATATTTTTGAAAAGTCATTTAACTAGAAAAATAAATAAATTGGCAATTTTGATTTTAAACATTTTTGTTTTCATATGGGATATTTCAAACATACTGAAACACAATGAAAATAATATAACAGATATCCTTGTATTGACCACCCAGATCTAACAGATGTTAACATTTTTCTACATTGGCTTCAGAGTTCTCTTCTTTGTTTTAAAGAAAAAACAAGTTAGAGATACAACTAAAACTGGGCTCCTATCCATAGCCCTTCCCTTCCTCCCTAGAGCTGGAGTTCTGTAGATCATTACTGTGCATATGTTTGTACTCCTATGTGTGTTTATATTCATAAGCAATTTATATTATTGTTCTACTTAAATTGTATCACACTATATGTACCCTTTTGCACCCTACTTTTTATCATCGACATATGTTGAAACATGTTGATAGTTCGTTGAATCAGTTGTCTATGGGATTCCAATATCTGAACAAATCCGTTTATTTAGATATTTCTCTCCTGAGGGGTAGTAATTTTGTTCCAGTTCTCTCATTATTTCACTTTTACAAATGTTGCTGCAACAAAAATCCCTGTGAATATCCTTGTACACACGTGGCAGACTTCCTGGTCCAGAGTAGAGACGGTTGGCTATGTAGAGTGGAACCCCTAAGTTTAGGGAACACACACCTGCAGCTTTCCGAGGTCTTACTGAATTGCTCTTCAGATGACTGTGTCAGTCACCCAACAGCGGTATGTGAGAGTTCCTTCCCTTCTCGTTGTCACACATGGACTGATTAATAGTTTTTCCGGTCTGATGAATTGAAATGGAATTTCATCATTGGTTTAATTTGCATTTTCCTAATTCCTAATGATGTTGCAGAAATATATTTGTCTGTTTATTGGCTATTTTCATTTTCTTTTCTGTGAATGGCAAAATAACCACAATTTTTGCCCACTCTTGTTGAGTTATCTTTTTTTTTCATTAACTTATAACATATTCTATATTTTAACCTCTTACAGGTAAATGGGTTATATAGATTACAAATATTTTCTTCCAGTCTATAGTTTGTTTTCACTTTGTTTGTGTCATCTGTTGACAGTGGTTTGTTTGAATTTTAATTAAGCCAACTTTATCAATCTTTAGTGTTTCATTTTCTTGTGTGTGTATGAGCTTTACTTAAGAAAAGCTGCTCAACAACAATGACATATATCTTATATTATCTTCTAAATTGTTTTAGCTTATTTTGTATTAAAAGTCTTAATCTAAATGAAAGTGTGAGTGTATGTGTGTGTACACGTGGTTGAGATAAGGATCTGATTTTATCTTCGGTATTTGTATGGTTCATAATCTTAGTATGTTTTTTGAGTAGTCCATCATATTTCTACGGTTTTGTAACCCTGCGTCTATCATATATCATGATTCCTTATGTATGTGGGCCTGTCTTTTGATCAAATACATATTTTTAACAAAATAACTTTACGTAAAAAATAATTCTAAAATATCCATTTATGCTTTATGTGCTTTTCTGTGTTTATATTATATTTTATAATAAAGAAGATTTAAAACATAATTTTGAGCTTTTTCCAGATCTCAATAACATGCACTATATAAACTTTTAAAAAGCACATAAAAGAAATACACTTTTATGTGTTAAGCACTGATATTGCAGGGTTGTTTGGTAACACAGTGTTATGTACCCATCCAACCAATGCACGTGTTACTCAGACTGAAGTATTTCTTGCGGTGGATGTGGGAGCTCCATAAACTCACTAAAAAATTAAAAAAATATTTCTGTCACGATATGAAGAAATTTAAAATAAGCACATTCCAGACGAGTCATTTAGAAACGTTTTTTTCAAACTGTGTTCCAGCCACATTGCCGTCATCTAGGTGGGAACTTGCTAGCCTCTCAGACCCCACCCAGGCCTGTGAATCTGCATTTTAATAAAATAGCCAGGTGATTTGCTGAGTGCACACTTAAGTTTAAGAAGCTCGGATTTAGATGATCTCCTATAAACACTACTGACTCAACTTCAGTGCCCAAATTGGCTTCTGTGTTTACTCTTCCATTGCTGCTAGTTAGTGCTATCTGGATTTCAAAGGCTAATGAGAAAAGGACAAAGACAGATGGTATATATGAAAATTAAATATTTAGCTTCTTGAGTTTCTGTGAGGTCTTTCAATAGTTCAACTAGAGAAGAGTGGTGGGAGATTTAAGTCAGCACCTGGTAGTTTAGGCAGGTAAAATTTAGAACGTGGACCATGACTATAAGAGCTGTATTCATGTTGCAAAGAGTGGCTTAATTTTTGGAATCATCATTCACATTCCATTCCTGTTGTTATTGAATTTTATTGGTTATATAGTTTTCTTTTTATTTAATTTATAAATTATTTGGGATTTTGCATGTGTGTTATAGACCTAAGAATAAAGAATTTAGGGCCAGCCCAGTGGCATAGCAGTTAAGTTCACGCGTTCCACTTCGGCGGCCTGGGGTTCACAGGATCGGATTCTGGGCGCAGACCTACTCACCGCTCATCAAGCCACGTTGAGGCAGTGTCCTATATAGAGGAGCTACAACTCTACAACTACTATACACAACTATGTACTAGGGCTTTGGGGTGAAAAAAAAGAGGAAGATTGGCAACAGATGTTAGCCCAGGGCCAATCTTCCTCAAAAAAAAGGATTTATCCATTGTTTCTTGTTTGTACATCAACTTTATAATAAAAATGATTGGCAACTGTATCAGTTTCCTAAGGATGCTCTAATAAATTTTCACGAACTTGGTGACCTAAAACAAAAGAAATGTATTCTCTCACAGTTCTGGAGACCCAAAGTCCCAAATCACCATCACTGGGCTGAAATCAAGGGATCAGCAGGGCCACCCTCTCTCCAGAGACTCCAGGAGAGTCTGTGCCTTGCCTCTTCCAGCTTCTGGTGGCGGCCAGTATTCTCAGCGTGTGGCTAAATCTTCAAGTCTTCCTCTTCTCTGTCTTCACATCGCCTTCTCCTCCACGTGTGCCAAATCTCTCTGTGCCTTGTTCCTATAAGGATACACGTGATTGCATTTAGGGCCCACCAAGACAATCCAGAATAATTGCCCCACCTCAAATCCACAATTTAATCACATCGCCAAAGCACTCCCCATTTTTTTGTCATATGAGGTAATATTTACAGTTTCCCAGAAATAGGATGTGGATATTTTTTTTGGGGGGGGGTATGTTTTTCAGCCTACCAGAGTAATTTTATAATGAAAATGATTATTAAACACTGGAGATTCATCAGAAGTTTGTTCACTTTTTTTTTTAGAATTCATATAATTTCTCAAGTTTGAGAAACTCTATCATTATGGGAATAATACTGATTGCACTTTAATTTATATGGCAAATAAATCATTTATAAAATTTGGTACTTGTGGCATTCTGCCATAAAAATAGTGGCACATAGTGTTAACGGTGTCTTGGATATGAGCAATTGTTTTAAAAGAAAGATCTAATCATATTATTCCTTCTCAGTTGCATTTAATGCCTTTTAGACCTTATCTCCTACCTACCTTTCTAGTTTCATTTTTTTACTGCACTTCTCTATTTTCCTCTCCTTCCCCCTCAGCTTGCCACCCACGCAGACACTAGAGGGCAACATGCAGGTAAAAATAGTGGTGGCTAATTGTCTGAAATCTGGTTCCAAACAAGGCTCACCAAAACCATCCAGTCACCAGGGGAGGGGTGGAGCAGAGGAGGCGACCAAATTGAATGGAGATTTTGGGTGAGGGGATGGGAGATGATGCTGTTCATCAACATGGGCATGATTGGCACCTTCATCCACCTAAGGCAACGTTGAAGGTCCGCCAGTTATTAAGTGTGACTGATGTGCGACTGATAGCTAACTGTTCAATGGTTCCAGAGGGAGAGTCGTATCCTGGTAGGAGCATCTCAAACAGATCTCAGGGACGAGTCTATGGCTGGGGCAGGAGCTGACTTTATTTTTGAATTTATTGTATGTTTATCTCTTCTATTTGTATAATTAGTGAATTATTAATTGGTAAACTTTGACAAAATAAGAGGTTATATTCATTTTTCTTTTGTATCTAGAACCAAGAAGACTAAAGTGTTCTGTATACAGTAGGAGCTCATTAAACACATTGATTGTGAATACTTTCATTGGTCTCAGAGGCCGATCCACATATTGAACTCTTTTCACTAGAAGATTGAAATTTTCCTAGAAAGAGGAGCTTCAAATGAAAAAGAAAAAGTTAAATCTGAAAACTGACTAATTATAGGGTCCAGAAACCAAACTGAGATTTTTTTTGACAGGAAATTATGAGGTTTTTTGACTAAGTTCAAAGACAGCTACTATAACAACTTTAGAGATATTTCTAGGTCAGTTGTGTGGGTGTCTCTGTTGCACATGAAGTTATCCTTGAAATTCTCCTCTTATGTATGAAGTGTGTTATTTAATTCTCAGTGACAAGTGGGAATAGAATATAGTCCAATACTAGAAATTTATTATAGTGGAAAAACAATGCTGCCTAAAAATTGTAAGGACAACATTTTAAAATTAAAATAAATCTAATGCACTTTGTCTGGGAAGGTTAACTCCAGGTCCCTGTTAAGTGTTTAATTTTGGAGGCTCTTTTCTAATTGATGGTTCATTGATGTACAATACTCATGGTTCAATTCCATTTTTTACTGACAGTAGAGGGGAAATCTAATCAATAATGCACTATAGATTTAGTTGGTTCTTAAATAAAGCAATGTGATGAATATAATTCTACTTGTTGGAATATTATTATATTTCCATCATTATATTATCATACATCACATGGTCCAATACCAGACATAGAGTTATTTGATCCTTGAGTTTAACTCTTCTTCCTGAATTTGAATCCAGGGGCCAGTGAATACAAAAGACCACTTACTTTGTCTTGTACGTCTTCTTTATAGGGTTTCTGACAACTATTCAGCAGGTGGGCAGAGTGGGCAGCCAAGTGGGAAATAGTAAAGACATGGAAATATGTCTTACTGAGAGGGTAGGCTTGTGTATTAGTTTTCTGGGGTTGCCATAGTAAGGTATCACACATGGGTGGATTAAAACAGTAGGAATTTATTTTCTTACAGTTCTGGAGGCTAGAAGTGTTGGCAGGGTTGGTTCCTTCTGAGGGCTCTGAGTAGAATCCTTCCTTGCCTCTCCTCAGCTTCTGGTGGTGGCCATCAGTCTCTGGCACACCTTGGCTTATAGCCGCATCCCTCTAATCTCTGCTCTGTCCTCACATGGCGTTTTCCCTGTATCTCTGTATCTTCACATGGATGCTTCCCTCTGTGTCTCTCTCTTCTTCTTATAAAGGCAGTCATATTGGATTAGGGACCCACCCTACTGCAGTAGGACCTCATCTGAACCTATTAATTAATTGTGTAATCTGCAATGACGCTATTTCCAAATCAGCTCACATTCTGAGGTACTGGGGGATAAGACTTCAACATGGCTTTTTCGGGAGACTCAGTTCACCTCATAACAGCTTCTAATGTAGAATTTCTTTCTAGAAACAACTCTGTCGGTTTTTAAAGCAGCCTTTTCACGAGTAATTTTTGATATGGGCAACTACTGGAAAAGAAGGGGGATTGACTCACAGGTTACAGGATACAAAACCCGAGAACCTCGGGGCTGAAAGATACCTCAGAAAACCTGCAGTCTGGTGATTTCCTCTTCTTTTATTTAAAATGATAAAAATAACACATGTTCATGGTAAAAAAAAAAAAAAGTATTCAATTGTATTGAAGAATGGAATTCCCTCTTCATACTCTATTCCTGGTCTTTAGATGAAATCAGTGTTAATTTTTATATTTGTTCTTCTTGAAATAGTCTATGTTTATTCAAGAATATGCATGTATGTGTGTATATATATATATATGTATAAATGGAGCTATACTAAATATACTCCTGTGCAATTTGCCTTTTTTATTTTATAATAAAGTTTTTAGCCCAAAGATATAGCGCACTAGTTTTCAAAATGAACTCTGTAAAGCCCTAGGCCACATACAGGTGTTGCTGGGGCTACGAAAATTAAACATTTATTTTTGCCAAACAATTAAAATGTGTACTGCTTGAGGGTCTCTTTTATCACTGTCATCTGTTTTTTTTTATATTTGAGGTTTCCTTAATAAGATTTCATTTAAAAATAAGAATTTTATTGTAAAAAGGGGAGTAGAGAAAGATGGGCTAAATTAGAAAGAATTCGTCTACTTTAATCTCCTCATTTTATTTCTGAGGAAATAGAGGGCAGAAAAGGGCATTAAAGGACTAATGGGAAGCGGTGCATAAGTCCTGCTTTGCCCAGCATTCTACACAGTAGAGAGCTCGCATGGCCTTGGTGGACAACTGATGCTATATTCGTGGGACCTTCTTCCCTCTTAGAATTGTTCCTCAAAGCATGGATCACTTGGCTCTAAGCTCTTTGCCTCAGGATTTGGGAATGAACTAGGGTTGGGATTCTGTTGGAGGGGTGTGTGGATTGAAGTGGAGGTGCAAGAAAACTAAGGGTTCTGGTGAGAAGGTAGTTCAGGTGATCACATAGAGACTAGACCAGTTGGAGAAGGAGGTGAAGCCGAGAGGGTTCAATAGATGAGAAGAAAATGGAGGAATGGGGAGTATGGAGGCTTGGGAGGAGGTAGAGTGGATACAAGGAAGTGAAAACTGACAGATCAGGAGGCTATTGGTCAGGGACTGAAACACTTGAGAATGTGATGGGAAGAAGCAGCTCCGGGTGATGAAACACTGCAGACTCTGGATGTGGGTGATGATGAGTGAATCGGAAAGTAGATGGAGTGGAGGAGGAGGATGGAGGCAGTATTAGGGGAAAGTATTTACCTCATTGCTTGATTCCTTGATGCTTAGGCTTTGGAACAGCTTCTGAAGAGGGCTGGGAGGGATGTAGTTTCTGGATACAGCCTAGAAGGAGAAGAAGATGCAGGGAAGCACATTTCAGAGGAGGCGATGAAAATTCTGGGGAGGGAGGACATCTCTGAGAGGAAATCAGGAAAGAGAAAGCACAGGGAATTGCAGAGTGAAAGTTTAAGTGATTGTCCTCAGGAGAGAACAATGAGCAGCGACACCTACATTTTGAGTAGTAGGAAAGGATGATAGGGACAGGGGACATGGAGTAATTGGTTGGCCTTCAGGTTCCTGATGGAATTCCTGTATAGAGGTTGATCACTCACAGCCACCTCCATCTGATGCGTCCAGACACAGAAGGTAAGGGGGCTGTGCTCATCAGCATTCCCGAGTGCTGGCTCTGTGCCAGGCACTGCGAAAACCAAGACAAGGGATCCTGTTCTAGGCTGTGAAGGAGCTGAGTCTGTTGTGGGGTCATGGAGGTAAACAAGAAGTGAAGCAAGATACAAAACTGTGTAAGCACAACATCTTAGGAGTGTGCAGAAGGGACTTTTTACTCGGCCTGTCCCTGACCAGGAAGGCTTCGTAGGAGGCAGGAGGCTGGTGAGCCTTGATAGATGGGTACGATGCAGTTGGAGGAAGGTTGGTAATGGTGTAAGGGGGGAGGGCATTCTAGAAGGTTGGAGGGCACAGCAGATTTGAGACGTACGGGTGGACTGGAGAGAAAGGCTTGAATGCTACGGTTGTGCGATGGCAGGGTTACTGAATGCCGGGCCGCAGGGTTTGGATAAATCTGGTCTTGAGCGTTTGAGGAGGAACTGCATGGACTCCTCTGAAGGAGTCTGGCAGGAGTCAAGTACTAATGAGGTCCTGGCTCCTTGCTTGGGAGAGTGTTCTGTTCTTTGGATGGTCAGACCTACATGGTTGCTTCCTGGGTGGTCACTGAGAAACTCATCAAGACTTGCCCTAACTAGCGGAGAAAGGACTCAGCTCGACAGACTCTCTAAAGCAGTGTTATAAACAGGGTCCTGCTGACAAATGCCCAGCCATCCACGTGGGTCCTTTGGGTCGGTAGGTGCACATTTCAATTAGCAACACCAATATAATTTTCACGTTAATTCACTATTGTTAATGCATCCTCTTGTCATTCCATTAGAAGTCAAAGGACAGAGTGTCATGAAAATGATAGATGAAAAGATGAGAAGAAAGTTTGCCCATTAGGCTATTAACCTTTGGGTTTTTTCCTTTTTTTTTTTTTAGTTCTTTTCATTATCTTTAGCATGTGGAAAACCTTCCATTATGTTTTATTGTAAAGTGTAGAAGACGTGGGTTTTAATGAAAAGTGCCCCCTTTGATAGATAAAAGAGGATGCCAATCAGGCCCAAACCTGGAGGAATAAGGTGTGACGCTCCCTCCAGTTTCTCTGTCAGACTGTTTCAGCTGTGTTCTGTGATGAGCGATAGGAATACAGATAAGGGGAAGTGAACAGACAATCTGTGTGGACTTAAGGCTTTTGATCATGGACAGCACCTAGCAACTGATTCTGCACTGACCTTAGAAGTAAACAATGCCAGGGCCAGAATTGCTTGATAGTTTAATAAATAATCTATTAAAATGAAGAGCTTGAAAAGCATTATTAGCATGACCACTGACACTGAAAAAGATATGCTTGCTTTAAGTGTTCTGGAAGAGAAGACGATGCTTTAAAATGACCCTGAAGAATTAGAAAGATTATATCACAAAACAGAGAGACATTTAAAGAGGTCATTTTATGGCCATAGATTTATAATGCACCGACTGGTCTTATTTCTTACATTTGAACCATATTCATAACCCTGAATCTCTTTGATACTTTTCCAAATACTACAATCTGTTTGCTGGAAATGGTCTTAAATAAACCAAACCAGTGTTAAGATAATGAAAAAATTTAATTTTTTCCATTTTTCTATATGCTCTATATCAATTTTTCTCAAACTGTTGTGGTGAGAAGCCAGGTTTTTAAATTTCCAACTCTTTGCAAATAATTTGTAAAATACAAAAGAAGTGAAGTATTAGGAAGATGGAAAGAAAAGAAAAAGTGTACAAAATACGAGCCTCAATTTTTTTATTACTGGGTTCAACAGATGTAAAATCACTCTGTCAAAATGGTCTAGACATTTCTAAATGGTTACTAAATTTTTCTACATTTCAGTACCTATCTAGTCAAGAACAGGTGGTGGTTTTGGACCAGCATCACAGCACTGAGAAGCCCGGCTTATATGCATAAACCCTCTGAGCAAGGAGGCCTTTGGTTCAACCACTTCACGTCCACTGGGTGTGTGCTGGGGAAGTACACCCCACTGCCTGTGGGCAAGGCTTTCAAGATGAGTAAGTCCCACTTCCCATCCATAAAGGGCTCACAGTCTGATGCTAAATTTCTGGTGAATCAGGAACTAGGTCACTCAACCCTACATAATGTTGTTGGAAATCCCTTTTAATTATTCTTAAATGTCAAATAATGAATTTGGTCATTTTAGAATGCCTTTCCCCCGCCAAAATCTATTTCTAAGATAATTATCTTTTTGTTGAATAATTATCCACAAGTATTCCAGTTCAAATCCTAGATCTTTTTTTTCTTTTTAATTTATATTTGGAAATTTCCTCATGGTCCTTTCTTTATAGATTTTTTCCTGTTCAACAAGAAAAATATCTTTGTATTTTTCCCTGTGTTGCTAAACCCCACTCTTTATTACTTCAGTGTTGTTTTGAATTCTAATACTATTTCTAGAAGTGACAATTGTAGCTCTTAGATTAACGTTGGTTCATTTAATAAGTGTATAGTCTATTTTCTATATGGTAAAGTTGAAAATATTAAATTGTCCTAGATCCCAAATTGACCTCTTACAAAGTCCTACTTTATTAAGCTATAAAATTGAAATGTAATTATTCACTGATTATTATTTCACTGAACCACCACAATTACGTCTGTGCACATGTAACTTTATTGTGACCTCCAGTCCTAGTTCATATTTACTCAGGCTATAAGGGAATGTTACAAGAGACAATAAACTTTATTAGTGAAGAAATATGATGCCATTTCTGCTCTCTAATTTACCAGGCTATCACTATCGTAGGAAGAAATTATGAAACTTTGACATCCTTTTGCTTCACGATGGCCCGTGAGTTATTATCTAGCACTGTGTGCTCTCTTCAGTGCTTGCAAATTGATTTTTGGATGATTTGTTCCAGTTTTTCCAGGTAGGGAAAATAAGCTGATGCCTGTAGTTCCAGGGTCATTGTTCATCCCATTCTTAAGTATAGACGCTATGTTTGCCCTTTTTGAGTCCTCCAGTGCATCACCAGTGTCCTCCAGGAGTTCTTAAAAATCATAGCTGGTTACCTGATGAATATTTCAGCCAAGTCCTCTGACATGCTAAGCTGTTAGTCCCACGCATTTGAACAAATCTATTCTTTTCAATTTTTTTTAAGTAGGAAGCAGGAAGACAGCATTAACTAACAGGATAAAGATAGAAAACCATTTACTTACAGAAGCCTATTTGGTTCTGATAAGAGAACGCCAACCAAATTTTGATAGGAAAGGTCCATTAAATGCAATTTCTATTTTTCCTTATACAAGCACAGCATTGTATTCAAATAGTGGCACACTAATTTTGTGCCCCCTCCTACATTGGATGCAAAAAATTATCAGCACTGGTTATCCTTACCAAGATTTTAACCAGAATTGCAAGTCGGTGTGGTCCATAAAGACCAGGCCCTTGGCGAGAATTGGCTCAGCCCATCAGAATTAGAACCCAGAAGTAGGTGCTGGGGAAAGGGACCCTGGGCTCAGTGAGAGCAGAGACATGTTTCTGCAGAAGCCCCAGGACGTTCAGTGAGTGCTGAATGAAGGACTGCACAGCACGGAGGTCAGCTCTCCTCAGGGCTGGTTCAGGCGGCTCTGTGGCCTGCTCTTACCCCTGGGAGGTGTAGGTTCTTTCCAGCTTTTATTAGGGCGCTCTCAATGCTGCTCCCCGAAATCCACTCTGTGTTCTCACTCACTGTGGGCATGAGATTTAGTACAGAGCTCTTCTTAGATTTCCATTAACCTCTGGATCAATGAGGTTAGGGACTTGGACCTTCAGGGAGGCCTGTGTGTTCACATATAATTTCAAGGTGGTTTGCAACCGCTGAGGTGACAAGAACCTGAAATACAGGTACCTATTCCTGAAAAATAGATGTCGGACCAGTCATCTGGCAAGCTCAGTTTATGGGTTAATTTGCTTATAAAATATTTAAGAAAAGAATATCTGTTTCCAGAAGCATATAGACATTTACATACATAAATCTGGCTACTTGGAGCAGATAATTTTGCAAGATTCCTCCTAACTCTACATTTCTGGGAGAAATAGAATGCATGTTTTCTAGACTTTTCAAACCATCTGGAGTTGTGGGGGTGGGGAAATGAAGCTCTAAATCTCTCTGTTGGAGTCACCCTTTTCTCCCCCATTTTCACAGCAAAAGTGATAGGTAGAGCAGAGGTGTAATTTTCATCTTTAACTTTAAGTACCAAACACCACTTCTCCAGAGCCTCTGCTGCCCAAGTGAGCACATGGTTGATAATCTATTTCTATTCAAATCTCAAAGAGGGGCATTTAACACACGGGGATGCATCAATTATACCCAAGTTCCTAATGACCATTGAACAGACAGTCATATATTTAGCATACTTGGCCCACAGCTCTATCTATCGTAGTGGTCTGAGAAAGTTAACTGTGGTTAATATGCTTTTGTCTTCATGGGTTCACCGGCATAAAACTTCCTTCTGTTAGAGGGAATGAGGAGGTACATTTGGTCACACCACGTATTTTAAGTTTCATTTGGCCCCACGTGAAAAACAAACAGATTCATTTTGCCAGTTTATGGCCATCCCTCTGTCTCACTTTGGGCATTATTGGTTAAAATGCTACATATGCATTTTTGGTAAAACCTGTATATATATAAGGCATGTCATTACAACTTGGTAGCATTTTTTATTGAGTTCAGTTGTAGCTATTGGAGAATCGACAGACAGTAGTTTTGTGTCACCAAGGGAATTTGAATCTTCACCAAAGGAAAAAAAGAAGTGGAAGGGTAAAAATAAAGGTAAAATCAGAGAGAGAGATTGAGAAAGAGAGAGAGAGAGTGTTGTCTCATCTTTTATCTAATTGCAAGGAAAGAAAGGGGCATTTGGGTGCCTTGAACTGAAGGTAACCTTGCAGGGCCAGCAGTAAGCAGCATTTTGTCATATCATTTAATGACCTTCGCATACTTCTATCAAGGTGTCCGAGGCACTTTTCCTCTTTCATACAAATCTCATGGTAACCTTTGCTCCCCAGTGGTTTAAATCACATTCTTAAGGGATTAAACTGTTATGACAAAAGAGGAATGTTTAGATACTGTGCTTTGCAGCTCAAAATTTGTCAGATTAGAAACTGTGTATTTTATAATCTTTAGATCAAAGAAGCTCTCCATCAAAGCTTTATGTCTACTACAATATTTTCCCAACCTTTGTTGAACCTGAATTGTTCGGGATTATCTCACATCGGGTTCACTGAGTATGCCTAGACTAATGTGGAGGGAAAAGCTTTCTTCCAAATATTTTAAACATTTCACATGTGCAGGGCTTGGGCACTAAGCTCCAGGCATTCATTGGCGGAGCAGCGCAGCCCGCCTAGACAGTCTTTTTAACTCTAGTTTTATATGAGATGCTGTTTGAGATTAGTATGACAGATAAAACCCTACAGGGCAGCCGTTTATCTTCCATTAAGAACACTGCTCACTTTCTTGAACCGGCTGACCGGAGTGCTCCGTAAGGAGGCCTTTTTATAGAGTTTTTACATCTCGATGGATCAGGTATCATTACCCTGTTGGAAAAAGAACAGTTCAATTTTCTCAGAAGAATGGTTTGTCAGAGCAGAGCAGTTTGTCTTTATCCATCTCTAAATCCAGCAATCATGTTTCCCAAACAGACACAAAGCAATGATCATTCAAAGTTCAAATTGCCAATTAATTTAGAATCTGCTCCCTGAATTCCTTTATTGTTGTACTGCCATGCATCCAGTGAGGCAAGCATGAGGGCAGCTTGACGGCATCTGTTATAAATATCTCTGCATGTTAAAGGAGAAAAATCAAGGCAATCTTTCTTTTAATGGAAGATATTTTCAAAATCATATCTATTGATTTTTAAAACATTAAACATTTTTAAGGAAAACCAAAATTAAGATTAAGTGCTTTAAAAATCACTTTTTTGATATAATGAAAGGAAAATGCAAGGGTGTAGCATGTGGACAATGTAATCAGATTGCATTTATTTCTGCACGTAAGATGTCTTTCATTCACATATCATAAAGTGTGATGTATGTTGTCAAAGAGGTGAAGGACATCATTATATTCCAGAAAAGCAGAAGACTATAAATAAGAATGCTGTTTTTCCTGTAGACCATCGCCTTTATTGTAACATGTTGGTATATTTCTCAATGAGTCAATAGGATCAGTTTTGAAAGGATGCCCTCCTTAAATTCATTGTGTTACTCAGAGAATTATGTTCGTCATGTGAATCCTACAGGAGAAATTTCATTCTGTTTTTAGTAATGGTTGTGATTCTTTTTAGCAACTGCTTTGCTTATAACCTAGGAGCACGGGAACTCCTGTGTTGGTCATTTCCTCCCCTCTTTCTGACTGCTAGAACACTTCAGTCTTGGTTGGTGATCTGGCCACAGCAAGGTACAGAGGAATTGATTGCCTCATTTTGCAACCTAACTTCACTCTAGATTCTATTTTACTTCTTAACCTTTCAAGCTACCTTTAGACTATTTTCATTTTGTTGTTAGTGCCATCGAGTGGACTCTGACTCCTAGTGACTCTGGGTACAGCAGAGCGGAAAGCTGCCTGGTCTTTCTGCACCATCCGCTCACCTTCGGGCTCTCTATCAGACAATGCTCTGCTGCTAGTCACGGGGTTTTCATGGCCAATTTTCTCAGAAGTTGGTGGCCAGATCCTTCTTCCTAGTCTGTCTTAGTCTGGAAGCCCCGCTGAAACCTGTACACTATGGGTGACCCTGCTGGTATTTGAAATATTGGTGGCACAGCTTTCAGCATCACAGCAACATGCAGCTGCCACAGTATGACAACCGACAGACGGGTGGTGTGGTTCCCTGACTGGGAAATGAACCCAGGTCGCCGTGGTGAGAGCACCGAAATTTAACCATTAGACCACCAGGGCTGACTTTATTTTCATTAGCTTTATTAATTAACTTTATTTTGTTATATTGTAGGCATCCTTGTAAATTAACAAGTTCTTGGGAACAAAGAAAGGGTGAATTTAAAAACTAGATCTTATTTATTTTGCAAATAATCATGTGAAATAAAAGGCAAAAGTTGAAAATACACTGACATGAGTGGAGCATGAAGCTGTGTTGGTCTAGAGTGGAGTCGGGAGTCTCTCCATCAACGCGTGCCTTCTCAGAGTCCTCCAACAGCTTTGGGGACCTTGGCTTGTCTCATAAGCCAGCCAGTTGGGCAGCAATAAACCTTCTCAAAAAAAAAATCTGTACTCTGACCATACCAAGTTTAGTCCAATATCCTCTGTTTCTGAGGACCCACTGCTTTACTGAGAGAGATGGACTAAATATACAAGAATAGAATTTCTATCAACACAACTAACATTTGTGTCAATATGTACGTAAGTAATTGTAGTTTTACAGAGGTATCTTTATACCTACATGAAAAGGAGCTGCTGGGATGGTTGAGGAAAAAGGAACTGGGGAATGTTAAGTGAAACTATTGGCATCTTAATTTAGAGGTCAAGGAGAATGTGGGAAAAACTCAATAGAACATTATCAGGAAGACATAGTCAGAGTCAGTACACCTGCGTTTTCTTCAAGTTAAGCTGATTTAGTTTGGGGAAAATTTTTTTTAATAAAAAATGGAGGAGATGTTTAAAATTACTGAATAAAGCAAATAACCACTTACTAATATGAAAATTAATGTCCATAACAACTACAATTTATTGAATAGTATGTTGTCCTTGGTACTGTACTTTGCATTTTATAGTTACTATTACATATAATTCTTATAACTATCCTGAGATGTAGCCATCCGTATTCCCAATTTATGGATGAAACAAACACACAGACCCACTTATCTGTGGTCACTCTGCAAATAATGATAAAAGCAAGAATTGAACCCAGGCCTCTCTGATTACAAAGACCATCTTCTTAACCACTCAGTGATATACTCATGGGCTGTTTTATGTTGATTCCTATGAATAAAGTCCACTTTCATGCTTTTTAAAAATCTTTATTGAAATTTGCCTATTCTGGATATTTCACATAAATTAATCATATAACCTGTAGCATTTTGTTCCTGGGTTCTTTCATTTAGTATAATGTTTTCAAGGTTCATCCACGGAGTAACATGCATCAGTACTTTATTCCTTTTTATTGCCTAATAATGTTATATTGTATGGAGATAGCACATTTTACTTATTCATCTGTCAATTGATGGGCATTTGAGTTGTTTCCACTTTTCAGCTGTTATGAATAATGCTGCTATGAACACATGTACATGTTTGTGTGTGCACATATGTTGTCATTTCTCTTGGGTGTGTGCCTAGGAGTGGAAGTGCTTGATGATATGGTAACTCTATGTTTAAGATTGTGATGAACTACCAATCTATTTCCAGAATGGTTTCACCATTTTACATTCCCAAGAGCAACGTAAGAGGGTTCCAGTTTATTCACATCCTTGTCACTGACTGTCTTTTTGGTTCCAGTCATCCCAGTGTGTGTGAAGTGGTATTTAATTGTGGTTTTCATTTGGGTCAAAAAAAGTAGAGAAATTCTGCAAGAGTATAACTGAGCTGCCCCATCCATGAACGATCTCATTCTTATCCTGAATTCTCCGTTGCTGCCCTCAGACTTTCGTCACTCCCTCATGTCATCCTCTGCCTTAAGAATCACTGTCAGTGGCTCAGAGCTGAGAGGGCCACGTGTGCCCAGCACTGCAGGCACCTGCTCCCGGAATTTCAAATATGAAGTCTGAATGCGCTTTCTGTTGCATGCTGGTTAGGTAGCATAGTACTCAGTCAGAGTACTCTAATCCAGTTAAATTTTTAACTAACAACTTCTCAGGGTTCTATGATGAGTAAAATTATCCTATGGAAAAAATGTATTTTGATTTCCAAACAAGTTTTTGGAACAGAATTATTTATGTCCTCAGCAGATCTGCATAGTACTTACCTGTGTATTCCTCATCGAAGGTTTTCATCATCCGTCCTCAACAAATTTTGTACTACTACCTCAGTTAATTTTTATCATTTTCTATTTAATCTTGAGTACAGTTAGAGTTGGTCCAGTTAGGGAAGGAAGAAGTTAAAATTTACATTTATGATATTTTAAATAATCAAAAATGAATACCTATGCTCTGGGAATTGAAATCTCATTTACTATGGCCTGAGAAGAAAGGAAGCAGATGAAACTTGGAATAGCCCAGAACCCATCATCAGCAAGGATGCCAGCCCTGGCTAGACATGTGCTCTCCCTGGCAAAGTCTGCATGGCCAGCCCTCCAGCCCCCCCACCCACGCTGCCAAATGTCATGGAATAAGTAACAGTGGCTAAACATAATTATTTATCATTCTTTATTTTGTGAAAAAGGGTTTGAAACATTGGTCCTTTTTCAGGCTTCCTCATTCCCCAGATAGACTGACTTTTTGAAGGAAGAAATTGAATGTATGCCTAATTTTCCTGTTGGTCAGTTGGATTCTTACTACGTATTTCTTGATCCACATTCAGGAGATAAATCTGGTGTACAATTATAAACAAAACTCTCAATTCTTTTCTTCATTTCTTTGCTAACTGGACACGTCCCTTAGAAAAATCTGTCTGGAAATAACTGATGTAAACTGACATTGACATGCTTTGAGGAGGGAAAAATCCATAAACGGCAGTATCTATTATTGTAACTTTTTCTCACTAAGAAATTTGCCTATGGAAAATCCATCTACTGTGGCTAATGTACATAGGCAGAGGGCCTTGAGTTCACATACTTCAGTTGGAGTCTGCTTTTAAAGTAATGTGGCAATTGGGGGTGTAATTCTACTTACTTTCTGTATTTATCCAAAGGGACATAAAATTTTTTATTACAAATAGTCATCTCTGAAATTTTTAGTTGTCACTAGATGTCACCCTGAATAAAAATTTACAAGCAAAATAAATATTGAATGATCTCAGTTTTGTGTATATGTAGACATAAATGTATTAGATGATAGTGGTTGAATATATAGATAATTTGGATAGTAGCAAATGAGACAATATTTCTAGAAGAACTTTGTACACTCTAACACTCTAAATAAATGTAAGCCATTATCATTGCTATTTTTAAGGAAGATGCTACTTTTATGCTTATTGGATCACTTCTGCCCTGCTTCCAACCTTTTCCCCTTTATACATAATGCAGAAAGAAAGTATTTTAATACTTCAGTGCACAGGTATGGTCTGTGGACCATCAGCCTCGTCAATACCTGGGAACTTCAGAAATGCAGACTCTCACTCCAAACCCCCGGCTGAGCACATTTTAACAAGACTTCCAGGTGATTCTTACATTGGAGAAGCACAGCTTTGACGGTACAGGCTGCTACAATACCCGAGGCGGCAACACAGAGCGGTGGGAAAGGTGTGAGGACTGGAACCACCTGATCTTTGGCTTTCCCATGTGAAAAATGGGTTCCAGGTACGATTTCACATACAATCTGTAAAGACGTCTCACTCTTTATAGATGAACAGCAGTTGGCTATTAACCAGATACCCAAACTGTCGTTTTATAAGCTCCTTATAGCAATGAGGGAAAACTAGAGAAAGGTGAAACTTGTTCTTTATAGATGAATCAGGCACCAGTGACTTTTTCCCTGATTCACTCCTCTAGCCCCCAAATTCTTGTTCCGACTCCTGCTCCTCCCCTTTGTCGAGGAGCCAGCTCTAGCCATGTCCCCATAACACTGAGACACCTGCTGCTCCTCCTCAGTGACTATCGAACGAAGCAAACACGAATTCCTCTGAACGGCTTTTATCATCACCCACACTGAGTCCTGAGATGACTTTCTCTGGTTCGTTTCTCCCCTTTTCCTACACGCTTCCTAAGCTGTAAGGACAGGCAGTACTCCACTTCTTCCGACCTTTGCCTTGGACTGAATTCTCACTCCCCAATTCTTACCACAGAGCCCGTCTCCATCGCTGCCTTCTTCACCCTCCGTCTTCATTCTCCACCACCGGGTACTATGTCCTCCTCACTTGAATTCTCTGGGCCCTGAGTAAGTCTCTTCTGGAGCTTATGGCCTGTATTGTAGGTCAATGTTTGTGCTCCTTAATAGGCTGCAAGATCCAAGAGCATTTTTCCTCTTCTTTGCAATCCTTGCCACACCCGGGACAGTTGCCTGCCCAGAGTGACTACTTGAAAGCAGGTTTAGTGAATTGAATGGAACCAGAGTTTTCAGGAATGTAAATTTGGTTCACTCAGGAGAACTGGGGTTCAGGGAATGCTCAGGCCCACCATCTTCTATGCCCTGATTCCTTCCACGTCCCAAACATTCTGATCCCTCCTGTACTCATATCTCTTCCGCTGCACACTGGCATCTGAACTTTAAGAAGAGAGGAGCTTGGTCCAGTTGAACATTTTTCCTTCTCATTTCTCTGAAATCTTGTGATGGGATGATTTTACGTCTTAATTTCATAGCATTTCATGCCATATTTTACAAGTTGAGATTCAATTTTCTGCTCAGTCTTCATATTCAAACTATTCTCTCTTGAGAAAAAATAAAATGACTTGCCCTCCAGAATATACTTGGCCATGTAAATAGAATTTAGTCATGCAAGCATTTTTAATCAAACTATCTCAGTAGTCTGAACACTGGTTACAAAAATAGGGCTACAAGGAAACCTATAGAAACCCTTTATCATCAAAGAAATGCATGTGTGCTTTTCAGTTCAATTTAGCAAGAAATAGCAATTTACACATCTGAACATTTCAAATGAACAACTTCTTAAATGTGTATCAAACTCTAGGGTTAATACTGGAATAATTCCATTTTTTATGAGTCATTCTCTAGTGTTATTTGTTCAGTGGAAGCATTTTTAGGTCTAATAATTTTTTGCAAATATTGGAGCATTTATTTAATAAAATAAAGCAAGTTCCTTTGCTTTGATGTTACCTACAAAAGCACGTCTTGACTTGTTGGGCCATAAGAAATACTAATGAGTTTGTAATTTGTCATACAGATGAAATCCTTTGGACACAGAGAAATGAGTTGTAAGAAACAAATATGACTTGAACCTTTTAGAATACTTTCTTCCCCCCTGCTTTAAAGACAGAGTAATGTATTCATAATCAAGGGAGTTTGGAGACCTCTCCTTGAGGGATTAGCAGGAACAAGCTTTCAGAACAATGTTGGGCTCTTCAAGCTTGAGTAGCACGAAGATAATTATTTGTCATAGCTGTTTCTGCCTTGGGGAATGATAGAATTAGGGAATTGTATTTTCAAACAGATACAGTTTATTACTTTCTACATTATTTTATGCTAAATTCAGTGTATAGCTAAAGGGAAGTGTTTTATTTTCTTTCTTTTTTTGGAGCGAAGTTAATAGTTTTATGGATGGTAGCCATTGTTCTATTTTTTAAACTTTTCAAGTTTCACAATAAGATTAACCCAGACACCTCTTAATGGAAATGCATCAGCCCCTGGTTAGCTTCTTTTAGACCTCTATGATTGACTGTCATCTGTCCCGCTGACCAAGTTTCATTGCGTATCCACATTCTCAAAGGCACTGGGCCAGAGAAGATTTGCAGAATTTTGGTTAGAACTGAATTTGTCCTGGAGAAATTTATAAATTCTGGGAGAACTGATCATTTTCTAATTCATGCACTTACCAACCTGTCTAGGATGACTATTACATCCTTTGGGTTTTAGTTAAAGAATTTGAATTGGAAATTGGTTATTGACTCAAATTGTGATGAATGATATTTTGTCATCCTATGGTTTAGGAAAAGTTTTTATTGTGTGTGAATTACTTATCCTTCAGTTATAATCCCTCTGAATGCTTGTCATCAGGACCATGTAAGGCACTTCTCTGACATCAGAGTACTCATCCATTTTCTTGAGACTCTTTGGGTTGGCAGCCAGTGTGTTTACTGAATGGCTCTATGGCCATCAGAAATACTTAGGGTAGGAAACTACGACACCATCTAGATGATTATAATCTTGTTTAAACGCTGACAGATGTGGTATCTATGTAGTATATATATATTGTAAATATAATTATACACATCTGTATTTATCTGTCTTTATATGTATTATGCCTCTTTAAAATTATAAATATTTAATGAAACATTTAATCAGATGTCTTTGAATGAAGATACAATGTTATATTGGAGTGATAACTACATTGTATATAAACAGTCCTGATGTTTTACATTTAGAACCTGAGAAAAAACTCAAAAAACAATAAATGACCAAGGTTAATGGCATCAAAGCTAATTTATATTTTTTATTAAAAAATATGCTTATTTGATCAAAAACCTAAATTTGCCAAAATTTAGAGTAAATAAGAAGATATGAAAAATTGTCGATCCCAGCTAGGTGTTAGTTTTTATTCTCAGGTGATATGATTCTCATTTAATATCATTAGAATACATGAAATATATATGTTGAGCCCATAAATATCTAATTGTCTGTTAACATAATTAAGATAATATGGCATCAGCCAAACTCCCCCAGAGTGAAAATGTTCTGAAGGGTAGGACCTAGTTCACAGATCATTCGATACTTTAGAAGTTCCTTGTTACATCTCTTTGTTTACATCTGGGATTCAGACTTCTGCATGAAAAGCAAAAGCATAATAGCCAGCGTTTCACCCAGCAGCTTCAAAATGTTCATTACCTGATAATGCTTAGGAACCATTATAAAGCATTGTTTAGATATGGTGGCCCCACTATCTGCAAAATTGACCTTGCAATGGAGCTGATTTGATTAAATGGCTTTAGGCTGTAGTCAATAAATAATCTTGGTGCTAAGGAAACTACTCAGGCCAGCCCTTGGATGAAGGGCTACACAAAATAAGATGTCAAACCTTATTTCCTCTTTGCCCCTCCCCTTTATACCCTCATTGTTTAATTAAGAGAGGACTCAAGTTCTCTGCTTCTACAATAAAAAATGGAAACAAAACTAACAACAATCAAAACCCAGGTTCTTGAGTTTATGAGCATTCTCTGGTTGGTTTTAGATGTTAATGCAAATAAAACAGTCCCCTAGTCAGTGGATCTCACGCTGGACCTTGCATCAGCATTAGAGGTGGTGGGTGTTGTTGAAATGCAGGTTGCTGGGCCCCACCCCCAGGATTTCTGACTCAGTAGGTCTGGGTGGGACCTGAGAGTCTGCATTTCTAACAACGTGCAGGTGACACTAATGCTGCGGATTCCTGGACCGCATTGAGAACCACTTTTCTGGGTACCTGCTGCTTCCGGCTTCAGCTTGGAAACAGTTTTGATCGTGTTTTAAACACAGGAGTGCTAGCCCAGAGGAAGGTGTTTCCTTTCATCATTCCGGAAAGGAATCACAAAAATTCTGCTCACGTATTTTATTTGTTTTCATGATGTTGTTCTGGGTTGCCAGATAACATACAGGACACCCAGTTAAATTTGACTTTAAGATAAACAGTAAACAGATTTTCAGTATATCTCATGGATAAATTTGCTCAATTTGGAAACCCTACACGGAGTCATGAAAAGTTAGTTCATAGCCTATCTGTTTTGTCCTGAAGTATAATCTTTTCAATTAAGCAAATTGGTATTTTAATGAGAAAAAATATGTATAGTATATGACTATATGAAAGTTTCCATGATTTCCAAAAGTATAAATAAAATCTGAGGTAATTTTGTATTTTAAATAACGCTGCAAATTTGAGATGATACTTTTAGTTATGAGGCCAAATTTTGTTCCTTAAATGTCTTTTAAAAATGGTTCCCCCCAAATTAAGGCAAGTGCTACAGTGTTAAATTAGCAAACTGATTTAACTTTGCTTAAAGAGGTTTAGAACACAATACAGCTTTGTGGAATGAGAAGAACAATGCCAACTGTGGCGACGTGAATGTATCGGTTGTAATCACAAGTCCCTGTGGGACTCTGAGGAAGCCAGTGGTCTCCGTTTTCTAACTTGTAAAGAGGATTGCAAGGCTGCACATTTGGTAAATATTAGACTTCAGAAACTCAATGTTGAATTGGGGTTCCTTGATCACAGTCGAGCTGATGGATGGCAATCCAAGTTACAAAGGTGTTGCCCATGTGGATTTCAAATGATGATTGAATAGAGGACCCTGTTTTGTATTGATGCGTAACTTCTAACAACGTTGGTTGGCATTTCAGGAGTTAACCAGCATCAAATCTATGATTTCTTAAATGTATCAAAATTCTACTGCAAAGCTCAGGTTTTCATCTTTCCTCCCATGCAAAAGAACCTTTCTAGTAGTTAGAAATTGATTGCAGGCATTTGGCATGCACCCATGTGCTTCCTATTCACTGAAAAGAGAATCAGTTGTTATTAGAAAGCCAAATGGTGGCTATCACGTGTGAGCTTTCATTAATTTTTTTTTACCACAATATGACTCCTTTAATTGACATAGCCGAGATGAGAGTCCCGTTGTACTTCCACCCTTCCAGGTATAGAGTTCACAGTATGTTATGTTCCTTTTGGCATAAAGCTAATAATTTAGGCTAGTATCTACTACATTAAAATATGTCTTCTGACTTTTTCCTATGTAGTGCTTGAGGTTGATGTAGCTTTTATTTTTCCAGAGTGCAAACCTGAGTTGCTCCCAGGTTGAGAAATAGTTTCCATGAAGGGCTATGGAAACTAAAAGGAAAATGATGTTGACGTTGGTATTTTGGTACTTAAACAGGAGAAAAAAGATTTCAGGAGATTATTTCTAAAAAAAAAAAAGAAAAGAAAATGCCAGCTTTCCAGGATTTCTTAGCAATCATACTCCAGCCTACAATTTTCAAGAAAAAAAATGCCTCAAGCTTTTTGGACTGAAAGCAAACTCAAGTGTTGCTTGGAATATTCCCACTGGAGGAACCTGCCACTAGTATTGCTGCAAATGAGACAGCGTTTGCCAAGCTGCTCAAGCAACACCTCAGCTAAACAAGTGTCCCTGTGTCTTTCAAACATTTTTGCAAGAAAACAACCCCTTTATTTTTTTGTTTAAAAAAAAGTTTTTATTGCCAATCCACTCAATAAGGAAAGATTTGGAGGAAAATGCCCAGTATTTAAGTAGCCAATTTCTTCCCTTTCTCCCTGAATCCACTGCAGCTTGGTTTCCTACCACCACCATCCACCTCACAGTCATCATTGGCCTCCATGTTGCAAATCCAGTGGCCATTTCTGAGTCTTTGTGTTACTTTTCCTTTGGTAGCATTTGATGGAGATGATATCCTGTCCCAAGATATTTTCTTTTCTTGGTTTTTCAGGATGCCACATTATCTGGGTTTCTTCCCAACTTCCCAGCTGCCCCTCCCAGGCTCCTCTGCAGATTTCTCAATCTCCCTGACCTCTGCAAGGTGGGGTGATCTCATCCAGACCCATGACTTTATCATCTAGAGTTTGTTTCCCAGATTTGTATTGCTAATACAGACTTCTCCCTCTAGGCCCAAGTGTCCAACTAGCTTCTTGACATTCCCACTTGACTCTCATACTGAAAATAGGTAGTAGGTCCCAAACCTCCTGATAGTTCCTCACATTTAACCCCACTTCCAACCCTACTCCTTTCGGGTAATGAACTATTCTTCCAGTTGCTCAGGCCAAATGCCATGGTGTCATCCTGGACTCCACTCTTTCTCTCTTCTCTCATTCCTTGGGCCATCCTATCTAAAATGTCTTCTCAACTCCCATCCTGGCATTTCATATTCGTTTTTACTCCTTAGCATTTGGGAATATTTATCATGTTATATATTTGCTTTTCTTCTTATTGCCTGTCTCCCTCGGTCAAATAAATTTCTCTCAGAGTAGAGATTTTTGTCTGTTTTGCTCACTATGGTATCCCTAGACCGGGGACAGTGGCTAACACAGAGGAGTTGCCAATAAATGTTTGCTGAAAAGAATGAATGAATGAACAATAAATTATATTGAAGATAGCTTTTACTAAATTTAAGTGAGAATAATACAGTTAAATAGACAAATCCCAGTGAAGTAGCAGAATTATCTCTTCTAATCCCAGATACTGCACTGGGGAAAGGGATCGTTAAAGTTGGGAGGGATGCAGAAAACAATAATCACAATCATGGAATGAAAGACTTTGATTAGAGAATCCTTCTAGTCAATACACCACCCAGGGATTATTCTGTCTCTGCCCAAACCAGAGAATTCTATAAAATTTCTCTTACATGTTTTGTCACCATCTTTTTACAATAGGTACTTTTTCAGAAGGCATTAGGAGTAGAGAAGATTAATTTTTCTGGCACTTCAAGGATATGTGGAACAGCAATTAGGAGGAGAAAGTGCTGAACCGACAGAAATGCAGTGGGTGAAATCAATGCAATTTGAAGACAACTTTGAGATGGAAGGCAGACTGAGTACCCTCTGCAATTAACACATCCACGCTTATTAAGAAATTTGGCTAAATCACAAGACTACTGAGAACTAATAGTAGAATAAAAACAAGACAAAAGACATTTTTAAGGCTGTGGATTTCATTAGTGGCTGATCATTTCTTACGGCTTGTTTCGCAGTATTTATACTTTAGTATACTGCTTACTACGCTTCGCCATAGTGTTCCACTATTCTCAACTTTCTTGTCATATGTGATACTAAGCTCAAAGAAACACATAAGGTGTTATCAAAGAGAGGCTCTTGAACTGGGTATGTAGTTACCAACCTATGCACATTCAGGAAAGAAGGAAAAAAACCACTTTCTTAGATAGTAGTATCCAAATAAGACCCACTGTTTGGAATGGCTGCCCCCTTTTCCTTCAAATAGTTTAGAATGTTCAGAAAAGATACATATAAAAGTTGCGAACTGAACTACAAAAGATTTATTGCTAAATGCTAATCTTGATAGCTAGCTAAGTACCAGGACTTGTGGCAAGAGCCATATTTGTACAATCTCATTTAGTACAATGACTCTAGGACATTGTAGGAAATCGGCATGAGTGAGAATATGAAGGCAGAGATTTTCACAATGAGTTTGATGAATAGTGATTAGCTTTAGGTAGCACTAAGAATTAGGTTTTCAAAGCAAGGGAGATCAAGTTTGGAAAGGAGCGTGTGTTTACCATGGAAACAGGCATTGTCTGCAACTCATATTTCCCTGCTGCCCTGGAGATTGTTTGGGTCTCTCTTCTACTTATATTCCCAGGGTCTCCTACATTATAAAGTTTATTTCTTGGATCACTATTCTTGAGTAAGAGTATGGCAAATTGTTCCTGGGTTTTGGTAGTAGAGAAAGAGAAGCCATCAAAGCAATCATAAGGGAGGGACATTGTGCCTATGAAGGCAGGAGATTAATTGATGATTCATGGTTCTTTGTCATAATCCTTCAATCCATTAATGTAATCAAAATACAATCTGGTCCAATGACATGTATGCATTTGACCATTGTATGAGAAAAAAATCTTAGGACCAAGTAACTCAATTTTTGAAATAGTTCTTTGGAAGATCCATGACATTTTCCTTATCACTAAAATAATGACAGGTCTGTTTTTTTCCAATGTTTTTGTAAATTTACTATCCATGAGGCATAACCCACTTCTACCCACATTTCTACCTTCTTTGCTCCTCTTTATCTAAGCTTGTCTGGTCTCAAAGACTTAATGGGGTTACTCCCCACTGTCGCCCTTCCAAAACCTTCACTTCAGTCAACAAGTTCTTTGAGCATTGAAAGCTCACTAAGATTATCAGCACTAGGAAGTCTATTCCTTCAAAAGACTTTTCTTCTCCTTCCCTGTCATCTTCCTCCTGCCACCACCACAGAAGGTACCTAACATATGTATTTTGTTGAGTATTTAGCAGCATTTTTGAGGTATGTTGTTGCTGCTGATAAAAGGAAAAAATGAGAGAGTGTTTTACAGTAATGTGGTGGCATCACAAAGTTCACAGATAAATTTTCCTGCAGAAATATTTTAAAATTAATGCGTGACACTTCACTGGGTATCATTTTGAACCTGCTATATCTTCTGAAGAAAATAAATCACGGAATCAGAGTGTTTATTAGCCCATGTGCTGTTATTTCCTAAAGCACTGCTTCCACTTTTGATAAAATTGGCAGCCAGGGGAGACAGAGTATTTGAAAGTGTTTTATTCATAGGTTCTAGAAGAATTGCAGAAATACAGTGTGTATCACATGAGAAATTCTGTTCTTCAATTTCACCTTAATGTTTTAGAAAAATACTATTTTAAATTAACAATTCTTTCCTCCAACTCTGTTTAATTAAAACATTTCACAGTTACGATATTAAGAGGGAAATCAGCATTCACTCATTTATTCTCCCCTTCCTTTCAACAACTAGCTCCTGATGTTTGCAAATTACAGGTTTGTTTCTTATCTGTTTTACACTCCAAGTTCTATAATAATGACGCCACTGGTGATGCAGCCTTCTCCCCAGCCATGGGCAGAGTATCTACGTTTTTATGATAGCTCTTTGTTGCACTTGGGGAAAGATAAAAGGGCCTGTCCAATCTCAAGAGATGGAGGGCTAATGAATCAAAATAGAGTGATGAAGCAGGTCGGAGGATGTGTCCTTCTGGAAGACCCCAGGATTCTCTGCCACGGCGGGCCTAGCCACACTGCCTTCCATTTCTTCAGGTGAAGTTGCTCAGGATGCAGTGACTTTCAGGTTTGCCATGCATGTTGGATTTGGGAGCTCTGATGGTATGTATCTCAGCAAGCAATTATAGGGAGCCAGCAAGGTTTGCTCGGGGGCCTGGGCCCGTCTGGGAAAGGCAGTGTCCCCCTGTGTTCCCCGTGTTACTCCTGTATTCCTGCCTGGAAGCCAAGATGTCAGTTCATCTCAGGCCTTGGCAGCACCTCAGACCTGTGCCCGAGAATCTTGCAAACATCTCATTTTCCAGTCAACTATTCTCTTTCTGCTTTTTTCCTCCCTGCTTCATAGAACTGCCAGGATCAGCAAGGCAGGAAGAACAAATGCTCTCAGCTGAATGATTTGGGGCTAGAGTGGGAGGGGGGATCTGGTAAGTTTCTGGATAGAGCAGGGGTGGGGTGGGGGGATGGGTCCTAAGCAGACCATTTTCTCTTCCAGTGAACATTCAAAGTTAGATAACCAAGTTAGTTAGAATTTACCTTAAAAAGGTAAATTCAAAACATAAAAGATGTACAGACAAAATGCACCCGTCTCCACTGAGAAAATATACAATGCTGCGACATCTATCCCACATTTCTAAAGGGCGATGTGACCTTTGCACTTCCTGGGAGAACTGGCAGATGACTTCCCTGGACAGCTTTGTCGCATGTTCTCCTTTTCCTCTGCATCACTAGCCTTCCAGGTAGGACCTACTCTCACAACACCATCATTCTTTTGAAATGACTCTTTTCTGGATTTCATTTCAAATTCAGAGCTCTTTTTTGGGGGGGTGGTATTACTGTAAATATTGTTTGTTGCATCATTTTCCAGAAACAAGCTACTGAGTAAGGGATCTCCTCCTGTGGGGTGTCCCGCGTCTACAGGTGAGGTGAATTTCCTGGCTACCTGTCTATGTGGGCTGTGTCAGTGCTGGTGGTGCTCAGGCAGCACAGTGAACGCCCCACACATCCCCCTGAGCTGGACGGAGAGTTCTCCTTTCATCCATTATTCACAGCTTGCTGCAATGAGTGCTTCCGCCGTCTCTTAACATTATCCAAATGTAACCTCACAGTCACACTTACACGTAATGTGGACGAAGTGTACTGTGTCACAAGAAGCCTTCATCTGGGGAAATTGTTATTGTTGTTGGGATCGAGCTTAAGCTAAGATGGCTTAGAAGGAAAATTGGTGAACAACATTTCTCTACTTTCTTTTGCATAACAGCTGGGAGGAATCAGCTCGTTCTATGAGACCCGGCTGCTGCTGGCCAGCTGGCAGGGAGCACCGCAGAGCAAGAGGGCCAGATACTTAACAGCTGTATTACTGCTTATCCATCTGGAGCGCACACCATATGCCAAACCCCAAAGTAGGTGGGGAGCGGATCCCCTTAAAAAGAGATTTTCAAAGTCACAGAGAAAAAGTATTTTCTCCTGTAGTGTGCATGCTTTGATCTCATATTCGCACGTTCCCTTTCCTTCCTCACCCAATCTGGACGCCCCACATCCTTGAGAATTGATGCAAAGTAGTAATGGAGCAGATTGCTTGCTCAGCTTCAGGAAATCACTTTTCAGGTAACTTGTAAAGAAACATAACACTTGTATGCCTTTTTTTTTTGTAAAAGAATCTTGTAATCATTTAATTTGGAAAAACCTCTCATGATGTTTAAAAATAATTACCTATGCCTTAACGTTTCATCATAATGCCACACTTTGAACTGACTTTGAAAAGCACAGAGTAAAAACCCTTAGGAACTATTCCAAGATTTTCTTCATCTTCGTAATTTTAGAAGCTCACAACCGACAGTTAAGGAACACCATTTTCCAACAAGACTCTCTAGTCCATTCTTTCCTTTCCAAGGTCATGGAAGATCGTGAGAGTGGGACAGTCTGACCAGATATTCCATTTTATAAAAAGAGATGCCCATTTAAGAAAATGTGGTTTCTACAATGAGCACTGTTTAGAGTAGTCAATCACTTACAGAAATTATTTCCTGTTGAAAATAAGAAAATATTTTCCCACTCTTTTATGAATATCTCAAAATACAGATGGCAAGGGGCCTGTGGACACGAGAAAGTGGAAGGACTCCCAGGGGTCACAGGGGTGGCAGAGCCACCCTCCGACTCAGACCTCCGACTGCGTTTGGAGCTGGTGGTGTCTTTGTGAGCACGTTCGTCCTCTGTTAATGTTTCTCACTGTAGCTCTCTCTGCAGTCCTGGTGGCGGTGATGGAAAGAGCTAAATCTTCATCACATTTTCCCCCTTTCCCTACTTTTTACTTTGATTTCTGAGTTTTTCCCCCATCACTATTAAGAGCAATATTTCATATTTACGTACTGCTTTACTGTTTAAAAAGTGCCTATTCATAAAATATTTCATTTAAACAGATATTTAGTGCAGAAAACTGTGATGTCCTTTGGAAGGTGACACATGCTGGCCAAAACTGACCAGGTTAGCGCTATTTGGTGGCATATTTTATATTATCCTAAATATAAGCCAAGGAACCACACGGCACACTCTGCATGGAGTGGCGTTCAAAAGAGAGGGCCGGCTGCCAAGCAGCAAATGAAAAGGAATTCTAATGTTTACTTTCACTATTCAAAAATTGAAGGGAATCCATTGTCTAATTTTTAGCAACACTTCTCAAGAACTCTCTTTTCTCAGTTTCCAATTGTTTACTCATTCTTCAGATTCTGAACCACAAAGAATCTAGGCTGGCAGAATCTTTTGCTGACATCACAGGTGTAATATGTGTGTGTGTGTGTGCATGTATACTTAACGTGTCGCTTAATGATGGGGATACGTTCTGTGAAATGCATCGTTAGGCAATTTTGTCACTGTGCGAACATCATAGAGTGTAATTACACAAACCTAGATGTCTACTATACACCTAGGCTATATGGTCCTAATCTTATGGGACCACTGTTGTATATGTGGTCTGTCATTGACTGAAATATCATTATGTGGTACACGACTGTATATATACATTAGTACACATATATATAATACATATGCAGATATATTACTCATGTACATGTGTATACACACATATGAACATATCCACTGCATACACACATATATAATACACTTGAATATATAATAATACATGCATATACATACACACGCAAACACATGCATATATGTCCTTCAGTTTAAGCATAGACAAGCATATAAGAAAGACCGGAAGTAATCTTAGCAATACATACTAGTTGTTTATCTAAGGATGGTGGAATTATTTAATTTCTATTTCCATTTATTTTCCAAAAAGTCTATAATGGATATGCTAAAAATATGCCCCAAGTAGCATTATTGCGTATGCCAACAATCTTTGCTCTAGTCACGACTTGCCAGAGGTTAGGGAATCCAGAGGAACATATCAATATGGTCAATAGCGTCAGTAGAGTCCCAAATGCAGGAGGTGCCCCAACCACATCTCTAGAAGAGGTTTATGGGATGCCCAGAGGGGCAACAGTGACAATTTGTGCAACAAGACTGTTTTAGTCTGCTGGGCATGCCACAACAAAATACCGCAGACTGAGTGGCTTAAACGACTGAAATTGATTTTCTCACAGTCCTGGAGATGGAAAGTATGAGATCAAGGTGCCAGTGCAGTCAGGTCCCAGTGAGAGCTCTGTTCCTGCCTTACAGTTGGCTGCCTTCTTGCTGTGTCCTCACAACAGTGGAGCCAGAGAGAGAGAAAGAGCGAGCGAGGGCGCTCTGGTATCTCTTCTTATAAGGGCACTAATCCTATCATGAGGGATCCACTCTCTGACCTCATTTAATCTTAATTACCTCCCTAAGACCCCATCTCCAAATAGCATTGTGTTGGGGGTTAGGGCTTCAACGTATACATTTGGGGGCATACAAGCATTGAGCCAATAACACAGGCCATCCACAGTTCTACTTCAGTAAGTATTCCAGGCTTACGAAGTAGCTCAGTGGGAGGTTTTCAGGGACACACAGCCTTGTTTCAGTCCCCTAACACCGAGGTGGCTGCATTGTAATGGTCACATGATCGATGTAGAGGTAGCACAAATGCCCTTTTAGAGTACCCAGAGGTGAAAGGTAATATTATTCTAGAAAAGGGAAAAAACTCATCAACCTAACATGCTATTTTCAATTCAGTGCAGATGATAGAAAAAAGAGGCGTACGCAGAAATTAAAAGAAAAACAAATTCAAAACAGATGTCAGGAAATACTTTGCTCTCCAGAGGAGGAAAAAAATAGATGAGAAGATTATTTAAACAAGGCAGTTTACTGAGCTAAGAACCTGGGATCATCATTTAAAAATAGAAACTGGGTGTTGGGCTGTGGGTTAGGTAGGTAGATGCTAAATTTAGAGAGAGAAACGTGACCTTCCATGGAAGAAAATGAACCACGTGTGAGTTAGTCCTGGTGATGACGCCACTGCCCAAGCCTTCGTCTCTCCCTGGGTGTTTGAAAGGTGTACTCAACTTGTGTTTATGAGACAGGAAATACATGTTTAGCAGGAAATAAATCTGTCTCTACAGACGTAGATGGCTGTGCATTTCATTAAGTTGGGAGCCACTCATGCCCCTTTTCACCCTTGTTTCCACTTTTGAGTCCATCACATTGACGGAGTTTTCCAGACGAAGGTCTCACAGCTGGTTTTCTGAATGACTCCAGGTCAGGTTTACAGACCAAAATTTCCTGAGTGATTATTAGTGGGTAAAGTCCTCCTTCAGCCAAAAGTTCAACACTTTCTCTCATTTCAAGGGTGAGAGTAGAATGAGTTGAGAAGTGGAGCGGGAGTTTTGGACCAAGAAAATTTCAGTTTACTTTAGAAACGTGAGTCCAAGAAGACCAAACACTTTTAAGCTCTTCAGGTTCATTGTCGTGGGTTCTTCTATCTCTGCATTGTTAAGTCGCTCCTCAAAATGGCTCAAGAAATTAGGTTGCCTAATAATGATGTATAAATAGAGTAAAACTCTAGAAATGGAAGGTTTTGATAAATTCTGCATGAAATTGAAAAAAGAAAAAACAAAATGTAGTCCCTGATATCAAAATGTTGACAGTACAGTGGAAAGTCAATGAAGTACTTGCAGGACAGAATGGTAGGTCTTGACAAGATTTCATACAAAATGCTGCCTTGTTCACTGACATGTTCCCAGTGCCCAACAGAAAACTTGGCAAGTGGTAAGAGATCTGTAACTCATGTTGAAGGGACAGATATTCCACACTTTCAAGCTTTGTTCAGGTTACTTCTTCTTTTCCTTTGTTTTCCATGCAGCACGCTATTATTTGATATGTCTAGCATTAATTTAAACACCTCTTCTGGAAGCATTCCAGAACAGATTCCATGTTCCACTGCCCTCACCCCACAAAGAATTTGTTGTTCCCTCCTCTGAGCTCCCATAACATGCTGTTGAACATGCTGTTTTTAGAACAATGATAATATTCTTGGGGCCAGCTCGGTGGCATAGCAGTTAAGTTTGAGCACTCTGCTTCAGGGGCCCAGGGTTCTCTGGTTCGGATCCTGGGCATGGACCTACACACTGCTCATCAAGCCATGCTGAGGTCGCATCCCACATAGAAGAACTAGAAGGACATATAATTAGGATATGCAGCTATGTACTGGGGCTTTGGGGAGAAAAAAAAGGGGGAAATAAGTGGAAGATTGGCAACAGATGTTAGCTCAAGGCCAATCTTCCTCAAAAAAAAAGTAATTTATGATAAAAAATAATATTTTTATTGTGATGATGTATCTATTTGTCTTGCTCCCTCAGAAAAAGCTTTCTCTCCTTGAGCTCAGGAGAATGTGTTATTGCACTGCTTATCTTTGAACCTTAGCACATTTCCTAGCATAGAGTTAACAGCCAATAAAAGTTTATTGAACTGAAATGATCTGGGAAATTGTCTTAGTTTGGGTTCACCCAAAAAGAGAGCCTGAGATAAGGTCTTGGTGCAGGTGGTCTATTTGGAAGATGTTTCCAGGAGTGAGGGCATGGGAAAATGAAATAGGGAAGGAAAAAAGCCAGTGACAGGTGCATCATTGAACTGGTTATCGTTATGAACAACTGAGGCCCAAGCCCTCCTGAGACCCTCTGAGAAATCCCAGCATGTGTAGCACAGAACTCTCCTTGGAAGGAAGAGTGGCTGAGGCATTTATCTGCCCATCCCTCCACCCACTAGTAATGTTTGTCCTGGCGACAACACCCCACCACTTCTTGGATGCCCAGACTGGGCGAGATCCCACAGCTTTGGAGAAAGCCCAGAGACAAAAAGTTGAGAGTCACCCAGGGCTTCTTGAGGTGGGAAGCTGTCAGCAAGCAAGGATCTGTCCATCCAGCTGCAGCTGAAGCCGGAGGTGGGCAGAGGAGGTGTGGCGTGGGGTACGATAGTGTCTCCCTAATCCCAAGTAAGTGCTTGTTGAATGGACTGAAGACTGACAGAGGAATGAATGACAGCCTGGAGAATGTTGCAAGTGGATGGATGAATCATGTCCAACTAACATCCTGTGATGAGTGCAGAGGGATAAATTTCCCGGATGTATCTAGAGGTCTCTTCTTCCCACCCAGGCTGACAGTAACCTCTTTAGAGTGTCACAGCTTAAGAAAATGCAGACCTATAAGCAGATTTACAACTGCATACGCATGCATTATAGAGATAGGAGGGAACAACAAGACATCTTTCCTGCTGCCTCAAAGAATAAAAAAGGGCATGCTTGCATGTTTTTACATTTTCACAGGCTTTTATTAGCTCACACATTCATAAGCATCAGACCTCTAGGGCCTCATGTTAAGTTATGGAACCAATATAAAAATCTGTGTCATAATTTGCCTAGTATCTTTGAACCCTTAGATGTATATTTACTAATCCTAATCATGTCCTCTCTAGAACTAGAGTTTATTTTACAGGTAGGAAGCATTTGATATAGAAATGAAAAGATTCACAATTAGTGATGATGAGAGAAACAAATTTCCTGACTTTAACTTCAACACCGTGTACTAAATTCGACAACAGTACTGAGTCAAGCAAGGAAATCCTCTCATAGAAGACAAAGTGAAGGAACTTGCTGAAAAGGACCAATGAAAATTATCACAATAATGGAACATCTGAAAAATCGATGGGGCCCCTTTGTGGCATATATAGAGTATTTTTGCCCTGAAATTATATTTGACTTTGGAGCAAGAAGCAACTTGGTATTTTACTTGGTAGAGAATTAAGCTGATTTAGAATTTAAAGGTTGGGATTACCCAAAAGAGCATGGGTGATATTTAAACAAAAGAGAGGATTTCAAAAGTTTGGTAGTTGTCTAATTGGAGACATAATGCTATGTTTGAAAAATAAAAGAGTTGTGTGTTTTCTGCAAGAAATATTAAGACTAGTGCATGTTAGCCATCTTCAGGTTGAATCAGAAATAAATAAAAGGCTTCATTTTTAAGTGAGGACACATGTTATGTGTGGTACATGGAAGTATACCACACAACAGGGACCCACTAAGGCGGCAGCACTGAGTCACTTTGGGCTCACAAGTGAATCAAACCTAATACTTGAGAAATAAGTGAATGAGAACACTGTTTGTAAACAGGTTGACTCAAGAAACAAGAGATGCAAGTGCTAGGAGGAGAAATTTCTCTTTGAGGGTGTCTTCACAAGTCCGCTGCAAGTGAACAGCTTTATTGACGGGAAACTTCAATTCTGTCTAATTGAAGACAGACCTTCTCATGGATAAACCCAAGCTGTACAAATAATGATGTACTAGGTAACAAAGATTAGAGCTATTTAGAAAAGATAAATTCTGTAGTATTAGAGCAGAATAGTCAATAATTTATTTGGTCTGAAACACATTCTGCATATCTGCAGAAGCCAAGTAGGGTAAACCAGGGGGCCTTGATATTTATCCTGTTCTTAAGAGAATGAGATCATGGGAAGACGTTTGTAAAGGAGCATTGAGTTATTCATATGCATATGAATCTAAATACAAAGTGCAGTTGTGGTTCATTCTCCACTAAAGACTAGGAAGACTCGTCCCCCTCACCCTTCCGGTCCTGGTCTTAAATGGGCCAGAGAGAAAAAATGAATTATCATTTTAAGGAAGCACAGATGCTCAAAAGGAGCATCAATATTCATGTTTAATTGCTCATATGAAACCGAAGGCTTTTCTATAATATCCCTTTCAATGGTCGTTATGTATGTGCTTGAGTATCAGCATTACTGAGGAGTCTTATACCTCCAAAGACAGTTTATTCTATATTGAGATAAATGATTTCTTTTATAGTTTATAATTCTTTGAGTATTTTCCAGTATATACCTAGATCTTCTTAAAATGTAGTCTCAGGACTTTCCAAAAATTATCTTAAAGTAGAGAATTAAAGTATTAAATCTGTCATTTAATAAATTATGCAACTCAATGCAGCTGACGATCAAGTTGGCTTTCGTTTGGCAGTCAGTCACATTACACTGCTGATTTATGAAAAGCTTAGTCTACCCGTGACCCCAGAAGACTCTTTTATGCCTACTACCACCAGGGCATGGATTCTCAATTCTCTTTGTTGCAGAAGTTTTGAAAATCGAAGGCTGTCTAATAATTTTGGATACAGTGGGTGATTTTATCAGATTCTAGGGAGAATCTGTGGCCTGCGTATACCTCTTTCTGACTTCACTGGCCCGGCACACCAACATTATATGAATGGAATATGATGTAGGCCTGCCTCCTTTCCCTGTTGAGGTGGCCTTTGTGACAAGCTACAGTGTCTGCATATGGCTAGAGCAGTGGTTCTAATCCTGGGGCAGTTCTGCCCTGCAGGAGATGTTTGGCAATGTCTGAAGATATTTTTGGCTGCCACAAGGGGATGTAACTGGCCGCTAGAAGATAGAGGCCAGGGATACTGCTAACATCCTACAATGCATAGGACAACCCCCGCAACAAAAAATTATCCATCCTGAAATTCAATAGTGCTGAGCTTAGAACCCCTGATGATAATCATTGTTATTATCAGTAATGTCAATTAGGTGCCCTCCTGTGTGCATCGCTGCACATAAAGAGTTGGATTTAGTTCTTGTCCTTAAAGTATTCATGCTCTAAAACAACCAATCCTGACCAGTGGAGTGTAGAATGAATTGAGGAAAAACACGGTGAAAAATACAAACATGTTTCTCACTCTATTTCACAGACACATTTAAAAAGAAGAGCTATGGCAATTTCTTCTGAGAAATTAGGCGTCAGAAGTTCTTTAAGTTAGGTTCACAGTTAAACCTACACAAGTAAAAAATGTGAACCCAGACATGAACCTTGAGTGCTGGTGTCTACACGTGGACTATAGGTATTACAACTGATATTCTTCAAGTTGCTACAAGCTGTAACCCTTTCACTTGGGTAATATTTATTGCAATTCCAGAGAGAGAAAGATTTGTGTAAGACTCTACCATATCTTTCTTCTTTTTTCTTTTTTGTATAAGTTTACCAATGCAATGTCAAGTTTCAGATTGTAAGACTCTTCTCTCAGCCTCGATGTGACTTACACCTTAGGTAGCCCCTATTAAAATGCATGCTTACTATGGAAACGTTAATTAATTATTCAATGCAGTAGTAGAATATCCCGATGGATTTGTAAGGTAACTTGATATACTTTCTTTTCCAAGTGATACCTATTTTTATTTCAGTGTTTCTTCCCTCAAATTTAAAAATTTGAGATAAACTCTCAGATACATTTGTCAATCTCCGACCTGAGCTCTTCTAAGAGCCTTCCCTTCCTCAAGTCTCCATAGCAATTCATGTCACTGTTTTCATACTTAGCCTTCCCTACATTATGTTAGAGTGAGTAGGTGACATGGATTGAGGTCTGGGGCATTGAACTGCTCATCCTGCACCCTCCAATTTGTCTAGCTTACCACCTCTCATTGAGTAATCTACCTGATGAATATTAGTTAAGTTAAAACTGCTAACATTCAATATTATAGGTTCTTGACCATATAAGAAATATTGAGCCAAACTGAGTCAGGGAAGGAAGGGCAGAAAATTCCTTTAGTGAGAGCAATTACTTGCCCATTTGTGAAATCACAATTGCTAACATTTACCTAGCAGGGACTGTGTGCTAGGTGCTATTCCAAGTGCTCTACAGGTAATAGTTCACTCAGTTATCATGACAACCAAGGAGATAGTTACCATCATTATCCCCATTTTAGAGTTCAGGCACAGAAAGATTAAATAACTTGCCCATCTGCTAGAGGATGGGCACTGAGAATACAAATTCAACAGTACAGTCTTTGGTCCTGTCCTCAAGGTGTTTACAGCCTACAAATAAGCAGGTAGCAAACACAGCACACTATGATAATAGACATCAATATAGACATGTTAAATAGTTTGCATTTTGCTCTAAGAGCAATGTGGAGCCATTGAAAGGCAGTGTTTTTGGTTTTGTTCTTGTTTTTTCCATTATAAGGTTTTAAGCAGAAGAAAGGCATGATCAGATTTGCATTGAAGAAGTATCACACTACAATATGGAGATTGTATTAGAAGCAAGCAATGCTATGACCAGAGAGAACAATTTGGAGCAGTTGTAGTACAGGTGAGAGATAACAGTGAACATTAGGGTAGTGACAGTGGGCATGGGAGAAAAGACAAGCTCAAAAGAGATTTAGGCGGTATGATTGATGGGAATTTGATTAGATGTAGGAAGCAAGCGAGGTAAAGGAAAAAAAAGGATTCTTGCTTGAGCATCTTGGTAGATGGTGGTACCTGTCACCAAAATTTGGGATCCAGAGAAAGTAGAGTTGGTGGGAAGGGGATGAGCTTATTTAAGGACATTGGAGTTAGACTTACTGAGAGATACTCAAGTGACAACCTCCATTAGTTAAAGGGATATGTTCATCTGAATCTCAAAATAAAGATCTTGGCAAAGGATATAAATATATAAATCAGAACCCATCATTGGTAATTAAAGCTAGGGGGATGGTGGAGTAGAAAGTTGTGTAGTATTAAAAGAACAGAGGAGCTGGGACAAATAGAAAAAGAGGGCTCACAAATAGACTGAGAAAGAGAAATCAGAGAGTCAGGAAGAAAACCAGGTGCAATGTGCTTCTTAGAAAACCCAAGTAACTAAGAGATGTCCATTGGCTATATAATTTATTATGTGACAAGAGCTATTTAGTAGAATGATAGGGATTCAGTAGAATGATGAAGTCAGATTGTAGGGAGAAAAGAGATAGTGAATGTAAATACTATTGCAGGGAATTTAGAATTGAAATGGTAAGAAGACCCAGTGAGGGGAGAATGGCTTTAATGGTGGAAGAGACAATTATGGTGAACCATTGATGTGAAAGTGTTGGTAGAGTTGGAGATGCGGAACAATCAATGAAGGTGCTTGAAAAGAAAGGAAAGGATGGAATCAGATCACAGGTGGAGGGGTAAAGGGTGAGCCTTTGTTCAGAGGAAGACTTCACTTCTATTGTAACAGGAATGAGAAATTAAAAATGGGTTCAGATGCCAGTAAGTTTATAAGGTTTGATTCTTGTATGTTGAAAGAGTCCATCTCTTCTTTAATATTTTCATTTTCTGTCTGGGAAATGGTAAAGTTATCTGCTGAGAGTCCAAAACTAATTATAGTGGAAAATATATTCGAGTAATGGGAAAGAATATAGGAGATAGTATTTGGCCTTGAAAAACCTTCTATTTCTATTCAAATTTAGGAAACAGCCAGAAGAGCATTTGATAAAGTCAAATGAGACCATATTTTAAAGAATCAGCAACATGATGATCATAACCTAGACTAGTGTGAGATGATGAGGATGCAGAGATGTGAGTGAATTCAAGAGACATTTAGGAGGTAGAATCTGTAGTGCCTGGTGACTGATTGGAAGAGGCACGGTGAAAAGTAGAGGATGTTGAAGTTAATCTCTCGGTCTGATCTGAGCAACTGCGTCAATGGAGGTGCCATTCACTAGGGTGGTGGAGAGGAGCAGGAGTTCAGATGTGGACACACCCAGCTTGAGAAACCTGTGTGACTTATAAATAGAAAGTTTCAATTATATAGTGGGGTCTAGAGCTCAGAAGAGAAGTCTGGGTGGAAAGCAGGTCAGGAAGTTTGTCTGAGAAGTCATTGAATTAAACCAGAACATCCCTTTAAAACACCCAAATCGAGAAAGTGAAGCCAGCATAGGAGACAGACAGAGATAGGTGGAAATCCAGGAGGGTGTGGAACACAGAAACGGGGAGAACAGGCTGCCCCAAGGGGTGGGGGTTGTCATCACCCGTGCCGTGTGTGACAGAGTGGTCAACAAGACTGTGAACTGCCGCGTGTCCGTGGAGAAGCTTGTGTGGGTATATGCAATCACAGTTACGGATAAAATAACAAGTTCAACAGCAGTGTCTGAGCTGTAAATAGACTGAACTTTGAGCACTGCAAAGGGAGACTGGGGTACTGTTCAGGGAGTGTGTTGCATTGAAGCCAGGAGTCAACCAGCCTCCCCTCTGTCATTGTGAGACGTGTAAGGGCAATGAGATCAGAATGCCGACACTGAAGGGAAGCGGATCCCAACCATGCCAGCGACATCATCTTGACTATGATCTACACCTTGACTATGATCCACACCAGAGGTGTGTAAATCTCCATGTAGCTAATGATTATGCTTCCGATTCTCTACCCTGCGTGAGACCCCATCATCATTTTGTGATATTCATCGTTTTGTATTCTTTTTGTTAAACAAGGTATGAAAAATTGTTAACCTTCACGTTCTTCAAAACCTAGATCAGCCCCTGATCTTTACCAATACTCATATGAAAAGAGGTTGATGGATTTAGTTGTTTATATTTAAGGAAACTGTTAAGCACATCTTTGTTATGTACAATACAGTGTAAATTGAGTTCTATATGAATTGTTTTCTAACGTTTTTAAAAATATCCAATTAAAAAAACCAGCATATGTTTTAGATATTAAGAAGTACCAGATAAATCCCACTGTCATATAATGTCACTCTCCTCATGCCAAGATTGCGCAAGTACAGCAATAACATTCATTCAATTTATCACAAGAGGACTGTGTCTGTTTCCCACTGTTGCTCTCATTTAGCCTAACACAAGCAATATGTTTGGATTGTGACTAGTTCAGAATGTAAACTTAAACTAAAGCTGCCCAGGTTGGCAGCAAAATATTGGAGGATAAAGATGTGAGCTACTTTTTTTAAGAATGCACTTGGAAGTTAATCCTTAGAGTTACATGCTCACAGATCAGAATGCATGGTGAAAATAGAGATTGAATGGCAAGTTTTGTTTGATGGAAACAAGTTAATTCATATTCCAAGTAGCAATGCAGAAGGTGAAGAATGCTCATTTTATGATTTATTTCAGGAGACTCCTCTAAAGATTGGTAAACTAACAACCTATTGTTTGACATTTGCAGGAAGGATGTTGGATGAAATAGCTTTCTTTGGCCTTCTTGCCTTGTGTATGAGGCCTTATTTGGGCATACTTCTCTGCACTGTGTGAGCAGATGCACCAGCAAGAGTAAATAAAACTCCCTCCTCCCAGGGTCTGGGTCTGGATACTCTGAGGTCAGGATGCAGCCCTTTTAACCTCCACACACTCGGCACAGCAAGCGTTGAGACAGTGGAGTGGCCCTCAGATAAGACGTGTAGGAGCGGGCCAGAGACAGCAACCCGGAGTGTGAGAGGTAAAGAAAAGGACATTAGCTTGGGCTGCCATAACAAATATCATAGACTGGGGGGCTTACACAACAGATTTATTTCTTACAGTTCTGGAAACTGGGAGTCTGAGATCAGGGTGCCAGCACGGTCAGCTTCTGGTGAGGATCCTCTTCCAGGCTTGCAGATGGCTGGCTTCTCACTGTGTGCTCACGTGGTGGAGGGAGAGCGCTGGTCTCTCTTCCTCTTCTTATAGGCCACCACTTCCGTCACGGGGGCTCCACCCACACGACCTCATCTAAGCCCAGTCACCTCCCAAAGACCCCACCTCCTAACACCATCACATTGGACACAACACACGGATTTAGGGGGCACAACATTCATTTCATAACAAGAAGCAAGACCAAAGTCAAGAAGCAAAGCACTACTGAACTTGGGTCTGTCCCTGCTGTCCCACAGCATCACTCCATTCTCATTTAAAAACAATTCTGTTGTTTTGATCTCCATCTTTTTCTCTCTAGTTTTCTTTACTTTCCTTTTTCTTTCTTTCCCTCTTCCTCCCTCCCTTCCTTCTTTTCTTTTTTTTTGTGAAACAACTTTGTAAAGTTAAGCTGCTGCTGACATCAACAATTTGTGATTGATAGACTAAAAGTTGTTTTGTTTTGTTTTTCCTGATGTCAAACCCATTAATGGCAAATGGCCTTTAGGCAGCACTTCATCCGACTGTACCTTAATTTGTCATTTTCTATTTTTAATTTATAAAAAAGACCTATATGCAAAAAATTGAATATGATTAGACAACTACTTTCTATTAAAAGATGAAAGCTAAAGGAAAGAAAGAATACAGCATGTCAAATTAGAAATGAGGGTATACCATATTTTAAATGTGTTGTTTCAGAGGTTTAATAGAACACACTTGAAGATCCCCGAGGCTTAGGTGACAATAGTTATTATAGCACTAATGATTAAACTCTTCGAAATGAATATTTTAGTTGCATCCTTAAAAAATTTGACCATCAAATATTGTAAAGGTTTCATCTAGAAAACACACATGCACATTTCTTCATGTAAGTCCAACATTGGCCAAATAATAGGCCAGTAATTAGATACTTGGCCATTTATAAAACTGAAAAAAAAGGCATTTAAAATCATTTAGTGTACATTAGCACAGGAAGTATGATATGATGTCTTGCTCTTTAGATTCCTACATTTTGGGCAGACTATTTCACTTATTCTCGGTTATTGATATTGATGGGACAGCTCTTTATTGTAATATGGCAGGTTATTAAATCTCAGGGCCACTCATCATAATTTATATTGCCATAGTTTAAAATATTGGAAATACTGGAATTAAGATATACCTTGATGTGGGACAGAGGGGAATGGGTAGTTTCTTTTTCTCATTGAAAGGCCTCCCTCTTTCTCTTCCTTCAGTTTAGGATAGCTTTGGATATATTGGAGCTTGATGGGGCATTTTGTCTAGTTCAATATTTGACTAGACCCTTTGGAAACTCTTATTGCCTTGGCATTTTGGAATTCCCTTAGCCTGCTTTGCAGAATTAGTTTATCTTTATGTATACACCCATCTCTGTTGCCCAACTATTCTAATCACTTCTATGCCATGCTAAAAAGAAAACAACCAAAATAAAATACAATAATTAACACTAGCAATATTGGGTTCTTTAAAGAATTAAATCTCTTAACTATCAATTTATGAGGCAGCCTTATTTTGTAGGTTTGTGTGATTTTATCCCAGTATAAAAAGCATAATTAATAAGCATAATTAACAAATAGTGGATAAATAATGAATGACTAAATCAAACCAGCTAGGCACCAAAATAGCCATATTCCTGACCACCCACCTACCCCCTTAAAGAACTGCTTCTCTCAGTCTTCCCATTCCAATTAATGACAACTCGTTCTTTTCAATTGCTTAGGTCTAAAACGCTGGCATTATCTTTGATGCCTCTATTTCTTTCACATCTCGTTAGCAAATCCTGTCAACTTTACCTTCAAAGTATCCAGAACCTGATCACTTTGCACCACTCCCTTCAAACCACAATGGTCCCAGCCACCATCACCACTTGCTGAACATTCTGTAACCCCCTAGCTCTTTCCTGGGCTTCCATCCTTGCCCCCTAGAATACATGCTCAGTAGACAAGCTACGTGATCCTTTTATTATCTAAGCAGATCGAGTACCCACTGCTCAGTCCTCGGAGACTTCTCATACCAATCACTGCAGGTAAAAGCCAGAATCTTTAAATAGCCCACCTGTTCAAGTTCTGCTTCCAGTGACTTCACGTTTCTGACCTCATCCCCTTCTCCTCCAGCTCTAGCTCATTCCTCTCCAGCTACACTGGCCTCCTGACTGTTCTTCTGACATGCCAGGCATGTTCCCAGTTCAGGGCCTTTGCACCTTCTGTTCTTTCCACCTGGAATGTTCCTCCCTCATAAATCATTAGGGCTTGCTACCTCACCTCTTGCTGGTCTGTGCTTACTCAAATATCAGTTCAGTGAGGCCATCCCTGACATCCTATTTAAAATGTTCAACCCTCATATAACATATATATATTTATTTTGTTGTCTATCTCCTCCCCACCCCCATCACCATAGAAGGTAAATTCTATGAAGGCAGGGATTTATGTGTGTTTTATTTGGTGTTGTATTGCCAGTGCAGACAAAAGTGCCTGGCATATAAATAGAACCCCCCAAAATATTGGCAAAATGAATGATTGATAACAAATATTTCTAAATTATATTCTCAAAAACTTTTGTGATCCTATTTTCTATTTGCCAAATGTGGCTCCCTATATACTGCTTCAGCTCTCCTGCACCTAGAATGCCCTGTCTCCCGTCTTTGCCTGTCCCACTCAGTCCAGCTGCTCCTTCTCCATCAAGCTTCCTAGATGACACCTGCTGGAGGTACTCTCCCCTCTTCCTGAGACTTACTGATGTCACGTCTTACCTTGTTTCTCAGATGTTTATGTGTCTTGATTTACACGTACGTTAAGTTCCTCCAGAGTAAGGACATATCTTATCCAGACCCTGGTGCTTATTGTTATTACTATTTTCTCAATAAATACTTGTTGACTGACTAAATGAAGACATGAATAAGGGGAGAAAAATGAATGAATGAATAATGTTGTGCTCTTTTGCAAATAGAAAGAGTACATGAAATCTGGAAAGGATTATTTATGGGTGTATTAGAAATATTCGGAATACACATTGATGGATTAGGCTGCTGATACTTTTAATCATATACATCTTGGGTGTGTTTTCGTGTGATTGAACTTTTTTTTGAGAAGATTATTTATCGAAAACTTACATTATCAAAGTTAAGAGCCACATTTTAAAGATGAAACTTCCTCTTTCCCACCACCCTGATAATGATTCTTTTTTTTCTATTGGAAGTTAACTTTCTTATTACTTTTTATTTTATTATCTTTAATTATTTGTAGTTTGAGTAAATTAAACTTGAAAGAGTTTTCTAAACAAAGCTAAATGCATTGTCACATAGTTCTGAAAGGAAATTTTTTTACATACTAATTCAGGTGCTTGTTACAAATTTTATTTTTGATATAATTTAATGAAAGGAACTTATATAACCCATAATTAGGCTACCCCAAGAAACGGAATAATGTTTAAGCTGTTACATCAGCAAAGCTTTGTAAAGATTACTATGCAAATTCCAACTGAGCAAACTCTCATAGACTTTTTAAAAAGTTATGTATATGTGAGTTTAAGTTTTTAATATGTGCGTGTGTGTATCTGTGTATATTTATACATAAAATATCTGTTGAAATGATATAGCTGTATGGAAGCAGTCCACGTTAAAGAAAATAAGAAGCTTGAGGGACTGGAATGAGTTCTCACCCAGAGAGCAAACGACACGAGTCCCAAATAATAACATTTATGTAACTATAACTACCTATTGAATGTCTCTTTTGTACTAAGTGCTTTGCATCCATACCTCATTCATCCTCCCAACAACTGTGTGAAACAACTACTATTATCCCATTTTGAAAATTAGGAAATTGAGGCACAAAGAAGATAAATGATGATGGTAAGAAACATCAGGACCAAAGCCACTCAGCTGGTAAATGCCCGTGTGACGCTAATGGCTGTGTTCCGGAGCTCTGCCGACAAGATCCAGCTCTTCGTTAGCCAGCTGTGGCATCTTAGGAAAGTCACTGCCGGCTGCAGTGTGAACGGTGCCCTCTGGAATTATGCAACACTGCTGCTGCCCTTCTATGGTCCTCAGTACCTTCACCTGTAAAATGGGGACAGTAATAGCTGTTGTGTTATCTCACGATTAATTTCTTGAAAAATGTTCACACAACGCAATAAATGACACTCGTGTAAATGGTAGTACTATGGAAGTATTTTAAAGACATAAATAATACAGTCACGTCAGTATTGCAATTTGAATTATTATTTTGTATGATTAATTATTAGTAGCACAGATACTATTATGCTTTGCTCAGATAACACTTTCCTGACTACTAATTCCTCTCTTTCCATTATATTACTTATGTACACTAATTTTTCCCATCCTCAATCGTTTGCTTCTTTGAGAGAAGGAATTACACATTTTTTTCCCCATTCCAAGTCTTCCTGGGATGCTTAGTTCTAATATTCATCTATGTGATTTATTTCCAGAACTGGAATAGATTGATATCAAACTTCTTCATTTATGTTTTCAGAATTTGGTTAATTGCTTTCATTTCCAAGTTGACCAACAATAAAGAAGTTGTCTAATGGCCTCATTTCTGCTCCACCCGGCAGCTCTGTTGCTTCTGACTCTCAGATTTCGTGGCTAAGTGCACACAGGGTAATAAAACAAATCTTTCAGTCACATACTCTTATTGTTCCTGCTTCTATAAAACATGATACAATTATTTAAAAATGCAGAATTTAACTATTTGTATTTCAACTGACAAGGATTACAGGTAAGATTTCACTTTTGTAAGTCGGTCTTTTAAAACCATTTTAAATACATTTACAATATATGGAAGTTTTTTTTTAACTTTGGAAGTAACATTACATACCACTGCTCTGAAGAATTCCTGTTGGAAATTGGAGACTTTCCATCTACATAGGATGGTATTTGTTACGTAGCCACCTGGCGTGGAGGGAAGAGTTCAACTTCTGAAATTTGTTCCCAGCCTTCCTCTCCGCCTCACCCACCGGGAAGGGTAGGGGTTCCAGAGCAGCGTGCTGGGCTCAGCTCGGGAGGGTGGGAAGCCAGGTGCTTTCCCAGCTGTGACACAGCTGCCTGTGCTCTCAGCCTAAGCTAATGGGGGAGCGTAAGCCATCTTGAAGTAATCATAGTTTTACCTTCTTGGAGGAACCTCCACAGCTGAATTTACACTTGACCTTGGACCAAGTCCTTCTTAATGGCTCTCATGGGCGGACAGAGACGGGGTGTGCTGAAACCAAATTGCGATGATGATGCTGTCCTCCTCTGCTGTGCATTATGTGAAAGGATATGCCTCGTTAAGGTCTCCACGAAATCAGGAATGCAAAGCAGAAACCAGTCTAACATTTCTTTTTCTCTATCTCTCCCCGCCTAGTTTAGAACTGACAATTGACCCTTAGACATTTCAGTTCATGAGGTGTTGATACTGTATAGCGATTTACTGATTGTTTTTTTGAGAAGCCGTGACATCTTTGTTTCGGGTGGCCTCCACCCCGGAGCACCATTCAGCACCTGCTAACACACTCCTGACATCAGCGCGACGGTTCCAAGCTTGTGTGGGACAAAGTGAGCCAACACCTGCTTTCTACTTCACAGCCTCCGAGGCCTATGTTAGCTTAACTGGGGAGCAGTTCGTAAGTTATCGGAAAGAACTTACCCGTGTGTAGTTTTAATGGTCTTTTGTCATATCCCCACAAACTATAAAGCAATAAAACACAATAAAATCAATCTAATCTTAGTTTAAATAATTTTAGAAACAATAGAATTCACTGGCCAACTGTGTCTGAAAATTTTTGGTAAAAGACACTGTGATACCCTTATCTTGACTTCTTTCAATTCATTTTCTTGAGGCTTACATCTTTCATGAATGTATATTGAAATGAAACTTGCCTACGAAATTCCATTGTAGTTAGAACACCGACTTCAGTGAATGCCCATATAAATAAACTGCAGTGAAGACATACTTTGCATTCTAAATCATGGAATGTTATGTACAGAAGTAACTCTATCGGAACACTAACTGTGGCCAATATAAACTTATGTCCTTTCTGCAAAGGACCAAAAAGTAGATATTAACAGGTCAAACAAATATAGCCATCCCAGTTAGTTCAAGGGCAAAATGTAAAGTCTGTTCTATGAGTTTGATGTATTTGCTTTGGAAAAATATCAAAAGGCTAGGAAAATAGATTTCTCAATATAAATCATAGTACCAAGTAGAATTCTATAATTAGTAACACATGAAATAAGACATAGAAAGCATTAAACCAGGTATAACAATTCAAAACAAGTATTTTTGCTTTAGATTTGAGAAAAGACACCGACCCGAATTACATGTATTTTAGAAAGTATATGTTTTCAGCAAACATGGAACACACACATACACAAACACACCTGTGCACATGCACACAAACATACACACATGCACACAGTACGCAGGAACACACACATAACACGTGTATATACACAGCATGCATTTACATACCAACATATATTAGTACTAAGTTAACTTTTGGTCAATAATAAATTGCAAACTCTTTTTTCTTTCTCCTGCATTGCTCGTATTTTTTGTTCCACAGGACCAAAGAAATGCTTAGCACATATTAGAGACACTCAGTAAATATTTGTTAACTCTAACTTAATTGAATTGGATGAGTTCAGGACTGTACGGACTCCCTAATTTATGGAAAACCATTTCAAATGACAATAGTGGACTGAACTCAGTAGACATTTTTTAGTTTCAAATTCTCTTACTGTCTTCCACAGTACGTTCAACACTTGCACAGACACAGGTACAGTGGACAGAATATCCTAAAGATGTAAAAGTCTGCTAATTGGTGGCTCCTCAAGTTACACCTTTAAAAAACAAAAGCCTGTAACTATTTTGAATTCCTTTGTCTATTCATGTTTTCAGTTTCTCTGACACAGTATCAGTTTTTCTAATAAGAAAGGAAACGATGCATAGCCTTCTGGAAGTGGGAGGAATTGTTAACTTTCCTAATATCTAAAGCAGAGTGCATCGTTCTGCCAAACCTGGGGAAAAGTTAACGTGAAAAGAGGATAAGCTAAAACAATTCTTAGGATTTTGTTATGTGAATTTCCAAATTTGGCCTACATTTCCACATAAGGACCTTTGTAGAACCTGCATTTCTCTTTCAAAGCTTTCTTTTTATTTCTTCTCATAGAGGAATAAACATACTACAAAGTGGGCTTCTATTTTTGCTTTTTGGGTTAGAGGGTCTCTAATTCTCCTGAAGTGCAACGCCGTCGGCATGGAAACGAGTAATGTACCACCTGTGGCATCTGACGTGCTCTTTTCCGGGCAGGATGTGGAAGCTCTATGTGTCTCCTGAAGCAAGACCCTCCAAAGTGCCTAATCTAAGGTAAATAAGGTTTCCGTATCCTCAGGTACAGATCCCACATTCCTGAAAGCTTTCTTGGGCAAGGAAAAGGTCAACAAAAATAACCAAAGTAAAACGGCAAACCAGATAAGATTATCACATAACAGACCTGAGAACTGCTTGGTGGTGACAATCTCTGTGGAAATGTTCAGTCAACAAGCGAGCCATAAAAGGAACCAAGGCACACATAGCTTCATGGTCTCGTGGAAACAAAATATCGATCAGACAGGTAATTGCACTTGATAATCTTCAAACACTGGTCAAATAACTAGTGACTGATTTGAACTGATTAAAAAACAGTTAACTTTTTAGTAATTGCTTCGGTGGGGGAAAAAATTACTATTTCAGTATACAGTACCCTGGAGAATGTGAAGAATTGTGAATTCTAATTCAAAGTGAATTTATGGTAGAGGTATAATTGTCTTTTAAGATAGAAATGGGAGATATTCATGGTAGCTCTCTTTCTTAGCCTTATGAAACTGTAAAGAGCGGGTGGAAGAGAAGGGCGGATGTGAAGCTGGATGCACATACACAAATGCCCACACACAGGTATATTCACGTAGATTCATAGGATCTTCCCTCAGTTTTGCATTTACCGCAAAAAGATGGGGAATCTTGAATTTTAACTGGAGAGTAGATTTGAATCTAGCTGGATTCCAGGTACAAATACTTGTTTTCTTGCAGATGTAAGACTTTCTGAAAAGGGAGCCCTTTTGAAGTCTGGGAAAAAAGAAGAGACCAGGGTGAATGACTTTTCTTTGGGGACTTATCTTACAGTCTGGCTTACTGGATAATATGGACCAGGAAAAGCATTTTCATAAAAACTAAGGTTATTATGATGTCCAGCTTGCTCTTTAGAATAAAGCAAACCAGTGACATTATTTCTGACATACAAAGACAGTTACTTTTCCCACCATTAAATTATTTGCCTGTTTTTGGAAACTATTTGGTATTTACCAGACACCAAAATACCTTAAGAAAGTCCTCTCCACTCTGTTTGTCTCTAACCCACTTGCAGTTTATTTTGTCCTTAGAATTTGTGTGGGGCTGCCAAGATGATGATAAAAAAAGAAAAAGTGAAAAGAGTTTGTTTTTGCTTCTTTGGTTTAAATTAACATCTGCCATCTTCCTGACCTGAATTCTGACAACACAATTGCTATGAAATATTGGTTTGAACCTAAAACCAGAAATCCTGAGTGTAGCTTTCTGCCAAATAGGTGCTAGTTAGAAGCAGCTGCCCGAAGCGGAACTGCTGAATGCTTCAAGGTTGCCTGTGATCTGGGCTGGTCGCGGGCAGCGCCTTTTCAAAGGAGAAACTGTCAGTTCCTATATTTCTCCAGGATGGATTAAGATTTATCTACAGCCCGATCAAGGTGTTATTTCTCTTCTTGTTTAATTTATCATTGTGTAGATCCAAATTTAAGCAGGAATAATAAACTATAGCTATACATAGTAACTTTAAGCAATTATCTTAGGATTCAGGTGGTGGTGGGAAGGTACATGTGTGAAGAATGTGGAAGGAAAGAGATGGAATATCAATAAGTCCGAAAAGTATAGTCATGGAACACATGGTTTGGAAAGAGGCCTTAATTGTGCGTGGAGAATGGAAATTGCAAGTTAAAACAGGCTCGAATCACACCTCTATGTAGCTTTTTTGTGCAACAGGTGTCCCTGGATCATCAAAAACAATCAAAAGTTTAACTAACAGAAAAAATTCTCTGTGGGTAGAATTGGCCATGATCATCTCATTAAGTACACGGTCCTGTTTTCAACATAATTAGTCATCTAATTACTCATCCAAAATTAGTTAGTGCATTCATATGCCTAATTAATTATAATTTCATTCAAAATACCCTGTTGGTAGTGCTTTTGTTCTCTGTTCCGACAAATCAAATTACTGAGGGACAGATTTGATTTGGAAATTGGTTTGGGTTGAGTCTCATCATAAACATATTAAAATATTAATGAATAAAACAGTGAGAGTATTAATTTCCACAATAAAGATAACCCCCAAATGTTAACTATTCCCAAGGAACGCTGGTTTCAAACACTAGCGCCATAAATCTTGTAGAGTGCGAGGTTGAAAGAGCAAGATCTGAGTTCAAATATGCCCATTATGATGATGAAGTCCTCTGCACATAGGACTAAAAATTCATGTGCAGCACAGCACACCCCGGGGTGTGGAAGGCTGTCTAGTTTCCTATGATCAGTGCAGATTACTCACTGTTGTTTGCCTATCGGCCATGGCTACCAGGTAAGACTGTTCTAAAAGATGATCTTGAAGTTGTGTGATAGTTAGTCTACAGCTTCAGTATTTTTCCAGGGAAAAATAGTTGACAGCTGTTGTATGGGACTGATTGTGTTACAGTCATTGCTCTAAGGGCTTTGAATTTTAACTCATTTAATCCTCACAGCTGCCCTTTGAGGTATTTACTATTGTTAGCCTCATTTTATGGAAGAGGAAACTGAGGCACAGAGAGGTTAGAGCACTTGCCTGAAGCTACCAGAGGGAATTCATAGAGAACTATTTTCTTAGGAAATCAACCTTAATGCAATGTGTCGTGAGTTTTGTCTGGGAAGCATCACAGAAATAACACTCTGAATATGAAGACTGATTATGAAGAATACTAATAAGGATTTCCTCTTTTTTTTGGCCATCCTTATGATTTGCCTCCACATTCAGGCATGACAATGAAAAAGGAGTTAGATGGATGCACACCGCCTGCCTCGAAGTCTCTGCGTACTAATGGGGCAATGTATGAGAATGTAATCTTATCTTCTCAGAAAATATAGAGGATAATTATTGAGTTACCCTGCTTGGAAGTGAATCTGAATTCTAACAGGAAATGAGAAGATGGAATAAAGAAGAGAGTACTAGTAGCATCCAGCAATTGCTGTGAGAAAGACAGGAGTGATGAGACCTACTTTGACAGTCCTCATCCAGTATCTGGTACTAATTGCTGTCCTGACTAATTTTCACAATTCCTGGAATATTGGGGATGCTTCAGCATGGCCTAGGGCTGGCCTTGAATTACGGTCTCTACCTTACCCTTATAATCTTACGATGTCTCTGGTGTTAGCCAACACCTTCCAAAACAGTTTGTGTGCAAGAGTTCCCTGCTTCACGACCTAGTTAAAAAGAATGCAAACATGTAAAATATCCCAATATCCATGTTGGTGGATCATTGTGGAGCTAAATAAAAGGCAGCTGGATCTAGTGGCCAGAGCACTCCAGGAGGCCTGAGTTCCAGCTCCAAATTTGCTCCTAATTAGCAACGTAACTTGGGGAGGCACTTAATTTCTCTGCACCTCCATTCCTCTTTGGAAGATGAAGGGATTGTTCTTTTCGGGTCTAAAAATGTATAACATGAATGACCCCACAAAAATTATTTAACCTCAATTGCCTTAAACACACCATAGAAATAAAAATAGAAATAATAATGAACATACCATAAATAACAATAATAATAATAATAAATAATAATAATGAACACCAGGGATTGCTGTGAGCAATAAGTGAAATGATTGTTTTGATAATATAAAATGGCTTGATGAATATTGCTTTGATGTATAATATAATTATATGGCATATAGTTACCTTTTTCTCCTCCTCATTCAAAATTAGCAGTTAAAGACATTCCCTGGATGCTTTACACACAAGAGAAGACCCTGGCATGAATTGGGGCCATTTCATTTCTAACTATATTGTAAACTATGTTAAAAAAATCAACTTTTTAAAAAACTGGGTGACTGTCGCATCTTGGTATTATAGTTATAAAAGGAAAAATTTAAACTCCTCAAGGGAAAGACACAAAGCAAGAGAACCCAATTACCCAGCTGAAACTGTACAAATATCAGTTTGCACACCCAGCCTCAGAACAATAGGTATTGTAATGAATGCCCTTTTTCCATGAAAGCCCTCTGCTTCTATCCCCTGGTTTGCTATTTTCTCCTAAGGTCGCCATCCGGTCTGAGCTATAAAGAAATGATGCATTGCTTTCTTTTCCTCCTCTTGAATTCAGTACAAAAATTAAACCATTCATTTTCATTTTTCTCAAGAGTTTTCTTGCCTTAATGATTGTTTTTATGAGAAGAAAGGAAAGAAAAGAGGGAAGAGGAAATATACAAAGAGAGTAGAGAAAAATCCTAAAAGGGACAAAAATGTGAAGAATAAGGGTGAGGAGAGAGAGTAACCGCTGCAATGAGAATCGGAAAATTAAAAGTGAAAGGGAGGGTCTGAGATGCAGGATTTCGCGCTCATCTTTCTTCATTTGTTAGTTTTCCACATCCCTCTCTTCTCCCCTTTCATCTTCTCATCCTTCTCTGTTTCTGATTGTGACCTTCAGAACTCAACCGAACTAGAAAGGCTCCTTGTTTTTCTTCCCAGACCGTCTTTGAATGATGAAATAATGTAAGGTCTATGCATAATTGCTCTGTGCTGTTCAAAAAGCATTTTCTTGAAGGGAGCTTTACACTTTATCCGTTTCAGCTATTAATGTGTGTATAATATGCCTTCATTCCTAATTATTTTGTCACCATTTTGTTAAGTGTCCAGGATCTACATTTGAACTAAGACACTTTAATTATCAAATTAACACAATTTCATGGTTGATATGTTCAATTTCTCACCACTGGACTTTTCAATTTTTTTCTATTAACTGGCTCCTTTCTGGTCCTTTTCCCTTATCATGCAAAGAAGCAGATAATGACCTTGTTTCACATTCATGAATAGTTTCCATAAATATCCAGAAATTAAGGTTTGCTGAAGAGCACCCGTTCTTGCAACAAAGCCTTTCCTTGTAGTTTTTCTTTATTGATTTCTAGCCCATCAATGACATTTATTTATTCACAGGTTAGGAGCTTCAGTTCAGTTGGAAATATAAAATTTTTCATAGCTTTTTCTACAACTAATTGCTTGAACTCAGTAGTCTCATGTACAAAAGGAAAGGAACTTTGCGTTAATGAAAAGGGGCATTTAAAACTCGAGCTGACATTAAACTATGAAAAGAAGAAAGATAAGGGGTTATTTTTTAAAAGTTGTCAAACAGAAATGATAGAAGTGAAGGAGTAATGGCTGAATAAAAAAGAAAGTAATTAGAAGATCCAGAATAATTAATTTCTTAACTTCTCTCTAGATCTTATTCATTGTAAAGTACTTTGCACAGTTTCTGTCGTGTGTTAAGGGCCCCGAACACATTTGTTCCTACAAACTGAGATTGCAGTTTGCCTCCTGTGAAACTCAGTGCTGCCTCTGAGCAGATTCAGTAGCAAAATAACTATAATAATTCTCAAGTTTAGAAATTCATCTCGATGATGTCAAACTGGCTGGTCTGCCTGCACCGCCATCTTGATGAGCAGTAGTTTTAAAACAGCTTTATTGAGACATAATTTACATATCATAAGATTTACCCTTTTAAGTGTATAATTCCATGAATTTTAATAAATTTATGGAATTATGCAAACACTATCTTAATCCAGATTTAGAACATTTCCATTACCTGAAAAAGATCCTCTCCTCTCATTTCCAGTCAATCCCCATTTCCACTCTCTGGCCTCAGACATCACTAATCTTCATATATTTGCCTTTACAGACACTTCATGTAAATGGAATCATACAACATGTCGTCTTTTGTGTCTTCCTTCCCTCACTTAGCACAATGTCTTTGAGGCTCATCCATGTTGTAGCGAGCATCATTTTATTAACCTCAGTTGTACTGTTGCAATAGTTTTTCCAACAGATTTTGGTCCAATTTGTGGTTACTCCTACAATCAGTTTTGCTGAAGTCTGCTATATTGTGTGGTGCATTTTGCTGGTCATAAAGATGAACAAATACCAACTCATGCTGAGGTGAAAAGATCATTTTTTAAATGATCAAAAGAATATTACTGAGTGAGATATGAGAACAAGCACAATTAAGAGAATGGGTTGGGTATATATATAATATATTTAGAAGGAAGAAATGGAAGCATTTAGTGATGAAATATTTGTTAAAGAAAACTACTCTGAATGGAGGCATAAAGGCAATGCCTGTGAAAAATACTTTGACTGAAATATTTACATAGTTGTGTGAAAAAAAATCAGAAATGGAAATATCCTCATTTGGAGAGTGAAGAGTTAAGATACATCAGACAAGATTAATTAATAGGAAAGAAAATGAATGCAAAACATTTACTGGGTATTTGTTAAGTTAGATACTAGGGAAATGAACAAAAGGATTTTTTCCTGAAATATTCACAAATATAAAAATTTGCATATGAGGAATATATAGAAAGTGTGCCTTCTCACTGAATATGATTCTTTAAAATAAAGAGTAAATTCAGTACAGGTAATTTGCAAGAGAGGATTAAAAAACTTGCAAAGATATGTAATATTGAGATATGTCACTGATATTTTTCTGAAGGCATTTTTTCAGTAGTGTATTATTACTTTTAATTTTTAAAATAAAATTGGCAAATTTTTTCAGTGTCATTTTATGGTTACTAAATTTAAATTGGCTCTTCTTTGCAGATGATGATTGATTTTTTTTTTTTTTTTTTTTACAAAATATCCATTCATTGAAGAGTTTGACTGTTCAAAATCATAGCACACTGTAGTATTTTTACAGATTCAGAATTGTTTCTAGGAAGAAATCCTGACTCAGATTCAGTGGAAACACATCTACAATCTTGAAAGGAATGTACAAAATATTGAGACCTTCCAGTTGAATGAGTTGAGGATATAGCCAGTGCCAACTGAGCCATGTTGGAGCCCAAGGTGAAAGGAAAAATGTGTGCCCTTGAGTACATGCTATTATTGTTTTTTAAAATACATCTTATTTTTTTAAAAAATAGTTTTAGAATTACAGAAAAATTAAAAAGAGAGGGCAGAAAGTTTCCATATACCTCCTCACCCAGTTTCCCCTATTATTAATATAGTACATTAGTATGGTACATTTGTTACAATTAATGAACCAATGTTGGTACATTATTATTAACTAAAATCCGGAGCTTATTCAGGTTGCCTTAGTTTTAACCTAATCTTCTTTTTCTATTCCAGGATCCTATCCTGGATGCCACGTAACACTTAATTGTCACATCTCCTTGGGCTCCTGTTGGCTGTGATAGTTTCTTAGACTTGTTTTTGATGCCCTTGACAGCTTTGAGGATGGCTGGTTGGACATATTACAGAATGCCCCTCCATTGGAATCTGTCTAGTGTTTTTTTCAAGATTAGACTGGAGTATCGTGTTTTAGGGAGGAAGACCACAGAGATAAAGTCCCATTCTCGTATCACGTCAAGGGTACATGCTATCAACATGAATTATCCCTGTTGATACCAACCTTGATCACATGACTGAGCTACTGTTTGTCAGCTTTCTCTGCTGGAAAGTTATTCTTTTCTCCTCGCTTTCCGTACTGTCCACTTTGGAGGAAGTCTCTATTCACAGCCAATACTTAAGCGGAGGGGGGTTATGCTCCTCCTCCTTTAAGGTAGAATATCGACACAAATTATTTGGAATTCTTCTGCATGAAAGATTCATCTATTCTCTCCTATTTATTTATTTATTTAGTCATTTATTTATATTAGTATGAGCTCCTGGATGTTTGGATGTTCATTTTATACTTTGGGTTATATTCCAATACTTCATATTTTTGCTCAAATTGTTTCCGTTTTGGCCATTGAGAGTTTCTTTAGTTGGCTCTGGTGTCCCTTTGACATACTGCCATCAATGTAGGTATTTTTTTAGTACATCCTTGTTTTCTGGCACCAACAGATGCTACAGGCTCATCTTGTATATTTCCTGCCCAGTCATAAATTCAGCCACTTCTCCCAGGAGCCTTGATTCCTTTTCTTAGAGAATGGTATTGGAAACCAAGATCTGGGCATTACGTATGCTTGTTGCTACTGGAGTGTCATTGCTTCTAGTCCCTTTTAGCTGACAGAGCAAGGAAATATGTGTATGACCATGATATTTTTAAATGAGAAAATACACTTTTTGTAGGAGCTGAGATGGCTGGTAATCTAAAAACAAATTATTCTACATGGATAATATTCTCACTTCTGATTTGTTTTCATATTAAAGTGTGTAAACCTTTCAGATTAAATATTTTCCCAGGTACTTCCATTTAGGATACCTTTATTCAATAGGTTTTTTTCACAAGATTCTTTTGAATGTCTTTTAGGGGAATTAAATTTAGATGCTGCAAATTTGTAGCCCTTCTCAGTTCACTTTAATTTGCTAAAAAATATTAATTTACTCAATTGAAAATAGGAGTGCCATCAAATGATATTTATGCTAAATCAATTTATTTCAAAATACATTTATAAAATATCACATTTAAATCTTGAATACCTTTCAACTTTTTGCTATTTAATTTGTTTGGCTCATCCCTTGCTTTAACAGGAACAATTTACTATACCTTCCAGTTCAGAAGCTTTGTTTTGAATAATTGCAATTTGCTAAAATTTTCATAAGTTGACATTTTAGGGGGCACTTGATTTATTAAATAATATGATTAAAGATTTTCAAGTGATTCTGAACAAAATTGCAACCAAAATATAAGGATTCTGTTACCTAAAATGGTTTTGAACTGGGATTCTTCAAAGCCTCAGACATTTCAAAACCTGAATGATGATGGGTAGCAAAGAGTATAAACTGCTATGTTGAAGTATTTTTTTGTATTTCCATCAGCTTTCTTCAAAAATTTTGGAGTTGAGTTTTTTCTAAACATGAATATATCAAAATATTTGTAATCACTCTCTCTATATATATTTTGTGTGTGTGTGTGAGGAAGATTAATCCTTTGCTAACATCTGTTGCCAATCCTCCTCCTTTTTTTTTTTTGCTGAGGAAGATTGGCCCTGGGCTAACATCCATGCCCATCTTCCTCTACTTTATATGGGGCGGCGCCACAGCATGGCTTGATGAGCGGTGCATAAGTCCGCGCCCGGATCTGAACCTGTGAACCCCGGGCCGCCGAAGCAGAGAGCATGAACTTAACTGCTATGCCACCGGGCCGGCCCTTGTAATCATTCTACGGTTGATACAAAGGTAAAACTTATTGGGATGCAATTATGAATTACGTGTGCACGACAACAAGAGTTCACAGGTTTCTTAATTTAGTAAAAACATTGTTTTACCACAGTGCTGTGCTTGACCAAAATTTATATTATGTGTTATCATTAAAAGCAAACGAAACCATTATTTTATGTTCAGTGTTGAACTTTTTATGTGATTGTTATAGTAGCATTTACAATCACGTTTCACCTTTGACAGAATTAACTTCCGAAAGCCTGACTCTGATTCTGTCAAGTGGGTGAGCAACTGGCCTTTCGGGATTAACTCCTCGTCCCTTTGCAGCGTCTGATGGCATTGACAACAACTGGCACTATTTAACTCGGACACATTCTTCTGTCAATGGAGCCAACACACGGACAGGCTTCATTTTCTGTAGGTGCACATGAAAGCCTGGAATTGAAAAGAAATGAGAGAAATTAACTGAAACAAGAGTCATCGATGTAGGTGAAACATCACGCTTCACCGAGTAATATGTAAATGCGCGTTTTCTAAAGCTGTTAGATAATATTTGGGTCAAGTCTCAAAAGTAACAAGTAACTTTGAAGTAGATACTCGTGTTAGTTTAGAAGCTGTCGGTGGCATCATCAGGACCCTGATCCTAAACATTGAAAAACAGTGTTATCCATGCAAGTCCATCATCAATTTTCTTGAAAAATAGAAACCCAGTGCCTTATTTTCATCAAAAGTGAACTTTTTTCTTAAGTTTATAGTTACCCAAAATAATTATTGGAAAATAAGAAAAAGCATCATGAGACAACAATAAATAGTTTCATTTTCTCACTGTGCATTAAAGAGGGACGGACTCCTCTGTATCTGCTCTGTGGCATGACTACTCAGCCCTATTTCCTGCTCGTATTTTCACACATGTCTCACCTGGAATTTCTCGCATTTCCCGCTGAGCCAGCTGACTGGCAGTTCAGTGGCTTCACGCCTGTTGTAGTGTAAGGCGGTGGCCACTCACAACTCGCTGCTGTCTGGAGGTGGCAGGCTGAAACAGCAGTGCCAAGTATTTCTCCACTATGCTGGAGACCAGAGGAGTTAGCTGACCCAATCCACTTGAGTTTGAATCCTCTTTGTCATGAGTATCCTACAGAGTCTCTTTTGAAAGGAAAACTAAGGTATATGGTCACCCTGGTTGTGACCAAATGTCTCCTGTCTTGAGCATGTGCTTCAGCCATGGAGAATAAGGACCAGGAGCTTGGGGTCCTGGGGTCATGGACTCTTGGGGTCATGGACTACTGGGGACCTCTGGGTGGGTTTCAGGGTGATCACAAACCTCCTAAAATGGTATGCACGATGCTGTGAGTGAGTGGTCCATAGCTCTTATCAAATTCTCAAAGAGGAAAATTACGATTAAGAAAAATTGTGGCATGGCGGTTAAGTTCACATGCTCTGCTTAGGGGGCCCTGGGTTCACCGGTTTGGATCCTGGGCGTGGGCCTATGCACCACTCATCAAGCCGTGCTGAGGTGGCGTCCCACATAGAGCAACTAGAAGAATGCACCACTATGATATACAACTATCTACTGGGGCTATGGGGGAAGAAAAAACAAAAACAAAACAAAACAAAAAAAACTAAAGAAAAAGAGGAGGAAGATTGGCAACAGATATTAGCTCAGGGCCAATCTTCCAAAAAAAAAATTGTTTGAAACTTGGAAATAAGGCAAGAAGGTGAGTGATATGCCCTTTCTGTATCATACTCGGTTATTATCCACCAAGCCCACCCAACGTTTATTGAACATGTTGGACTTTGTTGTTTACTGTTTGATTGCAGTGTAGGCACCATGAAGTTACATGTTAGTTGTAGATTTCTGTTCAGTAGTAAAAAAAAATAACCCCCAAAGATTCTGGTTTTGTTGCCCTATAGGACACATATCAGTTTTGCATTTAACTTACCTGTATCTCAATCTAATATTCCCCTTTTTAAATGCATTTCCCAAGGGTATGTTCAAACTCCTCTTCCTCAAATGTTCTTGGACTTGACTTTATCAACTTCCTGGTTCTCTCACTAATTAAGGAGTTGAATAAAATTCTTGAACACTTTCATTCTATATGGGTATGCAGAACATAGCGTTAACTTTTTGGAAATCATATATTGACACTCCAAAATATTAAGAACCTCTAGTGCAGAGGGCTGTGTGAAAGACACGAGGGGCTAAGCTTCTCCTTGAGCTCCTTCCCCTCACGGTGGAGACAATCAAGCAGGGATAAGGATGTGCCCTAAATGTAATTGTTGTTTCGGAAAGAAGTAGAGGAAATTGGCTGTTCTTCAGAAATCGGTGAAGGACAAGGGCCTCTCTATATGGTTGGGCTGGCTCTGCAGAATGTAACTCCTGGGGTCCTCTTGACATCTTAGTTTGTACTTTCCTCTATTGTTATACCAAATTCACAGTTGCAAGAGCTTGCACTCAAGAGGGACATTTTTAAGGATGGGACCCAACAAACAACCCTTCTCTCCACGTCCAAAGCATGTCTACACACAGAAACACACACATCAGGGGCTGGGAGATCCATCACAGTGAAGAGGGAAGTGCAATAGAATCCACAGAGGGCTCAGAGATACATTCATTCATAATTTTATCCACTCACACGTGCATTAATTCATTGTTTCATTCAAAAAGTGCTCCTGAGTGCTGTCTTCATGTCGGGTGTCCGTCTAAGTTCTGGGGTTTCAAGGCAGATGTGACTGGAGCATTAAACAACTAAATAGACAACATAGAGTTTCAAGTATATAATGGGAGTGAGGTGGAGAGGATCCTCACCGACATTCTGGAGGGGATGACAAACCTGGTGACTGCTAAGGATGAATAAGAAAAGATGAAAAAATATTGGGGAGAATTTGAGGCAAAATGAAAAGCATGTGCACAGAGCACAAATGGAGAGAGACCATGATGGCTTTATGGCACTGGGCGCAGTAAGGTGTGGGAGAGGCCCAACGTTTCAGAGAGGTGGTGGGGAGAGAAGTGTAAGAAAAGCCAGCAGAGGCCAGATCATAGAGCGTCTTGAAAACCATTTTAAAACGCTCTGTTTTGATATTTTCTAAATAGTGCTTTAACTAGACTTCCACTATTGTCACATGGTCAGTCAGCACTGTAGGGAAGAACTTTTGATTGCTTTCATCCAAAAGAAAGAGAAACCCTCCTTCATCTTTCCCTTTCCTCTTTCTTTCATGAACTTCGGCTTTCGCTGGAAACACAGGCATGAACCCCACCCTCAAGGTTAGGCAATACGATCTGCACACCTAAAATAGCCATATGATGATGGCTAAGCAAATGTTAAACAAATCATATGTTATTTTGTGGGAAATAAGCCCAAAAGTGAGATCATAACAAATTGAGTTAGGGAGGGACTGGAGATGGGCAGAAAAGATGGTCAGCATGTTTACTGGTTGAAGGGAAGGGAAGGGTGCATTCAGGGAAGGAATTTTAGAAATCACATTTTTAAGAGTATTGAAAAGCAATTTTCAACATTTTAAAAAGCAAAAGTCTTTTGTTTCTAAGAGGCAGGAAACAAGTGACCACAAACTTATATACCACATATATTAAAATGTACTATATAATTGGCAAAAAATGTGCTGTACTTTAAAATATCTCTTTCACCACAAACAATCCTTAGTGCATTTAAAAATGTTTCAATTTACAAATATTTGCAATACAAATTTTTTCAGGAAGAAATCTACTTCAAGGAAATGTATGAAAGCACTCAAGGGTAATTTATCCCATGTGAAATTATAAATTTCTAACTCTAAATGTGTTAGTTTCATGACATCGTTTTTTCAGACTATATTTTAGTGTGGTTCTCTATTTTTTTTTAATTTTAGGTTTTAAAAAAAATTTGGTGCATATTTTTTTACCAGCTGGAAGGATTAACTGCAATTGATTTCGTTGAATACTCTTTAGTTGTTAGGTCATAACTAAGCCTTTTCTTAACACAAGCCCTGTAGGGCTGTTTATCACTACGATTGTCATCTTCTGCACACCCAGAAGAGAAGCACCCCCCTTACCAGTGCAGCCTCCATCTGCCCAACAGGCACTGGCAGTGAAGTGAAGTGAAGGAGAAGACATTTTGGGTTTCCCTTAATCAATTCCCTAATCTACTGCTGTTTGTGATGAGAAAAATCAATCACAGACTAGCTACAGAAAAGAAAAATTGTTCCGTGTGAAATTTCACTGAATTTAAGAACTGAGCTAACTACCGCAAGGACCTAAGACTGTCTTTATTCAAGAGTGATAGATTTCTCCAGAGTCCTCTCTGTTATCTGCATATCTCAGCTATTTTGGTGGTATATTATTGAAGACTATAGGGGAAAATCATTTTTACTTAGATTTTACAAGTAACTATTTACATGCAAACATAATACACGATACAAAATTCCAAATTATATTGTGCTTTTTACATAACAGGATAATGCTTTGAATTCTGTCTATCTATCGATTAGTTGATCAATATATAAAAATATAGATATATAAGTCTATAGAAATATATGTAAAATATATATAAATTTATATAAATGGAGAGAGATGAACAGTAAGAAACATTGAACAGTCTGTTCAAAACTTTGCAGTGAAACCAAGGAAAATAAATGTACTTTGAACTTTAAAACATGCTAATTGATAAGTGAGAAAATTTCAAGACATTTTTTTCCATGAAATAAAGCATAGGTCAGAATGAGTGAGTGTATCAGCCCCTGACTAAGAAGGCTCTTTACGGCTTTAGGAAAGAGAAGAGAGTAGAGCTTGTCTTAAAGATGGGCAAAGTTTTCAAGAGTGAAGACAAGAATATTCCTCTATGTTTGGGGGTCAAAGGAAGAGATGTGAGCCAAAGCAAAGAAATAAAAAAGGCCCCTTGTGTCCCAGGACAGGAGAACAACAAAGATCTGTGCTGAAAAGAAGACCGGAGAGGTGATTTTGGTCCTTATGGAGGGCTAAGGAGTTTATGCCAACTGCTAGAGGCAGAGGAAATGTTCGAAAGTCCTGTGTTAGATGTCCCAGGCTGGCAGGAGTGTGCAGGATGCACTCAAGTGTGGAAAGGCTTGTTTCAGCTGCTACTGCACTCTAGGGCTTGGACTACGGCGATGGCAGTGGAAGATGAAAGGAAAGTTGAGCTGCTGGAGGCAGAGTGGAGGAAAATAATGAAGAAGATGTATTTTGAGGAGTGTGAATGTCTCCTCCTGAGACACCCTCCTCCTGAGGGTGTCTCAGTGCTAACGCAGGGCCTTGCACAGTGTAGAAAATAAATAGGTGTAAAATGAATGAATGGAAGGATGAAATTGAAGAAACACCAGTATTTTGACCTTAGGCAACTGAAAAGAATTATACTATCATTTAGAGGAGAAGAAGCTATGGGACATGAAGCTGGTTTGGGGGTAAATATAATAATCTAAACACGGTGAGTTGGAGATGAAGGTGTTCTATCCAAGAGAGAATATTCAGCAAATCATGCAACTCAGGAGAGAGTTGAGGGCTGTAGAGACAGGGTTTGGTAATCTTTGTATCAAGACATTAGGTGAAGTCTTGGGACTGGATGGTATATACAAGTAAAAGACAATAAAGGAACAACTTCAGATTGAAATTTAGACGCAACTGCCATTTAAGTTTGTGCTGCACACCAAGATTTACATGGTCTCATGTCATCATCAGTATAATCCTGTGAGATAACCATTGAAACCTCACACCTAGAGGAGGAGGAACCTGGGAATGAGAAAGGTAGCGTGGCCTTTTGAGAATCACAGCGTTTGTGAACAGTATGACCGAGTGCAGCTCTCTGTCCCCCAGGGCAAGGCGACTCAGAGCAGTGACCCAAGGGGTAGACATTGGGAACAGCACAGAGTCAACAATCCTCACTGAGAATCTCAGATGTAGTTTGGTTTGGCTGGTTTTGACTTCAAAAGCAAGTAAAGCCAGACAGTGCTTTAGACTTATTCTCACTGCTTGTTCTTTTCTCTGCTAAATTTTGCCATTCTGGTTGGAATTCTCTGTGTATTTTTAGTCACTAGTTTAGATATCTCACATTTCAGTTCAAACATGAGCCATTAAAATGACTTATAAGGTAAAATGTAAATCTTTTCCCAGCAAAGGTCTATTTATACATTTTTTTCTTGAAAATAATTAAGGGCTTATTCATGCCTTTGGATTTCTTTCTTCTGGCATGCATTTTTATATCACTATTAGCAAATGGTATCAGATGCAAGATAATCTCCTCCTCCAGCTATCCACAGGAGGAAAGCAAATATGTATTGAATCACACTTAAAGTTATTTACACCTTGGCCTTCCCGAGTCTTTTATGAATTACTATTACTTGGAAATGAGATAAATCCTAGTCCAAGAGCATAGCAGCATATGCACTAAGATTACCGGAACGGATTTATCAAGGTATTGAGTCCTCACATGCACAGAGCATCACTAAGAAGAATTTCTAATGGTCCCTCCAAAGAAGAGAGACTGGTTTGGAGACAGCCTTGACTAGTTTAGGTGGGAAGAATTAAATTAAGCTCAAATCAACTCTCTGCCACAAAGATAGTGCAATTACTGGGCCTAGAGATTTATTTTTCTATCAAGTGGAATTTAAATATCACTACAACATTTCTCAGAATAATTTATTGCACTGAGACATGAGTTTAACTCAGGGAAATAGAGACCTAGAGAATAGGTTGCTTTTTCAAAATAATTACTTCATAATTTCCCCCATTTCTCTCTCCTTCTCAGATTATAAACATCTTTATGGCAGAAACCTGTATTTCATCTTTGAATTCCCACCTGCCTACCACAGAACTTGACAGACAGTTAAGCGCTACAAAATATTTGTTGAATGGAATCATGAAGGAGTCAAAAATCAAGATAAAAATCCAAGAATGTTAAGCCAGATGACATTAAAGTCTCATATATCTTTAATTCTAAGACAAAGCTCACGTGGTCTGTGGTCCTTTTCTCTCCATCACTCCCTCCCACCACACACACAAAACAAAACAACAGAATAAAACAAAAACAAGTTGGAAGATAAAATTTGCTAAAACACAGATTAAAAAGTCTGAAATTTGAATCAATCAGGTGGGTTAAATAAATTAGGGAAAATAGTAAAGTTGGATACAACAGTGAAACAGCAGAGCGTACTCTGTAGACTGTAATTTCACTTCTTCCACCATGTTGTAGCCGAGTGTGATTATCAAAGCAATGTTTCTCTGTGACTGGGACCCATTAATGGTTGAAGAAATCAATTTATGGGTTGAAGTGGGCTTTAAAAGAATTAGTAGAATAAAGGAGCAGTGAAGTGAAGAAACGAAAGGAGGAAATTCATGAAACTTTTCATACACTTATATACATGTAAGTGACCAGGTCAGGATCACATGGGTATACGTTACAAAAGATTGGAAAACACTGATGTAGAGGAATGCTAAAATAAATTATGCTTTTAGAGTTAGGAGATTCATTTTTTTCTAGGCCTGGATAAAAGGCGCTAGAGTTTTCTGCCTAATCATCTTTGGCACACCATATCTAAGCTCTGACAAGTGACTGGCAGACCAAGTCCATGAAGCCACTGACTTGGTGTGACTATAGGCACGGCCTCACCATATCAGAAGCACTGTCTTTCGTGTGGTGTTTTCTAAAATGCTGTAGTTGCAGGGAAGATCAGAGTGCTTCAGTTCTATAACAGAAAAGACTGCTCAAGAACATGCTGAAAGAAAAGCACTTTCCTTGCTTTCTCCCCCCTTGGCTCTCGGCTGACGGGAAAGGCTTAGCACATCTGTTAAGCGCTTCACAGAATAACTTGGAAGCAATTGTGTGGAGCACACTTATTGTTTGAATGCAAATCATGGCTAGAATGCCTTAACAAGAATTTATTGACTTCTGCAAAAAATATTCATTAATTACCCTTCATTTTCTTAGAAGACGCATTGTCACGTAGCTTGTTATTAAATATGTTATGTCCTTTTTTCATTTATGATTTTTTAATTTCTATTAATAGCATTTAGTCAGCTCCTGTATACATGACCTTGTTCGTTCACTCGTTTATCCACATTCCTTGAATGTTGACGATGTTCCAGGTTATGTGCTAGATGCCAGGGAATAGGGGACACGGTTCTGCTTTTAGGAATTTTGCAGTTTACTGGGGAAGAAAAACAAGTAGATGAGCCATTACAATACAGTGTGATGAGCTCCTTGATAGGGTACTATGGGAATATTGAGGAGGGATATTAAGATCAGGCCAGGTGTCAGGTCAGGGAAAACTACCCTGAAAACGTTATACTTGAGAATTGAAGGATGAAGAATTTCTAGCCATGTGAAGAAAGGGATAACTAGTGGGGTTCAAGGTGATGGAGTAGCAGTGGGAAGACCAGAAGGGTCAAACCATTTGGAATATACCCCGCCCAAAAAGTAGCCCTCATACCACATTATTGTAACAGCCTGCTAACTGATTTCCTTGCCTTGTTTTTTCCCCCTATACTTTATCCTGCACTCTGTGAGCAATTTAAGATTACAAAGCCTTTGTTTTCATCTTATCACTTCCATCACTGGTGGAAGATAAATGGTATTCTAACAACTAAGATCCCCCTAGATTGGCCCATGTCTCTTTCTAACCTTGTCTTCTATTCTCACATATGAGTTTTATGCGTCACTGATGCCCCTCCTTCTATTCTTTCACTATTTCCTGTTAATTATCCTAAAATCTGCATTAAAGAAAGTAGAAATCATTAAACATGTCAATTCTTTACGCTCTTTCTAGCTAAAGTTTTGGCTGTATCTGTATCCAATCCCTAGCTGCATCCCTCTCGTTTCAGGGGAAAAGGCCTATTTTCTCCTTCTTCTTCTTGACCTTTACTATATGTGTTCCCTGTGTGTTTGTCCTCAGCTCTTTTTTCTTCTCTCTCTTTCTCTGTATGTTAGTGGGTGATTTCACCCATCTGTGTGGCTTCAATTACTATACAATGACTGATGACTCTAGAAGCAGTGTCTAGCTAAGACTTATAACCCGAGATCTCAATCTGCATTTCCAGCCTCCCACCAGATACCACCTCATTCTCAGGAACATGACTGAGACAGGAATCAGTCTTGCTTTTCAGCTTGAAAGAAATAGTTTTAGTTAGATGAAAATGGGTTTATTAACTTCTATTCGTGCAATGATAAATACCCTTGAGTCCTGAGATCCAGGATATGTGCTAAACACAACACTCTTCCCTATCTCATATAATCCTCATGACAACTCGATGTGGGAGGTGTGGTTGTTATTCTGATTTTACAGATAAGTAGTTAGTATTAGAGAGACTAACTTACAATTTTCTCAAGGCCGGATACCTCATAGTTATCAGAAGCCAGTCACAAACACGGGCCTAATTATACTCCACAATCCTTGCTTTCAAACACCTCATAGACTGCTCTCAAGTATAGATGACTTTTCTTTTAAAGCATTCTGCAGTGATCTGTGTTCATCTCATTAAAACTCCTATGCATAAATATGTTGTTTATCCCCCTGTTTTGCCAACTAGAAACTAGCACACAAGGAGCATGTGGAGGGGATTTCAAATTAAGTGTGTTCACACAGTGAATGGCAGACCCAGGAATTAAATGCAAATTTAATAATGCACATTACAGAGCATAATGAAACAGACAATACACGCTACAAAGCAAATTTTAAAGATTTGACACTAATTTCTTGTCTATTTTGAATTTTAATAAAGTTTGAGGATTGTTTACACTATTGATATAAAAATATTTATTTGATAGAATATAGTTTTTCTAAATTCACATAGAATCAAGAACTAGTAATTCTAAGATCACTAAGAGAGTTTGCCTTCTCTTTTCAGTATTGTTTTTAAATGAACATCCTTAGGAACTATTCTCTTTTAGTTCATTATGAAGCTACAACTCTTTCATGATCTGTTATCTGTGATGACAAAATGAAATATTACTGCACAATTTCTTTCGTTTTCCCTAAAATGAGAGCTAACTGCTGAGACAGCTCCCACGAAAAGGCAGATAACAGGCTTCAAATGACAGAAAGAGCAAAACCAACATGTCAAATGCCTGACAAACTGAAGCAGAGAAAGATAATTTTGTTCCTGAATAATCATAAGGTCATGGAAAGAAACACTATTAAATGAATTGCTTAAGGTCAATCTAGAGAACTGGGTTTTTATTCTTGTGAACACGTATCTATATCCTGATCCTATGAACTCTCTCACAGGGTCATAGAGAAAAGAGTCTTATCCTATGTTGTTGACAAATCAGAAAAAAAGTCCCTAAAGAAGTAACACTAAATGAAAAAATAAACAGGAAGAAGATCATATGATAAGTGTTAAAGTTGAATAAACTCTTTGGGTGATGGATGTAAAAGTCATTTATGGAAAAGTTTCTGGTCATTTTCGAAGACCAATGCAAAGTGACTTAATTTCTCACAAGTTTCCCTCAGAAGTGATAGACTTAAGAAACACAGGTAGTAGTTAAATATAAGCTTTTATCAGTATTTGTATTATTTTTGTTCCCAAAGAAAACACTTAAAATTCCCTAATTTATACCCTCTCCCATCCATTGTTCCCAGAACACCCCAGACAGGTCTTGGTTGATCCTCTATACTTGTTCCTTGGATTTCAGTCAAACGTCCTATTGCTGGTTGTTGCTGTCAACATTCTAGATTTGGACTGAGATTCTCTGGGTGACTTCTATCCTTGTATAATTATTGAGACTCCCCCAGGCTATGGGCCAATAGCTCATGACAAGAAGCTTCTGCTGCTTAAGGAATGACACCTAGTGCAGAAGTAGACATCTAACGGGTTCTCACTCACAAATTCCGGTACAGCTCAGTAGGTAACTCTCTGGCGATGTCTCCACTGTGTAGCCAAATTATCCTTGGCTAAGAAGTTTTGTGCTTTCTGACTCTCTTCCTCGTCTTAAAGTCATGTCTGCCTGTCTTGATTCTTAAACGCATGGTCTCATTTGTGCCGTATGCGATACCGTGTTATCAACTTGAAAAGTGTTTTAAGAAGAGTGACAAAAATCTTCCTTGAAAAGCTGTTCTTGAGTCTATTCTTGGAAATATTGAATTTAGATATTGACTAATAAATAAAAGTCCCAATGTCCTGTCTGAAGTAGTTTGGGACCTAGAACTGAAAGAAAAGTTGTAAAAGTTGTTATAACATGAATTTAGTAAGGTAACATTTGGTTTAATAAATCTTTCTAAAACCATCATAACATCAAATTAAATATGAAATGTAAGCATTCAATTTTACAAAAGCTTAAGTTTTTCCTTTCAAAAATTATCTTTAATAAGTTATTATGACTTCATATCCAAAATGTCAGTCATGGTACTCATATGCCCTTGGAATCCCTAATACTCACATTTAGAAAACAATCACCTACTCAATAGTTATGGTCTTTAGAAAAAACGTGAGCCTTCACATATAAAAAATTATCCCACACTGCTATACACATTAGGTTAGTGATTATTACTTTTTAAAATCTGATTCATCTGGGAATCTGATTAGTGGTGATGAAACTATGCTTAGATTTTCCTTTGAATTCCTACACTATTTGTTTTTAAGTCAAGTTCCATGGGCTAATCAGATAACTGGGTACCAACGTCTCCCAATTCTTTGGTAAATCAGTTGTGGTTCTGCTAACCAGCTGTTACTCTTAGCAGCCATGGAAAGCCATCCTGTGAGCAGTCTCTCTTTACTGCCTCAGAAAAAAAGAAGCTGTCTCTGTTCCAGAGGCATCTATTTGAGCCTGCACAGCAAGCTCGCAACAAAAAGTAATCCTAAAATTTGGAGTCCACAGTCAATTTCTAGACAAGAAAGATGAATTCATTTGAGAAGTTCAAACTAGCCATGCCATTAGCTACGGGGACAGTTAATAGCAGAGTTATTCACATTTAGTTCATCAAAGCAAAACGGTGACTACCATTTATCGAGAACCATCTATGTTATGGGTACTTTGTACATATCATTTGGAATTTCCAAGACATTCTATTAAGGTAGTTGGTATTATATCTACTTCATAGATGGGGAGATGGGCTCAGAAAGGTCTAACTAACTTGCTAAAATCACAGTTAATAACTTGTTGAGCTAGGATTCAGTCTCAGGACTGTATTGTTACAGAAGCCAACATAAAAAATCCTCATGATCACTTGACAATGTTTGAGAAGTGGCTAGATGGTTGTATCAGGCAGGGTTTTCCATGTAATTATGGAGGCTGGCAAGTCCAAAATCTGCAAAGTAGGCCGGCAGGCTGGAAATTCAGGGAAGGGTTGATATTTGTCTTGAATTCAAAGGCAGTCTGGAGACAGATTTCCTGCTTCCTGGGGGGACCTCAGTCTTTTTTCTTAAGGCTCAACTGATTGAATGAAGTTCACCCGTATTATGGACAGTAATCCACTTTATTCAAAGTCAACTGATTTAAATGTTAATTTCATCTAAAAAAATACCTTCACAGTAACATCTAGACTGATGTCTGACCCAAAACTGGGTACCATAACCTAGCCAAGTTGACACACAGAATTAACCACCACAATGATCATTAGACAGGAGTGTAGTAAAATGTCAAGAATCTGATTGGTGATTGACAGGTTCAGGGCCTTTCTGAGGGTCCATGATTTTATTATTCTACACATGAGGCAAAACACAGGTGGTACGGATTATCACAACCGAGCCAGGAGACGTCCTCAAGGAATTCACCATCAGAGAATCACCACGAACACAAACAAGTCTCATTAAAGATGAAGTTCATGAAGTGGCTTTCTTCATTTCTTATAAATAGATTATGGACATTTGCCAATGTTTTTCGATCTTGACCTCTTTCCTGAGCCATAGTGGTTGGCCAGTTTTCAGGATAAGGAAGCAGAGATCAGAAAGGTCAATACCATAAGTCAACATGACTGAGGCTGAACTGAGATGCATTATCTAACTTCCTGCTGTCTTGCTTTCTGCCTCTGCTTTATCAGCCCAGTGCAGTTTGGTTAATTGAATGATTCTGGGTGTGAATCAAAATTTGTGTACAACTCTGCCTTGGATTTCTAGTGGAGTTGCAGAGCTACTTAAATATTCCTGACCAAATAACGACCCTCTTGTTTAGGCCGTATGCTTTCATTTCATGCTCAGTTTCAGGAGGAGAGCATGGAGAGCGCTTAGTGAGGAAGGAAGACCTGGTTAAGAGGAGGTCAACTGCACCAACTCTGGTGTGCCGGATGTTTCTGTCAGATGACCTTTACAACCATGATCTAACCTTGACCTGTGATGCTCCCATTGAAGAAGGTTTTGCTTGTTGCCTGGGACCCCTTGATGAAACCTAAATGTGGGCGTAACACTGCATGGATTTCAAGTGTAAAGTTAGTTTACAACAAATATGATTAATATGCTTGCCTACTCTTGCCTGCTCCAAAATTATTCTTCCAAGAAATCTCTATAATAGCTGAAAAATAAATGATCCTATTTTATTCCTACCAAGATTTATTGAGCCACCTGGTTTACAGTCCCTTCGTCTTGATGAAGGTCCCAAATCATGACCTGAAGAACAGCAACAAAATTTTATTAGCAAGACTTTTAATAAACATTCTTAATTTACTTTTAAAATGAATAAGCCATTAAAACTCAAGTGAATCTTCTGAAAAATAAATCAGTCCCCAGCACCTTAGAGTTTCTAATGTAAAGATAAGATTTTAAAAACCAAGTTGCTTAAAAATCTGGACAGAGACTTCACACCTGCAGATCATCTTAGAAATGTGCAAAACGCAGACACGTTTTTAACAAATATAGAAATAACATCCACACATTAGAAATAGAAACTGAGAAACATGAAATCTTACAAACTTGTAATAAACTTTTGAGACGAAAAAACTAAATGGCCCCCAAAAGAACAGATCGGTGACTTTTAATCATTCTAATGCTAAGATGGGAAGACATTTACTGTCTTTTCTAACACATTAATTTTTATATGAAGACATTTCAAAAATCGCTTGACTGAAAATATAAATTTAAAACATTAAAGATTTTTCTTAGGAGGGAGGCTTTGCTTTTGCAGAACTTGAGTGATGAGATTAATTACACGACTTTCATTACATTATCGCACCTTATATTAGCCCACATCTAACCTGCGAAGAGGAGTTTGCCCTCACGGCAATTACAGGAGAAGAATCAGGGACCTTACAGTAGCAAGCAAGAAATAATTAGAAAGCAATATATGATCAAGTATTAAGAGGTATGTTAAAGTCTCTAAATGCAGCAGAAGTCTGGGTGGAGAGAGGACAGTGGGAGCAGCTAGGGAGAAATCACGGTAAATTCACAATCTTCATGAAGTGTGCATTGGATTTAACTGGCATAAACAGATATAGCAATAAATTTCGTGTTTATTAGGTTTTCAGTAAATAACAAGTGAAAAGAATGCTTTATCAATTTTTCAAAATTATTATCTGTATTCTATGATTGGATAATGTTAACCTAAGAATGGAGACTATAGTCACTCAAAATTTAAGGGAAAACTGAAAGTAATTTTCAGTATTTCTATCATTAACCATAAAGTTAAAAAAAATCCAATCAGTCAGCAAGTCGAATCTGTTTTTACTGTCCAAATATCTTTTGTCTTGCTCCCACTTGTCGTTCTCATCATCCTAGCCATTGTCCACACAAAGGCTGGCCCACTGCACAACTCCAGGGGGCAGTGCTTGCCTGTGTTCCAGTGTGTGGTTCCCTTGGAGTCCACTGAGTGGAGCCCCCGGGGCAGTGCTGGGGCACTGAGTCTTGTCCTTATTGTTTCTTCCTGGGGCTCTTGCTATTGTTTTATCTGGTCACGTCCTTTCTGTTTTTCTTCCATTCAAAGCTACTTTCTAAACTGACACAATAATTATCTTTCAAAAATGCAAATCTGACTCTGCCATACCTCTGTTCTAATTGCTTACACCACTCACTCCTTCATTTATTCATTCTTCAAGAAACTACCAAATTCCTGTATACTCAAGGTTTTTCTGTACTTCTCAAGATAAAATTTGAACTGTGTGTCATAGCTTTTTTACTTCATTTCAACAAATATTTGGTTATTCTATGTTAGGAATGTTGGCAGTCCTCTTTGAGGGCACCTGTCCCATCTCTGCAGACTCCCAGCTGCTCCTCACCTTGTACATTACACTCCAGCGTTTGGGAGGAACCTGCAGTTATTTCCTATAACCCACCAGGCTGTTCTCTGACTCTCAGCTTTAGCATATGCTGTTACTTCTGCCTGAAGTTTCTTTTCTCTATCTTTGCATCCTTCAAGACCCACTAGAATGTCTACACTGTCAGCTGCAGGAGGGCAGGGGCTTTTGCTGTTTGTTCCCTGAGCATTCCAAGCCCCTAGAACAGTGCCCGGCACAGGGTAGGCAATCAATAAATGAATGAAGGAAGGAACAAATGAATGAAGGCCCAGCTCATATCACTTCCTCAGGGAAGCACTGGGAGTTTCTTAAACACTCCAACAGCTAGAAGGGGTGATGTTGGAGAGGAGTGTTAGGGGACACTAGGGGCTTCCCGTACCAGAGTGAACAGAGCCGCTGCCAGGAACTTTCCCAGGAAGCCTTTCCTGAGGAACGACTCCTGAAAGAAGAAGGAAGAGGTAAGCATTAGGAAATGGGATTCTGGAAAGTTCCGTGTGCTGGTCAGATGTGCCACCCCCATAAGAATTTTCATGTCTTGTGGTGTTCACTTGATTTTACTTCTCTGTGACTAAACTTCTGATGAATCACACAAAACATATTTATCCTCTGTAAGTGGGATGTATGCACGCACAGTTAAAGGGAAGCATGAGGTGAGCATAAAGCAAACCCATAAGAACAATGTCAGGAAAGGCTCAAACCCACGACAAACGGAGTTCATGAAAAAAGCTAGGAAAAAATACAGCTTTTTTGTTTGAAGCGACAAGAACAAAGAAGGCACAGGCCTTTGGGAAATATGATGTAATCTTGGCCAAAGGCAAAACCATGCAATTTCCATTTGCTTTCAGTGCCTTCAACTCAGAGAACAGTCCCAAACTGTAACGGGCAGGGCAAATCTGGCGGGAAAAAACAAAACTCAAATTAGCTGCAAAAAATATTTTACACAAAACCTACCACTTAAAATAAACTCAAATCTCTATGTACATGTGTTAGATAAATTTGTGTAATCTCAGAAAAATTTAATAATTTAACAAATATGTCGATTATATCAAGTTTTTTTTTTTGACTGGAGAATGGCAAATATTGCAAATCTTCTGGAATTTCCAGAAACTATACACTCTCGTGAATTTTGGCCAAAATATACAATTAACTCTTTTCAGTGGATTGTCTGTATTTAGAAAAGAATCTGGTGATTGTGGGTTTACTAAAAACATGTTATTCCAGACCAGAGCAATTAAAATTTTTTTGTTAAGATTACTAGGCACGTGTTCCATATGCACCAGATGCAGCTGACAGTTACTCTCGTATCAGAATGGCTGTGCTATTGAAATGTTGAAGGAACAGAAAATACTGCGACCATCACAGAGTTACAACATTGGGATTCCATCTGCTGTTTAATTGTCTGAGTTCAGAAGTTCAACATGCTCCTGTCCATCTCTCTCAAAATGTTTATTAATAATTTAAATGAAAGCATATCTATTTTATGCTGACAAATATATTTAAGGAATATCTAATATACTGTATTGCAAGCAAGTGATGCTGCTAATTTATTTCGGACTATCTTGGACACTGAATAAGGAGTGTTTTGGGAGTTATATCCAATTAATCATGCTAGGTGACATGTAATATTTCAAATTTCTGAAAATTTGAAATACTTCCACTATTATATTTAAGTATTAGTAAGATTTTTCCTTACATTATGATGTTTCATGGACTAGATTAATATCTACTGATAAGAGACCACCTTTATTGCTGTTGCAACCGTGACCAGCATCACCAAAGCTTTGAACACCTCTCTCTCTAGGTGAAGCTCTGCTGGATGCTATGTAACATTAGTTTGCTCAATTCTGCTCTCTGGATCTGTGTCATGGGCCACAGCAAAGCTTTGGTAGGAGTATCACGGAGAGGAAGCTGACAGTTATAGAAACAATGTTCAAATATAAGAATTAGTGGAAACTTTTTTTTTAGGGTTTACTTCCTATTAGTGGAAGCCATGCTGTAGGGCTCAGTAGGGAGACACAATGGGGGTTGTAGGCTTAGGAGAAATGAGCCAAGTAATATTCATCAAAAATAGAAGGAAAAATAATTGGCCCAGCTCCCAGAAAGACAAGAATGTGATTTTGAAGTAAAAAATTCAGCTGAATGGAAAGCATATATCCTGGAATTCAGACCCAGTTCTGGAATCATCTCCTGGGTGATCACAGACAAGTCAATTTGCAGCCCCAAGACCCAGCTTTCTCACCAGGTACACTGAGAGCATTATGTAATATGATAAAAATAATAATATCATTGTTATAGCATTTTGTGGTTTAGAAAGTGCCTCCACATACATTACTGATTTGATACAATAACCACATGAAGGATTAGTATAAATGCCTGTTTTATAGTTGAAGAAACAGATGCTTGGGGAGTTCGAGGGCCTTGCTGTAGACTGCGACCAAGATGCTCCCACGTGGCAGCATCAGGATTGAGGCCTGGAGGGGCCAGGCAGCCCAGGCCATGTGCTGCAATCCCACTCTACCACCAGCAAACCAGGTTCTTAACAAGGCACATGACCACCCAAACCACCAAGCTCCTTCTTTCAAACAGAGGGGCTTGAGGAGGCTAACGTCCCTACAGCTAAGTCATTGATAACTTTGTATCATAAGTTGTGTTTATTTAAATAGTTTCCCTTTATTTATCTTGGCACTAAATGTTAGCAATTCTGAAATATCATAGTATCATAGAAGTTACCAATATCAGAACTGACTCATGTGTCTTCATTTTTCCTACCTGAACCCAGTTTAAGGGCGGTTTTCTAAGAATGTTTTAAGAAGAATCCCTGGTAGCCGGTTGACTTTTCTGCCCATTTCTACATGACCTTGCTCTTCGAAGTCCTGACCCACATCTTAATTTCCAACTCAGAAAAGGTGGTTGCTTCAATAGGTGATGGATCCTTCACTTTTTTTCTTTTTTTAAACACTCTTCTAGTGCAGTTCTAGAAAAAGCCAGAGCAGGTTATTAGTATTAGCTAAAACAGCAAATCTGTCCCTGGGAAGTTCAAATAGAGGCTGGCATCTATAGATACAACTTTAAAATAAATTTAGAAAAAGAACTCTGTAGACTTTCCACTCTTGGTATGGAATACTTTTACTTTAGCAAGGACAAAGACTACAAAAACTTTTGCAGGCGGTCAGAAGCCATGTTCCATGCTCTAACTTGATTTGCGCCGACTGGAGGGCATTCTCAACACAATGTGAACCATTTTCAGCAAACACATTCTTAAAGTTCATTTCAGCTCTCTGGCTTAAATGTATGGTGAGTGGACACATATGTTAATGAAGTATGTTTACTACCAAAGCTGATGCTGAGATAAAACTACTGTCTAGTCTCCCATGTTCATTCCTACCTACGTTGTTGGTACAACCAAACTGACTTGTCCTTTCAGCTTTTATACACTCTTTTTTTCTCACCCTCTCGTCCTCTACCCAAGGAGACAATTCACACTGACCTTGTATTGCCATCTCAGCCCTACTCTACCACCTGGGATGTACCCCGTGCTCCCAATTGTGCCTCCTGCTGTAAAGATTTTTCTTTCCGTGACCCATTCTCTCAGTTCCTAATTTCCAAATTTCATATTTTGTTAGTGGAGACCCTAAGATGAACTGCATATAATTATTAAAGAGACAGATGACACACTCAAGGGGTTTAATTGAGGCAAGTTGAGTAAAGGAATTCTTTGCGGCTTCAAGGCAGGGTTAAGAGAACCAACGAAGGAGGGTGAAGTGCCCAGGAGCTGTGGGAAGCTGTTACCCTTCTGGGCCTGAAGAAGCAAGAGTATGGAACTATTTCTGGAGCCTGGAGAAAGATTGGAGCTCTGGAGAAAGGGTCTCTGAACAGAAATGGTAACAAATAATTCAGCCACTGAGAACTAAAATCATGGAGGAGCCTCCAGTAGGTCAAATCCACAAGAAGCCAGAGGATAAGGGAGCGCTGGATGATTTAAAGGTCGTTCTCCTGAGACATAGAGGAGAGCAGAAGGATTCAAGAATGACTTGGTATGGTGAGGTAATGAAGAATAAAGAGCACATATGAAAGAAGGACTCCCAGAGACTGAATACTTTGACCCCAAGAAATTGTTCTGCCCCAAAATGGAGTTTCACTTTATGACCATAAAGGACTGCTCACCTTATGACAACACTAGGAGGAACAGGCTGAACTGATCCCAAAGTTTGCATAATGCACTGTGGGATGTGTACAAATCTAAATGTAGCAGCTAATTTTTTGAATTGTTCAATTCATATAGTAATTGACTTCCCACTGGAAATCTTGGAAAGATAAAGTGATTCACAGCTGACACTGAGATTTGACCACCATGAGTTGTAAGAAGCAACAACTCATTCCTGACAATAGGTAACAGAGATCACAAAACATGCTTTTTAAGAGTGATACAGTCTGACTTTAAGAGCCATGCAAGTAGAAGCTCTCAAGTGTTTGGGTTTCCTCTCCCTCAAATCAAATTCTCCTGATTGTCAGGTTTCAAGCTGAGCTGGAAGAGGTAACACCATACAATCCAGTTTTTCTTCTATGAATCTCTCTTTGATTTTTAAATTTTGAAACAATCTTTCTTATAGAAAAGTTGTGAGTACAGTACAAAGAAATATTTCCCCCCCTGAACTATTTGAGGATATCTTGTCAATATGATGCCTAACACTTTAGTGTGTATTTCCTATAGACAAAGACACTTTTCCATATAACCACAATGCAGACATCAAAATCAGGAAAATACCACTAATGCTGTACAGCCACCCAATCCTCAGACTCCATTCAAGTTTTTTCCAATTGTTCCAAAAATGTTCTTGTATAGTGAAATGTTTCAGTTCAGAATCACATGTTGCATTTAGTTGCTATGATCCTTTGGCTCATTGAATCTGGAAGAGTTCTCCAATCCTTCCTTGACTTTCATGATCTTGAAAGTTTTGAAGATTACAGACCAGTTATTTTGTAGATGCCTCTCAATTTGGGTTTGTCTGAAGTTTCCTCACGATTAAATTCAGGTCAGATATATTTGGCAGGAATATCTCAGAAGCAATGTTGTGTTCTTAATGTCACATCCTTCCTGGTAGAACACAATTTTAATTTGTTGCATTATTAATTAAGTTAATTTTGATCATTTGATTAAGGTGGGGTCTGCCAGGCTTCTCCACTCTAAATAAAGTCATTTTTCCCTTGGTGATTGATAGTTATTGGGTGTGTATGTCAGAGAGGGAGTTTTCTGAGATTGTATAAAAATCTCATTCCTCATCAGTCAACTTATTCGTGTATACATCATATCAGTGTGCACTCATAGATTCCTTTCATTCAATGGGTTAAAATCAGTTACTACCATCACTTATTTTAATGCCTAAGCATTTGGCCAGTAGGAGTCTCTTTAAAAGGATTTCTGTGTCCTTTTGACATGTTCCCATGATTTTTTTTAGAGCATTTCTTTACTTTCTGGCACAAGATGTTCGAGGCTCATTGTGTACTCTCCCTGCCCCAGCTTTAGAATCAACCATTTCTTCCAGAAGTGCTGGCTCCTTGTTGAGGAGAATAGCATTAGAAGCCAAGATCTGGGTACAAGTTGTGCTGGTTGTTTTTGTGGTGTCACTAATCCCAGGCCTTCTTAGTGGACAGAGGTAAGGACTATAGCAGATACATAAAGAAATTAGGAGTATATGAGACAATTTTCTTTGAGAAGGAAATTGTAAGTGTATACACATATTTGCATCTAAATTATTTCTATATCTGTTTGTTTGTATTGAAAATGATGAGTTCACTCCAATAGCTCATTTCTAAGGTAACTGCATGGGGTTCTTTATAGTTTTCCTTCTTTTCACATTTGTAATTCTTCTCTTCCACGGTGAGAAACCTGCCTTACACAACCCATAAATTATTTACTTATATGATCAATTCCCCCTTTTGTAGCCTGTCTCCTGTTGTTACTACTGCCCCTTCCCCACTCAGGCTGTGACTCCCCTGCTGGGCCAGCTCCCACAAGGATGCCCTCCTCACACTGCTGAGCTTCCACATCCCCTGGGCTGGACCATTTCCTCATGTGCACGCCGTCCTCGCTCCGCACGGGCGTGGGCTTCTCATGCTGGGCTGCCTTCCTACCGGCCGCCCTCCTCGCCTCATCTGAGTCCCAACTTCCTGTGCTGGGCTGGCGCCTCCACCCCGTCGTGTGGGTGCTCTCCTCACACTGTTGGGTCTTCATGGCTTTTTAATAAGCCTTTTCTTTCATTCTTTGTTTGGGAACCAGACAAACATATAAAAAGTGAATGTTATAGATAAATATTACAGAGTAATAAAGGGTTGATACCTTGGACCATTGCATGCAAATTGTTCTAGAGTTTTTCTTATGTCAGATGGTAATCACGTTAAAAATAATTCCATAGCACTGTGAACCACAAAGGTCTATCACAAAAATCTCCAGTTTGGTAATGGTGGTTTAAGCTGTTTTTCTACATATTCAAATGTGCAGCTAAGCATTTTGTTGAAAAGTGAATTTTTACCCTTCAGATTCTACATTTGCACTGTCAGAACACTGCTACAAGGCAGTGGAAATATCCCACAGTCACGGGGCTATTCCTACTATCTTATATACAAAAATCAACCTTTTGTGAAATGCAAATATTTTAAAATAAACTTTACATACAAAGGAGATTGTTTAAAGTATGATTTTAATTCTAACAGCTATTTTTTTCTTTTTAAAGAATTTCTGTTCATAGTCAAATTGCATGCATTCACTTTTCACCCACCTTTGTAGCTTTGTGTCAAATGCCGCATCTAATAATTTATCCACAAATCTCTGAACTTTGGAAATGCTTCCACCCAAAATCTCTACTTGCTGCCATAGCATTCTTTCCCTCTGGTCTCAGACAAATGTCACCTAAATAATATTGCTAGGAAAATTTAAAAGGCAGTATATTTTATTTTGTTTCTCCACTTATTCTAAAATTTCCTGCTTCTAAGAATAAAACTTTTAGGGAAAATCCATTAGCCCCTATCACAGGACACATTTTTCAGTTTTATCTATTTTAGAGGAAGAAGAAGGGCTCCCCCCCCACCCGATATTTTGATCTCCACCTGTAAGTCCGAGGTCAACTCAGTAGGAGGATTGAGTAGATCACATTTAGCAATGTTTTGCAGACATACCCCATTGTGATCATACTCCTTGGGGGGAAATGGTTTGTTCTTTTTAAACAGAAAATTAAACTAGATTGATTGCAAGAGTGGTTATAGTGTTGTTAAAATATAAAACAGATTTTATTACCCTTTCTGATATTTTATGGCTGATACATCTGACCAAAACTCCATCTCCAGCCAGTATTTTTCCATCAGATGGAAATGGAGTGGAAGCCGTATCAGGATGCTGGTGAGAGAGGAATGTGTTCCTTTAGTATGTTAGAAGCACACCTGAACTTTCAGCTTCATTGTTCAGGCAGGAAATCACCCAATTTCCCTGCATTTTATGTTCTCTCTCTTCTAAAGTATATATTTAAAGTGCACTTTTACAAACGAGTATCACACAATCTCACTTTCACAGATGAGGAAGGCCTTGGGGGAAGTTAATGTTTTGCTATTATTAACTTATCAAGCAACCATAATCCCAAGGCGTTCTTTCAGGCAATAAACCATATTCCTTTTGTTGTTGGCTCACCCTTTACTTTTATGGCCCCTGAACCAGTGCTGAATTAAAATCAAATTTGTATAGATGATATAGTGCTCATATAAATAGTTTTGCAAACTAGTTAGTCATCTGAACACCCAGTACCCTGTGATGTTGGAATAAGGTGATGAATCAAGTACAAGCTTAGATTTTAAATGACTGATGGTCAAAATATTCTTTTTTAAAAACCGATAGCCAGAAATGGGAAAGAAAATGTTAAAAAGTGCCAAACAAGATAAATTTGGCAAAAACTTTAGAAAACATTGCATTCCCGTAGCAGAGCAGGAATTCGTGGCTGAAGGAAACCCATGCTCTGTGTTGGCAAAAGTGCAGATTATGACTCTGTGTTTCTTGTTCCTTCCTGTCACTTCATATTGGCGTTTGGAGGAGTTGAAGGTTTCTGCAATAAGTTTTCCACTTCTCGATACTAACGCCATAAAAATATACTAAAGCTTTTCTTTGTGAATATGTTTACCATCCTGAAAAAAATGAAGACTAAACAGAATTTTTAAATAGGAAAATTTCTGTGATTCTAATGAGAGGTTTGGAGTTCGCTGAACCACTAATTATAATGATTTGATTCTAATTCTCTTCCTCAAATAATAAGCAGTTCTTATTTTTGAGGGAAGAATTGAACTAATTTATTTCCTCCTAAATAAAGGAGGTGAGCCTCTTGGTTCCCCTTGTGACTTTCCACACAGATCCCCTCTGACCTGGCCCAACTGTGGCCATGTGACTCTTGGGAAAATTGGAAAATGCCATTGAGGTTCATGTAGTCATGTGACGATGTCACCACTAAGCAGAGGATTTCCTCGGGGGGTTTGCTATAGTACCGTGACGCATTCTGCTCACAAATGTTTCTCTCACAGCGCATAAAATACGTCATTTCACTGTGTGCTTCTGCAAGAAATTTTGCCAAGTAAACATCTATTTGGACTGGGACACTACACCTTGAAAAGGGAGGAGATTATGTAGTAGAAAGACAGGGCTTTGAGTCCTAGGAACTCAGCTCCAATCTGACTTCACCGTTCAGTGTGCAGGCTCACTGAACTCTTCTTTAAATTGAAGGTGATGCTACCTACCACTGGGTTCATGATAGGGTGGGAACTAAATGACAACAACAAAAGTAAAGTAATTTCAAGTAATATATATTTCAGGGTGTAAATGTTCTACTCAGGTACACTACTGTAAAAAATAAAATAGTCAGATCCTTGCCCCTATGCAGACTCTCCATGAACCTGCTAGAAATGCAGACTGATTCAGATGTTTCGTGATGGTGTTATAAATACCATGGACAACATTATGGGATTTTCTAAAATGATGAACCATTCTTGGCAAAGTTCAGGGGGGGAAAATCTTCCCTCAATTTACATATACTTGCATTTCTGGAAAAGACCATTTATATTAAAATTGTACAAAAAGTGGTTTGAATGTAAAATTAAACAGTTCATTTTTAGGAACAATTATCAACAAGGCTTTCTTCTCCACATGAACGTATGGGGCATGGGAAGGTATGAGGAGTTGGAACTATTTTTCATTGCGCAGGGCCATCCCATGCTTTGCACGAAGTAGCCTTCCAAGTTCCTATTTGATAAGTTCTAGTAGTGGAGCTAATCACTTGCAACCATAGAATCAGGTCCAGCGATGTTCAAAATCTCCCCTTAGGTCAGTTCTCTCCAGAGGAAGATGTTACTTTAGAAGAACAGGCTTTGTAGGGAAGAGCAGACAGCGTGAAACCGTCAGGGAGAGGTTAGCCAGGAGTCCCCAGTCACCCGGGGGCAGGGAAAAGCATTGAGGGAAAATGCTGACAAGAAAGGAAGACATTGTCAAAGGAAGCCACCTGAGCATGAAGAACTGGCCCAGGAGCAGAGGCTGTTCCAGAAGTAGAAGCCATGAACTGGGAATAGATGACTAAGCATACGTAGGCTGATGACCAAGGGAGGGACCAAGTAGTGCTGAGTCTCAGAGGCCAAGACTGAGTTGAATCTGACCACAAGAGGCAGGTAGCCCCCCCAGGGGAATTATAGGCAGGCGTTATAGCAGGAAGCAACTTCTGAGAAGATGACAGCCTGTTCTTCCCTCTCTTCTGGAAAGCGAGGACAAAGCTCCTCAAGGATCCTCTACACCAAGGGTCTTCCCTGACACAGCACTATTCTCAACACTAGCAACAAGAAATATCTCAACACGAACCTCAAAAACTGTTCTCCATCCACACCACTGGAAACAGCTGTGTAACCTTACAAACTGATCCTCCTCCCAATAAAACTACTTAGAAGATCCAGAAAAACAGCACAATTACTTTTGCTTTTCTTACCTAAATATCTTTGATTTTGTCTCTTTTAGTATTGTTCTATTAATCCATTCTATTAATGGCTCAGTTGGAAACCTGATAAATTATGCTTATTAATATAATGCTTTAGAACCATAAGTAGTGTAATTACAGTATTTTTTGGTTGATGTTAAAAAAATAGACCAGAAAATCAGACCACAGAATATTGGTTCTTGCTGTTTAACATGTCCCCCATAACATCAGCTGTACTGAGGTTTATATGAGCAGTTTCACAAATGGAAACATTTGAAACTCAAGGTTTATTTCTATGAAACAAGGGCTCAATATCCTCTTGTTATAATATTAATATTATTTACCATCATAAGATTTGGTTAATAGAAAAGCCAAACAGTTTATCCAGACTATATGTCCTGTTTTGTTCTAAGGTCAGAACATTGGTTGTGTTTCTCCATAATGTGGTTCATAGTCCATCCTCACTCACTAGAAATACAGTTACCGGAAATTCTGCCCCGACTGACCTATGCGTTCTCTCTCACACTTTATCATATTGTGACCCATTTATTTTGCCTTTCTGTGTGTCTGCATGTCTTAACAGGGACTCTGGAGGACGTAGATTAGGCACATGTAATGCACTGCCATATAGACCACAGGTTTTGTCCTGTCCTTAGGCCCTATCAACGCAGAGGAGTTGGCTGTCTTGTTCATCCTGTGTCCACAGCGTCTAGAGTAGTTCCAGACATGGATTAAGCACTTATAAATTGTTGTTAAATAAACAAACGAGAGGAATCAAATTTCCAAATGTATATTTTTCTGCTTAGCTTTCCAAGACCATATATTTACATTTTTAATGTAATAGCTTTAATGAGATATAAATCATATACCACAAAATTCATCCATTTAAAGTGTATACTTCAATGATTTGTAATATATTCACAAAGTTATGCAACCATTACAATAATAAATTTTAGAATATTTTCATCACCCCAGAAAGAAACTCTGTACCATTAGCAGTCAGAGCCCCGTAACTCTCCACAACCACTAATAAACATTCTGTCACTATAAATGTGGCTTTTCTGGAAAATTCATACAATGGAATCATATGTGGTATTTTGTGTCTGCCTTCTTTCACTTAATATAATATTTTCAAGGTTCATCCATGTTGTAGTTGATCAATATTTCACCCCTTTTTATGACTGAATAATATTCCAAATGCATGGAATATTCCACATTTTGTATATTCATTCATCATTTCATGAAAGTTTTGATTGTTTCTACTTTTTGAATATTTTGAATAATGCTACCATGAACATTCATACACACATTTTTGTGTGGACATATGTTTTTAATTCCCTCAGATATGTACCTAGGAGCAGAATTGCTAGGTCATATAACAACTTTCTGTTTAACATTTTGAAGATCTGCCAAAATGGCTTCCCAGTGGCTGTACCATTTTGAACTTACACAGGCAATGTATGAAGGATCCAATTTCTCCACACCCTCAACAATACTTGGTGTTGTCCATCTTCTAGATTATAACCATTCTAATGGGATAAAGTAATATTGCATTGTGGTATTAGTTTGCATTTCCCTAAAGAGTAATGGTTTTAAGTCTTTTTATGTACTTCTTGGCCATTTGTATATCTTTTTGGGAGAAATGCTTATTCAAATCCTTTGCTTATTTTTTAAAATTGTGTTGTCTTTGTATAGTCGAGTTGTAAGAATTCTTTGTTTATTCTGGATATCAGGCCTTTATCAGATATATGCAAATGTTTTCTCTCACTCAGTGGTTATCTTTTCCCTTTCTTGATGGTGACCTTTGGAGCACAGATGTTTTAATTTTGATGAAGTCCAATTTATCTATTTTGTCTTGGATTGCTTGTGCTTTGATGTCATACTTAAGAAACCATTTTCTAATCCAAGAACACAAAGACTTATACTTATGTCTTATTTTAGAAGTTTTATATTTTTATCTCTTACATTTAGGTTTTTAATCCATTTTGAGTTAAGTTTTGAATGTGGTGAGAGGTAGGGTCCAACTTCATTCTTTTGCATGTGGATATCTAGTTGTTCCAGCACCATTTATTTGCTGAAAATAACTTTTCTTTCCTCATTGAATTGTCTTGACACTTTTGCCAAAAACCAATTAACTGTAATGTTCAGGTTTATTACTGGCCTCTTAGTTATGTTCCACTGATCTATGTGCCTATCCTTATGCCAGCACATGCTGTCTTGATTACTGTAGTTGTGTTGTAAATCTTGAAATTGGGAAGAGTGAGTCTTCCAACTTTCTTCTTTTTGTTTTGGTATTCCAGGTCCCTTGCATTCCCATATGAATTTTAGAATCAACTTGTCAATTTCTGCAAAAATGGCAGCTGGGATTTTGATATGGTTTTGTTGAATCTATAGATCAATATGGAAAGTGTTGCCATCTTAAAATTATTAAGTCGTCCAATCTTCAACTTCTTTCAGTGGTATTTTGCAGTTTTCAGTACACAAATCTTGCAATTCCTTTGCTAAATTAATTCCAAAGTTTTATTTTTTTGATGCAGTTAATCGTAAATGGTATTGATTTCTTAATTCCATTTTTGGATTGTTCATTTCTAGTGTATAGAAACATGATTGATTTTTGCATACTGATCTTAAATTATGCAATGTTGATGAACTTGTTTATTATCTCTAATAGTTTCTTATGTGGATTCCTTACAATTTTCTATATACAAAATTATTTCATCTGAAAATAGAAATCGTTTTACTTTTTCCTTTGCAATCTGCGTGCCTTTTATTTCTTTTTCTTGACTGATTTCCCTAGCCAGACCTCCAGTCAATGTTGCACAGAAGTCATGAGAGTGGTTATCTTTGTCTTCTTCCTGATTTTATGCAGAAAGCTTTCAGTCTTATACCATAAGTATGATGTTAGTGGCAGGGTTTGCATAGATATAATTTATCAGGTTGGGGAAGTTCTCTTCTATTCTTAGTTTATTGAGTGTTTTTATCATGAAAGAATGTTAGATTTTGTCAAATACTTTTTTCTGCATCTATTGAGATGACCATGTGGTTATTGCTCTTTTTTCTATTAATATGGTTTAGTACATTGAATGATTTTTGTATGTTAAACTAACTTTGCATCCCTGGGATAGACCCCATTTATTCCTGGTGTATACTGCTTTTAATATGTTGCTGGATTCAGTTTTCAAGTAATTTGTTAAGGGTTTTAATGTCTATCTCCATAAGGGAAAGCCCACCCTGGTGGTCTAGTGGTTAAGATTCAGAGCTCTCACCACCACAGCCCGGGTTCATTTCCAGGTCAGGAAACCACACCACCTGTTTGTTGGTTGTCATACTGTGGTGGCTGTGTATTGCTTTGATGCTGAAAGCTGTGCCACCAGTATTTCAAATATCAGCAGGGTCACCCATGGTGGACTGGTTTCAATGAAGCTTCCAGACTAAGACAGACTAGGAAGAAGGAACTGGCCACTCACTTCTGAAAAAATTGGACATGAAAACCCTATAAATAGCAATGGAGCATTATTTGTTGAAGTGCCAGAAGATGAGAGGATGGTGCAAAAAGACCAGGCAGGGTTCCGCTGTCCTGTACACAGGGTCGCTAGGAGTTAGCATCGACTTCATGGCACTGACAATTCCTAAGGGATATCAGTCTGTAGTTTTCATGTCCTAGGATGTCTTTAGTTTTCATATCAGGATAATACTGGCCCCTAGAATGAGTTAAGAATTGTTCACTTCTCTTCTATTTTTTTGGAAGAGTTCGTCAAGACTGGTGTCAAATTTTCTTTAAATATTTGGTAGAATTCAATAGTGAAGCCATCTGGGCCTGAGATTTTCTTTGTGGGAAGTTTTTTGATTACTTATTTAATCTCTTTACTTGTTATTGTTCTATTCCCATTTTTCATTTCTTCTTGGGTCAGTTTTGTTAGTTCATATCTGTCTAGGAATTTATCCAATTCATCTAAGTTACCAAATTTTTGACATATAATTGTTCATAGTATCTCCTTATAATTCTCCTTATTTCTGTAAGGTTAGTACTAATTTCCCCTCTTTCATTACTGATGTTAGTCATTTGAGTCTTTTCCCTTTTTTTCTTGGACAGTTGAGCTAATGAGTGTAAATTTTGTTGATCTTTAAAGAACCAATTTTTGGTTTTGTTGATTTTCTCTACTGATTTTCTATTCTTTATTTATTTCTACTCTAATATTTATTATTTCCTTCCTTCTGCTTGCTTTCGGTTTGGTTTGCTCCTCTTTTCCTAGTTTCTTAAGGTGATGGATAGGTTATTGATTGGTAATCTTTCTTATTTTTTTATATAGGCATTTACATCTATAAATTTCCCTCTAAGCTCTGCTTTAGCTACATTCCATAAGTTTTGGTGTGTTATATTTTTGCTTTAATTCATCTCAAGACAATTTATAGTTTCTTTGACCCACTGGTTATTTAAACCATGTCACTTAATTTCCTCTTGTTTATAAAATTTTCAGATTTCCCTCTGTTATTTATAATTTCATTCCATTGTGTTTGGAGAACATACTTTGCACAACTTCAGCTTTTTTAATTTATTGAGACTTGTTTGATGACCTCACATATGGCCTATCTTGGAGAATGTCCATGTGCACTAGAGAAGAATGTGCATTCTGCTTTGTTCTATAGATGCCTCCTAGGTCTAGTTGGTTTATAGTGTTATTTAAATCTTTTATTTCCTTGTTGATCAGCTAGCTAGTTATTCCATCCATTATTGAAAGTGGGGTACTGAAGTCTTCAAATATTATTGATGAATTGTCTATTTCTAGCTTCAATTCTCAGGTTTTGGTTCATGCATTTTGGGGTTATTTTTTGGGAACCTATATGTTTATAATTCTTGTATCTTACTGATGGATTGACACTTTTATCATTATAAAATGTTCTTTTTTGTCTCTAGTAACAATTTTTGTCTTAGAGTCTATTTTGTCTGATATAGCCAGTCCAGCCCTCTTTTGTTTAACTATTTGAATAGAACATTTTTTCATTCTTTTACTTTAAATCTGTTGTGTGTTTAAAATGTATCTCTTTAAGACAACAGAGTTGAATCATATTTTTTAAATCCATTCTGCCAATCTCTGCCATTTGATTGAAGCATTTAATCCATTTACATTTAGTGTAATTACTGTAGGAGGTAGAATTTACCTCTTCCTTTTTGCTATTTGTTCTCTATATACTTTATGTCTTTTTTGTTCCTCCATGTCTCCATTATTGCCTTCTTTTGTTTTAGATACATATTTTTCTAGTGCATTGCTTTAATTCCCTTATCTCTTCTTTTACTATGTTTTTTGGCAGTTGCCTGGGCATTAAAGTTAATAACTTAAAACAATCTAGTTCATATTAATACCACTTAATCCCAATAGTATACAAAAACTTTGCTCCTACTAGTTCCATTCCATCCTCTCTCCTTTGTGCTGTCATCGTCATACAGAACACATTTTTATACATTATGTGCCCATTAACACAGATTTATAATTTTGCTTTATGCAATTGTCTTTTAGATAGGAGAAAAAAGTTACAAACAAAAATATATTATAATGTCTTTATATGAAGATGCGAGTTACATTTACTAGAGCTCTTTATTTCTTCATATGGATTCAAGTTACTGTATAGTGCCCTTTCATTGCAGCCTGAAGGACTCTTTTTAGTAAATAATTTTATAGAGACTAAAAATAAGATTTATCATAGAAGGAATTTTACTTTTTTGCGATCTAGGGACATCACAAATTGTTGATGCTAATTGGTTCCTTGATACCTATTTCAAGAAACAAAATGCATCTTTGAATTTCAGAAATGGGTAGTATGTGTGATATCTTGTCATTGACCCTCTTATGTGTAATGACTTTTAGGTTTACTTCGGGCCATTTTATAATTCAAAGTGAATAGGTTTAGATCATTACTCTCATTCAGAAATGTCTTAATAATACATTTACTTGCTGTTTTTTTAAATATGATTTTTCTTTAATATTTCTGGCATTCTCCTTCTCAAATACAGAATATCTATTTTGTTTCAGAATTGTCTATATACTAAGTCTTCAATTAAATGTTTACTGAGAATGAATTCACCTAGCAGTTCAACTTATCTTTTCATCTAATGCATTGACTTGAACTTATCCATACTTAATCCAATTTGAACATTATAATTTAAGTTTTAGAAGATACCACATGTCTATAAGGCTATTTACTTATTTCAATTTGTAAGTTTCTGTTTTCAGTATAGAAACAGATATTAAGTGATGATAAGTTGCCCATTCTTACATTTTATTTAAATGCATCAATATTTTTCAAAAGTCTTGACCTACTGGCTTCAGGCTGGCCAAGTGAGGCTGAAATAAGTCTCATTTAAGCAATCTTCCTCTTGAACATGCACATACAAACACACACACACACATATTGAGCCTAGCCTATGATTTATAAATTCTCATTAAAAAGTCAGATTTAACTGACAACTCTGCAATATGTATCTTCTTTGTTCTAAGGAAGGAGGATGATCACTGTGGAGAACACAGTGAAGAACGGAACCTATCTATCTCCAATGAGTCTATCTGAAAACAAGCAAACAAAAAGTAATACGAAGTGAGTCCAGAATAGTGAGGTAATTAGAAAGTACATAATATCAGATATAACTGAAGTCTCAGGGGATTAAGCCTAGAGACTGGAGAATGCATAAGAGTTGTCTTAAGTATTTAAGGACTACCATTTTGTGCTGGAGTTATTGTTTCTAACTTGGGTAAAGTTAGGAATATGAGAGTAAACTTAAAATAACTGAGAAGATTATTTGAAGGTTAAATATTTATGAAGATGGAAGAGGTAGTGAGTTCTTTGCCACTGGCATGTTCGAGTCTAGCCTGTGTATGACTTGGTGGGGATTTGTGGAGGAAGCTCACACATCACACGAGGTTGGCATTTGAACTACATGGCCTTCAACATCCCTCCAAAACCTGGGAACTTCTGATTTTGTGAGACAAAGTAGCAAGAATTATTAAGCTATAAAACTAAATGCAGTACTGACTCTAAGAAGCAAATTTAAAGAAGGTGAGACGGTTTAAGGTAGCTCTGGGCTGAATAAGAGAGGGAAATATTTGTGGAGGACTTGGCAGGATAATCAGTGTTGGGAGAATGTTCTGAGGAAACCTGCAGAGAAGGAAAAGAAAAAACCCATCAAACACACGCAGAGATCAATTTGACTAAAATGAAGGTTCATGTAGAATTGTATAAAAACTGGGCTCGGTGAAGTACAGTGTGATGCAATCCGTGGGAGGAGAAGAGATTTTGTCAACTAAGAAATACTATACAAATATTAAGTATTATTCTGTTTTCACCAAGAGACTTGAACCAGCAGATGGAATGTCAGGAAACCTGGCAGCAAATAATGTCTAGGTCCAAGTTTACCCAAGTGTGTTCCAGGAGGAGCAGCAAGCTAGAAAACCTATTTAAGTTTCCAGGAAATAGGAGCCTATGCAAGCAGTTGGCATCAAGGGAAAGGACTCCGGCTGTCCAGAGAGACTATTAAGAGTAAGGAAATACCTGAATCCCAAAGAAATGATGTATCCTCAGCAAGTACCAAGACATAAACTCAGATCTGGCACCACATCCAAGGATCTCAAGGAACAAGTCAAAAGCCCAGTGACTAGAACTAAGGCATACATTAGAATGTCATCCGTAAGGAGGCTGACTTGTTTTTGAGTCTCTAAAATACTAACCTGAGGTTCCTTAGACTTGTATCCTTACTGGGAAGGCTGGCCTCAGAGCCTGGGTTAGAGCTGAACTAGAGATGGAAGTTAAAGGGTCCTAGCCACAAGGATTGGAAAATAAGAGGAGAAAGAAGGCACCAAGAAGAGCAGATATATTTAAACATGCCTGCCCACTCTGATCAATTGTTAGCTGCTGCCCGGAACATGATCCTGAGAAGGTTTGAGAAGATGTGCTACTATTCAATGTGAAAAAGAATGCCACAGTCAACTGATGGTGTCTTCCGTGGGCAGGAGACAGAGGTCAACGCATGCATCACATGTTCATCATTCTTGCACGAGAACATTCCAAATTAAGGATAAAGTTCTGAAATAATTAGAGTCAGTGAGGCAGAGCTTGATTACCAGATTGAAGGATCATGATTTTATATGAGATCTAAGGGATCATGGCCAACAGAGATGTGCACTCCTGGAGTTGAATTAACTGGACAGGTTTGCAGAGATGATAGGTTGGTGACAATAGCAATGATTCTTCAACATCTGTGTTTGTGGCTCTCAGTTTTCACTCTAGTGTGAGAAATGGGATTCCATGCCCTCATGTTAAGTTTTCTGTGTAGTGAATTGTAAAAGCAATTGCCAATAAGAATTATTTCATGTACACATAATCTCCTGTGTAGCATGCTGCAAATTTATTCATGATCTTTTCCAGCTAATATGAGGAAACTCAGCTGCAGTGCCAAAATGACAGGATGATTTATATATAAAACTGAAATCCACATTAAAATTCTTCTACTTGATCTCCTGCTCTGGAATTTGAAGGGGAGTACCAGGGCTATTTAAAAAAAATAACCCTTCCTGAGGTAAGATGTGCAGCTAGGAGAGTAGCATCATTGCCCATATAAAGTAGAATTTCTGTGTTGCTTATGAATTAATGAGATAAAGATACGGAAGAAATGACACCAAAACTAATGTGCAAACTAAGGAAAAATTATAGAATTTTAACCTGAACATTAATATATATATATATATATAAAAATATATAGATATCCTACTGAAAACCCATTTTATAGATGAAGAAAATGAACCCCAGAGAGCTGTAGGGGCTCATCAAAGATTCCATAACAGTTACAGGCAGAAACATGATTTGATTTAGTTCTGCCATGTGCAAAGCCTTTGTGCTTTCCTCCTTTTCATGATGTGTTTTGAGTTTTCTGTTTTTTAGAGTACCATCATTATGCTTCAGTTTCTAAGATTGAAAATCTCAGTTTTTGTTAACCGCACTCACTGCCTGTGTCCTCCTCGCCAGCCCCTTGCTACCTGACTCTCAGCAGGTACCAATTTTTGCCCATCTTTCTGCTGACCACACTTTTGCATTTGCCTCTTCCTGTCTTCTTAGTTTACTCTTGAATGTCTCAAATGGACTTCTGTAGAGCATTCTCATTCGTTTGACAGCTTTTATATTTCTTCCTGTTTATTATATCCCATAAACCACATCAGATTTAGGTTTATAAAACATGTTTTGCATCATCATTCCCAGGATCAAGCCTTCAATGGCATCAGTTTCCCACAGATTCGGTCCAATGTCTTTAGAGCCTCACGTTCAATAACGACCCTTGTCAACCTAGATCCAGCTCCTAACCCACTCGCTCCCAGAGAAAACCGCTCCTTTTGTGACCCCACACCACATTCTATATTATATATAGTTAATACATTTTGCATATATATACATACAAATGTGTGTCACCTTATAAACTTGTGCATATTTATTAAATTTCACTTAGTTCACTGAATTCCGCAGAGGCTTTGCGCTCAGAGGACACGTGTAGTCTGATTCCCCTGTGCTCAGCTTGTTGGCTGCTTCATCATAGGCGCTCAGGCATTTAGTGAGTAACTGAAACTCCCCTCCCTATTTATACAACCCACCAACTCCTTGCACAACTATTCTCATCCCAGCTGAATTAGTCTAGTCTCTTCCCCAAGAATATGTACTGTCCTGTCCCTCATCTACTCATTCTTTATCACCAATCTCTTTCTCCTCCTCTCTTCACGGCTGAACAGACTGGATTTTTCTACCATTTCAGTTCCTACCCATTCTCCTCAAATGTTATTTTTGTCTTTGGGCAGACTTTCTTGATTACTGCAATTGGAAGGGATTTTTCCTGCTTCAGACGTCCTATCACTTAAGAACTGCACTATAAGGCATTTAACAAGTGCCCTAAACGCTTTGTATTGCAATTATTTGTTTGTATGTTTTATTTCCTTGTGAATGACAAGGACTGTCTTACAAAATTTGTGTTTCCTAGAATAGTTAGTGCTAAATGCAAGAGCAAATATGAAATGCTAGTTCAAGATGGAGTACTGACCACAATACTTAATATTAATAATAACAAAAATGAAACCAATGGTGAAAAGGAAAGGGATTATTAACAAACCAAAACTTTGAAGAATTTCTGAAAAGTAGAAAAACAAGTCACATATAGATAAAGACTGGTGGGCATTTCAGAACTGCACAGATGGAGAAAAATTCTAAACTTTCTTTAAAATAATAAGAGCAAGTATTAAGCAAACACTAGACTTCTCATTAGCAAAATCTAATGTCTGACGACAATGGAACAACACTGATATGAGAGAAACCTCATTAGCATTCAAGCATGAGGGCAAAATTAGGTGCTTTCCAATATACAGAGACTTGGAAAATTCATTTGGTCATGCACCTTTTTTCAAAACTATAAACAATAAAAAAAAATCCAGGAAACAAATACAAAAAGAAATCTGAGATAGAAGAGGCTATAAGTTTCAAGAAAGGTGGAACTAACTTATGACTGGGAAGAAAAGATAAATCTCAGAACGACCCCTTTACTGCTGGCATGGAAATAATCGTTCCAAATTAGAACATGAAGTCTGAGGGCTACATGAAAATGTCTTCAAGAAGAAAATAGATAGTGTCATACAAAATGAGTGATTATCTTTTCTGTCAAGAAAAAAAGAAAGGCAATTACAAAGTGAGGTTAAAAAAAACAAGATGAAAATAAATCATGGTCCCCAAAATGAAATTTTGACATAATTTCTTAGCAATTGATGGAGTTTAAAGAGCAGTGCCTTTTGAAATAACAAAGTCAAACAAACGCTATTCAGGTAATTTATAAGAAAGAGAAGGCTGACTGATACTGACTCATTCACTTATAATCACTGCGGATTTATGATGGCCACAGACATAATTACTTTCCCATGATTTTCCTTTCTAGAGAGTGATTTATCACTTTTTATATAATGATCCACTTTCTAAAGTTTTTGAAAAATTTTATACTTGATAGGGATCTTTAAGAGTTTATATAAATAGTTGAGAGGAAATTTTTATTTTAGTTCAGCAAGTTCTTCAGTTTTGTTTCTTTTTTCCAATAAATTTGAGTAAAATAAAATATAATACTTTAATTAAAATATTAACAGTTGTTCTTTCATGATTATTTTTATCTACTTTTCCAAACTTTATAGCACGAGTGTGTATCAGTTTCAAAACAAAACCATAATATATCATTTTAAGCAAATAAATGTACTAAAAGTACCAAACAAATATCTTTAATGCTTTCATTTACAGGACTGTAACCCAATTCCAGAAATAACTCAGAACTAGTGAGAGATAAAGTGATTTTCTAGCCTATTGTGCTGTTTATTTCCTTCACTTTTTTAAAATAAAAAATTAAATTGCCCTATTTATTTTGAATTTAGAGTTTCATTACTTCTGAGTAAATTTAATTAATATTATTATTAATATTTAATCCAAAATTATTTTCATTTGAAGGAAAATAAATCTCAAATTTTTTTTTCACTTTAAACAATATTTTTAACATGTTTTTGACATGATGATTAGACTGATTGCATGGTGCTAACCTCTTCAGGAATTCACACTGAAGGCCTGCTGATTTTCTGTCTTTCTGTCTTTGTGTCTGTCTTTCTCTTTTTTCAATTTACAATTAGAATTTCTTGCTGTGGAAAAAAAAAATCCAAATTGATTAGAAGAAGATCAAATTGTGCTCTCATGTCTTCTCTCCAGAGAGTTTATCACCATTAACACTTGGGGTAATCTTTCAATTCCTTTTTTTTCCCCAGTAACTTTCTTGAGTAATAATGGTTTATAACATTGTGAAAATTTGGGTGTACAGTATTGTTTATCATTTTCTGAGTAGACTTCATTGTTAAACCTCAAAATTTTTGATGAAATTCTTCAAAGTTTACAAAAAAAAAAAAATCTTGCTCCAAGATAAGGGAGAAGGCAATCTTTTTATTTTAGTGATCAAACGTAAAGCATTTAAATAGAGACCAACCTATGGGAAAACATTCTTACAATCATGAAAATGAAAATCCAAGATGTAGAAAGATCAGAGGAGCCTAGATTGGTCAGTGGAAAGTGATAAGAGAAGAGGGTTTATGGATTTGGGCCTGTTATAACTCCACTGATGCTGGGATAAGATCCAGAAATGCCATCCAGTGGGAAGGCTGGGGGCCAATGGAACTGGCTGGAGATGGATGGGGCCAGGCCTGTGGAACTGGCCCCTCTCAAAAGAAGTTAGATCCATATTTAAGAGAAGGGAGCTGTACGTCAATGTTAGTGGCTAAAATGGGCAAATGTAGACTTTGGAGTCAGACAAGCCTGGAATGAAGTCTAGCACTGCAATTACACAACCAAATTATTTGACCTCATCAAATTTTATTTTTTTGTCTTCAAAATGGTGTTATTAATTGTTATCTTAATTCTTACCTCATCAATTTGCAATGAGGCAGGTCCAGTGTGGACAGGTGATATTATTGTGATCCCAGAGGATCCATTTTTATAGTGCAAGGGAATTTGAAGCTAGGTGGGGTTTCAGAGAAGAAGCATTGGTCCCAATAGATAGAATTGGAGTGCTGACAGGATATTCATGCAGAAGATAATTTGTATGAAATGGTTGTACACGGGAAGTGCTAAGAAAAGCCTGGACTTTGTTGAACCCCAGGGTCTCCAGGTCCAGTCACACTGTCTACTGAATCATGACAAAGCCAACTTGTTTCGGCCCTCAGTCTGCTTGGGGTGGGTCCTAATACCCCCTAAGCCTCGTCAGGTTCAGCTCAAAATTCAGTTGAACTGCATTTACAAGTAGCGGCTCTCAAATATATATTTGAATGATAGATAATATTAAATATATACATATACATATTTATATCTGGGTCCACTCCCTACAATTTTTACTTAATTGGTCTAATGTGTAGCCAGATTGAGAACCACTGAGCTAAATCCCTTAGTGTCCACAACTAAATGGAGTTGAAAAACTTGGAATCACAAATTGACGTCTCGGTTATAAAACATGCTACTATCCACTTGCTCTTGACTCTGGTTCTAGAAATGAACATTGTCTTGGGTTCCATATCAAGTTCTAATTTAGTTTAGGTAATACGAATGTATTCCACAGTTTAAAGGTTATGAGATAGCTTAGGTAACTCACTGTGATAAGCCCTCTTGAAAAAATGTTAAGAGGAACAGAGCACACCTGGACAAGATTGCTGGGAAAGTCTAATGTCATATGAACATGACAATAAGATCACAGCCTATTCCCCAAGTGTTCAGCACACTTCATATATATTTAGACCAAAACATTCTCCCTTGGTGATTTGCTTGTCTACATGAGGCTCCTCAATGCAGAGTAAGACAGTATTCAAGACTTGTTCGTGGAGATTTTTGCCTTGGTTTTCAAAGTAACCAAGAAAGACAGACTTTTTCCTACTGACAGTATTCCTGTGGCTAATGTCTGTGACATTAACAAATCTCTGTGTATAGATTGATTATAGTTCCATTCTAACATATATACATTTATTGGTTGATTTATTTACTTATTTATCGGCTTATTTACTTATTTATTCCATTCAACTTTCTAGTAAAGACTTAAGACAAGATGGCTTCTAACCTGTAACCGTGACCCCACTTCCCTCACCTTCCCTTGCAGACTGTATCCCAGGGCTCTGCTCCAGGCTGAAGTGGCTAGTGAGTGGCATGATGGTCTGTCTGTGTAAACATCCTGAATCTGTGTAATGTGGTTGCAGTCTGTTCGTTTACTCATCATTCCATATGGCCCATTGACAGCCGGTAGCAACTTTGCTCATCATTACAGTTGGGGGGTTGACAGATGACAGATGTCAGTTAGAGATGGCTCTCTCACACACAGCCGACCAATCACCAGGCACTCCCCAAAGGTGGGGACAAGATCCCAGCCAACAGATGGCTTGGCCTGTCTCGATCAGGCAGTAATTAAACAGTTTGGCTATAAACCTCCTTTTTTTAGGTTTCCCTTAAGAAGTTGTCACTCAATCCCATATGCACTGATTTTTTCCATCCCCAAACATTCTTTCACATTGTCATTCAGGCACTTGACAGAAGTTCACACAAGTACATTTCCAGAGATTCTGATCAAACGAACTCCAGAAAATTGAAGGATGAAACTAGTAATGTTTAATACATCACAAAGAAACAATTGAATTATAGAAAGCAGCTTTATGAAAGTCAGAGGTGGTTTTAGTAGAAGATTTATTGCTTTCTTTTAAAAAAGGATGTCCTAAAAGGCACTTGTTTTTCAAACAGCTTTCTTCATATACTTGCTAATGTTTATGTTTTGAGAAGATTATTCTTTTTCCCAACTCGGATTGTCCATCTGATTATTTGTGTAAAAAAGTCCCATTTACTTTGGCCAAAGTCATGCTATTTCAGATTGGATCCCACAAAAGCTCATTGCAGAACATGGGCCTGTGACTAGAAGGAACAACTTCGTTCATATGGAAAGGAAGTGCTTCTCTAGAAGGGCACTCCTCATCTGAACCCTTCATCCAGACCCAGTTCTGGGGATTCTCTGATTTGTAGTTCTTTTTTTCCATTTTACAGAATTCTTCTTGTGACAGATTCCTCTGTTTCACAAATATTAAAAGTATTTTAGAAATACCATATATGTACCTAACAGAGGAATACAATACATAATTAAAAAGGCAATGAAATATTTAGCCATAGAAATGTAAAAAATGCTATTAAAGGGTAAAGTACTATTTATTTTGCTCTTGTCTACTAGTAAGGGAACTAACTTTTCTCAAGACAAATGGTAATTAGAAATAAAAATCATGTTGAGTAGACGTCTTCCTAAGGGAAAGAAAAATACCTCTTCAAAAATCTGATTATCTTTGTTTCAGTGAGCACTCTAGAGAAAAAAAATATTTAAAATAAGCTCATATCCATGATTTATTGAAAGAAAAACCTGCTACATATTAAATTATGATGATCAACATGCTTGCTTTCATCAAACCCTATGTCTTCAGAACTTTAATTCAATTTAAGTATTTTTTTCCTTAAAGAAAAATTAAGCACACAGGACCCTGATCCATAGAAATACACCTCTGGAGTTGTCTTTTGTATCTGCTACTTCTTTGCATTATTACACCAGCAGCCACACACCCACGTCTGCAGTGACCCACAGGTCCTCGATCACTGACATGATGGAATGTCACAGTTTCCACAAGTTGTCACCAAGTGTGCAAAGGCATGTAGTATGGAGCTCGCCATCCACGAATCAGGGACAGGACAAGGAGAGACGCACCTTCAAAAATCCACATCATACCCAGCCAGAGAACACGACTGGGGCCTGTCATTGTGCATTCTTGGTACATCTGCTTATCGTATTCCCTTTAGAGTTGCCCTCATTCCTATTCTTGAAGTTTACTCAAGAGTCTCACCTTTAGTCTAGTACTAGAAGCCTTAGGAATTCATGCAACTTGTCTTAGTAGTGGTCTATGTAATCCACATATTTGTAATCCACACACTTGAAAATCGAGTTGTTAGAAATCCTATTGAAAAATAATGTATAATTACACTCTTAAGTTTACCTTCAAATGTTTTTATTTAATGAAATTCCCACCAATTCCATAGAATTAGTTTGCCAAAATGAAGATATATATAAATAATTAATTTCTAGATGCTGATTCTTTATGATTCTGTAGCTGTTGGCTCTGTGATGTAATGAAGTCAGAAAAGCAGATCAAATCCAGGCCTGCTAAGCTTTTAGTCCTGCTGCTGGTCTGACTGTCTTAAGTTTGGGTTCTCCCAGGAGCAGTGCCTGAGCCAAGGATCTGAGTTTGAGCAATTTATCAGGAAGTGCTCTGAGGATCTGGGAAAGCAGGCCAGAGAGCGGGGAGAAGCCGGGCCAGGGTGGGATTTCAGATGAAGACCCAGACTCAGCAGGATTCCGCAGGGGCTCTCGAGAGTGCCCAGACTCGAGGCAAAGTACTGGGCATTCGCACTTCCACACCAGTCAGTGGCCTTGAGCTGGTGGTGGTGGCTGTGGCTGAGGGGATTTCTGGCTCTCTTTACCAGTTGGGCAGTGAATTGGGTGGCCAAGACCAGTCCCTGAAGGTGGCCTATGTGAGCCACTAGCAGGCAGTTCCAAGAAGTTGGGAAAAGGACCCAAAGGGTTGGTGAAAGGCATAGATAGATTCTATGTTACCTGGGGGTGGTGGGAGGGGCACAAACTGCCTGCTACACTGACCTTGGGAAAGTTACTCATACTTTCAGAAGCCCAGGTTCCTTACCTGTAAGATAAAAGGTATTGGTGGGGGGAGGGGTTTCATAAAAAGACAATGCTAGTGGGAGGATTAAATGAACCAGTACTATAGAAATAGAAAGTTAAATGACATAGTACTATAGACATAGGAAGCGCCTGGCACAGGCACCTCAAATGCACGAATCAGTGAGCAATCATTTCTCTCCACGCTTCCTAAACTGTTTTTCCATATCATTCCCAGCTTAAGAGTGCTCAGTGTTCCTTGTTTCCCAGAAAGCACCTTATTTTGGCATTTGAGGTTATTTACCAAGGGGAATCCAGCTACAGCATCAATCAAAACTGCTTAACCTGAAGTCCTGGGAACATGAAGCCCACGAACCCACTGAAATTGCATGGCAAATGAGGAATGCACCTTATTCTAGAAAAAGGAGAGGCAGGGCAGTGTTGAGCCCAAATTCCAGGCCACCCATTTCTTGCTGAGTGACCTTTAAACCATTTGCACTTCAGTTTTGTCATCTGGTAAAGTGAGATCTTGACTATGTGACCTCATGGGGTTGGGAGGATTAGATTAGTAAAAAGCACTTATAGGAAAAACAGTATGTGGCATGTTGAAATTACGTGTGTGTGACTATTTCTATTACTGCCAGCATGGCTGTTATTGTTACTGTCATCATCATCACATCATCTATACGTCATATCGTTAAAGGGTCGGTGGACAAAAAATATTTGGGAACTACCCCCTGAGGTACTTGCTGCTCTAACCTTTCTATTCTCCAAAATCCCTGTATGTATTCCTGCATCTGTGCCTTTGCGCACACACTCCCTTCCCCAGAAGTTTCCACTCCTTGTAATACACTTGAACCCATTCAAGGACCAGCTTCTCCATTAACTCGCTCAGTGTCAGGCCTCAGAGGTCTGGCTCTCCCTCCACTGAATTCCCATCTCCCTGACAGTTTACTCAGCCAGTCGACGGTCATCCAGCACTTCTTAGGCTACCATTAAAGTTCCCAACTTGTAGGTCTCATCCCTCGTCAAACATTATAAGCACTGTAGGAGGTGAGGCCTTACTTATATGACTCGTTCTCCTCATCCACGGTCTCATAGAACCAGTGAATCCTAAGCATGCAGAGTAGACACTTAAATAGTATGTGTTCAATGCATCATTTTAATGTAGCTCATCCCTGCTGCCAAAGCAAATATCAGACAGTAAGTTAGTCACACAGGAAGGGACACTGACATTGTGGGTGCTTCACAGAATGCCTGGTGCTTAGTAGGCACTCGGTGAATATTACTGAGTGGATAAAACAATCAACAGTAAGGTTTTACTTAAATTACTTTGTTTGGAATGGGTACCAACACTGACAAATTTTATGGCATCTTTACTTATTAAAATTTATGAAATAATGGAGGGAAGATATTATTTCTGTTACTGTCATGGAGAAGTTAAGTATGAAAACAGAACTGGAAGTAAGATAGTAGACTTTTCCACACACTACCATTCTTGAAGTAGCAAAGTGTCACTAACTATAGCAAGCTACTGCGTGACACTAAAATAACTGTTGCTGTGGGGCTGGTTAATGATACCTCGTTAGTGGGGGAAGATAATGAGATGATAAGGGCAAGATTCATTGACCTTTCAAAGGCTTTTGATTTACTAAATGACACTGCTGGATAAGCTAATTAAATTTGGCTTTTCTCCTGCAGTGATGGCTGGGTTCTGATCTCATCTGATTAGTAAGAAAAATCAGAGGCTGTTTTAAGGCTATCAGCCTGATTTATTACTATTCCTATCTGATGGTGCCTTGGGGCTCAATAACTGATTGACTTTGTTTTATTTATTTTAAAATTATCTTTCTGATACGAGGGATAAGCCAGGAATTCACTTATAGAGCAATGATAATACCACTTCAAATAATGTTTCCCTCAGTGTCCCAGAATTTATATGCTTTTCCTTCTGAGTCACTGCATTCACCAACAAGGAAGATTCTAGAAGATAAACTTACTGATGGTGAAAACGTTGCTCGGTGACAAACTCCCCTGATACACACAAAGGCAAACAAATCTGAATCTAAGAAAAGCAGAAAGGCAAGCAGTTTGGTGTAATTTAGTTAGTCAGCAAGTCTATCTAATTGCCAGTTTCTAGGTAATCTGCTGCATGCCCATGGAACTCTATTTGAATGAGAAAAGCTTGGCATTTTTTCAATAAATACTGGTTTGGTCTGCTAAACCAAGTCCTACATTGAACTACAGACTACTCAGTAATGGGAAAAAATAACTACATTTATTTTTTAGACTGAAGCATGCATTTAAAATGTTTGACACCTACAGAAAAACTTATAATTCTACTCTCCATTGAATTCAAATTCTATTCTTCATTGACTAGTTAAATGTGAAGAATGTAAAACAATCATCTTTTTAACTAAAATGAGTTTATTTTTTAGAACTTGAGAGTTGAGATTTATTTCCCTATGACTTTCAAAGAGACACCTGTAAATAGTCATTCAAAAATTTGAGCTGAACTCTAAGAATTAAATAAATCGTAATTCTTAACTAGAATTTATAGAAGAATGATAAATTGGGCTTCTGACCTATCTATTATATAATAGAGAACAGTACAGAGTTGAAAGCCAATTAGCAACATACACCACCATACACCATGATAGCAATATGACCCCAAGCAATTCTACCTCTAGGCATTTACTCAAGAGAAATGAAAGCATATTTCCATACAAAGACTTATACACAAATGTTCATAGATTTATTTGTAATAGCCCCAAACTGGAAGCTACTCCAATGTCCAGCAACAGGTGAATGGGTTAAAAAATTGTGGCGTGTACATGCTATGCTACGTGACTCAGCAACAAAAAGATGAATTACTGATGCCTGCAACAAAATTGATGAATCTCTAATTGTGATGAATGAAAGAAGCCAGACAATAAAAGAGTACATACTGTATTATTTCATTTGTATAATGTTCTTAAAAACCCAAACTAACCTGTATATAGTGAGGAAAAGCAGATCAGTGTTTGCCTGGGGACTAGGGTTGAGAGTGGGATGGGACTGGTAGGGGATTGGGGAGTGTATTAGTCAGGGTTCTTTAGAGAAACAGAACCAACAGGATGGGTATAGATAGAGATAGACATAGACAGAGATTTATTTTAAGGAATTGACTCACATGGTTGTGGAGGTACAAGTCCAAAATCTAGAGGGAAGAGTTGATATTGCAGCTCGAGTTCGAAGGCTGTGTGGTGGCAGAATTCCTTCTTGCTTGGGGGCACCTCAGTCTTTTCTCTAAAGGCCTTCAACTGATTGGATGAGGCCCACCCACATTATGGAGGGCAATCTGCTTTACTCAATGTCTACTGATTTAAATGTTAATCTCATCTGAAAAACACCTTCACAGAAACTTCCAGGATAATGTTTGACCAAACATCTCCATATCTTGGCCCAGACAAGTTGACACATAAAATTAACCATCACAGGGAGAGACAGGAGTGAAGATTACAAAAGGACAAGAGGAAATTTGGGGGGTTATGTATACACTGATTGTCTTAATTGTGGCGATAGTTTCACGAGTGTATACATAAGTTAAAGATTATCAATCTGTACACTTTACATATGCACAGTTTATTCTATGTCAATTGTATTTCAATAAAGTTGTGAAAAAACAGAGTCAGTCCTACCCAAGAGAGAACAGCTGAGCTGCTCTGGCTGGAGCTGTGGAGACAGAGATCTCCAAGGCTTCGCCCTGCGCCTTCAATGACTTCTCAAAAAAAAGGCCTATCAGCAGAGAAATAAAAGTCTTACCTGTGAAAATAATCTATGGAAATTGTCCATAGGTTAAACTTTTTAAAAATTGCATGCAGAAAAAAATAGGTATGGGATAAATACTGCTATTGACAGTCCTCTGTGCATAATGAAGACTTCACCTTTCTAGTATGCACTATTTTTTAAATAAAGTAGTTTTTAAAAAGAGCCCATTCTTTTCGTATGTCGTTGTCTTGTGCTGTGAAATGGATGAGGGCATGTCATATTTTGGTACACAAATTCATGTTGACAGGGGCATTGCCTGCCAATGAATGGCGACTTCTGGTAAGATAATTAACTCCAAAACGGAATGCCCTGATTGTCTTTTTCTTTCTCCCCATCCCTCTCCCATCCACCACTAGTAATTGGTAGATAATTATTTTAGTAGCAAAACATACCTTCAAATTATGCACTTTTTCTTGTGAAAAAAATGAATTAAATTCATTTCATGGTTGTAAATGCTAATGAGAAGCTGAGAGATGTGTTAAATGAAAGTCAAAATGATAAGTTAATATTATTTAGGCCCAGTAGGCTCAAGGCCTTCAAAAAGAATGAGTCATTCTTGATAGTAAAGGGAAGCTTTAAAATAATAACCGAGTTGAAGTTTTAAAAACTTTGTTTTTAAGAGTTTTCCAGTCTTACACTTTGGCATTTAAAGTTGATATGACTCCCGATCTGCAGGGTCAATGAAAGGCTTCTCCGTAAGGCTGCTTCTCTCATTGATCTGCACCTCCTATAATCAGTTCACTGAGCTGACCCAGGTGAAAATACCCCCCAGAATTTGCCTAGCATCGCAGAATAAAGATGGGGATCCTTTTAGAGGTCATGCAGACTCAGAATCCTCCTTAACACAGTGTCCAGGAAACACTGACAATCAATTGTATAGTTACAAGGCAACTGAAACAAATTTATCATCAGTCCAAATGGCACAGTAAATATATGAAGATCAACTCTGAAGGCATACAGTAGACTCATGGATATAAAATATAGTCGTACCAAAATGCTTGTTTATCATCCATCTTCCAATCACACCCCTTTCTTAGCCTACATGGATAGAAAGGCTCTACTCTGCCCATCTCTAGAAAGCTGAGGTTGGAGGAGGGACAATATTCTCCTTCTTCCAAGTGGAAAACAAGATCGTTTAGCCTATACTTCTGTTCAAAGTGTCCAATTCCAGGAGACACTGTGATTCCTCATTAGTATTCTCCATGGGGTGGTGGAGGCACCCTCGTTAATAACCCGAAGGGGATATTCACTTGTAAATCTTAAATACCCTTGTAGTTGTTGAATAATTTATCTTTTCAGAACACTCCTGTAAAAGAGTAAGGAGTGGTCAAGATTATTACTCCCACTTTGCGTGCCAGGGAGCAGAGCCAGAAGGAAGCTAAATGACTTGGTGAGGTGCAGACTAGTTTAGGCAAAGGGAGAGCAATGCATTGCCTTTCATTGTTGCAAATTAGTTTATTTCTCCTGGGAAGTCTAATTCCCTTATACTCTCCCATCCACCACTCTCTAGTTTCTTATTACATAAGAAAACCAATGCTTTTCCCATAAATATTTGTCTTCCCTCCTATAACATTGCAACTTGGACTTAGAGAAATGGAACCCAGACACTTACTTTTTTTCTTGAGGCAACCCATTTATCAACCGCTATTTCCCCAGCAATACAACCACAGCAGGGCTTGGACTGTCTTTTAAACACAGGCATAAGTATTCTGTGTATTCTGAGGGAAGCTACAATAATCGGGGAGGGGAGTCATTTGCTTTATGTTCATTTATTTTGCATCACTACATGGCAAAGGGATACTTTCTAAAATGCTTGTCTGATTTCCCCAAATTAAAACCTGTGTTTCTGAGCAAGCTTTTTCACTTTCACCCTGTATGTGTCTCCTGTGATTGCTTCACATTCAGACAGGAGAAAACAACTTCAATAATTGCCAACTTAATTGGCAAGCATGGATCTCCAGGCTGCACTTACGTGTCTCATCATGTCAGGTTTCTCTTCAGTTCTCGACTGCTCCGGAATCACGTTATTCCCAAATGGGCACTGTGCATGCCTTTCATTTTCCAATCATTGTGTTAAATCCCATACTCCACTCCCGCTGCTTTCAACTACCTAGACTGTGAGGGGGGCATAGGGGAGACACACCTGCAGCCCCTTTGCCACGTCAGAGGGAGGCTTCTTTGTGTGTGTGAGTGTTTGTTTGCAAACCCTCTTCGTGAAATTCACCCACTGGTGGCCCTCAGCCAGCGAAGAGTGAGGGGTCCCTTGGGGGTCTTCACAGTAACCAGGCCCCATGGTGTTGCGGCAGGAGAACATGGGCATAGAATTTCTCAGCAGGCTGAGGATGAAATTGCTTATTGAAACTGGAAATGAAAATAATGAAACCGCAAGATCACAGAAATCCAAGGATTTTAGAGTTGAAAGGGACCATAGAGAACATCTAACTTAATTCCCTCTTTTAGGATAAAATGTGGGTCTGAGTCCCAGTGAGGTTAAAAGATTTTAAAGAGGATAATTTTGTGTTTCTCTTTACTTTCTTCCCTTAGGGTTTTCAATATTTTTTGTTTGTTTTTGTCTATATGATGTCTTATTTGAGAATCAACTCTTAATTACACTTGGCATTGGGGTGGGAAAGGCAGATAAAAGGAGAATTATTTACATCTTTATTTTTGGACTTTACACATGAACGAATGATGTTCGGGAAATTCACAGTGTTAAAAAAATGAAGCTCTATCCCTAAGACCATCCTAATGTCAGAATGTAAACTTATTGGAAGGTGTCCAAATTTCTTACTTTGCTGCTCATATTTAAGTCCAATCTTCTTTCTTCCTATTCCCCTGCACCCAAACTTAGACTATGTCAAATTAAGCTGTGAGGGATCAGAGTTGATCATCTCACTAAACCCTCTGAAATAACTATATATTTCTGCTCATTTAAAAGTTAGATATTTGTATATTATCACCAATGCAGGACACATGTCTGAACACAGGAGGTGAAAATAATGGTAGAAATTTCAAAAATCTTGGAAATTTCCTTGCTTCTGCTCCTGGTTCAGCAGCCATTTCTGAAATATTCACTATTCTTTTCGAGTCATAGAACTTTCTGGGAATCTGATAAAGATATGGTTCCTCAACCAGAAAAATAACGTATCCACACACACAGAATTCTGTTTACAACTTCTGAGCAATATAAACATCTCGGTCAAGAACTGCTATTATGGATTATCTATAGGAAACTTAGTCTATTTTTTAGAGTGATTTAATAGCTGAACTTGCATTCAGAGTCAAGCTGAATTAATGGTAGGTTAACTGATGTTAAGAATAAGAAGACACATGGGAGGATTTTTAGCAGGACTGAGGACTGAATCCAGTGGAAAATCCATTAGCCAGACCAAAGATATTTGAAATAACTGAGACCTCTCTAAATTGGCATAATGGAGACTCATCAATGAAGTATTTTGAAAAACTTAATGATAATTACCATAATGGTAAATACATACAAAAATATAAGTGAGATGAAAAGTTAAAGAAATGTTTTAATAAATTTTATTATTTCCATAGAACTAAAAGTATGGAGTGCAGATGTGGTTACGATAAAAAGACTTTTCTAAAACAACTTTTCATCGAAGGTGAGCCAAAGGTCAAAATAATATAATCCCTGTAGAATGTAGATATTTCAAGAAAAGCAGAATTATGTGATGAAGTTGCAATGCACACAGAGGTAAAGAAAATAAATGTAGTGCAATGGACTTTGAAAATTCCTAAGTTTACTCTTTGATGAAATTCCAGAAAGAGTTTAGAGGTAGGATCTTAAAGAGGAGAATCCATCAGTTCGATGGATTTTAGGAATTATAGAAATTCCATTTAGGAATTGTAGAAAATGCAGAGGATGCACATTTCATTGAAAGACACACATACTTTGATAATTTTACAACCCAAGAACAAACTGCAAGTTATCAATTTAAAGAGTTCTAATTTAATGCAATTATGTATTGAATAATTACTTTATTTTTTTTGGCATGGGGCTAGACAAGATAGATAGGGAGGATGGTGACCCCAGTTAAGTATAAATCATAATTTCTATAGCCAAGAAGATTATCGAGAAGAAATAATATACGTAAAACTGTTAAATAACACAAGACAGCATTTGAGTACCGGCACGAGGAGCAATTTTACAAATGGAACAAGAAATGTGAAGGAAGGAAGAGATCAGTGAAGACATATATGGAGGAAATTGTTCTGGAGGAGCTAGGAATTAAGTTAGGTTTGGGGGTGGAGAGGATTTGGAGAGAAGTCGGGAAGAAGGGCCTATTGATTTTAGTTTTACCTCACGTTGTATTAAAATAGTTTCTTGCACTTCAAATTGTAGGCTGAAGGAGATATTCTAGTCAATTACCAGTTACTGAGCATCACTAAGGGACGGAGGACATCACAGCCGACCTTCCTAGGTGACCAGCCTGCCCACCCCCACCTGCCGCAAGGCTGCATGTGGCGGCGCGCTGCAAAATCAGGGCGCGCCTGACATTTTGTAACAGGTGTGACCAATTAATTCACTGAAACTATTAGCCAACAGCACTGTTTGGTGCCATGCAGACAAAACAGCAGAACGGAGTGGCCAAATCTGACATTTTTATCAAGCTATTATTTTGAAGACGTGTAATCACGGATCTCACTTCTTGCAGTCTTTGAGGATGTCTATCTTAGCGAGAGTACGGGAGTGAGGCGTTCTGCGGGCAGAGGGGGAGAGAATGTTTTCTTCCAGGGAAAAGGATTGCCTTCTCTGGTGGAAATTCTTACATGGTAATTTCCAAGGAAGGAGAAGTGAAGAAAGGGAAAGTTTATTTATTTCTGGGAGAGGAGATTTACAAGTGAGTGGTTTATAAGACGTACCTCAGAGTATGCTCTGAATCTACCAAAACAGTGTCAAACATATACATGCCATTGATTAGTGAGATGATTTATCTGAATTCCTTCAAGTGTGAATTTTTTTTTTTAATATGACTTGGACTTGCAAAAACTGTGTACCATTGGTTTGGATTCTCCAGTGGCACAAGGGTCCTGCCACGACGGATGACAGGGCAGAGTTTTATGTTTCCTTGTTTTTGCTTTTAGTTTTTAAAAACCTATTTTACCTTCTGGTAAACATAGAAAATCCTTCTTTAATGTCATTTGAAATTTATACGTTCATAAATGCAACTGAAGAAACCAATTATTACATTGAGTTTGCCTTTCCAACTGCAATCCCTGGGGATTTGGAAATGCCCCCTTGGTCAGTTGGACCCTCCATACCCCTATTTGGCAGTCCCTGAAGAAAGCTGGAAAGAATTGAATGGCTACAGCCTTGGGAATTTATTTTACTCTCTATTTTTTGTGACCCCTCTATTAGCAACAGACTTTCAGAAGGGTCTTAAGTTCAAAAATAGCGCTTGGTACAGGGATAAGCAAATGAGAAGCAGGAAATAACACAAATTGGTCCTTACATATACTCAAAGAATAAATAGCCAACTGAAACCATTTCCATTTTTTCTTCTTTTTCCTCAAGAATTGGTTATAGGGGTTGATGGGTTTCAGGGCAGACCACCCTAAGATGCACCACTCTGGTATGCAGATTATTTCGAGCTGAAGACAGTAAGGGCTCAGAAGACTCAAGAAGAACATTGCCTAAAAGAATTTAAGATAGAAGGCCCATTCCAAGAAGGAGCTAATACGTGAGATAACTATAGTATAATATACACTAACTAGGTGTGATAGGAAAGGCACCAACAAGCCCATCTTATTGACATTCTGTCTCCAGGGCCACATTCTCTATAGGTGGCCCGGTAAACAATTGTCTAACAGACATTTGCTTTTCCATCTCCATGTGAATTGCCTTCCTCCCCTTTGAAGTCCCAAACCACTACCCCCAACATCCTCCCTTGTCTTTACCTGAAGGCACCATTTAAGATGACAACCTTGGCCAGATGGCTGAGTTACTCAGTTTCCCTGGGTCTCTCTCATGTATACATGTTATTAAACTTTGTTTTATTTTCTCCTGCTAACCTGCCTTTTTAATTATTTGGCCGGCCATAAGAACCTTAATGTAAAGGAGGGTTTCTCCTTTCCCCAGCAGGGTCTTTGCGTGGAAGGTTAAGCTCTGTCAATAATGTGGATTCAGACACAGGCATTTAAGTACGAAGGGCCAGAATCTATCCAGAACCTATTTGCGTTATGGGAAGCCACTCGCTAAAGTGTGGAGGGGGTTGATGGGACTCCCTGGGCCCAAGGGCTATGGGTTATAGTTAGAATGAAGGAAAGAAGTAGAGAGGTGATTTTGAGAAACTATACGCCATCAGAATGACTTACCTAGAAGCTATGAACCCACACCAGTGTCCTAGGGTGAGAAAGGATTTTTAGAGAGTGAGTAAAGAGAAAAGATGTGTACACATAAAATTTCTGAAAGATACCACAACACAGAGAAGCACTGCCTTGTGCCCTGTGGACAGACTGAAGCAGAACTAAAAGATGGTATCTCTGCTCGCACAATCCCCACCTCTCACGAGGGGCCAGCTACACGTGGGAGTGCAGACCAGAGCACGGGGAGCAGTGCAGTCAATGCCAGCAGCAGAAGGCTGAACTCCCCAGCCTATTTCTGGGGTGTGGCCACAGGAAAGGAGGCAGCCACTAAAGACCCAGATGATTTTCATGGGAAGGAGAAACCCCACTGTGGTGGCCAGTGGACACCTCATGTGACACTCCAGTAAACCCCAAATCTCTGTCCAATTAGGGAGGGTCTTGAGGGATTGGAGACAGTCTCTCAATTCTGTAATTGGGGACTGAGCCAGAGATTGTTATTGTTACCCCAGGAAAATGTGGGACACTCATATTCTCAGTCCAGTCCAGGACTCTTGGGGAAAAAAAAATGTTTCCCATGTCTCTAATTTCCACTGAATAACAAACCATTTCAGTTTCGTTCAGTTCTGTGAGTCATAAGACTCCTCAGAGTTTGAATTCTCTAGCCATCTGGCTTGGGTCAGGTTATTCAAGCTTTCTGAGCCTCAGTTTTTTCATCCATAGAGCGTGGATAAAGTAACGACCTCATCAGATTGTCTGCGGATTAGATGAGATGTGTATAAAGTGCTTCCATAATGCAACTGGTGGAGCTCGTGGCTCCTCTTCTACGTGTTGCACTGGCTGTCAAATTGGACCCCTTGGCTTGACCAGCATCTCTGTGCTGCTGACTACCATGTTGACATCTCCTAGTGCACCCTCAATCCTGAGTTCTAGGCCTGTATACCCAGCTGTCTATGTGGCCATCCTAGAGGTGGCAGCACAAGAGAAGGGTGAGGATTGTTTAGGCTCTTCCCCCTCCAATGCTATGTGCTACTGCAAAAGTCACTCTCTGTGCCTCAGCCTCCTAAGTACTAATTGGGATAAGAATACCTATTTCTGGTGTGTTAAGAAGACTAAAAGAGTTCGTGTTAATATATGTAAAATGCTTAAAAAATCCTTGGTTCATAGTAAATACTCTGTACATTTTAGATATTATTATCTTCATTAAATGTCTAATAGTCATCTTGTTTTTAAAACACTGAGACAGAACTCTGGAAAGCCTGCCGTGTCCAACCTCATTCATTCATTCAGTCACTCAACAGATATTTATATTGATGTGACTGGGGATATGGTGGTTAAGACAGGTTTTCTGTCCTCACAGAGCTGACATTCTAGAGCAGAGGCACACAGAAAACAGGTGAATATATAGTGACATCTCGGTCTTCCCCAGCCAGGCTCTGCCACGTGGCTGTCTCCTACCTTGTTTCACTCACAGCCTCTCCCCCACATACTGCTACAGCCACACTGGTCTTCTCTCTGTTCCTTAAGTATTCTGGGATTGTTCCAGACTCTGAACATGCTGCGCTCTCTGCTGGGAGCACCCTTTCCAGGATTTTCCCATGGTTGTCTCCATCTTGCCATCCAGAACTCTCTCAATACCACCTCCTCAAAGAGGCCTTCCATACTCCAACGTTGCCCAGCAACTGGCTGAGTCTTCATCCTGTTTATTCTTTTTCTCACACCTGCCCACTCTGAAGTCATTTATGTTTTGCTTCTTTATTGTCTTCTTGCCACTAGAATGAAAGCCCCATGAGGGCAAGGATCTTGTCTGTCCCGTGTATCACTCTATCGCCTAACCCTGCACAGCACCTAGCCTTGGTAAACACTCAGCAATATTTATACATAAGTGATTGCCTAGTGTGCAGTCATCCCTGGACCTAATGGATACACCCACTCGGTCTACGTCCCATCCAAATACAGGGCCTCAAATTTAGACTCTAAACGAGATAACACATACATTAATTGTGTGTTAAAATATTGTTGATGAGTTAAAAGGAAGCTTTGGAATATTACAAATTGTATAATCTTGTTTGGGCATTTCCTCATTTTTGAATATAAGCAGCCCTGGCCTTGCTTCATTTCTGAGAGGCCCTGCCTGTTACCTCAGTTATCTTCTTCAGGACTTTTGAATTCCCATCCTTGCCCAACTGCTGCAAACCCGAGCTCTGCTATCTATTTTTGAGGAGGTAGAGATGTACCCCTTGTTAGTGGTTATTCCTGAACCATAGGTCCATATAATTATACAACCCAGATGGCACACATTCAGGTACAAATAATGAGGCTTGGTTCAACATAACATATTTAAATTTTTTTAAATATATATAACATGTAAATTATATGTGTTATATCTAATGTACATTATATTTTTTATTATTTTACCAAATACTTCTGAAGTTTTTGCTCTGTGGTAGACATGCTAATTGTTACAGATGGAAAGCAAATGAGAAATGATCTTCAGGAGTTTAAAACTCAGAGGGAGACATATGTGTGAGAAACACATTACAATATAGCATGGTCATCACAAAGAGATAAATATGTTCATTTATAAGGAAACACAGAAGGTGACCACATTTCTGCCTACAGAGCTAAGGAAGGCTCCATTAGGGAGGTATAATTTGAACTGAGCCTTAGTAGGAAAGAAGGGTGTGAGAAGGGTATGAATGGCAGTGAAGCGCATATGGCTTCTACGAGTTGTAGAAGAAACTGACAAGTCTGGGGAATGTGGCGGAGACAGAGCACACGATGACAAGTGGAAACAGATGCCAGAAGAAGCGTAGATCGGAGCTGAGTTAAAGGTCCTTGTTGCACAGAGTTTACATTTTATATTCTGGAAAGTCGACAGAATGTTATAAGCGTGGGAGTTACTTGATCAATTATTTTTTGAAAGATTGTGTTGACAGTGATATGATAAAGAAACTGAACTATTCACGTTTGGAAGTCGGGACTAAACTATTGTCAGGAAATCTTGATGGAAACTGTTTAAATAGTTCGGGGAAAAACACCAGGATCATCCAGTGTTCGAGTAAGTGGAATAGAGTGCCAAGAATTAAGAACCCAGAGGAGAATGGATACAAGCTGGTTGTTATTCAGAAGTTGGAGGTTGCAAGTTTTCTAGTTTGGAAGGCTAGAGGACAATGAGGTTATTGATTAAGATCCAGAATATAGACGATAGACTGTGACTTGAGAGACACACAGTAGCACTGCATGTTGCAGTCAGTAGGTACCAGATCTAGAAGGCAGGAACGATTAGGGCAAGTGATTTATTATTTATACAGGTGGTATCTGGAACCTGTGTGTGCATGACATCCTTCAGAAAGAGGAGAAAAGTGTCAATAGAAATAGAAGGGGGCTATGGTAGGCAGTGGAGGGGGAGCCAGGTCCAAAATGTGTCCTGCTAAGTCCAAGTCTTGAAGAAGTAAAAACCGTAAGGGGGAATAAAGAAATACGTAGATACTCTCAACCAGCAGCAGAGATAGTACAAAGTGGGAGTGTCTAGAAAAGAGCATGCAGAGAATAATAGAATCATAGTCATGGTGGAGAAGTATAATGAAAACCCAGGCACACTTACAAACTTCTGATTTCAATTTTTCGGGTCATTGAGAATGGTCTCTTTATGTTCCTGTGCTTTCTGTTCCCTAACAATTTGGTTTTCTCTAGGTTCCTTGTCCTGTGTCTCTTTATAACACTCTAACCCCCTCCCTCGTACCTAAGAAATTGAATGAGTCATTGTTCCTTTCAATGAAGAGATACTAGCCTTTAAACTGCTTGTGACAGAATAAATCGCTAAAAAATCTTTGCACGAATATTTAGCCATACAAGTTATTATAATTAAAACTGTATGTACATATGGATCCAGAAATTCAAAAGGAAAGAAGCAGAGATGTGCAAAAGATTTGCAGACAAGAATAGATATTCATCAGAGTGTGGTTTTCATTAGCAAAAATCTGAAAAGCACCTAACTGTATAACAATAAGGTTAAATAATTTAACATGCATGTACATGTGTGAAGGAAGGCTATCTAATGACATAGAAAGATACCGTATTAAGCAAAAGAAAAAGGTTTTAAACTGTACGTATTGTATGATTCAATTAAAAATACTTATCTATCCCGGAGGCAGGCTAATGTACACCCAAATGTAAAACACGTGGGCTATCGTATGAGGCTGGGACCTTTCCTTATTTATATATTTTAAAATAATGATCATGCATCATGTTTTTAATGAGAGAATAATGGAGTAAAATCATAAAGTGAAATGAATAAAGGAGAAATAGAGATAATTGATGAAGGAGTTTAGAGGGCGCAGGAGGGAGAGGATCTGGGTCACCTGATTAAAAACTATATTTTAGGTGTAGGGAAGAGGTGCTTCCTTTGTATCCTGCATTGAAACCCATCACAGGACTTACGTCTCGGCATTGTAGCTTTCTTTCAGTTTGTCCGTCTTTTCTAAAGAGCTATAAGTTCCCTGGGTGGACAAGTACTTTGTAATTTTTGTGCCTAGGACAGTGCTTAACCTAAAGCAGAAAATCAACAGATATTTGTGGTAAAGGTGAATAAAGAGACATTACCCTAGAAGAGAAATGGTGCTTTCTTCCCTGACCAGAAGGGAAGAGGTCGGATTCTCTCTGAGATTGATTTATTCAAGCCGAAGGGTGGAAACTGAGAGTGGACTCCAGGTAGCACCCTCCATTCCTGTGAGTGGGAGGAAAGGTCACATGCTGAGGATGAGGGGCCTTGGTGGGACAGAGAGTACAATAATGGTGACAAAAGGGGGAACAATCACCATGGGGTGGGGTCCAGGATGTTGGAGACTTCAAGGGACGGGAAGGGTTCCTCCTGACCTGTGTGACTACTAGGGAAGACGGATGTGTGTGAAAGAGCACGGTGTAATTCTGGCTTTGCTCTGATGAGAATGCACCTGCATAGCTTGTATATTCTAGGGAAGCCCCTGCTATGATCACACAGTCTGCCCTGAGATGGAAAAATCCTTGAACAAAGTGTGCTTCCTGGAAAGTGTCTATGAGGAATACATCTTACTCCAGGAATGGTCTCCTGTCACTCATTTTCATTTCTCCTTTCTCACCTTGTAAATTTCCCCTTTTGCAAAGTCACATTCTTTCCCTCCTAGCACTGGTATCACTTTCGTGTCTGCTCAGCTACTTGGGATACAAAGTCCTCGAGTGTGTACATCCTCCTTTTTCAAAATACAATCACATTCATTGTAACAGTAGGTTTGTTTGTGAATTTGGCTGTATTAGTTTCTTAGGGCTGCTGTAATAAAGCGCCACAAACTGAGTGCCTTAAAACAACAGATATTTATTGTCTCACAGTTCCAGAGTCTGAAAGTATGAAATCAAGGTGTCAGCAGGGCCATGATCCCTTGAGACTCTGGGTAGAATCTTTCCTTGCTTCTTCCTAGTTTCTGGGGCTTTGCTGGCAATCTTTGGATATTTCTTGGCTTGTTAGAAACATCACCCCAATCTCTGCCTTCATTTTCATATGACATTCTCTTTGTGTGCCTGTCTATCTCTTTCTAAATGTCCCCCTTTTATAAGAACACCAGTCACGATGACCTCATTTTAACTTGATTGCCTCTGTAAAAACCCTATCCCCAAATAAGGTCACATTCTGAGGTATTGGGAGTTAGAACTCCAACATGTCTTTTTGCGAGGACACAATTCAATCCATAACGCTGATATTCAAGACCCATGGGTTGGCTCGAGCATTTTTCAGTTACTCTGGTCTTGCAGGAACAGGCTCTAAGAATCTAGCAGAATCTCCACCCTCTAACCTCAGGGATGTCATCCCAGGCAGCAAACCCTGAATGGTTCCCTGTACTGTCACTGGTCAGAAGGTTCATGGTCACCTGTGAAGCCTGTTCCAACCTGACTCCAGTTGGTCATGTGAAGCCTGTCACCGCAACACTGCGGCGTTGGCCCAAGATGACTCTTTAGTGAAAGATTGTTCAGATCACCAAAAGGAAAGAGCTGGGATCCCACAGCTCACATAACAGGTTGTTGTCTGTTGTGTTTGCCATCAGGTGTCTGCAAGCATGGCTGAGTTTTGCTGAGATCAATTACCCTCATGACGAAGGTAACCATTAGACCTGATTTGCCTGCACGGTCTTGCTTTATGCCTGTTGTCCGAGTGTAATGACTAATAGTTCTCCATTTCCAGTCCCCCCAAGGGGGCACTGGTTTGGTAACAGGTTGGAGAGACATCTCTAACCCCTACCTACCTCTAAACCATTGGCAGAATACGATGCTTGTGCATTATCCAGTTGTCTTAGGTGGGGTTATAACAGGGTACCACGAGGATAGTGGTGGGTAGAACCCCAAAGGCAGGCATACTGGAGCTGCAGCAGAACAGTTCTGCATCCTTATTAGCTGAGAGAGAGGAGTTGCCAGTCTTGAAGCAAGACTCATGCTTAAGCAATGAATAGCTGGATTTACGATGCTGCCTTAAAGCCTAGAGGTCCTTTCTCCAAGTTTCAGAGCCTAACAGCTCCAGTCTCCACCTGAAGGCTCTCGTGATGACAGATATTGGCAGATATCATGGCTCAAGGCTTCAAACCAGATTCAATGTAATATAGAAAAATTTTGATGGTTCTGATTCCCATATTTGGTGACGTCATTTATGTCCATTACAGTAGTCTTACGAGAAAATATTTTGAGTAGATGATGTACAATGATACTGAATCAAAATGGAAAGACTCAGGGGCCAGTCTGGTGGCACAGTGGTTAAGTTTGCACGCTCTGCTTCAGCAGCCTGGGCTTAGCGGGTTTGGATCCTGGGTGTGGACCTACACACTGCTCATCAAACTGTGCTGTGGAGGTGTCCCACATACAAAAAGTGGAGGAGGATTGGCACACATGTTAGTGCAGGGACAATCTTCATCACCAAAAAAGAAAAAAAAAAAAAAAGAGGAAAGACTCAGTTATCTTTGACTTACTTCCAGGTTGCCCAACACAAATATCAGTTTAAACCCATGTAGGCTCGCAGACTCATGAGGAAAAGGTGAAGATACTCTCACTCATCCTGTCCCTCAGGATATATTTTAAGTTTATATTAACTTAATTATAATAACTAGTTACATAGTCTTTAATACTCCATGGAGTATACAACTATTCCATTTCCTTTTTTGCAACAGAAACTTCAACATCACTTAGTTTACTGATTGACATGTAGAAGACACCAAATATTTTCCAGATTGAATTTAAGCCTGAGCTTCTGTTGATTAACATTTGGGTTAAATGCTGGTATCCATTAGCCTGTTAACTAACACCTACTATGTATTGAACTTTGGGCTAATATAGGTTATCCACTATTAGGCAGGTTAAAGATTATCTCATATATTTCCTATGAACTGTCTCTTAGTTTTTATATGTAACCTTCATGTGGATAACCTCTGAGATGTCCAGAGGCCTAGGGTAATAGCTCCCCACTGCTGCATAATAAATGACCACAGACAGCACTTAAAACAGTACACATTTCTCTTCTCACAGTGTCCATGGGTCTGAAGAATAGACAAAGGCACTTGGGTCCCAATCTCAAGTTCTCATCAGGGTGACGCTCACGGTGTCATCTGAGCCTGTGGTCTCATCTGAGGCTCCCAGCCCTCCCCCATGTTCGCTGGTTGTTTGCAGGATGTGGTTCTCTGTGGTTGTGGGCCTGTGGCCCTCAGCTTCCGGAGGCTGCCTGCCGTCCTCTGCCGCGTGGCCCTCTGCACTCCGTGGCAGTTTCCTTCTTCAAGGCCAGTCGGAGAGTGTTTCCTGCTGTGTGGAGTCTCTCTGTCTTCAGACGCTGACCTCTAGGTTTTCTTTTAAAGCGCTTACCTGATTAGGTCAGATGTGCTCAGCTTCCTCTCCCTTTTAATTAACTTAAAGTCAACAGATTAGGGGTACTAATGACATCTGCAAATCTTTTCCCCTTTACCACATATGTAACCTAATAAGGGGAGTGATATTTCATCATAGTCACAGGTCTTGCCCATGCTCAAAGGAATCAGATTATATAGCGTGTGTACACGAGGGAGCAGGAATCTTGGAGTAGAAGAGGGATGACATCCCGTGTTCCACTTAAGAGAGGCAGCACTATTGTACTCAGCTGTAAAGTGTGCATTATCAAACCTTAACTCATGTGAGTGTTGTGAGGATAAAGCGATATAAAGCGTGCACATATCAAAGCACCTGGTAACATGGTCGTGCTCAGTAAGGCTTATTAAAAAGAAAAACACTGAACCTACCAGGGAACTTCATATTGCTGCAGTACCAAAACTTAACACATTTCAAGGCCAAGACGGTGCCTGCCTTCCATTCTTCTTCCCACCACTGCCCAGGTAGACAGATGCCTATATGAGGGATGAAGAGGTGCCATGGCATTCTTGCAGTCCCAAACAGCATTCCACTAGGTATTGCTGTGGGTAAAATTCAAGAATTTAAGATTTGGGGATAGACGGGAGCACTCAGCAGTCATATTCCAAATATGACCAGTAAGTAAGGGACAAGAAATTTCCAATAAAAACAGAGGCCAGTCTGACATCTGGAGCTGGACCTAAAGACTCCTTCTGGAGCCAGATATTAACTCTTCAGTTACCAGATAGTGATGAGCTTCCATGATCTGAGGGCTCGTGGGCAGTTGCTATCTGCCAAAAGATATGGAGATGTTTGGATATTTTATCAATCGATACACAACATGTAGATACTGGCTGTAGGTTGGCCCTGTTTGTAGTTTAAGAATATTTACCTCCCAAGAGAGTTCCCAGGAGAGGTCATCTGTTAATCGTTGTCAGTGAATGCTAGAGATTAAACTATCAGATCACAGGGGAAAGGCTATCTTATGCAAATGGATTGATATGGCCCAGGTGTTTATTGTAGGAAAGGGAGAAGAGACTTTTAGAGAATAAAAGGGGTTGTTCCTGAGTTCAGCCAGCTCTCCTCCCCCATGCTTTGTTCTTTTTCCAGGAATACCTCTAACATCTGTTACGTGCATCAGTTACATTGCCGCAGAGCCCCAGTACTGCTGTTGCGTACATGAAACCATGCAAAACTGGCTTTATTAATTAAAGTGCTTGCCCAATGTAACTATTTGCTTCCATTCATAATTCATCAACATCCTTGCTAAATAAATATTGGGGTATTCATTCATCCTAAGCAATTTTCTAAAAGAAGCTACATCCATCACAACGGTTCACAAACTGGGAGACTCGAGTATAAAAGAATCTAATTAAAGGAAGCCTACTTTTAATAGCAAGTGCCCCCATTCTCATTCATACGCATTAAGTACTTACCAGGACTGGAAATGAGATGCCAGCTGAGATGATACATTAGAACACAACAGGCCCTCTCTCTTGGAGCGCAGGTATTGTAGGAGAATATTCAAAGAGCTTTCTTCACACTTTGACAACGAACAGTAGAAGTTCTGGGTTCCACAATGAGGTGTCTTCATTCTCTTGTTCACACCAGGATTGGGGCAGAACCATTCTGGGGCCCTGGCAGTAGTGCCTGTGGGACTCAGACTGCTTGTCTGTGTTATAGATGGATTCAAGAATTCTGTGACCTACTCACACCACTTGGACAGCCACGCCAGCATGCTTTCAATGTTTAATGAAAGTCAGACAAGGTTGGAAATCAGGTCCCATGTATATTCCAGGAGATAGAGATAGGAGAGTTTCCACAGGAGATTTCTGCCTTATTCCAGCTTTCAGAGCCTTGAAGGAAATCTTAGCACCAGCATGTCCCTCTTCCATCACTCTGCTCTTGAATGGCAAATCATTAGGACTTCCTCTAGGTCCTGTGTAAGCTCCCAAGTCAATAAATTATGCATGGAAACAAGCAGTTTCTTGCTGCACTTACCCTCTCCTGTGATCACAGTAGCCTTCTCATATGATGGAGGTGTCCTTTTGGGTATTGTAACAAAATCCTCCTGTCAACTCGATGTAAAGAGTTGGGCAGCCATTCAAACGGGTTCTTTCTTTCGCCCAATCTCTTTTCTGGCTTTAATCCCTATGGAAAATGGCCTCCTTACCATTATCCTCAAAAATATTATTGATACTGATACTGGGTTATGCACGAATATTTGCACCACAGTGAGTCCTGGAAACTGTTTAAAAAACTTAGCTTCCCACATAAATGTTGTCACCTCCGGCTCCACCATTTATTCACCAATTGATACAACATACATAAGTAAGTCTCGATGTCCCAGAGGACACATTGTGTCTATCTACTGCCTTACATTTTACCAAACATTAATGGTGATGGAGAAAATGATGAATCAAACATTCCGTTTTCTTAAAAATAGAATAAAATATCAGTGCAGAACTTCATTTTCAAGATTTCACAGAATCATATAAAACTAAAAGCAAGTTAGCTTCTGTTTCCTAGTATGAATCCAAAGTCTTTTTGAGCCTTTTGGGGCCAATCTTTGAGAGACGTGAGATGATTACTACTTTAGAAGTTTGTGAAAATAAATATTGATAATGATGATTTAAAAAGGCAGAACAATTCTAATGGAATTATGTAAAGGGTTTTCAAAATAGAAGTTGGCAGGTGAGAACCAGGTGACTATCATTACTAGTCCATTATTGGCTCCACATTTGAAGGTCTCTTTCTTTTTGTTTCCGTATCTGAACAGTGAAATAATATTGTCTGCCGGCCACCTGGTTGTAATGATTAATGAAACAACATTTGCTTGGCATTTGGAATTTTTTGCGTAAGGTTCATTCTAAGCAGTGAGGAGTTTTATGTATTTTGTTTGTTTAAAAGATCATTGAATTGAAAACATCATTTTTTGGAATTTTTTCAACAGTCGTACCCTACAGTCTATCGTAGTCACAACTATTAGTTAAGAAATGATCATTGAATCTTCTTGATGCATTGCATTGTGAAGAACAGCAGAGTTTCACGTCTAAATGACAAAACAGCAGTTCTCTGCTGTAGACACGAAGTGTGACACAATTACCCTTCATTCTGAAAGCAGCTATCATATCTTCAGGAGGCTTTTTCCATAAAAAATAGCAAACCGAGCCTGTGTAAAGGTCTCTGTCAGTTTTCAGAGTTTCAAAAGGCATCTTCCAAAGAAAGAAATATAATATTCATAGTATCAACTTTTTCTTCAGAAATGTGTATTTTTGAGAAAATGTGGTTTTTAGATTTCAAAAGATGGCTTACTGCTTTGCAGTGAGTTAAGGTGTCAATTGTTTGCAGAGTATGATTCAAAGCAATGTAAGCAAAATAAAATAATTATGATAACATTTGAACTTATAAAATATTTATTCTGAAGAATACGTATAGACTCATATGATCTCATTTAGCTGTAAAATCTCTGAAAGTTAGTGGGATGTTGTATTCCAAAAGACAGTAATACAAAGAGATGTTATGTAGTACAAAAGTTGGCAATAAGTTGAAGGTAGATTCACACTTCTTACCTCCTATAAAATGATTTTCCATCAATAATTGTTTATAAAATATTGGTTTGGAAAAAAGTGACAGGTTTCTATGAAGCTGCCTTGTTTCTTTCTCTCCTTTCTTCCCTTCGTTCTTTCTCTGCCTTCCATGAACACTCATTGCAGTCATTTACTCATTCAACAAGTATTTACTGAGCACGTACTGCATGTCATATTTTGTACTAGGTGTTGGGAATATAGCAGGAAATCAAAGAGGAAAAATTCCTACAGTCTTTGAGCTGGTATTATAGTGGGTGTAGATAGAGAACAAACTCTGTCTTCTCATATTTTCATGTATAGAGAGAGAGAGAGGAAGAGAGAGACTATTAGCTGTTAGTAACTGCCATTGAAAAAATAATAAGCAGGAAAGGAAGTAGGGAGGACCAAAGGTGGGAACAATAATGTTATAACTTTAAAATAGCGTATTCATGGTGGCAACTAAGACAATGTAGCCGGGCACTGAAATAGGCCCAGGGATGAAGATGAAAAGTTGCAAAGCTCTACATTGTGGAGGGGGCCTAGTGCAGTGTGGAAAAAGTGTGAGAGAGAATGATTAGTACGCTAATAGATGCATGTGGCAGATTCTGTGGATTTGCTCTCTGAAAGCCATTTCCATCTCTCTCCCTTTTACCTTCCTCTACTGTAATGGCCAGGAAGGTAAAATGCTTAATATCCCAGCCTTCCTTGTGGCTGAGGGTAGTCACATGGCCCAGTTCTGGCCAGCAAGAGGCAAGCAGAAGTCCCTGGAGAAAGCTTCCCTTTCCAAAGAAGAAGGCAAATCTTGTAGAACACCCTTCACCTCCCCCCCACCCCCCTCCTCCTGGAATATTGATGTGACGCTGCAAGTTCTAAAGGCTGACTGGTGATCCTGGAGATGAAAAACTAGGCACTGGGAGAAGAAACAGGAAAGATGTTGTGTCCAATGACATCGTGTGCAGCTGCCCCCCCTGGACCACAGATTCCATACCTCTTTTCTATGGGAGAAAAACATATTTGTTCAGGCCATTGTTAATGATACTTTCCAAGCCTTGAAATTAACAGCCTTCTTTACTAATAAAGGGTATGAACTCAGTGCAGTAAAAGCCTCAAGAGGGATCTGAGCCCTTTGGCTAGGGCAATCAGAAGAGTCTCCCCAGAGAGGATGACCTGGGGGCTGGGTCCTGAAAACAGCAAAAGACTTTTCTAGGTGGAGAACTAGGGGATGTGGCAGGAAATGCCTCTGTCACGTGACTGATGCCATCAATGGCACCACTCTGACCGGGGAGCACTTCTCAGAAGAAGGTAAAACTTACTGTGGAGGGGGCCACCCGGTGGCGCAGCAGTTTAGTTTGCGCTTGGCAGCCCGGGGTTCACGAGTTCGGATCCCGGGCGCCTGCCGATGCACTGCTTGTCAGCCGCTGTGGCGGCGTCCCATATAAAGTAAAGGAAGATGGGCATGGATGTTAGCCTAGGGCCAGTCTTCCTCAGCAAAAAGGGGAGGATTGGCAACAGATGTTAGCTCAGGGCTGGTCTTCCCCACAAAATAAATAAATTAATTAATTTTAAAAAAACACAAAAAACTTACTGTGGAGCCTGAAGAACTTATGTTTATGTGGGTTATAACTATGGTTATTTATAACATCTGACTTTAAAATGGAAAAATTAATGTTTATTAATTCTTTTAAAAATAACAATCATGAAACCATTACACGTTAAGATAAACAAGATATATATATGAAAATAACCATATTTTCCAGCACACAAGAAAGTGAGAAGCATGACATTGTTTTACGTTTTGCAAATCTCTGGCTTAACTGAAGATGGCTGGATTCTCCTCTCTGCTTTTGCATTCACTCTCTTGTGATCCATTGTTTTGGCTTAAGCGTAGGAAAGGTAATCTGGCCTCACACAGATATGAGGTTTAAGATAATTCTGGATGTTCTTCTTTGACAGTTCAGCAAAACTCAACACATGGCTGTTTTGGAAAGGTCAGGTGAAAGGTGGAACCTGAAATCATACACTGAATTTTCTACGCGCAGTTACTTTAAAAGATGTTTGTCTAGCTTGCACTTTGCTTGGATATTTTAGCCATGCATAATTTTCTAAATTATGTAGCAACACATATTCATACATGATATTTGAAAAATCACATTTGTTATCATCACTGATGTAATCGGAAAACTCTTTAAACATCGGAAAACCGTCAAGCTCACCATGACAAACACCAGGTGTCCAAAATTCTAATTTTTGCTTGAAATTCAACATTGGCAATAAATACTGCCAATTGTTTTTCTAGTGATGATGGCCTCACTTTATTCATTTTGGAGAAAATGTCTGCCAGATTCCACATCTGAAAAACCATAGTTTGTCAGTTGTTCTTTCAAGTAAAAGTATTGTTCCATAAAAAAGGCTGCCAGTTCAACTTGCAACTCAAGATCATTAGCCCTTTCCTTTAGACGCCCATCCTATTTTGATTTGCAGCAAAAGTACTTCACGCATACTTCCCGTTTCATCACAAGAATAACAAAAAGTGCCTACTCGAGGTCAAGTTTTAATAAAATTAATTTTTTTCCGGTATAATCAAGAATATATTTAAGAAGTGAAATTTGCTTCTTTTTTTTTAAATTGCATGCTTGTGCTGGCAAAAAATATACTGATTACTAATATAGTTTGGTGTCACTGCCTTGATTGGTGCTTAAGAATCATCAGTGTCATTCATCCTTGCTTTTATACCAAGAGGGCAAATGTTAACACAATATAAAAGGCAAATGACATCTTGGTATTATTATAAAAGTAGTTGAACTTACAACCCGAAAAGGTCTCAGGGATCCTCTGGGGCCTGAAGCTATGCTTTGAGAACTGCTGCTATAGAACTAGGGTTCTCAAACCTTAGTGTGCACGGAAAGTACCTGAGAGTTTACTAAAATGCAGATTGCTGGGCCCCCCCACAAGAGTTTCTGACTCAGTGGGTCTAGGGTGAGCTCAAGAATTTGCATTTCTAACAAGTTTCCAGGTGATGCTGATGCTGCCGGTCTGGAGACCACAACTTGAGAACCACTGACATAGAAGGTAAATCCAGTTTTTTAATATCCCAGCCATCTCTTATTTGAAAGTTAGGATCTTTATCTATGCAGTTATAAGCATGTCCTACATCCTTGTACCTTCTAGCATTGTATTTTGAACACAATTGACATTACATGAATAATTTGGTAATCAAAATAATTTGAGTAGTGGTATTACTACTGAGATATCTTTCAGACTGGCAACTGGAAGAAGACAAGATGTTACAAATATACCACGGACATGTTATGAGGACATTTTATGAGGGTACCCGATACATCACTTCTAATCAAGGGTATCATGAGTAAGATCCTGTGTATTGTTTCAAGGACAACATATCTTTTGCTCTCTGTTTCCTGAAATGTTTCTGGGACCAGTGATGAGGTGACTTCTTGGTTACATCCATACGATCCATGAAAGTAGTGCCTTTGAGGATAAGCTCGTTTTGTGCAGAGCCCAGACCTCTCTCAAGGTCCTCAGTTTCCAGTGAAAAGGAATGAGCCCGTGGTCTTATTTTACCTGTCAAGGAAGTCTCACTGAAATAAAGGACTGCTTATCAAAGTTTTAGAACTGGTCTTCAAGGTTACTGCATCTAAGTACCTCTCAGGTCACTTCAAGTTAGACAAAGAAGTTTGATGGATGAGGAATGGTAAGGTAGACAAGCTCTCATTTCAAATATCAAAATAACTCAAAATGTCCACACTTTAATTACTTTTATCAAACCACATATTTTAGATTCATTGAGTTCAGGAAAGGATGGTTAAACGTCATGAAAAATTGAAAGTGTATTTTTATTTCTGCAATGATGAAGTGACATCGCATTTCTCAGTGCTCTGCTGTTAGATAGTTTTTCAAAATTTATTGGCATGATATCCCAGTCAGCCCCAACGTCAATCAAATTTATTAAATATTTATTTTCTGCTAAGGAAACACAACATGAAAGTGAGATACAGTAATAATCAAGTGCATGAATGAATATTGAAAGAAGCAATTTTTAAGCATCTAGTATCAAGTCTGTCACTTTACATTTCACTTACAAACAATATTCCTAGATATTTAACACATAGTCCTTTCTCCTAGATGCAATTTATATTAGAATAGTACAAATACATTTTATTTATTGTGTTAGGTTTTAAGATATTCATTACATACTTTTGAATTACGGAAGGATTTAAGTATAAAACTTAGTATGCCGTCAAAGAATAAAGAGGATAAAATCCTGGTAAGCGAAAATGCTAAATCATACATTTTGGCTGTAATGGGTGAATAATTCTTAGGAAAGAATAATGTCCAAGTTCTTAGGACCAATAAAGGTTTTGCTTAACTAAAATTATCACCACCAGCATTGACTTTCAGAAACTCACAGAACTGGAATAGGTCATTCTAGCTACTCTTAGTTGTTTTCAAACCAAAGCACCAATACACCTAAACAATAATAACCCATTACACTGCCACATCCAATGCAAAACTCACTAGCTTGGTGACCTTAACACAATTTATACACTTCAATAACACAATTCATACACTTCAATAGATTTTTGGTTTCTGTTGTCTTTCAGTTAAAGATTTGTGCTAAACCATCAGCAGCCCCACAGTTTTCCTCAGTAGCATAATTGTACCATTTGCAAGCAGGTAAAATTGCAGTCCCTGAAATGGGTCTTTTCTATGGAGAGGGTGATAAGGGTGTGTTGGACCTTTCAATGTCATTTTGATGCAGCATCACCATATCACCTAGGCTACTGCATCTGGGATGCCTACACAGGATTTGTTTTCCAAAAGGCAGGTCATTGAGAGACATGTGGGGGAGTTCATGAAGTTGAAACAACATATTGAAATAGCCCCAAATAAATGCTGAATGACAGCAGCTGTGAACCAGAATGAATGGAACTAGGTGCATTTCTTTACCAATCTTCCTCCCTTCTTCACCTGCTGTTTTTTTTTGTTTTTTTTTTTTCATCCTGAGACTTGAAGACTTTGGACAGGAGGCTGAATGCAAAGAGCACCAAATAATTGCTTGGTGATGGTGGTTTCTCTGGATTAATTTTGTACTTTTCTATCTTTGGAAGATTGCTTTTAAAGCATATGTCTGTGGAGAAAAAAAAAGTATGTTTTCAAGAGGAAAATGTTTAAGAACTGTTGGATTCAAAGAGTGCTATGTGAAGAGATACTCTATGACTGTCGCAGGCTGATCCCCAGCTTCTCAGAAATTCACACTCCATACTTGTCACTACGTATGAGAGAGAAAAAACCCTCAATAATTAAAAAAATTCAGTTTCATAAAAAAATTTTTAAATACTTTTTAATGTGTAAGCAACAGGAAAGAATTTTAGAAAGAGAAATAGTGTATGTCTGTGTGATTCAGATTTAGTCAAACTAGTTAATTCCATGAAAAACAATTACTAAGACTTGACATTTACCATTGGGTAGACCAAAAATAGGTTATTGTCTGGAGTTTTCACTTTTTATTTGAATGTGTTAACAATTGCCTATCAAGTTGCCTAGTGCTTAGAACTGAGCTAGATGTTACAGAGAGTATGAATCAGCTGAAAAAATGGTCTCCATCCAATCTGAGTTCAGTGAATATTCATCTATAATAATATGACCCTAGAAATTACAAATAAGTTAAATCTTTATGAAAATGAAAGTTAACTTATACTGAGTGATAGCTAACTGCAGGCGACATGTTTCAGTCAAAATCAGAAAAGCTTAGGATAGAAATCTAATGCTGTAATGATTAATCACAGATTTTCAGTGATATAATTAGAGTATTGACTTATGTGAAAAAAGGTCAGTATCGACCAAGGAGGAGAAATCCGTAGAGAGCTCAGAAAAATGGAAGTCAGAAAATACAAAATTACAGTATTCATTCAACTTTTAAAGGAGAGAAATCGTACATCTACATTTTTGAATATTCAATCATTAGAGTGATGTGCTCAATTTCAAGACCTGAAGAGCTCACTAGGTTTGTATATTAACCAGAAAAATTATTAATTAACATTATTGAACTTTTTCTCTGATTGCCACCTATCTTTGAGTTCCCTGAAAACTGCACAGTAAAACTGTAATTTATGCATAGTAAATTCAAGTAAATTTCAAGCATCTCTGTAAACCATGCTCTCTCTTCTTTAGTATTCTAACTTGGAATGCTGGTTTGTACATCGATCTTCTGTAAGTTCTGTCAGTGTAAGTTAGTCTTTAAACCTATTCACTTCTAAGTATACTGACAAAAATCAAGCTTCTAGGCATGGAATCTGAGAACCCAACCTTTTCACCTGGTGACCCCACCAAATCCTTTACAACCAATAAAGTCCTAACTTGACAGACAGGCAACCACTGTCCTCGTTGTCCTAACTACATCAGTACTTAAATTTTTCGCTCTGAAGCCCTTATTATCAACACTTAATTATATATCCACACCATATAATTTCTGGAACCCAGGATTAAGAATAAAGCTGAATGTGCATGCCTGGGACTTGAGTGTCATTTGTGCACCCATGCTTCTTTGGGATGTGGGATTTTGCCACGTTTCCCAAGTACCTATGTCATTGCAAAGATAAGTAAGTCTTCTGTGTAGTCCCACTCCATGGAGAGCTAAGGACAACGTGCATCTGAGCCATTTAGAAGTAGAAACATACTCCTGGGGAGATGATGCCATAAAACATGACATAGACTGCTCTTGGGTCATGCAACCTCTGGAAAAGTCTCCTGAAGGAGCTCTTTGGCATCATAGCCACCGTAAGGCACTGTGCTGTCTATATGTCCTGTGCAGGTTGTGGTGAGAGAGAACCCTGAGCAGTTAGCCCCCACAGATCTAGAGAATTAATGCCTGAATACATTGTTTCCACTACAGTGGCAGGAATAGCCATTTTGTTCTGTTGCTGGAAGCCACTGTTTATAATCCACCAACTGGGTGCTCCTGACATTCCTTTTGGAGTTAACGCTGTGTGGGCTAAGTAGTACATCAGCTTCAGTTAAACTCACTGTTCAGAGATGCTGGAGTTGTGGCATTTAAGAACTAGTATGGACCTCAGAGATTGTTTTAGGGAATGACAAACAGGTTTCAACTCTCAAGCCATTTCCACGTGATTGACTGTAGCCACCAACCCAGTAGCTGATGCTTTATATTGAGAAGAGTCTGAAGCTCTCTCTGTCTATACTCAGTGGTAAAAATTTCCCTATGGATTCATCATGTCATCCACGTGTGTGAAAGGCGCTTTTTGAAATCTCTTCCCCATTTAAGTCATTCCTAATTTTGCTCAAGTCCCTCACTTTACAGTTGTGGAAACTGAGATTTAAAGGGATGAACTACCTGTATTCCCGTTTACCTCTCCACAATGAGTCATCCTGGGAAAAGAAAAGAATCATTGATTTCCTAACCTTGGGGATAGCTGATCTTTCATTATCCTCTTCACTATGAAGAATAAAAAAAGAAAATCACTCCCCACAGGGAATTCTGTTGGATCTGGAAGTCCAGTGTCACTGGTTTAGATATGCTGTCATTACAAAGACCTTGAACTACAGTCTTGACCTGAGTGCTAGTGAAGATTTAGGAGAAGAAAGATCTTATGTCTAATAAAGTGCTATAATGTTTAATTCAGGTCCAACAGATTATTAAAATTACCTTGACAAGACAGAATGTGTGATGAGGAAACCAGGGACAATTTTTGAAGAACTTGGGTGGTGTGTGGAAGATGAGCATTTGATGAAGGGTTTCAAATGCCATGGAGGATTTTGGACTCACTCATATAGACCAGGGTTTCTCAACCTCAACACTATTGACATTTGGGGCCGGATAACTCTTTGTAGTGCAAGGCTGTCCTGGACATTGTAGAATGTTTACCAGCATGCCTGGCCTCTACTCACTAGATACAAAAAGCACGCCCTCCCAAGTCGTCAAAATCAAAACTGTTTTCAGTCATTGCCACTTGTCCCTTGAGGAGCAAAATCATCCCAGTGGAGAACTGTTGATCTAACTACATCAGTAGCCAGAAGCCTCTGGGAATTATTAAGAAAGGAAGTACATGATGAGGGCGTTAAGGAAGATTAATCCGTCAGCTATAGCAGGATGGATTCTGTACTTCAACTTTATAATCTACCTCTTTATATGATATTTTAGAGTGTTTTAAATGGATGGTTTAACAGGAATATAGTGGAAGAAGCAATGTCTTTTAGGAAGCCATTTCCTTCATTTTTTTTGTTGTTCATTCAAAAAATATTTATTGAGTACCCAATAAGTGCCAGACACTGGGAACAGTAGGGTGATGGGAGGTGTGGTTCCTGCACAAATGGAATGAACAAGGAAACTGAACAAGCAATTGTAACAGAGCAGTGGTCCCTTAAGAGTCAACAGGACCCCATTCACCTGGACGGCTTGTTAAACCACAGAGAGCTAGGTCCTGTTCCCAGAGCAGCTGATTCAGTAGGTGTGGTGTGGGGCCACAGGATTTGCACTCTAGCAAGTCCCAGGTGACATTGCTGCCCAAGGAGCTGCACTTTGAGAATGATGGCAATAGAGTGTGCTATGAAGAGGCCATGGCCAGTTGCAGTGGGAATTTGCCTGTAAGCCACTCTGAAGGATGTGTGGGGTTTAGCTAGATGAAGAGGGGAAGGGGATCTTGAGATCAAAGGAGGATGGTTCCCGACACAGGCCTAGAAGTGAGAGCCAATAAAGCACATAAAAAGCTAAGTTTTTAAGATTTTTGAACAGAAAGCTGTCACTAAATCTTGTGACATTATGCCAGTGTTAGTCATAGTATGGATTTTCAGCTCAGCAAACATAAAGCTGTGTTTTGTGGACATGAAAACACATACAGAGACAGTAGGAAGAAACCTTTGTCATAACATTGATCACACTGAATTTATTTGCATGCCTTCCAGTTGGACTGAGCATGGAGCTGGGTCTATTTATTATTTTGTGCCAGTCCCCAGGCCAATGCCTGGCACATGGAGGTGTCCCCTCGCCTGGACAGCACTAGAGACATATTGATCCATTTTTCTTCTTTACATTTTTGTTTCCTAGTCTCCATACCCAATGTTCTTATATTCCAGTTGCAATCTTTAAAATACTAACATAGTCATGATTTCCCAAAAATATATTAATACGTACATCTTCCCATCATTTCCACCTTCCCATTGTTGTGGGAATCTTGTCCACAGGGTTTTATAACTTGAAAAGGCTGTCCCAAAAATCTTAGATACAGTGAGCTGTATCTTAAGTGTATTGATTGTTAAACATGGAGTCTTTAGAAATGACTTCAGCAATCGTCTCTTCCCATATTCTCCATATGATGACTGACAAGCAGTCTAACAAGTTTCAATAATTTGTCTCAGAGCACACAACTAGATATGGGGAAATCTGGGATGCAAATCCAGGTCTTCTTAAGCCCAGTAAAGTGTTCTTATCCTTCTTTGTCAACTTGGTAGTATCAGGTGATAAAATTAACTGTGTATTATATGGAAAGATATGTTCTTTCCTACTGGCAACCAGCTCCTAAAAAAATTCTGCAGTTTCTAAACAGGGTTGAATCTGCTCCAAAAGGAGTTATCTTGTTTGCCCTCTACCCAGCCCTGTTAGGGCATTTGGCAGGTGCACTGAGATACATACATGTAGGCAAGAAGAAAAGTCTAATTGTCCTTGGAGAAGAAAAACCATGGACTCCATTCTCTGAAATGTCTGCTTCCTGGGGAGTGCTTTAGGGATGGTGTAATTTAGTATTCTGTTCCTACCTTAGACACATCATCTTCATCAACCTCATTTTTGTTAGAATGTAGAGCCTTTATAGCTCCCTTAAACTCTTCTCCATTCCAATGCTTTATAACTGCTTTGCAATCCTCCAAAAGGTTAATTTTGTAATATTTTGGTTGTGAAAGCATTCTTTTAAATGATTACAGTTGACTGTCTCAAACTGTCAAGATAATAATAATACTTTGCACTTATCAAGAGCTTTTCCTCACCAGGGATCATGGTGTTTTCCAGTGGGCTTCCGCAGAACCACCTGACTGAACTAGAATTTCAGCTTACGTGTCTGAAAGAAAATCCTTTACCCATAACCAGACCACATTTTGCCTCTTCACTTTCTTAATTCGAAAGTGAAGCATTTCTGTTAAGTCTATCATGGCATTTTTTTCATCTGAATATTAAAATCTGGTACTCTTGGAAATTGGGAAGGTTGCTTTGTAACCAATCATGTGCCCTCCTTTTGAAATTCAATAACTGAAACATTTCCCCTTGCATCTTTGATTATCTTGTTCTCCCAAGCACTATGTGAATTTCTTAAATGCACGTATTTTTGATGAATCTTATAAAAATTCTCTCTCAGTGTATTGTAAAACAAAGTGGTTTCAAATGGTGGTAAGGGCATTGAGAAAACAAAGTCCTTTTCCAGCTCTTCGCTTCATTAAACAGTCTGAAGGGCCTATCTAAAGGGCAAAGCCTTGAATGGTTAGGTTATCTCAACGAAGACCTCGGCCCGAGGACCCTACTTCAGCCAAGAGACCCCTTGATGCCTGTGTGTAAATGATAAAGAAGAACAAAAGCTCCAGTCCATTCAGAGAGGAAGCATTCACCAGCCAGGATTCACTGTGAAAATCAGAGTTTCGAACGTGCTTAAAGCACAGCAAAACTGAGGAAATAGTTTACTTCAGTGTTATTACAAACTTAGAAAAAAAACATCACTTCCAATTGAGGGAGACTGGTTTTGAGAGTGGACGCATCAAGGTAATTAGTCAGCTCACATATCACAGTCATGAAGGAGACCCGGCCGATCTGGAAGAGGGACAGATATGGATAGGGATAACGGTGTGGGTCTTTGTGCGTTTATTCTTGTTATTAATAAAATAAATTGTAAGGTGACCAAATGACAGAATCGTATTCATTCATAATAAATCCTGCTCAGAAAATATATTTTGATAAGCATTATGAGCTTTTAGAATTCTATTGTTCCAAGCATGCAGTAAAAGAGATAAGAAGAAATCTTTATTGCTCCCCCTTGCAGGTAGACATTTGACTACTTCTTTGTCAAGTTAACATAAATCATAAAATCTTTTGATCTTCCCTCAGTAAGATAGAAAGAAAATGAATTATAAATATTTATGTAGAGTCTAATGTCCCAGGCAGAATGGTTGTAAAATGTGGAGACCTTCATAATAAATAGCAAAATACTGGGAATCTTTTGAATAGGAAGGTGCATCTTGGCATTGTCCAATTTCTACAGCTAACAAAATTGGTGCTACAAAAGTGGTTTAAATATATAAATATCGAATGTCTTACTCATGGAGAAGTTACCCAATCCTTGATATTTATCATCAACTTAATTAGTAATTGCAATTTTTAAATAATTTTTTTAGGACTTTTCCTTTTGTTTATATAATGATCAGATAAGACTGTGTGAGTTTCATTATTAACGAATCCTTCTAATTATTGTGTGTTATGGGAGTGTAGGCGGCAGTCAGCCCGTTGCTAGGCACTAAGTCTTCTCTCAATAATACTTGCTCTCTAGATACAAAATATTGCATTTAAGGGGAAAAACGGTTGTTTCTGAGTCTTGCTCCCACATATAAATCTTCAAAAAAATAAAACTTTTATTTTTTTGGTGGGGAAAAGTGTTTCAAAAATAGGTGATGCACAAGTTAAAATACAAGAAAACAGCAAGTGTTATTTGTTTGTTTGCTTGCTGTTAAAAAAAAATGTACTCTGCAAAAGCATTCTACTTAGTGCTGAAAAGTTCAGTGCACGCACCCGAGCATGGCCAATTCTCCTCTTTTGTTCTTAAAGCTCTCCTGATCCCTTTATATTGTTCCCACTTCAGATGCTCTGTAGAGCTAAGAGTAAATTGAACTGAAATGGAATTCTTAGTAGGCATAATTTTCTCCACCTTTATAAAGAAGAATTCTAGGCCGGAATCTGATGAGCTGATCTTATTGCTTCTGCAACAGTTAGATAAGCTTAGAGCTGATTCACCCAATGCTAGAATAGACACAACTTGAGAAATCAAGCCGTAGCCTGTATCAAATTCACTTACACCTTATTTACGTATATTTCTATTTTCCTTAAATCAAAATCAAATTTATACAAAATATCATTTCAATCTCCTATATTGTACCAATCGTTAGGAAGATCTGGCTGTGATGCTTGTTTGAAGTCCTGTCTTTGGCCCAAATATCTGTCATGGGGTTTTGCTCACATTCCTGGAACTTTACATGATCTTTGTTGACAGAGAGGATCTGTGTGATGCTCGTGGGAGCGGGGACACAGCCTCTGGAACCATCCCACTTTGGTGGTTTAGCCATGCAGATATTGCTTGCCCTGACATCTTGGCATTCTGCTGTAAATACACCTAATCCCCTGTAAGCTCAGAAATCCGGCTGGACTGGGGCTCTTCCAGGTCACATCTGTCTTTCCTAGGGTCTTCCATATTGGTCACCTTCCAAATACCAGTCATTCTGTATAGAATGGGTTGGGAAAAGGTAGAAATGATGTGGACAGCCTGAGTACATATAGAACGAGGTCATGATGAGGCAACTGACAAGCTCAGTGCCTGGCGCAGAGTTGGAGACAAATAAATGCTTGCTGAATGGAATAGGCCCATTTTGGATTTTCACTTAGGTTGCAACTTTATGTATCTCACAGGGGAACGTTCTACTATTTGACCCCTTTTTTTCTTCTGTGTGTTGTCATGAAATCAATCAAAGTATTAGCTTCAGTTTACTATCTTCAATAATATAAACTAATCAATCAATCAACCATGTAGAGAATTATCTATGATTTATCTCTACATAGATTCCCAGGAAAACTAAATTTGAAGTGAAGAAAGGTCGAGAATATCACTTAGATTACTTTTAGAGGCTTTTGCTCTTTTTTTTCCATAGGGCTCAGTACCTGATTATCATTACTGCCACCCTGTTTTCTTTAAGGCCAAAGGTGTGTGGAATACTACTTATTTCACAGTTTCATTCCAATACATTTAATTTTTATATTTCATCAACAAAATGGCAATAAAATTGACAGCAAATTTATGCAGCCAGGCCGAGGCTGTGTCTGACATGTTTGATAGTTTCGTGTTAGCTGAATGAAATATGATGTTTGACAAAATCCTCCTGATGATATATGACACTTACATTTGCTACCGCACATTTCATCATCGCTAAAACATGATTTATCTTGTATTCTTCATCATTGAAATAAAACCCTAAACAAATCCCCCTCACTATATATCTAGGTCTTTCACCTTATTAATGATCTTTTATGGCTGAGAAGAGTGAGTGCTAATAACCACACTATGCAGATTATAATATAGCAATAAACAATTATCTTCTAGGGTTATGTATATGGTGACTTCCTCCCCACTTGAAATTACGTGAGGATAAATGTAAGAACACACAGAGACAGGATTTCCAGTACTTACACAGAGACAGCTGGACAGTCCTATCAAATGAAACATGCTCTCTAAATACCACAGAGGCTGCAAAGCCTTTCGCTACCCACACCAGACTACCTTTGAGTGACACACAATCCATCTTTCTTCCCCACCTCTATGGGGCCATCTTCATGTTGTTTCCAAAATTTCTTTACTCAAGCCAAATTACTTGCTATTTCCAAAACATTTTTGCCTTTATCCTAGCTACCCTGTGCCTGGGAGAGCTTCCTTGAGTTCTTAATTGCTTAATGAACTTCTCCTCAACTCCAGTGAAAGATTGCCTCTTCTTGGAAATCTTCCCTATGTCCCATAAACAAAATTGGGCACTCCTTCTTGTGAACTCCTGTGGTGAGATATATAGAGACATATGTATCAGCACATTCAGTAATGTTTGTTTTCACGGCTCTTTCCTCAAAGGCAGACATTTGTCACCTTAATCTTTGTAGTCTTAACACCTGGCAAAGTGTCTCGTGCTAGGCATTCAACAGGTAGTTTGATGAATGAATGAATAAATGAAATAGAATGGAATGATTGTAAAAATATTTTAAAGGAAGGAGGTAATAGTGTTAGTATTTATTTCTAAGACTGTCGCTGGGTTTTAACTCCCTTCAGTGTGCTAACTGTTTGATTGCTGTGAACCACTTATGTAGCTATAGTGTGGGTCAGGGAGAATGCTCTTTTGTGATTTTTTTGTTTGTTTGTTTGCTGTCTGCCTTCCCCTCAAGAAAGGGAGCTTGAGGTTAGAGCCTTTGACTCGGGCTTCCCTGTATCCCCAGCCTACACTGTCGATGGCATGGAGCAGGTGCCCCCAAAATATTTGTTGAATGAATGAACACCCCATCCTGATTCACTGCTGATTCGATGTGTACTTCAAAAACTCCCCCTACCCACCTAAATATTCCAAACATTTCAGTAATGATGGCAGAATAGATAGTTTCCTGAGCATGGAGACATTCTAGATCAGCCGTTCAGGGTAGAATGTGGCCATCCTGGTGGTCTTTTTCCAGCAGGGCACAACACAAGGCCCAATATATACCTAATAGGTAAAAATATCAGTCAGTTCATATTTACATAAAATACAAATCAAGTAATTTTTTAGCAAGTGCTAACATTCCCAGCAGAGTTTCAGGTACTTGGGGTACAAGAGAAATAAAGCCATAATCATTGCCAGCAACTCCTGCATATAATGCCCTTTATGCAGTGTCTTAAAAATTTATATTGCTTTAGTAATTTGTAGGATTGAAAAAATGCTACACCCCAAATTAGAAAAATCTGGGAAGTGCTTGGGAAATGGTGTTATTCTGATGCTCAACCTAAAAATTTCAATCTATGAACTATTTTGCCACATAGGAAATAGTTTGAAAGATTTCACTTTAAATCTCCAGGACATTTGATCCACTTAATTATGTATTTGAGTAACATATAGACATGGACAAATTCTAATTTTAAGTTTAACAACTTCAGACATGTTTTCATTCCTCTTTTACATCCGAGGGGATAACATTGAGGGTGTTTACTGAGTGACACGAGTATACTAAAAACAACAAAATCATTGTTCTTGCTTTGTTGGAAGATAAAATCAACATGGACTTCTTCTGTAGCATTCATGGTAATAATTAACTTTTGCACAGAGGAAAAATGTGAAAGTTTCAGAAATAAAGCTAATTTTTAAAATACACACTAAAATTGACTATTTAGGAGACACCGTGTGATGGTTGTCATTTAAAGGTTAAATGTCCATTCATCTTGGCTAAGTCCCACCCAGCTATGGATGCTCCTCAGCCTACCGTTCCAATTCTCAATGGGTGGGGTCTACAGTTACTCTCTCTGCTCATGACTGCCCTTCCTGGATCCTGTGCAGTGTCCCTGCACACTCCCTGTTCAACAAGTTATGATGTCGCCCCTCTACTCCACTGTGTTTGTTTAGTCTGGGGCCGAGTGTCTGTCTTGGTTTCCTGTCTTGTACCGTTATTCCCTTCTGAGAAGAGAATTCTGCCCTGGATTCCAGCTGACGTGGGTTTAGCTGGCCAAGCCCTTCTCCTCAGGGCCTGGATGGCTGCCCATCTCCCAGCCCCTCACTGCTTCAAGACACATGGTTATGTCCGGAGGAAGGATCCTGGAGAAGAGTGATCGTGTCTTGTTCATTGTTGTCTTCCTCGTGTCTGGCATTTCATCTACTATAGTATAGATGACAGTTGTCTGGTCAATAGATGAAAGAAAGCATTGAGTCTCTCTTTCCCCCCAGAATAAGGACTCCACCTCTGTTGTATACCCCTTTCCTTTATAGTCAGCTTTCTCAGAAGGGTCATTCTCACTAACTCTCTCCACTTTCATGTTGCAAAGGTACTAAGTCTACTAGAAGTCTTATGCTAAAGGTTCCTCCTACGGTGCTCGTCTGCCAGATCAGTCTTCTCACATAGGGGGAAATAGTTGAAATCTATTTTGTGCCGTAACTTAGGAAATTGTAATTTGGACTGTTGGTCACTCACCTTGGGTCTCATTTCTACAGCCATGACCCCTAACCCTGCTTGGCTTATTCATATTTTCCAACCATCACAGTCTCCCCACTCTTGGGATGACAGAATTATTCTTGCATCTGGATGTGCCTCAAATGAGGATGGGGACGCAAACCAGAGTTTCCATGGTGGTTTTCAGGTTTTACAGGGCTTTCTGGAGAAGAGGGTACTTCTCCCATGCAAGGAGAAACATTAGAGATAAGAGGAAGTAGAAAAAAGTTGAGAACTTTTGTGATAATTAATTAACCTTTGTAAGATCAGTCTCCTCATCTGAAATATAGGTATTATAAAATTCATCTTAAAAGTCTTAGAACTGATATTTAATAAAGTATTAAACAAAATTGCTGTAAAGTGCTATTCCAATTAGGCTAATATTATCAAAAGTCTACCAAGGCCTTCATATGAAGGGGTAGAGGGAGTCCTGGGACTTTGTGAGCACACGGGTTTCCAGTCCACATGGAACAGTAAGACCCATGGACCGGTGGGTCTAAGAAGACTGACACATGTTGCCCTGGTCAGTTTTGGCTTGTGAACTAGTGAGGCTAAACCTTTTTGTTGAAGCTGAGAATGTCCACTGATAAGAGGGTCTAGGGAAGACAGACTGATGTCCTTCTGTGATGGCTCTTTTGATCCTGAGCATTTATCACATGCTTGGCTCATATCAGCCTCTCAACACAGTTGTTGCTGCTACTGAAGAGAACTGCAAGCCATCTTGTGTGTACTTCACACACTTACAGGAGAAGAGCGATGGCATGGAGGGCAGGGGTACAAGGGGGTGGAGACGGAGAGACAGACAGAGAGGAGGGGTGAGGTGTCAGCACTTTCAAGCTGCTTACATTAGGGTGAGCAGTGCATGGCAGAGATGCGGCTCTTCATTATTCTGTGTTAAAAGGCAGACATTACAAACAGTGAAAATGAAAGAAAGGACGAAAAAAAAGGGCATGGGAAGAAGACCGTGAAAGATCTCCCAGGCCAGGGGCTATCATTCAGTCATCTCCAGAATAGGCCTGGCCCATCCATGGTGGATGCCTGGGAATACGACAATGATTGACGGAAAGAGAAAACAGCTTTTTTGAAAAGGAAAAGAGATAATCAGAAAGAAGTGGTGGTATGGAGATTGACCACCATTTGAGGAAATATGCTGAAGAAATGTGGGCTCAATGTGTCTACCACAACCAGTTAAAGACAGAGCAAGGATACTGTAGGAAGAAAGTGTGCCGACCTCTTCAATCCGATGACATCTACTTAGATAGGCAAATGGCATCACCAAGAGCTAGATGACCTGTGACTGCCACCCACCAAGCCTGAGGTGGATCCTCGAACATGTTTCATCTTATTTTTACTCCTAGTCACCTGTTACTTAATCTCTTCGCTGTGAGAGAAGCAAATGGGATGTAGGGTCAGACAAGAAAGCAATATCTTTCAGTTAAAGAAATGGGCAGCCTTCATAGAGGCTTCTGCTTATCCAAATAATGGATTAACATTTAAAGTGAAGGAGGAAAAGTCCTGCTTGGCTTAGAATCCTATTTTAAGGTAATTTTAAGGTCTGTTAATATTGAAATTCCACTGACATTTTTTGAGCAAAATGGAACCCAAATTCAGCCCCCATGGAATCTCCTGCTAGCCCTCCCACTCTGAAGCCCCACTCCAGATAAAACTCACAAGAGTGTTTTTTTAAACTATATTCTTTTATAACAAACTGGGATTTATTCTTAGGGCTGCTGATTGAACGCTTTAATTTACAAACGGGTTTCCTAAAGCTTCGTAAAGCCACCAGATGCAAAGAAGAGCGGCCGTGTCAGCGTGCCCAGCCTGTTTAATGCAGGCAAGATTGTAAACAGCGCTCCGGGGGAAGGTCGCAGAAGTGCATTTAATTGCATTTTCCACTTCTCGTAACAGCAAGGGATTAAGCTGAGATGGAATGTAACGGAACCTGCTCCATCCTGTCACCTTAAAGGGGGTAGAGGAGAGGAATGCAGAAGGGTACTTGTCAGGAAGAAATGCCATCATCTTTATTTGAGGAAGTTCACGAGTGACCAAGAGCAAATATATTCATTTATATTTTAAGTTGTCTGGTGGTCAGTTTGCAGTGACAAACATAAAGATAACTCACATGTATTAAAAATAACTTCTATCTCTCATAACGGAATCTGGATTTCAGAAATAAATTCTAGTTTGTAGTTTATATGCAGCGCCATTTAAATTGTTTATATCATATCAGGCCATACAATATATAATAAGGAATATATGGACTGGAGAAGCAGACGTGCCCTATTTGCAGAACTTTCCGTTTATTTGGGCTGTTGAAATGCCATGAGGCGTAAGAAGGAACTCCGCTAGGTAAACAAAGGTGAGTTAGGCATTGGTTTGCAATCTTCCCACTGAGGTCAAATCCCCTCAGCACAATGCTTAATATGTCATTTCCATAGATTCTGCCCACATAGTCCTTTAGGGTGCATGTTGAATGGTGTCACTTTATATTCTCATATTTTGTGTCATAAAGTCTGGGCTCCATCAGTAGATTAGGGTTTAAGTAGCTTTTCTCAAAATGAAGTTTGCCCTTAACCATCTGTGTCAGAATCACTTGAATGATTGTTAGAAGTGAAAAATCTGAAGCCTCAAACCTTACGGATTAGAATCTGAATTTTTCCTCAAGCGGTTATTCTACACACTATATTTGAGAGCTGTTGTTCAAGAATACTACTGGCCTGTTTGGTCTATTCCTGGGTTTTTCTTGGGTCGGTTAGAAATTATTTCAACAAGAATTGGCAAGTAGCCCCAGAATGATATAAACTGATGTTTGCTACTTAAGTTAGAAGAACATCAGAACTTTCATGCTTTCTTCCTGTAATTTGTCACAAGTGTCAGTTCATGCCAAACAGCGAACACCTCAGAGTCATCTTTGAAACGCATACTGTCTCCCTCTCTAAAACCGAACCAACATCCAACATACTCAGGGTAAACTCATGGCTGTAACAAACCTCCAACCCTCAGTGGCTTAGCGCAACGCAGGATTATTTGTCTCTCCTGCCATCGTTCAGAGACCTCAGCTTCTTCCATATGGTGGCTCCACTGTGCCCTATGGCTTAGAGTCCACATGGGAGGCTCCACTGCAGCTGGTGGATGAGGGAAGGGACAAAAAGCAGGTGGTAACTTGTAGGGGCCAGGCCCAGCAGTGGTGAATATCGCTTAAGCACACATTCCATTGGCCAGAAATCAGTCACAGGAGCCCACTTAACTCAAGGAAGGCTGAGAAATGTTGTCTGGTTGTGTGCCCACCTGGGGAAAGTCCCGACGCTAGGTGAACCCATAGCAGAATGCCACACTGAGGACACACTTGGTGTCTGTCCCACTCTCCAATCTGCCCCTTGGCCACGCCCTCGCTCCCCCAGTGCTCCTGAGGCTTATTGTTGCTCTGCATTTCTAGATGCTAATAATTTCCTTAGAAATTCAATTTGATCATTAAATGAGAAAATATATGCAAAGTGCCCAGAATGTCAGACGACATACGATAGGTACTTAAAGTAGTGAACTCCTTGCCTCTCACAGCATTTAGTAAATAATAGTATTTTGAAACTAATCATATTATAATATTTTTCTTGGTTTATTTGTTGTCTTCTAACTTTTTCTACATAGGAAATTTTTTTGACATTTACATTTCTAGTTCCTGAGCAAAAGGCCTAGTAAAAGTTCAGAGGTAAAGGCTCTGGGCTAAAGAATTGAACATCTGCCACTTCCCAGCTGTTTAATATCTCTTTGCCTCAATCTTCAAACGTTCATCCTGGAGATAATGAGTTCTCACTTCATGGGCTGTATGAGAATTAACAAACACCAATGCTTAGCAGAGTGTCTGGCAAATAATAAACAATGAATCTTAACCCTGCTGCACAGTGGGTGAAAGTCTGATGAAGGAATGTGTGAGACAGAAAAGGCTGGTAAAAACCAGCACGCTTCACTGCAGCAGTTCTGTTCAGAAAGAGCCTCCCTGAAATGTGTAGATTTTCGTAGTAACTTAAACAACTAACTAGAAAATTTAGAAGTGTGCAGGGGGATACACAAAATGACATTTTAAATTTTATTGACAAGACTATAAATGCTCCCAGTAAGACCATATACGCTCCCAATTTAATGTTTTTAAATGAAATGATTTTACATTCATTTTCTTCTATCGCAAAATTTAACTTCCCGTTTAGGAATTAACAAACCTGAACTCTTATATGTTGAGGTGGGAGTGGGAATAGTGGGGAAGTTTCCAAAATATGCAAAATGAGTCAGTCATAGTCAAAAAATATCCAATAAGTTCTCTGGGAAACCATAGTTCTGATTCATCACTTGGAGCTAAAGTCTAAATGCTGATTAATATTGCATTTAAAGATCAGAAAAAAATAGTAGTATAGTTGTCAATAAATAAATGCACTTTCATGTCAGAAATTATTAATACTTCTAAGTATATTTGAATTTGCTTAAGCCTGGTTAATACGAAAACCCTCTTTCTCTTTTGCTCTTTACAACATTAAGCATTGACCAGGCATTTCTGGTAACAATATATTGTTGTGAGCTATAATATGGACTTTCATCCCAACACAGGCAACACTTTCAGACCCATACATGCACAACCCCAGACATATGAGGAGAATAAATTAGCTGTGTGATTCAGTGGAATGTTCTGGAGGTTAGCTTTAGGTAACATTTGTCTGTCTGCTTTGCTACCTCCCTGACTCCACCACAAGTATGACCCCTAATACTGAAGGGAAAAAAACCCTCATGTTAATAGTTAAGATAGATGGTCTTTTAAAATGTCAGGTTGACCATCCTTCCCCTAGGAGAATCAATGCCTCAGGCCCAGGATGCTCCTGTGTCCTTGCTCTGAAAGAGATAGGAAGTCCCCAAGGATAAACAGTGCAATGAACAAGAGAAAAGACGTGCCACGGACCTCTTGTTATACCTCCTAAGAATAAGAAAATTGGTCAAATCTTAAATGGCCAGAGGTTAGAAGAGTGGACTTCCAGTCTACTGAATATCCAAATTGCCCAGGGGTAGCATGGGCAGAGAAAGCCAACAAGGGTTCTTCTAGGCCCAAGAGAATAGAACAGGATAAGTGCTGTAATACAGAGAAGTTCTAGTCCAGAACAAGATGACATGAGCAGTCATAGATATACAAGGTCAAAACTACCACGTTGCCTTCGCCTGGCCAGAGCAACCTCTCACAAAGCTACTAAATTTCCACACTGCGTCAGTTGGAGCCTTTGATCACCCTCTCTCAAAGCTCTCAATCTCTCTCTCTCTCATTCTGAATTTCAAACTTGCCCCTTCTCAAACTATTCCTTATGTTAAATGCTTACACAGTGCGGTTCTGGCTTGGTTTTGTCTACTTCCTATGTTGCCTACTCTATGCATTTCCAGCTGGACCTTGATGACTGCTCAAAGACATTGCTGGTCTAAGTGTGCCTCAGACCAGCAGCTCGGTTGCTTGGTCTGGATATTGATGAAGTGCTAGAGGGCTGCCTTCATGTTAAAATAAGATTAGTGTAAATATATGCCCGTTACATATTTTCAGAATAATTCATACCAACCACTACTTAAATCACAAACCAATTGTGTGAGTGAATTATAAAACAGCCTACATAGGACCAAGTATAATGTGGCCCAGTTCTGAAGAACCTGGCCAGTAGAATCAGACACAAGCTATTTTGAAACCTGGCGTTGCTACTTACAGAGCTTTATAAGTTTACCTTGGAAGGCTGACATGACTCTTTGAGACTAGATTTTCTCATCTGTAACAGCTCATACAGTGAGTGATCATAAGGGAGCCTGGAATGTATGGGAAGGACTAAATATTGTATCTCAAATTTTTATTTTTTCACACTATAGAGATGACATAATAATTGTAGTTAACATTATTTGCCATTTACTATATTCCAAGGGCTTTTATAAGTATTTTGTCAGATTTTCCCACTTCATCTTCACAGTAACACTAGGAGATCAGTGTTATCGTTACGTTCATTTACAGATGAAGAAACAAAGGTAAGGGGAGGTTGAGTGACTTGCTTCAGGTCGCACAGCTGGGTGGGCACATCCCTGTTTGAACAGTTTGGTGTCACAGCCTGTTCTCTATCATTATGCTAGATATTATTCAACAGCTATTTCCTGAGGGCACATGATGTTCCAGGCACTGTTTTAGGCTCCAGAGACACAGAAGGAACAAAAGAGACACTTGGTCTTGGGAATGCCCTTCTGATGATACTGCAGATCATAAAGGTACCTGACATTTATTGAGCATTTGCCATGTGCTGGTGCTATGATAATCTTACATATTTTAGAAACTATTCTTAGGATGTAGGTAATACTTCTTTCCACTTTATAAATAAAGAAAGTGTTATTTCTCAGCTGCGAGTGTTTTATAAAAATATACAGAATAACAGTAGTAAGAGAAAAACATTCTGCCTCTGTTTTTTTGAACTGATCTGGGGGACTAGAATCAATTGAAATGTTGGTTTGGATCACTTTGGGTTCTTATGACTTTTTGTTTCCTTCAACAGTTTTAGTCAATTAAGCAAATTAAGACGAGGCTAACTTACTAGCTTCTAAGCATTTTGGCTGATAAACGCATTAACATGTGTTTCCCATCTGTGGTTCAACCGGTTTCGTGTGGAATGTGGCAGGCTTCCTTTCCAGGTCAGTTTTATTGGTTACGGTTCCTGATATTGATCACTAATTAATTCTCATTCTTGACTTCAGAGGGTTGCTATGAATATCAAATGAAATAACTCATTTAAAGCTTGGTTTACCTGGCTGCTTGGTACATGCTCAATATGTAGTGGCTACTAAATAGCCACTGGGAGTCTAAAAGGCCATTTGCAGAGCACTTTAGGGTGTGTGGCCTGTGCCCTCAAGTGATGGACACAGGGACTGAACTAGAACTACTGAAACCCCTCAAAGGCAGTGGGATCTTGTGATAGGAGACCCAATAGGCACCAACGGATAGCGAGAAATAAGTAGGAAAACAAGCCCAGTGCAGCGGTCCAGTGGGACAGAAGAGACGAGATGAAGAGAGGCTCAACTCCTGTGCCCCAAACAAGAGGCAGTTGCACTGGACAAAGTCTGACTTTTCCTGCTCCCGGTGAGGAGCTTGTGTGTCATGAGAATACAGATGTGCATGTTTCAGGGAAAGGGGAACTAGAGGATATTTGGAAAGGGGTTGGAATCTAAACCCGGTGCAGCAGGGAGGGACTTTAATTCTCTGTTTAGTGTCCTTACTCGGCTTCTGCTGACACTGACTCACCTGCAGTCACCTGAGAAAGTGAAACAAAGATGAATCTCATAGCCTATGCCTAATTTGTGAACTTCAGAAACCAGCAGTGTTCAGAACCATGGGCCAGTTAAAGTTTGAAAGAAAGTGAAACCTCACTGATTATCTCTTCAGATGTTGGCTCTGGAGTGGCACCAAAGTAGCAGTTGGGGCGAGATGAAGGCAGTAGGGGTCCACAGATGTTTGACAAGTACACATTGACCTCATAGCATTCTGGGTTTGCAAACTGACTTGAAGACCCCTGCTTGCACTTCATTAGCTACTTCAGTCATAATCTGACTGTCCATGCCCTGTTTGAAGCTAGCATGAAATTCATTTCTCACAGAAACCAGTATTCCATTCAGTGGTTCTGATTGCCATAAAGCTCTTGTCTGAGCTGATCTGAAATCGGCCTCAGAGTGGTGTCTGTCCACTGTTCCTAGTTCTGCTAAATTTCACTTGAATTAGGGGGTGTTGGTGCCCAAATAGATCAGAGTGCCCCAAACGCATTGCTTACGTGAGAATTTTGCCCCGGGCTCTGCTGCTCTTTGAAGTTAGTAAGGATGTGGTTTCTTCTGCGGCGATGTGCTCCTCCTCCTGATACATCTTATGTTCAAATTAACTGCACTCCGTATCCAAGACTCTGAGAGAGGCATGATTCAAATGCACGCGTGATCACATTCACCCACTAAGCCTGGTGAAAACCAACACCAAATCCACTATTTTTAGTTTTCTTTGATACATAAAATTGTAAGAAAAATATCTGGTTTACAAAAAACTAGATTTGTTGCTTTGCTTACTTTTACTTCATTTAAGTAAATTTAAGTGTCAATGAGAAATTCAGAAGGTACAAAAACAGTAATTTAATCTGAAGTAATTTAAATTATGGGGATAATAAATCAAATATTTGAATTAAAGGACAATGTGCAGAATTTAATCCATGAAGGGTATTGGTAGCTATTCTTGGTCTCTCCTATGATATCTCATTCCATTTAAACATGAAGAGTAAAACCAAGAAAAAACAAACACTTCCAGAGCATGCAATACTAATTTTATATGTAATTAGAACTAACAATTTCTTTTCATTTATAGAACATACTCCGATGACCTTTGAGGCTGGTGGCGAGATGGGACATTAGCTTGTAATTATGCTTTGATTTGCAATGAAAAATTGAAATCACTATTCCTGTCCAATCTTAGAAAAAGCAGAATGTTGAAGTATGAAGCATTCCTGCCCTCCCCTGGTACATTTTGGTATAACATTTCTAGAAAAGATTTCAACAAGAAACCAAATTTTAAAAACCATTTTCCACACTAGAAATGAATATTTTCCTTTATGAATTTAAACCTAATCTATTTAAAAATCATTATTTCATATGGTCTTTTAAAATTAAAAATGGTATATAAATCTTTTGAAATCCAGATTTAAATTAATGAGCCAGAAAATGTAGAAAAAATAATGATGGCTGTTAATATCATGCATTTTTATGACATTTTCAAAGAGCACTTAAGACCTGTTTTCTCATTTAGTCTCACTTTATCCCTAAGAGGAAGCAAATCATTATATTTTATTTGTTCAGCTTCTTAGGTCTGTTGTTATAGCTCATAACTGATTTTTCAAATGCAAGTTGTAGACATTTCATTTGCATGCTTTTGTGATTCAGTTATGTTTTCTCATCTTACAATATCAGCAAAAGACAGTGCCTAAATATATGTAAACAAATCCTAAAGTCTCTTGGAATAATACTGGTCCCCGTCCAGAACAGAAGGGACGACAATACATTTTCGATGAAACGGCCCACTTAGGGATTTCCACCATATCGTCTCATCTTTAAAATGAAAAACTTAGATCAAAAGCTGAGATAAGGCACCATTTATATTTAATTATGATTTATGATCCACTTAAGCATTGACACCTGCTCCAAATCAGAGTTTACTTTTTATTTTTTGTATCCAGAAGAGAAAATTGCATTTATCCTTTGCTTAAAGACTTGAGGGATTACAGAATGATCGCTGTACTCTGGTTTACATCCATGGTTGCACAAAGACAAATCCAGATGGGGAATATTTGCTTTGGATTTGTACAAGAAATTTCCAGGGTTTTGTTTATGTTTGTTTTTTCTTCTGTCTTCTGGAAACTTCACATTTGTAGGGTCTGCAACCATGCTTGCAGGATATTCCTGACTGTATATTTGGGTCAGCTCATTAATAAGGTTCACCTGGGCAGTGCAGTGACCGAATTGTAAAGCCTTATCCTAATTGTACTGCTAAATAAAAACCAATTGCCTTTTATATGTCTTAGTTTATGAAACCCTGAAGTCTTCTCACGTTAAAGTGTGTTACAGCAAGTTGCTTTAGTACTTAATAACTGAAGTCCAGGGTGAAAATCCAAGCCGACCGTCTCTTCCCTCATTGTAGCCTATGGCAACTAACATCCTGTTACTAACACACAGCGAGCTTCCCAGAGGAGGTTTCCATCTGCTGATGCAGTAAACCCAGAAATGTGTAGTGAAAGCCCATCATGAACCAGTCACCCTGTTGGCAGAGTGTATACTGGAGTGGGCCCAATAGGTGTGGCTTTGCCTTCAAAGACCCTGGTTGTGGAAATAGCTATACAGCAGACAAAGAGACAAACAAATTTAGGATTGGGATAAGCCCCTGAGGGAGAAAAGAATTCCTGTTGAGAGAGAAGAGCAGGGAGTCACTGGGGGATCAAGGAAGGCCTCTGGTGTGTCCACATTTCATCACAAGATGCCCTGATTATAAGATACATTGATATTATATGTTCCACTAAGAAAAAAATGTGGCTAATTAAACTATAACCCAAGCTTTCCTTTAATTAGAATCTCTATTTATACTTATCAGAAGATATTATTCTTGGCATATTTAGACATAGGTTTTTTAAATCATATGTCACCTTTGGGTGAACATGAAAAGGAAAATGTAAGCAAAATGAATTGATTGAGTGAATTCTAAAACCTTCACATGTTCAGAGTTCAATTGGGAGTGAGTGGAACAGGAAGAAGCAGGAAGACCTGGTGTGGAAAAGCTTCGAGAAGCCTGGCTGTTAGGAGAGCAGAGACTAGGGCCATGGGTATAGGGGACATGCAGACAAGAGACGCTTTGGGAGGGATATCAGGAATGTTGATGAGAATAGCACGGCAGAGTGCAGAGTGGAAGGAGGCAGGAGAGGGGATGGCTAAAGGAGCCACATAATGAGAAGGTACAAGGGGATGTGACCCTGGACTGGGGTGTGCATTGTTCTTTGATAAGAGAAGAGACACTCTCTTCTTTGAAAGGACAGGAAGAAGAAGTAGGAGCTGACTCAGGGCGGGTTTTAGATTTGAGATGAGAAGATCACAGGGTTTCAGTCTGAAGTTTTCTAGTCTCTCCATTGGACATGAGGCAAAGTCATTAGCTGAAAAGGAGGGCTTGTGGGGAGGAGGTTACTGGAGGTTTGAGAATTGACAAAAGTTATTAAATCTTTGCAAAAGGGCAGAAATGTATCTGACTAGAAACCCTGCAGTTGTATTGGACAGTGTTGCAGGCCCACTGGGGTCTGGGACCTAATAATCAGTCTGCTTGTGTCCTGGAGGGTCCAGCAACTATTTCCTCTATGGGACAGGTCAGAGATGTATACGTTTGTATTTTTCCTGTGTTGGAGTTTGCTCAGCAAAGATCTTAGGAGAATCATCAAAGGAGTCATAGCAGTTGCATGGAAATAATAATTGTAATAAAATATTGGCCCACACTTTCAGAGCACTCACTATGTGCCAAGCTGTTTTAAATACTTTGTGTGAATTTATCCATTCGGCCCTTAAAATAGTACTATGAGGTGGGAATTATTACTGCATCTCCATTTTGTAGATGAGGAAACTAAGACACAGGTAGGTTAAATAACTTGTCCAAGGTCACAATCAGTAAGTAGGAGAGCCTGGGACCAAAATGTGGCAGGTGAGATCTGGAGGCTGTGTTGGAAACCCCTATGTGACGGTTCTTCTAATTATAATGATTAGTCCTATGATTTCAATGAAATCCAGTCATAAATAAGAAAAACAGGAGACTGGTGGATAGAAAGAAAATTGTAGGGTCGATGAACTGGAGGATTTGATAAGATCCTTATCAGGGTTAGACTTTTACCTGGGTGTGACCAAAAATATGTAAAAATAATGTTATACAAAAGGAAAGGATAATCAGATTTGTGTCTTTTAGACAAGCCATGCTGCCACTGTGGATGAGATTGAGGACAAACAAGACTGGAGCACAAAGATCCTTTAGAAACTTCTTCCAACAATTCATTAGACAAGTTAGTATCTTCCTGGGAGGTTGACTGTGGGAATGGAAAACAATAAACACACAGGAGAGACATTTAAGAGGAAGAACCAACAGGACTTTAGGTTTGATTGAGGGGAGGAGGAGTCAAGGAAGAGTCTCAACTTTCTGGATAATTTAACTGGATGTTGGAATCAGCTATCAGGATAGAAACAGAAGTTTGAGGACTAAGTGAGAATCTGTTTTCAATTTTGGACATTTTGAGTTTGAGATGCTAAAAGGACATCTAGGTGGAGAGCTTTTGTTGGGATTTGGTTACATGAAAATGAAGCACAACAGAGAAATCCGGGCTGAATTTCAATAAGACTTAAAGTTACCAGCTTGTTTGGTTGTAATTGAAGTCATGGAGGGGATGAGCTTACCAAGGGGCACTGGGATGGGGGAGGGATTAGGACAGAAAACTGAGATGGGCTGAGGAGATGGAGGAAGCAGGAAAAAAGGCAGAGGAGGACTGGTTAAGAGAGGCTGGAGAGCAATCAGAAGGGTTTGATGTTATGGAAGCAATGAGAGGAAACGTTTCAAGAAGCAGGGAGTGACCAAGAGGTGCAAAAAGGTCAAGAAAGATAAAGCTGAAATGTCTACTGGATTTATGGACAAGGAAGTCATTGGTAACCTCAGTGAGAGGCATTACATTGAAGCAAAAGGATTTCAGGGCCTGGGGTAGGGACAGGGAGGTGAGGAGGTGGAGAGAGCAAGTATAGACAAGTCTTTGAAAAAGTTAGTTAAAGTGGATGAAAGAGATAGAGCTATAGCTAGTGGGGTCAAGTGTTTATTTTAAGATGCGAGATGAGGAATGCTTAAGTAGTGCTTAGAAGAATCCAAGAGAGGAAAAAGCTGAAGCTACGAGGAAAAAGACGTCAAGAGAGACAAGTCTCTGAAGATGTCAGGATGGGACAGTGTCCTGAGTGCAGATGGAGGGACAGATACGTCTTCCATGACAACCAGGGGAAGACTCAACATGTGACATATGTGTTTGGGTACAAGTGAACTGTCCTCGCTAGTGACAGGAAGTGAAAAATGTCTCCTTTGAAGACTCGTCTTTTCTCTGAAAATTGGAAGGTGAGGTCATTTACTGAAATTAAGTGGGGCACAGGAAAGTCAATGGTCTGAGAAGGAAAAGACTATTTGAAACCACCACTGCAGAGAACAGGAAAAAGAAAACAAAGTTAGCACAGTAGGCATGTCTGTTGTCATTGTTAGACACGCTGTATTTGTAACGGCACCAAGCAGCATCGTTGTGTATTTTCTTCTTCTGATGCTCTCAGCATCCTGGGTGAACATGTGGAGAAACATTCAAGGTTGCGATTTTGACAGGCAAGTGTAATGGAGGGTATCTGGGTTAAGAGTGTGGACAACATGAAAAACAGTGATTGGAGTGACAAGTCATGGAATTCAAACGGGGTAAGGAAGGAAATGAACTCAGGATGAGCCTGGAGTGGAGGTCCTCTCCGCCTGCAGGTCATGCTGAAGTCACAGGACATGTGTGTAACTGGTGTGCTCAAAAAAAAAGTGCTGAGCTTGAAAATTGTGATCACAGTTGAACTTTCTTTCTGCTTCCCTGTCCCTTTAAACTTTATAAAGTAGAGTGCAATCTTTTCCTGCCCCTGAATGAAAATGCTTGCATGCCCCCTGTCTCTTTTGCTCACTCGTAGGTAAGGGAGACTCCTACGGCGACTTTATGTTCCAAATACAGTTTTGATTCAGTGTTTAGGACACCTGTTCTCATGCGGTAATCAAAATTCCAAATCAAAGGGTGTTACGTCTTTTCCCGTCCCCAAGCTTCTGGATGCAATACTCCAGAGGGAGGGCGGCCCCTCTTCCCTTCTCTCTACTGCCCTCCAGTTCATCTCCTCCCACCCCAGAGAGCTTTCCTTCCTCACCCCAGAGCCATATACACACCCATCACTGCTACCTGATCCATTTATCTGTTGAACTCAAATGTCCATTATTTTGGTGTTTGTCTACTTGTCTATGTGTCTGCATTTTCTCTTTTTTCTATGTTAATGTCCATGTAGATTTAGAAAGTGTGGCAGAATAATTTATTTAAATAGTAAAAATAAAATTCTCTTATGATTTCCTTTTTCCTTTCATTTCATGCTGATAGCCAAACTTTGCAATATACTCTCTCAAGAAAAACAAAAGTAATTTGAAGCCAACAGATTTTCTGTAGTTCTTTGTAGGGATTAACCAGTGTTCCTGGAAGGGAAGGGCAGAGGAAGAGGGCTTCTGAACAGGAAGGTAGTATGAAAGGAGAAGCTGGGAGACCGGGATGGGTCCAGAGGCTCACAGTGGGGGAATCCAGAATCCAGTCTGTATGAGTTTCCTGCGCCTGCTGTGACCAAGTACCACAAACTGCGTGGCTCAGAACCAGTGTCTCACGATCTCCCAAAGTCTGGATATTTTCCTTTTTCCAGTGTACAGCCATTCTAACAACAAAAGGCCTAGGAGGAAGATTTATAATAGATAATATTCACCATGACTATGTTAAAGGAAACTTCCTCAAGGACATCTAGCCTTACTTTCAGCCAAGAAGATCTGGGTCTGTGAACCGACTTAATTCTGTCAGTTTGGTGTGATGATATAAATTCTCATTGCAGAGATTCATACCAAGTGTCAAGAGATTTTGCAGATACCTAAATCAATTAACACTTTAGCACACCACCCATTTATTTAATTCCTAGGTACGTATGACAATTAACCATCTCCACTGATACATTTGGAGCAAAACATAGTGATCGACGCTACACTCCTGCTTCCCATTTCCATAATTTCATCCCCTTATCTCTAGCATTTAAGCACTTCCATATGGCCTCTGTCACTCAGAGCTCATCACTTCTATTAAAATCAAGATGCCCATTTCAATGGATTCACCTCCCACTGTTCTCCCCAGCTATAGAACAGTTACAGAGCAGTTAATGTTTCTCTCTCACCAGTGCAGTTTTTAATACCTTAGTAAATGGAGTGTCTTCTGGGCTCTGTCAGTTGACATAGTAAAGGGGCAAGTGAAATATTTGCATATAGTTATCTATCTCAGCATTGCCATCCACCTAAGCCAATAACTTCCTTTCTCTGCATTATGCTGGTTCTGGAGTTTCAGCCACACTGAATTCCGTACATCACTCAATCTATGGGTCAGTCATCAAAGCAAACTGTTTCGTCCACTTCCAGCTACCTGAACTAACGAATGACATTTAGATTCTCAGGAAAGTGTACCCCAAACAACACATTTGGTCTGACCCAACATTATATTGGGATTGTTGGTCTAGCACTCTTAGAATCCATTCCCACACATATTTGCCACTTTTCTGACAATATAAATTAGCATGAGTTACCAATGATTTGTGTGTGCAAATTTGTCTCTTCTAAGATAAAACTCTGTAATACCCCCACCCAGAGTATGCTGAAGATGATCGTATTTATGAGTCTGGAGGAAGGAATGTTAGTGGTAACCCATGCAACTGAACTGCCTCAGATGAGAATTCACGTGGGCTTTAAGCAAGGAGAGGCTGGTCTCCTCAGACAGGGTAAGAGGGAGCACGTCAGATGGCAAGAGGAGATTCAACAGGATTTGGCATTCATTTTCATCCCAGTCCAAAATCTCAGGGGCCTACTCCTTTCTAATCCTTTTCCTAGCCTCGCTTAAGAAATGTAGCAGGGCTGTGAATTCAGCTTGCTTTGTAAATTTACAACCTGAATAGTGCAATATTTGTTTGGAGTCATTAGCTATGCTACACTGTGGCTATAAGAAGTAAGATATTTTTAAAGCCACTAATTCTCAGACTTATAATTTTCTGGCTATAAATTGGATTGGGAGTTAAAAGCTCTGTCCCATCTTTTTCTTTCTTTCAGCTCTCCATTGTAGTCGGAAACAGAAATTCCAGCCACAGCCCTTGCGGTCACCGTGCGTGCATACAAACTGTGATGTTCAGATGCAGCTCCTAATCGTATCCCAACATGTTTCTTTCAACCAACACTTTATCCCAAGCAACCACAGGTGAAAATGTCCCTTGGTATATTCATCATACAAAGTTGCTTTTAATAAATACATGTAGGAGCTTCCAACTCTAAATGTTAAACAGATTTCTTTACCACAAAAGTTCTCAAAACTTTCATATGCTGAAGTGCAATGTACATGAAGAACCTTTTTCCCAGACAATCTTATTGAAGTAATGTTCCTCAGGTCACACTTAAGAAATGCTGCTCTGAGCCTTACTGTCTTGTCTAGCCCCTTTCGATGTACTTGGATTAAATTCTTGGGATTTCTTCCTGTATTATTTTCATGTTGCTGAGTAGTGACTTACCATAAACTTAACTGCTTAGAAGTTAAGCAGTTTCTCACAGTTTCAGTGGGTTGGGAGTCCAGGCATGGTTTAGCCCGGTCTACTCTTATGTTCTCACAGGTATCGATCAAGTGTCCTCAGGGCTGCAGTACCATCTGAGGCTCAACTGGAGAAAGATTTCCTTCTGTTTGCAGAATTCAGTTCCTCGGGATTATAAGACTGAGGGCTCCTGTTTCTTGCTGATTGCTGCCAAAGGCCACCGTCAGCTCCTAGGGACCCCCTTCAGTTCCTCCCTATGTGAGCTTTCTGACTGAGGCAGCCCTCAATGTGCAACTTGCTTCTTCAGAGCCAGTGTGGGTGTGAGAAACTCAAACAAGACAGTCACTGCCATCTTATGTGACGTAATCACGTAATCACATATACACAAGCACATTTTCCCTATTCTGTGGTTATGAGGGAGTTACAGAACCCTCTCCCGTCCACATACATACACTCAAGGGAGAGGATTCCCCAAAACAGTAGACAGGAGACAGGGATCATATCTGGCTACCATGAGAGTATTCCCGCCATACTTCCCTTTTTAGGAAGTCTTTCTTTAGAAGTCTTTTGTTTCTATCTGGTCACAGTCTATTAGTCACCTCACTTTGGGGGAAGTAGTCAGGTTAATCTACATTACAAAGGCCAGATTGTCAGCTTTCCACTCTCTTACTTGGCCCCTTCAGAGAAGAATACATCTAGATGTCATTCCATCATAGTCAACTCAACAGATCAGGTTGTCTTGTCTTTCTTTTTTGCTGTGTTCCATTATTTACTCTCTACCGTCAAGAAAGTTCATGCTTCAGGTCTCAGCACAAAAAAGTCCTAGGAAGGTATGAGAATAGGACATGAGTCAAGAAGTGGGACTGGAGACATCGTGGAGAAATTCAGGCCACATGAAATTTTGTAGCACTCAGCCAAAGGAACCCTCCAGTGGAATCCAGAGGCCACTTTCCTTTGTGGCCAAGCTGGTGCCCTCTTCATGTGGCAAATATTGGCAGCTGTCACTATTCCACTTTAAAAAAAATATTTCCAGGAATTATCCACTCTGGTATAATACAACAGCATATTTTTAAATTCAAGGACAGCTTTTCTCAAGGTGTCTGTAAATGACTTCTCCCTGCCATCATTTGTTAGTGCCCAGAAAATATCATTTTTAACATTAAGCAAATATAATTGTTCAGGTGAATCAGATGCCAAAAATACAGAGAGTGCATACCAAAGCCAAACAAAGATGACTTGGGCATATTCATGCTTTTGCAATATCTCTCCTTTTTTTTTTCTCCAATTAGCATGGGGAACTAACAGTTAATTGAAGTCTCAGTGACATTTGTGTAAAAAACCACCCAACTCATAAAATCAATAGTGATTGTAGTGTTGCCTACTTTGAAAAGATCCCTTAACAAATTTGCTTTATTATCTTTCCAAGATGTGTCCCTTCCAATTTGAGTGACTTGAAAAAAAATGGCCCATTTAGCTCAATCTAGATTTCTTTGGGCTCATAACTCATAACATAACAGTATACTTGACTTTATATTCATAATAGAAACATTGCCCTGCCAACATTTGCTAATAACACTATCTTTCTTTACCACCAGCAGCTAATTCTTCTCTAGGTACAACCAGGAACATAAAGAGATTTGCATTATTTTCTACAAACTTGTTTTTTACCTAGAACTATTTTTTTTTCTTTTTATTTATTTATTTATTTATTTATTTTTTTATTGATGTCTTAGTTTATAACACTGTGGGGTTTTAGTTGTACATTTTTGTCCGTCACCTTGTGGATGTAACCCTTCACCCCTTGTGCCCCCCCCACCCCCCTTCCCCTTGGTAACCACCAATCAGTTCTCTCTGTCCGTGTGATCACTTATAAGAACTATTTTTTAAATAAAGGAATTCTTGAACTTTTAGAAAGAGAATTGGTTATGATCCAAAAGTTGATATTAAAGTAGTTTGGCTGGAATATTCAATGCCTTTTCCCATAGATGCAATGATACAAACTGTGGTTAGATTGAGTAGGTTGTTCACTTTTCAACTCATGCTTTTGTTGATGTTTTGGCCTAGCTTCAGACTCACAAATAAGTCTTCACAATTTCGTAATGTCCTTACAGTTTTTCATTTTTGTATTCCATTTCCTTGAAGTTGTGAATTGCTCTGGTAATGCTTCAGTTTTGGTACTGTTTCCTGTTTGTTGTTTGAGACTACCAATAGCAATGCCAACTGTGTTTATTAGAACTACAACTTCATTTTTTTAAATAATGCTTTACTGCCTACCTTGACTAGTTGTGTAATTCAGAAGACATGAGCCAATATTTATGATAACAACTTCAATTGTAGCCATATATTTAAGATAACAAATATTGGTGGACATAAGTATGAATTTCTTGGGATAGTCCTTGAAAACCATAAAATTAGGTAAGATTCTTTTAGGTTTTGATTAAGATTGGTTATTTATGTATGAAGCAATCACCGCATGACTCAGAATGGTATTGACTTATTTTGTTAATGAGTATGGACACCAGTTCCATTGTACAACACACCCATCCTGGGTATTTCAGAGTTTTATAACAGATTTTTCATCAAGATATGAAGAAGTAAAATTTTATGCCTATTGTATAAAAACAAAAAACTAAACAATGAGCTGTCAGAACTGGGTCAATTATTTTATTTCTTCCAAATTAATTTCCTTACCTAAGGGAAAATAAAACAAAAATAAAGCAAAGCAAAACAATTTTTAAAAATATTTCAAAAGCTTCTTCCATCCTAAAGTTCATCCTCCTCCTCCAGTGCTTATTTATTTTACTTGTAGCCATTGAGAAAATGATTTTAATTAGGACACAACTATGGTGTTTTAAATGGTATTCCTAAATCTGGCTCCAGGTGTGAAAGAATGAAGAGCTCATATTTTATTTTATTTTTTTTCTTTTTTATTTATTTATTTATTTTTTTGTGAGGAAGACCAGCCCTGAGCTAACATCTGTTGCTAATCCTCCTCTTTTTGCTGAGGAAGACTGGCCCTGGGCTAACATCCGTGCCCATCTTCCTCTACTTTATATGGGACGCTGCCACGGCATGGCTGATAGGCAGTGCCACGGCAGGTGCCTGGGATCCGAACCCACGAACCCCGGGCTGCCAAGCGCGAACTTAACTGCTGCGCCACCAGACCGGCCCCAAGAGTTCATATTTTAATCACAAGAAACCTCCAAACAAAATTGCTTCAAAATGACTTCAAATAAAATGCTTATCCATAAATAATGCCATTTTATCAATGTCAATATATCAATATTATTCTATCAATATCAATAAATAATGCCAACAGATCGATCGCATATATTTTAAAAAATTCTTTTTTGGAAAAATAGAGAACGACATTAAGAGCTATAACATTATTTCAACATTTGTGGCATTTCTCTGTGAGTGAGAGCGCATTCTGTTTCCTTTTATGGTATGGTAATCTAGTCTGGGGCAGGAGCTCTCCAAAAGAGATGCTTTTGCCCCTCAGGGCATATTTGCCCCTGAAGGCAATGTCTGAAGATGTTTTTTATTGTCACAACACAACGAGAGAGTAAGACTGGTATCTAGTGGGTTGAGGCCAGAGATGTTGCTAAACATTCTCCAATGGACAGAACAGCCCCCACAACAGAAGATGATTGACCCCAGAATGTCAATAGTACTAAGGTTGGGAAATACCTAGAGGCATTATTCATGGAGAGGAGCCACAGGGGCACTTTTCTTTGTTATATGAGATATTGTTAAACCTAGTGATGGTAAAAAGCTTCAAGAAGAGTCTACGTTATAAACCTAGAAAGAAAAAAAATCAGGAATCTGAATATCCAGGAAGAAAAACTTACTCAGTTTAAGAATCAGTCTGACCACAGAAAGAAAAGAATTAAGATCCAAATAATAATTCTCAGAAAGTCAATTCATGTTCAGATGATGGTCAGAACAAGGTACTAAGATTCCAGAAAGACCTCTTGTCACGTGAAATTTAGTCAGGCAGTTGCTACAATCATTTTGATTTGATAAAACAAAGATATCTGAGGGAATTATGATATTCCTTGGACACAAATCTTATTGATTTGAATATTTGAATAATTAACTTGCCAAAACAGTATTAAATTACATTGCTAATGAGAGCTAGTTGGTAGATATTGTTCCTATATATAAAAGTACTCTTTGTTAAATTCAACCATTATACTTAGGTCTATAGATTAGGTCTCAGAGACCAATCAGATAATGCACAAATTTGCACAGGAAAATGAATGGGAAAATAGTGCCAATCCAAACTTTTTAGAAGGTAAACACTAAGTGCTTGATTCAATTATTAATAGTGATCAGCACTGATCCTGCAGGCAAAATAATAATATTATTTGTTATGTGTTGAATGGCGCCACCCCCTCAAAAAAAAAAAAGTGTGTTGAAATCCTAACCCCTAGCACGTGTGCATGTAACCTTATTTGGCAATCTGGTCTTTTCAGATGTGCTCAGGTTAAGATGAGGTCATTAGGTGGGTCCCAATCCAGCATGACTGGTGTCTTTTTAAGTAGAGGAGAGACCCAGAGAGGAGACCACCAAGTGCAGACGCAGAGACACAAGGAGGAAGATGGCCCTGGGAAGACAGAGGCAGAGACTGGCGTCATGCTGCCACAAGCCCTGGGTCGCGCGGCGCCACTAGAAGTTGGAAAAGGCCAGAAGGATTCTCCCCTTGAGCTTTCAGAGGGAGCATGGCCCTGTCCACACCTTGATTTTGGACTTCTAGCCTCCTGAACTGTGAAGGAATAAATTTCTGTCGTTTTAAACCATTCAGTTTGTGGTAGTTTGTTTCGGCAGCCCTTGGAAACAAATACAGATTTATTTATGTGAGAAATTCCTTGTGGGGGTGGGAGTGGAGAGGATTTCCCCTCCTGAAAAATAAAAATAATCAAAATTGTGGAATTAAATAATTTAGTTATTTTCTCTTCTTTAAAGTATGAGCTAAGCACGCTATTTGGAGATCATATAGCACCATCTTCTGGGCTGCTGTCTTAATTGCTCAACTTGCTGAAAAGATAGTTTTCTTGCTTGCAGTAATGAAAAACACCTTACTGAGCATCTACTATTTCAAGATATTGAGTCAGCTTTCTTGAAGGTGCCTATGTATCCCCATAACTATAATACAAAAGACTTACCGGCACCACAATCTAGGATAAAAAAGGGAGAAGCAATTAAAATTCTTATAAAAAATTAAAAATTAATCCAGTGCATATTATTTTACTTTGAAAAGTATTGAAATAAATGAAAATGTCAACCCTCTTGTTCAAGAGTCAATGAAATATTCCATTCAAATAATTTCAGGTTAATTTGCCTCTCTAGGCAGCTATATTCTAGAAAATTTTTACATAGATAAATAAATTTTCAATACATATATTGATGATATATATATATAATATATGTATTGTGTCCATAATTAGTACCACTATTTGTCAAAGAAGCAACATAAATCAGTGTTTACAGCTAGAAAGTCTATCTTATAATCTTGTGAAATTGCACAGGAAATGAAAAAGCAATATACATAAATATTTAAACACTATTTACACATGTTTAACTTCAGGCTACTTTACTCATTAAACACAAAAAGTACATGTATATCCACATTTATTTGCACATATATTAATGACTATTCCACATTAATTCTTTTTGGTTTATTTGGTCTTCTTTTGAGATGCCCATATAAGGAAATATGTATCAATATTGACATATTCAGCCATTATTCATCCTATTAAAAAAAGGCATTAGGGGATGACTGCCCTTTTTTATGTATTTGAAGCTTTTTGAGTGAATATGGCATTCATTAATATGGTGAAAAATGCTTATAATTTTTATTTCATTTTCTGCTATCTCAACACACAAAATCCCATGGGAACATCACTAAATTTATAAATTATACATTTGTATTGATTACGTCCACAGAACTTCAAATTTTGATGAAAAGTCAATTCAGACAAATTAAAAAGATTAAAATCCCTTGAATTTGTTGATATCTACTTTTATACTTAAAGGAAAAAAACTGAAAACTGTGTGTTGAACTACTACAAAGTGTTCAACTGCTCTGACAGGGCCCACAGATTTTTCAGCCCTGTTCATGAAGTAGATAATTTTTGTAGTTTTATTTTTTCTTATAAAATCAAATGTTTTTCATTGGAGGGTAACACTGGCCCCATAAAATGAGTTGAGCAATGTTCCCTCCTATTACATTTCTGAAAGAGTTTGTATAGGATTGATGTTATTTTTTTCTTAAATGTTTGAGAGATTCACTGATGAAGCCATTTTGTACTGGAATTTCCTGTGTTGGAAGGGCTGGACTGTGAATTCAGTTTTCTGTAATAGACATAGGGCTCTTTGACTTATCTATTTCTTTTTAAGCGAGCTTTTGTAGTTTGTGAGATCTTTCAGGGAATTTTTTTTTTTTAATTTTAGCTAACTTGTTGATTATTGGCAAAAAGTTGTTTGTAATATTATCATAGTATCCTTTTAATGTCTGTAGCATCTGTAGTAATAACCCATTAGTTATTTCTTATATTGATGATTTGTTTTCTCTCCTTTTCTAAATGAGTCTAACCAGAGTGCTGTCAATGTTGTTGATCCCTTCAAAGAGCAAGCTCTTGGCTTTGTTACTTTTCTCTACTTTTGTTTTACAGTTTTGTTGATTTCTGTCATAGTCAGTTTGGGCTGCTATAACAAACTGCTATAAGCCACTATAGAATGAGTGCCTTAAACAACAAACATTTCTTTTTCACAGTTCTGGCAGCTGGGAAGCCCAAGATCAAGGTGCTGGCAGATTCAATGTCTAGCGAGGGCCCTCTTTCTAGTTTGCAGATGGCCACCTACTTGCTGAGTCCTCACATGGCAGGGAGAGAGATCCTCTCTCTCATGTCTTTTCTTGTAAGGGCACTGATCATCATGTGCCATGACATAAGGGCTCCATCATGAAGACTCCACTCTCATGACCTAGTTACCTTTCAAAGGCCCCACCTCCAAATACCATCACATTGGGGACTAGGGCTTCAACACGCAAATCATGGTGGGGACACAAACATTCAGTCCATTGCAATAACTACTCTTATTTTTATTATTTCTTTCCTTCTACGGGCTTTGAGTATACTTTGCCCTTCTTTTTCTACCGTCTTGCAGTAGAACTTTAGAATATTGAAACCAAACCTTTCTTATTGTCTAATATAAGGGTTTGAAGCTACACATATCTGTCTGAGTACTGCTTTAGCTGTACCTTACAAATTTTGATATATTGTATTTTCATTATCATGAATTCAAATATTTTCTAATTTCCTTTACAGTTTCTTTGAATGTGTTTTTAATTTTCAAATATTTTTTAAAATAATATTCAAATATATGTTTTTCTAGATATATTATTGTTATTGATTTTTTATTTAATTCACTTGTGATCATATAACACATTCTGTATTACTTTAATCCTTTAAAATTTGTAACAACATGTTTTATGGCCCTTCATATATTCTATTGTTTATATTAGTATTTATTCTATTGTTTGTGTTATACCACCAGCACTTGAAAAGAACATGTAGAAGTGCATGAAAAGTAAAAAACATGGCCCCATGGTATAGTGGTTAAGTTTGGTGCACTCCACTTGGGTGGCACGGGTTAGGTTCCCAGGTGTGGACCTACACCACTCAGCAGCAGCCATGCCATGGCGGTGACCCACATACAAAATAGAGGAAGATTGGCACAGATGTTAGCTCAGGGCAAATCTTCATCAGAAAAAAAAAGAACATGAACTCTGCCATTGTTACATCAATATCAATTAGGACTTGGTGATAGTGTTTTTCAGATATTTTACATCTTTGTTATTTTTTATTCAGTTATATCAATTGCTGAAAGAGGAGTGTTAAGGTCTCCTACTAACATAGTGGAATTTCTTACTTTAGTTCTGTCCATTTTTGCTTCATCAGTTTTGAATGTCTCATTAGGTACATTCACATTTATTATTGCTATATGTTATCATTCTATTATGTCTTCATCATTCTGTTATGTCTATTTGATTATGAAAACTCTCTTTTTAACTTTGGTAATAGTGTATTCTTGAAGTCTGTTTTACCTTATGTAGCAATTTCAGCTTTCTTATCTTTACTGTTTGCATCCGATATTATTTCTTTACATCCATCCATTTGCTTTCAACCTGTCTGTGTTTGGCTATTTAAAATTACTCTTTTGCAGACAGCATATAGTTGGGACTTATTGTTGTACTCATTCTGATAATCTCTGCCTTTTAATAGGACTATTTATCCTGTTAACATTTAATGTAATTATTGATATGGTTAGATTTCGGTCTAACACTTTATTATTTGTTTTCTGTTTGCCTCTCTGATTTGTTCCTTTGGTCTCTCTTTTCTGTCTTCTTTTGGACGCTTTGATCTTCTTTGGATTCTTTACTTTTAGAATGTCACTTTAATTTATACTGTCTTCTTAGCTATCTCTCTCTGTATTTTTATTTATTTATTTATTTAGTAGTTGCTCTTGGGATTATAATATGTATCTTTATCTTTTTGTAGTACTTAGAGTTAATATTGTACCACTTTATGTAAGGTTAATACTGCACCAATTTATATAAAATGTAGAAATCTTGATACCATGTGGATCCATTTCTCTCACCACCACCACATCCGTTATCCTGTCCCTGTTGTCTTATATATTATACCTGATAACATTATAAATCCTCTGATACAATATTATACTTTTTGTTTTCAACAGTAATATTTATTTTAAAGAAATTAAGAAAAAAAATCATCTTTTGTATTTACCTACATATTTATCTTTTCCAATGGTCTTCATTCATTCCTGATGATCCCAGTTTTCCTCTGGTACCATTTTTCTTCAGTCTGAAAAACTTCTTTTAGCATTTTTTTATAGTCCAGGTCTGTTTTTTATAAATTCTTTTAGTTTGGCTTTAACTGAAAATGCTTCTGTTTTACCTTAATTCTTTGCTTTTTTTTTGTGTGTGTGTGAGGAAGACTAGCCCTAAGCTAACATCTGTGCCCATCTTCCTCCACTTTATATGGGGTGCTGCCACAGCGTGGCTTGACAAGTGGTGTGTCTGTCCACACCTGGGATCCGAACCTGCGAAACCCCGGGCTGCCAATAAGGAGTGCATGAACTTAACCACTAGGCCACCAGGCCAGCCCCCTTACCTTAATTCTTGAAGGGTATTTTCACTGATTACAGAATTTTTGATGGACAGTTAATTATTTTCTTTCAGAATTTTGAAGATGTTGTTCTGGTCCCCATAGTTCCTGTTGAGGTGTTGACAGTCCTTTGTATGGTTGTTCCCTGTTGGTAATGTGTTGTCTTGCTTTGGCTATTTTCAAGACTTTTTATTTGGATTTTTCTCTTTCTCTTTGTTTTTTACTATTATGTCTCTGGGCATGGGGTCACAACTTTAATCATGTAGTCAACGTGAAGAGCATCATTAATGGGAGAGGTTGAAATCATGTTTTACGTTCATGAACTTTTCTGATATTCCATCCAAAGATATATAACCTCAATCTAATAATGTGGAATGATCAGACAAACTCAAATCAGGGGACTTTCTAAAAACTAGCTGGCCTACAACTTTCAGAAGTGTCAAGGTCATGAAAGCAAAGGGCATACTGATGAACTATAACTACAGTTATTTCAGAATGAAGGAGACAAAAGAGACATGACAATTCAATACAGCATGTGATTCTGAATTGGAATTTTTACTCTATAAGTCACTTTTGGGACAATGAGTGAAATTTGAATAGAATCCAAGGGTTAGATAGTAGTAACCATCATTATTAGTGCCCTGATTCTGAAGATTGTATTGTAGTTATAAAAAAGAATGTTTTTATTAGAAAATATACACTTAAGATATTCAGAGATGATGAGGCTTCAGGTTGGCAGTTTATTCTCATATGGTTTGGAAAAAGGGGAAAAAAGTTGATTGTACAGTTCTTGCAACTATTCAAGTTTGTGATTGTTTCAAAGTAACAAAAAGACTACAAACCTTTCCATAATCAGAAATACATTTTATTAGAATAACAGCAACCCTAAGTTAAAAAGATTAAATTGACTAAGAACTCTCTCCAGATTATTATATTTAAAGTATCACACCACAAATTTGGAACATTTTGATTGGTGAACAAGTCACCTGACTTTCTCTCCTTTTTATCTGATGATAAAATGAGAATTTTAGTTCATATGTTCAGTAGGTAACAAAAATCTACAATTTTAATTTTATTATTAAAATACCAGGCAATCTTTCATTTTCATTAAAATTCCAATGTGCCTATATTTTTATAGTAGTTTTATTACATAGTTGTATTTGACTGAAGGTCAATGAGATTTTGGGATCCCTTTTGGGCAGGTAGGTGGTAACTATCTAAACATGGTGTTCACGCTGTTGAGTAACTGACATGGTAGTAGGTATCAGTTACTAATATGGTAGGCAGGCAGTTAAGGTTACTTTAAATTATTAATTCTGTAATGCTAAGTAATATTGAAATAAATTACCATTAATTGTTTTCTAAATCTCATTTACCATTAGCAAAGTTTCTGGTCTCTTAAATATACACTGAAATGAAGACATGTGCTAATATAAGAGGAAATGTACTAATATAAATCTGGAAATTGAGTCTTGCCCTTTATACAGATAATCCTAGATAATCTAAATAGAGGTTTATTAGCTTAACATTTCCAAACATATTGTTCCTCAACCAGATTTATGTTGAAAAACTTCCCTATAATAACAATAATATATAGATTCTTTAATTTCTAGTGAGTTCTTGCTTAGTGTGTGAGTTTACAAGTAAGCTTGGCATTTTGGTAGCAGTCATTACCATGCTGAACGATGAAAACACAATTTCCATACATCAAACCTAGCAGATGTTATAAAGATACACAATTTGGGCTTCTTAGAAAGTAAGCTAAAAACCAGGTCTGTTACACCCAGAATCTCCCTTTGGCTTACAGGATGCCATTGTACTCATCAAATCACCTAACTGAAGGTGAGTGCAGTGCATACTTCTTCCCTCGCCATTTGGTAAAACTAACTACTCAGTTCTTCCCAAATCTGTTTATTGTATATTATTTTAGAATATAGAAGCAAGTTTTAAAGAATTCACAAGTTAGAAGGACCAAGTTTAAAATAATAAAATCCAGAACATATCTTTTAAAAAATTATATATCTTACAATCTTTGGTTCTGAAATCAAGTAAAAAACAGATTAAGGGTCACTTAGAAAAATTAAATGTTTTCTTGAAAAATAGGTTTTTATGAAATTGTAGGAATTTTCCTGAGCATCCCAACATGTGTAGACTACATGGAGAATTTCCCGCCTTGTCCACAAATGACCACTGTGGTAACGGAGTTAGGTGTAGTGCAGGGTTTCTAATGAGACATTTTTTAAGTTTATATCACTTATCGTCTCTCTTTTAATGTTTTACCCTCTGGAGAACAGTAATTTTCTCTGTCAATTTTAAGAGAATGGATCCCAATCACTAAATCATTGGATATGAAGATAATTTGATCATTTCCCAGCAACAGATCAAGAATATAAAGTGAAAAGTATGGTTGCCAATTCTCTTTAAGCCATTTGCTTGTAGCTTTTAGTAAGTTATAAACTTGTCAAAATAGGAAATAATATCTATTATTCATTTTGACCGTCGCCCTGAACACTATGGTAGTCTATTTCAATGAATGTCAACTGATTTTCTTAGGAATTCCACAGCCATATGATATGATCATACTTAATCAGTATTGAACCCAAAATTTCATTCTAAAAGGTTTGACAGCTATAAATCTGTGACTAGAACACGTCATAAATTCACTAATCTTGAGGACCAAAAGGCAAAAATGGAAAAAGGGGAACCCTTTTTACCAGACAATTTTACTGCATTTTCCCCATATTTTTGACAATTAAAAATGCAATTTCTTTTTGTTATTTAAGACCAAAATTAAATTTTAAATAATTTGACTTATTCTGGCCTCTTCCCAGATTGAGGAGAGCAGGATTATATTGTGTTGTGTAAGGGAAGCAGGAGGGCCTGGCATTAGAAAAATCACACTGAGTCCAAGCACAGGTGTTCACGACTTGTGTGACCTTGACCTGTTTCCATACTCTTTCTGAGACTGGTGCCTCTTCCCAAAATTTAGGATTAAAAATACTTTTTTTGCAGATTTGTTGTGAGAACCAGAAATGACTTATGAAAAGTGCCTGACCCTGACAGATGGTTAAAGAAAATGTGATGTCTCCCTTTGCCTTCTTGGTCCTTCTAACCAACATCCCCTGACATTACTCATTTCCCCCCAGAGGTCTTATTTTTCAAAGCTTTAATCATTGTTATGTACCTTTCCCACACTGTCTCTTTCCCCTGGGTGGATATAGACTCAGAAGAGGCCTAGGATATGGAGGAAGAAGACAAAAAGCTTGGGCCTTGGAATTAACCGTAGGAGATGCGCCCCCTGGAAGTTAAAGGGAGCAAAAAGGAAACGTCTGTATTGCTAAGCGTTTGAATTTTGTTGCCTACTTTTTAGAGAAGCTAGCATTATCCTAAGTAAAAGCTTATATCGTGCAGCCGTGAAGCAGCTCCCCCAGGATACCTGCTACCGATTCTAAATATGCACAGGGCGCCCGTGGTCCCAAATCTATACTTAGGAATTCTTTACTTGATGAGTGGCCAAACAGGAAAATGGAGATTCCTTTTTATATCTTCTCTTTTTTCTTTTCACTTGTCTTTATTACTCATATTCAGAAAATTATCAAGCCCTATTAATTCTACTTCCTAATATTTCTCAAATTCACCCCTTTTCTCTGTCTGGTTTGCTGCCTTGTTCAGACTCATCACTTCTCACAATGCTGCAGCCCCTTACTGCCTGACTTCCCGCCATCTACGCTCTATACTGCTGCCAAGGGAGACATTTTAAAGTATCAAGTTCATTACATAGTATTCTTTAAAATGTTTTTCTAATGGTTTTCTCTTACTTTGAGGGTCAATTTCAAACTTCCAGCCTGGGTTCTGAGACCAGCCTCCCGTCTCTCCAGCCATGAGCCTCTCCTGCGTCCCTGTGCAGCGCTGCACCAAGGTCCCTTGCGTTTCTGTGTCTCTGCGCGTTGCCACCATTTGTCTGTTCCTTGCCCGCTGAACTCCTATTTGATTATTCAAATGTCACGTTATCTGCAAAATTTCTTCAACTTCTGCCAATCAGACTTAAATGCTTCCAGAGCTCTCTAAGTTCGCCATGCTCTTGACATATCTCTCTGCTTTACCATTGTACGCCCCTCTACTGCTCTGGTCTAAGAACTCCTGGAAGGTCAAAAATACTACTTTTGTATCTGTTTCTCCAAAGCCTAGCCTCATCCCAGTGACCTGGAGGCTTCTCAGGACATTTTCTAATAAATGAAAGAAAGTCATGAATATAGGCCTTTTCTATGTCCGTTTTATATAAACTAATAAAAGGAAATGTAAGATATGCATACGCTTCTCAAAATGAAAACATTAGGTATTGATTTTAATCTTCAGGATTTTTTCCCCTTCTGGAAACTTCAATAAAATAAAAAAGAAAGGAAATCTGTATAATGCTACTTTTGAATACCGTAACACACATTTCTATTACCAAGGAATTTTATTGGTGTTCATCACGTGATTTAAAAAAGAAGCCTCATCCCACTCCTGCACCTCTTGCTCTGGTCTGGACTTGATTGCAGCTTCAGGACGGGGGCTCCGTCCTCCCCAGTGAAGAGCTTCAGTGTCGGGGTGCGTACTACCTGGGAGATGGAGTGCTGCCTTCTCAGATGATGAACGCTGAGTGTACTGGGGACTTTGTGACATGGCTACAGATAGTATTGTACCCATGCTTCATCATTTTTCCTCTAATGTCACAAAGAATAAATTTTCACTTTTATACTCACCTTGGAGAAAAGCTTGAGGGAGAAATAGAAGATTAATTCATGGGAAAAAGAAGGAAGAAAACAGGTGTTCATCTGTTTCTATGAATGACATCATGTGCTGATTGGATCCAGTAAGCAAATATTTTGCAGGATTTAGCTGTTATTTGTCATTGCAGAGGGATATAACATGCTAGATAGATTGTTCTTTTTTTGTGTGAGGAAGACCAGCCCTGAGCTAACATCCGTCGCTAATCCTCCTTTTTTTGCTGAGGAAGACTGGCCCTGGGCTAACATCTGTGCCCATCTTCCTCCACTTTATATGGGACGCCGCCACAGCGGGCTGACAAGCAGTGCATCCGCGGGCGCCCGGGATCCCAACCCGCGAACCCCGGGCTGCCAAGCGCGGACTAAACCGCTGCGCCACCGGGCAGCCCCCAGATAGATTATTCTTAAAAGAAAAAATTGCTTAATGTATTTTCTTGAGCCTTAGATCTTTCAAAATACATCTGCATGTTTAAACCAGTAGCACAATTGTGTAATTTGCAAAGTACTCAGACAAATACAAAATCAGTGGCATTGTGGGGTGCTGTGTGTGTTGATAAGGAGGGATAGACTCTTATTAAGGTGCTGGTTCTCCATAAAAATATAAAGACAAAAATTTCTCAAGAATTCTTTAAAAATAAATATGCAATAAAATTGGATTTCTGTGGAGGTTAAATTTCTGTATCAGTTGAAACATACTTTTTCCCAAAATCAAGTCTTGAAAGTAAATTTTCTATATTTTATTACAATAGATGTAAATCCAAATCTCTAACCCTCAAAAAGTCAAAGTCACTGTTTGCATCTTTAAATTTATTCCTATGAGAGTATTATATTAGTACGTTTCCCATTCTGTGACAGTTTCCCTAAGTCATTTTGAAAAGAATATTTCTTTGTGAGTCATTGTAATAAATTACTGCATCAAAGTTTTCACTGGAAAATTAAAAGGTCTAATAATAAAATATTTAAAATATTTATGTTTTTTCTAATAAAATATTTAACATTTTTATTTCACATCATTTAATATTTTTTTCTGATAGAATCACTTAATTCTCTTTTCAATTCTAGGAAACATGGAACATTCTACACAGTTCAACAATAACAACACTGACACTAGGGGAGCTCATTTCAAATGATCCTGAAGTTGAGAGAGAAAGAGAGACAGAGAAAGACAGAGGAGAGAGACACAGAGAGTAAAGAGAGAGAGAAGAGAGAGAGGTAAAGAGATGAGGAAGGAGGAGGAAGAGGGAAAGAGATCAGAATATATATGCAGGTGATTAAATCCACTTGTAACAATAGGAGGTTTTTGTTTAATACATATTGGGGCTCACAGATGAATAGAAAGATCTTAATTTCAAGTGTTTTACTGAACATAAGTATGACTCTGCAAAATTCCATATGAACTGTGAAGAGATCTAGAAAGCTATAAAAAGACAGCTTCTGAAAATTCACATGAATTAGATAAAACTTCTGTTGTCTTAAGGGGAAAAGCAAACTGCAACAAAAAGAAAACTACCAAATTTTAGACTCTAATTATTGTAAACATACCTGAGAACATTTTACATATATTTTACTTATTGATTCATCATACTGTATGCTTTGCATATTCAAAATCTTATTTCACTGTATCACATTTCAGAAAAAGAAAGTTCCATTAAATCAAAACACTGAATCAACTTGACTTTTGTGTAGAGCCATAGCAAATGTTTCACCAAGATTTTCATCAAAACTGAATCTCTATTTAAAGGATGAGAAACTAACTTTGTTCCTATTAGATTTCATTTACTGATAACATTTGCACGCCCTTTAGATTAAGGGGAAGGAAAAATAGATACAAATATTATTTCTGGTGTTTCTAAGTAGTGAAATCCTTGGCAGATGCCTTAGAAACAGCTATGATTATATGACTAAATCATCACATGGTTTATGCAGCGCCATCGTGAAGATGGGTACTGAGCTTGGGAGCCGAGATTGCAGCAGGACCAATCCAAGACGTTTAAGTTGCCTTCAATCTGCAGTAGGGGTCCACTGCTCTGCTTGATGGATCGATAAACTCTGCAAAAATTATTACCTTAACTGTGCTGCTCCATTATTTCATACCATATATAGAATAGCCAAGAATAAAAAATAAAAATAAGACACAGAAGAGAGAAAGAAGGTAAGTAAAGCACTGAAACCTTTATATTTAACTAGATAATTTTTTTGAGGCTCAATCAACAAAATGATCCAACCTAATCTACATACTTGCATAAAGAAGTCTGGCCAATTCTACTCTGAGCGGAGTCAGTTGGGTCAGCTACATAATGGTAGTGAGAGAAAGAGCAAATTAACCTAAGCAAATCACTCATTAGTAATCTAGCCAACCAAAGAAATAAGGCATGAACAAACCTTAGCAGTGGCTTCTATGAATGTTTAGTATTTTTAATATTTAAAATTTTAAGGATTTTAGAATTTGCAACTTAAGAAATAAAGCCTTTCTCTAGCTACTAGCATACTACATAATAGTATAGTGAAATTTGCTTGTTTCCACAGCATTCTTAGTCTCTCAGAATTGAGCGGTATTAGTAGTCTTGTTCTGTGTTTCTGTTCACTTAAAAATTGTGTTTGAGTGAATCAGAAAAAAAGAATTTAAAAATAATATATATGTGTTTATGTGGTTGTCCCTATTTTCAATATATCACACATCATCAACAAATCTAAGAAAAATTGAAATATGGTACATTGTTTCAGTGCAAACATTAAGATGCTTATCATGGGATGGAAATAAAAGTCATATGGAGGAAAAGGGAGAAAAGTAAAAAGAAAAAGTAAGAGGAGAAAATCTTCATTTCACACTTTTTCTAACATCCCCGTAGAACTTTAACTTTTGCTTTCATGTTCACTTTCTATTATATTATCTATTTTGCATTGAAATAGTCAATGAGAAATATACATGAGTTGAAATCTGCTTTTCAGAACAAACCACCTCCTGGTCAGCGTGCACTCAGACCGCCAGAATCTTGAAGCAGCTGGTGCTGCGGTGAGCTGGAGATTTTAGAGGGACAGTCACTGTTCCTGTCTCCACAGATCAACAGCTAGGTCCGTGGATCAATGTCCATAGGCTGGCTTTTAATGAGAGCTGTAAATGTGAATGCATTTGATGTTATAGTCAGAAGTACAGAATGGGTAAAGTATATGCAAAAGAATTAAGATACCTATTAGGTGGGTGAGAGGTGGACAGAATGGGAAGAGAGATAAGAATCAGTGAAATAAGGTTAATAAAAGCTCTGCTTAATCTATCCTTAGACTTTAGCAAAAACTTCTCAGGCTTCCTAATTTTTTTCACTGTGATTCCTTTTCATGGAAATAATAGTATTAATTTAAGACAAAAGAGATATCAATTCAGTGTAGATATATTCATGCTGAGTAAGTTTAAATTTACTGTGGTGTTTTTGCTTACAGAATCCAGAGGCATCAAAGATTCACGTTATTTGTAAAATCCACAAGTACTTTAAAAACCACTTTGAGGGCCAGCCCTGGTGGCCAAGTGGTTAAGTTCAGCACACTCTACTTTGGCGGCCCAGGGTTCAGTTCCTGGGCATGGACCTACACCACTTGTCTGTCAGTGGCCACGCTGTGGTGGCGACTCACATATAAAAAGAGGGAGATTGACAACAGATATATTAGCCCAGGGTGAAACTTCCTCAGCCAAGAGCAAAAAAAAAAAAAAAAAAAACCCACTTTGAGGTTGCATCATTATTTCCACTACCACTTTAGATCAATTCACATTCATAAATGGAACCACCTCTCAATTCGTATGGGCTGCTTTAACTTTTGCTTTTCATCAGCGTTTTTTGGGTGGAGACATATAAGGAACCAAAAGCCATCTAATCCAAAGTCATCAGAGCTTACTTTAATTCTTTAATCTATGTCAACTTTTTCAAAAGTGTTGAAAGTTCATTGATGGTCAGTTTGCTAGATTAAAGGTGTGAAGTGTTTCTAAAAATACGCTATTAAGAGAGAACCCAATGCAATCCGGCAACCCTGAAAGACTCCAGAAGCAGTCCCCACAAGCGAGCAGATAGTTTAACTTCGTGAATGAGTAATGACTACAACTAACTGTTCCCGAGGACCCCCTGAGTCTAGGCACATTGATATTATCTCATTTAAGCCTCAGGTGGTCCCATGAGGTGTTTTCACTTCATGAAGTGAATATATCATTGGCCTCCCCAGGCCACATGCTAAGAGGTGTCACAGCTGGTACTCAAACCATGGCTTTGACCCTAAGATCCTGTACCTCTTATCTACAGTAAAAAAGAAATTTGAAAACCTGTAATACCACCACGTCTTAGCTAGGTGTTTCATCAAGATGTTTCCACCAACCTCCTTTTCTTTTACTTCCAGAATATCGACTGGAGGAGCAGCAAAGGAGTAGAGCAAAAGGAAATGTGGGCAAACATGCCCTATGACATTGGACAGCTCTTTTTATAGTTTCTAATTTTTTTTTGTTTAAAACTTAGTGATTTCATAAGTATCTTAGAATTTAGAGAAAATAAATGATGCTCCCAAGTTATGTTTGAGACCTAAGTATCTCATTGTGCTGCGGAGCCAGTGTTTGCAATTTGCAGTCAGATGTGGTTTGAGTTTCATCTTTTTCCTACCTACCCGTGTGACCTTGGATAAAATAGCCGGGTAATTTATTATCTTTAAATTTAATCTAAATGTTCTGTGTCAGGTAAACACAACCCTGAAGTATCTCAAGAAGGAAGAACGTATTTCATATTTTGTTTCGACCTTTTTATTCCAAGGCTGAGAGGATTATATATACATTTTATCATTATTGGAGAAGTTCTAGAATTTGAAGCACTTAATAGTTCTTATAAATGTTGTGGAGATATTGCTTTATGCCCCACTCAGGTTTTTTCCTGCCTCTTAGTTAAAGGCTTGTTATTCACTATCACTCAATACCTACATGTCATATTCAATTTTTTTCTAAACATCATTAATCCCTGGAAGATGGAGAAGAGTCTAGTTACTTAAAAATTATTATTCCTTCATTGATAGAGACATTTTGTTTTCCACATCAAAGTAGGTATGGTTTTTGAATGAGCATGCACGCAAACTTCAGAAAAAAAAAATAGGAATCGTTCATCATAATGTTATATGTGTGTTGTAATGGACTGAATAATTTTGTGGTTAATGTTTTACTTGTAAGCAATGTATATGCATGTATATTAAATATCTGTATATCGTTATAAAGATATGCCATGGATATATAACGCTTTCTCCTTATATATACATATGCATATGTATATAATCAAATACCTGTCTGCAGGTCTAGTAAAAACAAGATGCATCTTTAATTTCTGTGTTGACTGAATGCTTCCAGTAGCAAGAACACTGTAAATTTAATTGTTACACAGAAAGGAAAAAACCAGCACCTCAGACTGATCAATGTTTTAATGTTGTCCAAATACCAAATGTCATCTACAAATTCAGATATTTGGCACACAGATCTGAAACCCAACTATATCTTTCATTTATTTTTTTTCCTGGCAAAAATGACGTTCTTATTCATTCATATAAAAAAATCACTTTTATCTTCCTTTCTTCCTTCCATCTTTCTTTCCATCTTCCTTTTTCCCCTCACAGTCTGCCTGCCTCCTTTTATTTTAATGACTACAGTTTCTAGTACTTAATGGTACCAATTCATTAGTAAGAAACTAAATTCCTTTTTTGTAATGATGTCATTTAAAAGAATGACTTTCACTACCATTTGTGGGAGAGGGGAAAAATATATATGTTTTTAATGAAAGAAAAGTCAAAATAATTTATCACCAAATGTCAATGCAATAAGGAATAACATATAATTCCACTTATATTATTTGACATTTGGTTTTGCAGTATCAATATATTCCACAAGCTGGAATTTCTCTACTGCAGAAAAAAGACAATAATAAACATGGAGAAATCTGTTCTATACATTTGTGGAAAAAAATATTATTTTCTTGGTTTTCAACCTGCTTTTAGAAATAATTGTTTTAACCTTATAATTCACTATCCAGTATGCAATGGATATCCACTACAAGAAAAATGGAACAAGATGATGATTACCAAGGTGCAGGGTCTGAATTTTTTCTGTTGGAATTAATATGTGCACAACACCAAGCATGTTGATCCAGTAAGAAAACTACTACAAATGATCAGTAGGTGTCATGAGATTTGCATCTTCAATGGCTACTTCTTGGCTTTGTAAAGGAGTCGTTGCCTATCTGGATCCATTAGCTGATCCCAGGAGAAGCTGCTTTAGTTCACTGCATCCATGGAAATAACATAGAAGTGTTGACACACTTAGGATAATACTAGGCACTGAGATCATTCTCACATAATAAGAGTAAACGTAAATGGCAAAAAGAAATCCTACTGGAATTACAGACTATTCCAATGCCAGCTGGCTTGTTGGAGAGAAAGAACTCATCCCCCTTCCCTGCTTACTGTCCCTTCCTCACCTAAATTATAGTTTCCCATTTACAGTTGAGACTGCATTGTTTCTCCCAACTCTTGAAGTTGCCTTTTGGAAGGCTTACCTCTCCCGTAAAGTAGTGGTGGGTTTTCTTCTCCCTCTTTCGGCTGCCACCCTTCTCAAACTAGAGTGAAAACATGGGCAGGTGGAACCTTCCAATCTCTTAGACTGGAAAAGAACTTAAACCAGTTGCAAAAGATATTAAGAGGAAATGAAGCCCTGTTTGTTGAGGGTTTTTCCATCATTTTGCCCATTGTCTACGAATGGCAACTTCTTGTCATACTAGTCAGAGTGGGTGGAACTTGCATCCGTGTTGATGTGTCATTTTCCTGAAAGAATGGAAACGCCTCTGGCATGAACAGCAGCAGGAGGCAACACTGAAGAAATGGACAGTGGAGCGGCCTTTGCACGGCAGAGATAGATGAAGGTCATAACAACTTTTTCCTGGACATCTGTCTTGCAGTCGGCGAGAAGTCAGTTGAACAAGAGCTCACCTACTACATTCTTCCCCTGAGTCACCACCCACCTCTCACGCTCCGTCACCGACCCCACTTCTCTCATCCCCCCAAATCCACTGTATTCCACTACTAGTTAGGCTTTAGAAATGCTCATTTCCACCCGTATTTAACAATTGCAACAATTAAATGCCTCTGGAGCTACTCCCCACCCACTCATGTCTCCAAAAATAGCACTGTATTTTGGTAAATTAAAACTACTGTGTGTGTGTGCATGTGTGAATGTGTGTTTGCATTTGCATAAAAAAACAATTTTAAAACAAGAACAAAAACTGGAGAATTTTGCGTTTTTTGGTGTTTTTTTGTATTTGCGCAGACCATTTTAGGATTTTCAGTCTCAACAAAACACTATTAAAACAAAGAATCTAGTAAAATATTTGTGCATGTACTGCTAAACAATTCTAGCAATTTTATTAAGCAATACCTTTATTATTTTTTGAATATTCTTAACAGACTGGAACAAAACATTTTTTTATTCAAAACAAAATATGCATACTGTACGCATGTCGCAGAGTTAAGTATGATGCAGAGATTAAAGTTTGTTTGAACAAAAACAAATGCCTGGGGGAATTTCATAGCTATAAAGTTAATAACTAAATTTTGTTCACTAAGAGGACCTTTTCTATGGTTTTCCTTCATCTCCCAGCTACACAGCAAACATATCTGAAGTGCACTTCCCAAGTGTAGTTAGAGAATAGGAAGGAATGTAAAGTGTTTTTTTTTAATTATTCATTTTGTTGTTTGTTTTTTTAAAAACAGCCCTTATTAACTCTTCCTTCCACTGATTCTACTGTAAACTCATAAAAGCCTTTTTTAGAAAGCAAATTCATAGACACTCAGCAGGTGAAATGTTTCCACAAAAAGAAAACATACAAACAGAGCGATCAGATTTCTCCTCTTTTCTTCGACTACCTAGAGCACGTTAGAGTGATAAAGTTTTTGCACTTGAATGAAAATGGCTAATCTATTTCTTTTTTTAAAGAAGTTCTTGTGTGATAATGCAGAATTGCATACACTTTATACCTGGAATAATTTAAAACCATATGTTGGGGAAATCCTGGGGTAAAATTGTATATATTTCTGTATAGGGCAGGCGTTTGAGCATCTCTACCAACTCCTCCACAACAATAAAGGAGGCAAAAGAAATCCAGATTTGTGTCCTCAGTCTCTTTGTTCCCATTACAATGGCCAAAATGTGCTCCTAAATTACTGCAACAGAACTGAAATTGCAATGAAAGCCCACCGCAGTCACCCAGGAAGGGCTTGCTACCTCTTCACATCCTGACGCTGGGCGGCGCTCCGAGCCACCTGACCAGAGAGAAAAGACTGGGCCTGGGGGAATGGGAGCTGGAGCAACAGAGTTCCTGGTAGTTTTCTTTGCTTTTATTTTGTTTTCAACATAAAAATGTGTTAACTGTCTGATTCCATCTACTATGGAGAGCACTTGTTCAGCTAAAAAGGACCCCCCTTGTTCTGCTCCGTTGTGGGTTTGTGCAACAACGGCTCAGAGGCCCCCCAGAGCGTGCACGCCCGGTCACTGTGGCTACACGGACAGAAGCAAGCGATGTTGTCTGCTGAGGGGACAGAAGAGGGCCAGGGGAGGACGGCCGGGCCGGAAGGGTGTTGGTTCCGTAGGGAGGAGGAGAGTTAGGGAATTTTTTATTTTTATTTTCTGTTGTTTTCTTTTTTTTGTCTTTTTTCTTTTTTATTATTTTTTTGTTGTTGTTTTTTGCTATACCGTGAGGTCATAGCGATCATTCCTCTAATAGAAACTGACAGGACATAGAGACAGAACTATCTGATGAACACACACAATGACTAGAAATATATATAGAGAGAGACAGTGAAAAGACTTAGTTTACCTCTGAGAAACCATCCCCAAAAACAAATCCTGTATTTACGAGTGCAAAAAAATAAACAAACAAATAAACCCAAATCAAAACGAAAGCAAATAAAACCTCCAAACATTAAAACACAGTGTATAAAATGGTGTGAGAAAGTTAAGTCACTTTACAGCCTTTTAGTCAATAAAAAGCTGTGTCTGTGTCCTTGTTTGGATTCAGGCCCATCTTTTCAAATTTTACCCTAAAGGCCTTGCAAGAAGTGACTGGAGGGTAAAGGCACCCCGTTTCTGTCGCATCTGACAGCAGCCGCGTTATCGTGGTGGGCCAGCTGCGGCTGCGGGACGCTGCGTCCTTCCGCTAGTCCTCGTTGGTCGAGCTCTCTTCCAGCGTGTTGATGCCTCCGAAGCTCAGCGCCGTGGTGTTCTGTGCTGCTGAGGCTGTGAGAACTGTGTGTAAGAGAATCAGTACAAGAACACACAGCTTGAGTCTGCTGTTGCACAGTCTCGTTGCTGATGAAACTGTGAGCGACGTCCTGTGACAGGAGCCACTTTTTTCCACCGTCCCTTTGGAGGGGTTGTTGGATTGCTCCTCTCTCCTGACATCACAGCATTCTGGTTCATCATTGGTTAGAAAGGTTTCGTAGAGCCCTGTAGGATGAAGAAAGTGGACCGTTAAAAGGAGAGGAAGACCTGCGCCAAGAGCTCCTTCCTAGTCCAGTGAGGCTGATACTTTAACACTCTGAGCCACAAATGCTTAGAAGCAACTAAACATGTTGTCAAGCAAAGTTAAGTCAATAGAATCTGGATCAACAGTCAACCATGCTCTCAAACCAGGACTTTTAAGTTCCTCACTGTGTCCTTTTTATATTCCTGGTGGTCATACCATGAAAGTTCTGGGTTGTGATGAATCCAGAATGAAAGATTTCATTAGGTTGAAATCAGAACCTGAGGTTCTGGATCACCTTGGTGACTAAGGACATTCAGTCATCCTTTTTCTTTAACAGAAATGTGATTAATGCAATGCGTAAAGTAACATTAACTAGTTATGCTAAGTGAAATAACCAACCAATCATAATATCATAGCTGTAGGAACCATGTTTACTAATCACTTCCTCTCATAAACCTCGCCACGTCTTGTATCTGCCTTTCTTGGTGAGTGGGCATAACCATCTACACATCCAATGGGTAACTGTTTCCTTTTGATTTAGTTTCTACATATTTCTCTTATTCTTCCATTGGCTATTCTATTGATGACTACCTAAATGGAAGCCTTTAGTATCTTCTGTTTGGAGGAGGAGTCTGTCTGTTCTTTTTTTTTTTTTTTGTGAGGAAGACCAGACCTGAGCTAATATCCGTAGCTAATCCTCCTCTTTTTGCTGAGGAAGACCAGCCCTGAGCTAACATCTGTTGCCAATCCTCCTCTTTTTGCTGAGGAAGACTGGCCCTGGGCTAACATCTGTGCCCATCTTCCTCTACTTTATATGGGACGCCGCCTCGGCATGGCTGACAGGCAGTGCGTCGGCGGGCGCCTGGGATCCGAACTCGCGAACCCCGGGCTGCCAAGCGCCGACTAAACCGCTGCGCCACTGGGCGGCCCCCAAGTCTGTCTGTTCTTCTTGGTCTTCTCCCTCCACCCTACCCTACAGCAGTGCTTCCCATGACCAGCTGTCTATCTCACTCTCTTGCCCTTAGTCTCTATTTTTTCTCCCCTCCACAAAATTTCTTCTCTTTCTCCCTTCTTCCTCTAAAAATACACATTGTTCTTATTTTAAAATTAATAAATGGATATTTTGGAAACTTTCAAAGTGGTGAAAAGAACAAAACGTCTGGCTATCTAGAATCTATCCAACCTTGTTTCTTGCTATATTATATGTAATGTTTTATGTAGTTGCATAAGCCATTTTGTATTTTTTTTTACTTGACTGAAACGTTTTCTCACGAGTGTTAGAATAAAGTTTCTACACAAATTTTATTATGTTACTTTCAAGCTTGAAAAACTTACAAATGAGGATGGAGTAGTTGTAGGGATTAAATAGAATTTTGTATGTAAAGTGCTAGGCTCGGTGTCTAGCACAGAGAAATAACTTGAAAAATTTGGCTACTGTTAATAATAATAGCTATTAATAGGGTCTCATTGCCTCCACCTAAGTAATAATATCTAAAATATACTTTCCCCTCTTCAGACTCATTGCTCAGAGCTGTAGCCATCCTGAACTGGCTCTTCCCAGAACATGCGATACTTTCACCCAACTCTGCACCACTGCCCAAGCTGCCTTTTCTTCCTGGAATTTTCTCCATCACCTCATAGACCCAACTCCCACGTATCCTTCAAGTTCTGCTCACATGAAATTCCCTGGGTGAAGCCTATCTATCTGCACACTCCCGGGCTGCTGCTGCATTTTGGGTAACTCTTCAACAGAGCAAGTATTATTTTTTCTTTTAATCACAATTGCTCATTTTCATGTCAATTTCCTTACTTATCTGTCACCTTAAAAGCAAGAACTATATATTTTCAGCTTTACATTCCCAATATGTAGCAGAAAGCCTGAACAAAATAAACACTTAACAAGCATTTATTACATGAACAAACTCAACATACATTTGTTTAATTTAAAAGAATCTATTAAATAATATATATACACTGCAAACTTCAGTTTCTTTTAAAGAAATGACCAAGATATCCTTATAATGATGCTTACAATATTCATTTCTTCTTAGGCATTCAAAGGTAAACTTCACCTTCGCCTAGGTAGAATATGAAAAAAAACTGAATTAATGAGGTCTGCAGCTCCGACATTTTTATTGTATGATATTTTCTTTTTTCATAAAAGATACCTCACTGGAAGACTAATCATTTATTGAAGTATATGTTTTCCAAAATTATATTCTACAAAGAAGAGAGTTTATAGTTAAGATTATAATAGAAATCTAGAGGTCATTTAGATCAACATTTTAGAATGTTAATAGTCAGAATATGTTTAACAATGTCATCCGAATAATAAGTTCTTCCAAACTTCCTCAGAAGCTAGCTTCTTGATTTATAGTTCAAGTCATTTCAGAAAGAATAAGGCAGTTCACTCAGGCCAATAAATGTGCTCTTCTTTTTGACTGGCAAAATTAGTACTCTTTCTTTTTCCCTTGCCCATCTCTTCAATGAGAGTTTTTATTCAGACTTATACATACATGTATATTAACAATCAAATAATTCCACAAGATATTTTACAAAACAAACAAAAAAATTCCTCCACCTGCCCAAACCAGATTTTTCCTTCTCAGAAGCAAACACTTAAACCTCTTTTAGCTGTTTCTGTTTTTTAGTTCCATTTCTGTAAATACTTGTTTTACTCTATTCTTGACTTTTCATCATTATCTGTAGGCTTCCCCCTAGGACATGTGTGGGTAAAACACTCATTCTCCTTCTTCTGCAGCTCACATGCACCCCACATTCCTCCATGGTGGTAAGTTCAGCACTCAGTGTTCCTTTCATTAGGATGTTGTGAAAAGAATTCTGAACTCAGGCATGTAGTAAACTTGTTTTCCATTCCTATACTGCTCTGTTTTTCCTAGAGCTAATAATTATCGTATAGTTTTCTATGTACTTACTAATTCAGCCCCAAATACTTTGCCAGTTGCTTCAGTTGAATCAGGAGTTCTATCAGTTTTATCCTCCTGAAGAAACATTTCCCGGAGTCTCTTCCCATCTGGACTGGTTGCTATTATGCCGGTGCCTAGCTACCAGCCTGAAAACCCCAATGAACCATCCTTTTGGGGATACTTGCTGCCTCTCTTCTGTGCATTTCTTATTTCCTGTATCCTATGCCTCCTTTCTCATCTTACTGGACCACAACATCTAGTATCTTAAGGAAAGGCTCATAGGAGTAAATTTCCGAGATGCTATATGCCTAAAAGTGTGTTTAGTCTACCTGATATTTAGTTGATTGGCTGAGTATGGAATTCTATTTTAGAAATTCTTATCCTTCAGATTTATTTCAGCATTGCTCCCATATTTAGTTGTTGGACCTCTGGGGTCTGTCCTCTAATTTTCTTCTCTCACCTCTCCTATTTTCTACCACTTCATCCCTTTGCTCTGCTTTCTGGAGGATTTGGTGATCTTTATCGTGTCATAATTTTATTGAGTTTTTCTCTCTTTTTTTGTTCTATCACATTTTAATTGCCAAGAACTCTTTTATGTCCTCTGAATGGCGGGTTTCTCTGAAGTGATAGTTCTCATTTCATAGTTGCAATATATTCTTTTATCGTTCTGAGATATTTGCAGCAATTTTCTTTGTTGTGTTTTATTTCCTCCCTGCATAGGCTCTGTTTTCTCCAAGTCAGTCTTTTCTTCCTTCTTTGTCTCTTATTTTTTATATGGGAAGGCTGCACATTCTTGAATGTCTGCCCATATTAAAAAGTATTGGAATCTGGGCACCTAACGAGGGTTGTGGGCTGTGAGCTGCACTGTAGGATGACCTGCCTGAACTGTTTAGAAGGAGAAACTTAAAATTCTTCCCTTTAGGTTGATCAGATTTCCCAGAAAATATTCAATACATCTGTCCAGGAGGGCAAAGGCTGGCAGCCAGCTTTCTGAGAGCTACACGGGAGAAGGGACTAGGGATGGGGGCGTCTCAATCTTCAGTGTGCATACATTCATTTAATCCCCTTAACCCCTCCTGGTATGACCCAGTTCAACAACTTTCTCCAACCATCTCCAAAATTACTCCCCCTCCCACAAAGAAATATGCCAACAATTATCCCTGGGGTGGGGGGAGGAAATTGCTGGGTTCGAGGTGGGAGCATGGACTATGGAGCTCTGACTGCTTCTTAGACACATTTCCACCCAATCCTCCTAGTTTGTTGCTCTAAATTCCTCAGTGAGAGCAGAGTACCTTATGCTCTCAATTCCTGAGTCTGGAGAGGGTCTTGGATGTAAATCTGGTTGACTCTTTGTTTCCTCTCTACTGCTTTAGCATTCATTTTTCTGGGTTTCAGTAAATCTTTTAGGATGCATCAATTTTCTTTACAGTTTCTAAGAGGTTTTGGTTGTTGTCTCCTTATCCATTCTTCTATCTTTTTGGATTTATGCCTAAAAACAATTTCTTTTCTGTTGGGTCTGCCTAGAAAACATTGCTGTACTTTTCTCTACATCATTTTGCTCTGTCCTGACCTCTGACTCACTCCTCCAGCTAGTCCTGCTGCCTGCAGGTGGACCCTGCCTCAGAGTCTTACCAGAAACTGCCCTTGGCTGAAGACAGCAGTCTTGCTCAAAGTTTCTTGGCCCCTGAGCAGCTGCCTCCAATACTCAGGGCATCTGTGAAGGACCATCTCAGCTCTAGATATTTTCCCTCTGCCGAATCCTCCTTCTCTGCCGCCCTCACAGGTGTCCCGAGAGTCCTCCTCAATAAACCACCTGCACGCAGACATGCTCCTGGGGAGCCTACCTTTGGCAGTTAACTCTTTCTCCTCATTCAAGAGAATGATAAGAACATATTTCCAAATGAAAATAAATAATTTCTCAGACAATAATCTCATTGCAGAAATATGTGAGTGATTGGGTTAGGAAAGGAAAAAAGCAAATTTTCCATTAATGAAATGTTTTTCTGATACATTTTGCTTACGAAATGTTCTATTTGCAATTTCTAATGAATCATTACCTGGTATTTGACATTGAATAATAATAATAGCAATTATTATTTTTATAGTACCAATGTCATGGAGGTTTTTTAGAGGATTAAATAATACACATAAACTGTTTGGAACAGGGCCTGGCAGATAGTAAAATCTCACATAATATTAATTATTCCTATTACAAGTTGGGATAAATAGTAGAATTAGAATTTATTATTAGGAAGAGCTTTAAAGAACATCTAATTCAAATTCTTCTGTTTTCAATTAGTCTAAGTCACTCACAGAAAAATGTTATTTTTCATAGCTCAAAATAATTATTCTAGTACAGTCATTATAAATATTATCTAAGCACAGGAAAATCAAATATTCTAAGGAAATCCTTAAAATAAACACATGATATTATTTAAATATAATCCTTCATTATCTCAGTAATTTACCATCTTTAAGTACAGGAATATATGATAGTAATTTTTCAAATATTTGAACTAGTAATATACTTTACAGTGTTTTTCTGAATGTAAAAGTTTAGAAAAGAGTAAAGTAAAAAGAAGGGGGAAAATTACCCCAAATCTGACTTTGTTAGGTTGAAAAAAAGAAGAAATTGCTGGAATTTGTTTTCCCAACTTTTTTATTAATACGGATACACATATGTACACCACACTGTGTGCATATAATTTATAGATTTCATATGTAAAATTATATTTAGTATGTGAGATTGTACTTTACATTGTTATTCTTTACTTGATTTGGTAGTATTTATTTCAAATTTTGCATGTATATTACCAAGTGAGATTATATATGTAATATAAATATAATATACACGTGTATTATATATATATATAGTTATAGAGTTTTAGAAACTCTCTAGAACAATTTATATGACTTGGAATTTATAAAACTTTCTGGATATAATTTCTTTCTTTAAGGTAATTTGTATAATTTTATAGTTTCCTGGCTATTAATTTGTCAATTTTGATTATTCATAGTTCTCTAAAAATAGCTTCTTTTATTGAGAGTTTTACGTTTGTTAATGTTCAGTTATACACAATACTGCCTCATTTTAAGACTTAATTTTTCTATATCCTCTTCATCATTGTTAATATTTTATTTCTATTTCATCTTTTTTTGTCCTTAACAAAACTGGCAAGGTTGTTTTTTCCATTTTTATTAGCGTTATCAAAGATACAGCTCTTGAACATATCAATACTTACACTGTTTGCTAATGCACTGATTTCTTCAATTATGTTAATTCCTTCTTTGCCTTTTGTTTAATTTTCTTTTATTATTCTCCTTCTAACTATATTGAATTGAATGACACTTTACTCATTTAAGTTCATTTTTCCTTAATAAGTAAAACATTTATTGCTCTAAATTTCCATCTGAGAATAGCTTTAGCCAAGTTTCTTATGTTTTCATATAGTGATTTTACATATTTCATAATTACAATTTATATTTCCTTTTTTACATAAATGACAGAATTTTATTGCTTTATTTTCTCTTAATTTCAATTGTTTGATATAGTTTCAAAAATACTTTTGTTATTAATTTCAAGTTTTATTTACATTAAGTTCAAGAATATTGCCTTTAAAAAGTTGATTTTCCCCAATTGTTTTCTTTGTGTTATTTCTTTGCATTATACAAAATTACTATATTATTTTTTTTCTAACATTGGCTAACAATGCTGTCTTTATGTTTGGGTATTTTTACCTATTGAGAAGGTCATCAACTGAAAAATATATCTTCTACAACTATTTCTAATGATTTTGCTTTATATATTTGGCTACTACGTTGGTAGGTACAGAAAATTCATAAACCTTCACATTTTTCACTGGACTTTTACTATTAATCAAGAAAACATGACACTCTTTGTTCTTATAAAATAAAAATTTTTGGTTTTTTTGGTGTCTAATTTATTGTCAAATTACTAACATTTTATACCTTACCTCCCAGTAATGATTAATAATATTTGCATATTGTTTTGTACCTATTTTATTCAAGGATCATTTGGTTGCAGTTAAGAGAAACCCACCAGAGCTAATTTAGGTGACAACAAACAAACAAACAAAAAACGAAGAACAGGTAGTAGGAGGACTATTAGAAAGATTCAAGCCTATTTCATGAAATGGAAGGCCAAGAGCATGCCAGGCAACATGGAGAACAAAATTACGGGATTGTGTGGCCATCAGAATCTGGTGTGCTCTCTACCCGGGTGGAGACATAGCACTGTAATCTCTGTTTCCTGCTGCACACCTCCCCAAATTCTCTCCCCCTCGGCAGGCAAGTCTTTGCTGCCTCTTCATGTATATGGGCATACATGACTTCCAAGTTTTCCTCTCAGTTCAATGCCATCAGGGACTGACAGGGATTGCTGGGTTCCAATGACACACTCCTGGGGAAGCAAATCTCCTTGTTTTGTTTTACTCATCAATGCCGATCCAAGCAGCCACACCAGAGAAAGATCCCCATATAACAGATACAGCTGTGCATATTGGTCCACTCTTTTTGAAAGAGAAATGTGACATCAGTGTTGTTCTTCCTGGTCAAATATGATATTTCCCCCCTTAAAGCTTGCAGGATATTTCCTTCATTCTCAAAATTTAAGAATGTTTGGGATTTAATCTAATTTCCTTAATTTTGCCAGAATGGGGAGGACCACTTTAATCTACCAACAAGAGTGTCCTTAAACTCAGGAAAGATATTTCCTATTATTTCTTTGACTGTTTCTTTCTCCAGTTTCGTATGTTCTCAGTTTATCACATTCTCTGTCACTATTTTTATGTTCTTGGTCTCCACCTTGAACTTTGCTGCTGCATTCTTCAAGCTTGTCCTCCCCTTTGCTTATTCCTATCTCTAGATGGTTGATACTACACATGTATAACCTATCTGCAAAATTTTTTTGTTGCCTGCAATATTTTCTTTTTTTAACCTAAATCCAACATTATGTTTGCCTGCTTCCTAGCCAAATTCCCTTTTCACTCTTCTGTTGTTTTAAAGGGTCTATATGTCCTTGAATTTTATTGAGAGTAGATGCTATCTAAAATTACCTTTGTAGAAACTTTTCTCAAATACATGCTATTATTCTGCCTCTTAGACTCTGTTTTCCTTTCTGTGTGTCAAAGGTTGTAGAGTCCCCCCGAAAGATATGTTAAAGACCTTAGTCCTAGCACCTCAGAAGGTGACCTTATTTGGAAATAGGGTCTTAAGAGACTTAATCACGCTAAGATGAGGTAGTGAGGAGGGCCATAATCCAATCCAATTTTTTGATGGTTTCTGTTTTACTTTTTCATTTGTTTGTTTTTATGTTGGGAGTGATTACCTTTATAACTCTAAACAGCATAGTCATGCATCTATTTCTTAATCCAGTGATTTTAAATTATCCGATTATTCTGATCTGAGAAAGCTGAGCACGTTCGTGTCCTTATAGTTCTCTCTTACCCCATTAATCCCAAATTTGACCAGCCATTGCTTCTGTTCTAAAACTACAATTACATTTTCCTATGTGTTTTTGCTCTGTGCATTAATTTTGAAAATTGAAAGTAAAAAAAAAGTCCTTAGAGTTCATTTAATTCCATTTCATTACAGGAATATTATTCAAAGTATTTTAAACATTACACAAAATAGATGATCACTTTTTACACTTTATCAATTCATAAAAATCATGAAAATTTTAGATAGTTTTCTATTTGGCTCATGATTCTCTTGCACATTTTTTTTCTGAGGTCCTAGTAGTCTTTCATATTTCATATAATCAGAAAAATATTATACCTTCATCCCTATATCACTAACTCATCTAGTTTCATAATCATACAAATTTCAATGTTCTAATATGAACAGGTAATTTTTGTGGCTCAGATATTATTTTATGATTTATTTTCATTCTACTACCAACATTGAGAGTCTATATTGTCCTCTTTGGATTACTCTTTTTTCTATTATAGTAAAACTTTAAATAATTTTTCAGATGGGATATGTGGAAGGTAAACTTTCAAGTATGTACATATTTAATTTAAATGAACTTCATTCTCCTATTTGAAAGATAATTTGCCTGGGTGTAGGATCCTCAATTCACAATCTTTTTATTCTAATAACTTTGGAGGCATTACTTCATCGTGTCCTAGTGTCCAGTGTTGTGGGTGAAAATTCTGATTGTATTTGTTTCCTATTGATGCTGCAACTAATTGCCACAAATTTAACAGCTTAAAACAATACTCATTTATTTACTCACAGTTCTGTAGTGACAAGTCCAGTGGAGTTGACTGGTTTCTCTGCTTTGTGTTCACAAGGCCAAAATCAAGATGTTGGCAGAACTGAGTTCCTTTCCAGAGCCTCTAGGGAAGAATTCACTTCTAATCTCATTCAGTTTGTTGGCAGACTTTGGTTCCCTGTGCTTGTAGGACTGGGGTCCTGATTTCCTTGCATGCTGTTGGCTGGGTAGCTCTCAGCCTCTCGAGACTGTCCCTCCCCACTCCTTGGCTCATGGCCCCTTTCTCCATCTTCAAAGCCAGCAATGGCACATGGAGTCTTTCTCATTCTTCTAATCTCTCTGACCTCTCCTCTGCCTCATCTTTAATGCCTCATATTGTGATTCCCTGACTGACTCTGCCTTCATCTGTGCTTTTCGGGGCTCATGTGATTAGAATGAGCTCACCCAGATAATCCAGGGTAATCTCCCCATCTCAAGGTCCATAACCTTAATCATATCTGCAAAATCCCTTTTGCCAGGCAATGCATTCACAGGTTCTGGGAATTAGGTCACGAACATCTTTCATGGGGAGAGGCGATATTGAGTCTACCACACTCCACCCTCTGTCCCTGAAAAATTCACATCCATGCCACATGCAAAACACATTCACCCTACCCCAAGGTTCCAAAAGTCTCCACCCAATACAACATCAACTCAAAGTGCAGAAATCTCTAAATCTCATCAGTTCAAAATCCCCAAATCTCGTTATTGAAATCACCTAAATTAGGTATGGATGTGACTCTGGGGATAATCCATCCTGGGACAAATTTCCTCTCTGTCTGTGAAACTAGAAAGCAAGTTATTTGCTTCCAACATACAATGGAGACAGGCATAGGCTAATAGTTACAGACATTCTGCTTCAAAAAGGGAGGAAATGGAAGAAAATAGGGGTCACCAGTCCAAATCAAATTTGAAGTCCAGCTGCACAAACTCCAATTGGTTTCCAGGCCTGGGAATAATCCTCTGTGGTTCTCAGCTCCACCCTCTGGGCTTAGAGCTCTGCCCTCTGACTTATCCTTCCTTTTTATGAAAAGTAGCATGCATTTGCAGCTGGGTAATTTCATTAGCATGTTTTCTGCCAGTAAAATTTTGGGGGTCCAACAGCCTTCATTTCATTCTGCCTCTGTCTCTGTCAGTCCAAGCTGGCAGTGTTTTTACTGATATAAAATTCTCAATAACTTTGTGAGATTCTTGTCTGTGTCACAAGGATTTACTCCATTAGACAAGAAGCTCCTCCACAGATCTTTCCTAGATAATCCCTTCTCAAGTTTTGGCTACTGCTCCATGGCTGAGGGGATCTATGAGTCACAAGTTTAATCTCCTCAAAGAGTCATTTGTGTAATTTAATATGTTGACCTATCAAACTTTCTGAGGTATTAGCAATGGTTGCACAGCCACACCCTCAGTTCTGTTCTGTTTTGTTTTATTTTCTCTAGAGCATGCTTTTCTGATAGCAAATTTTTTATCTTTTGCCAACTTGGAATACAAAGATTTTCCAAACTCATCAAATCCTGGATTCTTATTGTTTAGCAGTTCTTCTCTCAATTTCTCTCTCTCTTTTTGCATTTTACTGTAAGCAGCAAGAAAAAACCAGGTTACACTTTAAACACTTTGCTGGGAAATCTCCTCAGCTGTAGAGCCAACTTCATCGTTTACAATCTCTGCCTTTCCTGTAACTGCAGGACACAATTCTGTAAGCTTTTTGATACCAGTTTCCATTGACATGTTCCTCATTCCTTTCTGAGCCCTCACCAGCAGTCTTAAGTGTCCATAATTCTACCAACATCCTGTTCCAGGCAATCTGGGCTTTTTCTATCACGTTCCTCAAAATTCTTCCCACTTCCACCACTGCTTGGTTCCAACGTCACTTCCACATTTTTAGGTATTTGTTACAGCAGCACTCCACTTCTGGTACAAAAATCTGTATTTATTTTCTATTGCTGTTGTAAAAATTGCTCAGAAACATAGCAGCTTAAAATGGCATGCATTTATCATCTCCCAGTTTTGTAGGTCAAAAGCCTGGGTTGGTTTGACTGGTTTCTCTACTCTGGGTCTCATGAGGCTGAAATTAGGGTGTTGGCCTTCATTACGCAGGCTGATTCAGGAGGTTAGCAGAATTCAGTGTCGTGTGGTTATAGGACTGAGATTCCCTGATTTCTTGCTGGCTGTTGACTGGAAATTCTCAGCTTCTAGAGGCCACCTGCAGTCTCTGCCTTGTGGCCCCTTTTTCCATCTTACAATCTAGCAAAACTGGGTTGAATACTTCCCAGGTCTTCCATTTCTCTGATCTCTCCTTCTGCCTCATCTTTCTGGATGCCTCTTCTGTGCCGTCATTGGGCCTACCAGGATAATCCAGGATAATTTCCCTAATTTAAGATCAGCTGATGAGAACTCTTAATTCCACGTGCAAAGTCCTTTTTGCCTTGCACATTCACAGGCATAGGATTGGGGGAGATCATGGAGGCCAAAACCCTGCCCACCACATCAACGTCAACATTCTTCTCATTTCATTGAGGGTTTGGGTTTGTCATCCTCTATGAAACCTCTTCGGATATTCCATATATGTGTTTTATTCTAAAATTTCAGGATGATATGTCTACATGAGGTTTCTTTGTAGCTTCTTCTGCTGAGCCCTTTCAGTCTGAAACTATGGTTTTCTTCCACTCTGGAGAAATTCCTTTGAGATTGCTTCAGCATCCCCCACTTTCACCTTTGTATTCTTGTTTCATTTTGTTTTCTCCAAAAAGCTTATCTTGGGTGGATCCTGGTCCATTCATATAACATTTTTACCTCTTGTTACCTTCAATTGTCCAGTCTTTCCAAGAGGCAGAATTCTCCTTAGAGTGAGTGAATGGAGATGAAGTAGACAAATTGTGGCTCCCTTCCACCACTTCCAAAAGTCATTAATAAGAAGTCTTCCTCACATCCATCTCAGCAGCTCATTCAATGTCTTTAGAAAGTAGATCCTGGTTTTTGTGGGCAAACACCACCATTGCACAGGTGGCAATGGGGATAACCAGTTTGCCCGGATGTCTTTAATCCATCAGGAAATTTCTGGTGGTTTTGTTCTCTGCTCTCTGTGTCCTGATGACAAACCAGGGTCATCAGAGTGTCCTGTTGGAAGAATGGTTCCACCTCTACTGTGGTCTTTTCTAGAGCCTAAGTCCTGCATCTGCCTTTTCTCTTCCATAAATGCTTTTTTAAAGTCTCCTTTATAATAGTGTCCCACTTTCTAGGTTTTATTGCTTCTATGAATGTATCTCATTTTGTAGTTTTTACTTCAACTTCAATATGATTTAGAGACAGATGGGAAGTAAAATTTTGGCTTCAGCTTGCCAGCCTGAACCAGAAGTCACATCATACTTAAATGCAACGGTTTACTCACTACCAAGACAACTTTTGCCATCATGTGACTCCTTAGTGCTGCAGAAAATATAGTTTTTGAAATGAGTGTTTCAACTTTAATATCTCTTCATTTTACATTTGCTACAATAGTGATTTCACGTGAATATAACCTAGAATTTATATAGAAATAACCCACAAAAAATAGAAAATCAGCACTGGTATCCAAATTGTGTCCACTTTTTTTCAAGGTATAAATAATAAAATAAGTGATCTCTACAGAACTTGCTAATTTTCTGGGTTATTTTATAATTGGGCTGATAAAACAATATAAAATGATAGGTCAAGCTAAGAAATCTAGAAAAAAATTCCAAATCATTGTGACCATCTGCAGAAAGAATTAGACATGAATGTCTATATATTTATAATTTTTATAGTATCTGTTTTAAGCAAGGGTACATTTTAAGTAATTAAGGTATACATTTGAAATAGATTAGTCTTTTTTGAGGGGAGTAGAGGTAGATATATCAGATCTGTATGATGAATAAATGCTAGCATCACTCTTACATCTAACTAACGTTAATAGAATTATATAACTTTTCTTCTAGTTGACATTGTTGAGAGTAAGGATCACTTCTCCACTCCATCCTTGCACTCTTAACACCTACCAGGCTGCTTGTCTCCAAAAGAACAATAAGTATTTGTTTGATGAGGGGAGGGAACCAAGGAATAATGCACTAATACTTCGAGTTGTAAGGGAATGTTTCAATGAATTGAATATATTAGATGACAAAGCACATAGATATAATCCAATAGTAAAATATAAGTTCATATATCAGAAAGAAAATTGATACCGACTCTTAAGAATGGGCCATACAAATACCTGGTTATGTAAAGGCCATTCAGAGCTGAAAGCTAACTGCACATTAGATGGACCATAGATTGCTCTAAAAACTGAAAATGATACTAAGTGAAATGAAAACAAAGGCCCACATTAAAATGGCAGAGACATTCTACAGAGAATTCACTCATTCGTTAAGCCCATAAGCTAAGTTGAGGAATATACTGGGCATTTGAAGTGTCTTGAAGCTAAGCAGAGAATCTCCTCTCACAATGGGTCCTAAAGTTTTCCGGGATTTTACTAGAAGAACAAAGACTTCTGCAGCCAGAGAGAATATAGCCTAAACAGAAACTTAACACGTTCAGTTAAATATCACATTTCACTTTGTTATTTTTCCCAAAATGGTTACAGTGATTTTTTAATTAAGAAAAATGTATTCTAAGAAAATAGAAAAAGAAAGTTAATAGACAAAGAAACTACATTCTCACCAAATACAGCATTTAATTTTCCACCCCATCCCTAATGAATCCTTTGATGGTTGCCTTGATGAAGACGATATGGGATGGTGGGAGGAAAGTCATATGGATTTCTGGAGGAGAAGTCAGGGCACTGTAGTGCAGCTGTTCGCATCTGTGCAAAGCATGCAAGCAATTCAGGGTTCAAGGCAGTGGCTACTGTCGGGACTGAAAGACTCATGTTCCTCTTTCTTATTCTGATAAGCTACCAAGTACCAGGAACTCCAAGTGGAGCTTACAAGAGTCACCTGAGAAAGGAATAAAGATCTCAACTCCTTCTCTTCCATCGCTAGGAACCAATCATTGTTGCAAGATGCTTTCATTTTTCTGGTGGATTGCTCTCACAGATGGGAGGAGTGTTGAAGGAATTTCAAGAAGTGCGTGTCAAGAACTCAGAGATATCTCTTTAAGTGTGTCAAATGGATCTACACTACAGGAAGGTGTGAAAGGTTGGATCTCTCTCGGATGCTTCTGTGACTTTGTGTTGAGTGCTAGCTGTTCAGCATTGTGGCCCAAGAAGCCAGATGAAGAAAAATGTATGGTCCTTGTTAAGAACATTACCTATTATGTTCTATGTCTATTTGTTTTTGTTATTTTTCTCTGTGAAATGGCACGATGGGGCTCACATATTGTAAATCAGTGTCATTGTTTAGTATATATCCCACAGTGTTTTTCTAGTTTGGAAATCCTTGGTAACTATGACTCTGCAAAAGAAATATCCTTGAAAACCGGAAACTATAACAAATAATTCTATGGCTTCGGGATCTCCAACCATGAGTTGTAATTGAAGAAACAGTTTTGCTAATGCTTTGATCCCTCAGTGTAGTTAGAGTACGAACATTTCCTGCTTTTCTTTCTAAAAGGAAAACCAGACTTTCTCTGTAATCACAGAATACATACAAAACTATCCCAGAGTCTGTGTACACTCGGGCATACACAAACACACGTTAACGGCTTCAAGGCATGTAAACACCTCATAAACAGACCCTGACTTCAGAAATATGCTTTCTTTTCAATGAGTTAGGGGAAAATTATTTTCCTAATTTGATGCACCCGTTTTTGAAACATTAAACGTGAACAAAAACAGTTGTGATTTTAATCAAAATGTTTTTACTCAAGACAAACGCCAAAACTTAAGTTGGTAATACTCTGACTCTAAAGAAAAGCAAATATACTAGAACAGTTTGTGGCTCAGATAAGAAAATCTGTCTCGATATTTTAGAGTCAGTGTTAAATTTAACAAAAAGAATATTAACTAGAACAATTAAGCCACCTTTATTGTCAGATTTGAACTGAATTGACTTTCAGTATTTTCAACATTTCAAGTAAGACATTCAAATAAAAAAATAATATAACAATTTTCAAAAAGGAATTACAAAGACACTGGAACCAGTGACATTGATGGCAGGCAGGTGGGATTTGGGAGGATGGACCATAGGTCCATTTGAAGAAGATATCACTCATTAGAATGCATATTTCCATTAAAAATAAAGCTGTATCTCATAGTCACACATATTTTCCACTGAGTGAGATTCTGACATGTCAGCTGCCAAAGGGAATGTCTCAGGCAGCAGCATATTAATTGTTTATTTCCCTAGTTACAATGCCAGGTAGAGCAGCATAATTTGATTCATTTCATCCAATGGCACCTTGAATTATTTCTGTTTTGCTTCCCAATTGTTGCCCTCTGGGGTCATTAGTTTGCACCTGCCATTGAAGAAACAGGATTCAAGTTTTAACACAATGCAAAAGAGTCTGATAATGATTGGTAATTAGTTAGCAAATGAGTTAAAGTGATAGAGTTACAATACCAGGAAATTTTTCTCTCTTGTTTTTTTATTTTTGGAAAAATAACAGGATTAAGCACTAAGTTGCAACTTTTATCTGAGACAATAGAATATATATTCTTTATAATGACAAAAACTGTCATTCTTTCAATAGTTTAGATATCTACTGTCTTTCTGCTGATTGTATTTAAAAATATATATATATATATATATATATATATATATATATATATATATATATATAGGAAGACCTATTAAGTTGGGAAAATATGAAGATAATAAAAATGGAGTCTTTGAGCTATATGTCTCCCAGAGGTAACACAATATAAACTAATGTGTTGAGATGTTGGGCTCCTTGGGTCCCCTCCACTTTATGTTTACAGTGTTTGGATGTCAACCATTCTATTCCATGTCAGCAAAACAGCATTCTTAGAAATTCCGTGCTTCCTACAAGACACAAATATGCAGGAAAAGGAAAATGTGCATGGGTGATGACATAAAGAAAGAGAGAGAGAGAGAAATAAAGGAAGAAAGAAGAGATTATGTATTAAATTAAGAATTAAACAGACATTAAGAGGCAATATAAAAGAGAAACAAAAAGGACCAATGTAAAAAAATTCAAATACTAGTATTTAAAGAACTGAAAAAATAATGATGTATAATATTTTGCTTATAACATTGAAAAATACTCATTGTCATATCTTATGTCCACAAAGAAGTGAGAAATGAGCAGTATAACACACGCAGGGAAGAATCTATGTTGTTATAAACTTTCTAAGTTTTGGGCAATAAATATCAAAAACCTAAAGCTGTTGTGTGCCCTTTTACCTACCAAGTCTAATTCAATGAGTGTAAGGAAGTAAATCAGAAGTGTATAGAAATAAGAATGCATATATGTTCATAGTAGCATTTTTTACATAACAAAAAATGAAAATGAAAAAATGTCCTATGAATAGTAACACACTTAAGGAATTTACATTATACTCATATACTGTATTGTTATGCAAACATGACATTATGCTATAGAAGCATATTTACTAATTCAAAGCAGTATTCATGATATAAAATGTCCTTCTCCTTTTGGTGGTAGATTATGGTTTTTCTTCTCTTTTTGCTTCTGTGCACTTACTAAATGTTTTAAAATAATTAAGCATACATTGTGGTATAAATATAACAATAAATATTACTTTACAGAAAGGATGTGGGTTTTTAAGATATTTGACCAAAGAGATGCATCTTTTCTTTAATATGGTTGGCACTACACACACAGTAAACTCAGCGTTTAAGCTGAGGCTGATGTGAGAATATTTTTGAGCCTAGTCCTCCGCCGGATGGAGGCAGTACAGGTGGGGCTGCTTTAGCCCCTCCACATGCAGAAGGGCCCCTGACTAACCTTAGTGACTGGGGCATTCCATACCCCTTGCTGCAGTGATAGCTCAAGTGTGGGCATGACACTTAAGCCAACACTATGGTCGGCTACACCAATTACAGAATAAAGTTCTGGTGAAAAGGAAGAATACGGAAGAGCAATGAACTCTGATAGGCAGGAAGTCAGATGCATTGGTTTCTATTGCTGACTTTGGTCTGAACGTGGGGAGAATACTTAAATTTCTCTATTTGGTTTTTTTATCTGCTAGATTTAATCATTGAGCTGTCACGCTGGACAAACATGAATCAAGAAAGCCCCTGCCTGTTGCTTCACTCGCACAGACGTTTCTAAGTGATTGCTGTATCCATTCTCAACGAGCCAATCCAGGACATCTCAATTCTCCTCAACAATCCAGACCCCAAAGTCCATGGAGCCAACGAGAAACCCACCTGCAAGAGCTGGATAACAACTCTCGTCCTTTCAGCTCTAAGACTTCATGACTTTACGTATGGAGTTTCCCTAATTATATGTTCACATTTTTTTCTTTCATGTCAAATTATGGAGCTCATGGTTTTTTAATAAATTTGATGTTTTTCCTGATGAAAGTTTCTCCATGGTTTTAAAGGTTATCTTTTTGTGGAAAGAATAATAGAAATGGACAGAGATACAAAAATCATTCCTTTTGTAAAGATTAAAATTTAGAATTTGAAAGCTGTCCACAAATTTCGTAAAACTGCTATATGAAACTGTTACCATGTGTTTCCTTCTGACACCACAAAAGTAGACTAGAAACAATTACAACTAACACATTTCAAAATGGAAGACGGTTTATCTAGAGATAGAAAGTTTATTTGGATAAACTTCTCCCTCTCAATACACTTTTATTTTTTAGAGCAGGTTTAGGTTCACAGCAATATTGAGCAGAAAGTACAGAGAGTGGCTGGATTTTCCAGAATAAAAATTCACTAACTGCACTTTCCTGAGATGAAGGGCTTTCAGACTCAGGTTTAAAATCTTCTAATTATTGAACCATGAAAGCTTGGATACAGCACAGACAATGACATTGGAAATTGATTGTGGTTCTAAATTCCTTCAAAAGGAGATTCATGAAATTTATGAAAACAATTTTATTTTACAGTTAAAAATGATATGTAATGGTTAATACTCCTTCATTATTACTCTCTCTACATAATTATTATCCTCTAAATCCTCTTGGCTGAGCTCTTTGGTTGCCTTTATAGCTCCTTCTTATTGCTTCCTCTTCTCTAATCCTCTAGAACTTTTGAAGTACACAAAATTTGTCTTCATAGAAGAGTCAGGCATTATTCTATTCTTGAACAAACAATACTGAATGAATCTGTTTTATTCTAGACTTACTAGGCATTGCTCAGAGCTGCTGTAACAAAGTACCACAGACTGGGTGGCTTACGCAACAAAAATTTATGGTCTCACATTTCTGGAGGCTGGAAGTCCAAGATTACGGTGTCGGCAGGGTTGGTTTGTAGATGGCCATCTTTTCCCTGTGTCTCTTCACACTGTTTTACTTCTATGTGTGTCTGTGTGTCCAAATTTCCCCTTTCCATAAGTATACTGTGAGATGAATTAGGTAGTCTAAAATTGATATGTTGGAGCCCTAACTTCCTGTACCTCAAAACATGACCATATTTGGAGATAGGGCCTTTAAAGAGGTGACTAAGTTAAAATGAGGTCTTTAGTTTGGCCCACTCCAACTGATGTCTTTATAGGAAGAGGAAATTTGGACACACAGGAAGACACCAGGGGTGCACACACAAAGGGATGACCTTGTGAAGCCACAGCAAGAGAGTGGTAAAGAGAGGGGCCCATGGAGAAATAAAACCTCCCAGCACCTTGGTCTTGGACTTCTGGCCTCCATAACTGTGAGATAGTACATTTCTGTTGTTTAAACCACCCACTCCAGGGTACCTGGTTATGGCAGCCTAGCAAATCAATACAGACACTAATCAGTACTGGATTTGGGCCCACCCTAATAATCTCATTGTAACTCGCTTACCTCCATAACAGCCCTATTTTCAAATAAGGTCACATTCTGAGATACTGGGGTTTATGACCCCAACATGTGAATTTAGGGGGCAGGGGACACAATTCAGCCCAAGGCACTCAGTTTGGGGGACTCATTTAAAATGTAAATTCCATAAGGTCAGAGGTCACATAATTTATTGGGCTTTTTTTAAAGTCCCAGTATCCCAGGTGAGTAAGCAGGGTGCATGATGAAGGTCTGAATTCGATTCAGCTAGAGTTTTTCTACTGCATGTGACAGGAGGATGAGATGTGAGGGACAAAATGGCTTTGAAATGAAATACTGATATTCTTTTTGACTCTGAAAAGGGAACGTTTTATTAAATGTTTAGCCCTCTTTGTGTGACTCTCCATAATCCCTCCAGCACACGGACATAGGCAGGAGGCACCTGCAGGCTCTGCAGGGCATTACCTACACCACCCTGCCTTCCTTACTTCTCCCCGTCTTGGAAGGCCTCTCCTCGCTCACAACAGGGACCTCCTCAGATGCCTTTGGGTTGTTACTCATTGACTAATTCATTCAGTATTTGTTTACTGAGCACAAACTACGGTCAGACACTTCTGTGAGCCCTGGGGATACAGCCACAGACAACACAAGTTTTCCCCTAATCCAATTCACCGTGACACAGGAAGAAGACAGGCCGGCTGCCATGTGATTAAGTGCTATGAAGTGGGAAGCACAGGATGCTATGGCACAGACGCTCCCAACTCAGACTTGGGGCATCTGGGAAGGCCTCCTAATAGAATGACAGATGCTGAAGGATTAGCCATGTGAAGACTTGAGGGAAGAACGTGCCAGGCAGAGGGAATTGACACATTGGCTGGCATTTGGAGCGTTGGATTCCAAAGAGGAAGTGACGATGGGCAAGGCGGGGCATGGGGGGATGGTGGGCAATAGGGTCAAATCTAGCTCCATGAAGGAGCTTAGGGACCATCCTAGGGACATTAGGACTTTGAAAGAGAGACATGATCGGTGCCCAGAATGGGCTGCGTGGCAAATACCTTCCAAATGCTAAATGCACAGACTCTTTGATCCAGCAAGTCCACTTCCACTTCTTGGTACAGTGTTTATCCTACAGACAACATCTCAAGTGTAGGAAATGATCCTTGCCTAACTGGATTTAATAACAAAAGATTAGAAATCACTTAAATGACCATCAATTAGGAACTGATTAAATAAATTATGATTAATCTCTAACCAATAACCATGGTTGTCAGTTGGAGTGAGGAAGGAGTTGGATTAATTTTTACTCTTTAATGTCTTTTAAATTGTGTGTCATGTGCATGATTACCAATTCAAAAATAAGTAAATGCAAGTTATTTATTTCAAGCATTTGTAATATCAGCTGCTTTAGTCCCAGTGGCATTAATGTGGTCACGTGATGTAGCTCCTATACGTGGATGCAGTCGGTGGTAACTCTATATTCACTTTAAAAGATGGAAGAGCAGTGGGGGGAGGGGGAAGGACACAGTCAAAATGAATGTTCAAGCTGTGAAAATGTCCACGGAATGTACTGGCGGATATGACATTGCAAGAGAAAAGACAACTATTGAGAACTATTTAGAATTTGCATCCAGTTCCTGAAAACTGGCCTTTAAAATACAATATTTTTGGTTAAAATGTTGACTTTATTTGCATGCACATATAATAGACCTTGGAAGAGATCACACGTAGCAAAGCCATTCAGTAACGCACGTCACGCACAGTTCAGAATGGGACTCCACATTTCAGAATGACCTCTGCAGGAATTCCTGATGCCGTGAGAAACAGATCCTATCTCGGGACGACTGTCTTCCTCCTGATTGGAACTATTTAATTTCCCTTCTGATGTCTGTTCCTGAAGTGGGAAGGAGGAAGTTGGACTTCCCAGGGCTTTCTGAGCCCACATACACAAAGAAAGACTGAGTCATGGCAAATGCCCCCAAGCCAACTCCAACAAAGCTTGCTTTCCCCCCTCTGATAATGGAATGTTGAGTACAGAAGGAAACGTAGTGGTGGGTACCATGAACGCTACACTTCCTGGAAGGAATGAGCGTCTGAGGTGAAGTCAGTGTTTTCAGATTTTCTCTGCCTTATTTGATCACCCTTTTGACAACATAAACTGGTCAATAAAGAGAAAATATACACTTGGGACTGAAACGTGATACAAGAAACCCAGTAATAGAGATAATAAAACTGTTGTCTTATAATAGTATTCTAGGAATTTTATTCTCAACTTTGGTTTGTATTTTCAAGCTTTCATTTTGGGAAGTTACACATTTATTCCATCTGTGCTGCCTTTCCGCTTGGACTCACTCCTTCTTTTGGAATTGCCTGTAAAGCTAATTTAAAGCCATGATTGAAAACTGCTTTTCAATTTTTAAGCCTAAAACAATTCCTCTTATAATCACCTACATTACCTGTAAAATTTAGCTATTTTAATTATACACATATATAAATTATATACGTGAATTTAATATATAAATTAATTATGTATAATATATTATATATATATGGCTATATATCTGTGTGTGTGTACCCATACACATTCAGATAAATCTCCCAAAGCACAAAAAGAATGCTGCAGAATATGAACATTGTTTCCAAAGAAAATTTTAAAAATTATTTTGAACAATGGCTGCATTTTGAGTATAAAAACTGAGCTTCTAAATTTTACTAATAATTTGAATTTGAATAAAACTGCACATTTAACACAAAGAGTAAACGTTATGATCATCTGATAAATTAGAAGTTATGGGGACTGGCCTGGGGGCATAGTGGTTAAGTTCGGCGCACTTCACTTCAGCGGCCCAGGGTTCATGGGTTTGGATCCCAGGTGCGGACCTACACACCGCTCATGAAGCCATGCTGTGGCAGTGACCCACATACAAAAAATAGAGGAGGATTGGCACAGATGTTAGCTCAGGGCCAATCTTCCTCACTAAAAAAAAAAAAAAGGCAGGAAAGAAAGAAATTATGACTAAAAATAACCATCTCATCTGGTAATTTCAAGCCAAACCACCAAAAAGACAAGATTTCAAAATTGAGAAAAACTGGTTCATTTTCCATTTAAGAATTTACCTAATGTGTTATTTCCTCATGAGACACAAATATACCGAACACAATGCAGACGGTCATTTAGATTCACAATTATTTACACAAACATTTTAGAGACTTTGGTTCTTCATCTTTACCCTTCACGCTAATATATTTGTTTGTATGGATGCAATCTAAAAAAACTGCTAACTAATGTGACAGAAAAAACTAGCCATCTAAGCACAAAATTCTCCAGAGAAGAGTGAGCCAGACAGTTCTCCCTTCTCTAACCAGAAAACACAGCCGGTAGGACGTAATTGTCACATTCATCTTTAATGTGATATGTGATGTCGTAAAACAGGGACACATTTGTAGAACTATGGAAAACAGCGTTGCACAGACTGCAGGCTGTGGACTGATCTGCTCTTTCACCCACCGAGGACTTTCTCCCGCTGTCCTGGAGGCCAATTTCAGGATGGACTGGCTGGTCATTCCCTGTCCACCAGTGATTCAAATGCTGGACGAATAGCCAGGAAATGTGGATCTATTCTTGTTTCTGGAATGACAGGTTTGGTGGGGGATCAGCTCTGTTTAGTCCTATGTAGAAGCAACATCAGACTAGATAACTTCTGTAACCCAGGTCTGTTCTAAAATTGACTGAATTTGTCCTCACGTGAGGAAACTGCAATGTCCAGAGCAGCTCAGCGTCCAGAGCTGCAAGGTGGGGAAATGCTCCGCGGAGATGCATACCTGCAGACGAAGCAGGTCAACACCTTCACTGAGTCAGATTTCACCTGTTCTGGGAAATCCCTCTTGGTCCCAGGCTATCCTTTGTAACTGAAATTCCAGAATTAGAATTCTTCCTTTGGCTTACTGCTTCAACTCTCCCACGTCGGTCCTGGGCACTTCTGAGTCTCGTCCGTCAGGCTGAGTTCTGGGAAAACCACATAACGGTGTGTGTGTCATCCTCCTCCTTGCTCTAGAAAAGACCTCTGACGTTTTGATTCAACTTCCACCTAAGCACAGACTAATCAACTCACCGTCCAGGTGCCCAGCATTGCCCCCTGTTAGGGCAGCCTTCAGTAGTTCTGGCTTAAGCACAGGGTGGCTGTTCATCCTAGATCTTTCAGAGGACTGCAGGAACAGGCAATTGTGGGCTGATGTCACAGGGATCCCCCCTAGGTGGCACCAAAGAGAACAGTTTTCTGCTCAGTCCACCTGCAGTGCTCACTTACCTGGGGACAGGCCAGGACATGGCCCAGGGCTCGGGGCTCACTGCCATTAAGACTGGACACTTCCCGGGGCTGCCTCAACTCCGGCCCATGCAAATGCTCTGGGCATGGTTTCCTGAACTCTCCCTGGTCTAATCTCTTTCATTTCTCCTCTCAGACCAGGCAAGGCACTGAGGTGAAACACAGAATGGCAACTTGAACTATGTTAGCATTTCCCGGAAGTTTGTCTAGGTGTGCGGGCTTGTGAAGGTATGATCCGCTTTATCAGCAAACCTGGAGGTAGGTGAGTCTATCCACAAGTTCTTCCCGGCTCTGTAGCGAGGAGCATCGAGGATGTCGTGGAGCCAGACGTCTTCCTCCCCCAACTAGGACAAGCAGGGAATCTGCACCCCAATCCGTGGCGATGGCACTTGGCTCTTCTGCAGGCGCGGTCATGTTGGACGGGGGAGGTCCCAGCTAACTCAGGCTTCTGCTCTCCACAGCCCGGTGGACTGAGCGTCCCAGAGGCCCAGCACTGTGAGCCACTTTCTGAAAGGAAAATCTAGAAGGTGTGACTTTCCAAAAGTCACAGCTACTGGCAGAATCCAGACATCCTCATTTCTACTCCAGCGCTCTTTCCCTGAATTAGTCCCCTTGCCCCAGGTGAACTTGAACTGTTGATAATGCATATGGGTTAGAAGACAGGGAAGATGATCTTAAGGATGATGACCTGAACTCCGATCTAAGTATATAAATTAGAATAAACCTCAAAAAGTACAGAGTTTCAATGGAAGAAGTTCCAAAAATATGAAGTTATGACATTTGATTTAATAGTTTTCTTATCACCTATTTTCATATTTCTGTATTTTATTCTGGTCATATCATCTCCCTTCACATTTCTCTTTTGGCCTAAACATTTGATATATTTATTAAAACATTTTGTATGACATCAAATGGTGCTATAACTAAAGTGGTATTTCATTATTCTTTTTTTCAGAAAAAAAAAAAACCCCTGCATTTTAGAAAATAACGAAACATATTCACACACTGGGGAAAATACAGAAAGTGAAAATAGCATAGATGTCCAAATTAAAGTCTATGGGTAGCAGATTTTTCTACTAAAATACTCTTTTAATGAGAAGATCTTTTATGTTAACGTTACCTTTTTAAAATCTTTATCCTCTCTCGTCATGTCAGAACTGGATTTTGGAATTAATCTTTCACAGTTGTGAACTCTTTCATGAGAATTATGAGACACAAGACATTAAAAAATTGATTCCTTTCAATTGATTCGATCAATATGCATATCAAAGTATTTTCTCCCATCTCTTTCTCTCTAGGGATCATTGACTTCTCTTGCCTGCAGGCCAGAATCTCCTTTAGATCCCCTGCAGTAGCACAGCGTCGCCACCAGGGGTCCCCCTCCTCCATCACATCAGGATCAGGTGTCGCTTGAACCGACAACAGCCCCCCACAGTATTTCCCCCAGAGACAGAAAAACAACGTGATTCTTGTCACAGCTGAAAAATGAAATGCAGAATTTACACAGAATTCTCAAAATATGTTTTATCTCCATTGTCAGTAACCCCCAGCAGACCAACTTTTACTTTTTTTCTTTCAATAATTTCTCTATGAAAAATACAGCAGCTGATCAAGTCGAGTCTATTTTATCTATCAATCAAATGGCAATTTTCATAGTGTTTGTTACCATGGCACCCACAGCCTGTGATTCTCTGCTACTTCTGTTTTCTTAATGTTGGTTCACTATTACAGGTAAGCAATCAAGGATTTCTCCAGGGGATTCTGGAATGAGGCGGGGGAGTGTGCAGGGGGGAACCCACATAATTACCACGATGATGGGCTGACATCTAGAATCCACAAACGACTCCACCCCCTCACTTGAAAGATGAAGCAGCTGAGTTTCTAAAATAGTAGCGCATTATAAGAACTGAGCTTGACAAAAGAACCCACTTTGAAAAATTTTAGCTCAATAATGCCTAACATTAAATGACAGGTTTCACCCAGAAAGTGCCTCAGAATTTCTCCCCAATTAATTTTTCAAACACTCCTTCAGGAATGTGTCAGTTTTCTTCTTTAACAGAAAAACCAAGAGAGATCTCAGGCAAAGTGTCTTTCCTTTATCTCCTAAAACGAAAGCAGAATTACACATACAAGGAGGTGCTTTTCTGGTCATCTAGGTTTGGGGTCAGAACATTTGGTCATGACCTGTAACATCCTCAAAGATACTGTATAACAACAGGCATGCATTCTCAGATATACCGTTTTTTTTTCATAAGTTATGGGCTTACTAAGGATCATAGACACATGAAGTAGCAGATGATCAAAACAAAAATTTAAAACATCCAAATTTAGGCCATCAGTAAGTAATGTAAGCATCATAAAGAAATGGTGCACTGAATATTGAATCTAATAACTGTCGCCAAAATTACAAATAACCCCTGATGATTTAAATAACTTTTTATGTGTTCTGAACCTTCTAAATGGTTCACTGAACCCAAGAGCTGAGATGTACTTTTTTTCAGATGATAGGAATCTTAAGCATCACCAAATATCTAATAAAAGCCTAACTGAGAGGAAGAATGGGGGGGCCTTCTAATTCCACATCTCTGGATGCAGAGGACTCTAAGGAAAAGTCATCACCACACCCCTGGTTTGTCACCATGAAGAAGCACCTTGAACAAAATTGATCCTCACTTGGACCACATCTGGCAATGACCCATAGGTAGTTACATGCTTACTGAACACTTTTTCAAGGTTGAGCTCTATCCTCTGGAAGCTGTGACTTGGATGTATTTCCAAGAGTAGAGAAACCACTATAATTAAATATGTTGAATTTGAAGGAAACTCAATCTATTCCTTCAACTCTTGATGATAAATGATTATATTTTCCAGCATATAGAATGGAAATAAAATCTTTTATACATTTTTTTAAAAAAGAGAACTTACTGGTGGCAAGATTAAGACCAACCTTGGTGAGTTACTTTTAATAGAATTGTGTTTAGTAATTGTCATTAGACCTATTTGAATGAGGAAGAAGTCCAACAGACCTATTACTTGTGAACATGAAAAGTCGCTCTGAGCCTGCCATCCCAGCCAGGTGGGAAGCTAGGAAAAACACTCCAATTTCTCTACTATATTTAGTCTGATTCTGCCTGAGTACAGAAGACATTTCATTCAAAATGCATAAAGTCATCTGAGATGACTCACATTCACTCCAAACTTATCTAAAAGGTGAGCAATTTGGATTTTCACATCCATCTGTAAGAGATGAGCCTCCAAAAGTTGTGCGACAGTGGTTGGGAATAAACGCTAATATCAACGTCTCACCAGTTTCCCCTAGAAGTGTGAGAAGGCACTCAGCTCCGCAGGTTTAACCAGTGGCCCCTGGGGCTGTTCTCCGTGCTAACTTCTTCTACAAGGAGACTGTTCCGGGGGCCATGTTTGGGACCCTTGTCAGTAGGGACAAGGCAGCAGGTGATTAGCATCAGTAGAAATCTCTCTCTTGTTTAGGTACAGCAGCAAAACTCAAGGGACCTCTGTGACCCCGGGTGGAAAATGGTGGCTGCTAGTTATCAAGAAGGATAAGAATTCTTCAAGGAGGCCTGGGTCACACCGTGGAAAAGAGGATCACTCTGAAAATTAGTACATGTTTCGTCAAGAACATTTCACAGACCTTCAGAGTAAAATGCCTTCAGAATTCATTCTGCACGTTTTGAGAAGTTGAGTAATAAAAGGAGCCTGAACCCAACTGACAGTGGCAAAGCTAGAGTCACATTCCTAAATATTCATTGGTGAGATTCTCCCAGAAAGCTTCTAATGTCACTGGACACATGATAAATCTCCCTTTTCCTGTCTCTTCTCCTTAATGATGAAGCAATGGCTATGAAAAAGTTGATTTTACAAAACTCGAAGACCATTAAAAATGTAAGGTAGACTTGCTGCCCATGCTGTGCAGAAAGAGATGAAATCCCGTCGACAGCTTCCCGAGGACGGTGAAAGTGTACAGGCAGGGGGACAACCATTTGAACCTATATTTCAGATTCACACATACAGATGAAAGACCAGGAAACAGGAGAAGAAAAAGACAAATACCTCACCCTTCACTTGAAGCTGTTGTCTGCTTTCAGAACCTAGAGAAAGCTTCTGATCTTCTCTAGGAGAGAAACCTACATGCAGGTGAATGGACACACATACAACCTTCACTTAAAATGCCATGAGTTTTCAGAATCGACCCCAGAGTCGAGAGTTCAGCGCCTTTTCTTGATGACCATTTATTGAAAGTTTTGTGTGAAAATCAAGGAAGTTAATAGCCTGTGCCTGGTGAATTTGGACTCAGATTCAAAGGAAGAAGATTAATTTATTTCCTTCTTTGGGCCGGCCTGGTAGCATACAGTTAAGTTTGCGCATTCTGCTTCAGCTTGGGGTTCACCAGTTCTGATCCTGGGTGCGGACCTACTCACCGCTCATCAAGCCATGCTGAGGTGGCACCCCACATAGAAGAACTAGAAGGACCTAAAACTAGGATATGCAGCTATGTACTGGGGCTTTGAGGAGAAAAAAAAAAAAAGAAAAAGAGGAAGATTGGCGACAGATGTTAGCTCAGGGCCAATCTTCCTCAAAAAAAAAAAAAAGGACACCATCCTTATTTCCTTCCTTCCCTTCTTTCCCTTTCTTTCATTCTCTGTCTTTCTCTCTGACTCTTGCTCTCATTTTGTGTTCCCAGCAGAAAGGAGCTACATGAAAAGGGATCTCAGCCCCAAATCCGGGGAATAACACAAATAATTGGCAAATCATTTTACATTCCACAAATCACTTTCTAATGCACAGTAGCTATTATGGCCTATTGATGATGTATCTTGTGCATCTCCCTTATCTGTAACCCTCAGAGCAAGCATGCATGGGGTATTGCTATTACTAATTTACTAATGAGGAGATGGTAGCTCAGTGAGAATGCATGTTAGAAACGGGACGAAAGCCCATGTCTCCTAACCTTCGGTCCGATGTTCTTCCCGTAAGGCTGGGCAGCATAAGAAAGACTCCTCCTGGCAGGTCCTTACTGGAGAACTTTGGTGGCCTGTCTCTTGATAGCTTATCACGTAGACTTAGAACAGTATGGCTAATGGATGGGCATGTAAATCACTGATCTGGAAATGAGCTGATAAATTCTCAAGTTGAGCATCTCAATAGGGTTTCACAAAGTTTGATATAAGAAGAGGGTTGTCATGTTTCTCCATGCTCATGATGGTATTTTATTCTTAAACTGGAAAACTAAACATTCTACAGCCCAAGCCACCTGGTTCCAAGGATTTTGCATAGAACTTTTTTACTGTGAGAGAATATAGAACAACGACTCTGGCTACTGCACCACCTTGGCAAAGTGTCTCGTTCTCACTTGTCTTCTCATCATTTATTTTCAAAAACAATCTACTCTTCTCCTTTACCTCTTATTCTGTGTCTAAATTATGTAATGCTGATAAATATCCAGACACTGAAAGCTGATACTGGTGTTTTGCCCCGTCTGAGTCATTTGCTGAAAGAAGTAAACTCTGTTAATGGGAAATAGAAGATAAAATTTTATCCTGCCTTTGTCGTGTGTCTCTAATGCACACACGCAAATACCTTAGATAGACATTTCTTTATGCTCTTGATACTTACTTAAGATAAAGTAACATAACACTTCTCTGAAAACAGACTTGGGGACATAAACTTGTTACCAATTTGAAGAATAAACATAATTTTACTGGCCTTCTTGCATGATCTGTTCTTGGGTAATGCAAAGAGAACACAGAGCCCAACCTATGCTAAGTTGAGTTTAAGCACATCTAATGATTGCCAATATTTTGCGTTCAGAATCATCCTTTTACAAAGTTATTGACTGTGGTCACAGGTAGACCATAGTACTGTGGCATTTCCAAGTCAAGTCCTTTCAGGGCTTCTGTGAAGGAAAGCATGGAAAACTACCAGCTGTATCTTCAAGGTGACATCAGTGAAGGAAACAACAAAGCAAACCAACACCACGTAAGAAAGCAAAACCACAAGGAGGGGCCGGGTGACAGTCCCGGCCCGCACTGTACCTGTGCAGATGAAACTGGAGAGGCCCCCGTAGATGACTTCATCGTTGTCGGGCAATATGAATGGACACCTCGTCTGAACCTCCAGACAGTATTGCTTGCAAGGAATTGTCTTTCTGCAGTTCAACTGTGCGACTTCAAAATACTGGGAACACAGCCAGGCCTTGTAGACAATCTGAAAAAAGACAAGAATCAAAAATAGGGAGGGATGACTACAGTTCTGACTCGAATAAAGGACATGCTGTACTCTGAGAAGCATGCTTCGGTTTCAAGTGGGTCGTAAGAAAACTCTCATTTCGAGAAAGCATATTTACACATTGCCAGCTGCAAGTGATAAAAACGTAGCAACACAAGTCTTTGCCATGGAGCAAAACATTATTTGATTGACCCCTTAAGAGAATGCAAAAGGTAACATAATGTTTGATTTGATGTAGCTCATTTGAAAAACAGTGGAGTTAAGCAGGACCTGAAGTTTTCAAAATCCAATGATAGGATAAGCGAAAGAAATAATCGACCGAGTCGATACACACACAGTAGTTATTTCCTGCAGTGTGCAAGGTGAGCCAGTTCCCCGAGCATGCCCCTCCGCGCCGTGCATTCAATGGGCACTAGAGGGCGCCGAGTCCTTTACGGCGATGCCCCAGCGGGCCGTGCTGACAATGCCCGCCAGTCAGAGCTTGGACTACAGAGGCACAGAACAAGTAGCGGTGAGCATTCACATCTACGACCCGCATCAAATGCATTCAGTATCTCATCAGCTGAAAGCCCGGAAACACCCAGCCAAGATCAGACACAACGTGCCGCCGTGTGGTTAGGAGCACGAGAAAGAAAACCTCATCAGAACTGCAACTTGGGCCTTCCAGATGCTGTGTGACCCACATGAGTATTTATTAAGTACTCATTTAATTGAATAAAATGTGAAAGGAGTAGGATTTCATTTATCTCTTTTGTTTCTGAAAGCTATTTAGGAAAATAAATATTTTTTAAAAATACCTTTTTCTAATATAAGGAAACAAGCTGAACCTAAATCCAAATGAAAATACCCGTCAGTGGTCCAGATCGCTGTGACTCAGGTGTTTCCCAGACCCTTGGCACTGACGGCTTCTGCTTAGCTGTTTCTAGGGTTAATACTATTCAGGTGAGATTTTGTCAACTATGTCCTATCTAGAAAAATGAATGGTTTACAGTTAAATGTACACAAGGAGGTCATAAATACTTGACAATAATAGCAAGAATAATAGGGAGTATTTATCAATTTCATATTCTGTTCTAAGCACATTATATGTATTTTTTCCCCGTGTAACTCTCAGAACACACTTAGAAGGTAACTATTAGCCATGTTTTGCATAGGAATACTAATTAGTAATGGAAGGAAGGGGAAAATATATACTTCAAATCCATGTTCTATAGAATTCCAAATTCTGTACTCTTCATAATTATGCTATGTGTAATCTGAAAACTTTTTTCAGAAGAACTTCTGAAATCACAAGGGAGTTCGCAAATTAATCTGAAATCAGCTCTGAATTGCAAGTGCCTGGTCAACGTCCATTTGGTATAAGGAAGATTATATTCAATTTTTATTCATAACTTTTTATGAGTTTGATCAAAATGAAGCTTTATTCTTTGATCAACAGTGCCTCAGTGGTGGTAAAATGGGATACATGTGAAATTCAGATATAATTTTGGATAGCTAAAAGTAATTTTATTTGCTGTAATTAATGGTTCATAATCACCATACAACTTGATAGGAAAATATACAAATAATAGTATTCTTTCAGGTCTTTTGAACAGTCTTAAAAAAATGGTACATTGGAAATTACACTAGAAAAAATACTACAATAGCTGAGGAAACACCTAAGATTTCTTAAATTTCAATGTGGAAATGGTGTGAGGTGAGTGGATGAGGGCCCCTGTGGAGAGGCGGCATGTGGGTGGTGCCATCACACCATCAGAAAGAGGCTACAAGCATCACTTTCAGAAGAATGAAAAGTGGAATGGTTTCCTAACCATACTTTGGGGAAGTTCAAGATGTTTTTCAAAATACCATTGGCATTTGTGTAATATAACATAATACATAATATGATATATGACATTTATGATATAAACTGAGCTGTGATCTAAGAATGGCCAGTGTCTATTTTGTAATTTCTGGTTTTGATTTCCTTTTTTTAGGTACTAGAGGAAGCTGAGTATGTTTATGTATACAGTCCTAACAAAATAAAATTCCCTTATAAGGAAACGTTGCATTGTATTTCTGGAAGTCTAAAGACTAGAGTTCTCTCTTTTCTCTTAGGGAATACTCCTGTACAATTCCAAGAGTTACACATATTTTTATGTGCCAAACTGTGCTCTCTGTTTCTCCTCCTACTTTGTTTTTGCACAATTATTCAAATTAATATGGTTTCTGAAAAGCAAGTCACATCCTGTATCTGAAGAAAGTCTCTCCTCTCTCAGAGGTGAGGGGGTATCATATACTGAAGTCTCCTGGGATATGTACACAGCCCCTTTAGCATTGCCCAGTTGGAACGGATCCATTTTTATTCTGGTTCCTTAAATGCTTTTTCAGCTATATTTCCTTTGCAGATTTTTGACTTGAAAAACTAGTAAATCATCAAAGCCGTTTTTATAGATATCAGGTAACAGTTAAGAAGAAAAGTGGTCATGATTTGCGGAGCTGCCACCAGAATTCTGGATCTTCCTGGGCTCTACTAAGCCCTCCAGCCAGGTTCCACGGCATCGCGGATTCTTATGACCTAAGTCCTAGACTTCTGAAATACAGTGGAAGATTCCTCACTTGAGTCTCAGACATTTTGTAAAATGTACTTCTTGGGATGCAATATGTCAGAAAGCAGTCCGGGGAAATTTTGTGGGCAGAAAAAGAAAGATGAGGTCCTTACTGCTGTCTTCGCTGTCTGAGGGAATTGCTGCCGTGTGCTGATGCCAATGTGATGCTTTTTTTTAATGTGAAATCAGAGGATAAAGACAAGACAGAAAACAGACAGGTAAACGTTGGCGTGGTATGAAGGAGAGCTTCCCTGCTGGAAGAGACATGCAGAAACTAAAACGGGCTGTCTTCTGAGGTACTAACTTCCCTATAACTGAAAAACTCAAATAGAGCCGAGGTAACTCTGGCCAATATGCTGTGAGGAAGATTCTTGGGTTAGGAAAGTGAGAGAAATAAATGGCTCTCAGATACCTTCCAACACCCTTTTAGGATCTTTTGAGAGAAGGATGTTGAGAAAGTTAGATGTTTTGCCGTGGCACAAAGCTAAAGAAACTAGATGATTAATTTTTAAAGGTACTGAAGCATTTTCAAACAAAATGCACCCGTCTTTTGTTGATGAAACACGAAATGTACTTGTCTTCTTTCCTAGGAACTCCATAGTGTAAGAAAGGTCAGAAATCTTTTTTATAGTGGCTTAGCCTTCTCCTATAGAGAGAAATATTAGGTAATCGCTTTTCTAGGTGTCACTAAATAGTATAAATGATTATGTGATGTTGAACAATAATTTTGGGAAGGAACAAAAAATATGGGTAAGGTCTCTGGTGACAAATTAATGGCCAAACTACATCCACCCACACCCCTCATCAAGGGCTTGTACCTTTTTCTGTGTGGAAGTAGTTATGTTCGCAGGGTAATTGTGCTCCTGAAAAACACCTCAAATGAACCACTCTCCTACACCCTCACCTCCGCTCTGTGCCCCTTGGAAATGACTATTGACCGCACAAAAGCTCTGCTTGACGGCTGCCCATCATACGGTAAATAGGAAATATTCCCAAGTTACAGTCTAGAAAAGGAACAGGCTGAATCATTAAAATGACCTAAACGAGAATGTCATTTTTACTTAATATTTGGATAATGATTTTCTTTTTCTACCAAAGCATTTTCTCATTTTTTTTTCCCCCATGGAACCCTTGAAACCTGTTTGGGAAATATTTGACAAATAAAGAAACTGAGTCATAGAGAGATTACAGTAGTCAACGAACAGAATTCAGGTCTCAACAGCTAGGCCGGCACTTTTTTCACTGGGAACTTTGGTAACTGGAACTCTCCTGAGAGGACGTAGAAATTGATGACAATACGGAGAAGTCTGGATCTCTGGAGGCGTGGCATTCCAGAGAGGAAAAGGTCCTGGAAATCGTCCAGCTGAGCCGCTCATTTTCAAGTGGGAAGGGGGGCCTGGAAAGGTCACAGTTGATGGCAACCCCAAATCCCTGACTTCCAGGCTATTGTTTTAATAGTGCACCCCATTATTCGGAAGGCATCTACTGAGCATTATTCATTTCTACCACATCCTCTTTTTTTTTTGCAAGTACCTTCTGTTCAGAACTGCACTTTCAAAACTTTCACTTGTAATTCTGCACAGCGGGCTGTAACAGTTACTCGCCATGCCCCTCGGGCTGACTTCTGGGTCTTCTTGCCCTCACATCTCCTCAATTACTCAGGCCTATTTGCAGATGTGGGCGAAGACAGCAAAGGGTGAGGAGAGGAGGGGCCATCCCAGGGGGCTGTGGTCTGCTGACCTCATTTCCAGACTCTTGATAAAGGCTGATTTTTTTTAAAGGTAATTTCCAGTGTTCAGGAAAGTTTTTGTTATAAAGACGTAAGCATGGCTGAGTTGAAAACCTCAGGAGACAAACAGAAGATTCCTTGTCTGCTTCCTGACTCTGGGAAGCGATGCTCACTCAGCTTTGGAACTCTGGAAGAGAATGCTTTATGAGATACAAGACTGAACCTGAAACAGTCACCATTTTATTCTTTAGAAGTTATAGCTGGTGCCCTGAATAATCATGGTCAACAGAATTGCCATTATAAACAACCGTCAGCATGTTCCACATCAGCTTCTCATTACCTCTCTTGGTTCTGGACATTCCATATGACTATGGCTAATCTTGTGGAGAGCCATTACCAAAATGCCTAAGATTAATATTCTTCCAATAGGAGCAGGGACTCTCATTTCTTTTAAATTGCTTGCCTCCCTCCCCCAAATCTATATCTACATTTTAGAGCCAGGTAGCAGGTCTATATTGCAAATACATGTTAGTCTGCTGAAAAAAATATCATGTTGGTTACAATTTTTTATTATTAAGAAATGTGTCAGGTATTGAAAATGGTTGTCATCTCCATGTGAGAAGGTTACTTTCTCTTTTTCCCCAAATATTAGTAAGGACTGACTCCTTTTACATTCATAACATGTTGATACATTTTATTGGATCCTTTTCTGTCAGCTCTAATGTGTTCCCGGCCTGAATTTTGAGTTTGGGGAGTGAAGTAATTGGTTATGTAAGCAATAGTCTGCTATAGCAACTGCCTCGGGCTAATGTGCTTTGATGCATAACGCATGTTGTTACAATTATAAGTGGAAGTGGAAGTCAAAATAAATTTTCACATTCGTTTATCTGAATGTCTTCTTTCTTCTATATCTGTGTCAGTGTCTGATTAAAGCATGTTGCACCCAGAAGTTGGAAATACTGACATATTCTAAGAGGAAAACAAGAAAAAAATCCCTGCCTAAGGATGACCTAAGGCATCTCTGGAAGAATATTAAGAGATGGACAGTGGACTGAGAACCAGCCTCCTTGATCCACCAAAGACTCATGTGAGCACACCTTGTCCTCCAGGGCTGTCTTGGCTCCATTTCCTGAATAAAATGCAAATGTCCTCCTATTCTCTGTTGGGGTACCACTTTGGAATCCTGTTATAGCACTTGGTCTGTTCCCCTGAAATTCAGAACTCCCAGAGCTTCCTGGCACTACCCTACGTTTTCAAGTCCACCCAAACCATTCTCGATACCAGGCCAGAGCCCCAGGCTCCACCCACAGAGGAGAGGAAATTGGTCTGAAAAAGGCGAGGCCAGCCCACGCCCAGTCTAGTCAGGTGTGGGATCACGGAGGGCCACAGACACCTCATGGTAACGATGATGAAAAGCAAAGCAACTCTTCTGAGCTTTCTTGAATAGATAATGTGCCCACTCGAAGATGATCTGTGAAGGACTCAGAAAAAAGGGAAACCAGAAAAGAATTTGTCCGTGTCTCCAGCACTATCTGAGAGACTGAAGGCCAGCTTAGCCTCTCTTTCCCTCTCTTCCTCATTAACACGCTTCTTGCATTGTCTGTGCTCAGTGCCTTCCTTGTGTCATCTTCCTTTCCCTCCTCATCTCACCATGAGTGCGTCAGCCCGGACCGCTCCACAGAAACCATTCTTTCTAAGCAACCTGGCCTCTCTGCTGATAAACCCAGCTGCTATAATTGGGTATTTTCTTATTTGACTTCTTGGCAGCACTGAACACTGTTGATTAAATTCCTTCCGAAATGCCAGCATCCGGACATCGGAACCCCATTTGTCCTGGTTTCCTTCTACTCCTCTGACCACTCCCCACTCTTCACTTATTGTTTTGTTATTGCTGTTTGTTTGTGTCCTCTGTCACTCACAAAATGTTGGTATCCCTTAGGCTTCTGCTCTAAACTTTCTTGTGCACATCCTTTCCAGGCATCTGTCCACTCCCATGATTCAATTATCATCTTTAAAATAGTGAAACCTAAATCTTTATTTCCAATGCACCTTTCTCTCTCTGTCTCAATCCTCTGATCTACCTATGAACTGTCTCCTACAGATCTCTCTTTCAATACTCTTTAACATCTCAATCTCTACAAGTCCAGAGAGGAATCTGGCATCTTCCCTTTAGGGAGAAGCAAGACGTGAGAAATCTGGGAGTCACCGCTGATGCCTCCTTCTGCCCTCTCCCACAACTGTTTAGTCTACCTAAACAGTTGAGCCTACCTCCTAAATATCTCTACTACCTGTTCAAATCTCTTGATTTCTATTGGCAGTCTCATTGTTCCATCTGTTAACGTCGCTCCCTGGTGAAAGCATGGACACATCCATGGACCTATCTTGGTGCCTTCAGCGGTGAACTCCTCCTCTGTGCTGTTCTCTCACTGCAGTTAGAGTAATCTTTGTAAAATTCACTTGATTTTTTCACTACTCCACTTTAAATCACTCAGGGCCTCTCCACAGCACTCAGGAAAAAATTCAAACTCCTTAACGGACTCAGAGCTTTGTGACCTTGCCCCCTTAGCACTCCAGTCTGATTTCTCTCCCCTCCCATCCTTACACTGTGCTCTTCCACCATGAAGAATGACATGCAAGGTCACTAAATGTGCCATGCCCTCCATGGCCCTGTATCCATGCTCTTCCCTCCACCTCCTTCTCAAATCCCTTATCCTGGTTGATTCCTACCCATCCCGTGTGACCTCATCTGTAAGCCTTCCCTGACATGCACCCCTCTCAAGACTCTGAAATGAACTCTTCTTATGGACTTATACTAAATGCAAAACTCTTTCTTCATATGCCTTCCCTTCTAGGCTCCTCTAAAGAGGCCTTATGCACTTGGTATTCCCAGTGTCCTGGGTGTACCTGAGAGAAATTTACCTTTCATGGAATTCTCACTGGAAATTCGTATCATGGCCTTCAGGTTTGCACAGCACTGTCTTGTGATTTGGTTAATGTGAGCCAGTCCACCTGGCTCTGAGATCCCCACAGAGCAGAGACTCAAACCGTGAACCTTGATGAGCTTCCAAATAGTAAATCCTATGGATCCCTTTTGAAGTGATCAGCTAACTTTTTTATTGGAGGCCAAATAAACCCAAAGGAAATAAAATTTCAAAAGTCCACTTCATGAATTGAACCTGTTTTTCCAAACAGATACCATGGTCAGAGCACTGAGGCACAATATGGGGTTGGGTTGCAAGCAGAGAAGGAGTTCCACACAGAAAGGAAGCAGGGTGTGGTTTAATGCATAGTGCTCATGGAGGCCCCCAGAGCTTCAATTTATTTGGAACTTATTTGAAATGGACACGCTGCTTTGGCTGGGATTATGGCAACGAGTGTCTGGCAGACAGATTACACTAACTCACCCCTTTCTACAAATGTTCTATTGTACATCCAGAAATGAATATTAACAGTGAATTAAGCTCACAGTTAGTAAACAACCACTTCTTTTGGTGTTCTTAAGGAGAAAACCACAAGCCCCAAATGGTAACACTTGTGCTAAAGCCCATGATTCCAAGCCTAGATTAATACCCAAGCTAATTGCTAGTTTTGACCTTCCCCAGAAATATAATTAAATCAACCAACTCTCTGGTCAGTACCAATGAGGTTATCTGTCATGTGGGCCCCTCTGCATCCCCCCACCCCCAGGAAGAAGAGGCATGATGCATGCCTAATGAAACCCTTGCTTGTCTCTTCCCGCCAAAGAGATGTCCTGGCCCCAGATAATCCTCTCTTTTCTTTTGCTAATAACTTCCTTGCCCACAGGCCTTCCTATAAAAACTTTCCATTTTGTATAATTCCTAGGAATATCTCTCTGCTTGCTACATGAGATTCGGCTTGATTCATGAATCATTGAATAAAGCCAATTAGATCTCTAAATTTACTGGGTTGAATTTTTGTTTATTAACTGTGTCGAGAAAGATCTCTTTTAATGAGCTGCCTTCACATATTATCATGTTAGTGACAAAGATGGCAGGAGCTCTGCAGGTGGGCATTAGAAAGGAAGGAGGTTCTTTCATGGAGACCACTTCTGAGTGTTGGCCAGGGGTGGACATAACTGCTGTTTTCTCAATAGCCTTTTCTAAAGTCAGAAAGGGACGGGAATAAATGGCAACTTCTTTTGTAGACTATCAGCCTATCAATACCTTGGGAATGCAGCAATGTTACATGTCACATCGTCCTCTAAACACACCGTGCATTTAACCTGGTCTGTTATTACCTGTTATGAAAGTGCCAATGATCCCATTAGAATTTACAGTGTTAAAAAGACAGCAAGTGAACACTTCAACATAAATTCAGTTTGGAGGTTCATACCTTAAGCATGTTAAGAAGGTTGAAAAGGGTTTAAAAAGTGGGAAAACAACCTTTTGAAGAAAGAGAAATGGAAGTGAGTTTGCAGATAAATCTGAAACTGGTCTTAAGCATATACAGGGATAATATATTCACCAAGGAAAGAAGAGTGAATATGGTAGACTTTCCTTATTTTGTAGGACTCATAGGAATTCATGGAGCACTTGATGATTAATAAATGAATGAGTGTTATAATCTAGAATATATTTAGAAAATACCAATGCATTCAGTAGGACTATAATAAGTAATCAGTACATTCACTAAAAAATGCAGATGTATTCATTTTTTTCACAAAACTAAATAGAATGGGACTTACTATAACTGCCTCACTTAATAGAAACACACAAAAAAAGGTCTAAAGAAAAATAATGCATAACTTTGTCATAAAACCCAAAGTAAAATATGGAAAATTTGCAGTAATAAAGTGAAATTAGTTCTCTAACAATTGATAATTTTACATAGCTGTATGCCTAGAATAGAAATAGAAATAGAAATAGAATATAAAGTGCCTTGGGTACATATCTAAATTTTCGATTTCTTTGTAATATTGTCAGGGCATTGCGGCACCAACAATGCATGACTGCAACCCTACTTGACCAATGTCTAACTCACAAGAATTGTCAATTAAAACAATAATAATCTATCTTTGCTCAAAGAAGGTGCTGCTGCCCCTTGGTTGAGTAGCTCTTTGCAGTTTTATGTCTCCCATGGATGTGAGCACTTCTGATTTGTCATCGCAGAGTCGATACTCAAAAGTTAGTGGCCAATACCGTGCTATTGTTATGGTTTTCTGCTTTATCCTAATGTGTCCTGCTCCTGAGGAGCAGGGACAGGCAGAGATGATAGCTCCTTTTGTAGACTATGAACAAATCACCGCCCTGGGAATGCAGCAGTCTTACGTGTCACATGGCCCTTGAAACATGCTATTTATTTAAACCTCATCTGTACTGACAGCCAGAAAAGTGCCGCTGGCCCTATTAGAATTTATAGCTTTAAAGAGCCACAGAGTGTACACTTCAAAATTCTAGTTGGGATACAGAGTTGTAGCCTGTTATCATAAAAAAGAAGCTAACTGATTTCTATGAACATTGGCTTCCAGAGTATCATTCAATCTAGATGTTATTCCAAAATTATTTATTGAGAGCCAGCCACGGGCCTGACAGTAGATAAGTACTCTTGGGAGCAGCAGTGGAGGGCAGATTAAAAATTTCATTATAAGACATTTTCCCTGTCGTCAACAATAACACCATCAAATTAAAGGAAACAAGGCAAGATGTGCTGGGCGGTGTGTTGCTCTGAGGGAGCCTTGATCTGGAGAAAGCAGAAATCAGTGATGACGAGAAGAAGTGAAGGGGACAGTCCTTGAGAGGGAGTGACATGGCCTGTCAAAGGGAGGGATGGAGAGAAGGTTAGGGTGTCTGTGACAGGAAAGAGAAGGAGGGGCAAAGGGCTCAAAAAGACAGCAGGAAGGAAGCGGGTAATGAAATATTTACTATACTCATTATTCCGCCAGGTGTCTTCAATGAATTGTCTATGTGGGGTGAGTGTGAGGATTCTGGTTTTACAAAGGTGAAAACTAAGATTCAGGGAATTTCAGCAATTTGGCCAAGGCCCCTCTTAGGTCATTTCCCCCCCGGGCCCCACCTCAAACTGTGTTTAATTGTACACCACAGCCAGTCGGGTGTAAACACTCACTCCCGAGAGTTTATGCAGAGTTGTTCCTGGGTTATGATAAATGTCTCTTTGGAGATTAAACATTTTCAACACTTCATATTTCGTTTCATATCTCAATAAGGTATTTCAGCAACTGCTATGTATTTTACTCAATAGTGAAAGGATAGGCAAAGGATCACAAATTTTGTGGTCTTACTAACACGTGCTTGAAACTCCAAGCACTGGTGACATGAGTAATACTATAGATAACTAGGAAAGAGACAGAATTGTGTCTAACAGCCACCACCAATTAGGAAGCTTCTTTTTCTAGTCCTGGTCCTAAATCCTCCTCTCTTTCTCTCCCTCTCTCATTCTCTCTCTCTCTCTCTCTCTCTCTCTCTCTCTCTCTCTCTCTCTGTCTGGCTGATTATTTCTCACATGAACATTTATTCAACTATTAAACTATACAGAACTGACACTAAATTGTATATCTTTTAAACGGTACTTGCTAAACATTTTTCACTGCATCCATTTAAAACTTGAGCATATTTCCCTTGCACAAATATTTATTTCTAAAATATACACATGAACTATTGTATAATGTGCAGACTAAAAACATGCACAACACATAATTGATTGCAAATAACAGGATAAATGGTAACTATAAATAGAATTTTAGTATTTTCTTGTCACATTCCAATGGATCATCTTGCATATGCCCCAAATGTGTGCACTCTACTTATGAGAAATCTAGATAAGTTAAAAATAAATTGTAAACTTTTTAAGTATGGAAAAAATGTGAAATTATATTGCACAGACATTTAAAACTGAGCACTTGCTTGAAATGTTCAAGAAAATTTTAATGAATTTTATCTAACCAAATAGACAAAAACCAAAAATCATAATGAGGTCAAGAACCCATCTTTCTTTACTCATCAATGAAAATTCCACCAGCAGGGGTGGGGGGGCCTGGCCTCTGGCAGGACTCGGCTACTATTTCTTGAGTGAATGAATGAGTGCATGAATACACAGGCTGAAAGTGAGTCCAAATGGTCATGCCCAGTGAAGTCGGCCTATGCAAACCCCTCCTGTTCTATTTAGTAGGGTTTATTTTCTTGATTAACTTTTTATTATTATTATTATATTTTTTAAATCCAGAAACTATAAAGGTATCCATTTTCTCTGATGCACTTTTTTTTCTTTTTTTGTGAGGAAGACCAGCCCTGAGCTAACATCCCTTGCCAATCCTCCTCTTTTTGCTGAGGCAGACTGGCCCTGGGCTAACATCCGTGCCCATCTTCCTCTACTTTATATGGGACGCCGTCACGGCATGGCTGACAAACAGTGCGTTAGCGGTCGCCCAGGATCCGAACCAGCAAACCCGGGGCTGCCAAAGTGCGAAACAAACCGCTGTGCCACCAGGGCAGCCCGCTGATGCGCTTTTCTAAGGCAAGCAATAGAAGCTGGCCTAAGAAGTTCAATTTTGGATAAGCTTTAATGGTGCTAACTTTTAGTAGCAATGACAGTAGTAAAAGCTACTATTTCTTCTTCTTGGTATAATTTAGCAGACTTAGCAGGTAGGACTTAAATATGTAACTACTAATACTAAATTTATTGGAAATGAAATCATTTGTTGACTTCAATCAAGACACATTGTTAATAACTCCTTTTCCACGTTCTTAAATGTATTCTTTCAACACTTTAGATCATGTAATTGTCTAAGAAATCAGAAAACTCATATTTCCAGATGATAAAATTAAGATGTTTCAGGTAAAATAGAAACAGATTCATTCATGCACAATGGCTTTATAATCCAAATTAAGACAGTTAATTTGAAAGGCAGGACTTTTGAATTCCTCCCTAAAACATTTCCTAAGACAGTTTTTAATTGGGTGTTTCATTTACTTTCCATAGTAAAAATATAATGAATTTACATATATTAATATAATATGTAATGTGAAGTTAGTAAAATATAATGCATTTCCTATTCTCCAAGTGTGTTGTGTGTATCTGAACATTTCAACCCACCCCTGCAAATGTTGTGCTTCAGAGCATAAAACTCGAGGACAAGAAGATGACGTTCTGTTCCTACTTCTGCAGAGACAGATGCAGTAGAGTGGTTTGTGGGCAGGCATGTCACTCTTAGTCCATGTGTCTTCTTTTACACTGAGCTTAGCATGCCGTCAGAAATACATTTTTGATATAAAATACTGCTTTGTTTAAGGTAATATAATGTTCACTATTATTGAAAACTATAATTAAAGGGATTCATATTCAGTAATAATAAATTTGCTGATAACAGGGGAAGCTGCAACGTCAGAGCAGACAGTTGATCATTATATACTGTTCAGAATGAAGAGGGCAGTGTCTAGTATCACACTCGGAGTAAAGGCTGGCAGAAAGTGCATAATTGTATGGAAATATGCCTAAATTAAACTGAGAGAGTATTTCTTATATCATAATGTAAAACTTACATCAGAACATCCAGATATTTCATTTTAAGAATTTTTTATGTTAAGAATGCATGTTTATATGCATCAATAAAACATAAATCATTGCATATATAAATGATTCTTCCAGTTTTGAATATTAGAAATACATTAGCAGTCCAAAGCAAGGCTAATTGGTAAAGCGCCTATAAAGTTTGTGTCCATGGCAATACCCTAAAACTTAAATTTAACAATTTGCTTCCCTATAGTGTGTTTTGCTGTGCTGACTTCCATAGTCCCTGAAATAAGCACCCCAGTAAATTACTTTTCTTCAATTTTAAAAAATAAGATTTAAAGATCATTTTAAATCAACATAATGATGAAGTTTTGTGGCTTAGTACTAAGAGTGATAAAATAAATCTTTAATACACAAATCCCAAATTAAGTTTTGGTTTAAAAACCAAACAAGATATTAGTCATTAAAAGTTTACTGCTATATAAATAAGAGAGAATCCGTAACCAATAAATTGATATTCTTTATGATTCCTCAGTGGAAAACAGCAACAACAAATAGAGCAAATGAAAATAAAACAAAATAAACACAGCAATTCTAAAACAAAATGGGAAGATTCAGGTAACATTTAAACTTAAATATGGACCAACCAATGGTGGGGGTGGGTAATCGAGTGTGTAGAGGGAATAGATCTTAAAATACCTATTGTGAAACCCAAATAAAGTGAACTTATCACTGAACCTCATTATATAGAGATACTAAAACAGAAATCAAAGAACCATCATTTTCTCCATACTTTCACCACACACACATTTTCTTTACAGTTGGTAAAATTCTATTATCATATCAAGGAAAAAACACCTTCTTCATGTTTCACTTACACTGAAACTGGAACTGAGCTATTCCTTACAAGTTAAAAATAAAAACACCTAACTACTTTCCACATCTGTGAACATTCCTTACATTTTTTTTTCCTGGGTAGAACTATGACTCCAATAGTCTTTACAGAATTTAGTCCTCTTCATAAAAATTGTTTTCTTGAGGGTCAGTGAACTGGAAGGAAAATAATTTACCACAGCAAGTGCCTGAATTTAAACACACACCGCTGTGGAAATAACAGAGCATCTAGAGAACTGATTGGAGGGAAGGCTCTGGGTAAGAGAGATCAGAAACGGGTGCTATTTGTATGATATCAAATAAAGAAATCAGAAAATCCTGGCAAAAATATAGATGGATTTTATTCCTTAGAATTTAAGATGCTCCTTATTATTTAAAAGCAGTTTCAGCCAGAAAATATTTTTTACATTTTCCATTACAAGAGCAAAATAATGTTAATTGCATATTTATTGGAATGTATAAACATTTAGATGGAAATTGCTTCTTTTACAGTGAAAACTTCCCCAATAACCTGTTTCTTTCACAGGTTACACGTGTAAGAGGTCATTCCAAAAGGGGTCTGATTCACCGTGGAATAAACAAAACATACCATCCTGATGCTTGAATTTCACAGACCTGTAGTCTAAAGCATTTTAACATCAGTTTCCTGACTTTTCAAAACCACTGTCAATCTGAAGCAATATAATGATGATTATAGCAAATCAATGATTTCAGACCTTACAAAGGCAACATGTTGAGCAAAAGCAAAAATGATAACCACTTGCATAGCACTCACAATATGCCAGAAACATGTAGTGCCCCATTTGATTCTCACAGCAAACCTCTGAAGTAGATAGCAGTATTTCTCCTTTTTTTATGGATGTGAAAAATGAGGCCCAGAAAGTTCAAGTCCCTGACCGAAGTGACCAAGCTAAGCCGAGGAGCCAGAATTTAAAACCCAGGCTATTTCCAGATCCAACACACCAGCTGTGCAGCTACACCACATCTGTGATGATTGCTACGTATTTTATATGCACAAATGTGTGTGGTTCATTTGTCACTATACACGTTGCACATAGATGTTCTTGTGCTATGTCATTTCAGGAGATTTCTTTTTGGTCAAATAGATTAAAATATAGACTGAGCAACTCAACACACCATTGGAGCAGCCTTGGAAATTCTTTGAAGTTGTGCACAATTCATCTTCAACAGTTCTCTTCCTATTTGTCAAAGCTCCAACTTTCTCTACATTTCTTCCATTTTACTAAACATAGATATTGTGTACTTCTACAAGGACTTTCACTTGTGTATAAAATTTTTCCTAATATTTTTTGTAGAAAAAGAGTAGGCCATCTTCAGTTACCCTCCAGCAAGCATCACAGATGCCTCTAAATCCTGCAGTTCTGACTGGTTGTGAATCTTCCGATACCTGCTTTGTGGTTGTCTTAATTTCTCCTTGGAAAATGGCAGTGCTAAGGCAGTTTTTCACCAACTAGCATCTTCATTAGGACAACACTTTGTCTGAGACTTCTCGAGAGCCTTCCGTGTCTAGCACTGTGCTTTGATCTATGAAGAGATGTTGAATGGGTTTCATTATTGCAAACTGCTAAAGATGTTCAAGACATGAGGTGTGTAAAACTCCTTCTAAGGAAAATGTGTGGCAAACACCACGTGCGTAGAGGGCTTTTCCACATTAAAACAGTGATTAAGAATGAATTCAGACCTTCTGATCAAATATTCTTGGTAATTAAGTTAAAATTCTACCACACTGCTTTTCTGAGACACCGTTTCCATTACATAGTTCAAGATTGCATAGTACTGGTGATTTTTGTGACTTGATGGACAAGAAAGTAAGTATGGTTAAAACAATCAAACCTCCCTGATACGCGCCAGTTTTACATGATGAGATTGACAAAGAAATGGAAAAGAATATATAATGGCGAGATAAGAGTTCTTCAAGTGAGAATGATCCTTGTGAAGCCATGAGTGGTGGCATTTATAACTGGGGGTGTGTTGAAGAAGTGCATTTGTTTATTTGAGCTTCAGTTAGTAATTCCAACCTCATAGGATTTTAGGAATGATAAAATAACCCTATATATGTAAGGAAAAATAAAATATAATCAAGTCTAATAAGACTTTGCTAATAGTATGTTTTGGCAAAGACCCATATTTCAAAATGTGAGCTCTTTATGTGTAATACATACTGGTAGAACTAATGAATTGCCTTTTTTATTAACTTACTCATTTCACCAACATTTACTAAGTATCTATTACGTGAAGAGCATATGACAGATACACTGGTAAAAGAAGTGGTACCATTATTGATCAATCTGTATGTCTTGGTTAATTTAGACGAATAGTGATATCAATAAGGTTAATGTCAAAGAAGGTTAATGGCAGCTACAAGACAGCATGAAATTGTGAACATAGCTCTTATCATTCCACTGAAATGGCCTCCTTATTGCCAAGATGACAGTCTAATTCAGTGAAGTCAGACTATCAAACGTATCTTTTACGATCTTAGATGATCCTGCATCTCAAAGAGGTAGAAGGGTGGGAAGAACTGTGTTAGGAGAGTGGAGAAAGCAGGCAAGAAAAGGCTTTCCCATCATCCCAGGGGAAAGAGGCCTGAAAGCTAAATGTCTACCTCTCCTTGGGGGCGAAGCTACGACATAAACCACTCAATGTGCTCCCTTGTCACCTTTATCTCAAACATATGCCCAAAGAGCTCAGTCCTTCTGAGTTGCTTATGTTGTTATTTGGAACAACATCAAACACAGAGGGTAATATACAAGTTGAAGTGTTTTGAAGGCACTTGGCTGATGATGCTTCTGCTTGTCTGTGTGAAAACACCTCCATTTCAATTATTAAGGTTCTCTTCCGAAAATTGATTGTCTTCTATGGTTCAAGCCAACCAGCTTCATTAAAGCTATGTCATGTGAAGGTTTTATAGTATTTTATATTATTGTTTGGACTTTAGCTCCCAGCATAATACTATTTGAATCAGAGATATCTCAGATAAAATATAAACCATATTTTAGACACACATACACAACTATTTTGAAGTAATAGTAAACCTAGGTGAGCATATTCATTTTGGATTTCATTTAAAAAATTTAATGAGGAAATATATCATGGGAAATACATGCTAATCCAAAATCAATACCAATCATGATGATGGAGACCCCGTGCTGCTGGAGAAAGGCATTCTCTATCTGAAGCCAGGGAATTTCCATTATGTCAGCCCTGTGATAAAGACAGTGTCAGGCACATTCCTCATGCTGTGGGACGCACAACACCTGCAGCATAATTAGGTGCTCAAAGTCTGTTTGTATTTTAAAAGTGCTTTATATAACCGTTATTACGCATCAAGGGATGCCTTTGGCTCAGCTGCTAACCTTTTCATCGCATAGTTCAAGAGAGCAGGGCGAGGAGTCCACGGGAGATTTGGGGCACGTGAGAAATCTGGAGGAAAGCTTGTTTACCAAGAGAAAGCAAAGCTTCCACAGAAAAGGCAGCACATCGGACCCATGAACATTTATATTTTTATTCCTGGTGTTAAATCAATTCCCCTCCTACGCAGTGACTCATGGAGCAGAGATCATTAAGAACACATTTAAGTGCTTAATTGGGTTTTGAAGGAGGTTTCTCCATTAACATTAATTAAAGTCTCCCTGGGCTCAGGAAAGCTCATTTGCCAGGTAGGGGTTTTCCAGGTTCACTTATCTTCCCATTGCTGCCTCAGCAAAACTATTTTTCTTGCCTCGGGTTCCAGGCTAGGCTTCAAGAAAAAAGGAAAAGCAAAGAAACACCGCTCTGTTCTGTGACGGGAGATTTGGCATGTCATGGAGAAGTCCTTCCCCCTGTGATTTTGTCCTTGAGTAGGGAGATAATTAGAATTGTGGTGAACTAACTTAGTTGCTGCTAACCGCCCGCAGTTAACTCGTCATGGAGACACAGCCTTCTATCTTTGTGGATAGAAACGCTTTTGAATTAAAATTATTTCATAAGTATATTAATTTTACTAGGTTGAGCCATGAGAAATTTCTGATATTCAACAATTTTGATCTACAAAAATGGCAATTTCATATGGTTCAATCTAATAAACTCTAGAAATTCTAGATTTTATACAAGAAGAAAAAATACAATCTACTCACAAAATTTGGGAAGTCTTTATTTTTCTCTCCTTCATCTCTATATGTCCTTGAATTTCAAAAGCATTTCTATATCTATGCATGTGGACTAGAAGCGCAGAATAAGGTCAGCAACTTTATCTTTGGTTGCCTATTGGGATGAAAAAGCCTTTAAGTCTCTTTTTGTGTGAATATATTGACATTATTGTACTTACTTCCATGTATCTGCCTGTCTTCTCTTTGGGTTTGGGGTGTTTTTTTTTTTGGCCTTCAATATATAAGAAACAGTAGAGTTAAGTAGAAAAATTACAAACTTCAAGATAATTAATATTTATTGCTTGCCTAGTAGGTATTGTGAGGAATACAAAGAGGATATGATGAGGAAAAGTGGGAGGGAACCAGAGAAAGCTAGAGAGGAAAAGGTGAAAAAGAAAGGCCCCCAGCCAAGCAGTGCGGCTGTAGAGAGGATGAACCACTGAGGGTACCTTAGGTATTGAAAAACCAGTGAGATCTGTGGTCTAGATTCAAGGGTTTGCAATTTACCCAATGAAAGCTAAGTAGCATGTATTTTGAAATGGAAAATTGGCAAATGCAGTTTTTATAAAAATATTTGCCCAGGGGCCAGCCTGGTGGCATAGTGGTTGGGTTCACACTCTCCGCTTCAGCAGCCCAGGGTTCGCGGGTTCGGATCCTGGGTGCGGACCTGCACACCAATCATCAAGCCGTGCTGTGGTGGCATCCCACATGCAAAATAGAGGAAGATTGGCACAGATGTTAGCTCAGGGCCAGTCTGCCTCACGAAAAAACAAATTTGCCCAGAGCAAAGAGGGGGTTAAAAGAATGAATGTGAGATCTAAGACTGTCCACATGACACAATAATCTTTAAATAAAAAGCTTCACCTTTTCTCAGTTATTTGCATATTTTTGTCTGTGTTATCCCAAACGTCTTCTACAATATTAATGATTTTAAACATTACGTAGGTATAATTTATTGGGGAATAAAGTCTTCCAGATTGTGGTCTCTTAATGGTTCATACACTTGTGGTTCTTTTTTCCCCCCTGTGCTGTCAATAATTGTGCATATTTGAAGCTGCATTAATTTCAGACTAGAAAAACATTGCCTTCACGTGGAAGAATTCCACATAAAAAATCTATGCCCTATATTTTTCACCTCTTTGCTTCTCAGCATTGCTATCAACCAATGACATTTTGGTCTTACTGGTAGTTATTCTTTAAGGTCTTCTGACTAAAATATACAAAAAAGCAGTTTTGAGCATTCAAAAAGTTCTTTTCCCTTAAGAGAGAGCTGTTAATTTTTTCTGTGATTTTGAGTACCCAAACTGATTTGTGCATTTAAAAGAGCAGCCCAGAACCATAAGCTATGTCATCCAGGGAAAAGGAGAGTACAGCTGAAAATATTAGATGCCCTTCAAAAAATCTTTTAAAATTCCTGCTTAACTGATGACTGCAGACAGCATCCCTGGCAGCAGAAAAATTTTGATGTTTCATCTCATGTGAAAGTAGTCTAACATTTTTAAAGAATTTTAATCTATTTCTTTTTATTTTCTATTAATAGAGTTTGAAATGGCTGGGTATAAAGAAGTGTGTCAGTGCAACTATGAAAGTTAGGGCACTTATAATAAGCAAGTTCAATCAAGCACTTTGATCTAAATTTAAACGTTTACAAATAAGTTCTGGGAATAATGGAGAGATATGTACGTCAGTCCTACAAATCATGGCCATTTCCTCCTTTGCAGTCACCATTTACGTAAGCACTTGGAAATAAAGCCAAGAAAATTAGGTGGGTAAGGGCATGCCCTATTATTCCACCCGTGGTGCCTGGCATCGACATTAGAGGATGAGCAAATGGAGAGTTCACAATAGGATGAACAATGGAGCCAATCAGTAAAGCTATCTGATAATGGAAAGACTGCCCCGGAGGGTAGTCATCTTGATATCTAGACAGCATCTTCGAGGTTACAGAGAGTACAGGAGATCACAATAGGGGAGAACAGGGAGTTAATGATGCAATCTTACAGGGTCCTTCTCTGAGATCCTAAGCTATTTCACCTAGCCCAACCGACAGACCTAGAAATCAACCAAATGCGTCGTCCTAATTACAAATGGTCTTACCCAATCCTTGGAAAAGGGCCACAAAGGGGCTCTTTTTCACAATACCTACCGACATGATAAACTCAAATCACTAGATGTGGTGCTTAAAATGTAGGAAGTTACATTATTTTAATAATATTTCTCACTTCATCAGTGATCTAGGCTGAATGAAGGCACTTGCTTGGGCTGAGATGGAGAGCTAAAGTCCCATGCAAAAAGATTCTGTGCATAGTTCTTGGGAAACTAATAATACAGATGATAAAAAGAGCCTACATTTTTTTGAGCACTTACTCTTTTTCAGTTATTGTTCTAGATGCTTGATATGCTGTGACTCAGAACATCCTCCAAATGATTCCATGCGGCAAGTACATCGTATCCTCATCTTCACAGATGAAGGAACTGAGACTCAGAGAAGTTAAGTAACTTGCCTAAGATCACACAGGTAGTTGGTGTCAGAGCAAGATTTTGAACCCAAACAGACTATTCAGAACCCAGGTTCTTCTCTGCTGTGATATACTGCTTCTCTTTTGGAGAGTGTTTTAAGTTCATAGGGAAGCTTTTGGTTCTATGCCATCAAGAATTGACATAAAACAACTACAATAGCTTTGAAAAGAGATTTGCTTTAATTTTTAATTTTGAACAAGTACAAATGTAAAGACAGAGATTCCTCTCCATGTTGTATTTTGAACGCTTATATCAGGAAATTGCAAAGACCAGGAAGAAACGTGGAAATACAGGCACAGGGGAAGGTGAGACACGATGACAAATGCAGAACACAACCACAAGACCACGGCAGGAGAGTTTCATAGTCACCTGTAGCTGGCGGTACCGTCTTCTTCGGGTGAGAAAAGATTACAAGTTAAAACAAGAAGAATGTGTAGTTGCCATATCTGAAAACAATGAACCATTTAGGAGAAAGTATAAAGGTATGGCTTTCATTTCACATCGTGTGGGCCCTCTAATTCTCAGTCCATTTTAGTCTTCACAAAATCTTGAGTTAAAGAAAATTTTGGGAATTGAAATAGATATCTGAGTGGAAAACACCCCCAATAGACAATTGCAGACATAATTTGTGGGCATAAAACAGGACAAAAATACCTGTTAAGTGACTTGCTTCCAGAGTTACAAGGCGTATTTCTGTCTGGCTCTGCTACATGTTACATAAGCAGATCTCAGGCAGGAAGAGCAGAAAAACAATCAATACTGGCTAAATTGAATTCAGTGCCTGGACAACTACATTTACCACACAAGGCCAGAGGGGGTAGGGGAGTGGGAAGAGAGAGAGAGAGAGAGAGCTTAAAATAACACACAAAGTGCTTGTTATTCCCAATATAAATTATCAAATAATGAAGTGAACAATAATTTTGTCCCCTTATATTTAAAAAATATTTTATTATTGAAATGAAATTACAGAATCATAGCCTTCATTTTAGAAATTACTTTTGTATCCAACTCTCTACCTAATGAAAGAATCATTTCTTCTGTATCTTTTTCCTTGAAAATGTTTGTTTAAAAATTGTCATTTAAGAATGCATACTTTTTTAAGGTCAAAGGAAAATTGCCTATATAGGTATTTCAAAATGCAATGAGCCAAATCATCATAATTGTAAAGAATGTAATTCATAAAATATGCATGACAACTAACAAATCGTTTTTGCAGTTATTCATTCTCAAACTAGATGAAAAAAATATACTATGATTAAGAACATCTGCAGTCTATTTGTAAAATGACAAAGAATTAAAGATGATATAATACTATTATCTTATTATGCCACATGATCTTATTCTATTATTCCATTCCTTTTATTACATTGTTATTTGAATTATTACATTACTATATAAATTATATGAGAAATAGAATAGCAATAGAAATAAAGAAGTATACTGCTGAAAAATCTTTAATTTTCCAGTAGTGCAGACTAACTATGGTTTCTGGTATTCAAAGCCTCAAATGAGAAATTAGGCATTAGGGCCAGTGTTATATTTTAAATGTACCCAGCACAATTAAGTGGAGATTTGTTTGTTCCCTCTTTTTTTTTGGTGAGGAAGACCAGCCCTGAGCTAACATCTGTTGCCAATTCTCTTTTTGCTGAGGAAGACTGGCCCTGGGCTAACATCCATGCCCATCTTCCTCTACTTTATATGGGATGCCGCCAGAGCATGGCTGACAAGCGGTGCGTTGGCAGGTGCCCGGGATTCGAACCGGTGAACTCCGGGCTGCCAAGCGCGGACTAAACCGCTGCGCCAACGGGCCGGCCCCTGTTCCCTCTTTTTTAAAGAGTGATAGATCGACATGCTCTTCCAAATATTCTCTATCTTTCCTCCTTATATTTGTAAATACAGCAAATTTGTGTCCTGTTGAAATCAAATGGCAGCAGAGACTTTCCCCGGAGCTTTGGTGAGCCTCGTCCTCGGCTGGGAGACTGCTGGTGACTGTCTGTATCTTCAGGCGCAAGCCACCACCTGCACAGTGGAGTGTGTGCCGACGGTGACCCGATTATCTTTTCACAAGGGGTAACGTGTCCTTGAGATGGCAGGATTTTGTGTTCTCTGCTTTAATGAGGATGCCATTTTTATAAACATCAATGACAGGCTGGACAGCCAGCCCCGGCAGGGCCAAGAGGTTCCGTCAGCCGGCCCTGTGCTCGGCAGCATATTGGGTCTTGTGGAAAAGCAGCCCAACAGGCTCATCCAAGATCATCTGTTCTCTTTCATCAAGGGCTATTTGGCCTTGCTAAGAGCAAGTGCAAGGGACTTCCCCCAAGTCCCTGTCATTGTATCCAGGCATAAGCTCAGCAGAAAAGTAGAAGATACTAAGCTCTTCTATTCCTGTGCTTTAAAACTTTAAAATGCCTTCCAATGTGGTTATTCTGAAGAACTGGTCTATGCCATCTCTATTTTGGGTAATTACAGTTTGACTGATTGACATCCAGAATCCCTTCCTTAGACTTCAGACAGACTTGATGACATGATAATCCTAATGCTGTGCTTTCTTGAATGCTAATGAGGCACAGTGCAGCTCCACAACCCACTTTGTCTCCACTTCCCTCATCCTAATGGTTCTCATATCAAATTAATCCCCACTTTGCCTTCCTCCAAATGTGGAAGTCTGAAAATCTACATAACATCCACCTTTTATTTTTCACATTCTTTTTCTATGTAATTCTGTCTTGAACTACTTTAATTGACTAATACACCATGATACTATTAATCAATTCATAGCTTATTAGAAACCAATAAAACAAGTAAAGTTCATTATCAAAGTGCACTGCCTTCCTATTATTCAAATGATTCCTGAAAGTAGTTGGTTAATTATTATATATTTACTAATAATTCCATCCTATTAAGATTCTTTGCTGCCTAAAACAGTAATATAAAACGAATCCAAGTTTGTGAGCACATAACTTTTTAAAAAAGCCATTGCATCCAGTGCAAAGTAATTTGTTTGTTTTTATGATTCAAAGAAACACCACTTTCAATCAAATGTTTTTCAAAAAATTATGACAGAATTATGTGAAATCATGAATGGTAGAGACTGATATTATTCCGTTCAGTTCAATTAATACTTAGTGTGGGTCAACAACCTGAAAGGCATTGGTTACTATTATCATCTTCCGTGTTTTGAAGACACCTGAATGAGTTTTCTTCACTTGTAAATACTATCACGGAGAATGATGTCATTTTACAAAGAGAAAACAGTCCAAAAAAGCAAACATCTCATATATGAATTCCATCACGCACTCTCTCTTAATAGTGCTTGAGAGCAATTTGTAGCAGGTAGCCATGTCTGCTGCCTCTTTCTCCTCCTCTGATCTCTGCCCCAGTCCCATCCACTTAAGATGGTGGGAAAGACTGGCGGAAGCAAAGACTGGAGTCCCCATGGCCTGCTGCAGTTGGATGCTCTCTGCTTTCTGCCGGAGTTTGTACCAGGTCATAGCATTCTGTCTGGTCTCAGACATGCCGTCTGCAAGAGGACATAGAGAAGGGGTGCGGGATAGGGATAAAAGTCCAGCAAAGTATCAGAATTTCTCAGGCTTACAAAGAAGGGAGCCTCTGTCTTCTCTTTAGAGGAGTAAGTTTCAAATGTTCCAGAGTAGCTGCATTTGGCCACACGTCAGTCTCTTCTGATAATATGCAAGGCTTTTGTCAGGATAAAGGAGAAGAGAAGGATGCTTCCTTTCCCTGGCACAGCCCGGAGATAGCAGAGCCATAAACTTAGAAAACTGGAGCACAGATATAAAGGGATGTGTTCCTCAATGCTACACGTCAGATTAGTGGAGCATAAACTGTAAATCTCATCTCTCTGTTGAGTGGTTTAATTATATTTGACAAATATAATTGGCCAATTATATTCCTGGGACATATTATACATTATATATATATATATATATATGAAATATTTATCACCCTCTGTTATTTTTCTGTCCTTGATTATTTTACGGAACTTTATTAAAAACACACAAAATATAGAATTTATATCTTATAAATAATTTAGACTAACAATTTCATTAATTTGAAATTATAGAACTAGAAAAATTTGTTTAATAATAAAAGCTGGAGATAGGTATGGAGAAAGTTAAACTCTGTGAATAGTGAGTTCCAGAACACACATTTAGAATATAAGTAGGTAGAATGTTGAAGTGCTAAGTGTGAAAAAATATATAAAAATATTTAGAAATATTCAATGCCCTAACTTTGTTGCAATTGTCTCAATTATATTCCCAGAAGACATATATATGATTAACAAATTATATATATGATTAATGTATAATAAATGTATACATATACACATATATATGTATGTGTGTGTGTATATATATATATCATATTGGGTGAAAAGAGCTAATGGGCAATTGAACAGCCTTCTCTAGAGCTCAGGAGAGAGATTGGAGTTTAAGATATAAATCCAGGAACCGTCAAAACACACACCCACATACATACACAAGCACGCACATTATGTGTGTGTGTATAAAATCTCCCATAGGAGACACACAAATATGATGAACAAATTTATTATCTCTAATCTGGAGGATTATAAAAAGTATAGGCTAACAATGTAAAATAAGACTTTTTTTTCCAGGATGGAACTCAACTATGTACAAGAGGGACTCTGCCTGTTAAGTAGATGTAATTTGGTAATTTGTTGCAGGAGTCAAAATCACAACACAAAGAGCCAGTGTGGTGCAGTGTGACATGTCTAGGGTTTGAAATCATTGCTTATCAACCCTGTGGCCTTAGACAAGTCATTTAACTCTTAAAACTTCATCTTTCTCTCAGAATTAGATGAAGGGCCGTTTGAGTAGTGTCCACTCAGGAAATGCTGTTTGAAGGATGAGAAGGACATGGGTGCTGTGGCTTTTTTCTAAAATGGACCACTGACACATTTGCAGGTAAGGAGTCAGTTCAGGTAAACACAGTCACACTGAGCACCATCAGCTCCGCAGGCACTCTGCTGGTTGAGGAGGGCTCTTGCCATCAAGGAGCTCTCAGTCCCCTGGGGAGTGAGACCAGGACAACAATTATCTCAATATAAGGAGCTGTGGGGACACATGTGGCCAGGTGTGGGCAGGTTCAAGATGCCTTCACAGAGGGATGACTCCTGAGCTGAATCTGGCATGATGAGTAGGTGTTACCCCAGGGAATCAAGAAGGAAAGGGCTTTCCAGGCAGACGGTACAAGAGCAGCAATAAAGAGTCATGGAACGATGCGCTTTTGTGTAGGCAGAATATCAAGCAATTTACTGTTTTGCAGATTGAGGGCAGGCAGTGGGGCTCAATGAAACCCAACAATCAGACATGGAGACAAGGTCTTGTAAATCGTTGCAAGAAACTTGGACTTTATCATGTATTTGAAGGTAAGACACAGAATAATACAGGGTTTTAAGAAAGGGGGAACCTTATGCAGAGATGTTTTAGTTAGATTATTATAAGAGCTATGTGAAGGATGGATTTAAATAAGGCAAGATTATAGAAAGACAGAAATAAGTAACATGTAATATTCAAAAAGAGAAATGATGAAGACTTAAAGTAGGGTAGTGGCATTGGAATGGAAAGGAGGAGATGAGTTTGAGAGTTTGTAGGACGAAACACAGGACAAAGTAATTGATTGAATGTGGAAGACAAAATAAAAAAAAGAGATTTCAGATTGAATATTATATCAGTTTCCTGGGGCTGCTGTAACAAAGTACCGCAAACTACGTGGCTTAAAACAACAAGAATACATCCTCCTACACTTCTGGAGACTGAGGTACAAGATCAAGGTGTTGGCACAGTTATGCTCTCTGGAAGGTTCTAGGGGAGACTCTGTTCCACAGCTCTCTCCTAGCATCTAGTATTGCTGACAGCCACATCACTCCATTCTCTGCCTCTATCATCACATGACCTTCTCCCTGTATGTCTGTGTCCTCACATGGCATTTTCCTCTTTTTATAAGGATGCTGGTCATATTGGATTAGGGCCCACCCTAATGACTTCATCTTAACTTGATTATACCTACAAAGACCTTGTTTCCAAATAAGGTCACATTCACAAGTATTTAGGACTCCAATATGTCTTTTTAGGGGACTCAATTCAATTTAATTTCTAGTTTGGTTAAGTTAGTGACATTTATTGTAAGAGTATTAAAATATGGTTTTAGGAGGAAGGGGATGAGTTTAGTAGGTCATATTGGGTGAAAACAGTGAATGGGCAGTTAGACACCCTGGTCTAGAGCTCAGGAGAGAGATTGGGGCTTAAGATATAAATCTAGGAGCTGTCAAAACACACAAACATATGCATTTTCCCAGGAGGCATGAAGGAAAAGAACAGTAGCACAGACCTTCAGTAAACAAGTGCCTCTGAAGCAGGAAGAAGAACACCTGCTGGAGAATGGTCATGAGAAGACAACCCTGAGGGAGGCGTCATGGAGGCCAAAGGAGTCAGGAGATTTCTAAGTTTCTGAGTTTGAGAGCTCTCTTAAGGCAAATCTGGTAGGAAAGTTAATTTCTGTTACTAGAAAATGTAACTTAGAGGTCACTCTAAGTCAAAATGAAGTGTTAATGTAACAATGATTTTATGGGCTGAATTGTGTCTCTCCCAAATTCTTATGCTGAAGCTCTAACCCCCAAGACCTCAGAATCTGATTTTATTTGGAGATAGGGCTTTTACAGAGGTCACTAAGTTAAAATGAGGTCAACAGGGTAGGCCCTAACCCATTATGACTGGTGTTCTTATGAGAAAAGGTAATTAGGACACAGACAGAGACAGAAGGAAGACCACGTGAAGATACAGGCTGAAGACGGCCGACTGTAAGTCAAGGAGAGAGGCCTCAGAAGAAACCAACCCTGCTGACACCTTGATCTTGGGTTTCTAGCTTCCAGAGTTGTGAGAAAATAAATTTCTGTTGTCTAAGCCAACCAGTCTGTAGTACTTTGTTATGGCAGCCCTAGCAAACCAATGACCTCCCATGAACTTTTACTCAAGACAGAAATTCTTCATAGATTGCCCTTTATTTTATCAGCTATAAAACTATCAATCTAAATTTATTCAGTAAGTATGAACAGATAATCTATTACTAATTGAGAGTAGAACTATAGGTTTTAATCCTCCCAGTAAGGGATAAAATCTGCTCATATAAATAACCTGAATATTTATTTATGAATGATGGCAGCCTTGTTACGAATTCTTGTGGAGAAGATAGATGCAAACCACAAAAACGTTTGTTATGGCAAAAAAAGAAAAAAAGTGGTGATATGCCTTTTACCTTGAAGCTTAAAAATCAACATAACATAAATGGTAGCTAAATAAATTTTCAGGGTAACTTTATGGGACATACTTGATTTCCTCAGAATTAATTGGACTTTAGGGTACTTCAACATCATCGCTCCTCTACACGGTCACGGTATTTTACCAAATGACCCTGATTTCACTTTTGGTTTTCTCCTATGTATAGCACAGGCCACAAAAGTTTAGAGCTGCAAGGGGTTTGGGATTGGAGAACAGCAGGATTAGAGGTCAAGAGTACAAGAGTTTCTTCATTTGCATTTACTCTCCTTTGAGACTGAACACATTGTCTAACCCATTGGGACTTAAACTGCCTGCACCAAAAGCGAAGTTAACATTTCTCCTGCTGTTTTGAGATTCTTCCAACTCTGATATTCTATGGTTGATTGAAATACGCCATCAGCAGAGCCAAAAGCATAGTTATCACAAACCATGGTAATTGTCAACATTTTTCATATCAGATGTAAAGACCAGCTGGACTGAAAAATGCCATTGGTGTCCTGGCTGGTCACCATCCAGTGACAGCTTCTCCAACAGATTGGGATGAGATAACAGTGGAAGAGGGAATACTCGATATTGGTTTGAAATAATTACCTGCAATTTTAACAAACATAGTGAAGCCTACTCAATAAGAACATGAATTCTCTTCAGCTCCTGGCTTAGTTACTTGTTAACTCTGTGACCATGAGCACATTGGTGAGCCCCTCTGTGCTTCGGTTTCTTCCCGTGTGTAAAAACAGGCTATTAATGATACTTAGGTCATTGGTTGTTGTGAAGATTTAATCATGAATACAAGAAAAGTTCTTAAAACAGTACCTGGCATACAATAGGCATCTGTTTTATTGTTGTTTGAAAAACTGACACAAATCCATGCTCTGTTACTGTATGTATGATCCTATAAGTCATTTAATTATTCTAACACTCAGTTTCATTGCCTGCAAAATGAGAATACCTATCAATACCTACCTATAAATTACCAGTTTTATTGAAACTGGTAGTATGAAAACCAGAAATGTGAAGGGCTGTCAGACCGTGACTAGTCGAGTTGATGGAGAGTGGTTCACTTCCTTTTCTCAGGACACTCACCACATGTAACTCTTCCCAGGGCCCTGGCAGAAGCAGTAAAGCATATCAAGAAAAGTACCTTGGCTGGTACGTGTGGGAGGGCCTGCTGACTCTGGAAGGTCTTGGGAAATCTTATTTTCCAATTAGCATTGCTCTTGCTATTGAAAAACCTCCAAATTCTTAAACTCTTGGATGAACAGAACATTTAGTCACTCACCCCTACTTTTTAAATTGGTTCGAATTGGCCTTTACAGTCCATTTCCTAGCTTACATCCCCAGCTTAGAGAAGTATGTAAACATATCTTCAAAGAAGGTCTTGCACGACAGTGAACGATCCTTGATCAAAGACTTTCTTGCTCTAAGCATGGACATGGCCTTCCTCCTCCTCTCCCTTCTCCACACATTCGGGCAGATGGCCTGGTGTCCTCACTGTGGAGGTGACTGAAGCTGTGTAGGGCAAGCAGGACCCTTGCTGGGAAGGTCTTCCTTGCTCCGCTCCAGGTGAGCGCCTGGCAGGAGCTGTCAGGCTGTGACAGCAAGGAGGACTGAAAGGGAAACGTGGAGGAACCGCTAGACACGTTTGGCACAAGGAGTTTTCTTTTAGTTATTTTACAGAATAAAGTAGCATGTTGATTTTTGCCAGTGGTAAATTACTTTTCTTTCATAATGTTTGAACAAATTATGAATGATATGTTTTGAATTAATTTTACATTTATTTTGATTAATTGATCAACATTAATTATCACAGAATTCATAAATAATTCAAAGTGTGCACATTATTTCTCTCTCTCTGTTTATCTAAAGATCCATTTTGCAGGATGGCATTGTGGAAACAAGACCACAGGAAGAAGACTTGGTTTACAGGTTTTGTTACTCTTTAGATGCGAGACTTAAGTAGGTTATGTAAACTCGCCAGGTTGTCTCCTAAATAAATTGAATTTTTTGGACAGATGATCTCTCAACTATATTCCAACCTTGGCTCTATTAGCAAATAGACTGACATTCTTACCCATCGTCAATCATACCTCTAAAGATGACCTAGAATATCTGTAGGTTGTCCCTTCCCTCATCACCACTGCCAGCTTTAGGCTGAGCCCTCAGCCAGCCACTTACATTCTGTCCCCGATGCAATCCATCTTCACAGGCAGACAGGGAGTGTGACCCAAATTTCTTCTCTCCCTGCTTTCAAGCCTTCGCTACCCTTTCATTGCACTGGGAATTACACCCAATGTCTCACCTCTAAGACCTTGGCCTAGCTCGCCGCCATTTTCTTGGGTCTCAATCCCTCAATCTGCCACTTTGTGTTTGTTTTGTATCTTCAAACAGGCTGAGCAATTTCTGTGTCTTATAAACTTTATGCACTGGAATGCCACTTGCCCTGTCCCCCACCTTTTCCTTCTCTTTCTTCAGATTTCAGTTTAAATGCCATCTCTTCAGAGAGAGCACCCCACACCCGGACAGCTGAATTGATTTCAGGTGGGCCCCACCCTCACTCCCATTGTTTCCCGTCACACCCCCACCTGGTTTCCTCGATAGTCCTTACCACAATGTGTGTCTCTTATGTCTTCGGTGCTTGATTTCCGCCTATCCCCATCCAAATCCTGAGCCCACAAGACTTAGGCATCAGTCTAGGACCCTATTTGTCTTCATAATGCTTGGAATGTGATAGCACTCACTAAATATTTTTAAAGAAATGAATGGACAAATGACTGAGCCAGGCATCTGTATGTGCAGAAGGAGCTAGAGAAGGGCCTTCAGACGGTTATTGCTACCTCCCCTTCCAGTCTCCTTAATTGTCTTAAAGCTTTGTTTTTATTTCTTTTACCTATAGTATTAGATGAACAGTCAGCACTGTACATGTAAGCAGGGCTGACAGTCAGGGATCAGTAAACTGAAGGATAGTCTCTGTTGTGGCTCCAGGAGGCAGCTGGAAGCAAGATAAAGAGATGTGATATCCCCATTTGATTCCCATATTGTGGACTCTGTGAAGCATTCGATTCTGCCAAAGAAATCCTGTGTGGTCGAAGAGGATTCCGCATTTGTTCCCCTCCCCTCCACTCTCTCCCTAATCCAATCCCTGAGGAAAAATACTGGGTAAAGCAGTTTCAAAAGCTTCTGAAGTCACAAAAATCAGGTTAGACTTGTGGACTGTAAAAAAGGTGCCTTTTGTATTGAACTCATCAATTAAAAGCCATATCAAGGACTTAGCAACAATCTCTGCCATCATTTTGTGTCAAAATTTGCTATATGATTTTCCCTCAACAGGAAGTTATTTCAAATCCTGCAATAAATTATTCCACTGTTCATACAGACTCTGTGCAATGACACTGCAAAAACCTCAGAACCGAGTTATGGTTCTATTGGTTCTATAAAATAAATATTAATTGCTACAGTGATTGTGCTGGGGAAACGATGCTTCTTGTGATTTCTGATGGTCAAAGAAGTACACCAATATAGTATGTACTGTCACTTTCAAGAGTTGTGTATTCATGCCACTATTTATTGATTAATTAAATGCTGTATCAGCTTTATCATAGTGATCTGGCATCTTACGAGAGTAGATTCATTTTTCCTCTGAAAGATAAGAAAAGGTGAATATGAATTTTAGTCTTAAGATGACTGACTCATTTTTCTTCACGTGTTGATGTGTTTATTCCTCTGACATGGATTCTTCACGTCAATGGTCAAACACAGCCAGTGTTTTGGGAACTTCCGTGGTCTGGTTCTCACACATCTTTTGAGGCTCATCTCTCATGTCCCCTTCCTTTAGGCTGAGCAGTCCTGTTTCCATACTTGACCCCAACAAAGTCCTCGTGGAGGAAAATGACATCCCCCTGCCTATGTCAGTGTTGTTGCAATGAAAATACTGAAAGACAGTATACGGGACACCAGTGAATAAACTATACGACTATTTCCAAATGTAAGCTTTTGCTGTTACCAAAGGAAAGACACAGTCAGGCTCTGCCTACCAGATTTGTTCAGCTTCAGTACCTGCCCAGAGTCACCATGTGACCCTAACCGACCATCAGCTGAGAGCAGACAGATAAGGATGCTTTTCTGACCATTTATACACCTAAGATCCAGTGGCCTCACTAAGGGCCATTTGTACTTTATAATGTGTTAGCTGAGCAAAACTATGGCCATTTCACAATATAACACTAACTTTAATTTATAAAGCAGCTATTATAATAGCCGGAGATAGATATGTGATTTTGAGTTACGAGAATCAAAAGTGATACGTCGAAGATGTCAGTCTGGGATAATTTTGCTCTTCATTATGGCTTTGTAACATTGAAAGTCTATTTCTAAAACAATGCATCTGTTAAGTGAAAAATAGTTATTTTTTTACCTGAGTTTCTTACATAAAGAAAAACATAGGTTTCATGTTGATCAGTAGCAAGTCATGAATTTGTTGAAATTTTAAAATTTACTCTCCATTATGTTTCTAGTAGAGAGTGAAATCCAGATTAAAGTTTTATTTCATGAAATTTTTTAAAAGTTATACACAAGAAATTCTTGTTCCCTGGGTCATAATTGTCATCTGCTTCTAGGCCTCCTGAACTAACAACTTATTAAGAGTCACATCTCACCAAGAAATAACTCTGATTTCTAAGTCAATACATTTTACTAATGGTTTTGTCTAGCAATATATCCTTACTGTAAAATAAATACTAAGAAGACTATTTTATGCATTGATACCTGATATACTCTTTTGGCTGTTTTTCTCCTTTGTCATTTCTTTTTCTAGGAATATTTGCTATAAGAGACTGAAATTACATCAAAGATGAAAAAACACATCTCTGCCTATCAGCTATGAAGGAAGAAATCATATTTTTAATACTTTTTAAAAATAATTCCTTCTCAAAAAATGTCAAATAAGGAAATTCTTTCTTGGACATTCAGCCCAAATTAAGTCCCTCCCTCCATTTAGAGATTTGTTGCTTCAATGTGGATAACTCCCAAATCCATATGTCTATGCCTAACCCTACCTTTCTCCTGATGTTTGGCCCCACATAGGCATTTCCTCCCGAAGGAGCAAGTATCACCCCAGACTGGAACTCAGCATGTATAATACAGAATTCACCACCTTCCTCCCCAGTCCAGCGTCTTTTCCCCTCAGCTCTGCTGATTTTGCTGGTACCTGGAGTGTCCCCCACCTCACTCCATCCCTGTGCCTCTATCTCATTCTGCACAAACAGCAATATTCTCCAAAAGCCAGGGCATTTGGAACGCTCTTCATCTGTGCAGTTTAAAAAATTCACTTGAAGACATGCTTCAAGCAGTATGAAATATTTTTCTTGTAGATCTTCAGGTGTAAGTATTCCTTACTACAACAAAGACAAAAATCATTGTCTTTCCCCTTCAAGGCCCAGCTCTTTCCTGGCTTATCTTCAATCCATATCATAGAACTATTTTTTTATATTATATGTTAAGTTGTGATTTTATTATATTTAACAATGCTTTTTTTTTTTTTTTAAGAGAACAAAGCAGGCAGAGTTAGCATCCTGCTTGAATATCAAATACTGAAGCTTGAAATATTGTTAGGAAACGTAGGATATTTTTTATTCTTTCATCTTCTTTGCCTTCTTTTTCAAAGATCAAGCTGTTTTTTAAAATACTTGTTTTGTTTTTCAGAGCAGAGTGAGAAGTCACATAGTATTCTCATGGGGTAAAAGGAATAACTTTCAAGACTGTTCAACTGTATTTGTATATTTTGATTCCTCGTGAGTATCTGCTGAAGATTATAATATCTGGTCAAAAATCATTTCTTCATTCAGAATGGTTTTGCCAGAGCCTTTTGCCACCAAAAATATGAAAACCAAACAAGACTATTTAAACACAGAAAATTATGGTTTATATATTTGCTCTGGAAGAAAATGCTACTTTGGAGATTATTCTTTATGATAAATTACCAAATATCATGCTTATATTTGGATTTGGGAAAGAAGAAAGTTTCATCTTTCAATATTTCCCCAAATTGTAATAAACTAATTAAATGGTAAGTTTCTGAATTAAAAAGTACTTTCTATGACAGTCGTTGCACACATTTATGACAGTTTCCATTGGAGTACTTTCATTTAAGAATTCTAGTGTTTCCATTATAAGACCTATTTGTGAGGATTTATTTCTCATCAGTAAAAATTTACTCCGAGTTGCAACTGAACATTTCCTATCCAGGGAATAAGTTCTTCTCACTCAATTTAAATTTTAATTGGTTTGGCCTTTTTATCTCCTTGGATTCACATGAAGGAGGAAAAGGAAACAGTTGAAAATGCTACAGTGACTCTGGATTAACATTACCAATAGTCTATTGGTTGAGATACATAAAGGCAAAATATTATATGTCACTCCTAAACATGTGATTCCTTCTTCTTTATTATTGACAGGGCAAATTTTAAGAATTAAGAATAAATACTCCATTTATCTTCAAATTTTATCTAGTGTCAGCCATTGAAATAAAATTCCTGGCAAAATGGTGACTGACAAAATCTGTCTATAGTCATGCATCGCTTAATGACAGGGACATGCTCTGAAAAATGCATCCTTAAGCAATTTCGTCATTGTGCAAACATCATCGTGTACTTGCACAAACTTAGACGGTGTACAGCCTACTATACATCTAGGCTATACGGTACTCATCTTATGAGTCCACCGCCACGTATGCAGTCCATCACTGACCAAAATGTCCTTATGTGGAGCAACACTATATTTGCATTATCTTGACAGACATGGATAATCAATCTTCTTCACGATATATTCCCAAATGAATTTGATTTGCATAAGCGATCAAAGCTGATGAGAAAAAGACAATACAGTTTGCTTATCTTTAAATAAATTCTGATATAAAAGCAACTTTTAAAAATCCTTGTGAAAAGATGTTTAACGGGAAAAAAACGAAAGAGCTGCCTCAAATTGTGGGAAGGAAAAGATTACACACTAATATCACAAGTTAAACACACAGATGAATCACATATACTTGAAAGAGCTCTCTACTTCTCAAGGGAGACATGGGAATGTCTGTTATTTTGACTGAAAGGGCATTTAATCAATTCAATGTAGGAAACAAAAAGTAATGATGACGGAATGAAATTAGAATAGAAGAAGGGAAAGCATGGATCTTAAGAAATGACTCTGGGATTTTGAATTCACAGAGTCAGAAACAAACAACAACAACAAAAACCCTCCATTGGCTCAATCTATCCGACTTCTGTAACAGAAACGTGCTGACTATAAATCAATGTGTCATTATGCAGTGTCTGAAGAGGTCACACCTGGGCATTTTGCTCAAGTCTAGCACATCACAGTAGCTTAGTGAAGAAGTGGAAGGAATAGCAAAGAGCACTAAAAATTATCAAGCATCTCAGGGGATATTCACGTTGACAGGAGAGCTTTAAGCACCTTAGATTAAAAGGTACCCTACGAGTACAATAACATTATTAATATTACCACCACTTTGCTGTAGCAACAATGAATGGGTGAGGAAAATTATTTAGAAAGAAAAAGATAAAAAGACAACATGAAGACAGAAGAATGTGGGCTCTTCATAAGGGAATGGGAGAGGGGACTGTCACAAAACAAAAGGGCACATATTAAAGGAAAAAAGATTCAAGTGTTCAGAAAAATCTGGAAAGAAATTTTATGCAAAAGCTTGTACTGTACAATACCCAGGTGCTCTCTGTGGCAGGAATACCACACTGAGCATTCAGGCTACAACCTATCATTTCTTCACTTGCTAGCTTAGTTATCCAACTGATTATGGCTTACTCTTAAGTATTGTAGACAACCAGTGAAAGTAATCTATTCACAAGCTTAAATTCTTGCAAAAATTTAGCAAGTCAAAACTTTCAAAATTCCCTGTAGCCTAAGGAAAAGTTAACAGTAAAACTTAAGTTAATAAAATCTACCTTTTCTAATTTTTTTTCCTGAGCTGCACTATCCAATATGGTAACCATTGGCCACATATGGCTTTAAAGTTTGTTTGTTTTGCTGAGGATTCACCCTAAGCTAACATCTGTTGCCAATCTTCCTCTTTTTTTTTTGTATGTGAGCTGCTGCCACAGCATGGCCACCGACAGGCAAGTGGTGTAGGTCTGTGTCTGGTAACTGAACCTGGGCTGCCAAAGCAGAGTGCACCAAACTTAACCATTAGGCCACCGGGGCTGGCCCTTCAAAATTTAAATGAATTAAAAATTTAATCCAGTTTTTCAGTTGCACAAGCCACATTTCAAGTTCTTGATAGTGTTCATATTGGACGGCATGGTATAGAACATTTCCATCCTCACAGAAATTTCTACTGGACGAGCACTGTTCTAGAGTTTAATGGAATATTTTGATATTATGGAAACTTTAAGTGCACAGATTAATGTACAGTCTGTTATCCTCACAATATAGAGTGCAAAAATAGGCAATTTCTAAGTGAATGACATTTACATTGATGAACATGCATGAAGACATTGCAACAAATACAAATTGTTTCTTTAAATCTTTCTGGAAGGCTGATTTAAGATGACAAATACTAAACACAGAAACATGCCTTGTTTACATGGTCATGTAAATGTGTATTTTTTAAAGCAAAACACGTATTTTTTAAAACAACATTGACATGTTGCAAGTTGGAATATGTCAGAAAACATGTCAGGAAATGTTCTGATTCCAGAATTTGCATCTTCCCCTTAGTCTTCAGCCTCATCAGAGTATGGTTTCTATTATATTGATATCGCCTGTACAAAACGCCAGAAAACTAGTCAGATTACTATCAAAGAAAAATTTATCTTTTGGGATTTTAATGACAAAGATATGATAGGGAGGTAATTTTATTTTCAGTTACAGGTTTATAAGCATATATTGTGATGACTTATGGCAAGGAAATCTAGATTAAATAGAGTTCATTGAGAATTTTATTTTTCATTGAGGAATGGATCAAGAGAAATACAAAAAAAAAAGATTATTAAAAAAAATCACATCCCAAATGGTCTCTAAAATTCAAACAAAACTGCACAGGAGAATGCTAGGAAATTGAGTCTCTTCCAATTAATGTTCTTATTCTAATGCAAATACCAACTTTGGGGAGTCAAAAGATATTTAGTGAGTGACTGCAGGTTGGATAGCTTTGTATAATGTGAGCTCAGGTACTCAAGACATCCTGAAGTGTAGATAGACTCCTTCTCAAGTAGTTTTTCATGTACAAATGCTTTGTTTTTACTTTTAGATTCAGAAGAGGCAAACTATATCAATGTTGAACATAGATGTAGAGAGATGACCCAAACTATAATTTATATTATGCCATAGATAAATGATACTTTTATTTTGTATTCTAATCATCTTCCTTCTTTCCTTCTTCCCTCCTTCCTTCCTTGCCTCCCTCCTTCCTTCCTTCCTCCCTCCTTCCCTCCCTCCCTTTAGTATCTACCCTTTCAAAAACGTATTGTTAACAAATCATGTTGTCCTTTAGTTTTTGTCTAAAAGTTTTTGTTTTTTAAAAATTTTGCTTTCAGAATTGCATTTATTAACTTAATCATAACACTTTTGGTTTTCATATGGACTAACTAAATGCATATCAATGAATCACTTTATAAACACAAGCCTAGTTTTAAGGCTCAGTCCTTCAGTCATAAATTACTGGTTCTCAGCCCTAGATGCCCATTAGCATCACTTGGGGGAGTTTTAAAATAGAATAACCCTTTGCCTTCTAATCAGAACAATTATAACAGACCCTCTAGGGGTTAGCTGGAATGTTTGGTATTTTTATTCAGCTCCCTGGTGAATATTACTCTGTAGCCAGGGTTAAAAAGTATAGGTGAGATAAATTCTTCACTACTACTGGGACCCTAAATTAGAATTACATGCAATTCTAGTATACATCAGAAAAAAAAAATCTATTTATTTAAGAGACATTATCACTGAGAGAAAAATACCAGAGGAAAAGTATATTTACATAATTGAAATTAGCTAAATACTATTTTCTATTATTAACCAAACAAAAAAGGTATTTAGTGTATTAACATCAGAAAAAAGAATTCAAAATGTGACCCTAAGCAATAGTAACATGAATTTTAAAATACTTTTTTTTAAAACAAGGGAGCTAGAGAAGAGAGCGCAAGAAGACCAGAGATGACCATATCTTACCTCACGTGTGACCTTACTGGCAGTTGGGATAGTAACATTAGACTTGGGGGATGTACGTGGTAGAAACATTACCCATTTTTATTTATTTGTTTTAATTTTTTTTATTGTGGTAACATTGGTTTGTAACGTTATATACATTTCAGGTGTACATCATTATATTTCAATTTCTGTATAGATCACATCATGTCACCACCCAAAGAGTAATTGTGATCCATCACCACACACATGTGCCTAATCATCCCTTTGACCCTCCTCCCTCCCCCCTTCCCCTCTGGTGACCACCAATCCAATCTCTGTCTCTATGTGTTTGTTTGTTGTTTTTATCTTCTACTTATGAGTGAGATCATACAGTATTTGACTTTCTCCCTCTGACTTATTTTGCTTAGCATAATACCCTCAGTGTCCATCCATGTTGTCACAAATGGCTGGATTTCATCATTTCTTACGGCTGAGTAGTATTCCACTGTGTACATATACCACATTTCCTTTATCCATTCGTCCCTTGTTGGACACCTAGGTTGGTTCGAAGTCTTGGCTATTGTGAATAATGCTGCAATGAACACAGGGGTGCATATATCTTTACTCATGCGTGTTTTCATGTTCTTTGGAATAGCAGCATTCCCAGCAGTGGAATAGCTGGATTGTATGGTAGTTCTTTTCTTAATTTTTTGAGGAGTCTCCATAATTCTCCATAGTTACCCCTTTAAATTTCACAAACATCTTGTGCTATAATTTCCAGAGAGGATAGGAAAATGTAAAATGCCATTGTTCATTAGTCTGGGCACACTGTCCAGTTGAATTTACTCTCCAGTGAATGCCTCCATTTCAACCTCATTAGATGGAGTAAGTCCAGAAACCAGCAAACCCAGAAACTTCAAGAAAGTCGTATTTCTGGACGATCAGAAAAGAAGTCACAGAATTAAAAGAATAATACAGATGCTGTTCTCCGTTTTGCCTCAGCTTTAAAAGACATAAATTTGGTAAAAGTGGAACAGAAGATTTTTGCTTCTGCAGCAGTTGAGGCAGACTGGTAGCAGTCCCCAATTATGACTAAGTGCTCTGTTTAAAGAGAGAAGCTCCTGCCTGCAGCTACAGCCAATGGGCAGCAGCCTCAGGACCCACTCTGCAATACGAGGTTACAAACTTTGATGTGGCTTCAAAGAGAACTGTAAGCTGCAGGTAGGAGAGCACCGGGATTTAATTACAGAAAAGCCAAAGAAGGTGGGGTAAACGGACACAATGTACGTTAAAATATGTTGGGAGGATATATTGATTTATCTGTATTCTGCTACCAAGAGGGACTCTTTCTAGTCACGTTTGTTTGGAAGTTACATAGTTGGATTTTGAGAGAAAAGTGAGATTGTGTATGTCTAATAAAGAATGATATTTAAAATGTGACGGTTTTGATTTCCTGGAAATGTCTTAATTCTATTGTTGTATGATTTTTCAAAACCAGTACATATAATTTTTAAAGTCAGATTTGAACCAATTCATATTTGCTAAGACCTTTGAAATAATGAGTCTTTTGTGCTCTTTTGGTACCAATCTCTTCTTCCCTTGTTTGATTTTTCTTTCTTTTATACTTTCAGAATTATTTATTTCCACTTATAAGTGATAACTTTGTGAAGTGCTGAAGCACATTTATTTAGCAGTAAGTTAGATGACCAGAGGTTGTTTCTAAATTCATTTGCCCATAAATCAAAAGATATGAAGTGACTGATGGCTAGTCTGCTCCAGATGGCAGGCACAATCAGGACTGTTCTGCAGATGCTCGCCTCTTCTCCTCGTGAGTCACCCACACCAACAGAAAACCACCTCACTCCCTTCAGCAAGTTCCTAAATTCCACACTGAAGTAGGGGAAGTCCTTTCATCCTACCCTTGTTCAACTCACAGCGTGTGTTCTCAGCATCTCCAAAGCTTGTTTACATGATGTAATCAGATCATATCATTCTATAATACTAATTCCACAGCATGGCTTATAAACTGACTTATGAAACACTAATGCCCTATTTTGACTCCTGCCTATTTCTATAACCTAATCTCCTGTCACTATCTTGATTATTTCTCTCCAGCCACACAGGTTTTTTTGCATCTTTCTGAACATACCAAGCGCATTCCCGACTCAATACATTTGTGCATGCAATTCCCTTCACCTCATCATTTCCTCTCCAAGACCTTCATATGTCATTTAATTATCTGCTCAAATGACACCTCTTCAGAGGAGCCTTCCCTCCAAATGCCCCACACTGTCTCCATCCTTCATAGCTTATATCGCCTGCCATCACATTATATATTCATGTGTTTACTTGTTTACTGTGTGTCTCTCCCACTAGAATGTAAACTTTATGAAGGCACAGACTTTGTCTTATTCACCACTGTATTCCCAATGCCCCAATAGAATCTGCATATGACAGATGTTTCATCAATAAGTATTAATGTATTCATTCAAATTGTAAACACACAGGAGCTTAGTAAGAATAAGACAAGTTAACAATCATTGAATGCCAAGTGCACACAGGCAAAGTCTGGGACACTTGATGCGTCCAACCATTTAATCCCCAGGGTAGTCCTATGAGGGAGAGCTTGTTCTCATCCTTATTTTGCAGAACAGAGATCAGACACATTATCCTGTCAAGAGAACGTGGCTGGAGATTAACAGAGTCAGAAATTGAACTCAGGTCATTCCATTGAAAGCTCACACTTTTAACATTATACTATATTGCAAAACATCATGGAAGAAATAAGACTTACGTTGGCTGTTGAATATATGAAGTAGAAATTGGACAGGTGGAGGAGCTGGAGGAGAACTACCACATTATGAGATAGGGATGGGGCTAGAAGGAGGGAAGGAAAGTAGGTAGTGGAAAAGGCTTAGTGAAAGTTTCTAACACCGTTATAACCTAAAGGTTATCAGAGTGGGGAATGGTAATTTCTGTAGTCACTTCTACCTTCTGTAAAAGACTTGTCCTAAAGTAAGTAAGCCACCTAAGGTAAGTGACGTGACACAACCTACATACTGAGACTTTTCCTTTCAGATTCTAATCATCACTGACAGAACCTTTTTTTAAATTATCATTATTGATTTCAACCTTCCCAATGCATCTAGAATTTGGGGAAAATTATATTTCAGTCTTGTATAATTTAATCAAGCAATACTATAATTCTAGTTATTGTTATTAGTATATTGACTTAAAACCCTAAAAGGTTCATTTAAATTATATTAACTTAAGGAAAACACACAGTAGTAGTTAATAAATATCATTGAACCTATGGAAGTTGGTATTTACTGAATCTTTCCTTTTCAAAATTAGTTTATTTCTTAAAAAATATAAGATTGCTATAAACCCAGGACATACTCAGTTTATCTTAATTTTCTCATTCACAGACATTTCACAAATACCCTTTACAATCTTCTACTCCACAGGGAAGAGGATTATAAGTAGTGTGTGGGAAATATCTGTCTATTTCATTCACAGACCTGTAATTCCTATGTTAAAGCAGGAAAAATAGAGAAACCTTTCAAAGATTGCATATTTTCTCCCTGAATCATAAAATACTGGCAGAAAACACAATTAACTCTTTCATCCCTTCCTACATCTTTGCTCTTTTATTGGCAAAAAGATTTTGTCTTTTGTTATTCTCACCAAGAAAGATATTTCATGTTTATTTTTCTGTTCATCCCTTTATGTTTCAATATTTCCTAATACTGAGATAACTTTTAAGTTAGAGTGTGGGTTAGTTGTCACTTCTCTGCAGCTGCAGTGGGTGCTCCACAAAATAGACTGGAATCCATGGATGGGCCCCTCACTCGCTGAGTAACAGCAATATTCAAGTCTTATTGAGTCATCCGCTGACATCTTTACAAGCTTAGGGAAAGGCAGGAATGATCAGCTCTATTTTATACATACAGAAATTCAAGTGCTATACAAACATTGGGAGGACTAATCCAAAATTTAGAATAATTAACTTTTTTTTTTATGCTGAAGAAGACTTACCCTGAGCTAAGATCCTGCCAATCTTCCTCTATTTTCTAGTACATGGGCCACCAGCACAGCATGGCTGCTAAGAGAGTGGTGTAGGTCTGCACCTGGGAACCAAACCAGGGCCACTGAAGCGGAGCACACTGAACTTAACCACCAGGCTCAGGGGCTGCCCAGATTAACATTTTTCAAGTTCTTAATATATGCCAAGCACATATATTTTACACAGTGTCTAATTTAATGCTGACAACAAACTGTAATGCTGTTATTACTATTATCACCATTTTATAATTTGAAGTAATTTGGGGCATTTCTCTAGTTCTGCACACCTGGTAAATGACAGAACCAAGATTTAAACTCAGTGTGTCTGCCTCTGAAGACATCCCTTTAATCATTTTTCTTTATTGCCTTCAAATGAAGAAGTAGAATCTTATCAATTGATCGACGCATTTATTGGCCACTTAATATAGGAAAGTATTATCACTATGTTAAGAAATCAGATATTGGCATAGGAAATAATAACCAACATTACTAGACAGTGTATGCTTACTGCCAAAATATGCTTATCAGACTACAGGGATATTCAGTGGTATATGGAGCCAGTTTATACTGGCTTGGGAAAGCCCATCATTAAATATTTAGGAGTTTTGCATACTAGTCAAAACAGATGCTATTAAAAATTGTCATATAAATTTACAATTAAATAAATTATATTAGAAACAAAGGTAGTAAATACTCAGAATGCGTCACTTCTTAATTATTTTACTATAAGCTGTGTTCTTTTATTTATTTATTCACTTATTGGGGTCACATTGGTTTATAACATTATGTAAATTTCAGGTGTACATCATTATAGTTTGATTTCTGTATAGACTTCATCGTGTCCGCCACCAGAAGTCTAGTTGCCATCCGGATTATCTGTGTTCTGGAGGTTATTTACACCAAGTGTATTTGGATGGTGGAAATACTGCACAGTGGAGTGATACTGTGCATCTCTTCTCAGCTCTGCCTTCAGTGATGTCACACTGGTAGCCTGAGATTGGCCTTGATGGAAGTGTTCATACCTCAGAAATAGGTAAACAACACAAACCACAGCTTGATTTATTGTTTTGTTGACTGTCTAGTCTTAAGAAAGTGATGAAGAAAATGTTAATAAATTAAATTGAACTTCAAAGGTCTTGATGTAAGTAATTGTGACCTTGTGAGTACCACAAAAATTGAGGAAATATTTTTCTGGTGTTCAAAAACTATCATCTGATCCAGGAAAGAAGTTGCTCTCCCATCAGTGCATTGATAAACGAGTGGTTTTAATGTATGACTTCACTGTATCACTTTCTTCTTAAAAGTTAATGTAACTAAAAATATCAACCAACATTCATGTTGGCATTACACTTGTTCTCCACTTGCAACTATAGTTTGGCTACACATACAACAGTTTGCAAAAATCATCAAAAGCATTCCGTGTGAATCAACTCGCTAAGTAGAATTTACAACAAAGAGTATTGCATATTTCTGTTTGTAAACTGTGTGCTACACATCCTCTATATCAGTAAAATGTATTATAAACTTAGGTACATAACCCACGCATACCCCTTGAGACTGTTGTTGGCCATTCACCAGTACACCACAGGGTATGGCAGTAAATAACAGTCATGATCTTACCTCTCATGGAGCATAGAATTGTTCAACTAATGATAGGAGATTTAAAATACTTGATCCATCTAACATATGCTTAATATTTGGATAAAATATCAGTGTGTAAAAGACCTATCATGAGCACTCATGAGACTTCAAAATCATTCTTTCCACATTTTTTGTCTTGATTTAGATTTAATTTCATATAGGCTCTAGCAGAAACCACTGGGATAGTTATAAAGAGCCTCAAAGCATCACTGAGATGGATTTTTCTCTTTGATCTTGAGAAATTGCAGCAGGAACTCTCCCATCTGTGAAGAGGCCAGTGACCTATTTCCCACCACTTGATGCCCTGAGGCAGTCAGAGGCATGGGCAGCCATCTCTGCAGATGGAATCTTTGCAGCTGAGTCATGTGACTGTGCAGAAAGGCTGGCTTTGGTGGTTGCAGGGATGGGGAAGGTGGGTGAGGGGTGATGCAACACTGTGAAGAGCTTCAGAGCCTCTCTATAGCCTCTGAAAATCTTTCTCCTACCAGGACTGGAATAGGAGGGAGAACTCAGCTCTAAGTAACTCAAGCTTTGCTGGAAGCATTTAGCAACTTACAAAGCTCCTTTTCAAAGGGAAATACGCTTCTGTAGCAGTCAATAAATAGTGAAGGGGCACAGCTTATATATATGTGTATATATATAAATACAGTAAATATTTAAACCAGTCTAGTCTAGTTCATATTGAACTGGAGCAGTTTTTGAGTAAGATGATTTGCTTCCCATAAGAATATGCATTTGTGAAATAACCTGGCATATCATTTGGTAATAGCAAAAGACTGCAAAGAAAATTTGGTTCTGATCTTCAGTAAAATCTATAGAAATTAAATGATAATTTAATAGCTTCTAATGAATTAAATGTGAGCATTATTTTTTATTTTGGGTAGCTAAATCAGTATTTCAAGCAAGATGAACATTGTTTCTGTCTGTTTTGGTTTCACAATGCAGAATCTTACTCCCATTGCTTCCCCAAACATTTGAAATCCAAGGAAAAGCAAAATGTTTTATGCTGTCATGTCTCATTCCCCTAGACAAAGAGAGAGCTAATAGCCCCTGAGTCAAAAGATTATTATTAGCTTAAAAGATTGGTCAACTCTTCAATGGTGAAATTTAATTAGGATAAACACAAAGTCCTTTCCCAAGTCTAAAACCTAATTGTGTAAGGTGTGATTACACAGGTGTGATTGAGGTGTGATTTATCCACAGCTAATTAATTACAGAAGCTTGATGCCATCCATCAGGATGACATGGACACCAACATACCAGTGTGATCTTGGAGTTCTTGGAGAAGGGGACATTGGCAGGATAAGATGATAGCACAGGTTTATTCTGCACTAGTGATACCACACAAAGAATATTGTGTTCAATTCTTATCTTATATTGACAAAGTAAAAAGCTTCCAAAAGCAAGGAGACCAGAATGATGAATGGTCTATAAAAGGAAATATATTATGAATAGCTTACGGAATCAAGGATGTTCAGATGGCACAGACACAGAGAGAGCTCTAAGCTGTTTTTCAATAGTTGAAGGATATTCATGGTGAAACAGGATGTGTGGCTCTATAATACAAAATTAAAATGACCAGGCACTCCTTTCATTGAGTTCACTTTCAGCTTACAGGTGAAGGAGAACTTACAGGAAAGCTCTCTGGAGTAGAAAGGGCTGCTGCACTTGGGTCTGAGCTCTCCATCTTTAAAAGGACTTGGACAGAAGCTAGGTGATCATTTTGTAGAGGAAATTAGAGCCTCAAGACTTGGAACAGGAAGCATTTTGTTGCCTTCCAAATATCAAGTCTGTAATTCTGTAAAATCCTGCTCACATGTCAAGACCCAGAGACCATCACAGCAAGAGAATTGGATTCTAACCCAGGTTATGAAAAAAGTTGAGATCAGGAAGCCACAAAAGGAAGTTTGCAAAATAGACAAACAACAACAAAAACAGAGACTGGGAGAAGAGGAGGATAAAGCAATGAGGAAACATATGTGGTCAGACACTAAAAGTCAATGTTGAGAACCAGAGCTAGAAGGTTCAAGAGAATAAGAAGAGGGAATCCAGAATTAAGGGAAAGCAACAACACATCCCTGTGCCAACATGTGTGGAGGTTACAGCCAAGAAAATGACAGAGAATACAGAGGGTAGGGGAAGGAGCCACTGGATTAAGTTGACCTCAGAGACTGAACTACCTCTAGACTTTCAGCTTCTTGAGTAAACAAATCCCTTGTTATTTAACAAAAAGTTAATAAATATATCACAGGAAAAATATCTCGACTATTGCAGTTTCAAATGGAAATTTCAAGGCACAATTTATAGGCATAAGGACTTTCTTTTTTTTTCTCTCCATTTCAACAAAGTATTGAGGCGTGGAAATCAATCTAGGCCACATATTTTTCCAGAGCACTTCTGGGATCATTTGTCGACAGCAGGATCATTAACTTCTGAAACCTAGACTAATGCTCCCCAGAGTTCAACATTATATTGCACTTAACTCATTTTATACTCTCTGTGTCAGATCTGGATTTGCATTTTGTAAATGAATTTTAAAATAAAACAAAAAGTAATATTTGTTTATTTCAATGCACTAATAATGTGACTTAACAACAAATCACATTTATTAATTTATTTGTTATTTCCTTATTTATGTTATGTCCATGTCATTTACATGCTTAGGACTCACATTAAGAAATAAATAAATGAAATTGAGCAAGCTTCTACACATTATTATAACAAATAAAGCCAGCTATCATGAGGAACATATGAAAGCTGTAGTATTTCTTTCAGACAATGCTTACACTGTACATCAAACCAAAACAGCAGTCCCTTCCATGGGATCTATTTCCCATGAAAAATATATCCACTTCTAAAAGGTATTTGATATAGGCGCAGAAAACAATCGTTTCCCTCAGCAAACCTGCTATTTTCATATGCTGAAATTTTACAGTATGATAAAAATAAGTACTGTTTACAAAACTGTATCATGTAGGCTACCTGACTAGGTGGATGCTCCTGATTCACAAATATTTCCAACATTGTCAGGGCAAAAAATATACCATGGGACTCCACTAAGTTGCATAGCTCCAGAATCACTCTTGGGCAAGATCACGTCATTGTACGTGGGTGACCTCAATATACCATGAAAATCAAAGTGACGAGTTACTTTACAATAACTGCCATAATTGGACTGTCTGCATGTGGTGCTCAGTGTATGAGTATTTGGGCAGAATAAAGAGAATTACAGGCTGGATGCTCATATGGAGATGATGCAAGGCTCTTCCATCAAATGTTTAATATCAGGCTCAACAACCTTAAATGGGTAGCAAAGGTGAGGAAAGGCCAGGGAGGGCTAGGGTGACAACCATTCTGGTTTGCCAGGGACTTTAGGAAAGTCCCACATCCCAGAAAACCATTTCTGGCAGACCAGAATGGCTTGTCACTCTTGGAGGGCTCTTCTTAATCTAGCAGCTAAGCTCTATATTCTGCATGTAAACATATAAGTTCCCAACACCCCACAAAATGACAATAACAGCATACACACACATGCACACACATATATAGACATATACAAGTATATATATATGTGTATATATGTACATAACTAATATGTATATACTTACATGTATATGTATATGTGTATACATACATACACACATATATACCAATGCATACACAGGAAATGTGTCTGTGAATCTTTGCTTGATTATTACAAAACCATCTTGATTCACTGAAGTGCCAGAGCATGCAGGTTACCACATATTTTTATGGTTGCTACACTCCATTTATTTGTTGATAGTCCCTAAAATCCATCCTCTTATATCTCTCTACTATGAAAATTATCCTAGGCCTTTCCATAGATTTGAACCATATGGGCGGAGCTTAAAGCTTCCCCTTATACCTAACATACTCATAGCCACCTCACAGCAGTAGCCGATGCAAATCGTTTGGTTGAGTTAGGAACATGGTTGGCCATTCCTTATGGAATTGGGCCAAATTTTAATTTGTCTTTAAATTTTTTTTCATTCTCAATATTCAAACCCCCAAATGTGAGAAACATGCTGTTGTTTTTAATGTTATAATCTTTATTTTCTATAATGACTTAGACTTTTTTCAGTTGTTATGAATTAATATTTTCCTCAACTATGTTGTCGATTTCTTAATAATTCTTGGGACCATTTTAGATAAACACGTAATTCCAAAAAATTGGAAAATTAATCATAGGTTTATATATACAAATGATTTGTTTCTCCTCATGGTTTAAAGATTGAATTCATTTGGCTGGTTTCTGTAAGAAACTCATAAGAAAAGCATATGGTTCTTTGACTAAATTGAAATCATTATCTTAATTTTGTTTATAAACTAGTTAGTCAATTCTGATCCAACTAAGGGCTGATGTCACCCAAGGGGGGCAACTTACCAGGTGGAGAAATGGGGAAATATTTGTTGTTTAGTTTTGCCCTTGACCATCACTAATGTTATCACAAACTTTATACACTTTATCATCATTTAGACCAACATAGCTTTCTTTTATTTGTTAATTACACAAATAGTACATGATGCCACTCTCATTTAAAAATATTTTTTATAAATATGGAGGTATATGTGATTTAAAAAAAAAGCACAGAAATGCCCTTTGCAATGGCTTCTACCCCAACCCAACATCGATTCCCATGCCCTGCTGTAAAAGGAACAACTGTGACTAGTTTGATGTTTATTTTTTGTGTTGTTTTTCTATGCATTTATATTTGTATGCATCTGTTGGCTACTGAAACATTTTGCAATTGTCATTTTTTAATATATAAATAGAATCACATTGTGTGTTACTATTCTATTGTTCAATTTGATTTTTTGATTAATGCTGTCTTAGAGATTAAGGTGATCATATAATGCTCATTTAAATGGCTGTATGTGTGCTTTGTTATTTAATTAAACATTCCTGATCGCTGCACTAAATAGTCATGCACATAAGTTTTTGTGTGCTTTGAGAATTATTTCTATGGGAGAGATTCCTTCAAGGTTACCTACCAGTTGAGAAGGCATCTTACCTTTTAAGAAATGTCAAACATACCTTTATGAAAGCTGCATATCACCCACCTCTTTTATTTTGCCAATTGCTTGATTAAAAAAGTGATTTGATTCTGGCTATATTGTATATTTTTCTGATTATAATGAGATTAAAGATCTTATAGTTTTGACCTATTACTTTTCTTCTATGAACTGCCTTCACATAACTTTCTCCAAATTTCTGTTGAGTTGCTTGTCTTTTACTCATTGATTTGTTGAGTTTCTTCCATACTATTCTCCATCTAGCCATATTACTTAATTTGGTTATCATTAATTTTAACACATCACTTGGTTCTCTTTAGTTCACTGTACTTTTTAGAACAGTAATTCAACTGCTAAATATCAAAATTCATTTTAAACATTAATTTTAAGCCATGTCATAGATCTTACATTTTCTAAAATGAACCATATTTAGGGAAATTATCACAATTACCTTGGTCTATGAATATGAGGTTATTTTTCTCATGTAATTAATATCTTAAACATCTTATCATTTTTTTCACAAGGAAATGATATAACCATAAGCTAAATAATCTAAGTATTTCCAAAGTATATCTTAAGAAAGAAATCAGCAGGGCAGCTTCAGTGTAGGGCATTATAAAAATATAGAATGGATAACATTTGTGTTTTCTCTAAGGTGTTGAGAGATCATTATTTCAGATTGTCTTTCATTTATGCTCTCGAGCTTCCTGGAAGTAGTATCAAGAGTTATAATCTATTTCTAGGACAAGCAAGTGAGACAAAGAATGGTTAAACACTTGCAAAGCAAAAAAAAAGGGTTCAGTGACCTAGGCAAGGTAGCATACACATTTTATAAGCAAGCTGAAAATATGGTATAAATCTTCCTTTTCCCTATTAAATGTACTCCTTTCTATCCCATTGACAGACATTAGCCACCCGGTTAGTCCCGGGTGACTTTGCCATGGGTATAAAATACTCAGTGCGTTTCGTGTTTTTTATTTAAGTGAAAAACTGTCCCTATTACTTTATTCTTTTAAAATTAAAGAAATTACGCTTTTATTGCACAAAAGGATACAAGATTGTTTGTTGTAAGTTAACATAGCTCTTTGCCTACATCGATCCTGGCAAGTAGATGGCTACTGTAGTGCTGGTTAACAAGATTTCACAGTCTTGTACAAACTTTTGCTTTCTTTGTTGGCACTGATTTCTAACTCGGGTTGTTTCTCCTATCGCTCCAAGTTTCCCACCCTCTTGTGTTTGGCCTTCGTCTGTGAAGAATTCGACGCTCATGACTTTATACATCTACTTTTAAACTATGAATACAGAAGTATGGTATCGTGGGAAAAACACATCACAGAAGTTGACCAAAGTCGCAGCATAACACAATGCAATTTCTAACTGTACAAAAAAAAAAACAAGATAGAACATGAAACACGATTACGCACAAAATCAGCTATGTGAATTGTTGACAAAATAACCTTCTATTCCTCAATGAGGGCACATTTTTTTTCTTCAGGTTAGATTCTAGCACCACAGTTAAATTCTGAACATTGCTGCCCAGAGTGACAGCCGACTGCAGCATCGGCTCCTCCGTTTCTGACGTGATGTGGGCAGTACAACCAGCTGGGAGAGAACTGAGAGCCCAACCAATTCAACTTTCTGCGCCAGGGTGTTTACTGAACAGGTGCTGCTTCAAGCCCTGTTCTGCCTTCTTTTACACAGGGGCTAATCGAGGTCCATAAGTCAAGTATTTCACTGCGAGGCCAGTCCTAGCATCCAGGTTTCCCCAAAATCACTTGTCTCCTGGCCAAGGCTCCCTCCACCATGCTTTGTTTATTTTGTTTTCCCTTAGAATCCATCAGTCAGTCAATAAATGCTGTTGATCACCTACTCTGTGACAAGCAATGTGATAGAAGCTGGAGATACAGACATCAACACAGAGCTTATAGTCTAGCTGGGAGTGTAGACACCAAAGAAAAGTTGCCCATTAAGATACAGCCATGCAAAGTGATGCCAGAAGTACAAATTGATAAAGGAGGGAATAAAAAGGGGAACTGCATGAGTGGTTGCCAGGGGTTAAAGAGGGAGTAGGAGGGAGGGAGGCATGGCTGTAAAGAGGCCACATGAGGGATTCTTGTGGTGAAGGAACTATGTTTTGTCTGTGGTGGTGTATACACAAACCCACATGTGTGACAAAATTGTATGCAAATAAACACATGTGCACACACAAATGAGTACAAGTAACTGGAGAAACATGAGTAGAGTTGATGGGTTGTATCATTATCAATATTCTTGCTGTGATATTGTACTTTACTTTTGCAAGATAATACCATTAAGGGAAACTGAGAAAAGGGTTCATGGGATCTCTCTGCATTACTTTTACAATTGCATATGAATCTAGAAGTATCTCAATGAAAAGTTCAATAAACAATGTGGGGAGGGGTTTACTTATTTAGACTGGTGAATCAGACAATCTTCTCAAAGAAGTCATGTTTAAACTAAGACCTAGCACATGAATTAGGCAGATGAGAAGTGGGGGCCAAGGGGATGGAATTCTAAACAAAAGAAGCGGTGTCTTCAAAGGCCCTGAGGCAGGAAATCTCCATAGGTTGGAGACAGTAAGAAAAGGTCAGTCTGGCCAAAGCAGAGAGAGCAAGAAGGACTGTCTCGATGTGAACCTCAAGAGTAAGCATGAGGCCAGATTTTCTGGGGCATTGAAACCATAATAAGTAGTTTTTTTACTTTTCTCTAAGGGTAATCTGTTTTAAGGAGAAGAGTGATCTGATTAGATGGATGTTTTTCTATTATCACTGGCTGTAGAGTGGAGATTGGATGAGAAATAGGAGAAATAGTGAGTGAGGAGGGAGTACTTCAGAAGTTATAACAATAGTACAGAAAGACCATGGGTACCAAGCAAATGATGGCAACATGGATGGATAAAAATGGATGGACTCAGGAGGTATTTTGGAAGTGAGAGAAATGGACTGGGTAATTGACTGGATAAATTTATGTCTTGCTGAATGGATAGTCATGTTATTTACCAACGTCAGAAACACCCGAAAAAAGGCCAGAGTCTAGGGATCAGGTAGTAAGATGGATTTTGGAAAGGCTTTGAGGTGAGGATGCTTCTAATATTTTTAAATAGGTCTTTGCATGAAAGTTTGAATTTGTTTTTATTTCTGCAGGTGAATTTCTGTGTAGCAAATCATTCCATAGTTCTTGGAGTCATGTTCGGACATATAATAACCAAGTGTCCTTCTTTCTTTTTCAATATAGGGGGCCCTAGGGAAGTAATATCACGTGCCTCAAAGATGTAAGAGCAGGTGGAATGTTGAGTTATGTCAGGTGACAGGTAGAGGAGGGAAGAGACATCTGCAGGGTGAGGGAAGGTAGAGGGCAATTGTGAAGTTACTAGCAATTCTATGTTCTTATTATATGAGGAAGAAATATGTTTCTTAAAATATCACTTTTAATAGTGAATGATTTATGATTATTTGAAACAGACTTACATGATGTCATAAAAATTTTAAAGTTCCTATTATGGGAATAATCAGGGTTTTTTCAGATTATTGAAAATTTAATTTTTTTCTATGTCAAACTTTTGGTCATTCCTTCAACGGGAACAATTTTCAAAGGTCAATTTGATTGCAATTTCATTTCTTGAGGCAATACATGCACTATAACTGTGCTAATTTCTTAACTGCGTCTCAAAACAGAAAAATTATGTATTTTTAATACTTACAGGAAAATATTGCACATATTTTGATAAAAGTTCACCCAAAGCTATCACTTCCATTATTATGAGCTTTTAAATCATTGGAGAGAAGATCTTACTAATCACTATATATGCTACTACACATACTTTATGATTTATAAACTAGCCACAAAGAAATAAGCCATAATTTCTCATCATGATCAGAGAAGCCCACTGACGTGGCCCCATCGATCACTTTTGACTACTTCTTGCCACTTTCAGCCTTTCTGAACACTCTTCAGGCACTCTGACCTTCTTTCAGTTCCTTAGCTGCTAAAGTCATTCCTACACCTCCCTCCTGCTTCTTCCAGAGAATGAAAGAATGGCTTAAACTCTTGATTTAAAAAATTTTTTGGCATGATTTTGTTTAGATATGGAAGTTTACATTTAAATGTAGGTTTAAATATAAATTAGTTTGATGCAATGAGTTTTCTATGATGTTTTAGAAATGGGGGAAATAAGGAAAACTGGCAATTTTGTTGACAGTTATGTGTTTTTATAAACATGGCCACATGGCAAGGCCTGTGAGAGGCCTCGAGAACTGAGGCAGCCCTCAGCTGACAGCCTACAAGGAAACAGCCATGAGGAACTGAATGTGTTCAACAACCTGCGTGAGTTTAGAAGAGGACTCGGACTGCAGGGGGAACCCACCTGGCAGACACCTAATTCAAACCTCCTGAGACCCTGAGCAGAGAACCCAGCCCTGCTGTGCTTGGGGCCTAACCTACGGGAACTCTGAGATAGTACATGGGTGTGGTTTTCAGCAGCTGTTTGTGTAATCTGTTAGTCAGCAATTGAAAATGAAGATGTAGTTTTAAAGATGATCTGAGATGACACAGGAAAAGCCCTCCCTAGCACTGTGGCTGCACAAGTGGGTGCTTAATACATGTAGTTCCTTCCCCTCTTCCACTGCTGGGCCATTATTTTGCTATTTCATAAACCATACACATCACACTCAAGTGTCGAACCTAAGCTTCGTGCAAGTTATCCTTTGCCAATGAAACTTCTCAAATGTGAACTAATAGGAACCCATAGGAGGACAGATATAATTGCCTATACTTTATAAATAAGAATAGGAATGAGATTTCCGGAACTCACATTTAAGCAGCTCTCCTACCTTCTAAAAACTATAAATCAGTATTAAGGTATATTTTCAGTTCTCCAAGAGTTATATCCATTTCATAGACTATCAAAACCCTTTGAGGAAACTTTCAGGCAAGGAGACAAATGCTATAAATCATGAGTTGCTTTGAAATGTCGGCACATCTGTAGTACTGCTAAAACTAAGGAAAGCTGAAGTCACGTGGCTGCCTAAAATAAGGAAACCCTCTTACAGCCAATAAAGAAAGATTGTCATCAATTCAGAGATGAAAATCAACAGTGCTACATAAGATAACTAAGTAATACACGTTACACGGTATAGCTACAATACAGGACTTGAACAATAATCAGGAAGGTGTATATATGCTTTCATCAATGAGAAAGTATACAGCACTTGCATGCCTTCACACTGAACGTAAAATGAGTTCATGGCATCATGTAATGTTTTCTCAAGAAGCTTTGGATGGTTTATACCTAGCACTCTCTACGTTATAGTCATTTTATTAATATTATTCTCAAATTTAACTTCCTTTTAAGTGATGACCAATGATTACCAGGACAAGAATCAGACCATGAAGAGAGCTTAGCCAAGAAGTTCTCAGAATGTGTTTTTCTTATAGCTATTCTGGATGATTGAATAAGCATTTTAAATAGAACCATCTATAGCACATATAACAGAGAAGTAGACGGATGAGAGAAACATTAGGTACTAGACGCTAAACAGAATGTATAAGGAGCTGCCTTCACATTGCGAGAAGGAATGTTTATCTGCAGGAAAAGTGGGTTGAAGACATGAGCACAATGAGATACAGTTAGAAAAATGCTGCATCTCTGCAGATTATTCAGCTACATAGCATTTTAAAGAACAAATTGGCAGGCAGTTATCACAAATGGAATACTGTTCTTGAGAAGGGCGTTGAGCATCCTGTGAGACAAACGTGGTGAAATGAAAAGTAGCAGCAATCTCTGCCAACAGCCGTTATATCCATAAGCCAGAAAATAGTAATTGGCTTTCACAACACAACACAGCAAAACGCAACACAACACGAGTTATTCTGATCCATAACAATTCCTTTAGATGGCCTTGTGTCTTGGAGAGCTAACTTTGCAAACATACTGTAGTGGTACTTACTACCACACTGTATTGTACCACCTGAGAATAATTGAGCCACAAATGAAGTCTTGATTTGGTAAGGATGTGCCTTTTTAGAGAGGTTCTTCATTTCTTCTTCACACCAATTGATTTGGTAGATAACAAAATGGAACTTTCTATCTTATCAGGCTTTTAAAATGACAGTCCTCTTTTAATTATTCTAAACATATTATATCCAAAGTTTTGACCAAATTTTCAATATATCATACCAAGGATCAGAAAGCGCTTGCTTATTTCATTGGGCTAATTTAATTTTGTGATATATTAGGTATCAGAATGTTTTCTTAACTGAGTGCAGTGTTAAATGGTATTTTGGCGCTATGAATAAAAGCTTTAGTTTAGGATTTCAGAGCATCAGTGGGTAAAACATGTGCCTTTTCTAAGAGCTTGCTTTTCTCATAAATGGAAACATACCCTGAGTTTACATTAATTTAGAATTATCACTAATTATGATCAACTCAGCATGGAGTTCAAATATTGTTTGCCTGGTCACTTGCAGCCACAGTTCCTCTATTCTTGTGTAAGCTCCTGGGAATACTGCAGCCCTTGGATTTCACTAAACCATTTATTGGCTAAGTTGTGTTTCTAACCTTTTTCTTGTACAAAATATCTATGAATTTGTCGAACACACACACATACCCACCCATCAGGAGTATCTCTTTCAGTAGTTCATTCCTTCAGCTGCATTTCTTTTCCTCAAAAGATATTTTTAAAGAATCTATAATGAGATTGAACTTAAGATACAGACATTAAATAAAGAGTAATTACACTCAGACACATAATATGTGTATGGTATCAAATTTTAACTGGGTACATTCTCTTCCATCTAAAAGATTACATTCCTGGGGCTGGCCTGGTGGTGTAGTGGTTAGGTTCGCCACTCTGCTTTGGCAGCCTGGGGTTTGCAGGTTCGGATCCCAGGTGCGGGCTGATGCACCAGTCTTCAAGCCATGCTGTGGCAGGCACCCCACATATAAAATGGAGGAAGATGGGCATAGATGTTGGCTTAGGGCTAATCTTCCTCACCAAAATAAATAAATAAATAAAGTGACATTCCTTGTCACTCCTTGCAGCTAGATATACCATGGATGTAAGTTTTTCCTAATGAGAAATAGTCAGGAAAGTGAAACGCCCTTGTAGGAGCAGGGTGTGCCTTCTCTGCCTTTACCTTCTTCCAGCTGCTTTGCCCGTGGATATAATGGCTGGAACTACTAGGGCCGTCTCGGAACATCAACATCTTGGAAACCACATATGTGGCAGCCGTCATGTAGGGGAAGCTGGGGTCTCTGATAGCATAAAGTTGCCCTCCCAGTCCTAATTGCCTATAGCCACTTTATTTAATGGAGGGTAATAAATTTCTATTTTGCTTAAGGCACTATGTTTTGGTCTTTGTAACTTGCAGCCAAACCTAATTCTAATTAATAGAACATCAGGACCTGCTAACACTGATGACTGGAAAGAAAACATTAATTAGTGAGTGAAAATAACTTTGTAAATAAACACAATATTCTTATTTTCAATAGATTTAAAGTGTCTTTATTTATTCAGCTCTGGTTATTAGATTTACCGTAAAACTTTCACCATTGGACGAATAAATCAGTCTTACAGCACAACACAAAAAAATTAGATTGAACAGTGTTATCTTTCGTCTCCATATTTTCACTCACTAGATGAGAAAAAAGAAGCCACTGACACATTTATCTGTCCATCTAGGAAGGATTTATTTCCACATCAGACAAAGTTTTTCTTTTGCACCTGAAAAATGAACATATAGTGTTATTAAGATAGACATTCAATTTGGTTACAAAGCAAAATTGCAAATATGGAGTTGGGACACCTAACATGTTTACTGTCTTTTGGGGTGCAAAGTGACAGGGCCCAGAAGAAAGAAAAATGTATTATGAAATAAACAAAAATTATGCATTTACATTTAAAATAAAAACATTCTATAATCTGAAGGCCAACATTTAACTTAGCTAGCCACATTTACAAGAATTTTAATTCTTTTTTTACTAAAAATGTTGATGTCTGTTTTAATCAAAAAACAGTAAAGGAAGAGAAAAATATAAAAGAAAATTCCTCAAAAAACATTTGCAAATTAAATTATCTTTCTCCTAAGTAAGTTACGCAAGATACAGAACGCTGTATTCACCTTCTAGTTTTTCACCAGGTTCTAGGAAATTATTTGAGCTTTCTAGTTATTTAAAATAATTGTTTTCTTCAACTGTGATTTAGAAATAAGGTGTAGTGGGTATCTGCCAGAAAACTTCCAATATATTAATTTAAAATTACAAAGTCATTTTTTTCTTCATGTCTGAGAAGCATTTTGAATACTGTAGTTAAGAAATGTCTTATTTGTGCAAATCTCTTTTTTTACATAAGTAATTATCCTAGTTATTAATAAAGCTGTAATTTCAGTTAGCAAACACTATACAACTTTAAGAGTTAGATAATAGGTATTATTCTTAGCTTTGCCTCAATTTCCTTCTCTCAGGAAAGGAAGAATGACATATTTCTACTTTAAGTAATTTCCTCTAAAAACTCAACTACCCAGAAGAGAAGCCATCTCTTCCTTCTCTAGGTCAAGATTGAACTGTTTTAAGTTATCTACAGGCCAAGAAGAGCCATTAACAGGATCTAAATTTGGATCTTGGCTGTCAGGTTCTCATTAGCATTGTATTGGAAAATGGCTACTTGAAATCACTCACCCTACTAATGAAATTGGCTTTTAAAGCCAGTGCCTAAAAGATGTAACAATGTTTCCTATTTCCTGCTCTCTCCTCCTGTCCTTAACTTCTACTTTTGTCCCCACCCACATATTATCAACCAATTCCTAGCATTTCTTCTACTCCTCTGTTATTTCACAAAGCATCAGTGAGAGAGTTTATGGAAATGATTCTCAACTATAAGCATCAAATCAAAATGACTTAGAGAATAAGCAGGCTGATAAGATTTTAACAAATGGAAAGGAGGAGGTGGTCACTGGGTAAGTGTTTACACACACATAACCTTCCCACGAATCCTTTTAAGTACATGTTGTTTGTCCTATTTACAGGCTTTAAAATTTTTCTTATCTGTTATTACTCTCTCTATGCATTTAACTCTGCTGACTTAATAATTGAGGGGAAAAACTGGCCAAAAGCAGCCAATGTGTTTCCATTTTATACCATGATTTATGAGTAAGAGCAATAGTTTTTACAAGATGTTTAAAAATGTCACAAAATATCAGTTACCCGGTTAACCATAGGTCACATTAATGATCAAATCACCAAGGTACATTTGTGGTTTTGAGGGTATGGTCACTAGCTGGTTGGTTTGTTTTTTAGCTCCATTCATACTCAAAATAGATATGGATTCAATGTTGATCTTGCCTTTCCTAAACTCATGGTCTAATGTTCTTCTGTTTATCATCTGCCAAAGCAGATTTAAAAAAAAATTAGAATCACTCCTAATAAATCCATGTTATTTGATATTTGTTCATGCAGCGTATATTAAAAAGATAATATAAGACATCAGAGAGTAAACTCCCTGGAATTAGGGATCGTGTGGTGTTTTTTTCCTTCTCTTTCTCTCTGACACTCCTATCGTCTTTCCTGACACTCAATAGCATCACCAATGTGATGAATAAATGAATGAATGAATAAATGAGTGAATGAGTGGGTGAATGTATCATGTTTCTCATAACCTAAGAGCCTAGAGCAAAAAAGGATACTATATATTCTGAACATATTGGCTAATTTTGGATGCCCAATAAGGTAGTTTGTTTATATAAAATGAAACCACTTACCAGCTAATTACAAGATGTGAGTTACTGGGTTTTTTAAAAACAATTTGATAATGATAATACTTTTACCTGATCCTATTAAGCTATAAATGACTGGCCATGAAGCAGAAGAGCTAAAAGGAGACCATTCACTTTTGAACATTTGAAATAACGTTTTCCAGAGTACACTGGAATTTATCTGTTTTAAATATTCTTTTAAACTTCCCATGTTATACAAAATTCCCCTTTCCACATTGCAGCATGGATACTAAAGTTAGGAAACAACGCTGATTGAATTGAGATACGTGAACGTCATCTGTTCTCAACTATTCATCTGCCTATTTGTTTTTTCAAAACATCTTTTCACAAATCATCTGCACTCTCAACCTCCCAATCCTACCTCAGGCTCTAACTAGACTGAGATAAAGGCCATCTTGTTTTGAGCTTTCTCACTTTTCTTCCTCTTTTTCTCAAAACATTCATCAACTCTCTACTTCCCCTAGACACAGAGGAAGAAATGACTGTCCCATTCCTCAACCCTTTCTAATGTAAAGTCCTCCCGAGACGCTCTTGAAATCTCCTTTTCTCAGACCTCGCACCATCAATTATCTCATTATCTCTCTGTCCTTAATCTCTCCAGTCTTTACCCACTCGACTCTGCCTACAAAATGCTTCCTTGTTCTAAAAAATCCTACCCTCATCTTGCTTCTTTGCAACATGCAGTCTTATCTCTTTCCCCTTTTTTATCATCAGTCCCCACAATCTCCACTTGCTACTTTCATTTCCTCTCCACCTGCTCAATAATGAATCGCAATCTACTCCCACAATTGAATAGAAAAAGACTGCTTCCCAAGGCCAGCAGTTACCTGCTAAATGCCAATTAAGATGGCATTTTCTCAGTTCTTATTCTGCTCTCTTCTACAGCACCTAAATTAGCTTATTCCTCTGTAAATTTTCCATTCTCTAGATGGACTGAACTATTACACGATCAATCCTGCACTCTATGCCTCCGAGCCCTGGAATTCTCCGACAATCTCCAGCGGTTAAATTCCCTGTTGACGGCAGAAGGCCCAGCTCGAACTCTTTTTCCCGTGAAAATGATCTCTCGCTACGCTGAAATTTCAAGGCTCTTAGTTTGCCCTCCTTAAAGAACTTCCACTATGTTATTAGTTACTTGTGTAAATGCTACATCTAACTTATAGAGTGAACCGTATGAGGGCTGGTAAGCTTCATATATCTTTTTTATCTTTGCACCAATAGTATGATAATTAAGTCCCATCAAACACCCAGGAATGCCCCACGTTTAACTAGGAAGAATTCGCTGACTGACTGAATGATAAATGCAAACGCTTGTTGATTGATTAACTTCCAAAATACGATCACAGACGGTACAACCAGAATGTTACCTATAGTTTAAATGCCTTTCTGCTTGATGGCAAACTACTCTTTACATAAAATGTGTTCAAACTAGCTCCAGTATGCCTTTATTTTGATACAAACTGAAGAAGCTTGAGAGACTCTATTCTCTGAATTGTCACCTCTAGGCAAATTTTGGCTAGTCAGCCCAAACTAAAGGGCAAATACTAATGAAAAAGAGTAGTTTGTACACCTGTCTTTTATACCGCTTGTCTATGGAAATTGAGAATATGAACTCATGTGCCAAACGGAAAATCTCACAATGAGAAACCATGTCCCTAGTTTTTCTGACTGTCTAAGAAAGGCATGTGATCAGAAACAGAGTATTCTATAGCACTTTGCATTCACAGTTTGGCATAAGAGAGCTTTATATTTGCTTAATTAATTTACTGTTTTCTATGAAATGTTCTAAGATGCATGTCCATCTTTTTATATCCCTATACAAATGCAAATATAAAGATCTATATCTATGTTGGGGCTGTACCCCTACATATATTCATTGGTGAATATTTTAATTGATTCCAAAAATATCAAGTGCCTGCTTCATGCAAGGTACTGCTAGATGCTTTGGGGATATAAAGACGAATTAGGCAAAAATCCTGCTCTTAAGGGACTCCCAATATAAGAGGGAACATAAGAAATATACACAAATAACTCTGGTACAAGGTTGACAGTGATATGTCCCGTAAGAGTATTACAGATGAAATGCCATGGGAGTTCTTGAAATAATGAGGTTCTTTCCACAGCAAGAAGGAGCAGGAAAAGTATCACATGAAATGTGAAACCTGAGCTGATCCTTTAACAATTGATATAGTTTGGACACTAGGGAAAAGTGTTTCAGTAAGAGGAAATAAAATGAGAAGAGGCAAAGAGGATATTTTAGAATGTCTATGATCCTGCTATAGCCCTGATGATGCCGGAAAGAAATAGAATGCACAGGTGCAGCAAGGACTGCTGAAAGTGATAGTAATTAAATACTTGAGTGGCGATGAGGTATCTCTCCCAGCCTGAGTATATGAAGGCAGTGGGTCTGCAGTTCTGTCTTCCTCAAACCTGACCCAGAAGACTTTCACACTGCACTGACTGCATTGTCAGCTGAGCTGGTGCACCTCAATGGAAGAAGAGGGAGGAATCAAGGAAGTGCAGACTCTCTCTGGGTTGTAACCTTATCTGGTGTAACATGAACCTGACACTGCTGATTTGAGCAACCCCATCCAAGCTCCAAGTTGTCGTCCTTAAGACCAATATTTCACCCTTTTGAAGTTAGGCTTAAATCATATGGCAAGCAATGAAGTGAATAATAACAGCAATTACTGAGTTCCTGCTACTAAAGCCATCAGGTTCTGCTAGGTGCTTGTAGTAAAATATATAATGCTTTCACTTAAGCAGGGCCTGGATTAGGGTTGTAACAGAGAGAATGGACTGCAGAGGATAAATGGGAGGTGTAGAACTAGTGAACTTGTTGAATGATCTGATACTTGGCATGGTAACCAGTCTCCAGGATGCCCTCTAGTGATTCTGGTCTCTTGGTGGGGTTAGTGCCCTTATAGGAAGAGACACTAAGGCACTTTCTCTCTCTTTCTCTCCACACACACACAAAGATGTCATGTGAACCCTCAGAGAGAGAGTGCCACCTACAAGCCAAGAGAAGAGGCCACAGAATGAACCTACTTTGCTGACACCTTGATCTTGGACTTCCAGCCTCCCAAACTGTGAGAGAGAAATTTCTGTTGTTTAAGCCACTCAGTCTATGGTATTTTGTTGTGGCAGCCCAAAATGACTAATACAGTAACCAAATAGAAATTCTGGAGCTGAAAATTATAGTAACTGAACTAAAAATTTCTTTAGAGAGGTTCAGCATCGGAGTTGAACAGACAGAAGAAATAGCCAGCAAATTTGAAGATGAGACAATTGAAAGTATCCAGCCTGAAGAATGGAAAGAAAAAAGAATGAAGAAAAGTGAACAGAGCCTAAGGGATTAATAGGAAACTATCAACTTAACCAATATATACATTATGGGAGTCCCAGAAGGAAGGAGAGAAGAGAGAGAAAAGGGCAGAAAGAATATTTGAAGACATAATGGCCAAGAAATTCCCAAATTTGTTGACATAAATGAATCTATCCATCCAGAAGCTCTAAGAATTCCAAATAGGATAAACTCAAAGAGATCCACACTGAGACACTTTATAATCAAATTGTTGAAAGCCAAAGACAACCAGAGAATCTCATACATTGCTGATGGTAATGGAAAATGGAAAATATTTTGGCAGTTCCTATAAAAGTTAGACATAAAATTACCATATGACCCCCCAATAAAATAATAGAAAACATGTGCTCAAACAAATACATGTACACACACATTCATAGCAGTACTGTTGAAAATAGCCAAAAGGTGGAAAGAGCCCAAATGACTATGAATTGATGAATAGATAAAGAAATTATTGTACATACACAGAATGGAATACTATTCAGTCGTAAAAAAGAATAAAGTACTGATACATATTACAACATGGATGAACCTTGAAAACATCATGCTAAGAGAAAGAAGCGAGACACAAAACATCACATATTGTATGATTCCATCAATATAAAATATCCAGAATGGATAAATCCTTATAGACAGAATACAGATTGGTGGTTGCTATGGGGAGAGAGAATGGGGAGAAACTGATTAATGTGTGAAGGCTGTTACGTTGGAGTGATGAAAATATTTTCGAACTAGATAGAGGTGGTGGTTGTACAACATTGTGAATATACTAAATGCCACTAAAGTAATTGTTCACTTTAAAACAGTTAATTCTATGTTATGTGAATTTCATTTCAATGCATTGTTTTAAAAATAGACACATGAACCATATTCTTAGGAAGGTATGCAGGGATTCCCTTGCTAAAGAATTCATAAGAGCTGTCAGTGACTAAAAACATATGGTAACTATAGTCTTAACTCCATCTCTACTCCCATCCATCATCACACACTGTTTGGAAAATGGTTCTAATACAAACAGATCCAGACTTTGTCAGAGGAACATTACAGCAAATACACCATCTAGCAATAAGTCTGGCCCTCCCTATTTATGAGTGTGCTGTATAAATACTTTCTAGTTCAGACTTTTCCCATTCCACAGTAACATAACAGAAATCACACACAATGCCAGCCAGTGTGTTCCCACGCCTCTCGATTGCAGTCATAGAAGCTTAGGTTGTTTTTATTTTGCTAGGGCCTCTGATACTCTGAACAGGTCAAATGAGCAGTAAGCAATTCAGGTTTCTTCCAGAATTCACAGAGAATTTCTTTGAAGACAGGTTTGTTACATTATGTGGAATTCTGATTACTTAATATGAGATTTGTATCCTAGTGTAAATGATTTTCTGAGATTTGCTTAAATCGTACAAGGTTATTATTAATAAATTTAAGCCGCTGTGTGTTTCTTCTTCTGTGTTTTCACTGTGATATACAGACACTTCAACAGACTTGATCCTTGCCTTCTAGGTCTTTCTCTATTAATAAAATACCAAACATAAAATTTTAATAATGAACTCTATGCTTTTATCATAAAACAATCCTATCTAATCAAAACTCACAGCTGTTATTCAAAAGATTTGAAGTCACGTCTCAACTGACCAGTACGAATCATATTTAACAGCAGACTGGTCTTGTTTCTTGGTAGGAAATACATACGATCGGAAAACATCGTTTTTATGTGTGGATAAAAGAAAACGGTGGCACAGCTGATACTCTCTCTTATTCCTGGTAAAAGTTCTCTGATAGCTACACTTTGAAGTTAAAATAATGACAAAACCATCAGATAAGATAAGCAATTAGCCCCCAAAAATTCAAAAGTATTAAAAAGGCTATGTGAAGTATATACATATGCCCTCATTCTCCTTAACAGTTTCTCATTAATTGTTAATAAATTCTGTTTATTTTATCTTCATCACATTACCATTGTCTCAAGGCATGGTGCTTTTTCTTCCCTCTGCTTCAAATACTTTCCTTCACTCCTTTTCCTTATTGAGGTCTTTGCCCAAGTGTTCCTGACGCCCTAGCTAAAACAATACCTCTTCAGTTCCCATCACTCTCTGAATAATATGCAAAACTTTTTCCTCAAAATATTTATCACTGGCACTACGTTATATATTTATGTGCTTATTGTTTACCTACCCACTAAAATACATGCTCCGTGAAGTATCCAAGTTTGTCCTATTGTCTCTGAATCCCCATCACTTAGATTGGTACCTGCTACAATTAATGCTCATAGAAAGAGTAGATAAATGACATCTCTTAAATATTCGATTGTTTGTTTCTTTTTGTTTTATTATGTAAGTAATACACTACAGAGGTATACCATAGAATGTCTTTATAATGTGTATATGTCATGATATGATGTACAACATACATGTATACATACACACACACACACACCTATTAGGGAGGTGTGTTTAAAACTGCTTACTGATGGCTTAGACGCCAGTGAACTAGAGGATAATCAGATCCAAATTTGCTGATCCTTTCAGGGAGTGTAGACATCTGAGAGTACACATGCAAATCCCTCAGTCTCCATCTGCAGTCCTCCAGCTGAGAGCCATTTGGGGATTAAGCGAGCCATTTCCTGGATGAATTCGTCACCAACACCCTACCAGAATAGCTTGGAATATAGAAGTTTCAAAGACTAAAAGAACATTAAAAAAATATGGTCATTCCTCTGCGTCACAAAGTATAGATGAATAGGTATGAAGAATGAATGCAGTTAAGAGACAAGCCGTTTCCTAGGTCTCACAGTCACAGCAACGAGCCTGTTGGGATGTGGGAAAGTGTTGGCTGTGATCTCGTCCAGAAACGTTCAGGAGAACAAGGGTGGCGGGTGTAGGGATATTGGCATTCCCGTGTTTTGACAGGGTAATTGCAGAAGCATCCTACATTCAGAGGGTGCTTGGACTTTGGCAGACTTCACTGGTAGAATTCCTTTGTTAGGCTTTTGAATTTGCTAAGTATCCCCTCTCTCAGAAACCTCCTCACCACCCCCACTCCCCCACCGCAAATTATGGTGGATGACATCGCATCATGAAACTTATTTTAGTGATTTAAGTAACCAGTGTAATTCCCTCCTTCCTTAAAAAATAGGGATAAAAGAAAAAAATGTATTTCTTGTATCAATATTGTATTTTAAAATGAACTTATTGCAATTTAAGTAAACAAATTGATATTAAGGCATGCCTTCATGTGTACTTCTATATATATGTACATATTGTTTATAGTTTTTTATAGGCTGGCGTAGATTTCTGAGTTTGTCTTCAAATTTGTATGTTATTGAATAAAAGGAAGAATAGTGCCGCTCTTAACTGACATTCAGAAAACAGTTCGTAATCGAAGGGGTGGAGTGTCTTGGGGTCCTCACTTGAGACCATGAGGGAAATTTCGGGAAAAAGGCTTTAATTTGCTCCTAGCTGACTACAGCTTGCTCTGAATTGACGACACTGTACATCTATCGTCTGTCTCTCCTTAGGTACCCCAGCTCGTAGGTCATATTTTGTAGTTTGATGATGCTTAATAACTAGTTCAAATATACAATCAAATATGCAAAATCATTTTCCTAAATGTATAAATTCAATCTGGAAGCCAATTTGTTACCCATTCACTATATTGATGTGAATAGCAAATGCCAAATTATGCTCTGATTTAGTGTTTTCTAGGTCATGATGTTAAGCGCTAAGTGATGATAAGAAATAAAACTTCCTTATGTGGTTTGTATTGATGAAGTTTCTTCCAAAACCAAAGATTTAAAAGTACTCATCCCTTGAGGTATCTAGAAATTATTTTTAGCGCCAGCCCCAATGGCCTGGTGGTTAGAGATCGGCGAGCCCTGCTTTGGCGGCGTGGGTTCGGTTCCTGGGTACGGAATCACACCACTCATCTGTCAGTGGTCAGGCTGTGGCGGCAGTTCACACAGAACTGGAAGGACTTAGAATACACAACTATGTACTGGGGCTTTGGGGAGGAGAAAAATAAGAGAGGAAGATTGGCAACAGACATTAGCTCAGGGCAAATCTTTCCCAGCAAAAAAAAAAAAAAGGAATTATTTTTAATGAAAGGTAAGGGAAACATTTTTCAAAGAAATGTTTTATCTCAACAAAATATTTCAGGTATCTTACTTTAACAATTAGTACATATTCTAAATTGATTTAATTTCCGAGTAGAACACAATCGTGAAACATTTTAACTTCTTACATAATTCAATAAGAATACTGAAACCTATCAATGAAATGCAGTACCTCATGACAGCTACTCTGCTGCTATTGGAGTGTGATTCCTTGAAAAGTAAGCATTAGATTTGTGATTTTATGCTATTTCACCATAAACCACTGGCCAGAGAAAACTTTCTGGGGAGCCTCCAGGCCTTGTGGCCCTGCTTCTCACTCACTAGAGTTCGACTGGTCTCCATCGCAGAAGCCAGCAAAAGGCTTTGGGAAGAAAAAACTCAGCTTTCTGCTTCCAGTGGTAATTAATACAGGGTCATCCTCATTTAGGGCCCATTCAATCTCCCCTCAGACCTTTGTGAACAATGTGAATTTCCGGGCCCAGCCCTCAGAATTTCTGTAGTGGAGCCCAGGGATCTGCATTTGTAAGAAGCGTCCAAGGCTATTTAGTGAAACTAGACTTCAGGGGAAATAAACTCACACAAAACCAGAAAATATAAAGCGTCTTGCTGGAAAGGCAATTTCATTTAAAGATTTAGAGAAAAAGACCTTATTATTTTATATGAAAATAAGCACAGATATTTTATGGCATAGGAAGCAAGTTTAGCATACATTTTAAAGAGAAAACAAGAGGATTTAAGCTCATCTTATACCACTTAAGCTATACTCCAAGATGCTGAGAGGACTTGTTTTGCTTTCTTTTGGTGTGAGGTAAACAGTGGATATGTTTGAAAAGCACTCTAGCGGTGTCTGCAGATGGCTGCTCAGTTGTATGTGCCATCTATCTAAACCGAGAAACTTCTATTGACAATCTCCCCCCGTCAAGATGTCCAGTCACAGAGCACAGGGAAGGAGGGGGCCAAGGAGGCAAGTCATGCCGCAGACCCTACAGAGAGAGCTAGCGGGATCCCAGGCACTGTGTCTTCCTTCTGACACTCATTATTTTATTTAATCCTTGTAGTCTTTGAAGGGTAGTGTCATTTCTCCCATTCCTTATGGCCAAACTGAACCCTATTCTACGTAACTTGTCCATGGTCACATAGTCACAAAACATCAGATCCAACATTCAGACTCAGATCCTCATCACGTACTAGCTGTGAAACTTTGGAGAAGTTACTTAATGATAACAACAAGAAAAATAAAAGCTTAAATTTATGGAAAAATTCATTCATTTCACAAATATTTATTTAGTGCCTAACATGTGCCAGGTACTCTTCTGAGCACTTTCCGTGTCCTAACTCGTATAACCCTCGACAACACCATCAGGATGGCACTGTTATCATCCCCATCTTACAGATGTGGAAACTGAGGCACTGAGAGTTCAAGAAACATGTCTACAGTCAGAAAGCTGGTCAGTGACAGAGCTGAGAATCCAAACCTCTGCCATCTCTCTGCCAAGCTCCTAAGCATTTCTTTATACTGCTTCTCAGGGTACCTGACTTCCCTTAAGTTACGGGTCTGAGTCAAATATCTAACTCACACGGTAGTTGTGAGGACTGAAATGAGACAATGTGCAATTTGCTGAGAACAGTAGAATATTTAGAACAGGCCTTTTCCTCGGCTCTGGTGTGATAGAACCTGGACTGTTGCCAGCCCTGCACCGCATTTCTTTCAGGACTTCTTCCCAGATTCTCCCACCTCTTGGAGGTGAGTAGCTCAGTTACCTTCCCCTGCCCAGTGTTCCTCATCACAAACAACCCACCGTCTTCTCAGCCTTAGAGAGACCCCGAGGTCCTTCTCAAGGCTGTCGTGGCTCTCATGCACTCTATTGCTTAAGTCCTCTCCCAAATCATTAAAACAAAAGGAGGAGCGGCAGGAGGAAAAGAGGCAGGGCGGGGAGGAGGAGGAGAAGGTGGAGGAGGAGGAAGGGGAAGGAGGGAGAAGAGTGGGGAGGAGGAGGAGGGGAAAGGGAGACAATGGAAGCATTGGATTACTTTAATTTTGAACTAAACTATTGACTTTTTAAATCAAATTTTATTATTTTATTTTAGAACCAAACTCTATGGATATGAAATTCACCCTCATCTGTCAAAATCTGCTTATTTAAAGAAAGACTGTCTTAAAAATTTCTCAAAAATACTCACAGAAACTACTGGTTATCTCAGTTCTTCTGCGGGTTGGTATTTTGAACTCTCAATGTAAATTGTGAAACAGACTTTGACTGAATTTCTTTAAAATGCAAGAACTTAAAGAACTGAGGAGAAAAGCTTGCCAAACTGCATTCTGAAAATTATTAAGCAAGATACAGGGAACATTCAAAACATTAAACAAAAAAAAAACACCATTACCAATTTGGCTCTATTTCCAATTTTATATGCCTTTCCTTATCTAATTTAATAAGACATGAATAAATAAAAAAACAAAAAAAAATTGCACAATATCATCAAATTAATAACAGTCCCCCAAACTGTATTTTCTCTGCCAAAAAACGCTGCCAAAGAAGTACTTGTAACACATCCAGCTGCATTTTCAGTCGTAGTCCATTATAGTTTTGTTTTTTAATTTTCTTTGAATGTATCAGAAGAATAACTAGAAGAGACACTAACTTGGCGCTATTAAAAATAGTTATAGTTAAATTTGTTCATAGCTTATTTTTGTGCGGCTCCTTTAAAAGAATATCTAGTGAATATTCATCAGTGAAACCAAAACTCCATGGAGGTGTGATATACAGCCTAGAGGATCAGGAGAGGCCTGAGAGCAGAGACGGAGGAGGCTTCGGCTGCTAACTCGGGAACTCGCATTACTCCGGAAAAAATCATTTCACTGAAGCTCTAACTTTGAGTTGATGGTGTCAGCTACACTGAGGAACTTTTTAAGAAAAAATATTCCACTTTAAATTGACAAGCCATGGGTATCAGCTGATCCCCAGATTTCACTCTTTTAACAAATATTTATTAAAGAAGGACTTGTCAGGCAATCTTCTAGGTTGTAGTGTACCAATGTGAAGGTCCTTCAGAGGGAGATAGAAAATTACCAGGCAAAAAGTGAGTAAAAATGTAATCTTAGAGAGCGGCGAAAGCTGATCAAAACAACGTAATGTGATTGAAAGCGTTTGCAGAGCAGGTCCCAAGGTAGAGTGGGGCCCTTATAGCCATGGCTCTGCTCCAATGTCAGGGAGGGGCCACCCACAAAAGTGACTGGGGCAGGCGTCATCATAAGTTCACACGTCTGGAAAAAAGTTTAGAAAATTAATGCTAGTTATTAGTCACCACTTGGACCCACATGGACCAGGGTATTATTTTTTCATTGATTAATAGAGCAATAATAGACAATACAGATGAAATTCATGTTGAGTGTCTCTGACCTTCTCAGTCTGCTTAATGGGTGTCTCCTCCCTGATTTTAGATTCTGGGGTCTATAACTGTTGCTTTTCCTCCCTTTCTTACTAAACGGGAGGCTCTGTGGGGAAAAACATCATGTCTTTTCATTGTTTTTACCTCCAGCGTTGAGGACCCAGTAAGCATAAAATGAATGCTTGCTGAATGTTTTAATGACTACTTTGATAATGAAAACAAACAGGATTTTTCTCAATTTACCAGTAAAATCATTGACATCTTATACAATTCCTCCAGCTGAGTCTCCTTGCTTTCTCTCTAAAATGAGGTCTATGACTGAAACTACTCCCAGGTCTCAAACTTACAAAGGAGGATATTTGACTGCAGGACACTGAAAGGAGGGGGCAACTTTATCTTTATATTTTACCCAAGAAGGCAGCCAGTAATTCCCCAAAGCCTGGATTTGGGAAAATGTAGCTCAGAGAAGAAAGGAGGAAAAGAAAACCAAAACCAAAAGAAAACCAATGACTGTGAGAGTAACTGATGAAAAATTTGAGAGCAGGTCCAGCCTGGCAGATATAATTCAAACTTGAGTTAAACCCATTTACTGCATAATTTCCCATGCAGGCTTATTTTTATATTTTAATAATGACTTTTAAAGTCACTTAGATGGCAACATGGAACAGACTTAATGAATTATTGTTGAATAGATTATAGCCACATGGATGTGAACTGTGCATACATTAGGAGCAAAATGAGAAACAGGACATACTTATAAATATCTCCGTTGATCCACACAGGTCAAATGATGTTATCCAATTCTACGAGGAATTCTTGAACCATTAAAGGGAGCACTTATTACAGTAAAAGCCAACTGTTATCCACCCAAATATGTCCCAAGCTGTAGTCAAAATCTTTTCTATAGTTATGCGCAAATTTAATAGATCAGGTTTGGGCTGCAATGAGTCAAGAAAATACACACACACACACAGACATGTATTTATTTTTTCCTTTGAAAGAACTTTAGACTTATACGAAAGTTACAAAAATGGTACAAGAGATTTCCCATGTACTATTCACCTAACTTACATGACTACAGTACAATCTCAGAACCTGGTAATTAACTTTGGTATAATATTCTTAAATAAATATTAGAGTTTATCCTAATTTTACCAGTTTTTCCTATCATCCTTTTCTTGCACTAGGATCCAGTCCAGGATCCCACGACACATTTAGTTATTGTCTCTTCTTATTCTCCTTCAAGAGAAATAACAGTTTTCATTTTTTCCTCATCTTTCATGATCTTTATAGTTTCGATCAGTACTGGTCAGTTATTTTGTAGAATGTCTCTCATTTTGGGTTTGTCTGATATTTTCTCATGCTTAAATTGACGTTTGCAAAGACTCCCACAGAAGTGATGTTCTACCCGAAGTTCAGGCTCTTTTATATTTTCTTCCCAGCCCTCGAATCAGCCATTTCTCTCAAGAGCCCTGGTTCCTGTTCTTAGAGAATGGTATTTAGGAAAGGACTACAATTAAAAATTGGAAATGTGGGAATTTACATTTGAAAGCAACATATTTACCAAAACGCTGTAAAATAAAATTTCTCACAAATTAGATACTGATTGTATTTTGAGTTAATATTAGGTTAATTAAATAGTAATGAATATGCTATTTACTTTGAGAACCAAGAGGTTTTTGCATCTATGTAATGGCAGTCTCAGACTGAGTCTAATAGATTTAGGCATATTGGGCAGTTCAGACAAAGTACTGGGAGCCTCATACTAAATCCTAGTTTCACTGGGACTGAGAAGATTTCAGGGGAAAATGATTTATTTATATACTACAGGAGTTTGGACAGAACAATATTTGTACACAAGTGTGTGTATGTTTGGCTGTATGAATGGGTGGTCTGGGGAGCAGAGGGAAGACTCAAGACTCTCCTATGAAAACTCGTTGAATAGAGGGAGTCAGGCCCATCATCACAGCCTAATGTAAAAACGCTCCAGTTGTTGGAGGGGAATGGGAATTCTGATTCCAGAATGGGAGCCACAACACGAATCCATTACTGTTAGGTACCCTGTGAGGGAAAGAAGGGCTACATGGTTTTTTTTCTTTTTAAGTTTTTCTTTAAATTGTTGCAGTTTTTTATGCTGAAAGTGCAAGGCAGTCCCCATTGTGCCCAAGGGTTCAGGGGACACTCAAGGCAGCAGGCATGTTGGGAGGAGGATTGCCCATAATAGGAAAAAAGGTTTTGTTTCTTAGTCCACATAAGAACCCCCCCAGAACACCCCCTAAAATGTTTGTAAGGGACTGAAAGCCCTGCTCGGACAGTATAGGGTTATGAGTTCCCAAAATTTGGACACAAATACCAATTGAGTCCATTTTTACCCACTGCCTGGCAAGGTTGGAGGACCCGAGGTTACATTACTAAAGGCTATGACTCTAGATAATTAAAAATACCAATTATCCAAAGTTCCTGCTCTGATAATTACTCATGCTATAGCCCCGCTTTGCATTTCCACCCAGTTAGAGAGCCAGGTTAAAATTGTTCTAGAAAATTCCAACCCAGGATAATGACATGATATGAATATATTCCCTGCATTTGCAGCCTCAGGACCAAATTTTAATCAGACGTGCTTGTAGTTTCATTAAACAAGGTGAGTTATCATTCATACTGTTGCTTTAATTAAGCCTGTTTGGACAATTAGAATGATTCATATTAATATTTGCATTATTTCTAAATGACAGGAAATGAGTATACTTTACAAGTATACTTTCTTTATTTTTTACCATCTTCAAAGTATCCACACTTAGTTGGTTATGATAAAAATAGAAAATATTATTTTCTCTCAAGTTTCAACTGTAAGCTAAAATTTCATGCTATTTAAGTATTTTAACAGTTGCCATTACCTTACTGACGGATCAGGGAATGAAATATGAAGGTAGTGCGTCTAAATGATGATGAAAAACAATGCAATTGACAGTAAATAGCTTGTTAAAATGTCTAATATTCGTGGTGGTTTACCCTCCACCAGCAATTTTAAAGTGTGTTAGCTAAAATATGGTCTTAACAAGAGGAACAGATTAACTGTTCAAGTGTTCATGTATTTCAATAAATCCTCCAAAGCTGGGAGAATAAATATCTAGAGCAGTCAAAATTCAGGTGCATGTTAAATACCTTACATTCACATTATGTCACAAATCTTTCTATGTATTCTTACATCTATCAGGTTGACATATTATAAAATGGGATGCCAGCATTCAGAGTTTGGAATTACCCTGTATTCTTTTTTATATATGTTGTGTTGTAAATTATTTTTTCCTTATATACAGATTTCTGTATAAACTTTAACCAAGACTGCTGAGTCTTAGTTTCCCATCCTAATTCTTAAACTCACTTTTGGGGTTATTCACTTTGCTGCTCCATCCCAGTTCCAGTCCATTCAACACTTATCCATGCATTTGGTCATTTGCTTATTCAGCAAAACAGAGGACCACTGAGCACTGTGATGTGAAGATTTAAAAGGTGAAAAGTTAAAAAACATAAGGCAATAGCTTTCAATCTAGTAGGAAATATGAAACCAATGTAAAAATTACTGAAATAGGTAATCTGTTACATCGATAGTACCCTCCAAAAAATGGCCAAACAAATAAAGTGCTATAAAAGAAATAAAACACTTCTGTTCTGAATTTCCCTCTGATATTATGTGAACGTGAAAGGGTCACTTATCTTCTCGCCTGCATTTTTCCTCCTCTGAAAGTGAGAATATGATATGGGATTATGTTTTATGGACTTATTGTTATATACTTATCCTATATAATTACTTATTAGAATGAAGTTATTTCTTACAAGTTATTTCATAGCATTTTTGTTCTCTTGTTCATTATTGAACTAAGTTTTTTGGCCCACTATTCTTATAGTCTAATTTAGTACTACTCTTACATAGTTGCATAGTAAAAAGAAAAAAAATACAACAACAGAAAGAAAAACCCTAGGACTTCACATCCTATCAGCTGTGGACTGGCTTGTAAGAGATCAGCCCTATAGCCAAAAACAGCTAGAAAAGCCAGGAGGAAAATCTATTTACATTCTTAGAACTACCAAGGATGTAAGGATGTGAGGGCCCAAAGATGGGAGGCACAGAGGTGGGCCCTTTATTTAAAAGGTTTCTTTCTTGTCCATTTTTGCCTTAAAGCATTTGCTGAATTATAAACTGTGGTGTAGTAGTGGATAAACGGAGCAATGGTTGGCAAAGTGGTGCTTTGGGTCAGATTAGTGCTGCAGGCTGTAATTTGCCAACTTCTGATCCACAGCCTCGAGTAATCTTCTTCTTCTCTTTTATGATGAATGGAACTTACATAACATTCTTCACATCCTTGACAACACTCATGATTTCCCATTTTTTCAGTTGTTGTGTTTTATTATGGCCATCCTAGTGAGTATAAAGTGGGTCTTCATTGTGGGGGTTTTTTTTGCTGGGAAAGATTTGCTCTGAGCTAACATGTGTTGCCAATCTTCCTCTCTATTTTCATTTTATTTTATTTATTTTTTCTCCCCAAAGCCCCAATACATAGTTGTACATTTCAGTTGTAAGTCCTTCTAGTTCTTCCATGTGAGCTGCTGCCACAGCGTGGCTACTGACAGACGAGTGGTGTGGTTCCGAAGCCAGGAACCAAACCTGGGCTGCCAAAGCAGAGCACATCGAACTTTAACCACTAGACCACCAGGGCTGGCTCTTCATTGTTGTTTTGATTTGCATTTCCCTAATGACTACAGATATAGATATAGATTTCCAAGATATAGATTTTGGAAATAAAAATTTAGGTCAAAAAATAGAAAAATATAGTTTTGAGTTTGCGAGTCATGAATAAATAGATGAGAGATGGAGCTGTGGAAAGAGGTGAATTTGCTGAGACTATACAGAGAGCATAATAACTGCATTGCCTTAAATTTGCACTGTACTTCACAGAAATTGAAGTGTTCAGAGTGTTGGACACGTTATCTCAATTGATGGTGACAACAACCAGCAGAATTAACAAAGAAAATATGAAAATGCCCATTTTATAACTGAAGAAACTGCAGCTTGGGATGTTGAATGTCATCCACTATAAATGTTTAAAATGTGGATCTAAGACTAGAATTCTTATTTTCTCATTCCTGGTCCCCAAACTGCTCCTCAAGAACCTTGAATAATAATTACACTTAAGAGCAGGAGGAAAATCCAATTAAAGAAGACAGAGTGGAGTGAGAAAGGAGATCCACAACATACTAGTAAGCCAAGGGAACCCAGTGTCAAGGAGATGGCAGTGATAAGAATGTCAACTGCAGGAAAGAGGTCAGGGCTTTGTCAACTTTGTAGCCCTGTGCAAATGTTACCTTGTATTTACCACTGTTATTATTTCATGAATGCGCTAAAGAACATTAGGCAATTATGAGCACAGCCTAACTCCTGGAAAATAAATGCTGAAGACTTCCAAGGTCTTACTGGAGCCCTTTTGTGAATACAGAATGATAAGAACTCAAATGAGGTCCTTGAACATGCAGGGTGATCATAAGCTATTAAAAGGAATGTGACCAGTAGTTTCCAAACTAACAGTTGGTTGAACAAAATCAACACTCCCATCCAACCCTATGCCCAGTCCTCCAAGTCATAACCTTATAGTCACTAATTAGCTGGTCACAAGTCAGCAAATCACACTACCTCTTACGGCCAAGTTAAAAACATTTACCATGTCTCTGCAGTGTGTCCAGGACTTTGCTTTAGGAACCAAAAAGAAGCATATTTTTTTTCTTTACTGTCTTTAGGTTAATTGTGTTAATAAAAACCAAGTAATAAATCATAAAATCTCATATTTATATGTTCTTTATCTAGAAACAACTTCAGGGTATCAATTGTTTTTGTATAAAAGTGAAATTAAAAAGCTGGTTGCCTATAGGTTAATAGATTTCTAAAACAAGTGGCATCATTATATCCACATCCTTCATTTATTTATCCAAATAAATAAATAAAATTATTTATTTAGGTTAAGTTTAAAAATTCCAAAGTCTTTTAAACTTATCGCCTTCTCATGCTTTAGATGTTGTCATGAGAAGACAGAGCTTGTGTCATGAAAAATTACAACTGTGACATATTGAGGTTGGCAGAAGGGAGCCTGAATCATTGAAGACATCACTGAGTTGCCAAACCAACCCATATGCCTCCATTGAATACTACACAGCAATGAAAAGGAATGAAATATGAATCACACAGATGGTCTCCACTTCCCAGCCGTAGAAGATGTACCACACTTATACAGCAACAGTGGACTCCAAGTCAAAGCCCGCCACTATGTTCCATGGTCAGTTTATGTGTGAATTCGGGCAAGGGTTCTGTTATCATTGAGTATCAATGATGATTGTATCAATGATGAAATTTGGAATTTCAATGATTTGCATACACTCAACATTGAATGGATTATCACTTACTATTTAGGGGCTAAAGGAAGAGGCTCAGATCCCGCTCTCAACAAGAGCGACCACTGCCACCACCGCAAAAATGAATATTTTATTTTCAACCAAGAACTGACTGGAAAGACCATCTTGCTGATATTTTTACCACAAGAATTGAGTAATTTCTGTTTTAAGAATACCACATATTTGCTACGTTAAATCTCACCTGATAGTCCTGACTTGACATCTTCCCTTAATAAAATTAGACTTTTTTCATATTTATGTCTATTTCCTTCTAAAGCATATGTGCCCACTCCCCTGGTGAAAGTCTTGCTACATCTGGGGTTCTTGTTCACTCTAATTGACAGTGTGCAGGTCTCAGACCAGTTGTTCTCGGCCTTTCCTGCCATTAGAATCTCCTGGGAAGCATAGAAATCCCAGGGCGCAGGCTGCACCCTATTAAATCAGAACCTCTGGGGGCGGCCCCCAGAAGGAGCTGTTGAAGCTCCCGGACCATCTCAATATGCAGCTAAGCTGGAGAACCAGTGGCTTAGAGCTTCTGTTGTGCTTTGGGCTCACTTTTCCCTTTTCTAACAAGAAAGAGCGTTCTGTTTGCCATGACAACAAAATTATTACCTATATTAAGAAGAGGCACACTTCTTGGGACAGAGATGAGAGCACAGAGAGAGGAAGCAGCAAGCTGTGGTTCAATTGCTTCTGCTTGGCCACTAACATGAGGTTACATCCCTGAACTGGGTGCAGCGTATCACTTCAAGGGATGATCATTTGTTCTGATTAGTTTGATTGATTCTATTGGATAATATTTACATGATTTTTTTTTCATTAAAAGAAAAAGTTGTTGGAGCTATAAAGGCAGACACTTAATCTGATGACGGAAAATTAAGTAAACTGAATCAAGTCTTGGAGGCCCCACTGTCTTTATCATTCTATGTAGCACTATAGATAGTCAATTCACCCTTGAACTATTAAGGGAATTAGGGCCTCTTTAACACAAATAGAACAGTTTTATGTCCAACTGCTGAAGAGTACTCATGAGACATTTAGAAAAGAGAAATCTTCATCCACTTTATACTAACATTTTAAGTGGACATATAAACTTGCTGTGATTAATGATCGTGGGCGGTTAGTTACTTAGAAGTGATATATTAGACTGTAACCTATGATGCAATTTATAACTATCATTAATGATATTATGATTATCTTCTAAGGAACAATTAATACTATGAAATATGTCATGTTACGCCTTTAGTATAATACTAATGGGGGGGAGGGTGGATGTGTGGGCGGGAGAGTAAATACAGTATTTGTGTCGCTAATGCCATTGTATTTCTGCCTTATTTTTTTAGCCAGGAAATCACTGGGGATCTTATTAGGTTTCTGCATAACTTTTCCTTTGTTTTTCCTCTACTTTGTATTTATGCCCTCCTGCACTTTATTCCTTTAATGTCCATAGCAATCATAACCAAAATTAAAAAAAGAAACTGAGAAATATTGTCACAATATGGAATATTATCGATAATTTCCTATGAATTATAAATAAAGAGACTCTCTAAGTTTCCAAAAGTTGATGGGTACAGGATATGAAACGATAATTTCGAGCAAAGCAAATACAAGCACACAGTCATCTAATGGCTGAGAAAGTATTCAACGTCAATTGCTTTTAAATCAAATCCACGTGTTATCCTTTTCCCTACAAAAAGTTACAAAAAATAAACAAATAAATCCTAACACAGTACTGGTGAAACGAGCACTGACAGATGTGGGTGTGAGTGTAAACTGGCATACTCTTTTGGAAGGCAATTTGCAATATATATTAGGAACTTTCAATCCTCACACCTTTGATCCAATAAATCTACTTTTGGAAGCCTTTCCTAAAAAAATCAGTACTAAATATTAAAAATATTTATTAACCAACAGATTTATTACAAAATTACTTATATTAGCAAAAAAGTGATATGCTAGAACAGGGATGACCCCTAGGCTGTTTTTCTCAAGCCAATATCCATTCATGGCTAACCAAACATTCCTTCCCCTACCTTAGCCACCAGCCTCTTCACACTTGAATTCCATCTTATCTGTCCATTTTTCAATTCCTATAATTTTTTGAGGTTCTAATTCAATTTAAAGCATTGAAGCTATAGACCAAATATGTCTTCTCTGTCTATAGAACTATCTTTCACAAGAGCACCATTCCAATAGAAATGTGTCTATTTATTTAATTCTCTTCTTAACTAATCAAGGAGCTTATTAATGGTGAGGACATCTCATTTATTTTCATATCTGCCTGAAACTTTGTAGTTTCATCAAAATGTTGATGAGTGAATAAACAATACAATGATGAGCAAACGGAAATCTTGTCTTTGGTGAAACGCTTTCTCTGTGTACAGAAAAGGTTAGAAACAACAGACTTGAACAAAGTAGTTTCCAGAATGATGTCATCCAACCTTTCTAATTTTCATCTCACACTCATTGGCATCCAGAGTTCTTGACGCTTGAATGCCCAGAAATATTCCTGCTTCCAAATGCCGAAGAGTATGATCACTATCATTTATGTTTTTCAAAATTCTGAAAGAAATCCTGAGGCATATAAGACTCAGACATTGACAAGAGGAAGCAGAGTTTATTTGACTCAGGAAAGTGTGAGCCGACATTAATGAACTGGCATCACCCTAATAAGAGGTCAACACGTAAGTCCTTAGTAAGAACAGGTGGGAGAAAGGTAAATCTGGAGAACATGTTCAATTATGAGGTAATGCTGCTTAAGCCTAATGTGGAGGCTGGTGCTTGGTAGAAAGAATCAGCCCCTTTTTGTATGATCATTTCAAATTCTTAGTCTTAGTTAACATTTTGCTCACCAGGCACTGCCTATAACATAGTTGAAACATATAGCATGTCCCTCCTAGGAGCACATTACTTATGTTATGGATTTGGCTATCACGTGGTTCAAATTTCAGCCTCATATTCATTGTGGTGCAGTGGTTTTCCTTCACAATAATACTCATTCTCTGATCTTTAGAGCAGACGGGATTCCTCTTAAGTTAACACTTACACAGCCATTTTATTTCTTCATTTTCAGAGCAGAGTACCCTGACAGATTATCTCAAACATTCCAGATGTCAATTCCATATAGCACTTTGATTCATCAGCTACCAGGCAGCTGGGATGCAAATGCAGGGGTAGGCTTCTTTGTGTTTTTGTGTGTGTGTGTGTGTGTTTGTTTTTGTTTTTTTTGCTTTTAATGTCTTGGTACTTCAGGTATCAAGATGTGATTTCTCCTCAAACATTGAAAAAGGAAACAGATTTTCTTTTCTTCTCACCAGTGCTATTTATTTATATTGAAGTATCATCATAAATTTCATTTCATCAAAGACAAAGGAGAAAGGTAGCTCTCCTGACACGAAAATAAAGTTGAAATAATGACAACAAAAAAAACCTAATTTTCTTTTTATATTGAATTATGTAAATATATCAACCACCTTATCATAAAACACAATAAAATCATCTGTGATTATTAAATAGCATAAATGGTTGAAAAGACTGGTGAGAAATTATAAAATGTGGCCTAAGGAAAAAAATATAAGGTATCAATCTGATAAGAAAACAACTCGGAGCCAGCCAAATTTCCTGAATGACTTTATAAGACATTTTTTTTTGCTACGAAATGAGATAGTTCTTCACTTGTTCCCATCTCCACCATCAGTACTGTTTGTATTATTTTTGCTTGAAGGTACTTCATCTACAGTCTAAGTGAGAAAAGAAGCAGTAAAAGAAGTCTTGTACAGAAAGATAATTCTTAACACCCAGCATGCTTCTTTCAAAGATAATTTAAATCGTATGTATGTCAATTTTACAAGAATCATCTGAAAAGTAAAAGGATTGGTGTTGCTTCTTTAATCTGAAAACTGTCAGATCTTAAAACATTTAACTCAGAACTTATAAACTTTCTAATTAATAAAACATCTATTTATTTGGTATTTGTTAGGTTTACTGGCTTAGACACTGTAGCACAGTGCTTAGTGGGGGCACGTCAAAAAAGAATTTTCTTAAGACTGAACTGTGTTTAATTGTTCATTAAATTATATGATAATCTCTGTGCAAATTCATTGCAATTCAGGTTCCCAAAAAGTGCTAAATAAAAACTTAAAAAATAATTAAATGGCAGACTTCTGCTTTTAAGATGGCAAATTTAGACATTTCTAAAACTGCTTTCTGCACTTAGAAATCATAAAACTAAAATCAAGGAAAATCAAAGCAGAAAGACAATCTTTTATGAAACTCAGAGACATCTAAAACCCAGAATCACAATCCATAAAAAACTGAAGGCAAATGGACAAGTGGTGGCCGACCTAGCAGAGTTAGAAAGCTGAACTTCAAGTGCCCAGACTGGAGAATTAGCGCAGAGAACTCTGGAATGACTCCAAAATTCCCATCTGCCAATAAGAGATGACCCAGTGAGCTTTTTTTGTCTCACACCTAAACACGAAAAAATAAAATAAATAAGTATCACAAGATATTTGAGAAAAGCTTCTTAAAAAGACCGAATCCAAAACAAACCAAAAGGGAAAACGGAAAAATTATCATCATGCATAGAACAGGAGGAAATGCCAATACTACAAAAAATTATATTTTTATAGAAATAAAAGAAAAAAATGCATTCACAAAATATGGACTATGTAGAGTGAATAGAAACTGGAGAAGAAGAAAGATCTCTTGGAAATTTAAAATATAATAGCTGGAATAGAAAAGTAATACAATGTTTGAAAGATAAAATGAGGAAATCTTTAGAAAGTCACAAAGAAAAAACAAAAGAAGGGAAATAGAAAAATGGCAAGAGCAGGATCAAGAACAGGCATTAAATAAGCAACTAATGAAAGCCCCCAAAATATAGAACTTAGATAAAGGACAGGAATTTTTTTTTAAAGTAACATCAGTGTATTTTCCAGGACTTAAGGTAGGTGTTTCCAGATTGAAAAGACTAATCATAATTACAACCTAGATTAACTCTAAAACAAAACTAGAGCAATGAAAGAAAAAAGTACACCTGCAAGTCACTAAGTCTGACCATCTTGTAAATAACTCTAAAATCTACTCACTTTCTCTGAGCCCCACTGCCATTACTACAGGAAGAGCCATCATCATTCCTGTCCTAGGACACTATAATTGCCTTCTAATTAGGTTTTGGGCCTCCAGCTGGCCTCCTGGAAACCACTTTCCACCTGATGGTGTGAATAATCTTCTACGAATGCAAATCCTTTCATTTCCTCAATGCCTCCGGATAGTGTACTAATTCTTTAATGAGACTCTGCAGGATGTGCCCCTACTTAGCAACTTTTTAGCTTAATTTTGCACCACTCTCTAAAATCCCTTTCTCTCTTCCTGGTTACACCCTTATCTTAATTTCCCAGAAAGACTGAATTTCTGTTAGGTCCTATCTTGAACAATTTTTTCCTTTCCCACTCTCATCCCTTCACACGTGATTTTCCCTTCACTAGTCTTATTGCAATTATCTCAGCATTAATATCATTTTCTCTTGAAGACCTCCTCCTTGCCCTGTCTCGGTTGGATACATACTTTATGTGACATTGAACTTACCCCATTGGGTTCTTATTGTCTTTTCTATTTCCCAATAGACTATCAACCCCAGAAGGAATCTTGCTTATTTTTCTTTAACGTCTCTAGTGCATAGCACAATGCAAAACATTTAGTAGGCACTCAAAATTATTCGTTGAATTAAGAAACAAACAAATGAAAAAACGCTCATGAAATTCAAATAATGGAATCAAAAGAATACAATTGTCAACTGATGGAGTAAGGCAACTAATCTGAAAATAATTCCACTATGCTCCTTCATTTTTCCATGATAATGTCAACCCAAATATTCTTGATGTAGTCATTCTGTGAATTGCCATCCACTCTCCAATAGTGAATCGGACACTTCCATGAGAATTCCCTGCCCCAACCTTAAAATCAACTTGAACAAAACTAAAAATATGATCTTTTCCTTCAAACTGGCTCTTTCCTCAATACCCTTTTTTGTATCAAAATAAAAAATGTGAAAGAATTCGGGAATGCTCCTGTTTTTCATTCGTATAGACACTCAGTGATAAGTTCTTCATGTTTTCCCAAAAATATCTTTCAGATTTACCCAGCTTCCTGATTATCCCTCTAACCCAGGCTCTCTGTTCTTTTTACATTTTTTTTTTTGTTACTTTCATCACTCCTTCAAATACCCATGGTGAACGACGCTAACAAATTCACTTTGTTAAAACACTGTTTTTTCACCGAGCATTTTTCATTCTTAGGAGTTTATAATGTTTCCTGTTGCATGTGTAGCTTCCTCTGTCTGACTTGAAAAGCCTTCCATAATCTTACCTTGACTGCCTTCTCCTGGTTACTTACGTTGTCATACAATGTAAAATAAAACATTATAGGCAATTTCACACTGACATTGACCAAATGCAATTTCCAATGTACTTTGTGTTTTTTTCCAGATTTACTTTTGAATAAGTGTTCTCTATTTTAGAAATTGAAATTCAATTCTTCTAGGTCTTCCAAACTTATCAAAAGCTATGACAATTTTTGCAGCTCTTTCTTATGTTCAGCTTGAGTTTCTATTCTTGTTTAGTGTCTTTTTTTAATCCTCTAAAGAATAACACCAAAATCTTTAATTAGGTCATCACTGCAACCATCACAACAAGCGATAAGTGGGAGGTACTGAAACATTAACAAAAGTAAACACCTTAGTTTCTGCTTAATTTTTAGAAATGTAAATAAAATATATTTTCTAGGGAGAGAGAAAACAGATTGCTGTTTTGTAGATATGGAACTTATCTAACATTATAGTAGAAACATTAGCAACTAAGACTGTAATTCTCATTTTGCAATTAGAATAATACTTAGTTTTACATGAAATTTTTTAGTCATCTATGACAAAACATTTAGCAAAATAAAATATTAATTGGAAGTAGAGTGTTATTATTTGGAGATAAGCTAGTAGCCAAGATAATAACATAACTATTATTTGGAATTAGCCAGCCCATTCATAATATCCTTCATTGAAACATGAACACTTGACTATTTAAGTATATATTTTAATATATTTCTAATAAATGTCATTGAAGTATATATGTATTTGAATGCCAATCATTGTTTTTAACAAAACCATTCTAAGATCCCAGTAACAGAGAGACTGTTTTTATTCATTGTCTCTATGACATTGATAACAATTTTACCTATATGAGGTCTAAACTAATTAAAGTTTTGGAAAAAAAACTGTAGAAACCTGAGAATCATCTTTAGGTTCAAAATTAATCCAGCTCCTAAACTCTTTTATCAAAACCGCCAACTTTAATTTTAGTTTGGAAGAGGTAGGAAACATCAGAACATCTGCAGAACAGATTGGACTTCTAGTTTGATTTAAATCTTATCAATATTGAGTATATAGTAGACTTTTACATTAAATATATGCACATTTATAATTTATGTAGAGAATAACCTATTAAAATAGGAAACAATAAATGGTTTTGGACCCTTAACCAATAATTATATTAAACTACAATCTCCATACCATAAAGCTAATCTGGAATAACTGAGATAAAATAAAGAAATAAAATTTGGATAAAATAAACCGCTAAAATATTAACTTTAGAATTTTTTTAAAATAAAAAGGTCACAGAAATTCTTCAAGGTTATAACAGAAAAGAAGCAAAGACTAACAAGAGTTGAATAGCGCATAAAAAAAGTCGAATTTTTGGAATGAAAAGTGTTTAGTAAGCATGTAAAATCCAATAACATAGGTTAATAGAACTGACATAAGGAACAATCACTTAAGATTCTAGTACTTTTCTGTTGCTGAATTTTATAAGAGACATGCAAATATGATGAGGGGATAAGACTGTACATAATAACTCTGCCAGAAAAAGCAAAGGAAGGAAGTAACCCTTTTTCTACTAACTGTCATTTCATTTCATTAGGAAGATATTTACACTCCTTATCAATGACAGTTTTCTGACAAAATATGTGAATCAAATCAACATCAATTGGTACACAATAAACAAAACTTTTTGGAGTTTTTCACTCTCCTATTATCAACTGCAAAACTCCTGCTTATTTAAAGAATAAACTCTTGAATTCATATTTGTATTTTTTTGCACAGAACTTGTCACTGTTTTAACAAGGCTCTTCAAGTTACTGTTGAATGATGCAAATTACAAAAACTGCAATTCATTCTATATTGAGCCATCGTGTGGCTATCACTTTTTCAAACCCAAATAAAACTCTGAGGAGAGAGGCAGATTTTCTCAAGGATAGCTTTCAAATGGGAATTTAGATTTATACAGATTAAATGAAAAAGGCTATACAGTAGTCCTCCCTTAGCCACGGTTTCGATTTTTGCAGATTCAGTTACCTGCAGTCAACTGTGTCTGACAATATTAAATGGAAAATTCCAAAAATAAACAATTCATAAATTTGAAATTTTGAGTCCTTCTGAGTAGCATGATGAAATCTCTTGCTGTCCCATTCCATCCCGCCCAGGATGCAAATCATCCCTTTGTCCAGCGGATCCACACTGTACACGCTACCTGCCTGCTAGTCACTTAGCAGCCATCTATCTGGGTTATCACACCAACTGTTGGGTGCTTGTGTTCAAGTAACCCTTATTTTACTTAACAATGGCCCCAAAGCACAAAAGTAGTCATGCTGGCAATTTGGATATGCCAAAGAGAAGCTGTAATGTGCTTCCTTTAAGTGAAAAGGTGAAGGCTCTGGACTTAATAAGAAAAAAAAATTATATGCGGAGGTTGCTAAGATCTACAGTAACTTTTATTACAGTGTATTTTTATAATTGTTCTATATTATTATTAGTTACTGTTGTTAATCTCTTACTGTGCCTAGTTTATAAATTAAACTTTATCATAGGTGTGCGTGTATAGGAAAAAACAGTATATATAGGGTTTGGTGCTCTCTGAGGTTTCAGGCACCCAATGGGGGTCTTGAGACATATACGCCACAAAGAAAGGGGGGACTACTGTATACTTTGGGGGAGGAGTAGGAATAACAGGAACTCTCATGTTTGTGTTGGGGTGAAAATTGGGGCTACCTTTTGAAAGGCAACTTGGAAATATTTATAAAAATTTTAAATGTTCACACCCTTTGACTTAATACTACTTCTAGTAATTTTCTCAGCTGCTGTTCTTGTACGTGTTAGCAAAGACCAGGCACAAGGATGTTCAAGGATGCATTGTTATAGAGCAAAAATTGGGGGGCAAACTAAAGGTTCATCACTGGAGAATGGTTTAGATGAAATTCAAAAAACAATTAAAAGAGATTAGATCTACATGTACTTCATAGGGAACAATGTTCACTAGGTACTGTTCAATTACAACAGCAATGTGAAGCACAGTGCACATAGCTGCTACCATTTGTATGTACGTTATTAAAGTAAATGAATGCATATTTCCAAGACATGTACATACATATTCCTACATAGACTTACACTTGTCCAGAAGGAGATTAAGCAGCATAGTTCAGAGAGCTCAGTGTGCTAAACCATCCCAGTCCTAGCAGCTTAACAAGATGCTAGAAGATAGAGACATGGTATTGATCAATATTGAATAAAAGATGTGACAGTCGGGGGCTGGCCCAGTGGTGTAGCAGTTAAGTTTGTGCTCTTGGCTTCTGGTGGCCCAGGGTTCACAAGTTCAGATCCTGGGCACGGACCTATGCACTGCTTATCAATCCATGCTGTGGTGGCATCCCATATAAGGTAGAGGAAGATGGGTATGGATGTTAGCCCAGAGCCAGTCTTCCTCAGCAAAAGGAGGAAGACTGGCAACAGATGTTAGCTAAGGGCTAATCTTCCTCACACACACACACACACACAAAGATGTGACAGAGGAAGTGTCAAGATATAAGTCTAGACCAACTGGTAGGCATATCGGTCTCATCAAAAACACTAAGGGGTTTAGGTGATAAAATGATGAGTCACAGAAGAAAATTGAACTGATGAACATTGAACAGAATTCTGTGATGGTAAAATTTATATATTGAAAGTTCACTCTGCCAGTAGTATAATTTCAAGGCAAAACCAAAGGTGAAAAGATTAATAAAATGACAATTACAGTATTTCATGGAGAGAGGACCGGGCCTATATTCAAGGAATGGCAGCCAGGACAGACAGGATGGAATGGAGGAAGAAGAAATTGAAGGAATATACTTGATAAAAATTGGCTATTAGTTCGATGTGAGGGGAAAGTGCTTAAAGTACGTTATGCGCTGTTCTTAGAGGTGTATAAGTATAAAATAATATAAATATAAGATATTAAATAATAAATATTAACTCAGTAAACTCTCATAACATCTATATAAGGTAGGTTCAAATGTTCTCATCTTCATTATACAGATGAGTAAATAGTATTGTCAGATTGTCCAAGGTCATGCAGTCAGTAAATGGTGGGCCCAGAATTACAAACCAAGACAGTCTAACACCATTGTGTGCATTTAACCACTACACTCTCCCCTACGCTTCCCCGATGACTCTGAGCTGCTAAGATGATACCAGGTTTCCAGTTTGGTTGAATGGATGAACAGAACCACCACTAATCTAATGCTGAAAACAGAGGAGAAGCTGGATTGAATGGTCAGACCAGGAGGCCAATTTAAAGAGTTTAAATTTGAAGTGTCTGTTCAAACATATCCAAGTTGAGACATTTAGCAGGAGTTTAGCAAAGAGAACAGAGCTCCAGATATAAATCTCAAGCCTCACTGGCAAACACATGGTATATGGAGACATGTGCATAGATGTGGTTTCCCGGGAATAGGGATCCAAGACTTTTGGCTTGTTGTGTGTAATGTTATGCATGGACTTCTGTAAGATAAGTTCTAGTACGTGCACTTAAAATAAACAGATGTTGACTGGCAGGAGGAAAACATGGCCATTTCAGTCCATTAAAATAAACCTGAAAACTATATAGTTGAGGAGAAAAATACCCAACACTCTTTGGAATTTTCTTTCCTTTGGAATTTTTTGCCTAGTTCTTCCCAACCACCAAAGACAAAACCACAAACGAAACCAACCAAACAAACAAAATCCCCTTTTCTAGACCCACCCACTGCTAGTCAAGGAAACCACAACCCCCAAATCTTTGAGACATTTCCCTACTTCCCCACGTGATTCCTTAGTTACAGAGAATGAAGCCAAGGGATCAAAACAGAGTTACATTGTTAATCATATAGGGTCTGACGTGGATAATAAAATATCAGCAATGCAAAATAAATCTTGACCATCAGGAATTATCTCTACAAGCTTTCCATTATTAATAAATAATTGTTTAATGTTGTAAGAATCATAGTTCCTTTGAGTAAGGAACCAAGGCTTAATGAACATTTACTAAGTTCTATATCTTGGGCACCTGATTGGTGACGTGACCAGCTTACTATCTCCTTTATTGACTGCATGTTTTCATCTTACAACACAAGGTTAAGTTGTATGATTTCAAACGTTCCTTCTGGCTGTGGACTCTATACATTTTTATTGATGACATTGTCTCAACAGGAGCTATTTATCTTTAAGAATATCGTTTCCTATTGATATTTATAAAAAGGATTTTATGTGACTTTATAGGCTAAGGATGTTTAAAACTTGGAGAAATTTACAATATTATTGCACACTGGATTTTAAGATAAATAGCAAAAGTTAGAGTGGATGAAGCAAATCTAGAGGACATTCATTCAAAAGGATGGGAAATGTTTTTATTTTTGTTGGTAATGTACTCATTTTACTTTTTCCATCAATATTAAGCATTCTAATTATGGGCCTTTAAATTTGAAAAGTGGAGTTTCCGAGATAAATTAATGAGTTGAAGGGAACAGCCTGGCTACAAGAACAGAACAAGCAATTTTATTTTTCTGAACATTGAGACAAAAATATGAGAACATTGCAAGCAATTGGTAATGAGTATTAATCATTTTCCCTGTAGTTTGTGCAATTTTCACTGCTAGAGAAACATCTCAAACTCCACTGGAAACATTAAATTTGCTTTGTGAGTTGAAGAAAAAGCTACACTTAACAAGTTTGTTCCAAGTGTTTAAATGCTGATTTCAGGAATAGTTAGTGAGACAACTTTCGGAGGATCAGGACATTCGCCAACTTTTTCTCTCTGGAAAAGCAGCCCATTCTGTTTTCAGACAACTCTAAATGGAAAAACGTCCTCTTCTGGACCTGAACTCTGGTTTCCAATAACTTCTGTTGGTTGTTCCTGGTGCCACATCTAGAGCCACACAGGCTTTGTCCATGATTTCTTTAAAACACACCCTTTCAGGTGTGTCTACAGACTTTCTACCTGTTAACACTTTTCTGATGATACTTCTGTCAATATCCCCGTTTAAAATGTGACTTCCAAAACTTAAAAAAAAGATTCTGACATATTCAATCAACTTAGATAGAGTGCAATTTTTACCTTTTTTTCCTTATTAATAGAGCCTAATGTCTTATTATTATTATTTTTAGTGTCCATACCATGCACTCTGAATACAGGCTTATTCAGAGTGACTTATACTGAAAACAGAGTTTTTGTTAAACTATGTCTCTTTGTATTTGTGCAGATTTTATTTGAATGTTAACACAATCTCTCTATTTACCTGTAGATAACGTTATTTCAATTGGTTGATCATGCTGATCCAGCCTTCCTTTGCGTAAGCCCTGCAGTACCTCATTCCCTTCAGACTGGTATTATCCCCTTAACATTCTCCAGAAAGAACTTCCAACAGCTATAAATTCACCTAGATGTAACATGAATAAACCTAGCTATATCTTATCTAAAAGGCTGTCATAAGACATTTTGTTAAAAGCCACATTGGAAACAGTAGACTCCCTAGATAATAAATAATCTTTGGCATCAGACTGGATAAACTCATTTGGGATTCTTGTGATGACCTCTTGTTTCTTAAGTAACCACGGGCCTATCACTCGAGCTGAGGAACCAACAATGGATCAGAATTATGCTATCTGTTCTCTAATTCTTTTTATCCGCCTTTCAAATTTTAGAAAACTATTCCATCTGTAATTTTCTGACACCTCCACCCTAATCCCTGGTTTCTGAATAAATATTAAGACTGATTTTCCACCACTGACTTCACTTGCTCTTTTCAACTAACATTACAAGGAACCGTTTCTCTGTTTTCAGGGCACTCGTCTTGTCATGAAGAGTTTTCATCCCTTCATCCGTCCTCTAGAGGAGTACTGACAAGAGAAGACTTCTGAAGAGGCCGTTGCTGCACCGTGGACCCTCCCTTCCCAAACTTCCAGACGCAGGATTCAGGTCTTTCTCCAAAAAAACCTGCAAATGGCTCTGTGCTATATAACTTTTGATCAGCTTTAAAAGAGTTCAATTAAAATATTATAGTATAAATCCTCAGGGTCTATTGAAGAACTTTAACAGCTCCACTCTGATTTTAGGACACTTAAACAATCTTGCTTCATTTGGGGCTTTAATCTTCAGATCAACATTTAAAAATTTTTGAGAACATCCATCGGCACTGCTCCCACATTTTCAATCTTACAGCTCTGTTCCTCTTTTTTGGAGGGTCAGGAGGGGTTATTTTACCAGCTTCTGAGTTAGTTTCTGATTTTGCCCCTTCCTATGGTTTTGCTACTTTGTCCTTGGAAAGATCTTTCTAAAATGGAAATTTAACCATTACTGCCTCTGCTTAAAATCTACCAATGGCTCCTAATTACTCATTTTTCTCCCACATCAGATGATAAGAGGTGAAGATCTGCTCTTCATAGCCCCAGAGCCCACTACAGCGCTTGTACTATGGTAGGCCTGCAATAAATATTTGTAGAATGAATAAATGCACAATAGTTGAATTATAAAAACATACCATTAAATTTTTCCTTCATCCTTTGTTTATCCTTACTTTTTTCCTTAATTTTTTGTTTTAATTTTGAATTTATCAGAGAGACTGTTAGGATATATCTGCCCTTTATATCCTATATGGATTTTTTCACCAATAATAGAGACAAAAGTGGCTTTCTTAAGGTTCATTTTTATGATTGTTCCAACATTTTGACAAATACTTCCCAGCACTTCCTATTATTTTTCTAATTTACAGTATCTTATACTTTTAGTCAAAGGTTTATTTCAAATGTCTATCATTTTAAAACATTTTGCTTTTTATCCATGAAAAGCTTTTTGAAACCCATTTTAACTTTTCTTCCCTCTGGGTTTAATATGCTTACCTAAACTCACCAGAGACAACTTTAGATTGGCATTTCTGAGGTCTCTTTTAAAGTGCTTGACCTTGTAGTTAACTTTCTGGTTAGCAGATTAAAGTATTACATTTCTAAAATAAAACCCTGTGTTTTAAACAGTTTTCAGGGCACCTGTGCATGTTCTGAGACAAATTTCTAAGAAGATTCCTAAATTCCAGAAAGTATCCTTATGCTAGGTAGTAACGCTGCATAAAGATGTAACTGTCAGTTAATCAAAGCCTTCCATTTCTTCACCATACATATACATTAACTCATGCATATTCTGTGTGAGTTTGGAGGGTGTGTGTGTGTGTGTGTGTGTGTGTGTGTGTGTAGTAGATGTACGTGTAATCTCATGAAACATTGGCCAAATCTTCCTGAAATATTTTCCACTTTACAATAGTTTATATTATATATTCTAAAGAAATCGTTATTTATTGCAGAAAAATTAAAGCTAAGTGTATTGATATAGGACAGTTATGCCAAAGTGTCTTCTGTCAAGAACTCAGCAAATATTATCCAATGACACATAAGACCATTTCTACACTGTGACATTAACAAAACCTGGATGAGTCAATTTGCTCACTTCAACCGTCTTAAATGATTCATGTCTATCGCTGCAAAATGGATTTGCTAAAGCAATTGAATCAATTGTAACGACTATTGCAATCCACTCCATCCTGCCAAAGATAGTCTGTTCAATCAAATGCTATCTTGAAATTGTCAGTGGCTTCTTTAAAAATGCTGTTAACATATAATTTATTTTTAATGTTCTAAAATTTTTCATGACACTTAACAAGTACCCTATAATTTGAAAAGCATAGTGTGCATATTATAATACACGATGAGATAACAAATACAATATAAATAAAAAATAAAAAAATACAAATGAGGTAATATTATAATGGCCCAATAATAGAATGCATAATAATGAAAAAAGTGTTTGTTTTCAAAGTCCTTTCACATCTACTTAATTAACCTTCCAGACAATTCTGTGAGATATATTTTATAGTCCTGATCTGACCAAAGAAAAGAAATTCATGGAAAATAATGACTTGTCCAAAACCTGTCAGTTCCAGAGCCAAGAGCAGAAAATAGATCAATTTCTTTCCTTCAACTTCTAACATTCTATTCCATAGTAAATGCTAGTTTTTAAGAGAATAATCCTATTTCTCATCAAATCATTTCACTAGCATCAAGTCACCAGAAAAGGAGAATATGCACATTTTCAAACAATTTTTAAAAATCTCGTGGTAGTAGAAATAATTTTGAAGGCTGAAAGGCTAGGAAGCAGGAATCAGGAGGCTGGGGTTTCAGGCTTATCTAAATAATGTAATATCTGGGAAAATTAGCCTAAGTCATTTCTTAACAGTGCCCGTGAAACAAAGTTTAGTATAGGTTAGCCCTGCTCACCCGACAAAAACCTTTTCTTCCATTCTCCTTCAGACAAATGAGATCGTCCGATCCTGGCTGACCCGAACAGGCATTCCTGGCCAATGAGAATATTGCCAACCACAGGCATTACAATTTTCATTAATTATCAATGTTTCCCCTGTGCAAGTCATCGTGTTAGGTGATTCATATGCATTATTTCAATTAATTCTTAGAAAAACTCTCTATTTTGCCCATTTTACAGAAATGACAACTGAGACTTGGGTTAAGTGATCAGCCTGTTCTGTAGAGAAGTCTGGATCTGGACTCAGGTTCTTTGTCTCCGACTACACCCAAAGAATTCAGTAGCCTCATGGATATTGCAATGACTTTCCTATTAAAAGGAGTGTTAAGTTGTGTGGATTGGCTATAGAATACTGCACAGGGGCTTTAGACGCTGCAGGAAAGGATATAAGAAACTAGCGAGAATGAAATTTGTGCCTTTAGCATGGTGCCCCAGGCCTGGAGCACCCATCAGGTCCTGGGTGTGGCCTTAATCAGTGGATTCACTCATGATCCAGCCAGGTTAGCAGAATCCTGCCATGAGAACACTTACTCCATGAGAAGGCTGACTGCAGGTTTTCACCACCAGTGAGGACCAGGCCAGAGAGCTGGGCCTTGACTGAGCTTGCAGACCAGATGGTATGACTCTCTTTATGCCAAGTTGCTAATGAATAATTTGTTTTGAGAGAGAAATTTGATTCCACTGTAATATTCTACCTGATAGCAAAGTTACAAAAATGGAGACTGACAGCTGTTGCCCATCTCCAAATACTCAAAGCTGCAAAATCTATCAACCCGGGAGTCTGACAACTGTCTTAGGTTGGTTGACTACAGCTATCTTGGCCACTTACTTTCCCACACCCTGTATTGTGGCCTGGTCTGCTGACTTGTAAGAAGGGAGAGATCAGATGCTGCCTTCTGTTCAACCCAAAGCTCTTTTGAACTCTACTCATTCCAAGAGAAATCACTTTATGAAACAAATGCAATATGAATGAGATTGCCATGTCCAAACTATTCTGTAAATGCGTAATGTTAACAGGTTGTAATTCACATATTTTAATACATTCTTTTCTATTATCAGGCTTTTGGTATAATTATCACTTAATCAAATGTCACTGAATGTCCTGGATATGGTAATATATCAGGCTTGTGAATAATTTCAGGTTGATGAAACTGATAATAGCAATGCTTTTACGATTGAATCACCAGACCTCGAATGCATCTCATTGTGGGTGACCATTTCACTCTCTCTTCTCTTCACATGTTTGGGGTTGCCATACCAGCGTTCAAAGAGCTAATAATTCCTTCTTAAGTACTTGGCAATTAGCTTCAACAGCCATCAGATACTAAGGGTGTGATGGTTAATTTTATGTGACTGGTGACTGTACAGTACTGGGTACACACCTCTGTCCCTGTCATCCCTTCTGGATAGTGTGGCACCCCTCCACCCAACTCCAGGTCATTCTCCAGATCTTAGCCCGATGTCATTTTCTCTTTCCCCAAAATCCTTCTTCCAACTCCTCATCCCCTCCAACACACACACACGCATACACACACACACTCACATTTATGTGCAGCTTTCACAGTTACGTTCTCTCCTAGCAACTTGTAATTCTCCTCCCTAGACTTCTCACACTCAACTCCCAGTGCCTGGCATGCTTTAGGTGCCAAAAACAAACTTTTCTTGAAGTTAGTTCAAATTGTTTCTTTATAATTATCTAACTTACCTCAGCCTAAACTCAAGAGTCCAACCTAATATCGGAAGCCCTCACATAAAGCGTTTTCCTCCTGTCAATCGGTTATTATAGGGCACTTGAAAGGAATACCTTTAACACAACCTTTGGTTTCTTTGTTCTCCTGTCTTGCTGCTACAGATACACAGGTGTTGGGGGAACAAAATGTATTGCTAAGTGAACAGCATAATGCCTCATGAATCTTTGTACCCATGTTCTAGGAAAACAACTTTCTAATATCATTTTTTAAAGGAAGAAATAGAGGGATAAACTTGCCCTCCCCAGTCTCAGCCTCTACATGCACAGTGGGAAATAAATGAGAAGTATTTGTGTTTGCTGGGCTCATCCACGCGGTCATCGTCTAAACCCTCAGAAATTCACCTCTTTTGTGGAATCTCAAGCCAACACATTTCCAGTGCAAATCAAAAAGAGTTTCAGGGACACACACTCTAAGCTAATATGGCTACAAAAAATATTGTTAACTAGGTTTTAAATTAGAGATGTCTCACCAGTATGACATTGTAACATTAGATTTATAAATGAGGCAGAGCTAGATTATCAGGATCACGAGATATGTAATATTCAAGACCATAAATATAAAGTGACTGTATTTCATTAAAATACTGTTTTAAACATAAAGTTTGTTAGAAACTGAAAATATGCCTTATGGAATTTAGAAAAGCACAATTTAAGAGGGAAATCTTAGTAGACATTAAAGTTTGCTTTAATAAAAAAGATTGAATTTTCAATGCAAGGAAATGTGAAATAATTTTCCAGAAATCTGTGTAGCAATTTAATAACCAAATGGCGTGGAAAGGAGCATTTCACTTTAGTAAATGCGATCTGATGTCAGGATCCAGGAAACATCATGTCCTGACCTCAGTAAGTATTTTCAACAAACCTAATTTTCAACTATCTAGTAGCTACTCTCCTAAGGAAATCTGGCTTGACTCTTTAATTTACTTTTTGAGAGAAAGAAATTGTCCCCACAGGTTTTATTGCCTAACTTCACCTTTTGAAATTTTAGACCATTTCTTTCCTCCTCCCCGTTCATTTCAAATCTATTATGGACTGAACGTTTGTGCCCCCCCCCCATTCATACATTGAAGCCCTAACCTCCAATGTGATGTTATTAGGAGGTGGGGCCTTTGGGAGGTGATTAGGTTTAGATGAGATCCTGAAGAGGAGGTCCTCAGGAATGGGATTAGTGGCCTTATAACAAGAGACCCCAGAGAGTTTACTCACCCCCCACCCCCCCGCCACCGTGTGAGGATAAAGCAAGAAGGTTCTGTAAACCGAAAAGAGGGCTCTCACCGGACCCAACCATGCTGGCACCCTGATCTCAGACTTCCAGCCTCCAGAACTATAAGAAATAAATGTCTGTTGTTTAAGCTCCCCAGTCTGTGGTATTTTGTTATAGCAGCCCGAGATGATGAAGACAAGGTCCTAGAACTTGGAAAAGTGAAGATTGGGAATGAGGTGTTCACTTGAGAGGCATCTTTGGTTCTGGAGAACTCAAGGAGAAGCAGCTCGGTGGTGAGAAGCATCCAGGTACCCTAAAGCAATGGCTCTAGGCCCAGGCTTCCCAAGGGAGGGGTGAGGGGACCTGGAAATTGGCTGCATTCATTAGCTACATTGACCAAAATCATAGGCAGGAATTTCAGGGCAGTAGCCCTTGTCAAAACTACAGGATATCTGACTGGAATGTGCATCACAATACAAATCCAAGAAATTTTCAGTCCAGAAGTAAGAGGAGCTGATCTGGTTATTCTGGCTCAGATGACGAAGAATTTGAGATTTAGTCTACTTGATGTCAAAAGAAAAAAATGTTGACACATACATGGACAATTGTCTTTATGATGCCTGATATTTAGTATCTATAAATATCAAGACAATAGTATTTCACTTTTTATCTATATCCTCGATATTATGATGAAATTGTGGAGAATAACACCCTGAATCAAACTAATTCTCATTTGATTCTCAATTGGGGTGAAAAATATATCAAGGTAACTGTGAGAGGAGTAGTTTATATTTATAACCCCAAATGAGAAAGCATAAAATAAAAGGCATGTATACTCTGGGGTTTAAGTACATTGTGCTTCCAGCCTCTTCTCTCAACTGATCTCTCAAATCCAGAATTACAGCGTGAGGCCTTTCCATAGACGCAAGTCCTGTGCAGTTTTTCAAGCCGTGGGGCTGTGTCACCATGGTTACACAGAGATACCGGAATAAATGTGCTTCCAGCAATAATTGTTTCATATTTGTGTACAAACAGCTGAACTGCATCTTTCAATTTCAAATGTGATCAGTCTAAATTCAAACTCTGTCATAAAGAATATCATAAAATGCTCCAAACAAGAATTTATGCTAACAAAATTCTTTCAAACACACGAAAATATTTGTATCAACTTATCCCTTTGTGCCATACCCTTTTCTACTTCTACATCTATCCTTTCTCTACTTATATAGTGAATCTTTTCAATGGCTGACTGTAGCCTGTAACATGAAATACAGAAATGTAAGATGGCCCAGACTTACATAAAATGTGTGATAATTGCAATGCTATAGAATTCAATGGTAAAAGAACTATGGAAGAAGACAAGATACTAATAGTTTTAAATATTCACTTTTTTAAAGCAAGTTTGCTTAACAATAGCAATGCCAATGTGGAAACTTTAGTTTTACAATGTTGAACAAAAACATCTGTGTATTCATTTAATTTTGGTTAGCCTTTAGAGGAATTTCAAACCTAACTTTTTTTCCTGATACCTTTCTCAGTGACGTAATATTTCGAAGACCATAGAACAATTGTTTGTGAAGACTGAGAAACAATTTGTTCATAAATAATAAAAATTATATAAGATAAAAAGGCAAAGTTCTTGTGGGATGATTAATGTATACCATGTGCACATGTATTTCTCCCCAGATGACATGAATCGGAGAGGAAACCCCATCTTAACACCTGATTTCACAATTGGAGAAACTGAGGCCCAGAAAAATCCAATAACTTGTATAAGTTTATATAGTGAACTCACCACAGGGTCAGTACTAAACAGGCTCGTACTCTAAACTTTGTCATAATATTATAATAACTTTTAGATAATTATTCATTAGAACATGAAGCCATTTTTACATAATAGATACAATGTTCTTTCACCTAATAATTAGAGGAAATTACAATACATATTTTAAAGATTCAAAAACAGTCACACATTGAGAAAAGAAAATCAAAATCTTTATAAATGTTTTCATAAGACATTTCAGTTTCATATATCCGCAAATATTAACTCTTAGGATGAACAACACATGTTTCAAAGGACATCAAAATAGCCAATGAAAAAACAAAGCCAGAACTCATTAAGCATCCTATTTCTACTGTCTATTTCAAAAGAGAGTTACTTGTAAAATATTTCCTTTCCAAAGAAAATTGCCAGTAAATTTAAATTGAATTTCAATAAAAGACCAATTCCTAGATATGGATATTAATGCTTAGTTCCTGGAATTGGGCCTTTGCAAATAATCACATTCTGTACATAAAACAATCTGCTTTTGAATACATAGATCTTGTCAAGGTAGCAATAAACGGCCTATTTTCAAAAACATTCATTTATTGTTTCCATAACAACTCTGGAATGACCCTTCCCATCCCGTACAAATTACCCAGTTTGCAGAAGGGACAAAAAGATTTACATTTAACCACAGTGCCACCTGGCATACAGATAGAAGATTTAAACCTGGAAGGGAATGAGATCAAAACTGTTTAAACAGTGAAAAAAAAATTCTGCAGAGGAGCAGCAGGAGTAGAGAAACATAACCAGAGGGTGTCCTTTTCACCCACTGTGACACATGGCCGTCCTCAGAGCTACACAGAGGACCAAAGCCTCTTTCACCACCAGAGGTGTGGGGCAGATCACCAGAACATGATACTGATTTTTCCACTCACGGTCTCACTGGAGACCAGCCAAGATGGAGCACATCTCCACAGAAACCCACTGCTGAAACTGAATTCCTATCAGCATTTAGAATTGATTTTAAAACAGTAAAAGATTAATGCGATTCTACATCCAATAAAAATTTTAAATCAATAGTGAAAAAATTACAGTAGTTTCTTGTGACTCTCTCAGTAGTTATGGTCTACAAAGATGCCGTGAACACTGAATTAGCCAACGATGAACCATTGATCCCAGAGGGCATACAGGGTTGGATTCCTGCAAGCTTCTGGACGCAACATTTTCATCAACCAATCAATACAAAAACTTGTTTTATCTGTGTTCCTGTTTAAAGACACCTTATTTAACATATAATGTTGATTCATTGACATTGAACCCATGACCCACAGTGCTATCACTTGTGCCTGAACGAAGCTTATCTAATAGATGTATTTTCTCTGTAAGGCACATCACAGCCTTCTTGCACTGAGGAACACAAGACAGCACTTCAGCACTGTGCTTGGGGGCTATTTTAAATAGTGAAATCACCAGCGAACAGCACAAAAAAGTGCAAACAAAAATGGCACTCAATAGACCAGGAAAAGAGTACTTGTTTACAGTATTAGAGCTGAAAAGAGAAGACAGAGGATCCCTCTGGGTGACCTCAGCTGGGAACGTACCTGTTGGGCAACTCAAGCTTTTCACTGCTCTGTGCGTGTCCTTGAATGACCATGAAGGCACCCTGAGCATTGATTTAGGGGGTTGCAAATGAATTTTAGCAAGTAGGTGAATACACAAATACAGAATCAATGAAAGATTAAGATTGGCTGAACCTGGAAAAGTACACCAAATACTCAAATACTTGAGATACTCTAAAAGGGTTGCTCCATACAATGCTTACTAATGCACAGTGTGCTAAAATGCAGAGGAAGTGAAAGTCAAAATGGAAGTGATGGACTGCCCCTCCCTTCTTTTCCCCAGAGGACAGTGAATGCTTCCAACCCTTAGACGGATTGCTTCTGTTGGTTGATTTGGGTTGTATTTTCCTTGCTAGTCAAGAACTTACTGTGATTTGCAAGTTTCAGAATTCCTCAATGATGAATAATTCAGAGAAAAGGATGTATCTTTATTTTTGTTTATTTTCTTTTGAGTTTCCCTTAAATAAAGAGACTGCATTATGTTCATTCACGTCACTGTTTCATTCATGAAGTTATGTTTAGAAGTTAAGAAATGCCTCAGCAAACTTAAAAATCCACACTGTAAAGAAAACCAAACATTAATTAAATATTCTTGTTATATTTTAATTAATGTGATGGCAGATCAAATTCAAGGAAATCAATTTTCAACAAACCTTTATTTTACATAGCACTATAGTCTAAGATTTGCAAAGAGGGATATCATTATTACCTGGGGAGATCTTCCAAAAATAGAAACCCCAGAATATGCATATTTTAAAAAATGCTTCATTGGTGAATCTGATCACCTGATTTGATCTTTCAGTTGAGAACGTGTGGCCTATAGGACCAACGACCGGCGCTCAACTCCTCAGATCCATCCTCCCTTTTGAATTCAGAGCCTTTTCCAATGTTTCCTTCATAAACACCCTGCCAAATGAGCTCTGATTCTCTAGAATGTTCCTCTACATCTCCCTTGATTTACACTTTCTTCCAGAAGGCTCTGTCACCCGCTGAGTGAAAGGGTTCAGGAGTTCACCAGAGGTAAGATTATGTTTTTAACCTTGAAAAGTGAAAGCAGGGGAAAAATTGTATTTAGAATTTGCAATTCTTACTAGGAAAGGAGTTTTATTTACCTTTAGGGTTATGTGTATCGTTTTTTTATTTCTTGAATATCTCTTTACACAAATCGAAAGCAATTACCCTCCTTCTATTTGGGGGAAAAATAATGAAGCTACCCAAATACAGGACTGAGCAACAAAAGGTTGGCTTTGTTTACTAAGTTGTCGAACCTGTCAGTTACGTGGTGGTTTGTTTTGCTGGGTGAAGCGAAAAGTAATCTTCCCAGGCTTAGGCAAAATTTGTGATGGAGGCTTCTACTACTGCCAATTATTGGTGTTGGTGTTTTGGTGGTTTTGGTTTTGAGATTTTGAGAGTTGCTGTCAAAGATGAGGAGAAGATGGGAAATCTGAAGGGCTCGCTTTCCCGATTCTCTGTAAATCTCCTCTGGCACAGTCAGGACGAGGCATGGAATTGGAGGAAATACTCCTCTCCCCACATCTGCCCCAAAGGCAGCATCAGGGTGCTCACAAACACAAAAGCTGCAGAGACTGTTTTCTGTTTAAGAGAGAAAGAATAAGGTGGAACTAGGTAATTTCCATGATCTCATCTTAAATCTCCTGGAAATTAAAATTAGTGCCCTTAGCTACAAGAGGATATTAAATTCCTCAGGGTGTTGTATTAAATAATGCCTGATGACTTCTGTTGGGCACTCTCACTGAGACAGCATCCTGAATCTCCTGTCCTACCTGTACTACAAATAAAACTGATCAAGTGTTTTGAAGCTATAAACAATCTTCACCAGTCTTCAGAAAGGGCTAGAGGAAGCACGTTTAAGACCTCCTATTAAATCTCACAGAGAAATGACCTTTTCCTTTCTTTCATGTACAATTGAACATCTCCTTTTAATTTTCCACCACTTTAAAAGTAATTTTAAAATCCCAACCGGGAGGCGTGTTTGTGACTCTTCATGGCTATCTCAAAATCTATAGCCATTTAGAAATAGAATTGATTGCACTTCTTTTAACCTCAAGCAAGTTATACTCACTTATTATCCTTCCAACCAACTATAATATACTTGTTTTCCCTTTATTAATAAAGATATAACTTCCAAATTTCAACTAGTTCCTTTGTTTCAGCTTTATAAATTGCATCTTTCCAAATTTTAAGTAATTCTTCTTTTCAGTTTTAGAAAATGCACTTTCAATTAAACCAGTAAGTAGTGTAATTTAAAAGCAGTTTTAAATAAATATGTATTTAGTTAAATTTAGCTAGTTTGGCAGAGAACTGTGGAATGGTGATGAAAATGTTGAGGAGTGGTGATGGATTTTTTTGTAATCCTCCTCTTTCTTGCAAAATTACTATCTTACAAGTATTTAAAATTTACTAATAAATATATGAGTAGGAAAATTGTATTCCAGAACATTCACAGCACAAATATTAAAATAATTGAATTCTTACATATATTAATTTGTTGGTTGCTACTTGTGCAACAGCCACGGAGGCTGTACAGTCATTTGCCGAAGTCGTCTGGGGGAGAGCACAGTCTCTGTTCTAACTAATTGTCAGGAAGGCAAGGGGCAAGAACTCACACGTTATCAGCCTACCACGTCTCATTTTCATTTTCTGTATTAATGTCCTTGAACATTAATTTCATGCAGCACAAGACTGTGAGTAAAGCCCATTATCTATAGTATTAGTTTTTTTTCTTATTATGAAATTACCCTGAAAATAATCTATTGTTGAACAGGTTTACATTATTTTCCAATAGTCTAATTCAGGCAGGACTCTTCTGAATGGAAAAAATAAATTTAGGTTTATGATTGAGCTTGATGTGAAGTGTCTCCAAGTTATTTTTTTCCCCCTCACTCTATTCTACAGTGACAACAGGATCAAGATAGAAAAGTAAGAACTCCTTTTGGAGTGGCTGTTTCTAATCAATATTTAATGCATTCGTGCATAATGATCAATTAAAGGAAAAGAAACCAGTGTTGTTCATTTCTTGTCCCAAATATGAGGTCATCCTGAAAATAAAAGATTTCATTTTTTTAACTATGAAAACATATTTGAAGAAAAGGGCCTATTCTGGGCATGACACCTCTCATGGTGTGGCCTATTCCCTGGAAAATTTAAGTACCTGAGTGGTTAGACGTTTTTCCTCTTAGGTCAGAAAGACTAGGACTGGTCCTTTAAAATTTCAGGTATTGATGTACCTATCTCAGACCACAATGCAATATGGAAATTCATAATTCTATTATTTCTTTAAGCTTAGTGATAAGATGATTACTTTGCAACAGAACAAAATTTACTGTGTAAACATTTAAAGTCTAAAACAGTGCTATATCTGTATTGCTTTCAAATGTAACCCCTTTCTTTTTAGTTTATTGTGTATCTGAACTTTTAAGGGAGTTGAGGTGTATCTGGGGACTCCTCACTTCATCGCTGAAGTTTGTTGACATGTAATATATTTCCTGAGTGCAGCTAATACTGATCAAGAAGAAGAGAGGGGACCTTGCTTTGCATCATGCCTGATCCTCCATCCCTTAATGTTCATATCCTTTCTGTCCTTTGATCCTGAGAAAACTCTTTGAGGCCATTGTTACAGCTATTTCCTCTGTGAAAAAGTCAACCTTCAAGAGCTGCAAGATTTGCACATAGAAAAGAGTTAAGAAAAGTATCCAGGGATTAGGGATCATTGATGCATCACAATGTGGTACAGTCAAAGACTTTGGGATCAGAGGCACCAAATATCCATCCTGACTCTACCACTTACTGGTTTGATTTTGGATGAGTTGTTTAATTTCTTTAAGTCTCAGTTGTCTTATCTGTGCAATGAAATAATACTAGTGCCCTAGCAGATTGTTGAGAAAATTAAAAATAAATATACATACCTACCACCCTGTTATGCGCGTAACAACAACTTAAATTTTTTGCAGATGTGGTTATGCTGGGACAATCCAACATTCAGCACTGATTGAAAACCTCATCTGTACAGGGTGCCGTATTTCATCCATGCTAAGATGCATGTATTTTCACATTTTAACATCACTTGGATGGAGATGTTTCTTAGCTATAAAAACTTTTAAGTTGTATGAAATACAGTATAATCTTTGTATACTTAATATAATAATGAATAACCTTTGCTACAGCTGAGTTCTTACTATGTGCTGAGCACTAAGCCTTTGCATGGATTATTTGACTTAATTCTTTTAACAATCCTCTGCGCTAGAATCCCTTTACGTAAGAGACCAAGTCCATTTTACGTGGTTGGTACTTATGGAGGGAGCTGGAATAGGAGATTGAATACAAGTTTGGGGAGTGAAGTGGAACTGGGTTGCCAATTAGCAACTTTGTGACCTTAAGAAAGCACTTAACCTTTCACCTTCCTTACCAGTAAAATAACATAAATATATTTACAATAAAGTCACCATACTTAGCGGTTAGGAGGTGACGTCTAGAGCTACGCTGCCTGCCTTTGATTACTGGCTTTGTTACTTACATCATGTATGACTTGGCCATGTATCTAACCTCTCTGAGTCTTGATTTTCCCATCTGCAAAATGGAGCTAATCATTGGACAACACGTCATGAGTATCTTGTGAGGAATTTGGTTAGTTAATATTTGCAAAGCTCCTAGAAAAGTTCCTGTCACCTACAAAGCGCTGGTTAAGATTAGCTACTATTATTATTATCCAGTACAGTTGTGAGGTTTAAAGGAGAGCTTGCCTAGAAATATCTGCTGCTACACAGTGTTGGGCCTATTTACTCCCTGTCTTTCCTGAAGATGCATGTATAAAACAGACTAACGAATAAAGCCGTGTCTTAAATTCACAAGGTATCTAGTAACCATAATGAAATGATTTATAATTTATTTCACATTGATTTTTTATCTTACTATTTTTGCTTGTTTTTGTTGTTGGCTTTGAGATTTACGTATTGGGTTTATTTAAAATATGTAAATCCCACTAGGTCCTTAGGGGGAAGGCAAAGATGATAAGCTGTCAAATAACCACATTTACCTCCTTTGACAGAGCTTCTCAAATTTTAATGAGCATACAAGTCACCTGGAGGGCTTGTTAAAATATAGATTCCTGCCCCGACCCCATTCTGATTTGGGAGGTCTGAGGTGGGGTCTTGGGAATCTGCGTTTTTAACAAGTCTCAGGTGATTCAGATGCTGCTGCCTCATGGACCACTCTTTGAGAAGCACTGGCCCAGGACTTCCCAAAAACGCTGTATAAAAATCACACCCCCCCAAAACAAAGAAATATGTGATTTCCGTAGCAACGACATAGAGTCACACACATAAACTTTGAGGAACTAGAGGGTCTAGCAGTATTGGACAAACCACATCACTTATTTTCTCACAATTAGATATTTTATACTTTACTTCCCAGTAATGGCAGAACATATCTCAGCTAAGGCAAACACCAATTTTAAAGGATAAGCCATTTACTTTCTCCCTCCTCTTGAACTAGATGTTCACTCTAGTCAGAATGTATTGTGCTTTTCTACTTTATAAGTAGCTTGATCAATAGAAATGCTCTTCTACAGATGTGCTTCATCAAGTGCGAGTGTGTGTGTACACATTTCCTAATTGGATTCCACTGTAATTTTTCTCTTAAGAAAAAACACTTTCCTTTTCAATTCTTTCATTATATTTCCTATTCTTGGTAATTCTACTTGCCTTTTGAAGCTACACAGCATTAAAATGTAAGCATTGTTGAGAGAAAGTCACCCCTGACCTATCCATTTCAAGGACATGAGGACTTCTGCAGAGACCCGTGTCTTCATCTGTCGCCATTACCAGGTCCAGTCTGTTACTCCCTCTTCCATCCGTGTCTTGTCATATGCATTCCCTTACATGATTCACGTATATTCTTTTCTTTCTTTTTTATTTTATTAAGCTAGAAACTAAAGTGTGAAAGGGAGACAGCATTTGTGAAAAGAGAGGAATTGTGCATTTCACTGACGGCCGACTACAAAGGGACTCATTAGGTTTGAAGGGAACCAACGGCCATGCAGCTGCAACAAATCAGGTGTCTCCTTTCCATTTTCACTGTGGTCACTGGAAGTCCACATTTTGTCCATCTTCAGTTTCAGTGTTTTAATATTTTCTTTATATTCCTGACTTATATCCTCATAAATTCAATATCAGTAAAGGATGTCATTTTAAACAAACAGTTCTGCCTCTTCACAGATGGCAAGTGGCAGCTCCTAAACCATCAGGTCTATGTGGATTGGACAAGCCACTCAGTCACAGTCCTGCAGCCCAGGAAAGGGACTTTGGTGGCAGGTTTTGGCTCTGCAGAACTCTAGTTGATTTACAGAATGAAAGTTAGTTGGAAAGGTTCAGGAGAAGTTCTGTTACTGCCCAATTTTTCTTTCTCCTAATATTTCCTTTCCTGGAATACCCACATATATCCTTGTTGCTGCCAACATGCTGGACAATGGCGGCGATTTCTAACAGACACTTGGTGCGAAGGACAAGGAGGCCTAGGCTGTATCAATGACAAAAACAGGAAACGTCTTTGGACCTGACAAGGACACTTCCCAGGAGCCTACCTTTGTATAAACTCTTAAACATTCGGAGCAGGGCTCCTGTGAAGAGGGGTGCCTTTCACTTATGGGGTACTTAAAAACATATTCATCTCTTTAATGGTCATTTACAACGTATTTGAGGGTTATATTTTATTGTGGTAAAAAGCACATAACATATCCTCTTTTTATGAAGACACCAGGCCTCCAGTATGACTTCATCTTAACTTGTTTATATCTGCAAAGACCTTATTTCCAAATAAGGTCACATTCACAGGTTCTGGGGGTTGGGACTTCAACATATCTTTTTGGGAGACAAAATTGAATCCATAATGAGTGGTTATGAAGATTAAATGAGGATGGACATTTGTAAAAGGTTCAGGCAGAGATGTCACCACGTAAACACAGTATGTGTTTGCTAAATAAAATGAAGTATAAATGGTACGCAGTAGATGTGAACTTAGGCTTTACAATTGAAATGGAAATTGACAGTGTTATTCTTATTTTTGCAAGGATCTTTAACTGCTTGGAAAAAAATAAACCACGCAGAAAGGACGTTGTCAAAAAATTGGTATATTAGGGCACAGTTAAAATGTCCAATTTTAATCATTTTTCTCTGAAATTGTTAATCTTGAGGAACAACCTCTGATTTTTGCACTGTCACAGATTTAGTACTCTGACAAAATTTGAGAAACACTGTAGCCAATTCTGTATTGTAGATTATAATTTGGGACAACCGCGTATTTTTCTCCCTTCTAAGAATGTGGGGAAGGGATCACAATTTTACCAATGGGAGGTTTCAAGCTATACTTATGTTCAAGAGTTTAGGGTTAGGTTAATTGGATTCTTAAATCCTTTTCAACTAGGGGCTTACAATTTTTTTTTAATCATTAAAAAAAGGTGAATTCAGTCCGGCCTGGATTCCATTCATCTTTACACTAAGACACTAATAAGACATAGTTTTTCATATTTTTTTCTGGAGGAAGGGGCCCACGAAAACCATAACGTGCTCACGGGACTGGGCACGTTTCTTTAGTGTGCCAGACTCTTCTCCAAGAAGCCTCTACTAATAGCTAGGCTGTGGCCCCTGTTCTCAGACTTCGGGGCTGCTAATTGCCTTCTCCACCCGCCTGTGGGGTCACCACATCACCGTTTGCTGGACTTCAGCTGCTCTCTGCTTGCCTAGAGGACCACCAACCCTCTGATGCCCTTGCCTTTGCACACCCCACTCTGCCTGTTAAGTCAGACATCCTTTGGCACCTGAAATTTCAAGTGGACCCATCTAAACTCTATGCCTACACAACTGAGAAAACACACCCAGCTATGTTTTGAATTATGAAACAAGGTGAACAGATTCGTCTGTGTAATTATTACAAGCCTATGACAAGCTCTACTTATCCAGCTACAACACAGTCTACTTTAAAATTCCATCATCTTCTTTTTCATAGGTAGACTGTCTAGCAAGTCAAATAACGCTGAGCATGAAATGCCCAACCCTGAATCAATGGGCCTGTCCTTATTTCTGGGCTCTTGTTTAATAACACAGGGTGCAAATAGAAAAGTCTGTGTTTGAGTCAAATGAAAAGAAAAAGACTTTCTAATTACTAACTATACCTCTATAAGTGGCTGCAAATATTGTACTTACGCTAAGAACAACGTATAAACTTAAACTTCAACAATGTCCGCTGAGCATGTTACCACGGTAAGAGTTAATTGTTGGCTGTCATGAAATGTTCCAAGATTTTAAGATGCACAGTCATCGTGACGCAAATACCCCCGCGAGTATACTCCCCAAACCAGCAGTTACTCTACAGCAGGCTGGATTTGGTCTTGTATGTTATACCTCGGAGCAGGAGGGGGAGAAGCATCACCATCCCTTCTGATTCTAAGAAGCATCACCCATTTCAGAATATTCTGGTTATTCTATTGGTTGCACTTAATTATCTAGAAATATTTCTCTATTGTTTATAGACTGTGTGGAACTAGCTTTGAATGTTGTTTCTTCTATTTCACTTCTGTAGAAAACATTAAAAAGCTTCTCAATATTTGATTGGTTGATTGATTTGCGAGGGGCATTTTCAGAAGAAAATTAACAGGAGTATTTCTTGTGCATTTTATGGATCAAGTAATATAATTGAATTCATATAAATTATGAATTATCAGACTTTTTAAAGAAGCATTTCATTGGCATTAAAAGGGTAAGTTTACTCAGAAGCAACTTTAACACTTCAACAGATATCAATAAATGTGTCAAATCATTTGGGGAAATTTAAAATGCATATAATAAACATCCTTTTCTTAATCATTTATGAAGAGCGTTTACTTATTTCATTTGGTAACAAGTCATATATTTTCAGAGGAAGCAGGCATTTAATATTTTAATGATGGTTTTTCTGGAATATGTGTGGGATGATATTTTTAGATCATTTGAAAAATAAGGATAAAAATCAATGAAATCTGCTACAATACACCCTGCATATCTTGCTCATTTCCATTTTCTTCCTTATAAACCTCTCTTCTGTTTCAGATGCTAACTCTTCCTGTGTAAACGGTAGAGAGCAAAGATGCCCAGACCGAGACCATATCTTTTCTCCAAGTGTGTTTACTGCTCTTTGCCAAATGAGAAGCAGGTTGTGCAGTACAAATGGCCACTGGAATACTGCATGCCGAGTGTCGTGGATTCTGGTCACATACAGCACACATACAGTGTGCATACATTTATCACATACAGTTCACATACACATTTAGCATTCAAGGACATCTGGGAATCATAATTGGGAAGTAAGAATTCCTGGGGACATTCCCATTGACCTGATTCTATCTTTTATATCTTCCAGTCTGTGTATTTTCAGGTATTTCAAAACAGAAAAATTGCTTCGTTCTTCACCTCTCCCTTCCCTTCAAGTTTCCTCTGCTGAGCTAATCAGAAATGTATCAAACGGGTTCCGACTGCTCACGCCTTGGCCTCTAGTCCTGTGGCCTGTCTCTGTGGCTCTTAGATAGAAGCCACTAATGCCCCTTATTGAATGAAACAGTCCTCAGGGCCCTGGCATGTCCCACAGGAGGGTAAACACTCTGTACAAGACAGACCTGAGGGAGGAGATAGGGAAAACTGAGCTAGCTACTTTTGTCCTTCTTCTTGCCAAATACCCAGAAGTAGACCCTCGGACCTATTCGAGATTCAGGTTTAGTGTGCATTGCCTTGTACTTTCTCCATTTTGTGATAAGACGGTGCTGAGAAATCAAGACAAATCCATTTACGAAAACTCAAGTGCATTTTCATAAGCTTAAATGTGCAATGATATTTTAATGATGAGCTCCTGTAAAAAAAAAAAAAAAGCTTTGCATGTGAAAACTACTGAGCCTCATAGGAAAATCCATAACAGGCATATTTTAAGTGGTTCATGTGAAAGCAGTATTATTTTTTAGAGTTAAAAAAATAGCCCCTCACATAACAACTAAGCTGTGTATCAGTCATTTTTTCACTCACAAAAGAGAGACTTACAATAGTCAGTGAAGCTGAGGAGAGGCTAAATACTAATTCAATATTCCACAGAGAGTAAACAGTGAAAGAATTGACAAGCATTGACATCTCATGCTGTTCTATTACATGATAGAGAAAAGTAGATATGAATTTATTTGGTTATACATTAATGCATATTTTAGGTGCTATGATTTAGATACATTTTCCTTGAGGTATAATAATATGATGTGTCTATATTTTTTCTTCTTTCTGAATATTTCCTTTGTAGAGACATTATTTTAAGTGGCAATCTTTAGACCATTTCAGTGGTTCTCAAAATACATCAGAATCACCCAGAGGGCTTGATAATGCACAGATTACTGGCTGCCACCCCCAGACTTGCTGATTTCCTAGGCCTGAGGTGGAGATCCCAGAAATTGTGTTTCTGACAAGATCCCAAGTGACAGCAGGTTACTGATGCTGTGGTCCCAGGAGCACTCTGTGAGACCGCTGGGCTCTGCCAACCCCTGAGGAGCTGCGGTCATCAGCTTGACTTTTTGCTCATCTGTGCTCTGTTAAATGATCCCGACATTCTTGACATTCTCGAATTCTAAGATATCTGTAACTATCAAGCTCTCCTTTGTGGTTGAAGCAGCCACCAGTAGCCAGTAAACCTTCCTCCATGCTGACTTACTTTACGAACCTATGAAGAGATTGTGAAGGAGACAGTGGTGATAGAAATTGTTTTCTGAGACACGATGGGTCATTCGTAAGCCATATTACCATCTCAGAGGCTGGCCAAGCTCTCTAGTTCAAAACCCATCTGTTGGCTTATCTACTGAAAAGCATCACCCACACAGTTTTGTCTTGTTTTGCTAAGTACTTGTGCTCTGTTCAGAATAAGGTTAAATGGTCAGAAGAATACAAAGATCTGTTTCACATAAAACTTTTAGACTTCAGAGCACAGAGAAGAGATTGATTAAGATTTGGACACTGCAGAAACTAACAATGAAACATGCTATCTGCTAACTGAAAATTCTCGATGAGACCGAAGAGGGCGTTGCAGTGGCGCAGTGGATGCTGGAGACGCACCCTGAGTCATGGCCGTGGTATTCCATTCTCCCTCTAAGCCAAACAGAGTAGGAAAAATACTGTAAGGAACTGAAAGACTCCTAGGAAAGAGGCTAGACTCTCCTCACTGTGAAACTATCACCCAAGACAGGGAAGCCTGAGTTTTGAGCAATAAATGCAGAAAAAGAATATAAAGTTGGAAAACGGTACTGAGAAGAATGTTCCACGCTAAGTAATCTGGAAGATTGACACATCACAGCAAGCACCAACACTCTGCACGGCTCCTGGGGGTTGTGGTGACAGGAAATATTTGAGGAAGAATTCAACATTCCTATCCACTCAGGCTGAAAGAAAGAACAAAGGTAATTGTGATTTATCAGAGTTTAGTTAGTGGTAATGGTATCATATGACATTAAGCTATTGGTTCTCTGTTTTTCTCTAACCTGTATATTATTTGCTTTTGAAAAAAAGTTATTTAGTGTGTGGTAAGCAGAATAATGCTTCCACAAATATGTTCATACTCTAGTCATCGGAACCTATGAATATGTAACATCACATGGCAAAAAGGATTTTGCAGATGTATGGAAGGTGACACTTAAAATAGGGAGATTATTTTAGACTATCTGATTGGTCCAAATCTAATCACATATGTCTTTGAAATCAGAAAGCTTTCTTCTACTGGAGGCAGAAAAATGCAGCAGAAGGGAAAGTCAGCGGGACCCCAGGTTTGAGCAGAATTTGAGGAGCCGTTTCTGGCTCTGAGATGTAGGGCCCATGTGTAAGGATTGGAGAGAATCTTCTAGGAGCTAAGGCAGGTTCCAGCTGACAGCCAACAAGGAAACAGGGACCTCAGTCCTACCACCCTGAGGAGCTGGATCCTGTCACAGCCTGAGTTTGCCTGGCCGGGATTCTTCCTGGAGCCTCCTGGTAAGAGCCAGCCCAAACCTGCATTTCAGCCTGTGGTATCCCTGGCAGAGAGCATAGCTGAGCCAACAAGGACTTCTGACCCAGAGCTGGGTAATAACATATTTTTGTTGTTTAAAGCCACAAACTTTGGGGTGATTTTTTATGGCAGCAATAGAGAACAGATCCAAGTGTTGGCATGCTCACACACACCAGTAACTGCTAGAAGTAGTTACAGATCATCTGTTAATTCATCAGTAAACATGGTAGGTATTTAGAGTTTACTCTACTTTTTAAAAAGGAAGGCAAGAAATAGCAGTTATTGAGCATTTGGCGTGGGCCAGGCCAGGCAGTATCCTAAATGCTTAACATGTGTTGATGCTTTTAGTCCTTATAACAACCTTGTATTATTGTCCCATTTTACAGCTGAGGGGACCAAAGTTCTGAAAATATGAATAGCGTATTCAAATTCACACAGAGATTAGAACCTGGGTCCCCTTGACATCAAAGCCCGGATTTTTCAATTACAACTTAAAGGAAGTGTTTGGAATTGTGAAAAAATCTAAACAGCATCTTTATTTTATTTACTTAACAAACTAGCTACTTGCACTCTAACTTCTAGAGAGAGTAGAACTGAATGGAAGGCATTGTTGGCTAGCCAGGGCTTTGGTAGGGTTGGGAGTAAGAGCCAGAGAGAGTAGACTTGCTCTGCATAATACGAGGCAGGTGTTATTGTGGTCCCTGGCCTGAGGGAGGAACGAGGGAAGGGTAGAAAAGTCATGATGGAGAGGGAGAGAGAAAACTAAGGAATATGGGACATGTGTGGTGGTGGCCAAAGGGGTCTACTCCTGGAAGGAGGTGCCTCAGGATTACGGAAACTGAGATTTGACCTTCTTTTCCTGTGGCCCCTTCCAGAGGCCCTTGGCTCCTCAGTAAAGTCTCCTGGATTTACAAGTGTTTGTGAGAGTGGGTTTCTGCCTGTGTGAAAGCCATTGAAGAGTCTCGGCTTCTTATCTGCAATGACATTGGGCACAACAGCAACTCTGCTGGAGAAGAAAGATTTCAGAAAGCAGAAGACAAGAGGACACAATCACCCACCCCACCTAAGAGCTCCAACTCCAGGATTTCACAGAGGTTTGGAGAGGATGTGGGATTTCAGCATTCCATAGAACTGAGAATTTTGAGCCAATCTTCATGACAGGGAGGCCCCAGCAGGCGTCTGGGTGATACTGAACTTTGTTCTTGGTTTTCTGTGTCTGTGGTTGGCTAAGGTGCCATTGTCCATCTGGGGACAGTAGTTGACAGTGAGGTGACAGGTATTACAGAAAATAGCCCCTGTATAACTAGGTTTGTAAACTCAAATTTATCGGTACGCTATCTTAGGGGACAAAGAGTAATCATGCACAGAAAGAGAGTTTTTGAAGCAGAAGGAAAAAAAAGGAACAAGGAGAGGGGAATAAATTAAGTTGCAATGTATTCCAAGCAAGGCTATGTATGGGAATCAGTATCTAACTTCAGTTTGAGAAATATTGGTCTTGGCAACCATTAATTTTGGCAAAGTGATGACTGGTTCTAGAATATATTTATTCTGGATTTTTCCCAAGAAACTGCCTGTGCAGAAAATGCTGACTGGAGATTAATAAAAATAAAAGATTAAAGATTTTAATATTGTAGGACATCTCGTTCTTAAGCAAGATATGTTAGTGCATTTAATAATTGTTAAGGTTCCTAGCCCCTAAAAAATTCAGTGAAAATCTAGGATTGGTGGCTACACACCCTCTAGCTAACTAAAGGCCCTTTTTACTGTGACCAGTGTTGCTTTAATGAAAGCCTGTGACATGGGGTCCTGGGTGCCCACTCCTTTAACAAACACACAAGTGGATGCAATGCTCCTAACGCAGGTGCAGGAGCAGATTTTTAAAACCTCAGAAACTTCACGGCTGCTCTGTGAAGCTCTATAGACAGGACCACTGCTCCGAAAGTAACCATATTTTAGTACTGGTTCACATTTGTAATTTAGTTCTCAAAGATAATCTACATTCCATATTTCAGGCAGGGGTAGATTTAATGAAAATATAAATTCTACGCCACCACAGGGATGCTCAGTTAATTAAGTTTTCAAAATGTCAAGAGTTTATAACAAAATAGGAAGTTAGGTTCCTAGTGAGCTCGGTGCCAAAGTGGTTTCCTAAGACTTCGATTCTTTTAGATGACTATATATCAACTAAGGAATTGCTTGGAAAAGCAAAATTATAACTTGGGTCGTCTTCATCACGTCAGAATTAACGTAGTCTATTTACCCTGTTTTACTAATTGTAGGCATTTGTTCTGCACCCTGCTGACCTCTACTCATACCCTGTCCTCGCTCATGGCTTAGAGCTCATGGTCAGGAGAGGTGACATCAACACACAGACCGTGCAATTTTCTCCACCTGGGCAAAGATTGAGAAATTAATGACTGCTCATAATAACTGGTATCAGTGTTTTTAAAAGTTCATGATTAAATAAAAAACAAAAGTAACTAAAACTCTTGTTAAAATTCTCTTGTTAGAGAAAATTTAACTCTTGTAAAGTTCTCTTGTTAGCAATGCTGGATAGGGACATGTTCTGGGGTCAAATCGATCAGGGCCAACAAATTTCAATCAATTTGTCAAACTCACCACAAGAAGTTTTTGTTGGCCTTTGAACAACGATTTGAAAAACAAACGTCAACCATACAAAATTCACTGATTCTGCCTTCCTTCAGCTTTTTCTTTGTTACAATCCCACTGTTTGTTTAAACAAATCTTGGGTGAATGCTATAGTGCCCTCCTCATATGCACACAGTGAGAGACAGGAAGTGAATCAAACAGAAAGTGGCCTGAAATCTAATAAGGAAAGTAAGAGACGTACAAGAATAAATATAATACAATGTAGAACGTAGAGTGATGTTGTAAAAAAAAATGTTATGGCAGGTCTTTGGAGAGAGAGATTACTTCTGGTTGAGGGACCAGGGAAAACATCACAGAGGAAATACCTCTAAAGTACTTGGACAGATGAATGGAGAGGAAGGGAATTTCAAGGATGACCTCTTTTATTTCCTCCATGGTATTTCATTTACTCCTCCAAAAAATAAATGTTACTACCAAAGTGCTGAGACATAATCTAGAGATAATAATGACAAATAAATCCATATTTTTCTTGCAGAGCATTGTGGTAACATATGGGCATAAATTAGAGAACTTAGTTTAATGGATCATTTCTCGAGGCATTTTCAAATAAACAGCTCAGCACAGTTCACTGACAATTTAAGGGTCACTGTGAGGAACTCTGTGGCCTGTTATTTGCATGGACAGTATAATTTAGTTTAGTTAGATAAAGATTTCACCAGGCTATTTAGGCTGTACACAAAAATATGCAGTTGCAATAACTAAATAAAGAAAAAAAACCCAAACAGATGAATTTTGTATAAAATGAATATATGTACACACATATATATACGTATGTATTTGTATGCATATGTGCATATAAAGATATTTCGATATATGTATACATATACACGTGTGTCTTTCTATCTACTTATTTTATATACCTAATATTATATATTCAATCAAATTTAATAAAAATTATTATTAAATTAATAATTACATATGTGTATATGTTGCTATGCATGCAGGCTCTGGAGCAGACAACTTGGATTTGATTCCTGTCTTCGTTGTTTACTTGCTATGTTACCTTCAGAAATTACCTAACTTTTCTGAGCTTTAGTTTCCCCAACTGCCAAAAGAAGAGAATAAGGCCACTGCCACACGAAGTTTCAGCGAGATAAAGACGAGAAGTACTTTGCAGTGCAGGGCACTCAGTAAATGCTGGGAAACAGACTCCCCAAATATTTTCAACCCCAGTTATTGCCCAAGTAGTCATGTCAGCCACACTCTAAGAGATAAGGAAAGTTAATTAAACTGTTTGGAACACGAGGCCTCCTTGTTTAAGGAGGCCTGAAGAAGAAACTCCCAGAAGCATGTCTTTTTAAAACATCCAAAGAAACACAGTGTTGGAAATTAAAAAGACAATGTCTTCTGCCACCGCCAGGAGAATAAACCATATGTGTGGCCCCTGCATCATTGAACACAATATATTATGCAAGCGAATTTAGTCAACATCCCCGAAGTGGGATGTATGCTAATGTACAAGCTTGAAAACCATGACAATATGCATAATTGAAATGTTGATTTTGATGCGTAACACGTATTTTTTTTCTATTCACATACAGGTTTCTTTGGGACCGGGAGAAAGGAAAGTAGCATGGAGAGAATGCTCTCCATTACAGCTAGTTTTTTTTTTTTATCAGCATGTCAACCACAAGAGCACATTGTAAAAGTGTCACTTTGTGCTAATTCCTGGTTTTAAAAGCTGCCTACAGTTCAGGACAATATTGGAGACCCTGAGCAATTTTGCTGAATCTCCCTTTTATGGTACCTTCTCTACTTCAGTCAGGCTGGTCCACTAACCCCCAAAACACTCTGAACATTCCCTTCCCTGGAACTGTCTTCATTGCTCTCTCATTCTTATAATTCATTCTTCTCTCTTCTCCCAAATCAAATGATTCCCATTTTTCTCTCTAGGTCCCCTTTCTCTTGCAGGGATTTCTCCCTGGACACTCAAACTCACCATGAACGTTTCCCACCTTAACATTATTATCTTGTTCTGTTGATTTGCTATGTTTTGCTAACTGATGTGTTTTGTAATTGTCCTTCCTCTTCTACTCAACTCCTAAGGTCTGAGTTAGTGTGGGCTTTGCCTCCTCATCTCTCAATGTTTAAAATGGGAATAATGCATGATCTAGTTAGATTTATAACTAAAGAGTTGTTGAATAAGTGCTGTGATCTCACTTTATAAAAGACACAAACATAATATGCCTTTCAAAGCAGCCAAGTTAATAAATATTAAAGAGGTATTGAGTGTCGTGTTGATAAAAATTATAAAGTTCTACTCCCTAAATGGTTTTCTCTACTTTTCCTTCCTTCCTTCCTTCCTTGCTTCCTTCCTTCTTTCCCAATGGCAATATCTCTCCCCTTTAGGAACCAAATAAAAAATGTTGCCACCTCTAGAGTGTGGCATTTTAATTACTTTTTAAGTGGGGTTGAAATCAAAGAGCCCTCAAGGGCTCCAAAGATTCTGTCTTTGTCCGCCTCTCGTCTGAATGGAACGTGTGTTTCCAGACAACAGTAGCAGAAGGAAACTATGCAACTACCTTCGATTATAATTTGTTCATTTGCACTTTAATGAATAAATTAGTATGCCACATCAGTTCTGCTCCACCGTCATGATAAAACTTGCATTTATATAACCTGCAATCATTTTCACTATGGGCACAAGGGAGAAATTGATTTTTAAAGTTGATGACCACAAATGTGGTTAGGCTATTGCATAGATATTGTGAGAATTTGCAAATGACTTGTAGCAACATGCAAGAGACAAGTCAAAATTAAATGCATAGCAATAGAAATAATTACTTTGATGATGGCTGCTATGGCACTAATAAAGAGACAATAAAAGTAGGCACTTGTATGCATTCACAAGTTAACAAATTGCTCTGGAGATAAAATGAATGAGAGCCAAAGGAAGTTTGTGTAGAGTTGCTATTTATTTCTGACTCAGTAGTGTATTAGAGCCTGAACTTGATTTGAACTGCAATACAATCTCCACTGAACTATGGTGCTCAGATCCCCAAAGAATTCAGACCCCAAATTGTCTATCCTCTTCACTTCCATATCAAAAACCCATTGGAATCATCAAATCTGTTTAGAGCTAACTGCTAATGAGATATCTCACCCTTTTCACATCATGAAAATTGGTGGAGACAGTTGTTATTTACCAAGTTCGGCCAATCTTTTTTTTAAAATTATGAAAATTTTCAAACATATAAAGAGAAAAGAGAATAATAAATGACCCTCACATACCATCATCCGGCTTCAACTACACCCAATCACATTTGATCTATATCCCCACTCACTTTTTCACACTCTGGATTATTTTGAAGTCAATACCAGACATTACATTAATATACTTTATTTTTTAAAACATATTCCAGAGGTATTTTTAAAATTATAACCTCAGTATCATTAATAATCACATGGAAAGACTAGAAAATATCTTAGTGTAATAAAATTTCTCTTATTATTTTATAATTTTTGTTTGTTCAAATCAGAATGCAACAATTGTAATAGGTTGATTTTTAAAATCTTTTCTAATCTATAGCTATCTTTCTCTCTCTCTACCTTCTCCCTCTCTTTTTTCTCTTACAATATTTTTTAGTTAACAAATCATGCCATTTTTTTTTTCCTGTAGAGTTCCCTATAGTCTCAATTCACTGATTGTATATCAGTGGTGGTATTTAATATGTTCTTTCTCCCATGTTTCCTGTAAATTGGTAGTTAATCTATAGGCTTGATCAGTTTCAGGTTCCACTTTTTTCAGTCAAATGTTACTCATAAACATGTAAATATTTTACTTTGTAGATCAGCAACCAATAACTTGCTGTACCAAGATACTACCAAGATAGTAGGTGCAGTAATACACCTGTTCCTGTAGTCTGACAGCCTGACCCAGGACTATGTGATTTTGGCACTGAGATAAAAAAGATGGTCCTTTTCACCATTTGGGTCTATGTCTGAATATGTGAAGATATTTTTTACTTATCTTTCCCTCAGAAAAAAAGAATAATAGCAAGTTCATTTGAAAATGCTCACTAACATTTATTATGATGGACATGGTTTTATTGCAAAAGTGATCAGACCAAGTTTGAAAAGGCACAGAAAAAGCATAGCTGCAAAAAGTACCTCATTGCAAGCTATGAGGACTTTACCAGGTGTTTGAGCAAACATGAGTTGGTGGTTTGCTGCTTTCCTCCTGCCCAAGAACCTTAATTATTCTGCAAAGTTCAAAATTACTCTCTCAAAGCTCTCTAGCCTCAAAACTTTTCCTCCAGCAGCTGTAGAAAGGAACTTCACACCACACATATACATCTCTCGGTTTGATCTTCCATTCTAGGGCTTTCTCTCCAGACTTTTCGACCTGAGGAAATGTGACAAAAAGTGGAGAAGCAGAAAAGAACAATAGATACATGGATATCAAATTTATGGTCTTTTATTGTTCTGATGGTGCTTATTGATGCCTGGAGTTGCGGTCAGGTTGCTAGAAAAGTTGACCTCCTCCTGCAGAGGCATTCTGACTAACAGAGAGAATGAAATATTTCTGTGGACTCAGACAGTAAAACAGCTGTTGAAATCCAAGCAGAGAGATCCTTCTCTAGAAATATCACGAATTTAATAGCTTCCCGGAGCAACAACTTCATTGGTTTACCAAATAACCCCCCAAACTACGCACTTATGTGTATTTTTTCCTACTCTTCTTCATTATGCAGCATTCTAGTCCCCCCAGACTGTGTATGAGCACTCCACACATCAGGAGCTTGCTATTTGCCTACAATATGATAAAATCGGAAGTTCAATTAGCAAGTAACAAAGAGATTACAAAGAGTGATGTAACTCTGTTCTACATTTTCTTGTGCTGAATGCAGCAAAGTGAGTTACACAACAAACCTAGAAATCATCCTAAAGCACATGGAGACACACAGAGTAATAATCAATCAAGATTTATTTTGATGGGAACAACAAAGTCATTCTTCGCATGTGCAGAGGCTCAGTCCAGGAGAGTTGGTGGAGCAGTCTCATTGGTGAAGAACTTCTCTAGGACTAACGGTTGCTATGAAATCTAGATCTGTATCTACAGTAGCATGAAGCAGAAAGTGCTTAATGTGCTGTCATTTTAATAAAAAAACGTTAGGTTATACATGGAGATTCATCACTGCTTATGACAAAAAATGATTTCAAACATATGACCTTGAAGGGGAATTATAATCATTTTGACTTTCTGCAATATTCCCCCTCCTTTCCCTTTTAGTCTCTGCCCCCTGCTAAGTTCTCTAATGCAAAGCCTACTCTAAACCTGCAATCACAAAAAAGTGACTGTGAAGGGAGTAAGTTCACAAGGAATGTACCAATGAAAGGTCTCAGGCCAACTTATTTTTGAGGCAAGAGATTTGTACGGTAGCCATTATTTCCCCTCTATTTTATTCTTTCAATGACACATTATCAATGTGGCTAATTTGGGCCACAGCTTTGACTCCGCCAACTGATTTTTACTTTGGAAGAGAGATTAACCTGTGGTATAGAAAATCCAAAATAACAGTGGCTTAAGCAAAGTAGGAGTTTATATCTCTGTCAATTAATTGTAAGCAATCCAGGGCTGGCCTGAGGCCCCAATCATCGTGGGCCACAGCTCTTTCTCCCTTGTTGATCTGTTGCCCTCAATCTACAGTTTTTCACATCAAGGCATCATGTAAATATTGGAGCCTGCAGAGGGAAGAAATGGCAGAAATATGGACTTCCCTTTAAGTCACTTCCTGGATATCCCATAAATCTCTTCTCTTTACATCCCACTGACCAGAACTTTGTTAATGGGAAGTGAAGTCTTTATTCTGAGTGCCCCTGGGCATGGCTAAACTCCAGGGGGAAGAGAAGAAGAAATACTGGGAACGGTAAAACTAGTCTCTTACTCAAAGATGAAAGTGAAGGCGAGGAAACAAATGTCGTATGTGCTTAAATTGGGGAATTGTTTTTAAAAACTTGAGGGATAATTCTTCTTACCACACACTCCATCTCCACCATAAAAAATGCAACTCAAGATAAATTATAACGACAAAAGACTGAGTTGTAAAGCAAACCTCTTAGAGCCATCAATCACTCCCAGGCCTGTGCCTCATCACTTGGTGCTCATTAAGTGTGCACAGGTTGCTCTGAACTGAATAGACTGACCTGAATATTGTTCCACAATTTACATTGTCCTGAGCTCTTATTTCAGGCCAAGAATCTGGAAGACAAAGTCTCGCCCTCATTTTCTGTTTGGGTGCATTGATCATGTGTCCTATCTGATTACCATCTCTCCCAGCTGACAGAAGCAAATCAAACTTGGGGAAGAGTTTATTACAAAGGTGGCCTGAATTTTGCTCCACCTGGAGGACGATACACACAAAGCCTGTGGCTTCATTAGGAGCCTTGTGGCCCACAGGACAAACGATCTAGCACGTTTCCATAAGGGCACATGGGTATTGTGGGCAGGAGCATCCCCATGGCAACACACATTCTGACATCCAGTTTCACACCCCCTTGAGCAAAATAATATAGCATTTCATTTTGATAGTCATAACTATCCTGAGAGGCAAAGAGGGAAAACATCATTATCCTTTGACAAACTACTAGACAAACATTCGAACAGGCTAAGAAAATTGCTCAAATCAGGATTGGCCTAAGGAACTCAGGTAGACTACTTCACTATGCAAAAAATATATATATTCATATAAATAATATTTATTTTGAAAGAGATGTCTTTTTGAAGACTATCTTTTATTCCAGGGCAACTGTTATACTGAGCACTGTGGTTCCCTATGAAAAGTGCTACAGAATTGAGCATATTAATCCTATGTATACAAAATGTGTGGTTCTGTGTACTTATTTTGAGGTACATTCATAAACAAACATAAAGTGGCTCTTTATGCCTCATTATAATTCTTAGAAAAAAAATGAGTTCTTGCATCTAGGCCTCAAAGTACTATTTTCCTCTACTTAGAGTTGTAACACAAATATGATGGCTTCACTCCCAACTAAAGTGATATAAAGTTCTTCATTATATGGCATATAATGCCCTTTGTGTTAGTTTCTTGTGGCTGCCATAACAAATTACCACAAACCTGGTGGCTTAAAATAACAGAAATGTGTTCTTTCACAGTTCTGGAGGCCAGAAGTGCAAAACTGAGATGTTGGCAGTGCTGTGCTCCTTCCAGAGGCTCTGAGAGAGATTCTGTTCTTTGACTCTTCTATCTTCTGGTGACTGGAGGCAATCCTTGGCATTCCTTGACTTGTAGCCACTGCACTCCAATCTCTGCCTCCATCTTCCCATGGCCTTCTCCTCTGTGTCTTCTCTTCTGTCCATGTATCTCCTATAAGGACACTTGCAATTGGATTTAGGGCTTATCTAGATAATCTAGAATGGTCTCTTCATATCAAGAGCCTTAATTATATTTATAAAGGCCCTTTTTCCAAATAAGGTAACATTAACAGGTTCCCAGGATTAGGGAGGATATATCATCTTGGGGGCCACCTTTCAGCCCACTACACCATTTATGTTGTGGCTCTCTGTGCATATTTTAACTTCATCTCCTGCAATGTCCCCCAGTGCATTATATTCTGACGTATCTACTCATCATTATCAAATATGTCAACAGTTCACACAGTTTTGCACAGCTGCACATTCTAGTCCCCTGGCATGAAATGTAGCTCCCTTCTTGCCCAACTAGTGACCTCCTTCTCGTTATCTGTTCAAATTCCCAGTTATAGCCTCCATGTCCTTCTCTTCAAAGGGAAGTGTAGTGCTCTACCTCTGAACTTCCATAGCACCTAATGCACATCTATATTAGCACTCATCATGATGCATTCTAATATGTTTTTACAAAGCCCTCATCTGATTGTGGTTCCTCCACCACTGAATGCCAAGATTCATCTTTGTACTTATGTTTCAATATCTGGAATATGATAGCTTTTCCTAGGTGTTCCATAATGTTTTTCAATAACTTTTTCTTATTAAAAGTAAATTTAGATTAGTTAAATAGCATAAAAAAATTAGAACTCCCTGTAACACTACCATTAAGAGACAAAAACAGGAAATATTTAATTTATGTATATCTTTCTAATATTTACATATTTTTCATTGTGTGTACATATTTGTGGGCATATAAAGCACTAAAATCAAACCATTCTGCACATGTGTTGTCCTCCTGAAACATAGCACACACTTAAAAATATTTATTGAATAAATTAATGAATTGATAAATCAAAGACTTAAAAATGACCACCTAAAGAGAGCTAACATGGTCACAGAATAAAAGATTTGGAGAAGTCATTACTTTGGCCCAAACATGGGTCTCTCCTTGGGTTCCTAAGGATTTATTTTTAAGATTTTATCAAAAGGGGTTTAATTACTCTCCAAGTTGCATACAATTTTTAAGAATAGAAATAGAAGAAAATTCTAGAAAATGGATATTATGAAAATAGTTTATTCTTGAAATTATCTGTTCTTTATGATGTTCTAAAATATAATAAAACATATTTGCTATGTTTTCACCACACTCTTAACTTCAATGCCTTTCCAAAGATGGTCTTGGGGCAAATGTGAGATGATAGTAATTGGGGTCTTATTATAAAATGTCCAGTTCATTCATTTACTAAACCAAAAGAAGAACAGAAAATGAACAAGCTATCATGAATTTTTATTTTTTATGAATTCAAATTAATACAAATTGCCCCGTAGGAGAAAAAGTGACCATGCAAAGCTTGTAGGTAGAATGCCATTCTCCTGAAACATATAAATTTTACTTTCAAAAAGTTAAATGTCTATTAGCCTGAGGCACAGAAAGTGCAAGTCTGTGTGCTTGACAAGGAATAAAAATCCCAGTCTCACTTTCTGCCTTCCTGATTGTAGTTCGGGGGTAGGTTAGTTTTCCTGCAAACACTTGTCTGGGAGCCGTCACTGAGCGATCCACACCCGGTGTGCACCCACATGCAGGAGATGAGTCAGCCCTGCCTGGGGCACACAGCCTCCTCCCCAAAACAGTCTGCTTCTGACTTCGCTCTGAAAGAAACTGGAGTTTCCTGAATTCCTAAGGAGAACTCAAACAAGCTCTTGCAAAGTTGGTCTATTATCCTGTGTCATCAAATTGAGGAATCTCAAAGACTTACAAAGGCCAAATCAGTAGATGGTGTAGCTTCAAAATTAATCCTTGGAGATCACAGTGAACTCAGATGGGCACAGACTACAGTCGATCAGATTTAGGCTATTCTGCACATAGACCTAAACGTGATTTCATACGAAGGAAAAAAAATGAAAGCTTTATAATTTTTAATTTCTCATTCATGTAACTACTTACTTCCTCCCCCCCACCACCCTGCTAGGGTTTGGCTCTAAACAAAAACACAGCAGAGTGTATTGGAAAGTAGAACAGCAAACTTGGAGTTGAGAGCTGGATTTTAGCTCTTATTCACTGGACCAGAGTTTCCTCCACTGCAAACCTAGGGGAAAGTTCTGAAACGAGCTTTGAGACACTATCACAGGAAAAACCCAAGATATAAAACAGCAAAGGTGATATTTCACTAGAATAGACATATTTCATGAGATTGTCCTTAAACCTTTTATCACGAGAAAGTCCATCCACCAGAACAAAGACGTCCTTTTGAAATCAGTAGTTATGACAGCAGGTTGCGATTTTATATAGGTCTTAAAATCTAATTTATTTTCTTGTGATTGTACTATACATTCAGTGCAATCATGAGAGATCATGATAAAAAATAGTGATTAACCTTCTAATCTAGGATATTCTTTAATCTGGTAGAAATGGCAGAAGTCAAAAACTTGCAGCACTGGTCAAAGGAAAAGTGATATCTGATGTGTTAAAATTTTATCAAGTTTTAGAAATATTTAAACATATCTTGTGAAATAAAATTTAATCAAACTTTCCTAGACACCCCCCCCCATCCCAGGGTCCTACACAGTTTGAAAATAACCTGGTAAAATGACCTCTAAGAGCTCTTCCAGCCCCAAAATTCTGTGACTGTGTATTTGTTGTTTGAGCTGAATGGGGTACTGTTGGGTGAACTCCTGCTTCAGAGCTCTGCAGAGCTGAGGGACGACTCAGCTGCACATGCAGCCACAGAGGAAGCGAGATGTTGGAAGAATATATCATTACAGATGAAGTAGAGTCCCTATTTCTTTCATCTTTCAGACTCATATAATCCCTTCTAATACTAAGGTTTTAATAACGTGCGTGTGATTTAAAGGTCCTTGAAATCTCCTTTTGATCAAATCCTTCTCTGACAGTGTCTCAATGCCTGCAATTTCTATTTTAGACAATCTTCTGGGTAAGATATGCCATTCATGCTTTTGTTGAAACAATAATAACTTGTTAGGAACATATGACATCCTAGGCAAACAAATATAAATTGTAATTTGCTTCACTGCATCATTTTATTCTCATATTCCACAATTATTTACTGAGTGCCTAGTCAATGAAAGGCGCTGTATTTATCTCTAAACTAATTTCGGCCCTGAGGAATTTGAAATTTAGCAGAGAAGAAATATTTAATGAAAACACAGCAGTAAAATAAATCACATGATAAATATCATTAAAGACAGTCAGAAAGAAACACAAATTAGGACAAAAGCTCTTAGAGATGAAGCAGATAATCAGGGAAGATCTTTGATTAGATGAGATATTGGAAAACAATCTGTGGACACAGATCAGCGCTTTCAAAATGTGCCCTATAGAACACTAATCTGTGATCAAAGGTGTTTGGAAAGGTGCAACAGTGTGTCTAAGTGCAGATGTTTAGATGTCAAAACCTATGAGAAACTGAAGAAAATCTGCCTAATTTTGTTCAGCTCAGCATTTCTCAAATATAAGTGACCACTAATCTAACTCTCTTACTCTCAGTAATACCTGTTACTTATGGCATCAAACACGTCTGGATTGGATCTAACTACAGCCTCTGTTAAATTAAAGTCATTTAATCTCTCTGGACCTCAATTTATCTATAAACTGGGGATAACAATGCATACTCTGTTTGATTCCTCTGGCATTAGTTCCAATAATTATCTGAGTTATATCATGATTATGTGAATAATAATGCATTCATATAAGACATACAGAGAACCTTGTTCTCAGCTGGGAGCTCAATAAATGTGGGTTCTCTCTTCCTTTTATTCTTTATTAAAGATCTAATAGGAAAGTGACTTTGTAAGGATCACAAGTGAAAAGGAGACTTGAGACCAGCACCCAGCATTCTTGATATCCGGCTCAGGGTCCTTGGGAAAGAGAACACAGGCGATTTCACTTTGAATAACAGACAATGGGATAGATGATGGGAACCTCAAGCAGGGAAGCTGACCCCAGGGCAGACCGAAGACTCACAACGAAATGGATTTGAGTAAATGAATTGAAATCCCAATGTTTAATAGTCTCAACTTGAGAGACTGTTTAGTGACTTAATCAAGATACAGTGAGCACTGGAATCCTAATCCCAAACCCCTGACTCACTTTGCATCACACTGCAGCTCCTACAGCTGCTGGAAGATGGAATCTCAACTCACTGGTCCAGTGGCATTCCTAAACCAGACCTGGTAAAAGAGGATTTCCAAATTTCCAGCGCTAACTCGTTGGACTGTAAAAGATGCTCCTCATATCAGGCCTTTCTAAGCATCAACCTGGCCTTTGAAACAGCCACAAGAGGGCAACACTATCATCTTTTTTTCTTTTTTTCGGGGGGGAACTGAGATTAGTCTGGTTCACTACACAAAAGGATATGGCTTCACTTATAAAAACCAAGGAAATCTGGCTGAGCTTGATAGAAGGTTAAGATTATCAGTCAAAGCAGTCTACCTTATTGATAACAATTTTCATTCATTTAAAAAATATTTATGAAAAATAGATTGTACATGATGATCAATATTTTAACATCATACTTAATGCCCCTTAAAATGAAATACTGTTTTTCCTCTGCTTTAGTCAACGGGGACCAGTTATCTTCCCACAAGCACATCACAATCGCCCAACATACTTTTGCTTGAATCGTCCCTCCATGACATCTGCACATTCTGTGTGGAACAACTCACTATGAAGAACATGGAATTATTTTCAGAGAAGAATCTGTCTACTCTGATTCAGCACATGACTACATCGGACCATTTTTATTGGGCTAGCCTTCAATCCATAAGTAGATTGATCAATAAGTAGATTGCCTATCAAATTCTGGAATATAATTTATTTCTTCATGTTTCAGGTTTTATATTACAGGCTAAACTGTAAGAAAAATGACAACTTAAATATTGTTAAGCAGCTTTCACTTGAGAAAAGCATTTTGTAATCATCATGGAATTGCTTGCAGAAATACTGAGTGAGTGGCTTAGACTTATCCCTGTCATTTGGACACAGAAGCTGAGACTCTCCCTGGCCTCAGAAGGTCCTGGTGAACAGAGAAAGAGAATTCCTTGTCTAGAGCTTTGGCTCACTTATTCTCTGAGACAGTTTGACTGACAACTCATTTTGATGAGATGCCATCTCATTTCTACATAAGCTTGGCAAAGAGGTACACTTTCATAACTTAAAATGGTACCCTCCATTGATTTTTAAAAATGTAGCTTCGTATAGCTTCTAACTATATAAATGTCTCAATTATGCTTTCTCTAGTTTTACAGGAAAAAAAGGTATGTGCATAAATCCAATTGCAATAATTTTGATAGGATAAATGTGGCACATTTAGAATTTTAATAATTATGATTCAAAGAATAAAAATGAGTAAAACATACAATGGAATGGGCTGTGATATCACATGTGTATGTATGTGCAGGTATGTGGGTGTGTGTGTGTTTAACTTTCAAGTATGTGGTTTCAAAAATACATTCTTCCTCTCTCATCATATTCATCAAACATGTGAAAGCTGCACTTGACATTTTCCGTTTGACTAAGTCAATGAAGACAAATTGGAAATTCTTTTAATATTTCTCATGTTCTCAAAAAGTAACTCTCTGGGAAATGCTTGATCACATTCCAAAAATATATCATTATTTATGAAAATGTGTATTAAAAAAAGCATTGCAGAAAATATCTACCATGCAGATAATGAAATATCTCATCTTTGTCCAATTTCTGTGACTAGCTGCTTCATGTTGCATGTTTCCTATCACGAACAGAGAACACAATTATAGAACAATAGGAATACATGCAAAATGATTTAAGCACTAATTTTGAATTTGTTAATAGTTTAATATTATAATAATTTTTTAAATAACATCAAAACTCTGTAAAGAAGAGAAAGAATAAAATGAAAAAGTAGCTCCAAGTTTGAGGAAAGGATCAACACAGAACATTACTCCCTTATCCTAATAAACATTCACAGCAAAAAAAAACAGTAAAAGAAGAATGTTCTAGAGAAAGTTCAGAAAGGATATACTAAATTGGGGTAAGGAGTGGAAGTGGGGAAGTGGGAAATGGGTGTGGTAGCCAGGCTCCAAGATGACCCCAGTGATCCTCCCTCCTGACTTCCCACCCTCATGGGCACACCCACACCCACACACATACAGAAGAACTTTTGATTTCTCTTCTTAATATTTTCTAGTTTTTTTCTGTAGACAATGAGCATGAGTTCACACAAGCATCACGACAGCAGCAACTCTGCCTGTCTTGTTTGCTTCTGTACCCCTATGCCTGGAAAAAGTACCTGGCATAATAGGCTCTGAATAAGAGTTTGTTGAATAAACTCAATGAGTAATTGTTTTCAATTAAAAGTATGCCTCTGGTCCCATATGAAAATGACCAGAAGACCTGACAAATGTAATCGGTCACCTTCTCTCTTCAGGGAGTTGCTGAAGACTGTAATGTAATGGAGTCCGCAAATTATGTCCAATATGTCCAAAATACCTTAGCTCTGATCTATAATAAGGTGGGCTATAAATACATCAAATGTTTCAAAACTCTGAAAAAGACAGTCCATTTACCAATGACGGGCTGTAACCCACACCAGCCACAGTGCAAAGGAGGCTGAAAATTTACCTGCTTTTAGTCTGGACAAAAGTGGAGGGAATTGCACAACCAAGAAGATTGATTGCACTGTAAATCCATGGTCACTGACCTCTGCCAGGCCCTCCAAATGCCCAGCAATTGTCCTGTGTTTCTCTTGTCAACTCCCTCCTGTGCAGCACAGTGATGGTTGTAAAGCCTCCTTTACTCTTCCAGCCACTTATAGCAGCCAGTCTCTCCGTCCTCCCACCCAGACGACTGGGTCACTTTGCCTCCTATTCAGCAAAGAAGACAAAGACCGTAGACAGCAACTCACCCTTCCTGCAGGAAGCCCACGCACTGGCCTCCCCTCTCTGATGGGGAAGAACCCTGCCTGGCTCTGTGTCCATCCTTCTTTCACCTCCTTAGCACCTGGGGCTTCTCAGGAACCAGGGCTGGTACTGTCAGGTGAACCCTGGAGCCGGGGTGGGAGAGGGAGGTCACTGATTCAAGGACAACAAGGAGACAGCCCGTGTCTGGCCCTGGGGAGAGGCTCAGTAAGCCAGTTTCCTCCTACGTCACACTGTCACTCAGCCCTGTGCCTGTTTCCCAAAAGGGCTGTGGTGCAAAAACTGAAGGAATGCATTTCACTTCTTCACTTGACAGGGTCTCATCAGTGGGTCACAGAAATAAAAGGAATTTCAGAAGTTCACAAAGATAAGAAAGGAGACAGAAAGAGACTGGGAAAATGCCAAGATCTTTTCGGACTCAAGGCCCTGGGCCCTGCCTTTATTCTGTTATTCCTCAAATTTACATGACAAAGCATAAAATGACCTGAGAGACAGGCATGTAGGTATGTGCAAAATAATCTAGCTCATCAGACTAATTTTGTAGTAATAATAAATAAACTACTTCTAACTCCAAATTTAAGTGAGAACTGAATGCAGCTAAGGGACACAATTTATGTATGTTAATATTCCTTTCCCCAAACAGCCTTTTCCTCTTTCTCCTTGTTCTTTCCTCTGTTCTAGCTTTTATCAGATATGATTTCTTTGTCTAAAATCCATCTCCTCACTCTTCCTGCTTTTCTTTCATGGCCATCTCAGAGTTTAAATAGATCTGGAATTTAAAATGTAACAGACAGTAAATTCTGGGCTGCCGTGTGCAAGAGTTGTCTGCAAGTTCAAAGTTATAACAGTTTTTGTTTTACATTCTCTACAGTGCTAGAGAGAACAACAAAAACAATTGTTCTCCCAAGAGTAAACCAGGACACTCTTATAAATTTGAATAATGTCGAGAAGTAATGAATTTGTATACTTGAGATATATATGAATAGTGAATGATGGTTATTAGCATGTACCTGCTCCTTAGCAAGCTAATAATTTGGAGATATATAAATATATATATATATTTGTAATGTGGCCAAATTTGATGAGTAACTACGTGTTCACATTAAACACACATGGACATACCTCACCAAGTGCTTTTCAATATTCTGAAAGAAAAATCCATTTTTAAACGTGCTCTGAGAACAAACTTTGCCTGAGGATTGTTTCACTTTTTCTAGCCATAAACACTACCAGAAACTAGCCACAAATTCTGGTTCAAAGTGATAAAACATTTAGCTGAGTATTTAAAATACTAGACATTCATTTGAATTATTGTCAGTGCTCATGTTGAAAAATATAGGTGAGAGAGGAATAGAAAATATATAATTAACCCTGCAAGAAACTTTAGGTAATACAACAGATTTTTTCCAAAATATTTAATATTACTGTTGAAAAATAAGCTATACAGGCATTTACTTTTTTTTAGTGAAGTTTCTTTGACAGAAAAACAAATGGTATGTTGATTATCTTGAAACAGGAAAATCAGGACTTGATATTTTAAATGAAAAATAAAATTAAGATCACATTAATTTAGGTGCCTTTTATTCTTAGCAGCATTTTGATCAAAGTAATGACCACCACTGTGGGTTGATAAGTCATTGCTAACACAGCTCCTTATTGTATCAAGAAAGAATAATTGCTTTGCTAGGTAACTTACAGGGCCTCTTCCAAAAAGGATTTATTTTATCTTTATAGACCACCTTGCATGTTAGAAATTATTTTAAATAGAGTTGGAAGGTTCCATTTCTTATGTAGCTCAAAAAAATCACTTTTTGTTCTGTTCAGTGATAACCCAGAAATAACCATAGTAGTAGGCTGTTAATTAATTATAGCTTCTCTCATCACCAAGGAAACGGCCAAAACCAAATCACAGTGACTTTAAATGTCCTAGTCCCAACCCAGGCCTGATTTGGTTATTGCTATAGTAACTCTCCATAAGTTTCTCAAAACGATCTAAAATTTCTATGTTTCCACAAAGCCAAAACGATAATTTCCTGATATGATGTTTCCCACTCTGAATGCATTTCAGAGTTCACGGAAGGCTCTAAGAATTTCAGGTCTGAGGAGCACGATGGGGAAAAACAAGGGGCAGATAAAGCAGAGGCAGTGGAGCTGCACAAACACCACCATCCTCAGGAGCGCCTGCCCTTAGCGCACACTCCCACCGCCAGCGCGGCCTCGCCGTCTGGTCCTCGTTTTCACTCGAGACTTGCTGTAACCCACCCAGAGAATTCTCTTTCTTCTCCACCACTCCTCATCTAAGACACCTTCTCTGATTAACTGCACTCCAGCCCGAGTACTGTATTCCACACCTGCTCTGAACTAATTAAACTTCAGATAAATGACACGCCCTAAGATAACCTATCATAGCATATGCTTTTGTTTAGAGAGGAATGATGGACCCAGTAGATCATATGGGTTTATACTCAAGGCTGAGATGAAAAGTCTCTATTAAATCAATAGGACACGGAGATGCCAAAAATGCCAAAACAGAGGTAAATAAATGCTCCAGTCTAAAGACCCATACTTACCTGTGAATTTATTATAATTTGAAGAAAACAAAGCTATACACATGCCAAGATTTTTTTTAATGGCGGATACAGCATTTTTTTCCTCTATGCTGCTGAGAAAGTAATGAATTCTTTTATAGTTATTATATATCATTACTAATTTGTTACGTCATTATTTGTGGCATTTCTGAGTCATTAACTGAATATACCTATGAAAATAACAATTTTTAAAAAATTAGCATTTTTAATGTTCCCAGTTCTGCAATTTAAGTCAATATAGCCTGAAAATTTTCAAATTTCCCAGCCTTTACCAGATTTTTGAATACTTGAAAACTATGTTTCCTTTACAGTTGTATTTAAAAAAATCTATATTCATTTATGTGATAGTGATTACAAAAACAAGAAAATATAAATATAAGTGTGAAGAAAATATAAAGCTACATAAACAAATTGTCTTAATAGAAAAATCTTATATGAGGATGGAATAAGGAGGAGTTTGACTTGATGGCCTTATCCAATGAAAAGTCAAACTTGAGTGCATATTTTTGTGGCAGGAAGATACAAAAGTATTAATTGAAGGCAGTTCTGAGACATCAAATAGGATGCACCATTCTGATCTCCTCCTCTGAAATTCCCCCCATGTCCCTTTCAGCCAAGATACATGGGCTGTTATTTTCTTGAGGGAGTATTTTCCAGAAATAGACAAAGAAAACAAAGAATATTTCATTTCTGAGGAAAAAAGAAAAAATTTTGTCAAAAGATGGAGATTAAAAAATGGATACATTTTAGTAGTCCTGGTTTGCTTTCATTTCATACATACATGTTTTAAAAAGTTTTATTACAGAGGGTAATGAGACTTGAAGAAGAAAATAGATAAAGAAAGAAGAAAGGGGATCTTAGCCCTTTCTTACTCTCCAAGTCCAAGTTCTGAGTGGAAGGGCTGGGAGTGATAAATACTGGGGACCCGAGTAGTTTATGGGATATCTGAGAGTAGGGGACTTTCACAGGCTGTCTCCCAGCCCAGTTCCAGTTCTCCTGCACGCACAGGAGAACGGTCATTCTTCTCTTCTTAGGGCTTAGTTCCTTTTGGTGCCTGTGCTCAATATCACATCTGTATCCCTAGCCATCTCTGGTGGACAAGTACCCACTAAATCCCCATCCCGGAACTCTTCTCCCAGCTTCACCTCCACTCATTACCATTGACTGCTGCTCCTGCTCTAGCATTTTCTCTCTCAGAAAATGGCACCACTATTCACCCTATTGCACAGGTGAAAAAATATAGGAGTGATCCATGCTTTCTCTCTTTTCTTCCACCTCTTACCTAATCCATTAACAAATTATTCTGGCTTCTCACCATTGTACTGCTACCAATCTAGCTCAAGCCACTATCATCTCTTGCTGAGCTTCTGTAATTGCCTCCTCACTCAATTCCCTGTGTCCACTCTATTCCGTCTAGAGTATTTTCTTCCCAAAGCAGCCTGAGTGAACTGTCCACAACATACATTAATCAGATCACCACGTTACACCTTGTCCTAATACCCTCCAAGGGCTTCCACTGCATTCAGAATTAAATGCAACCTCCTTGTCAAAGGTTACAAGGCCCTAATCATCTAGACCCTTCCTGATTCTTCAACGTCATCTCCAACTTATCTCTGCCTTGCTCATTCCGCTGTAGCCACGTTGGTTTCCCTGTTAGTTCTCAAATATTCCAACCTATTCCTTCCTTTCTCGAGGCCATTTCCCTCGCCTTTCTTACCACCTAAAATTATGTTTACATTTAGATCTGTATGCAAATGTCATTTCTTCAAAGAGGCCTTCTTTGACCACTGTACTTAAAATGGCCTGCCCCTCTTCACATCTAACTTCTTACCCTACTTGATTTCATAGTTCTCATCACTCCTTGAAATTACATTGGATATTTGGTTATTTACTTATTAATTGTCTATCTTGTCTATTGGAATATAAGATCTATATAGGGCAGGAACTTTATCTTTTTTCCAAGTGTATATTCAGTATCTAGAACAGTGCCTGGAACAAAGTAAGACTGCCACAGACAGCTGTCAGGCCAAAATAAAAGCAAAATAATGGTGTGGTGCCTCTAGGCACATGCAGGAACCTCTGATCCTCCCCCCTGACAAGAGAAACATTTTCTGTCTGGACAATCACTGTACGTGATGGAAAAATAAATTGGACGACTACATACAAATAGTTCATCTCAATTCAAAGTCTATCTGAATCATTAGAGATTAAAAAAATAGAACTCTGTCAAGTGAATTACACAATGGGAATTTTAGAATAATTTGAAAAAAGTAATTTAATGAATAAAACTGCAACTTAACAATTGTATTCAAAATAGCATTTTTTTTGGCTAAAAGTTTAGTAAATTAGTGAGAGTTATAGAACAATAATGCCCAATACTACTTCATAACACTAAAATAAAATCATTTAACAATAATATTGTCACTTTCTATAATTTGTAATTAATGGTTTATAATCTTGGGTTCTTGAAAACATTAGCTAATGACATAAGAAATGAGGTATTAATTATGTATGTTAAATGAACTCAGAAATGTTGTTCTACTGGGTTGACTATTGCCCTAGAAGTTTTTTAGGCTACATGTCCCCAGAAAAGGGAAGAGGATCATGGATTTGAAATGTGATATTTACTAAAAAAGATTTTCAAATGTATAACATTTAATGTGCACAAATGTGAAGCCATTGTAAAATGATGACCTAGCTGGCACATATATGGTTGTATGCACATGATATGTACATGGTATATATAAGGTACATGTACGGTGGCATATAGTGGCATATAAATGATGGCTTAAAAGTAAAAATCATGTTTGAATAGTTGTATTAACAACCCAGTAAAAAGAAGGACTTGGCCAAATATTCTTACTGTCTTAATCCATCTGGGCTACTATAACAAATACCACAGACTAGGTGGTTTATAAACAACAGAAATTTATTTCTCACAGTTGTGGAGGCTGGGAAGTCCAAGATCAAGTCACTGGCCGATTCAGTGTCTAATACGAAAACTTCCTGGTTCAGAGATGGCAGTCTTCTCTCGGTGTCCTCATGTGGCAGAAGGGGTGAGGGAACTCTCTGGGGTCTCTTTCATGAGGCCCTACCCTCATCACCTAAGCACCTCCTAAGTGCCCTATTTGAGGCACAAATATTCAGTCTATAGCACTTACTAATATTCTGAAATCATATAACCCTATCTTCTTTAATGTGTTTTACTTCTTAATTTTTTATAGTTTTCATTTTGAAATGATTTGACTTACAGAAGAGTTGCCAAAATAGCACAAAGAATTCCCATGTACTCTTCACCCAACTTCTCCTAATGTTATCGTCTCATGTAATCATCAGAACTAAGTATCAGAACTAAGAAATTAACATGGTATAACACTATTAATGAAACAGCTATCCTTCCTTTCCCCTCAATGTCTGTCATGTCAGGACAAATCCTATACCCCATGTTGTTCTAGTTTTCCTGCCTCCTTAGTGTCCTCCAACTGTGTCATTGCTCTGTCTTCCTGGTCTTCACAACCTTGACAGTGTTGGAGAGTTCTGGTCAGTTTTTGTAGAATGTCCCCCAGCTTGCCAGTGGACACTAAGAGCTGTGTCATCTGATGTTGGGTTCAATCTTTTTTCTTCCCCCTAAACTGTTCTGCCCTTACGTGATTCATCAGCTTTTGACTAAGTGGCTAGTATCAGCTCTGCTTTGGGGAATAAACATGGGTGTGAAACAGACAGCAGAGAGCTGGGACAGTGTGAAGAAATGATGACAAGACACCCAGAGACAGCAGCCCCGGAGCTCCAAGTGGTGGCCGCCAGTGAGAGGCAAAAGGCAACACCAGGGTTGAGATATGGGACGTCTAAGCACTTCACAGATTTCCTTCGTGTTTAAATACTGAAACTTAGTAGTCGGATACATTTTGAACATTTCGTGACCTCATTGCACCGAAAGGATTCTTTTCAGCACATGTCTGCAAGATGTCTGCTGCTTCAAAAAGTAAATCTACCTCAACAATAAGTGATAAGTACTGAGGGTATTACGTGATTCCTGTTATTTAACACACGGCTTTTGGGGTAAAATGGCAAATTAATTTGGTGACCCTTTTCTTCTGAAAATACAGTCAATGCTTTTATTAACATGCAATTGAGCTAGTGAAATTTAGCCTATTATTAGTACCTGTTACATGATTTCACCTCATTTGCAAATGAAAACTCCAGCCGGTGGTGTTCTACTAACCTGGTTAGGATTTGACATGCTCATTCAATTTACATAAACATCAGTCTCTGTGTCCATATTCACTCTGCATATTTAACATTTAAGATCAATTTACTTTTGATCTTTTTTCTTTTAATTCTCCTAAACATATCAAACTTTGAAGTCCAGCATGTTCCAAAGCTCTATGAACTTCAAAAAAGTTCTCTGTGCTCTTGTGGGTAATAATCTATGTTTATCCCCTTGTTATGATTAAAAATATATTGCAGAGGATAACAATCAGATTTTGGGGATGAAATTCCCATTTTCTTGCACTAAAGGAACAATTCACCTGACAACATTTGCTCTTTTTTCCTGAAACTACAACAACAAATCCATGCTACTTAAGTGTAGTCAAGTTTAGGGGAAGGGAGGAAAAAGCCTTTTCAAAAATGAGTAACTTGGAAAAATAAGCAGCAATTTTAAAAATTGCAAATAAATTATTTACCTATCTGAAGATAAATGGTTAGTTCATTTTTAATGCACTCTCAGTGCAAGTAGGTATTATTTGCCTTATAAATTCAAGCTAAATGCAATTTAAAAATTAAAAGCACTGTATTAAACCAAATATATCTATATCTCAAGTGTCCATGTGCCTCTACAGAAGACCAGATTTGGACTCTCATTTTACTTTTCAGGAAGTCTGGGAATTCAGTACCAGAGTTATTAAATAATTACTACATTTTTGAAGAAGCAAGTTACTCTTCTGAAATTTTATTTGAAGTGGGAATAATTTGTTATTTCTTTTTTTCCCTATAATTTATATCCCTTTATAGTGACTAAAATGAAATCATATTTCTCCCCAAGTTAGAAGTGAATCAATTATAATTTAAATAAGTAAAACCAAGGAAAGCATGTTTTTTTTATTCAGACACAGATAATCTATGAACCGTTTTTGTGAGTATCCTACATTGAATTTTTTCAATTAACTTCCTTTCCTCTGAGTGTAACTGTACTAAAAACAAAACAGACTGAATCAGAGTGGTGAAAGAAAAGGTTAAGAAATATCTGTCTTCATCCATATGATTCAAAAATGAAAATAAACCATATAAATTAATGACAAATTTCATATGGAAAATATGTTAATTTTGCTTTCTAAGGCATGATGTAACAAGTAGTCTATTTCGCCTTTAGGATTGGGAGTCAAGCTGCCTAGATTTGAACCTCAGGTCTACACTCTGCTGTGGGACTTCAGGCAAGCACATTATTCCCTGTAAATCTGCTTTTCCATCTGTAGAAAGCAGATGATAATATTCATACCTACCTTATATGGTTATAAAAATTAAATTATATAATCAAAGTAAAGTGGTTAGCATAGTTCTGGCACAAATTAAGGGGTAATTAAATATTAGTTATTATTCCCATCATTATTATTTCAAAAATATCTAAAGTTAACAAAAATTTTTTTCATGTTCAGTTGAAGAAAAAACAGGCTTCTCCCCCTCCCTTGTTTTTCTTTTCTCTTTTTAAAATAAGGAATTTCTTTATTTAACTGAAAAGCATGTCTCTGGCGAGGAAAGGTCAAGACAATGATTTAAGTTCTTGAAAATTAATTGCACTGAGAATATCTTAAAATATCAGGTTTTCATGCTACTTGGAGGACAGGACTTTCTTGTTCAAGATTGCAATCTGTATATGCCAATTCTTAATCTATTTTGGCTTCTATAACAAAGTACCATAGACTGGGTGGCTTGTGAACAACAGACATTTATTTCTCACAGTTCTGGAGGAAGCAAATCCAAGCTCAGGGTGCCAGCCTGGTTGGGTTCCGGTGAGAATTGTCTTCCTGGTTGCACACTGTTGACTGCTCACTGTGACCTCATGTGGCAGAAGGGGGGAGGGAGCTCTCTGAGGTCCCTTTAGTCAGGGCACCAATCCCATCATGAGGTCGCCACCCTCACAGCCTAATTATCTCCCAAAGGCCCCACCGCCTAACCCATCACATTGGCGGTTAGGATTTGAACAGACCAATTCTGGGGGGAGACATAAACTTTCAGTCCATAACACCCCCTCACTATTCATTCTCTATAATGCCACTGAAATGTCACCTGCTCTAGGAAGACTTTTCTGAATCCCTAAATTTAATTATCTTTGATTTTGAGATAAGTCCTGCAGTCTTTGCCCTTATTTTATAGTCTGTGTGATCCTTGACAATCAGCCGAATTCTGTGAAATGAGGGAAGTGGCTTGATGATCTCAAAGCTTTGATATTCTATTGAAGTTCTGATGATTCTATTGCAAATATGGACACAAATTTTTCACTAGCCACTCCCTAAAGATATCTGAGATGTTTCATTCAAATGTTCTCACCTGTACCTCAAAAAGCGCTTAGGTTTCCGTGCAGAGAGCTTAGAGGTCAAAGGAAAGTAATATAAGATGATGGATATTCCAGGGAAGGGATAAGAACAAAGTTATATTTTAAGTAAAAGTGACACATTAAAAAGATAGCTGCAGACAGACTCTCCCTGTAGTAGCCGGCCTCACAGACCAACGGAAGACACATTTTCTCCATCTGGAAAGACTTCAGTTCATTAAATTCCACCCCTCTCTTTCCAAAAAGACCACCTTTAGCAACAGCATCAGTCGCTGCTGCTTCAAATAAAGAGGACAATGATAGATAGGCACAGCTCTGGGTAGAAGAAGAAAAACGCTTGATAAAGGGCATATCGACCATTTAAAATGTCTTAGACATTTGGCCAAATCTGACAGAAATTAAGTTATTTTCTGAAAGTGATCCAAATTGAACTCCTAAAACTCAGAGACATTTCAGCAATCTGTATTACTCCTTGTTTGAATTGATTTGTCTAGTTCTGTGACCACAGGCGGGTGACAGTGGACAGAGAGCTTCTGTTCCAGGTTCAACCCCCATCAAGCAACGCTGAGCCTCAGGTCCTTGCGTTACTTCACAAAGCTGGAGTCTTCCCAACAAGACATGACTTATCTCCACAGCTTTAATGGGCTACTGTCAACCCCGACTGATTGGGGCTCGCTGCCTGCCTGCCTGGTGCTGTCTTGTTCAATCGAAAGCACACTGCTAGATTAAAAGGAAATTTTCTGGGATCGTACACAGGATCTGCTCGGTGTCAGGAAAATGAAACTCCCTCTGAATGTGATACAATTTCAAAGATCAATTCGGATCTGAGATGAGATTTATATAACTGCAGTGTCATAAGAAGCCAAGCCTTCCCCAAAACTGACAGCGGAATTATAGACTCTGAATGCGTGCAGGAGAAAAGGTACCAAATTTCCAAGTCTGTGAAGTTAACAATTGGTTAGGCAGCAGCCCAAATTTTGTATAAGGTTGGCTGAAATTCACAGGTATTTAAACTTGTTTTTAAAAGCTAAGTCATTCTTCAGCATGATTAAAACAGAAGTCGTGGTGCCCCAACTCATGGTGGAGGTGTCTTCATTGATCTTTTCACCATAGATCGTCTCTTCTTGTCTTTCTTTTTCTCTTTTTTCTCTTCATTCGCACTCATTTAAAAAGCTTTTTTGAACATCTATTGTGCACCCCTCAGCACAGACTTCTCTTGTCCCTTCCCTTCTGTTGATGCCTATAGCATGTCAGCTGCACCAGCCTCTGCCCTCACTCACACACTCTTAGAAACAAATAGGTTGCTAATCCTTTTCTAGTAATTAAAGAATCAGAGGTATAATGTAATGCTCCTGGCATTTCTCTTATAGTGCTTAGTCATTCATAACATAGATCATTTGAAGTCTGCTCAAAATACATTTTTTTCAACTCTGATATCATGCAAAGGAAATACTGTCATGCACATTTTATGACCCAGAATACTTTATGTCTATTGACCAGGGTACTGTACCAAGATGCAAAAGTGCAGATATCTCTATTTTTTTCAAAAGCTCTATGCTAAAGTCTTTATTCTCAAATACTTTGAAAACCGTAAAACTTACAGGGGACTAAGACGCTATGCTCATACATAAATCTGTTATATTCTTATTCACATGTTTGTTCTAACACTATCTCTTTTCAAATACTTAAGAAATTGGAAAGAATGACCCTATAATCTGAGAAAGTAAACCTCTCATACTAAACAGACCTTGATGCCATGAAAAACAAATCAGGTATAGTTTGACACAAGATTTTACAACCTAAGGGAGAAACTCTTGCCCTGGATAGAGACACTGCAGATTTTACAATGAACTCCTTTTAAATAAAATGCACCCATCAAGCAAAATGTATTAAGAGGGACTGGTGCCTGCCTGTCCACACCTTCACCACAGTGCTCGTAGCAGGCTGTGGAAGAGAGAAAGAAGCCCAAGCAGCAGAGCCTGTAAACTGCTGCAATCCAGGGAGCAATGCGCAGGGTTGGCGAGACCATTCCAGTCTAAGGGGAAGACATCTCGAAAATAGCCAAGCAGCAAGAAATGCAAGAATATACTATATGTTACCTTAAACACTCACGTAGACTCTTAAACTCTTTGTGACTGTAAATATCTTTAAAACATCGCAGCTCCCCCACACAGGGAAGTGCCAGCATAATGCCACTCTCCAGCTGAGGTGATCTTGTGGCTGAGTCTCTGCCACACTGAGACGGTCATTCCCGCCCTCCTGTGGGAGCTCATGCCTTCCCTGATACTTGACATTCAGAGACAGTCTGCAGCAGCAGGATGTGTGACAGCACCTTGCCATTTACCACCTTCAAGGCTGCTTCCTCTGCAGACAGCCACGTGGTTCACGTCCACACTTGGGTCCTTGCCCAAAGTACTTACCACCCTCTAACATACGTTCTAACATCTTTAACACATGTTAGGGGTTGAATTGTGTCCCCCTGAAAAAGATATGGTGGAGTCCTAACCCCCAGTACCTCAGAATATGACCTTATTTGGAGACAGAGTCTTTACAGAGGTAATCAAATTGAAATGAGGTCATTAGGGTGGGCCCTAATCAAATACAGTTGGTGTCCTCATAAAAGAGGGGAAATGTGGACATATGCATAGAGGAAAGTCCATGCGAAGACACAGGAAAGAGACGGCCCTCTATAAGCCAAGGAGAGTGGCCTGGAACAGATTCTCCCACACAGCCTTCAGAAGGAACCAATCCTGCCAACACCTTGATTTCAGACTTTTAGCCTCCAAACTGTGAGAGAACAAATTTCCATTGTTTAAGCCGCCCAGAATGTGGTACTTTGTCATGGTACTTAGATACGCACTATCTAATTTAACATAGAGTCTAATTTAATAACTATTTATTTCATCGTGATTTATTGTATGCCCCCCCCCCCACACACACACACACACTGGCAACCTGTTTAGGGAACAAAATGTGGAGGAAGGAACATTGAAGCTGATATAACTACTACCCTGAACAAGTAGGGCATTTGGGGGTGTCATGGAAAAGTAACTCTTCTCCTTCTCTTCACAGTCCATTCAAATCTCCTCCATGTGGGTAGCTTCTTCCCACCTCCCTGGATGAAATCAAGATGGCTTCCTGGAAGTGTTTCTTCATTCTCAGATGAGAATAATGTGCTCTAGACACTGTCACTTCAAGTTGTGGTCTCAAATCAGGAATTAAAGCACCCAGTCCAGTGTAATAATAAAAATTTTTAAACTTTGAAATTGACTGCTCCCCTGCCTCTTGTCATTGCTTTCTTCTCCCTTTCTTATCCTCTTTTCTTGCTAACTGCTGGCATCGGCACTCTTCAATCAGCAGGCTGGGGTGCTCCTGTGGAATCTTCAGATACTCTTCCCCTTCCAGTCCCTGGAGGTTCACCCTGGAGTGCCCTGCACTTGGGCCAGGGCATCGCCAGTCTAGCTGGTTGGTTGTGGGCTGCTCCCCCGCACCCAGACATCTGGCAATACCTCCAGCTTCTTTGCACTACGCCATTGCCCCCTTCAGCTGCTCTATTTGATAGGCTCTAAAGCAATCCCTTACTTGCTGTCTCCTGTACAAGCCCCATGCTAAACAATCATGCGTCCTTTTTCCATCAAGTTCTGATATTTGACAGGACAAATATCACATAGAAACAGCTCCTTGATGCAGTAATTTCTCTTGGCTCTGTTTTCAGAAGTGGCCACACAGGGTCTCACTGTTCAGATTTTCCAGGGAGTGTTTTCCTTGGTGTTTCCAAGCAGACACCAGTGTTTCTCTCTGTCTCTATGTACTTGTAATCTACAGTCTCAGTTTGGAAGGTGGCATCTACTGTCTTGGGCCTTGGAAGAATCTGGAGTAAAATAGTTCCATTTTAACATCCTATTACACTGAAACTGCAAGAAGGACCTAGCCAAAGTGGGCAGATGAGCAATCCACGGAGGAGTCAGGGCCCCAGGAGGGAAGGTATGGTGGAGGACAGTACTGAGGGGACAAATAATGGCTCATTTCAGGAACTGAAAGAATGTCAGTGTGTGCCAGAATGTAGCAAAATCCAGAGGAAGAAAGAAAGGAAGAAATAGAGGGAGGGAGGGAGAGAAGGAAAGAAAGTACATTGCAAAATTCTGTTATCCCCGTTCACTTAATAATCCATTAAAGAGATTTAAGGTTTACTCTTATATTTTAGTTGCCATAAAGAGTTATATGGGAAAGAAGATCCTTTAACTTTGATTTACATCTTATTTAGCTTTCAAAACTTCTAGAATTATTTTTCAATATGACTATTTTTGTTAAGAAGGAGGAAGAGGAAGAAGAGAAGGAGGTGAAGGAGGTTAACTTTCCACTGTTCCAAGTCACCAATTTAGTCATTTGGCTTCATGGCAATTTACCCAGATTTTACAAAATTTTACAAACTTGTCAATACTTCATGTAAGCAGAGGGGCTATAGAAGTCTTTGCTATAAGGCTGAAATGATGAACTTGCTAGGTGACCTGAAGCAAATGTCTAACCTTTCTAGGAATCACTATCCTCAGGGAGAAGGGATGTTATGTATTTTTCAACACTTGTGTGACTCAGTGGGCCCATGGCTTCCCCCCCGCAGTGGGAGAGGAAGAACAGAGACCATTAAAACAAAAAAGCTCAAAAAAAAGAGTGAGGATTATCTTCGTGTTTACATCAGCTAGCAAAGATGACTGACGATTACATTAACGACAATATAGGAAAATAATCTACCAACAATCATCTCAGAGAAGTCAACAACGGGAATCAGCCAAAGTGACTTGGGAGGTTTTTGTTTTTTGATTTTTCTCAGCGTAAAACCTTATCTGTACATTAATATGTGCATTTTAAATTAAAGTTGATAGAAACAAAAAAGACACAAAATATTTCTCCATCTAGAAATTTGGGTATCACAGATGACAAAGAAATGAGAAAGAGGCACTTTCCAAGGTATTCGACAAAAACAATAAAAAGTAAAATGCTACATAATAAATTTAGAGATTGACAGCTAAGAAAACAGTATTAAAATGGCTAGAAAGTGAGCAATTACATCCCTGACTGGAGAAGACCTTGTGATAATAATGTCACACTAAAGATACTTCTGAGATTTGTACCAAACATTTTAGTAAAACTGTATCACCCTTCCTTATTAGCAGTCAATTTAATAAGTTACTATGTTAGTGGATGTTCACACGAAGGTATTAATTAAAAATAGTAATCTCCATTTTACTAGAAGTCATTAGTTCACTAACTTATGAAGATTATACTGGGAAATATTTCTACAGCTTTCAGACTAACTCTGGCAATGGAGAACTAACGTACTTGAGAAAGTTTCAGAAACTGAAATAAACGAGTCCTTAAGGTAATGGTTTTTTTGGTGTCAAAACTGCCCTTGTGAATGTGTAGACTATATGCGGTGTGACCATGTAATACATCCTTCAAAATAGACACTTCTGAGAGAGAAAGGAGGATCTATTTGTAGTTAAGCTGAGACAAAGTTGTAAACCAGGCCTGTCAGAGGCCCAGGTATACACAACTTATCTGATTACCAGGTAGCAAGGTTGGTGATACTGCATAGATTAATTTCATTAGGACAGTGTTTTGTAAGGATCTGTTTTTGAAACTAAAATGTACCTGCAGAGATATAATATATTGTTAACACTGGAACTTCTGGACAAATTCCATTACTACAGACTTTTTGCCATGAAAATACCTAAGATAATGTGAAATCTCCATAGAAGAAACCAGTGAGACAGTCATGCACCAGGGCCATACTTGGTGGATGTCGGCAGCCAAAAGGTGGCCTGGAAGGGACAACAGGAGCAAATAAAAGCAAGAAAAAGGGAAGGAGGAAGGAGAGCAAAACAAACTCTACCAATATTTCCAAGATTTCACTTATGGCCAGTACTGTGGCAGGAATTGGGACAAGTGGGCCATTCCAATGGGAACATCTAATGACGTCCTGCTTCATTAAATCAAACATATTTTTGAGTTCTCATTATATGATAGCTGCTAGGCAAGATACAAAAAAATAAGACATATTTCCCTTTTCTGATGAAATTATTAGGCTGTGGAAGAGCTACATGAAAAATGAGAATGTTATGTTTTCAAAGAAGACCAGCTTTTATATGACGAGAAATACTAATTAGTCAGGTTGATTGCTTTTGTGTTCGTGGCAGCAGTCAGTTGAAAAGTCATTTTTTAAAATCAAGATATTCTTATTAATCACACTAAATGAATTGATTCCACTGTTACACTTTTACCTTCTGTGGTGGTTGTTGAGTTGACTGACGACCATGCTCACTTGGTCAGCTTTGGAGTGACGCTAGGAAAAGTCAAGACCTTCCCAACACTGAAGTTGGTAATAAGCCTCCCTGAAGATCGTAGACTGACGGCCACAGTAAACCTCCCAGTAACTACTCAGAGCTTCCCAGGGAGTGCAGGCAAATCAGCACCTCCTCCTGGTTACCTTCGAGGTTCCAAGGACCACAAGGGTGAGCCCTTGAGATTCGTCACCATGAACTCATAGGCATGTCTTTCTGAGGTTTTCCGCTGCTTCGGTCGGTCAGCAAGTTTGTGATTTTCTCTAAAGCTGTGTTAGTTTGCTAGGGCTGCCATAACAACGTACTACACATGGATGGCTTAAACAACAGAAATTTATTGTCTCACAGTTCTGGAGCCTAGAAATCAGAGAACACAGTGTCAGCAGAGTTAGTTTCTTCTGAGGCCTCTCTCCAAGCCTGGTAGATGGTCCCCTTCTCCTGTGTGGTCATGTGGTCTTTCCTCTGTGTCTATCTGTTTCCAAACTTCATCTCCTTATAAGGACACTAATCATATGGGATTAGGGCTCATGTAATGACCTAATTTTAACTTAATTACCTCGTTAAAGACTGTATCTCCAAATACAGTCACCTTCTGAGGTACCGGGGGTTAAGACTGTCTTAGTGAGCTCAGATGCCACAACAAAATACCTTTGACTGGGTGGCTTAAGCAACTGAAATTTATTTTCTCCCAGTTCTGGAGACTGGAAATCTAAGACCAAGGCGCCAGCAGGTTTGGTGTCTGGTGATCACTCTCTCCTTAGGTAGCGAACAGCTATCTCCTTGTTGTGTACTCACGTGGTATACACAAAGAAAGAGGTCTGGTATCTCTTCCTCTTCTTACAAGGACACCAGCCCTATCAGATTAGGGGTCCACTCTTATGACCTCCTTTAACATTTGTCACCTCCTCAGAGGCCCTATCTCCAAATACAGTCATATTGAGAGTTAGAGTTTCAAGATATGAATTTTGGGGGACATAATTCAGTCCATAGCAGAATTCAACATACACATTTAGGGGGGAGACGATTCAATTCATAATGGAAACATTTTGTGTTATCAAAAGATCTCTTCTATGGCCACCTCCACATCTGGTTTTGGAGGAGTGCAAGAGAAAATACTCAGGGAAGCTCCTCAAGAATAGTGCCCAAGTAGGCACAGCTGTGCTACCAAGAAGACTACATATAAAGCTCTTTTCAGTCAGGAGAGCATATCTGGAGGATGGAACTCTACCCTTTGTGGAAGGTCTAACACCTGGGACCATAGGTCAAGGTTCTGGTTTGTCCCCTACACCACACACATCAGGTGACTGGCTCTAAACACTGCGCTAGCCATCCCAGTAGGGAAACTACTTCAAGGACTGCCATGTGGACCATTCCTGAAGTCTGCTGTTCCAGAGTCCATCCACAGGTGTCTACTTCTTTGCTAACTCCATGCAGTGCTCGTAGCTGATTGCCTTCTTCCTGTCCCTTATATTTCTCTTCTCTTCTCTAGGTCTGAGAGATGACAAGAGGAGGAAAAATTTCTTACAGATGCTCCAGGACTCTACCTTTGTTCTGAGTGTTCCTGATATTAAGGTAAAACTGTCTGCTGTGGAATGCCAAGGAATCTTGTTGAGGACTTTGGAATGCTTTGTAAACTCACTGCACCACTTGGTACTTCTAACTTAGACTGGCATTCCCATTAATCACATGTACATGCCAATCAACAAAAAATGGTCCCCAGGCACTCCTGCATTGTTGGAGGCAATCACCTAGGATTCTACTCTCATTGTGTGTAAGCTGTTCCTCAGTCTGCCCAAGCTTCTCTCTATATTTAAACATTACTTGGTATTAACATTTGACTTCCTACACTTTCATTTTTAGATCTCACCAAAGACACAGCTTTGGGTCCATCCCTTTGCCCCCTATTTGTCAAGTAGAATAACCTATTACAGTTTCCAATTTTAGGCCCTAGGAATCTAATCCCTGGCTCTAATCTATTTAATTAGTGGTCATGGAAAGGAGGGGAATCGAAAAGTTACTCTGATGTTTAATATTAATGTCTTCATGTATATAGAAAATTCCAACATCCTAAAAATAATCTAGAGATTGGCATATAAGGCTTATGATATAAATGATTGCCATCCTGAAAAGTGGTTAAAATTGGAGTGGCTAATACTCTGTTACATAATTGATCCGGTTATAGATGAACTTGACTGATATTTATTCATTCTCTCTGTACCAGCTTGACAATGCTCCAGAAGAAGAGAAATAATGGGCAATTCATATTTCACCCTGGTTGTCCTTTTCAAAGAAAGAATTTGGTTTTTTTTCTCTAAACTCCATGGTAAAGTTTACAATTCTCACCTTTAAAAATCGACTTTGAAGGAAGAAGTGTGGAAAGCTGCTCCTTGCAAAATGATTATCTTTTACATATTTTCTTCCTATTTTGGCTATCCAAAGAAATAACCACAAAAGCTTAACATTGGTAAGATTCAGATTTCTCCAAGTTATCCACTGGATTCAGAAGAGGGAGATTTTACACTCTGCCCAGGAGAAGGGACATGGAATTTTAAATGCTGGCAGTTGTGTCCAATTCATTCATAAACAAACGTCCAAAAAAACCCCCAAGCAATAGAGAATAAATGGACAATGTGAACGGTAATGTTTAAGAACATATATTCACTCTCATGGATACTTCTTGAAACCGAGTGGAAGCGTCTTAAAAATGGTGGTTCTTACTGTTATTCTTCTTGTGTGGAATAAATAAATATTACAGCAGATTTTGCTAGGTTGGAAATTCATTTATTTAGTTTTCACTTGTGCTGTTCCCAATACAAATTATATCCACATGTTATTGATGACAAGCAAACTTGACCTCTTAATACAGAGTAAATAATTTGATACCATAAATGTCTTGATCACTGACATATCACTCAACACATAACAATGTCCAGTACAGTTGGTAGTTAACAGATATTTGTATATGAATAGAAGAATGAATTGATGGTTAGGAAAACATAAGTAATACATTCTTCCAAATTCAAGAGATGAGAGAAAGAAAATCATTCTCTTTGAATTTTTTGCCAATTAAAAAATGATTTCCTCACTGTTGCCCCGAGTATTTCCGTATGTGAGGAAGGCTGAATCCAGGGGGTAGTAGATGGCCTCCATTTTAGAGCAGAATGTCACAGGGTGCTAAAAATGACCATCTTGATGAGTGGCACGGTCATACATTATAGGAAGTACAGCTTTTTCAACCCAAATCCCCCTAAATCCAAAAAAGCTATAGACAGTACTCATCATATTTACTACAGAAGCTGCAGACTCAGTGATGCGGCTCTACAGACATAAGGGACCCACAGTAAAAATTTCAGAAGCAGCTCTCTTACTATTTGCTTAATGGGAAAAAAATGGAGATGGCAGCTATATACAAAATACATACACCTAAGATAAATATGTATCATGTCATACTCTAGGAAGGAGAGAAATGTCATTGAACCCTTTACATAAACATATATGTACATATAATTATATATAAATACAGAATAATAATTATATGTACTTACATATGATTTAAATGCTCATTTGTATGAAGATACACACAAATAAAAATATATAAATGTATGTGTGTGCGTGTGCATGTGTGTTCGAATGTGCGTGAGTGTGTGCACATGTGTGTGCACATTTGTGTGTGTGCATGTGTGTGTTTGCACGTCTCCATATCAATGAGCACTTACTTTGGCATACACAACAGATCGCCCACAATATAGTAAGATGTTCAATGTTCATTGTACTTCCCTAAAATAAATAACTCAAAATTAAAACAAAACAAAACAAAATACACACACACACACGCACACAAAATGCCTAAGGGGGAAGAAATCAGTCCAGATGATGAAAGAAAAAGGTCCTCCTCTCCTGCCTGCTCAGCCCCAGAGCTCCTCAAAGCTTGGTGGCCCTGGCTCCATGCCACCATCGTGATACATCCACCTTGAGTCTTTTGCCTGCAGAATTCTTGTCAATCCAAATTCCCTGGCTTCCCACTTCTTGAAAGAGTTCAGATCTTCTTCACACCCCATCAACCCCTCAGAGTTTAGAGTAACAGGGAAACCCTGAGATGCATTACAAGGAGGAAAAGAAGTAGCAGAATGCCCTAGATCTCAGGTTTGATTGCTATTAAAATGTCTATGGAACTGCTTTGATGCTTCTTTTATAGACGTGTCATAAAAAAGACCAAACAGAACAGAACAATAAGTTACGCAATAATTGTATTGTTCTGTGCACCCTATTTTTGCAAGGGTGAATTATTTATATAAAATGATCTGTCAACTAAAGTTATTGCATAATGATGCTCCTTTTAAAAGACTGTAATGTTTCATTTTAAACAATTTTACAAGACCATAATGTGTAATAAAAATGCCACGAGAATTAAAATTTTGCTAATTGTCTGCCATGACATTCATTTGATATCATATTTACTTTATACCTCTACCTCAGAATTGCGTACTATGTCTCATCCTGTAATTCTTTAATAAACGATTCACAAATCACCTAATTTTCTAGCTTTTTGAACATAGTTAGGTATATTAACATATATGAATTTAGCCTATTATCAATTAGCTATGCAAATTGAGGCATGGATTATTCAATAGAGTAGCTGAATTTTTTTTAATAGTAAACAATTTATTTGGTGGTGTTTTTCTGTATAATTATGCTTACCTTAGGTAAACTTTAAGAAAAATTTGCATGTACAGAATAAATACCAACGGGGAGGAAATGGGCTTCAATTATGCTTTTTGGCAGTGGTTCTGAAACTTCAGCATGCATCAGAAGCATCTGGAAGCCTTGTAATTACACTGATTGCTAAGCTCCTGACTTAAGAGGTCTGGGTTGGAGCCTGAGAACCTGCTTTTCTAACAAGTTTCTGGTTGATACTGATGTGGCTGATCTGGAGGCCACACTCCGAGAACTTCTTTAGGACGAGGTTAAGCCCGGGGCAAATCCTAACGCAGAAATGTCAAGGTATAGATCACTGGCAGTTAACATTTACAAACGTAGACAACAATGCCAGTATCATCACATGTTTCAAATTAAAAATCAGTCAGTTACAGTAATAGTTTGGTTTTTTCGAATCAATTCATGAAATCGAAGTAAAGCTTTTGGAAATTAATTCTGTTAATAGTGAAACATCTGTTATTCTTGTTCTTTTAAATTAAATTCACCCATATTCAATTCCAATTTCTAGGTACTTTATGGAAAGTTATCTATGGATAAGATTTTAGAAATGTTTTAACTTTTGAAGAATTACTTTGAAAATTATTCCCAGTATACTACTGTTATTGAACTGTTTTGAAAATAAAGCCTGTAAATTTTTGCTATATTTGTTCAAAATAAAGTAGCAACTTTTAATCAAAACACTTGATAAATAAAGCACCAAATACATCAGCTTTTAATTTTTTTGGTGCTCTTTAGTCCTTTTAGCAATCGAAAACAAAGTGTGTAAAAAGGAAAAATAGAGCTATATAAAAGCAAGGATGGAACAGAACAAAATAACCTGAAGAAAATAATGTGATAAGAGTTCAAACAGTGTTCACGATTTAATTTGGATATTCTAGTATAGAGCCTTGCAATATCTCAACTCATGGGAAGAATCTTTTGAAAAAACTTCTATTTTTAATTGTGTAAATTTATACTCTATACCAGAATTGAAAGCAATTTGGAAAGCCTACAGTTTTGAAGCATCTAAAATGAGCAAAACACCTAAAATAATAATAAGTAAAGACAAGTTGTTAGTTAAATCTTGTCACAAAAATATTTTTCAGACAAGATGGTATGACTTGAATCCCCCCAAAAACATGTGATAATGTTTGAACTCAAATATTTATCTATTTAAATATAAAAAAGTTGTATTGAGAATAAGTCCAGTTAGTAAAATAGGCTCTGAGTTTTCTAGATACCTCATCACCTATAAAGACATTTTGCCTCAATTAAAAATAGTATAGCATGGTCAGAGTTAATTGAATGTGTTGATATTTTCACATTTTGTGAACATGAAACAAGAAAATGTAAATGCATCTTTGATGAAGATTGTAGGCAATTACATTAAAAAAAATTAAGACCATATTTAAAAAAAACAGTCTTCAGGAAAATACTGGGGGCATAATATTTAGGAGAGATGGGGCCAATATACCAATTAAAAGTATGTGAAAATGCATCAAAAATAATTATTCTGTTTGTGTTACTATTTAATGTTCAAATAATTCATATAAGGTTTTTAGGGGGTTGTTTTGTTTTCATATGCATGGCTTTTGTTATTTTTTAATTGTCAAAAGGAATTTTATTTAAAAATGACTTCTGTATATAACTCCTTTAGGAGTCCACCAAAACCATTTGTTCATCGATACGTACATGTTTCTTTTAATTATGTATTTCTGACATCACCTTTCATTCTCAAAATTGTCTCCAGTTGGGCAACAAATTATATAGTCTATCCAATTTCACTATACCTCTCTTCAATTTTTCTAAAACATGTTTTATCTCCTCTCTGATTTGTAAAAATAATACAAATTTAAATTTGCTTTTTTAACCTGCCTTAACAATCAATCTTACTCTTTTATATGTAGGAATTTCTTATGGTCTTTTGTAATGATAATAGTTTATAAAACAAACCTTGATGCATCACTGAGCTCAAAAGTGACTGGATCAGTTTAGAGGAGGCCCCACATAGAGCTCCTTCCCCACTGAAATTATTTAGATGCCTGATTAGCTCAGCTCAACTGAAATGGGCTCCAAGAACCCTGCAGAATAAATGAATCTTAGTTATGTGCATATTCTGGTTTGGCCAACATGTAAGTCCTTGTTGAACATAGGAAATCTAAGGTTAAATCTGCCATGCTAAAAGGGTTTGGTTTTCTTGTCCATTAGTCCACTGGCAATGACACTTTTAAAATCTCTCTTAAAATCAAATCTGAAATATCTTTATCACAACAAATATGGGGGATAAATTAAAGGAAATTATTATTTTGTCAACTGTTTTTTGTATGACAGGCTTTTCTCTGGAGTTGTTCATTTCCATGTCAAACAGAAAAAAATATGCATCTCTAAAATAAACAGACCATTTTTAAATTATCCTTCCCCAACTGAAAGAATTGTTACTTTTAAAAATGGTATGGAACTTCCTTCCCTGCTGCGTTAATTGCCTTTCAGCTCTAATGGCACTCGACTGGAAATATATGATTGCATATTGCATATACGATAGGGTGAAGTCATAATCAAACCCACATCAGACAGCTTGGAGTTAACAAGGACTTTTACCCAATTTGACTTTTTAATTGTTTTAATTAATTTGTTTATTTTAGCATCAAGCTGTATCATCATCATTTCTTATAAAGACGCATTTTAATCTTCATACCTGTTGAGAGCAGTCTCCAAAATGACCCCCAGTGACCCTCACCTCTCAATATTCATGCCATGTGTCATCCCCACCACCTGAACATGGGCTGGCCTAGCAAAGCTGGTGGGATGTCCCTTCCATGCTTAGGTTTCATAAGGCAGTAACTTCACTTTTGCTAGCAGACGCTCTCCTTCGCTGGCTTTGATGAAGCAAGCAGCCACATTGGAGAGGAAACTGTGAGATAATAAAAAAGTGTTGTTTTAAGCCACTAACTTCGTAGTAAATCATTATACAGCAGTAGATAACTAATACAATACTTGGCACTATATCCTGGTTTCCTTTGGGTCATTAATGGTTTTTGCTCATAAATATGTCAACTAGATGTATCCTTATGCTTCAACCACATTTTCATTGAAAGATACAGAAGAATACGGGCTTTGAAGTCAGATGGAGCTGAATGTGAAATCTGTGTGTTTGTGCAAAGAATTTAACTCTCTTGTTCTTAGTTTCCTCACCTCTAAAAGGGGTTATGTTATTCTTATTTCAGAGGGTTGTAGAGTATAGGAAGTGACTGTATGTTCACTTAGGTTATCTGGAATTACCACTATTAAAGTCCTAAAGAAAACATTATAATCCATGACTTTTAGGATTTTTCCTTACTTCTGGCCACTCTGTCATTCTGCCACACCAACGTATCACCTTTTAAGCACAATTTATTGCCTCCACTGTCAAGCTTCAGCAAAAACTGTGTAAGAAGTGTTCTTCTGGAGGTCGGAGTTTTCTCACCATGAAGATGTCCAGGTTTGGGTACCTGCAGGTCTGACAATTTAAATCTGACTTGATGGACTGCAGCTTGGTGGCACACACACAGCTGGTGCTCTGAATCTGACTCCAAATTTTGCTTCCCACTTTGCTTTTTGTCTTGCTCTGGCTTACCTGTTTCCATAATCCCTTATGGTTTGGATGTGGAGAAGGGTGACGATGGAAACGATTCAACGTAAAGTTTCTAATTCTTTTACCTAAAAATTCTCTGAAGCTATTTTTTTATGACCTGATCTCTAACTTTCCTGTGTAAGGAATGTGCTTGCTCTAACAGAGCATATATGCATCTGGAGGGAATCCTGCTGATTAAAGAGCTGTCCTGCAGACGAATCTGGGCTGGGAAAAAAATAGCAAGTCTGAAGTGATTAGACGTCCAGGCTACTCCATTACTCTGTTCATTTGGTCTTTCAAATGCATAATTCAACACTGTAAATGTGCTCTGAAGATGAAAAAGAATGCATTTTTCATAGCTTATATGACATGCCCAGTGTAATACTTAAGCAAGTTGCTAAATCAATCCTGCAAAGCAGGGTGAAAAAGTGGCCAATAGTTTTAATAAATGTCAAGCACTGAAGGGGAGTTCTTCCATAAGGAATTCCAATACCTTCTTTCCCCACAAAGATCGGAGAAAAATGATGACTCGCCTCTTTTAGGAACATTATATTTATGATTAAAATTGCATACGTTTTTAACTTTTTCCTTTTTTAAAATCTGAACTAACAGAATCTTCTTCTTACTTCATATAATGATAGTCTTATGTTATTGAAAAAGTGGTCATAAGATTGTTTTGGGCTGTGGAAGGGAATAAAAGAGAAGAATCTCTATTGCACCTAAAACTTTTGAATTGGATACAATAAAATAAGGCTGAAGCTTTGTCAGTGTTAATAGTTTTTCTATTTGGATTGTCATGCATCAAGGTGTAATCAATAAAAACTTCAAAAAGATAAGGGTCTATTTACAGATCTTTCTACAAGATACAGATATGAAAGTATATCATCGTCATAATAAAGGTTGCATTAAATTGCACCCTAAATTCCACCTTAAATCCACTTTAAATTCCACCTTTTTGAAAGAGAGATGGAATCAAAATAATCTCCCCCACCCCTTATTTCATCCCAGGGTAGAATATTTTTCTCCTAATTAAAATTTAATTCTTAAAAATTACTTGACTGAGATTCTGACGGTGTGCAATTTGCAACTTGGAGGTAAAACAACTCTTGGAACCTGCACTAACGGTTCCAGAACAGGGGCAGTTGTAAAGTAAACGGACATTCTAGTGCTCTCAGTGGCACCTTGCTAACTTCTCTGAATTAATGATGGCCTCAAGGAATTTGCCCCCCTGAGAGAGAATATGGCTTATTTTTGAAAAAGAAAAATAAATATTTTATCAATTATTGTAATGTTCAAGTAGAGTATTAAAAAATTTTAAGGTTAAATTGACCCACAGAAAGCAAATTCTGAAGACTAAACAATTCAGTTCCTAAGAAGGCAACTATCGACAGAGCATGCAATAAGTGCTTGTGGAAAGTTTAGGGAATGAATTTCAGCACTAAATAATGAACAGCGATGCCAGAGACAATGTTAGAAACTCAACAAATATTCCATTACTGTCCACTGTGTATACTTTGGTAGGAATTATAAGTATACTACAAAATGAGTCTTGTGGGTCCTATACAGAACAGCAAAATACAATTGAGCAGGGTCATAATAAGGAGTTTAGAAAGATGAATCAACAAATAAAACCCAACACCAGTAGGCTGTCAGCTTTATGTTGAAAGGAGTTTTCAGGGACAGGAGGGGGAGCTACTGGCTGGGCACCAAGTGGTAGATGTCAGATCTCAGCTCAGTTTAAAAGGACCTACCACCCAACCAGCACTGCAGTAAAATAATGATCATATTCATTCAATAAATATCAATGGAATGTCAGACTCTGGGCTAGATGTCAGAGACACAATGATGTGCAAAGCGGAAATCACCCCTCACTGAGCTTATAGTCTTGGGAAGAAAATAATCAAATCACCACATAAATAATGTAAAATTGCAAACTGTGAGAAGGAAAGGAAAGATAGAGGGAAATGTGGGAAGACTGAGTAGAGGATCTGACCCGCCCAGGGCCAATCAGAAAAGATTTTCCTGAGAACTATTGCTTGGATTCTACTATGATTGATGAATGGATGTTGATCAGTGAGGGACATTGAGGCTCAAAAGAACAGTGTGCCAGGGTCTCAAAGTGAGACATGATTTGGGTACATTCAAGGAATTAAAAGGACGTCAATGGTGGTAAATTGGATTAGGGAAGTGGACGTACCCTACAAACTTTGCATATTGTCTCATTTAACAATCACAACAACCAATGAAATTGGTTTCAATATGGTTCTCATTATATACATTTGTAAACCAAGACTTATAGAAAGTTTAAGTAACTTATCTACAGTTACTCAGAAGTAAATTACAGATTTTGATCTAACCACACAGTTGGACTGGGGAATTTCCACCCCCCCATCTGTGGGTCACTACTGCCTCTTTTGGTGCCTCACCCCTACACAGGCTTTCTTCAGAGCAAACCTGACCATTGCCAGTGGGCCACCTTTTCCCATTTATTGATTATCCAAGAGTGTAATAGCTTATCGATTTGCATCATCAGATGTTGGGAATGAGACAACCCTAACAGCAGATGAAGAAATGGGATTTAACAGAAGTATATGCAATAATAAAAGGTATATATAAATTTCTATACATGCCAAAATACTGGAAACTGAAGGTATACTATTAACATTCAAAGATGGTTTTATGACAAATTTATGGAAAAACTTTATTGCTATATATGTTAAAAATAATGTTTGCTGCTTGCCCAAGAAGTGGTAAATATTTAAAATATAAATGGGTTCAAAAGAGTTTTTTTTTGTTTTAAGTTGGGATGATGGAACTATGACTATCAATTCTCATTGCTCAACTCATTAAACTATCTATGGTAGGCAATTTCTTCCATTAAAGACCTTTTTCACGTGACTTCCAGGACGTCGTGTTTTCTGGTTTTCTCTCACTTCCTCAGGTTCCCTGTGGGTCTCCTCATCTACCTGTTGGTGGATCCAATATCTCTGAATACCTTGGAACTTTTCTCTCTTCTATCTTCACTGGCTCACACTGTGATCTCATCCAGGCCAATGGCTTTTCGCTGATGAGCCCTCAAAATAACTTCTCTAATCTCCTCCTCTTCCCTAAACTCCTGACTTGTGCCTCTAGATGTGTATTTGATATGGCTACTTGGAAGTCTAATGGGAACTTGAAACTAATCATGTCCAAAACTGAACTACTGATTCTATTCTTCCAACATTTTCCTCCATTAGTCATCTGTGTCTTCTCAAACAAGCCTAGCCTTTAGATTGCTCAGGGGAAAAATAAAAATAAAAAGTCACTCACAACTCCCTTGCTTCTCTCACACCAAACATCCAACCCACCAGAAAACCCCAAACACCTCCAGTGCACCCACCTCAGTTAGGGCATCATCATCTCTTCCCTGAAATTCTACTTCTACTCCAAGAGGCATCCTTGATTTTTATTCTTGATATTCTGGAGTAGTGCATTTCAGAACTGGGTGGGAAAATGTATGTTGTGTGTTGTGGTCACTTCTCAAAACAAGAGAAAAACAAAAACTGGAGCAGAATTGGAAATATAAAGCATGTTGTACTTTGTAAAGGATTATTTCATGAAACTATTTTCCTGATATAAACCGCACAATATACTTACATATATTTATAGTGGGCCACAAGGTGAAATGAATTTATTACAGTGGCTAATGGTCAAAACATTTGAAAGACACTGCCCGACAATCTATTATCCACAGAGAGGCCAGAGAAATCCTTCTATAATGCAAGTGTGAGTGTGTCACTCCCCTCTTCAAAACTCCCCTGGCTTCCACCGCTACGATCCAGAATCCCTGTCCTGATGTACAAGGCCAGCAAAAGCACAGTCCTTGGGCCTCTCTCCCAACTCACGGCTACGCTCATCGCTTACATCACTCTGCTCCAGGCACACTGACCGCTTTGCTGTTCCTGTGACATACCAGGCACTCTTCTGCCTTCAGGTTTTCTCACTTGCTCTTTCCTCTTCCTGGAATTTTCTTCTCTCCAAACACCCTTGTGATTACTCCTCTATCATCAGATAGGTCTTTCCTATCCACACTATTTAAAGAAGCAGCAGCCTCCCAACCTTTTCATTCTTTATCCCTTGGGTGTTTTTTCACTTCTTATCCACATTAATACCTAAGAATATGGTATTTATTTACTTGATTGTTTATACTGTGTCCCCACCCATTAGAACATCAATGCTTTGAGAGGAGGAATTTTGTCTGTTTTATTCACTGCTGTGCCCCAGTGTCTAGGACAGAAGGTATGCCTGGAACATAATGAGTATGCAATAAACATTTATGGAATGAATAGATACATTTCAGTTCAGTCCTATCTGATTGCAAAACCTGAACTCTTAACTCACATAGCTTTTCCATTCATTAAGAAAACTAGACACAAATTAAAATTGGCAAAAAAAAAATGATGAGAAGCAACTTATGATTAAATGTGAAAAGTTTAATTAGAAGTTGGGGGAAGCTGAAATATTCAGTGTTGTCTTTGTAGAGAGAAAGAAATAGAAGTAAGCCCTAATGATGAGGAGGCCAAGATAGACGGAGATTATAACATTCAGGCAGAGGGGAAGGATACAAATTTAATGATCACCATTTCTAATTTAGCAGCCAATACAATATTCAAAGAGTCTCATTTTTTATGATATACTTTCAGATTAGCATTGCTAAATATGCAGATTTTCCTGTTGTTATTTTCTGATTTCCAGCACTCTCCTTTCCCAACGTATAAGAATAAACAATGGAAAAGCAAATCTGAACAAAATCTACTAAAAGAATCAACTAACAAATATGATTCAAACTGAAATTGAAACGTAGACAGAGGTCTGTCAGAGCAAGACCACATACGCTCTGCAGGGAAGACACTGGCAATGTCCAACTGCCCTGGATGGTCATATCGTAGGGCCTGGCTCTCATAAATTGGAATAATTATGTTTGGAAACGATCAGGGAATCAAAAAACATACACACAAAACAAGAAATAAGAGAGCTGTGAAAACACTTGAAGTTTTTTCTGGGTACAGAACTAGGAAGAAAGACTCTAAATGTCTCAGAAGGAACAATAAACCAGACTCTGTATGGCACTTAGGTGCAGACAACCTGGATTTTGTGTCAGTCAGTTTCGGAATATTTACTTCAGTTGTGTCCTATATTTATTACCCAAAATTATAAACGGGGGTTGGAGGGTTATAAAAGACAGAGGTTGAATATGGCAATTCTGTATATATTCTGAAAACTATCTCTGCAGAGCTACAACTTCCACCTGTACTGAAGATATTTGTTCTGGAAGAGGCTTTAAAATACCCAATCTGAAGGACTCCATAGTCACCAGATTTTCAATCATAGTAAGATTTGGAGGTGGGAGGTGGTGCAGCAAATTGAGAGTCAAAAAACTACTAACAGAAATGCTTGGAACTGGGTATCCAATTTGTTTAGGCTGCATTTTTAGAATGTGGAAGAAATACATTCACAGCAAAATTACATCTCAGCTTTTAAGACTCTAGGGATGGTTTGAGCTAAATCTCATGAACAAGGGAATTTTGGAAGGGAGTGTGAAATTCAAGGAAATGTAAGGACCTTAAGGAAGGTTCTGGATTTTCCTTTGTTGCAGGGCTCACGACCCATTTCTTCTGGGAATGCTTTGTTGCAATCCTGCCCCAGGCTGAAGGTAAAATATAAAATCTGAAGTTGACTTGCAATCATGAATTGATTCTTCATTCAGACTTTCAGGTGTTAACTCTTACTGCGGGCCAAGTGCTGTGCTAGGCACTGCAGATGGAGCCGTGGAAACCCGCCATTGGCTCCTCCTTCACTGCAGCAAGGAAGGCTGATGATGTTGGACAAGTGATCACAGGATGATGAGAGTTGCCAAGAAGAGCAAGATATGAGGGGATCGAAAGAAAGGAAGAACAGCTATATTTGCGCTTAGTGAGCTATGAGTGCCCACCCTCACTCACCCCCCCATGCATGACTGCCTTAAGCACTGCATTGCTGCATTGAAATGGGGTGGGCATCGGGGGTAACTTCCTAGAAGAAGACACATTTAAAGGATGAGAACAGCTAGCCAGGTAAACGGGACTGGAAAGGAGGGGCCATTCCAAGCCAGGAGGACAGCCTGGGAGAAGGTCCAGGCAAAAACCAACAGAATTCAGGCAAGAAGTTCAGAACATCTCTGCAGAATGGGGGGGGGGGGGGGGACGATAGTGGTATGGAGAAGGGAGGAGCTGGAGTTGAGGCCCACAGGCTGACAAAGGTCTACCTCTCTTTTCTATTTTATCCTAGGGACAATGGAAAGCCACGGACACAATCTGATTTCCACTTTTAAAAACCTGACAATCCACGGATTGTTAGAATCTGTTCAACTCACAATTTCACAGCTAAATGAACTGTGACTCCAAGCGACAGAGACAGAAACACCATAAGGTCCAGATTTCCACACACTCAAATAATAGTTTCTCTGAAACAGTTTTCTCTGAAACAACAACAATAATAATAGCTAACACTTATTGAAGATTTATTTACACCAAGCACCATGCTAAACACATCACTAAAATCATGTTATTTAATCTTTAGCATAATGCTATGGCTCAGGTACTATCACTATTTTCATCTACTGGATAAAAATTTAAATATTAGTGATATTAAAAAAAAGAGCCCAAGTTGAAAAAAAAATTAGCAAATGATCATCCTGTTTTGTTATGCACTACATCTGCTGCTTCTAGGGCAGCAATATTATAAAAGACGTAACACCCAATTTTCTCAGCTGAGCGGCATTTTGTTGTTGTTTTGTAGGAAGATTGGCCCTGAGCTAACATCTGTTGCCAATGTTCCTCCTTTTTTGCCTTTTTCTCCAAAGCCCCAATAGATAGTTGTATGTCATAGTTGTACATCCTTCTAGTTGCTCTATGTAGAATGCCACCTCAGCATGGCTAGATGGGCGGTGCCTAGGTCCACGCCCAGGATGCGAACCAAACCCTGGGCCACCGCAGTGGAGCTCACGAACTTAACTGTTAAGCCACCGGGCCGGCCCCTAGGGCAGCAATATCATAATACTGACTTGTTGCTGCCATTGCAGTAATATTATCGAATTCATCACTTGCTGGCTATGCTATCTTCACCAGTGCCGTGTACGTCATAGAGAATAGTAGGAGGACATTGCTTGTTATGTTTCTTTTCCCTGGAGCAAGTCACAATTGCTGAGTTCATATTGCATTTAATGTGTTTTGCACGTCACTGTCACATAATGTTATGGCTGCTACATAGCATCAGACAATTGTTCAGTCAGATGTTGTCTCCAGAATATTTACAGAACAGTAATATCAGGAAAATGCAGAGTCACCCATTAACACATTAACGAATGCAGTGCACTGTTAGGCCCGCGGTTCTTGCATTACCACAAGAGAGCATCTGGCATAATAGAGTCATCTTAAAAAGGGAGGAAGGGATTTTGTGGTATTTGAACTTGCAGAATCTTCATTTTTAATAGTAAAATAAATATGCTTTTGTAGGGGTAGAGTATCACTTTGTTTTCCAGCAGAAACACCCATTTTTCTCAATAGGGAAACATAAGAAGAATTTCCTATTGTGTGTGATTGATGAAAGCCACACGAGATTTTTAAAAACTTAAACTGGATTTGTTGAATATATTACGAGTAGTCTTCTTGCCAAACGGAGAAGCATCTTTTCCAGAACCAATCAGAAGGGAACACAAAGTAAAAAAATAATCCTGTTTCTATCTGCCAAAGTGAAAAGAAGCCTTTGGCTTTTATGGGAATTGTTTAACATTTATTATTGCGCAATTTATGTTTATGTATTACTATCATATTTAGCAAACGGTTCTGAATAAACTTGAAAAGAATAATTAATTACCACATAATTCTAAGTGCATATTATCTGCAATGGTAAAAAGGTTAACTGTTAATAGTCTTCAGTTATACTTTGAGTACAAGAAACAAAATTTCTACATTTGAGTCTCACCCATTAACAAGGCCTATTTGCATATTATGGCCAAATGATAAATAAAGAGGAAAACAGCAAGAGCAAACTCATCAATCTTCTTAAATGGTCTCTGTACAATTTTTAGATTATACATGAGATATAGAGGAATGATATAATCTAATTGTGGATACTAGTTAATTGAAATAAATTACATTGTAGCTAAAAACGTGAATACCTCATCTGTTTATTGACCATTTATTTTTCTCATTTTGTGAATCAACTCTTCATGTACGTATTTTACTAATTTTTCTACTTCGAGGGTTTTTTCTCCTTCACATTGATTATATATTAAGAATATATAATAAGACTATAAAACTTTGCCATATATATTACAAAACCTTTTTTCTCAGGTTTTCATCCAACTTCAATTCATTTAAATGGAAATTTTGTTATACAGAAATATTTTTAATATTTTGTTTTAAAATTTTCACATAGTCAAAATTACATATTAAAAATTTTCTTGCAATAATCATATTCTTTAAAAAGTCTTCCCTTAATGAAAATTATTTTTAAAAAACCATATATGTATATTGATTATACTTTTATGATGTCACTTTTTAATATTTAAACAGTAAAGTTGGTAAAAAGTATGATGTATAATCCAGATTTATTCCTTCCATCCTTCCTTCATTCCTTTTTTTCTCCCTCTTTCTTTTCTTCTTTGAATTTTTATTTCAAATGGCTACCCCATCATCCCAGCTGCGTTTATTAAGTGATCGATATTTCTTTCTTTATTTGAAATTCCACTTATATGTGTGGTGGTTTTTATGAGCTCTCCATTCTGTTTCATGACCTGGCTGCCCCCTCCTGTGCCGATACGATATCACTCTCTCTCTAGGCTACTTGCTAAAGACGACATTGCCAAAGGCCAACTCGCTGAAGGGTCAATGTGCTGAAGGACTGATTCATTTAACAGACCATAGACTGAAATTGTGTTTCTTGGAGAGGGGTCCACAGAGGGCTCTGTGGACCCAGGTCCTGGGGCACTAGGTCTGTGGAAGGTCCTCCCCATCTTTCTTTTCTCAGATTCCTCCCCTCTGCTCCTCAGCCTCCCCACTTTCTGGTTTCATGCTTATTCAATAATAAAAGTGTTTTCCTTCTCTACTACCTTTGTGGAGAGAGGTTTTCTGGGTTGGGAGTTTTTGTTTTTAATTCTATTTCCCCAATAAATACCAAGGAACCAATTCCTTCCTCAAACCTTTACTCTCTGGTCATTTTCACATGTTACTCCCCCATATACAATTCAGAATCATTTTCTGGAGTTGGAAACAAAAAGGGTCTATAGGATTTAGACTGATATAAATTTAACCTATGAGTTAGATTTAAGATAAATCAGTGTTTTTGTAACATTGAATTTTCCATGAAGTTAATGTTTCTGTATTTATTCTTTTTCTTTTGTTTACCCCAATGGTTATATAGCTTTCCTTTTATAAAGTCTGGATATTCCTTGTTAAATTTTTACCTATGTATTTTATGAGTAATTGTTTTTAAATTCATAGGCCATTTTTCTTCCATTATTTTCAGTAACCAGTATATATATTATTTATTTTATACATTAATTATGTAGTCAGTCTCCTCACCACTGTATTTTTTTAAACCAGATTTTCATTAAATTACCTTGAGTTTTCCAAGGATAAACATCATATCATCCCTAAAAAATGGTAATTTTTTCTTCTTTCTAATTAAAAAGAATAGTGCCAAATCTTATCAAATGCATTGCTCCCAGTGAATTAAGTTTTTATTTATTTTTTAACATATGGATTATTAACAAATCTTAATTTTCAGTGTTGACCATGTTTCTGTAAAATCACATGGCTGTATATATGTATTTGCTTTTGTTTTGGGGTTTTTGGTCAATTCTTATAAGTGGAAATCATAAATAATCATGTTATTAGTGTAATATTTTAAAAATAGTTTTCTTTTTTGTGTGAGGAAGACCAGCCCTAAGCTAACATCCATTGCTAATCCTCCTCTTTTTGCTGAGGAAGACTGGCCCTGGGCTAACATCCGTGACCATCTTCCTCTACTTTATATGGGACGCCGCCACAGTGTGGCTGACAAGCAGTGGGTTGGCGGGCACGCGGGATCCGAACCCGCCAACCCCGGGCTGCCAAGTGTGAACTAAACTGCTGCGCCACCAGGCCGGCCCTAAAAATAGTTTTATTCTAAATTTTCATATTGATTTCATATTGATTAATAGTTGCAGATGTTTTTACCCTTGGTCAATATTCTAGATAAGTGTTTTATAACTTTAGCACATATAAAGATAAAATCAAAATTGTCATTGCCAGATAAAAATCCAATTGACGAATTGTGATGTTTAACCGAAAATAAAGCCCATGTAAGAAAAATAATAGCCTAGTAATACTGGCATTTTCAAAATAAACTTTGTAGGACATTTTACTAGTATAACTTGACATAATTCTTTAAATTTAGTTTTGTAAACTTGTTTTTAAAACATAGTATAGATTGGTAAACTGAGACACAAAGTTAACTGATTTTACTACAAATTTGCATACAAGAAATATATCTACGAAATTCTCTCTGCTTATTATACATCCTATCTTCATAAACAACAACTGCCTAATTTTTTGTTTTAATTTATGAGGGTCAGGGATAGTAAGTTAAAAGAATAAAGAGATTAATCAAAGAATATATTAACTCTGCGATAGTACAATTTTATTAGATTTTATGTCCACTTCCAAAAGCCCAACATCCTAAGGTAAAAAATGAGGGCCAAAGTGAGAGTTCTTTTTCTGTGCAAAATGAAGTCCCCTCTGCTTGGAAACCACAGTGCACACTGTACTACCTAGATTGAAACATATTTAGGATTACTGGTGGGCGAAAATTGGCAAGTTTTCCTTCACATGAATCTTGCTGACAACATTGCAGATTTCATTATCCTGAAGAAAAAAAAGCCCTGAAACTTTCCAAAGCAATAGAAAAATAATATATTTTTGACATTTCACCCAAATTAATTATTGCTGCCATAACAGACATTTCACTCTGAATATGTGGAAAATTAAATAGTATAATCACATCGTGTGGCATCATAGTTTATCTTTCCTCTATCTGTAAATGTAGAAGGAATTAGGTCATCCAATTTTGTATTTTACTTTCCACTTAAAATCATCCGTAACATTTTTTGAAGGACATACCCAAATTATGTGTTCCAATACAACCTGATACCTTTTTCCAGTTCCTAACTACAACATTGAGAAACCCTGCTTGGGCACATAAACTCTAGACTGTAGGTGAGATTTATTATTTGACATCTAAGACCTACTTGAAGTTAAAGCTGGACTTCTCAGTTTCCTGCAGCTACTTTGCACTTGAACACCCTCCCAACCACCTGTTCTTCATGCCAGTATTTGCATATTTCCTTATACTATTTCTCATGTTTGCATTGTCCTGTCTCAACTTGACTTTATTTAACACACTCTTGAAGGAAATCAGTCCTCACCCCCTGCCTGTGAGGACCTGTTCTTGAACTGACCCCACTCCCCAGGACTCTTGGATTCCCGTCACATTGGTGTTCATGGCTGTAGCTCATTCCAATATTCACCCGGCCAATATGGGGAAACTTTCCTCCCATCCCTGACGCCTTCCATACAGTTACCTTATTCACTCAATTCCTTACAATGGATCTCTGATACAATACTTTGCTTATTTGTCTTTTTTAAAGCACCTTTCTTTCTCTCAGTCATCCTCCCTACTAATGTAGAATTTATTTTCTGAGACTGGCTGGAAGATATTCTGAACAACCTGTCCTATGTTATACTCAAAATCATCTTGTGTTGGACCCGTAACCATTGTCTGTGCTTTTGAACATTGATTCTCATTTCTCGGGGTGAGTTCTTTTCCTGTCTATCAGGTATTGATCTTGTTTGAACATCAGATATCAAACACAGAAGACTTCCTAAGAGGTATCTCAGGCCTTCACAAAAGTAAATATCTATCATCTCCATCTAACAACCCCAAACTTGTCTAGACAAGATCAAATGCAGTTTACCACCTCATTATATCTGAATTCCTGTAATATTTATCATTTGCGCAACATGATTTTAATATTTAATTGAATATGCCCATATATTTATTTAACCCTTTGTGTTTGTGTCTTTCTGACCCCACTGTAGGATCTATGAGGAAGCATGTTGCACTTATTTCTAGCTAATGCAGTGACATGTGGCTATGACAACTCCATCCCAGTCGTGTCGTCCTCCCTACGTCCTCTCTAGTGATGCCAACAGGATGTTAAAAGGGCAATATGAATTCAAATATGGCCCTCTCGCTCCACCTGTTTATTATTTTCAAGAATACATGGCTTAAATAAATGAAAAAAATTTTTCCATTCATAATGGCGTTACATGTTTTGTCTTAGTTTGGCCCAGTAAAGAGAAGCTAGAGTCTCCAGTCGTCTGACCCCTCCATGTTCTTTAGAGAAGATCCCTGTGGTAGGCAGCCCAAAAGACAGTCCTGGCTGCCTCCTGGCACTCATGCCCTTGTGTAATCTCTTCCTTTTGGGTATGGGTGGGCTTATTGACTCAATTCTAATGAGAAGAATATGCCAGAAGTGATGGGATGTCACTTCCAAGATTAGATTATAAAAAGATTGAGGTTGGTGGGTTGGGTTTCTCTCTCTCTCTTAGATCACTTGCTTCTGGGGAAAACCAGGAGGGAGCCAAATGGAAGGGCCCATGTGAGCCTGGAAGCACATATTTTACTGGTGGATGCTTGATGACTACAAACCCAGCCGCACCCCAGATCCACAATTGCAGCCACTGGGGAGACTGAGCCAGAACAACTGGGCTAAGCTGTTCCTGAATTCCTGACCCACAGAAACTGTGAGATAATAAATGTTTGTTTTCCTCAGTTGTTAAGTTTGGGGATAATTTGTATGCAGCAAGAGATAACTAGTACAATCTGGTTATCAAACATATACATGTAATGCCACTGAAATAAAGATCATTTATATATACTCTAAAAATGAAAACCAAGTAATCTAGCATCAGAATTCTTAACTTTTTTCCAAAGGACTGTTTGACAGATACTAAATTTTACCTTCAATTGCCTAATATGGAGGAGAAAAGTAGGTAGCAAGAGTGGCACTTTGGATCAAGCTGAGTGTATAAAATTGTAATTGTACTGAAATTTGATAAATAAATAATATGACAGCATCAGTAGAATTTCTTACTTTCGGAGATAAGGTTAATTGGCCTCACAAGCAAAGTGCAGATTCATTAAAGTGCATATGGTCATTGATGGTTCTTTCTAATTTTGGTTTGTAGATTTGTATATGATTTGTTTAAAAGTAGCTCTCCAATTAAAAATTAATCAAATAGAGACAAAGTTACGTTATTTCTAAAAATCTCTAGAATTTTGAAGCTACATTTGAGAATGAAAATGCTCTAACATAATATCAGTTACTGAGTATATCACACGTGCTATATCTAAAATCAGGTGGTTTTCTGCATATAGGCCATGAGTAATATTGCTACAAAGCTAATCCCAGAGTGTATAGAAAAATACAATTTAAGTTTTGTATAAGAAAGAATAGAGTTGGACACAAATGGAATTGGTTCTTGTAGGAGGCAGTAGGCTTTATATCCTAGAAGAGCTTCAAGCAGAGATTGGAAAACTGCAGGGTGGCGATGCTGAGGCAGAGGTGGAAGACCCATTGGGTGGTTGAACTTTGAGATCCCTTCCGACTTTAAAACCTACAAATCTAATGAAATAACCAAATGATGCCATACTTTTAATTTCTTTGTTTAGTCCTTCTAAATCCATTCCTTTCAAATTATTAAATAAACACTATATGTGAAATATTTCCTTAAGAAAAAAGAGGCAAATTTATAAAATATTACGGAGGTATCTATCACACTGACAAATGGAATAAGCTAATTATTAAAGCATTTCTCTGATTTTTAGTGTGAAAATTTTTAGCTTTTGTTGTTATCTTCAAGTACAGTTGCTCTTTAGTTAATTCTAAAAACATTTGAAAAAATTCAGAAGTAAATTTGCTCTGGAGCATTGGGATAACAATTGACTTACATGTTACATGTGTGGTCCGCATGAGGACCAGCCTCAATTATGCTTGCAAAACTGCAAAAAATTGAAAAGAAAAGTAAAGAAAAGGAAGTGAGTCTGAGTTAATACTCTAGAAAGGCGTTTGGCCTCTTACTTTCTCTATTCATTTTCAATTGCTATTAGAACACTATAGTTACAGAATTCAATTTCAGTGTTCCCCAAAGTGAATTAAAAGATGAATACCATGTCAAACATATGCTGCTTTGAATTGCTTGCACGTTTTTATAATCAGCAAAGGTAATAAAGATTTTTTTCAATTTTGAAAAAAAATGAATGCAATCATTGAATTGTTTTAAAGCAATACTTATTTTATTTAGTTTCCTTAATATACATTTTTCATGCATTGATAACTTGACATTATAAAAAATGTATTCCTTCTTTTCTTGAGGAAAATTAATTAATAAAATAATACTGATGTATTAGGGAAAACAAAAAATTACGTTTTAATTTTTTTATTAAGTCAGACATTATCCATCTCTAGCTGATAAAAATTAATTCTGTTGAAGCTCATGTGTCTTTGACGGGATTCGCAGAGAAGTTGCAGCTGACAAAGGAGAGCATAGCGGCAATCACTTAGAAGAGATGATAACTATGTATTCAGTTTCCTTTCAGAAACGATACTGTCTCCTTAGAGTTTCTAATAGAATCTGTTCAACACATTCATCTAGAGCGTCAGCCACACATAGATACATATGCATTTTTTGTGCCTTATTTGTCATTAGCTAGGAAACATTTTATAACTTCCTACTTTTTGTATGTGTGCATTTCTCTAGGCCTGCCATCCATTATCCCCCTGTTGTTCTTTCCTTATTATTTTATTTTATGGGCTGCCTTAACTATTTTTACTGAACAATGCAAATGAAGTAATAAAGGCGAGTTGTGACTGGTTTTATCTCACCAACATACAATGCTAAAGTGACTTTAGACATGGAAGGAGATACCACTCTTATCCCCAAATACCCACCATTCAGCAATACATACTCTACTCCAAGAGTGGAAAAGGGAAACCTTAACAATTTCACATAACCTTATGATTGGTGTTGAGATCTTAAATAGGACTCTTCTCAGAGCTCTGATCTATATCCCAGTTCTCATTAAAAAGGAGAATTTTAACTGCTTCAGTATGTGTTACTTGCCAGATAGTCATAGTTTTATATTTGTTTACTGGGGATGATTTGTGCTATTTAGGAATGTCAAATAGCTCCTTAGTAAAACAGGGCATTATAACTCTCATTCAGAAAACAGTAAATTATATATGAGAGATAAAACAAAGTATGCCAAGTGCACCTTATTTCATTATATAAACATAAAAAGCCTGAAAGATAGACATGAGGATAATTATACCGTTTTTATAGTGGTGCTCCCTTGAGCTATATCACCCTGGTAGACATCACAAATGCAGCCAGCTGAACTCAATGATTCCGTCTCAGTAGACCTGGACGAAGGCTGAGAAGTGTTTTTGGTAAGCATCAGACAAGTTTGCCCTGTTCATTCAGGAGCATTTTCCCACTTCTGTAAACATTGAAAGCATGTGTCTGGGTGGTATAAAAGGTCAACATGTTGCTGGTTTTCAGCCCAATCTTCACCAAAGCCAAGACTCACATACAACTTTGGAAAGACAAACTGACAATATCAAGATTTAGAAGCAGAGCAACATGAATTGTGTTTTCTGAAGGTGACGGTCAATAAGGTATGGAATTCTCCTTTGGTATCCAGTTCTTGGGAGGTAATGGTTCTCTCTCTGTCACTTTTAGATTCTTACTGTGAAACATATTCCATGTACATTTTATGGGAAGTATCGCTGTTCCCATTCATCATCATGGTTAGAATCACTCTTCTGAAAAACATTTATCAAATTTCCTCTCTGTAGGTGACCGCGTCAGGCATCATACCAAAATATTAAACTCTATTTTTCTTCCCATTAGGAGCTTACTATTCAATACTGATGAGAATGTTAATTTGCATTTGGATGTTCTCCAAAATGTACACTTCTTAATCCCCAGAGCCTGTGAATATATTATCTTTCATGGCAAAAGGGACTTTGCAGATATATGTAAATTAGAGCTCTTGAGATGGAGATTAGTCTGGACCATCTGGGCCAACCCAATGTAATCACAAGAGGTCTTATAAGGGAGAGAGAGGCAGGAGTGCTAGAGGAGATGGACAATGGAAGCTGAGATCAGAGTGACGGGGTTGCTGGCTGGGGACCAGGAGCCAAGGAATGAGGACGGCCTGTAGAAGCTGGAAAGAGAAGGAAATGAATACTTCCCTAGAGCCTCCAGAAGGAACGAAATCCTGTCGACGTCTTGCTTTTGGCCTAGTGAAGTCTACTTTGGTCTTCTGACCTCCAGAACTGTAAGATAATAAAGTTGTGTTGTTTTAAGCCACTGAATTAGTGGTCATTTGTTACAGCAGCAATAGGAGACTAACACGGGGATCATGTACTGACTCTGAAATACATCAGTTTTGTTCACATCCAGGATATGAATATATAGACTCCTGCCTTGGGAAGCAGGAACATCTGATCCATTTCTTTTCAATATTGGCTTAGTAATGGAAACCCAATTTGCAACTAGTAACATAGTTACTTGAGAGTGGACTCCGACTAGCAGGGCTCAGGAAAGTTAGGAAAGATAAGAAGGAACAGATAATTTGGAGCAAACATTCCTAAGTCTAGGAAGTCCAAGGCGTAGTTAGTGGAGCACTGAGCCAGAAGCAGGAAAGGAGCTCTGTGCAGGTGTGCTTGTCTGCTAGTCGTCTGCATCCCTGCTGTGGCCACTGGGAGTTCTTTGCAGAATATTCCTTCTTCACAGATGGGGAAACCCAGTGCTCCAAAAGAGAAGCCTCTTTCACAAACAGCAAATATTATTTCAAAAAAGAAAAACAACTCCAAGAAAATACATTTTTCTTTATTTTCTTCTCAAATGACAGAAGGGGAAAAACACAAGAGAGAGAAAATGTGCAAATAAATCCTGCATTACGCTCTCCTGGTATGCCTCACTGCAGTTGCTTTTGACGGAAAATTCTATAATATTCTTGTATTAAATATTTTCAGCTTGTGTGAAAAATAAAATAAATCTTGGAGCCCTAATAACATTTCTAGCTTTGAAATAGCTCTGGAAAGGCAATAAATTATTATTATGATTTTAGTTAAGACATATGGATGATCCTGTATATCTGCCAAAAGCTTTAGAATAATTCCATATGCTGGACATAAATCTTCAAATTATTTATTCACTACAAATCATGAGAACAGTGAGGTAGATGATAGAAGATGATACAGGAGGAGGAGGAGAAGAAAGGGAAGGAGAAGATAAAAAGAGGAATAAGGAGAGCAACAGTGGCATTCGGAAAATGGACAGATTTCGTTTCCTTGTTAAGAATCCTGGCTAATGTCAAACAAGCACTGGAGAGATATTGGGATTCATCATCCACTACTCATATAACTGTAGCATCACTGGTCCTATTTATCTACCTTCTCCCAAACAATCTATCCATCTCCTTTCTTTCAACCTCCTTTGGTCCCTTCTTAATTCTTCAGATACAAAATATTAGCATAGTTTAAATTCTCTGTCTTTTACTGCAGATAAACAAAAGAAAAATCCTCCCTTAAAGGGAAAAGAAATTTGAAATCATCTATGTCTTTCCACTGGATTGAGACACCCTCCACAGGCTTATGTTGCTGGGATAATAGGCCTCACACATTTCCAGCCACACTCAGTCAGCAGCAGGCCTGGCAGCCTTTTCTCTCTTGTCTGACAGATGCTTTTCCTTGCAGATGATAATAGCTAACGTGTACTGAATGCCTGCTACATGCCATGGATATTCTCATGGCTGTACGCACAGTACTTAATTTAGACCTCCCAACCACGGTATGAGATAGGCACATACCGGCCCCACTAGAAAGACAAGGATGATGAGGCAAAATGGTTTTAGTAACCCACGTAAGGCCTTGCAGGTTGTAAAAGTCAAAGCAACCTGACTCCAGAACCCACCTCCTTAGCAGGGTCCACACCACCCCCAGCATGAGAATGCCAACCAATGGGGGAGGCAATCCCTGCGGGCATTCAAGTGTTGTCATCAAGTATTTAAGAACAATTTTTCATCTATGTAGAATGTTAAAAATATCACAAAGGGGCTAAAAAGAGCTTTCTCATGTCTTCCTTTTTGTTCATGAAAACAGCACCTAACAGTTTATTGAGCAGTTATCAATAACAGACTGTGCAGGCATTGAACCTTCATGTCCAGCCATGGAAGAATGTACAGAGATTATTTCCACTCTGCAAATAAGCGTTGGCTTGAAGCACTAAGATAATTTTCCCAAAGTAATAGATAGCTTTAAGTGGTCACGCTGGGACTTGATCCCAGACTTACTTATTCCAAAATGTGTTTACAATAATTTTGCTATACCAACCAATAAGCATTTTCTTTGAAAGTTTATCAGGATTGATGAAAACAAAGGATTCATATGCTAGAGAGAGAACCACTTGATCTTCACTTAATCCAGAACCAGAATTGGATGACCTCAGTAACCCTGAAGCAAACACAAACACACAAATACACTGACGCTTCTAGAGGCTCACTGCAAACTTCCTTTGTTTGCCAATTTCCCGAGGCTACGACCAATCTTAGATGAATGAGTATATGCCATGTAAGTTAGCAAGTTCTTTTTAAAGAATATCACATTGTTAATTGAATAGAATCATTTATATCTGTCAACATTCACCTAGATTTTAAGTAGTTTCTAATTCTAATAGAATTCTTTTATAGCTTCAGATTTCATTTTTTTCAAATGCAGTCTTTTATTATCAGATCTCATCCAATACTAGCTACACATCAAGTGAACTGGAATATCTGACTCTTGGAAAATGTTCCAAAGTGATCTGAGATTCTTTCCTCTGACTGGAAATAAGCTGCTGTAGGCAGTTCTGACGTACCACGTGCTTGCAGATTGCTTTCACATACGATTAATGGAATAGTATTTTAAGTAAGTGACTGTTGATGACCCTATCAAAGCTAATTTATCTATCTCATCTCACTTGAAAAAGTTTGTGTAAAGTAATTAATGTCATCTTTGGGGAGAAACGTTATAACATTTTGGATTTTACTTAGACACGTACCATTGATAATATGCCATCTTTCTGTTCAAGTCCTATTGATCTCAACTTTCATCACTTCTGTAAAAGGTCACTTGATTTCCAGAACTTTTTCAGGGATTTTAAGATTTCTCAAGTAATGAGTTGTTAGCAGGTTACTAAAATGTTCATTTACAAGTGCTTTGGTATTCTAAGTGAAGAAATGAGGCTTCTCTGTGTAGACATCTCTCTATCGCCTAGTATATTACTATAAATGGGACATGTAAAATATATATCCTTTCACTTGCCAGTTACAAAGTGCCTCATTCTTCCTGTTGGGCAAGGGAGAAGTATCTGTTCTCAGACCTTGCTATGTTAGGCAAACCAAGCCTTCTCTAGCAAATGAAAGTTGTAATTTGCTTCTAATTTTCCCTACTGGAAACATGAAGAAAGAAAGTCCAAACTGGCAGTCAAGGGTAAACTGAGAAAAGAATGCTTTTTATCAAAAGCAGAGATCTTTGGAGCTATACCAATTGAAGCAACATATACAACCACAAATCAAATGTGGGTGAAAATGTAGATCATTCTTTCTGTTGGTGAGGAATTTGCCATAAACTAGGTGCATTTCTAAAGAGAAAAAAAAAGTATCAGCGAATCTAGCCCAAAATATTATAAAAGTATTTCCAAAATAGCATAGAGAGAGCATATACTGGATGTAAAAAGTATAGAAGGAGAAGAAAGAGAATGGCCAAGTTAGGAATAAGTTATTAGGAAAAGTTTGACTTCCTATTAACTCAGATTTTTATTAATTTTTTATTCTTTAAAAGGATATATTGACTATCTCTGTTAACAGAAACTCTGTTAGACATTTTCGCACTCAATCTTTTGCTCAATCCTCTCAACCACACAGCCTACTCATTTTTCTGGAAGAGGCATGCTCTCCCCCATTCCAGGAAATGTGTGCTTTCTGTTTCTTCAGTATGAAATGCTCCCCAATATGTTGTTTCCATCCCATACCCCCAAGTTTACTCCTTTGTCCCTCGGATTTCAGGATTGCTCCCTCAGGGAAGACTTCCTTGACTTTTTGCACCAGGTAAGAGTCTTCATTACCTGCCACTATAGAATGGGGCTTATCTCCTGACACCCTCCATGGCATCAGTACTTGATTAATATCTGTCAGCTGTGTTCTACCATAAGCTCCAAGAGAGCAGGAATTGTGGAATAAATGAAAGAATGTGGTACAGCATTTTAGAAAGTTTAAGAAAACTACAGACAGAACAGATAACGTGAACCTTCACCTGACTGACATTAGAGCCCAGGGGATTTTCACCACATGGGAATGCTCAGACTCCTCCACCATCTTCGAAACGCAGAAGTGTGTTCAGGATGATTTTTTTCCTCACATTTTCACGATGAATCATTGAATATACAGAAATTTTTAAAAAATGAGGAACTTGTAAAAGGTCCAATCAGATGTGCTTTTGAGAGAAAGTGTAGTGTGGGCCTCCATAACAGCCTCTGTATAACCAGATTCTATCTTTGAAGTGGAAATACAGTTTTAGAATTTCTAGATTTTTCTAATCAAATAAGCACTATCTTCAAACACACAGACCAAAGATTTTCATCAGATTGCTTCCAGAAACATTGTTTCTCTTTCTTTACTCCACAGAGGGTCACGTTTTGGAAAAACTTGCTCAATGACAACATGCTTCCTTGAGTCATAAAATAACTACTATTTTAGAAACTTGATGTAACAGAATAAAATATAATAATAGAATTATTAAAACTGATCATTGTAAAGACTATAAAATTAAGATAATATCTCATATTATATGAAACAAGTATAACCTAAATAACGTTAACCAATTACCTCAATTATTATTATATATTCTAAATTTACATATAGAAGAAATTAATATGCAAAACTAAAATTGTGCAATGATGTCAGGATGGTATGTTAATAGATAATTTTATTATAATCTTAAAAATAAGGATATTGACATTTCAAATAGATAAATACACACAAATGAGGGAGCTGAAATTTCTTTTTTCATTAAATAATTATTTTATTCCATTTCATGTATATAATTACACTATTTTCCCATTGTTTTTAGAATAACCTTAGATACTTGTGTTTTTTGTTCACCTTTTTTATACTTTTACTAAATTTCCTCCAAAATATTTTTTAGCTCCAATGTGTAACAGCAGAACATTTTATTTTAAATTTTAAAAAGCAGTCCATAACTTGGCAAGGGATTATCATCGTAATTTTGACTGTTTGGGGAACTTTATCTTACTTTTCCAAGAGACATACTACTTGAAGTATAAAAATACACATTTCTTTGAATTTCACTTCCTAAAAGAGAACTTCTTAAGAAACAGAAGAAATATTCAGGGAATTGGAACAGAGTTGTCAGCTTTAGATAATAAGTTCTTAAATAATACTTCAAATCAGTCAACTTTCGATGCAAAGAAAGGAGAAAGAAGAAATGAAGATAGGAAAAGGAAAAGAAAAAGAGAGATTTTAAGAAAGGTTTTGTGACTCCTTGCTCTCTTTAATTAAAAAATAATAATAATAAAGCAAAAACCCCTGCCTTGTGCTTCCTCTTGGGAAGAAGGAAAGCTAGGGAAATCAGGCACCAGGAATAGGTTTCCGTCTCAGATCCAACTATGAGCTTCCTCTCTCGAGTGGCCTAACAGGAGTTGTTCATAAGCTGGCTGAGAGATCTGTTTCAGGAATATGAATTTTCCATCCAAATACTATTAAGTATGTAAGAAAAGATAAAGCTATCTCTAAAACTCAGTATCCTAAAGGAAAATGTTCTTCAATCCAACAAGCATGTATGTACTTTGAAATATTCTATTGGGCCTATAGGACAAACAACCTCACCTTGGGAGAAAGGCATGCAGTTATTTAAAGCAAAATGAAGTAATTGGCAAAACAGGATATCTGAGGAAGAAACAGTTGAAACTGGTTGGAAAGACTCCTTCGGAGAGGGAGTATGTGAGCCAACCCCTGAAGGAATGTGGTAGAGTAATATTAATAAATTGAGCAGACTCTAGCCAACACACAGTGCAACCCATGAGCTGGGCCCTCATCTAAGCCTTTCACATCTATTAACTCAAGCTAATCCTTGTAACAGCTCCATGGAGTCAGGGGTAGTATTATCCCATTTTACAGGTGAGGAAACTGAGATTCAAAAATTATAAGTAATCTGGCTAAGATTGCACAGCTTCTTAATTGGGACTGGAACTCTGGCAGTTGAACTCAGAATTTGGAATCTTTATCACTATCTATGCTGCCTTCTGACCTAGAAATCAGGAAATGGGTACTACTGACAGCTTCCTGTCAAATGTCATTTTCTGGATCTCATTTTTGTCATCTAAAATTTTAGAGGTATATGAGACTAGATTATTTTTAGGCTCTTTTCCAGCTCTAAAATTCTGAGGAGAGAATCTCCCAGAATCGGGAAGCAGCCCAAGAAAAGGTGCTGAGCAGCAAAATAATGGGAAATGTTAGAATGGAGAGTGACATAGTGGTATATTGTTAAATTCTGGGTTCTCAAAGGTCTAAGCAAATATTTTGAAAAAAACATATTTACCTCTAGCTACTCAAACTTCATGCTTTTGAGGAATTTTTATTTTTCCTGAGGAAGATTTGCCCTGAGCTGACATCTGCGGCCAATCTTCCTCGTTTTTGTATGTGAGCTGCCACTACACGTGACTGCTGACAGACGAGTGGTATATGTCTGTGCCCGGGAACTGAGCCCAGGCTGCCAAGGCAGAGCACACTGAACTTAACCACTAGGCCACTGGGGCTGGCCCTTAAGCAACTTTTAAGCTAAATATTTCATTGTGGATTAATTGTTTATGATGCCTTCTTGGTCTCTCATTTTGACAAACTCTGTACGTTTTGTTGCAACTTAACATCAATTTTCCTAATAACAATCCTCCAAGATTTTCACTATTTAAAGAACTCTCTTTATAAGGGCTTAAGTAAATCATCAGACATTTAAAGATAAATTCTTCAGCATGGTTATTGAGTGCTTAATATGGACCAAGTGTTACACTGAGTTCTAATCACACAACCATGTCTTTGAAATGCTTACATTCTGGATTGTTCGGATCTTTTAAAGAAAAGGATTATAAAGTCGTCAGTGTTTTCCATGTGTTTATTACGCTTACCTACCAATATAAATTAATATCATTTCTAGGTAGAGCTCCAATCACTAAAATAATTGAAGGAGAATGCAAAGGGAACCTAATGCTGCCCTAACATTTTGTTTAGATAATGCAAAAAAATCAGTGTGGGGTGATAGCACCGTTGGGTTGATTTGTCACCAACCGGAGAACCAGACTCCCTAGTGTTCATAAACTAAACACTGTCAGAGGAGAGAAGAGCCTATAGAGGAGGACACTGAGTCCTTTCCTTCTCCCCTCCTCCCCTTCTTGTGCAATAGTGTTACCAATGACTTAAGACTATATATTCCTTTGTAGTGCTTACAAGCCGGTAAGAAACAATAAGATGACAAAGATAGAATCAAAATTTAAAGCAATCAAATGTAGGGGAAATGTAGAACTAAAATACCCGAGATAAATTTAACAGGGATGAAAATAAAAATTCTAAATTCAATCTATCAATGTACGGTTTTGGAGGCATTATTAAAGCAATTTGATGTACAAAGACCTGGGGTTTTTTACATACGCCAGCTTAATAAGAACAATATTTGATGAAGCTGTTCAACAAACACATACAGTATTAGACCACTTAACTTCCCTATATAAAAGCTAAAAGATCATATCTGGATTTGGGTGTCCAGGTCTGAGGCCTCATATTAAGAGAGACATCAATCTCTGCATAATACATTCACAACAGGGCAAATCAAATGAGTGAGATTCTGGAATATATTTATTCATTCACTTGTCCACACATTCAAATATACTTACTAAAAAGCCATCCCATAGTACGAAATTGGAATATAACATTGGTCAAGACAGATAATTCCAATAACCAGCCTTGGACATAACAAGGCCACAGAGCCAATAGATGCTAAGTTCCTAATCAAACAGAGTGTCTGACTCCAGAGCACATATTTAGTCACTCCACTGCTTTGCTCTTCATAATGTGGCCCTCTTCTGGTTGGCCAAGTGAACCTCCCTCCCAATAACACTCCTTACTGTCTAGCACTAGGATACGTCTGCCTCTTGGTGTACTTGAGGAGGTCCCAGTTGATGTTTCAGCTTAACCATCAATGGTGCCTCCTGAACACACACGTGCACACACTGTTTGGAAAATGAATAATTTGGTCACTTTGACTAGCACCATTATGCCATTAGGTTTCAATATGTGACATAAATTAAATTGATTGGGTGTTTGCAGAGCAAATGTTAAGTAGGTTTGTGTATTAGGACCTTGGCTCAACTCGCAAGAGTGCCATGAATACTTAGCCATGTCCTTAATGGGCACTGGAGTGACTATCTCAAGACTATGTAATGTACCCCCAAATATTTATGCCTCTGTGCATGCCGTTTTCACTCCCTGTAATGCCCCCACCTCGCCTGTCTACCAGATTTCCTTAAGTGGGGTCCTCTGAGAGAATTAAGCCCTAATGCCCTAAGATCGCCAGATGCATTCAGGACAGCAGTAGTTATATGAATCCTCAGAGGAACTAAAAAAGTAGTTACTAAAATAATTTTGGATGTTCTATGGTTCAAATGAGGAATCTCATTTGAGAAAATGGATTGTTCCAAATTCCTTTCTTGCACGGCATTTTCAGCATTATATTCTCTGTTGTCACAAAGTTCAGTGCTTCTCTATCTTGGCTGCATGCTAGAAGTATCTAGGGAGCTTTAAAATAGTAATGGTGCTCAGGTTCCACCCAACAATTCAGACTCTCTGAGGTAGGGCCTGCATTAGTAGGCATTAAAGGCTCCCCAAGTACATTCCAATCTGCAGTCAATGTTGAGAATTACTTCTGTGAATAAATGAATGTATGAGGAAGCCAGTTGCTAGCTGGACTCCAACCTTATTCCTCTAGATAGGGTGGGCATGGGCCCCAAATTCCTTACCCATGTAAATTCAAAACCCTCAACAAGATACTTCAACTTCCTTGGGGCCTCATGTTCTCATGGTCACCTCTGCCTCCAGGCCCCATCATCCACTTGTGCTGTTTTCAGTTTTTCTTTAGGATTTCAATAATTTCCCCCACTCAAATAATTTGAGATTATAATTGATTTTATTTATTATCTTGGGCAATGGAGGAGGAATTTACATTTATGGGGGCAAATACCTTATGGCAACAAATTAGACATTCATCTCCTAAATATTCTTGTCACCCCCACCACAAAGATGCTGCCCCTCAAGCTGACACTCTCCTACTGACTCTTCCCCCCACCCCTCACTCACCTCTTGATCTTTTCTTTCATTTCCATCTCAAGATCAACTTTGATGTTTGATCTTACAGAGAAACCTGGCCTTGTTGTTCTGGACACAAGCAGACATGCATTTTGCAGTGTTCTACCTTCACTTTTAAGCAAATTATGGAGGTATTTCTCAAAAAATAGCCTGACCCTAAGAAGAATTCTGGTACCAGTAGCTAATGTGATAAAGTGGCCATTTTGTTATGCCTACTAAATAAATGGAAAATTGAATAAATTTATTTTATTATTGTACATTATAATAACTTTAGGCTCGAAAAGAGAACAGTTGCTACCTAATAATGACTGATAATATTCTAAGGTTAGATTAACTACTTCTTCTACAAGTATAATTATCTTAAATTATCTGAGCTACATCTTCTTAACTGGTCACAGACTTGGTTTTGAGGGTAATTTGCCTGTCCTATCCCAATTAGTCTGCTGCTAGAGTTACAGATTTTGTAAAGGAGATTAAAGAGATAATTAGTTCTCTTTTTTCCTGGAAGAACACTTCCCATTTCTTCAGTTAAAAATGGTTCATTTTGTGTGATAGTAGAAGCACTATGATCACTGATTATACACTATCAAACATTTTTAGAGAATTTAAAGGAGAAGATTTCCCTGGAGATCATTTTCCATTTAGTGTATAAGGTTAAATAGACTCCCAGATGCTCTGCTGAAATAGAGAGACACATCTCAAGAAGCACACAAGTAGCCAATTAGCCAGCTGATGTGGAGATAAGCACTTGGGAGCTGGCAGATCTCTGCGCAGGTGAGGAGGACATGTGATCTCCCGGCCAACAAGCCCTGTCCACTTAAGACTCTCTGCCACTAGGAAATGTGAGCAAATCAGTTGTCCGTTGAACAAGGAGGATGAGCTAGAACATTAAGAAAATGTCAAATGAGAACCAAGAGCCTGATATCTCTGCCCTACTAAAATACAAAGTAAACTGACCAATTGCATATTCAACTTGAGAATTCCAGAACTATGTTGTTTTCTGAATAAGAGGTCTGGTTTCAGTGTTATATAATCCCATTCTATGTTGAGTTGAAGATTATTTTGTTAACATGCAAAGACATCTTAGAGCAGTCAACTCCACTATTTCTATATTTATGAAATTAGAAACTTTATACCAACTTACTGCAGGCTGATTTCCATTGATAGTTAAAGTTAATGCTCACTTTTACGCCCTTCTCAGTAGGTAAAGAGAAATTGGATTTTCTCTCCACATATTCATAAAGATCCTTCATCCCAAAGATGATGAAAATTCACGCTAACTGGAGTTGAAAAAGGAGTCCATACAATTCATATGAGGCTATTTGTTTAGATTTTTTTCTCCATTCATTTTGCCAGCCCAGCCCTCCCGCACCTTTCTGCCAGTTGCCTCTGGAATCCCAAAATGATTTATGCTTTTCCAGAAATAAACAGTAATAAAAACTCACAGATATAGTACAACTTGTGTCACTGGACCTAACTCATGGGAGTAGAGCTACTCAGGAAGGCAGCATTCAGCATTCAAGAACATGAAGTTGGGAGTCAGACAAATCTTCAAAATCAAAAGATATATACACCCCTATGTTCAGTGCAGCATCATTCACAAAAGCCAAGACTTGGAAACAGCTTAAGGGTCCATCAAGGGATGAATGGATGAAGAAGATGTATTATATTTATATACAATGGAATACTAGCCAGCCATAGAAAAGATGAAATCTTGCCATTTGCGACAACACGGATGGACCTTGAGGGTATTATGCTGAGTGAAATAAGTCAGATGGAGAAAGACAATTCTCGTATGACTTCACTCATATGTGGGAGATAAAAACAACAACAAACAAACATATAGACACAGAAAATAGATAGGTAGTTACCAGAAGGGAAGGAGGAGGGCAAAAGGGGTAAAATGGCCCACGTGTATGAGGAATGGCGGCTAGACTCTTGGTGGGGAACACAATGTAGTCTACACAGGAGGCAAAATATAATGATGTGTACCTGAAATTTGTATAATGTTATAAACCAATGTTACCTGAGAAAAATTAATTAAAAAAAGAGAAATATGTGGACAAAAAGCCCAACGTGTCAAGGAGAATCCCAGCCGCTCAAGAATAGCAAAATAGACACATTCCCCTAGTTCTGGCCCTGAAACAGATTATCAAGATGCTCCATGGGTTTCTGAAAGTCTTTTCCAGCTGTGGAGCTGAGACTATATTAAAAATGATAGCATCTTACAGGTTGATTAGAAAGGAAAAATCAAGAGTCAAGTTAGCTCAAAATGATGTTAGCAGACTCAGAGGTGTTTTCCTTCATTAAATTAACAAATGGGTGTTTTTACCTGCTTTTCTGAGTGACGAATCTGTTAGTTTCTCAAATATCTTCTGCTTGATTATATAGGGATATAAAGGCTTACTTTCCATTCATGAGATGATTACATTTTGCGTTAACTTGCTGACAAATCTAGCAGTTTCAACGTAGCTATTAACCCAGCCATTTGCTACCCGAAGAAAATTGCAAAAGTCCTTGAGCTTTTTTCCCTCTATTCAAACAGGCTGGCGGTATAGTGTTCTTAAAGATGAAAAGGAATGACATGAAATGGGTAACAATCTGCTGTCTGAGATATGGGAGCCATTGCTAAATATTCACATCTTCACAATGTACCTGAAGAAAAAGAGTGAGGGGGGGCGTGGGAAGGAGGGAGAGCGGGAGAGAGGAAAGGGGAGAGAGGAGAGAGGAGAGAGAGATTATGTAAACAGAACAACTGTCTGATGAGAGAATGGACACTTCTCTTCCCATGGCTTTGCTCGTGGACTGCAGGGTTCCATGGCTGAGAGGAAGACCCACTGCAGCCCCTAACGTCTCCACGGCTGAGTTCCCTGACTGTGATGACCACAAGCAGCTCATTAGTGCTGTAGAACTCGGCCCAGCACTGCAGAGCCACAGGATTTTTGTCAAATACAAACAAAACTGGGCCAGGGGTTCACCTCCATAGCAGCACCATCTTTTTACAATCATTAGGTCAAAACTTTAGCTTAGAGGGCAAGAAACGCCAATGATAACAGTAAACAAAGGGATTTTGGCCAATGAACTTTGTGCATTTATTAATATATTTGTTCTGCAATTTATAGTGTCTTCCTAATACATTTAAAAATAACTGCTTTAACATGTTCTCAGAAAGAATTCTTGCAGTTACAATTAATAGCTCAGAACATTATCCAAATAGAAATTTGCTTTGTTGAAAAAAAAAAAAAGGAAGGCAAACAATTAAAAACACATGTCCTTGAACCTAGAAATTGTTTAGAATGGTAGAATCCAGCAATATTTAAGAAGGGTAATACATCATGACCCTGCGGGGGTTTCTCAGACAACATGATCTCTTTAATATTTGAAAATAAGTCCATATCATTTATCAGATTAGGAAAACACCACCACCAACCCTGTGATGATTTTAATCAATGCAAAAAGCATTTGATAAAATTCAGCACTCATTTCTGATAAAACCTGTCAGCAAACAAAGAATAAAAGAAAACTTCCCTATCTGATAACAATCATCTGTGCAAAACTAACATCATAGTTAATGGTTCAATATTGAACATTTCCCCCTAAGATCAAGAACAAGCCAAGATGTACATTCTCATCACTTTTATTTAACATCGTAGTAGAGGTCCTAACTAGTACAATAAAGCAAGAAAATAAAAAAGCATAAAGTTCAAAAAGGAAGAAGAAAAACTGTCTTCATTTGCAGATAACCAGATAGTTTATGTAGACAATCCTAAGGAAGTTATAAAACAAATACTAGAATTAATACAGGATACACGGCTAGTAAGCAAAAATCAACTTTGTTTTTATATACTAACAACAAACATTTTTTCTACAATGCTTGCTAATGTTATTTTAGCAATAGGAGTAGACAGAAAAATTATCTCTTAGGTTACAATCTAACTTGGGCTGTTCCAAATTTGCAGAGTAGAATTTAAGAACAGCATAATGGGTGCCTATGTTTCTTTTTAAAGAAAGACTACTTATTAATGTACATCAGCAACATAATCTGATACATGCCATGACCATTCATTTTAAGGCATATTGTTATGTTTTTGGTATTTGTATTTAAATTCAGAGATGGCATCTATTATTAATAAAAGTTGAGGGAAAGGGAGTTCACACAACCTATAAGCTAAAATGTGAATGTCTTTTTCTTTTCTTGAGGAAGATTAGCTTGAGCTAACATCTGTGCCAATCTTCCTCTACTTTATATCTGGGCCATTGCCACAATGTGGCTGACAAGCGGTGTAGGTCTGTGCCCGGGATCCAAACTCATGTACCCGGGTGGTATGTGCCAACCTTAACCACTATGCGCCACAGGGCCAGCCCCTGAACATCTTTTTTTTTAATTCACAAATATTTAAACTCTTACATTAAGCATACTTAATGCTTAGCAACAACAGTGCCGGCTGATGGGTGTCCTTATTCTGACACAGCCTTACTTGTTAATTTAGTATCAAGAGCCTGAAGACAGAGACCACAATTTGCCGTATTCTGTGATTTTCACCCTGAGCACTCACCATAATATCATGCCCATGTGGCTGATAGGAGAGTTCCAGCATCTGAAGGAAAATACATATGAATTTTTTAGAAGGAAGAGAGTGAGAACACTCAGAGTTAATGGACGAGGACTAACAAACCTACTTTGGTCTTCCCCTTTCCAGGTGGTTTTCACCAGGACTCAGCCCTTGGCCCTGTTCTCGTTCTCCCATTGCTGGTATTGATACGTGGGCCAGGTTTTTCACAGCAGAGAAAGATGTTATTTCCCAGATATCTAAAGGAAACTGCACTTGCCCTTGGATTGTTCCCTTTAGAAGAAAAGACAACTCCCCTCCTAAGAGCAATATGTCCCACTCCCTTTCCACATTCTTTCTCTCGTATATGGCCTTCCTCTAATTATCTCACACTCTATATGCATTAATCTGCACAACTCTCAAACTTGATAGGGAACTCTGCTTTCAGCTGGATGGAGTTAAACTAGAGCTACTCCACTTCTGGAGAATACTTCATGGTTTCAGTATTTCTTTGTCTCATGAATCCATGCTCAATAAGCTACCGTCATAGTGAGACCAAATCTTTGCTGCCAAAGTAAATGAGTTTCCCTGGAAATAGTCTCAGACGATTCCAGGCAGGGGAGAGGAGAGGGAGTGGGCAAGAGAGAAAGAAAAACATCTTACCCTTGACTGTAGTATCCTTCAACTGTGATTGAAATTGCAAAGCAAATTACAGATCATTGACAATTTAAGAGGAAAAATTATATGTGCTTTAATTATAGGTATGTTTTAATATCTGAACTTTTAAAATCAAATGCTTCCACTTAATATTTCAAAATATCTGACTTTATCCATTATCACTGCAATTTATGCAGAATCAGAGAATCATGCAAAGGAGAGATATGAAAGGTTTTTTACTTCAACACCCTTCAGTTACAGAAGAGGTTTTAGAAATACATTTGAAACTCTAAGACACGTTGACTAATTTCTACTTCTATGTATTTTTGCATTAAAACTCTACCCTTTGTTATAACTGTGGATTTCCCTAACTACCTGAGTTGAGGTCAGACTTTTGTGGAATATATAAATATGTGAGGGCAGTGGGGGATGAGAGGAACATAATAGTTGATACATCAATATATCCATTCAAATATCAGTTGCTTTGACTGGGGTGTGTTAAAGTTTAGTGTAGGTGGCACAACTAAGTGAGCTGGGAGAGGTCAAAAAATGTGTCCCATTTCTTCACTTACTCAACAAATGCTTACTTAGCAACTGTTATGTGGACTGTTCCAAGCTCTAGAGAGAAGTGGAAAACATTTTTTAAAAGTCAGTGATATGGGGCTGGCCCCATGGCCTACTGGTTAAGTTCAGCATGCTCTGTTTCGGGGGCCCGGGTTCAGTTCCTGGGCAAGAACCTACGCCATTCATCAGCAGCCAGGCTGTGGTGGTGACCCACATTCAAAATAGAGGAAGATTGGCACAGACGTTAGCTCAGGACAAATCTTCCTCAACAAAAAAGAAAAAAAAGTCAGTGATAGAGTTTGGACTGGGTGTTGAGAGAAAGAGAAGAGGATGGTGCCTTCTGTGAACTACCAGTAGGTGTGCTGCTGAAGCACAATGTTTGAAGGAGTAAACAATCAGAAACTGAGCAATGTTGAGTCTGCATATTTATAGTAATTTATTCTTATTTGTGAGGAAGCTAACACAGAATCTTGTTTGAAATTGTATTTTAGTGAACTAACCGAATTCTGTAAATTTAAAATCTAGGTGTTTAAGCCAATTTCTGCCGTCACATTGGACTTGTTTCATAATTCTCGTGCTGTGTTGTTGTTCAAGGAAGTCGTTCAGACACAACCATATCTAAGTCCTAGACAAGGTTTTCAGTTATAATTATTTGACTGTTTTTCTATGAAATAAACAAAAGACTGCCTTTCTATTCAACCAAAAGCAACCAGGTCACCAGATTGTAACATGTCATGTGGCATCGGGTAGATGTTATCTAAAAAGTCCCTCACCAACCCCCAAACCAATGTTTTTAAAAATTGTGTTGGGGAGTCTGTTAGAACTCCCTTCAAGCATCTAGTTCTATATAACTTGCCATTTTGACCAAATCCCAGGAAATTCAGTCTACTAAAGAATGAGACTCATTGTACCTCCTGCTTCAAACACCATTTCTGTCAGAAGCAGAAAACTGTGACAATGTTTGATATCTGATGATATTGATGTATTTCATCATTGATTCAACCAACAGAAGGTGAGATAATCACATAGACATAATTTCCCTTAAGTAAATAAGTCAGTAATTATGAAATTGTTCTTCTCTACAATTAGATTCAATATAGGGAGAAATTTAACCTGAGGTAAATTGAGGCAATGTGTGGATCATTGCAGTTTATAAAGAATCCTTCACAGAAGGTGGGGATCTAAGTGGTTTTCAAGATCAACACCCTCCAGTTACAGAGGAGGCTTTAGAAATATATTTTGAAATTCTAAGAAATGTTTACTAATTTCTGTCTTTATATATTTTTGCATTAAAACTCTACCCTTAGTCAACACCAGGGGAGTAGCCTAGCTATTTCAGTTCTGGTTTGAAGTAAACTGAATCTATGTTGTAGGGTTCATTCTAAACAATTGTATAGATTAAGCAAGAGAATCAAATCTTTTCCCAGCTATGACTGCTTTCCCATCTATAAGTTATTCATTTTTCTTCAAAATGTGCTTATCTTTTCTTCTCAAAAGGATTCTTTGGGGGTAGTTTGGAAAGATTGATGTATTTTGCTTGCAGTAATCAAAATATACCTAATATTTAAAAATCACAAATGAGTTGAAATTTTCAAATATAAATGTTCCCTTAGAACATATGACTAAAACAAGTCTTCACATTTTTTTGAAAATGATCAATATAATTGACATTAATCAGTTTTTTCTCTTGATGCATGAGTTCAAATTATTTTTTAAGTCATAGAAAGGAAGTTCAACACTGGAATGAGCAAAAACCCTATCAGTTTAGTAGAGTCCATAAGTTAATTCTGAAAGCTGAACAAAAATAACAATGAAGAGTACCGTTCTATGCCAATGCTTGGGTTTCAGATACTGAAAAATCTCTCTCCTTACACTACCATACTGCATTTCTTACATAAAAGACAGTCCTATTTTATTCAAACAGCGTTCAAGGACTCCAGTGATTATAGAGGCCAGATGTCTACATAAAGGAGCAAAGCAGCCTGTACAATGAGAGAGAGTGATGGACCCACCTAAAGGCATATACCCCATCTGAATGATCTACTTGGATCCTGCTGGGTTTTGCCATGTGGGAATTCAGGCCAGGTGTTGCCACAGTTTCTACTTTTTCCAAAGGAGCTAGGAATCTAGTTTTCCAAAGGAGCTAGTTTTATATAAAATTTTTGGATTTTTAAAAATATTGTCCACTAATTCAGCTTTTTAAAGCACCATGATGATTGAACATTATATACCCAAGGGTGAGATTCAGCGTTTAGGATTTTTTGTAACCTCTACAATAAAAGCTCACCACCTTACAGTCAATATATTGAATATGTTAGGTACACTGGGTCTAGAAGCAGACTTCCCTGGTTTAAATTCCTCCTTTACCAAGTTGTATGACTTTGGACAACTTACTTAACCTCTCTATGCCTCTGTTTTCTCATCTACAAAGTGCAGTTTTTAATGGGATCTACTTTATCGAGTTGTTGGAAACATTAAATGAATTTGAACTGCTTGGAGTATTGCCTAACATCTAGCAAGAGTCACTAAATGTTAACTATCAAGTCTGTACTATTGTTGTTTATCATTATTATTATTATACACAAGACAAAGACTGTGGTTGGAATTGGGCAGTAGTTGGAGTTAGTAGTTTGGGGTCAGAAGAGTAAGTGGTATCATGGGAAGGAATAAACATTTTTAAAAACTATTATTTTTAAGACACAGTCTACAGTTTCATTATTTAATCTTCACAACTTCACTAGATGAGGTAGATATTGTTCTCATTTTACCAATGAGGAAACTGAGGCTCCAAGATTTTAAATAACGTGTCCAAGCTCACATCGTATATCTTACAACCAAGCATGTGGGAATACTGATCCCTTTCTCTACATAGTATGCATTATTGCTTTTTGCAAAAAATGGGAATTTAAGTAAATAGAAAGGGCTGCTGAACTGGCAGATGAGCCAGAGATCATGTCTTGAGGATTGGTTTAAAGAGCAGCAAGTTGAAACCATGGAAACTAAACCCAAGGCTAGGAGCCTCAGAACCCAAGTGTTGGATCTGGACAAGGGGCCAAGGGCTTGGAGCTAGAAAAGCCCCAAGGCCACCAGGTCTGAGCCCACAGTTTGGCAAAATCAGATTTACTGACTTGAGGCAAGGAGGGACGGCACTGCAGAACCGTGGAACGCCGCTCCATGAGAGCAAGGTGAGAAGCAACTAATCTTCTGTATTCAGACTTCAGGTAAGGTGAAGGATTCAGGGCAGGGTCTAAGGGAAAGGGGGTCAGTTTAGGATTGGTGGCTGCTTCTGAGCCAGAAGTAGGGGAAGCAGGAATGACTAGGGACTGGGTGCCACCACCGAGCTAGGGCAGTCCAACAGTTGCATACGCCAGTGATAGATGAGAATAGCAAAGTGGGCAGGGGCTTCATTGGTAAGAAAGAGGGGGTCTTTGTGCTAATCTTTAGCCCCTGCAGGGCACTGGGAAACCGAGTATTTCCTGTTCACTTTGCAGCTTGATCTGAGTCTGTGTTCCCAGCTGGATTCACTATAGGGCTGCTTTCTTTCCTTTTCAGTCCATGAGCTGATTTCCATGAGTCCTGGATAGGGTTTTACTCCTTCAGGGCACTTAGAAGTACCATTGGTGTTGACTTCTGAGCTGAAGGCTGTTACAGCCAGAAGGGCCTCACATTCTGGAACTGGTCTCCTAACATAAGCAAACAGAAGCAAGAAGGTAAGTTGCAAAGTGACGGTTGACCTGCCCACTCAAGGCACCAGCGACGGTGGGTCAGACCATGCCTCAATCTTGGCCTTCAGCTTTGAGGGTCTACAAACTACACGCTCCATCATCTCAAGAGGGAATGGTTTACAGCGATTCCATTAAGAAAGATCGGTGATTAAAACCAAAATGCTGGTTTAATATTTTAGCATTAGAAGTTGTAGGGCCTGGGCCTGGCTCGCTCGGCAAGAGTCCACAAGCCCATTGCAACCATGTGTCCTTCTGTCTCCCTTCTGGGCAGGATGCCCAGCTGCTGGGATTTATAACAATCCAGGGACCCGCCAGCGCCCATTTTACCTTATCTCACTTGAAGAACATCACATCTTAAAGGGATACTGAGCCCCTCCACGTGAGCTACTGTTCCTGGGAACGCTGGTCGTACCAGGAACAACCCCTCTTGGCAAGTATATAGCCTTTGTGTCCCCTGCATCTATAAACAAACCCCTCCCCACCCGCGGTTGCAGGTGCACATTGGTGTCCAGCCGGCCGCCACTGGACCTCCCTGTAAGTAACTCCCAATGAACCCATACGTCTCGTTCGCCGTCCCCGGGTCTTTTCTTTGGTCTCTCCACAACCTATCCTGCACTGCTCACCCAACTGGGCGTGCGGCCAGACAGAAGTAAAGCTATCAGTAAGAATGGACAGCATGACCTCTGCAGTCAGAACCATATGGTTAGGTTTATCATAATAAGAAGGTTGCATTTTGAACATTGAATAAGTAAAGTTGGTTACAAGGATGGGAATATTTGTGGCAGCAGGTGAGATTACCTGGTGAGTTCATCTTGCCCAGGTAGAGCATAGACCGTGTATCAGATTAACTGTCTTGAAATCCTGGTTCCACTCCTGCATGACCTTGAATAACTCACTTACCTTCTCTGTGCCTCAGTTTTCTCATGTGCGAAGTAGGGATGATAATCTACTTCACAGGATTGTCAGGAGGTTTAAATGAGTTAATATGCGTAAAATACCTAGTACAAAACCTGGCACATAGTAATAATAATATGTTAGTTGTTCTTCAGGTTGTTATTCTTATACTAGTGTTATTATTATAGTTTCATAATTCCAGTCAGCTTCTGTCCTGGCCATGTTCTTGTGGATACCGCCGATGTTTTTTCCTGTAATTCTCATTTTACTAAGTTTCCTGGCTAACCAATCTTTTTTTTAATTAACACTATCATTTTAAAAATATGCCAATATTTCAGTTTGGTAAAAATAAAGTCTTAGTGGCCTGGAAGGCATTTTTTAGAGGCAGTTTTGAAACTCTGCTCTAATTATATGCTGACATCATCTGTACTTTAACGATCAAAGAGGGGGCTGTATCTCCGGGTTCCCAGAGAGAGGTGATGATGGGCTGGCCTGAGTAATTTGGGGGTAGTTCAGGGCCCAGGCCTGGTTGAGAAAACCCAACTTCCCATCTACCTGACTTTTTTTTTCTGTTTGAAATTATCTTTCTTTGTACAGTTTCATTTACATCGAAATCATCAGTTCTGATTTTCACCTGTTTTAATTGTTGAGCTTCACTTTAAGATTTATTTGAAGGAAGAAACTCACCATGAAACGACATTTGAAAACCACTGATCAAAAATACATTCCAATGTACACATGTACGTGTATGGAATTGTTATAGTGTGTGTGGTCGTGCCTAGATGAAGATGGGTAAGCACTCTCTGTTTTCTAGGTTTGTTCTATATTTCTCTGGTTAAAGGAAGCTACATATGCACCAAGCAATCCTGGAAGATAAAGGACACAAAACATTGTCACCAAACACAGTTTTAATGTACCTCGTCTCCTATGCAAATTGCTCAACACAATGTCACACAAAAATGAGAAAGGTGCACTGTGACTGTGCAAAAGGGGGAACCAGTGGAGGATTGGGACTCAGTCCTTAGGACAGACACAAATCTTCCTCTGAGTCACTTTCTGCCACTCGAAGAGCCCCAGTTGCACCCCTGTATGAGAACCGCAAGGCAGCCACTGGAGCACACAGCACATTTGGTTTGAAAAGCAGGAAGCAGAAATGAAGAGAGCAGAAACATAGATGTTAGTAATTTTTCCATTTCTCTCAGCACTAAAGAGTCCTTATCCTCGATACCCAATTCTATTTTCTATTTTTTGGAGGACTAGAAAAAATTAGTTGTCAAATCCTGTTGATATCACCGCCACGGAAACCTTCACATCCTTTCCCCCTCCTGCCGCCTCAACCGTTTCTTAACTGACCCTCATCGCCTCTTAACAAAAAGATCCCTAAGCCCTCCTAATAAGCTTCCCTCCAATTTTTTATTTTGAAATTAAGGCATCAAGACTTGTTCGCCTAAGTAGTAACCGTTCCCAAATCCACCTTAGCTCATGACACTCAACTGTGGATCAATGTAGAACAATCTTAGACTCATTCAGGCCCAGGGCCATTTCAGAGCAGTTTACTAGCTGTGTGTGGCACCTGTAAAACTCAGTTTTCTCACCTGTAAAGGAGGGCTCACACCCAATTCTCAGGTTGTGATCAGGACTAGATGATATAACAAACCTGTTCACCATAGAGATGTTTTAACAAACACTCAAAAAACTTCACTTATTATTGTTATCTACATTCTAGGAAAATGGCAAGAAAAAAATCCCAACCATTTTGGTTAATAGGATGCCAAACAACACATTTTGTTTCACATTATGTGAAAATGTTTTAACGGTTGTCAACTGAGAGGTTGTTTTATGGAAAAAGGCAATTCCATATACTGTCATTCTTCCAACTAGGGATTAAATGAAGCAGCAAGAACATCATCTAACAGGTAGCTAAAATGTACAGTAACGTAAGCAAGCTTTCCCAAACTGTATCATTGAAAATAGTACAGCCTTGGGCCCAATATAGCATACACAAACAAAAAAGCTCAGAAACTACGAAATGGACATAAATGAGTCATGATCCAGGGAGAGGTCTTGGTCTCTGGTATAAAGTTACAGGGAAAGGGGTTAGTCCATGATTACATAACCAACCCAAATTATTGCAACTAAGGAAAGTCCCTTCAGGCATGAAGATAAATAATCCTGAATTGAAGCATCCATAGTTTTGATTTGGCTGTATTTTATTATGTATGCACAAAGATAGAACTGATAACATTAATTTTCAAAAATAGATATTCAAATGAGCAATAATCTTAAGCTTTTATTACTTTCCCCTGGAAAGATGCTGCTTAAATGTTTCTTTGAGACCTTTCATGTTTTAAGAGTATTATTCCTCATTAGTAACAAGCTTTTAAAGTCTCAAATTGCTCCATGAGTTGAACTGATGTTCTCTAAACATTTTCTTTATGTTTCTAAAAGCTCTGTACAGCTCTCATCCTCTTTGTTTATTATTCATTTTGATCATCTCAGGGCTGAATAAACACAGGTAAGACAGTGATTCAAGAATGTGAACAACAAAGTCATTATAGAAAATCTTACTGCCTGATTATGGAAAAGTATAATTATAAAAGAATGTGACAATTTTTGTTGTAGGTTTATTTTAGTTAAAATTATTTTTTAAGTTTTGCTTTAATACTTAAATGGCTAGTGAAAAAGAATGAGAAATTATGCCACATCATTGGTGCACCACCTAGGACCAAAACTCAAATTCAGAGGGTTATTCTAATGACTTTAAAATCAGAAAATCTTCATTTGGAGTAAAAGAAGACACACATTCTCAAATGCTGTCTTGCTGTGAATGGACATCAACTAATTCAGCTAATATTTACCGGATGAATAATATGAGCAAAAGGGCAAAACACGTGAAGAAAACACGGTTCCTGCTCTCAAATACTTCATATTCCAGTGCAGAGTGCAAGATGAGTGGAGGAACCCCAGAGCTTAAGTGGAAATTCGTTACTGCAGTAAGAGAGGGTCTAAACTTTCCAGTTGATTACCCTCACAGTGTCGGGTAGGATGGTTAAAGGGAAGCAAAGAAATCCACAGGCAGACCGCTTTGCTAGTGCAGGCAATAACGGCCTGTTCTAGGCTTTTAGACAAGGTGATGGAGTGGAAGAGTCAGACATGAGTGACTGAGGAAGCACAAACAATGGGCCATGAAAGGAAAATGGAGCAAGGGAAAGAAGTCAAAGACTCAGTCCTTGTGAGGGTGAATGGGAATAGTATTGCCAAGCACAAATGTGGAAGGACTAGGCATTTCAGGAAAGGAGAAGTGAAGGAACAGTAGTGAGTTCACTGTAGTATTTACTGAATGTGAGGTTCCAACAGGGCATTCAGGAAGGAATGGTCAACAGGCAGTCAGACACTGGAGTCGGAGAAATGTAGAGGGCAGCAGGAAAGGTTATTCCATCCAGCACCCCTAGGGTGTACAAGTGTATGCAAGCACAGATGCAACTTGGTGTGCTACCCAGCACTCCAGGAGGATCAATCTGAGATGCTCCTTTTGGTTGAACCTCACATCAGTAGGTTTTATAATATAAATTAATGTGTGAGAAGAAATACTGTGATGAAGGAAAGCATGTAGAAGGCTGAGGAAATGGAAAAAGTATAAATACAATGAGAAAAATAGCAATTAAAGTAAGAGCTCAAAGTTAAATTATTGAAGATCAAGAGATCCTTTAGGAAAGCTGAAATGGAATGAATTTCCCTCCAAAAGTGCTATCTTGGGAATACTTCTGAAAGGTGAGATTTGAAATAGAGACTTTAAGCAGATGGTGAGCATTTCAGGAAGAAACTAAGGCAGGAATAGAGTGGTGCCTGAAAACCCAGGTGAGACAGAGAGAAAGAGAGAGAGATTGAGAGAATATGAGCCTTGTTCTCTTGGGGCCAAGAGCACCTAGCAAGATTTGGTTTGGGGCAGAAACAATTTAGAATGAAGACAGGAAGTCTGTTCATTTGGTTCACTGCTATATAGTTAGCATCTAAATACACAGTTGTTCTATAAATGTTTTTTGCGTAAATAAGCTAAGAAAATCAAAGCAAAAGAAAGACTAGCTTTGTCCATATGCTAGGTTCTCTAACTGTGAGTATATCCCTAGTTTGACTAGTTGACCTGCCTGTGAATATCTGTAAATTTATCACATGATCAAACAGGCTCTTGTTACTGCAAGGTGACTGCACTTAATGGAGCAGAGAGATGAAGAGTAGTGGAAGAGAACTAAAGGACAAAGACATCTGGCGTTGGATGTGACCAGGGTCAAAATCATGACGTCTCTTGATATTTACTCATAATTGTCTGTTTTCATACAATGACTTTGAATAATATAAAATATTTCATGTTTTAATTTTTAGGAGAGATGGTAAGAAAACTAATATTTTAACCATTCAAAATAAAGCTTTGGGTCATATTAAAAAGTTTTAATGTCACAGTTCTTAAAATATTGCTTAAAAAATGTCAAATGTAAAAAACCAAAAGAAAATGGCAACTCCATGTTGAGATGACGGCTAAAGTTTGAGCTGAAGCAGCAAACTGACAATGTGGATTCATATGATGCAAAAGAGGATATTGTTAAATCCTGTGTTTAAAAATCAAGCATTGAAACATCGTTTATCGGAGTAGGACATAGACAACGCCAGCAAGATAGTGAAATAATGAAGTTTAAAAATAAGTTTTACAGATGCATATAATAATTTACACTAAAAGTCAGCCTTTTCAGTGTTGAAAGTGTGAGAGAATGTAAGTAAATTTTCTTCAGAAAAGAAAAATTCATTACAACCCTGGAAACACCACATACATAAATTTAAATATTATTGCCTATTTGTGAGAAAAATTCTCGTTTATAAATAGGTCCAAATATAGAGAAAATCCTCTCTTTGAACTAATTTTATTTGTTTGCAGTTACGTTTAGCTATTGGTAGCCGTCTTGGAGTCACCCGTTTCCAGATGCACACGTCTATGAAATTCAGTCTAGCATATTCGTGATTACACAATGGCAGTGCACAGTAGGTGCTCAGAGACAACCTTTTAAGTAAATACTTGATAGGAGGCTTGTGTTACAAAATTCACTGAGAAATATTTAGATACTGACATTTAATTTGTTTGCAAATGTGGTTATTTAAATGTTCTTCGCACAATCCGAGCAGTGCTTCTGGTAATATATTTAAATTTGCATCTCTGATTTTCTTAGCGACATGACGCATTTCACTTTTAGTATTCATAAACCCATACTAAATTATTTTCTTTTTAGTTTTGGCTTTCCTGGAATTATCTTTTCCCAGTTTTTCTTGCATATATTTGAGTACTTTGATATGTCTAAGATAAAAATTGATTATAAAATTAGGATTCACTTTACCCACAGAATACACACCAAAATCTTTTGCTAAGAATATTAATGAAAATTTTCTGCTTATTATGCTAAGATAAAGAAAAAGATGTTTACTTGGCATTTTCCTTTAACTAGGCATTTTAACCTAGTAATATTATTTTATGTAATACTAACATGGATTTTCCCAAAGATTTGGGTTATTTAGAAAGGAAAAAAACATATAAGTAGAGCAGTCTGTGACTACATCTCCTTACCCGTTAGCAGATTTAAATTGATTAATGGATTTGAGCTTGTAATTTGATGTGGCCAATTTCTATCACTCACAAATATCTGGAGACTCTATTAGCTTTTCTGAGGCGGGAGGGGGAGTGTGTGACAATTATGAACCCCGCAAACCAGAATCAGCTCTAAGATTCTTCTATTTTAGTATACATATATTCTCCAAATAAAAGAGGAAAGTTGGAATAATGCAGAAAAAAATTCTGTTAATGAAAAATAAAAGAAAAAAATTAGAGCCTAGAATAAACCTTGAATAAATTCACGTGATCACTAAATCTCATATTTTGTTTAATGGGCTATATTAGAGCTTTGTCTTGACTGTTATATTTATATGGATTGTCCCACAATCCATATAAGAAGTTGTTCTTTTTTCTTAATTATTTTCTAAGACAAGAGGAATACAGTGTTTATACAAGTCTTTTGCAAAATCAAGAATTCATTTTTTAAAATGTTTTTCTTATTATTATTTATGCCCCCCAGATTAAAAAAAATAGAACACTGCTAACTAATTGTGGAGAAAGTCGGTGTGCATTTACACATTCAGAAGTCGGACAATGTCTGAAGGAGCCATACGACTCATATGGAGCCAATGGACACGCTGGCTCCACAGGAGCAGACACAGCCACTTTTCTTCTCACCGTTGTACATAGCACCTTGCAGAGTGCTTGGCAGATAGTAGATGTACAATAAATATTTGTCTGATGAACGAATGAGGTGCTGCATAGGTGTTTGCATTTCAGAGAGGATGCACTCAGCCCTTCCGTGAGCCCTTCCATGAGCAGGAATGTTTCCTGCATCCCTCTTCCTGTTGCTAAGCTGGTTAAGTCAGCAGTGGCCGGGAGCTAGGTTATGAAGTAGCAACATTTTGCTTTACAAGTTTCCTCAGTATTATTACTATCATTATTATTATTATTATATTTCCTCAGCAAGATATTTGCAGACTCTGGTAGCCCTCGTGCTGCCTCAGTCCTCCCTCTCCAGAATTCACCTGAACTGGACCTAAAGGACTTAATTCCATCTCTCCTCTCCTTCGCAAAACTTACCATCCTGAGTCTGGTCACTCTGGGAAGCTTATTTCTACCAAGTGACAGAATCTACTAGACACATTCAAGTTTCTGCACTATTAATAGTAATAATGAGAGCTAGCTTTATGAGCTTTGGCAATATGTTAGGCACCATTCTGAGCTGCTTACAGGTGTTATTTTATCTATTCATTTTTATAGCTCTCCTGGGGAACCATTTTTGTTTTTCTCATTTTACAGAGGAAGAAACTGAGGCACAGAGAGTAGAAGTAAATGCCATGAGTGGATCATCTAACAAGAACAGATCTTGCATTGTGTCTGCTGTATGCTCAACCCTGGGGCAGCATCCACCATTGGCTCTGCCTGCATTTGAAGTCAGCCATCTGGTGTCAAGAGTTCATGGCTACTTAGTTCTTCTACAGTAGCCACAGAGCATGAAGCATCAGGATCTGACTGTGGCAGCCACTGCTGAAGTGCAGTTGTAGGTGACAAGGCAATTAGGATGCTATAATGGACCAAATTTGTGCACACAAACAGCCCTGGAATTGCTTTTGAAAGTTAAGTGTCTGAAAGTGGCACAACAGACTTATATGTTAGAGTCCCAAGGAAATAACAATATTATCATGTCCTAATTACGGTTCATGGAGGTATTGTTTTTCTCAAGCTGATGTGATAGGAGCTGCAGGGCTTTTCCTGGCTGTCCTCTGAATGCCGCATAACTACCTGCAGGCAGGACTGTGCTGTCAGAACATCACACAGCTGCAGTGGGCAGGACCCGGAGGATGGGTTGGGTGACGTGGGAAACTGGAACAAGAACTGGTTGGGAGACTTCCTCATTGTCCAATCCAGGGAAGAAAACCTGACCTAGATTACTGACGATAGAAGTATAAAGAATGAAATGGATGAAAAAGGAAGAGGTAACATTGCAAAAGGTGTATTTGAGGGCAAAAGAGACAAAGGAATTAAAAGTGACTGAGGAGTTTCAAGCAAGTAGACTGGTAAGATATAAGAATGATTTTAAAAAAGAGTCTAGGAAGATAATGCCGAAGCAGGTTTGTATAAGTAGGTGAAAAGAAAGTTGATTTTGAACCTGTTGTCAGGAGCTTGGGGAACATGGAGGTGGAGACATCAATCTGGCCTGCAGCTGAGAAGAGACAGAGATTGTACTAGAAATGCAGTACATTTTGCTCATTAGCTAATGAGCAAAGCTGTGTTTCATAATAATAACCAACATCCACACAGCTCTTAACACGTGCCAGATGCTATTCTCAGTCCTTCAGACACCGTAGTAACTCATCTGACCATCACAAAAACTTATGCAGTAGGTCTTGTACAGTTTCCACATGTTACAGATAAGGAAACAGAGGCACACAGAGGGTGGGTGCCTAGCCTAGAATTCCACAGCTAGTAGGTGGGCAGAGCAGACTGCCACCTGTGACCACACTCTCGTTCACCAATGTTGGTACCAGCAGTTTGCTTCCAAGTGCTTGTCCAGGAGGAGGTGGGAGTTGAGAGGTGGTGATGAAAGGGTGACATAAATAAGGGAAAGAGAGCTTAAAAGAGGACATTAAAAATGACATGCCTTTTACCATTTGTTCCCCCTGGAACTGAAGCCCAGTGCTGCATTCCAGTTAGTGCTCTGAATAGGAGATAGATCCAAGAGATTGGTCTAAGAGTTAAATCTAAGATCTAAGATGATAGATGACATCCTTAGGGGGAGAGTATAGCCAGAAGATAAACCTTAAAAAACACCTACATTTGAAGGACTGGAAAAAGCACAAAGAGTAAATCAGAAAGACAGAGAAGAAATAATCAGAAAGGATGTGGGGAAACAAGTGCCATCCCGGAGTCCCAGGGACTGGGAGGGCACAGGAGGAGATGGTGGCTTGTGGGAGAGAGAGGGAAGAGGTGTGTGGGGAGGACTAAGAAGAGAAATGAACAGAGGCATTTGAAAGAGTGGATGAGCTCGAAGACTGAGATTTTAACAGAGCCGTTTCTGCAGTGTGACTCAGGAAACCCAACTGCAAGTGGATGAATTACAGGAGTAAGATGAGAGAGCGGAAGCATTACGTTTAGGCTGCTTCCTTGAGCAATTTGGGGCATGGGAATGATTAGGAGACAGAAGTATTTCTAATGCAGGGAGAGGGGACTAGAGGGCAGAAAGGCTGCCCTGTGTAAATCTTCTTAGAGATGCCTGGGGTGAATTCCCCAGGCTCTGTGGCCTGAACTGGTTTAAAATTGAGAAGTGAGGCGGGGTTGGGCAGTGGAGGGGAGCCCCATTTTTGCTAATCTCATCAGGCATCGCTAATAGTTATAAACAGACAATTTGCAAGAAGATGAAAGAATCCAAATTCATGTTGCCAATACTAAATATTTAACTAATGGAAAATATAGGCTTGGAATTGGCTATGAAACCCTCAGCCGATGAGCTAAATTTTAAATACTTCGTGCCCTGGAGACGATGTTTCAATCCCTGGCTGTGCCAGATGGGGTGTGAGTCACAGCACAGGAAATAACACTGGATTTCATATTATTCTGCTTCCACAAAGGATGTGAACCTTCTGAAACCAGTTGCCCTGTAGGTGAAATGAAAACCCAAAGGGAGGCAGTTAGGATGACTGTGCTCCGCTGAGCAGACCACGAGCATCGAACACAGGCTGGGTCAGAGCTCTGTGGCAGGACACCAGGGGTGGCAGGATCCTGCCAGCGCATTGACAGGCGGAAATGCCTGCTTCTCTTATGCCAGAATGCAGATGCCAGATATAAAGACCCATCCGTAAGATTTATATAACCGTGTAGACTCGTCATCTGGGGGAGGGGGTCTGGGAGGGCTGTGAGTTAATTAGACTCCCCTGTTCTCCCCTCCTATTTACCATGTTGTGGTTGTCTAAAGATATCTTCTTCTGAAGCACATAAGCTGGATTAGATAAATTTAAAGCTTTATAATATATTGTGTCCTGATCACTTAAGGGTTACAGTCCTCAGAACAAAGAACACTTATTAAGCCATGAGTGTGTGAAATAATCTGAGTTTACAGAGTGACAGGATATAGTGTCATTTTAAAAATAGGTACAGTAAGGAGCATATTTTGAATTGAATCAGCATTGAATACATGCTGGAGATATTTCAGTCCCTTCCCTCTTTTCCTCCAGCATTTTTATTCACTGTCTTCCTCGCTGGTTTTCTCACTTCTGCTTTACATTTGAACAGATCTCCCTTACGCAGAAAAATTATTTCTCTCTTTTCTTTATCCCTCTGGTTTCTGATAATTTCTTTCCTTTAACTATCAGAGTTCTTAGACAAATAAATTCTGCATGATTCCTCCCAATTTTCCACCATCTTTGTCTTTTCCTCTCCCTAAGCGGCAATTTGTGCCCCTAATGCTCAACTAATATCATAGTGTCAAAGACCAAAAGTAACCTTACTGGCCAAGATGTGAATTCCAGAAACAGGGTATGGATTCCATCCTACCCTACTTGCTTGCTTGTCCTCTGCTTTATTGCTGGCCCTGATTTCACACATTTTTTTCTCCCTTCCTCTCTCTCTCACACTCTCTCCTGTCTGGCATATCTATCTTTCTGTCTATTGTGTATCAATGCATTTTATTTCTTTGACCTCATTACTGCCTCCTCCTTCTCTTCCTTCTCCTCCCACTTTTCCTAACTCAGCTCTTTGCTCTTAGCCCAGGACTCCTCAATAGTCTCTTTCTCGAGCCCATTTCTCTTGCTCTAGAAGGTAAAATACTGCTGATCCACAGACCACATTGGTCTTGTAGATGTGCTTGTTGTGGTCTGCCAAGAGTTACTTAACATTGGGGCATGATTCTTAAATTGGGAGGTTTTTACACTCTGGCTTCTATTGAAAACTTGAAAAATCTGGAAATATTTCTACCTGACCAGCAGCTGAATAGCATCCTTCTGGATGGAACATGATCCCCACGGCTCACTCCGGAGGTCCCTCCTGGAGTTTGTTTACCATTCAGACAATTTTCCTGGACCCTGCACACTCTGTCTCACTACTGCTGTTGTTATTGTGTTGTTGTTTGCTAGGAGTTAAATCTTTTCTGTTATCAGTCAGATGAAAAGACTTATGTATTATTAGTAATACATTAGGCCTGGCTAGCGAAAATTTGTATTAAATTAAGTAGCGAAATAGAAGTGTTTTTAATAATAAATTTTTGTTTCACTAAGCAATATAATATATTGTCTCCTAGTTAAATTAAGCGCTTAAATGTTAATGTTTATTAAGAATCATAAGTAACATCAGACATCTCAAAAATTCTATAATTTAACATAACTATTGCCTTTTTAAAAAATAGACTTATTTTTAGAGCAGTTTTAAGTTCACAGCAAAATTGAGTAGAAAGTACAGAAATTTCCCGTATATCCTTTGCCCCACACATGCACAACCTCCCCCATTATTATGATCCCACATCAGAGTGGTGCGTTTCCTACAAATGATGAACCTACAATGTCACATCATTATCACCCAATGTTCTTACCTTACATTAGAGTTCGCTCTTAGTGTTGTATATTCTATTGGCTTTTGACAAATGTACAATGACTTGTATCCACCATTATAGAGTCAGACAGAATAGTTTCACTGCCATAAAATTCCTGTGTGTTCTGTCTATTCATCCTTCCTCTTTCCTAACACATCACCACTGCTGATCCTCTTATTATCTCTATAGTTTTGCCTTTTCCAGAATGTCACAAAGTTGGAATCACACAGTATGTAACTGTTTCAGACTGACTTCTTTCATCTAATAATATGCATTTAAGATTCCTCCATGTCTTTTCATGGCTTCATAACTTATTTTTTTTTGTAGCTCGGAATACTATTCCATTGTCACTCACCTACTGAATGTCGCTTCCAAGTTTTGGCCAATTATGAATAAAGCTTCCATACACATCTGTGTGCAGGTTTTTGTATGGACATGGGTTTTCAATTCATTCGAGTAAATACCCAGGAGCATGACATCTGAATTCTAGCACCTCATTTTTTCAGTGTTCTCTCTTTGGTGGCAGGATTGTCAAAAGGCAAGGAAGCAGGGTAGGGGAGCTGTGGGAACCTTCAGTGCTCCAGACAATAAAAAATATCCATGTCAAGGATGGAAGGGCGGCCTAGATCTGGAATTTTTCAAGAATTGGAGCTTTCTCCCACCTGACCCCACAGTCCCTGTTTAAGTCAGAGTTCGAGCACAAGATATTTTTCCACTAAAATGCAATGCGTAAAAGTGAAAGCAAAGGTGAATTCAGATCACACTGTTCCCCAGATTAATGTTGCCCATGACATTTATCATTAATTTTTCAGAATTTATTTCATATTTGAATAATCTCCTGTTTGACAACTTAAGAACCAATAGGAATTACCCAAATAAATCATACCACATTTAAATAAACTCTCTACTTGGCCTATTTGGCTTAATAAAATATTTAGGGATTCTAGACAATATTTCCTGGCTCAGCATCAGGCTTTTATTGCTTAGTGTACAAATGGGGAAACTCTTTCTACTGTTTGTGGTTTCATAGCAGGGGCTTTATTTTCAGTGATGATATGTAATGTCTTGTGAACTCTGACCTCCTATTGCAGTCCCAGATTTCTCATTGGTTTTATTTCAGAAAAATGAGAGAAATTTTCCATGCTCAGGAGTTGTTTAACTCAAGGAAAAGTCTATACTGATGGCATATGAAAAATCTAGTCTCACGTTGATATTTTCAAAAAACTGATATTTAAAATCACAATAATCTCTAGGAAAGGGTATCATATCATTAAAGAGAAGAGATTTGATAGATGTGAACTTGCTCCCACAGATGCCATAATATGTTCCTTGTCCCACCACTGAGAAGTTGTATAAATTACTATTTTTATTTAGTTCAGGACTTTAAAATGATAACATTTATATGGCATCTGTTGATTTGAGAGAATAAAGCCACTATCAGCAGGCAGGTGACATGTAGAAAACCTCAATGATCAGATCACTGGAAGGAGTATTTCCTTACTTAATTTTTCCCATGAAGGTTGAGTAAATCCTCTTTAATGCTAAAGAAGTTTACATTCCAATAGTTCATGGTATGATTTAAAGTAAAACCTCTCCACGAGGCAATGACACATAAACATATCCATGGAAGATGAGTATTGGGAGGGACTTCAAGGCATTTGATCTAAATCCCTCATTTTGCTGGTGCGGAATCTAAAATGAGTGATGGTGAGGTGGTTTACCCATGGTCACCCCATCAACCAGTAATGGCCCAGACCAGAACCAGTGTTCTCGCTGGACCCATGTGAAGCACTGCATGTGAAAGCAGGAGACTGTGAAAGAACATTGAGACTTTCAGACATGTAGAACTAATATTGGCATTGATCTAATTCATGAGATAATTTCTTAAGTGAATTTGCATCTACAAACATTGTGCTGAGGCCCAAGACTTTGTGGCAGGCAGGAGAGAAGTAGAAAGGGATTCTATTCTCTAAGTTGGAGCACTTACTAGAATAAAACCTCATTAAGAGGATGCTTAATATTTCCTTTTCCAGACTGGTAACTACATCTTTACAAGCTAAGATAAAACAAAAGCATATACATGTTTTTGAACACTGTACAATTTATTTGTTGCTCAAGGCTAAATGGCCAACTGAAAAACAGATTTGAACAGAAATCTAAGATATAAGCTAGTCTTTTAAACAAATGTTCTAACATTTGTTTGGGTCAAGAAAGCCCAACAAATAAACACTTTCCAAGGATGCTTCTATGGCTTTATTTACTTATTTTTGGCAACATCCACTCAAATTTATTTTTCTACTTCTGCAACTGCAAACTATGGTAGCCTTAAGAGACATTTCCAATCACAAACACAGATGTTGTTTCCACCTTGCCTATTAATTTCCATGTTGTTAATTCTTTTTTACGTTGTGCAGACCACACGGTTTAACTGACAAAAACTCTGCAGCACTGGTGTAGTCGTTCATGCTTTATATTCTTATCCTTTTACTAGTCTCAGAAACCAAAGCAGTAGGAAGAAAATGGGACAGAGGAAAACATTCTGCATTTATGCATTTGTTCATTTGTTTTTTGAACCAAAAACCATCTACTTAATGCTGATTTCATGCTAGACACAATACTAGGAAAACAAAGAAAAGGTGTATCCTATGTTAGAAGAATGGTTCAGTTTGGGGGGTGGGAAACAGATGAACAAGTGACCAGCCCTCACACATGGCATAATGAGCGTCATAGAACAACTATAGCAGGAGAGATAAATGACACTTTACTGAGTGGAGGAGACAAGAGAAATCTCTTGGCAGAAATAATACTTGAGCTGGGTTTCACCCAGCAAGAGTGATCAAAAAGAAGCAATATCTCATTGTGGTTTTGATTTGCATTTCCCTGATGATTAGGGATGTTGAACACCTTTTCACATTTCTCTTGGCCATTTGCACCTGTTAGGATGGCTTTTACCAGAAAAAATAAGGGCCAGCCCCAGTGGCCTCGTGGTTAAGTTTGGCGCACTCTGCTTTGACAATCTGAGTTTGGTTCCTGGGGCAGACCTACACACTCATCTGTCAGTGGCCATGCTGTGGTGGTGGCTCACATACAAAAAGAGGAAGATTGCCAGCAGATGTTAGCTCAGGATGAATCTTCCTCAGCAAAAAAATAACATAAAAATAAGTAAAAATTTTAAAAAGATAACAAATGTTGGTGTGGACGTGGAAAAAAGGTAAGCCTTGTATATTGTTAGTGGGAATGTAAATTGGTGCAGCCACTATGGAAAACAGTACGGAGGTTCCTCAAAAAGCTAAAAATAGAACTGCCATATGATCCAGCAATTCTACCTCTGGATATTTATTGAAAGGAGTTGAAATCAGGATTTCAAAGAGATATCTGTATGCCCATGTTCATTGTAGCATTATTTACAATAGCCAAGACATAGAAGCACCTGAAATGACAATCGACAGATGAATGGATAAAGAAAATGTGGAATATACACACAATGGAATATTATTCAGCCTTAAAAAAGAAAGAAATCTTGCCATTTGCAACATGGATGAACCTGAAGGTCATTGTGCTAAGTAAAATAAGCCCGTCACAGAAGGACAAATACTGCATAATTCCACTTACATGATGAATCTAAAATAGTCAGATTTCTGGAAGCAGAGAGTGGAATGGTAGTTGATAGGGGCTAGGGAAGGAGAAAATGGAAGGATGACTAATAAGTCAAAGGGTGCAAAGTGTTGGTTATACAAGATGAATAAGTCTTAGACATCTACTGTAAGCCTAGTGCCTACAGTTAACAAGACTGTATCATAATCTTAAAATTTTGCTAAGAGGGTAGATCATATGTTAAGTGTTCCAGTGTTCTTATCACAAAAATCAATCAATCAATAAATAAGAGGGTGGGAGGAAACCTTTGGAGGTGATGGATAGGTTTATGGAATAGATTACAGTGCTGGTTTCATGAGTGTACACTTATCTACAAACTCATCAAATTGATACATTAATCACGTACAGCTTTTTGTAGGTCAAAATATTAAATATAAAATAATAGGTGATAAAACAAACAAACAAAAAGCAGCAGCAGCAGCAATAGGAAAAGGCACTCCAGGCAGAAGGAACGGTGTGTGCAAATGCTGAGTCATGGGCTGCCTCAAACTTTGGAGCAGTGGAGAGGGTGGGCAGCACACACAAGAACGATGGGATGAGGCGAGAAAGGAGGCAGGATGCTGCTCCTGCACAGGAAATGTTTGCCTGCATAAAATTAAGTTCAGCTAATCCCCCAGATTGTGATAGAAAAGGACAGACAGGGAAGGAAGCAAGCACAAAGTGAAGTGAAACAGAAAGATATTTAAAGTTTTAAAAAAGATCCTTGAACTTCAACCTGTTTGAGGGACTAATAAAGGAAAACCACTTTGATTTACCCACTCTTAAAAGGTTTAAATTTAAAATTTCTAAAAAGCATACCAACGGGGAAAATATAGACAGATGGAGAAAAATAATAGGAAACCCAAGATTAGTTTTAATTTTTGGCCTAGACAAATGTGGTCTTTCAATGTAAAGATAGAGGTTATTTAATATTTGTTGCTAGCCTAATATTTTAAATTAATAGACTATTTTAACAGTAGTTTAGATACAACACTAAAAGCATAATCGAGGAAAGAAAAATTGGTAGGTTGGACTTCATTAAAATTAAAAACTTCTACCCTGTGAAGACAATGCTAAGAGAATGAAGAGACCAGCCGTGCACTTGGAGAATGTATTTCCACATCACACATCTGAAAAAGGGCTGGTATCCAAAATATACAAAGAAGGCATAAAACTCAACAATAAGAAAACAAAGAACCCAGTTAAAAAAATGGGAAAAGATCTGAATAGACGCTTCACCAAAGAAGACATACAGACGGTAAATAAGCAGAAACTATTTTAAAATAGATGTTTTCACTTCACACCATAGAGCTAATAAATTGTAAATTAATAAAACCTTTTAAAGCACAAAATTAAAAGTAAACAAAAAGGGCTGTTTTGTTCACATGCCATGAGAAAAGCTGTTCTCAGCCTAAACATAAAAGAATATACAATAAAGCAACAGATTGATGAATTTTACTGCATAAATGTAAAAATAGGAAACGTGTTATCAGAGACCACAATAATATTGTATATTTTTACGGCACGTTGCAGTTATTTTCACCGACAGAGTTTGAGAAACGTTCTCGTTCCAAGACGGCGACACCAGAAAGCCGTCAGGCCCTGAAAGCCCAGTTTTTTCTGCTGAAGCAAAAGTAAGTAAAAGTCCCTTGTGTGTAAGAATATCCTTTCTAGGCCTAACTTCTTTACCACTTTTCTGACATCTTTTCTGTGCATGTGAACTGAAGTCTTGTCTTTTGGAACCAAACCAAATGTTTAATTAAAAAGTGAAATGAATATTCCTTTATATCTCACTTCTTTCATCTCAACCCCAAAGAGGCAAGAGTGGGAGGTGACAAGATGATAAATTAAAAAGCCAGAAGCCCAGGCCTCTGCAGGGATTCACAACCTCCACATTTATCCCCAGGCGGCACAGCTGTGCGTCCCTGCAACCAGACTCTGCTCTCAGAGGGACTGTGGATGGGAGCTCAGCAACCAGGGTTACTGACTCTTTACATAACATTCAATTATTTTTCTAATTTAACACAAATCTCAAAAATTCTGAGACTTGGCACCTACCTCCAATATTATGAACTAACAACTGACATTCAGGGTATTATTCTGTGCTAGGAGTAGGTGTGCTCTGTCCTAACATGCTTACTTTTTTCTAGGCCCTTTGTTTTACAAAAAATGTTCCTGGGCATCAAATTCAATTTCTGGAAAAGGTACACAGAATTCTGTGGTTAAGTAAAGCATTGGTCTGTTTTGCACCTGGAAAATCTCACCATAGATTTTGACATGGTGCTATCTTTTGCAAAGTGGCACATATTGTAGGTTTAAAGCTTTACAGATATTATAGTTGCGTTTGGTATTATATATACCAGATTATGTACAATGATAAAAAGTTGCCATAGGTTTTTTTTTAAATGTGATTTTGCTTTTCTCTCAACTCACATTTTTCAAGGCGAAATTATTCTAAAAATTATTTTTCTTCTAAGGATACTTTACAAATTTAGCATTTAAATGTAAGAACACCTCTGATTAATGGCAGTATAATCTAATCATGGGTATCAGGAAAAAATATATGACATTGAGGTTGTCTTCAACATAATCCTATTTTTTAAAAAGGAATCAGTTGGCATGTGAAGATACATCTTTTAATATTTAATGTGGGACTTAAAGCCACCTTATAAAATATAGAGAATAAAATCAGAGTATACTGCCTTGATTTTAACTGACCACCCAAAAGACCAAAATTCAGAGGATTATTGTGTTAAAAGGGCCCATCACACAAAAACCTGAAGGCTAAATGAAGACCAAAGCCATGGATTAGGCTTCAAGTTCTCAGATTTATCATTAACACTTTTTTTAGTAGAAATAATTTATATTCGTTTTTAAAAAAATGAAATCAATAAAATCATTTTTTGAAAAAATTATAGTTTTCTTATTGAATAGAAAAAGTTAGTTATTTATTATAAATGCCCTTGCATTAATGAAAATTATCAAGTAATTAAATTGGGTGACATCATGCTATGATTTGCATAAACATTCACACATCATATCATTTATGAACTAAATAGCTGGGAAGAATGTGAGACTCATTGCCCAGTTAAAGAAAATGAGATTTTAAAAAATCGCTTTAGAAACATTCCTTTATCTCTATATCGAACTTCCCAAACCCTGTGTTCCACATAAAAACACTCTAAACACCCACCTCCGACCATGAGGTGGGAAGAGTAAGAAATATATCCTTTTCTTGCATGCATATTTTGTCTCCGACTAGGTCAAAAACACTTAAGAAATTATATGTGCTTTTTTTTTTCTTTTTATTTACCCATTTCAGTGCCTAGTTCACTGTCTACTACATGTTTTTTGAATGATGCTTTTAAGATCTAATGAAATACTAAATTGAACAGAGTAAAGAAGCATGGACTTGTTCTTTTCCCTCTTTTCGCCCTGGTCTCAGATTCCAGCCCTTTCCAAACAGAGTTAAGAAAAAGGCAGTAGGTTAGTCCCATTCATATCTCTAGGCAGTTACTTATTTAACATTTAGATGTTTTCCTTGACTTAGCCAACCTTGGTTCTGACCCTTATCTTTCCAGTATTTCTATAGATGTTGAACCCTTCCAAGGAAAGTTTTCTCTGTTTACCCATAAATGTGTGCATTTTTGCCATTTTGTGTGCTCCAAGTTAAAGTAAAGATCAATGTTGAATTTCTTTGCTTTCTAGTCTCACTGCAAATCACCCACAATCTTTGAAAGCCTCTCGGATAATTGAAAAAAATACAAAACACAAACGTCAAAATGTGACAGATATAAAGTTCATATTTTGGCTGGTTCCCTAAAACAAAAGGAACTTGTTTCTGAATTATTACTATCAATTATGAATCTATAAATACCTAATGGATATTACATACACGTAAAGAAGTGTTAGGTCCTGTTAGGAGTTTCAGAAATGCATTTATGTGTTTATTCAACCACTCAACAAAGATTCATTGAGTATAAAATGCTAAGTAGTGGGAAGATAGAAGAAACAGGTATGTGAAATTATGGTAATAAAACATGGTGTGAAGTGAAGGATTAATGCAGCAGGCCCAGGTGGTCCAAGCCCTGCACATTTGAGAAAAAGGCCTGTTTCCGGAGGATTGGCCCTTGACCAATCCTTCTCAGCCCTTGGAAGATCCTGACTGATATGGGTGTTGGTATCCCTAAGTCCCTTGGCCACACTGTATTAGTGGTTGACCTCTAGCGGGCTGGAGACTGAGTAACTAAGGTCAGTTACTTCAATGTTACATGCCTATGTGACGATTCTAAAATTATTTAGAATTTTAAATAATGGTATTTAGCCTGAACCCCAAGGCTCTTGAGCTTCCCTGATGGGCACCACTTCAAAGGCGCTGTCTCATCACTGCTGGAAGAATTAGGAATGTCCGTAGAATTTCCCTGGGAGAGGACACCTGGTGGCTGGTGCCTGATTTCTCCTTTTGCACCTTTTCCCTTTGCTGATTTTAATCTGTATCCTTTCACTGCATGAAACCATAACAATGGGCATAACAGCTTTTTTGAGACCTGTGTGTCCTGCTAATGAGTCATCAAACTGAAGGTCTTGGGGACTCCCGACATGGATATGCATACGGCTGGCTGGACAAAAACACAAAAGGAGAGAGAGTCCTCCTTAGAGATTCAGGGATGACTTCAGATAAAAGGACATGTGTGATCTGAATCTTGAAGAGGAAAGAAAGGAGTCTCTCATTTCTGAGTATCTACTCGTCCCAGAAACATTGCTTCATGATTTTCCATAAATTATGTCATTCAATCTTTATAGTGCTCCTTGATGTGGGAATTATCATCTTCATTTTACCAATGAGGAAAACACATAGAAGGAATGGATGCAAGATTCCAAGACAGGTGTTTAGATTACAAAGTCCATGTTTTTTCACAATCCGAGGGGCATGGAGGGATCATCCTACACGATCTGCTGAGGAAATTGTAAATATCTGGGAGAGGGTCCAGAACAGGGTGAGAGAAAAGGACTATTTTGTGCTAAACAAAATAGTGTGCATGACAAGTTTTGAACTTTACTCTGTAGGTGATATAGATATGTTGAATAAGGTGAAAGGGAAAGATTTTTTTGTTTTCGTTTTTGCCTTTGAAAAGTTTACCAGCTGAGAAGCATAAATGGAGAGTGAAAGATAAAACAGATGTACAGGTATCATTATACCATGTGATTGAAAATAAGGTACTTACCACACATGACAAAAGCAGTGTTACAGAGGTTTAAAATGGAGGGAGGGTGGTTGTGGGGAGCAGAGAGCTTTCATAGGGTTAAGGGACATTCAGTAGAGAAGGGAAGAAGCATGGACCATATTTATACAGGCAAGGGGAAAAGAAAAAGGAAAGGAATTCCAAAAACTCAGAAAAATAGTTAATGAGCCTTTACATCAAACCAGAATCTGTGCTTATTGTTGGCATAATGATAGGTAAGGCTCAGTTTCTTGCCCTTGGAGATGCTCATCATCTACTTGTGAAAAATTGCTGTGTAGACAAATCATTTCAATCATAGATCATTATAAGAAAAGAGCTATGATCATGGGTTATAAACTTTGGAAGCAGGAGCTACTAATTGGGCTTGGGAGGGTAAGATACTCTTCCTAGGTTCCAACTCACCTGTCTGACCCCCAAACCCATGTTCGCATACAATCAAGTTGCTTAGGTTCCCACTCTGCAACTTCCTAAGCCACGTTACCTTGGACAAGTCACCAAAGTCCCACCCGTGTCTATTTTGCTCATCTATAAAGCAGAGATACTTTCATTTACCAACTCACATAAAAATACTGACATATTACAGTGAATGACACACAATAATCCCTAAATTGGCTGTTACTAGTACTACATGTGAAAATGAAGGAAATTTAAATGAGAACTACTTGACAACGGACTAGATGGTATATGTTGTTAGAAGGGGGAAGAGTCAAAGTGACATGGAAGTGACAAAACTAGGGGCCTGGAAGAATGTATCAACTGTGAGCTCTGAGATTTACTTTGAATTTTTATGTTTTGAGAAATCATGCCATGATTTCAATAAATGCACCATGAAATTTTAAATGGCTAAGATAATTCAGGAATTATCTCATCTTCTCTCTTCCATAGTCATTCTGAGGAGGACTTTTATTTTATTTTTCACAAAGGATTGACCCTACAGGTCACACTTTGCCCTTTTTGTTATTTATATTTTGGTCTATTACCTTTACTTCTAATGTTTACACTTATATTTATAGCATAAAATCAGCAAATCTGATATAAAATTTACAGCTTCTATCATTCAAAGTATTTGGAACTTTGGTAAGATCATGGAAGTTTTCAATTTAGATAATTTTTTAATATAAAAAGAAGTGACATGTGGCATGCTGGTGTATTAAATATTTCTTGGTTTGCTTGGTTTATTGAATATTTCTATGTTGTTAATATATATTATTACTCAATGGTATAGTTATTTAAATGTCTTTTTGTTTACTTTTTTTTCCCTTAGCATCCAATTTTTCCTTGAATCTTTCTTTTCCCGCCCCCAGTTCAAGCTCTTGTTACATATCTTAGCGTGTTCCTGGTGGTCTGTGCTCTGTGGGAACCTCTGTCACAGAAAACTGCGATGGACAAGGAGACAGAGGAGATCTGTCGGTCTCTGCTTGCACTGGCACCTCTCCCGGCCTCTCGCATTCCTCGTATGAAGAGCTCCAGTGTATTTTCTGCTACTCCATGCCTACAATAGTGCCGCAGCCATCGATTAGATGGAACATTCAGGAGCCGGTTCGGGAACGTAACGGACAAAGTAATAGGTTGAATGGTTGTGGTGGAGAGCAGGGTGGAAGGAGAAGGAGGGCTCCAGAGACAATGTGAGGGATGGTTGCCAAGCATCGCAGAAGTGGGGTCTAGAGTGAATGGGGTAAAAAACGTTTTGCTTCCAGGTAGCCCAACAATTGCCTGCGCCTTGAGGCCTAGACCACATGGACACCTTATAAAATCTTCACTTTTTTAGTTTTCGGGTCCATTTGACTGCAGGCAGAATGAGGGAATAAGAGAGTTTATTTGTTGGTTCAAAGCTGTATTCCTTGAGATGAGACAGGAAGAAACATTGAGTTAAACTGGAAAGCGGCTATGAGTTGGGGAAAATCTCTGCATCATCCGGTTTTTCGGAGCTTTTTGTAAAGTTTTTTTTTTCCTTTCAGGGTGTTTTCTCAGTTTTTTCCTCTATTTTGGGGTTGTTTAGGCAATGTGCAGATGGGGTGGTGGTGTGGAAATCTGCTTCTTGCTTCTCTCAAAGCTCTGTCACTTTATTTATTCCAAGTTTTCCCTTTACTTACGTCCATGTTGTGTTACATTCAACGGATGATGCTGCATAGTAATTACTTACAGATTTGACTCCCTCTCCCACCAAAACTTCACATGACATTTTTGACTACTTTATCTTTCTTAGGGATTTCTATTATTCTTTTCATCTATTACCTCAATGTGCTCTTTAAACATATTTGTAAATTCTTTATACATAGTATATGTTCTCAGCCACTTAAATTTACAGGGCATGTCACATTGTTTCAGACTGACATGAAAATAGGTGAATCCTGCTGACATTTCTATTAGAAGTAGAAATGGTAACTTTTGAGTTAAAATCCGTATAATTTTGACACCTGGCATAGATATATACTTTAATTACTGAAAGACTAAGGTTAAAAATACATCTCCTGTCTTCTAAAAGAACTACTTCTACTCTATATTCTCCCATTTCTGTGTAAAATATATTAAAATTTTCACAATCCACCTACTAGGGATAGCAGTGTATTCAGTCCTACTTGCTCTTCTTGAGCGCTGCTATAAAATCAAGCTACTGAAATCCACAATAAAAATTCCATTACTTTCTCCTAATTCTTACAGCATACTTTTTTATGATTAATGAAAATAAAGTACTAATTAAGAAGTTTATAGCATTAATATTGCATTTAGCAGGGAGAATAGCTATATGAGAAGCAAAGAAGATCATTGAAAAGTCCAATACTTTAAACCATCGGTAAAATTTTTATATGATTTAGCCATCAGTATTCTGGAACTATTAAACTTCGTACCTGTCAGGCTAAGAAAAGTCCTACGACTGTGCCTTACCTCCGTCCTGCACCACGGAAATGCACTTGGCTAACGCAAATAAGAAACAAATTGCTGATGTGTTTTACAATTCAGAGAAGAAAAGTGCTAAACACTCTGGTGAGCCGTAGTGATTTTTGTTTCAATTTAATTCAACACTAACTTACGAAAATTTACTTCTAATTACCTGATGGGAAATGGAGGCCACTATGCCAAAAAGTTTCATTCCATTCAACAAATATTTACAGGTACCAAGAAGAGCTGTCCATGTCTCCACCCTCGTAAACCTTAGTACGTGGAGAAGGAAGAGACAGCAACTCTTAGTTCTAGCACATGGCAGAATAAAATAAGTGCTGAGAACGTGTTGCTGTAAATCTTTATAGCCACAGCTCATCATCTGTCACACTGGTCAAGAGTGGTTAATCCACTTAAAATTTTGTGCCTAAGTTTCCTCATTTTAACACGATTCATTATAAGAAAAATATGAGAAAAAATGAAATAAGATGTGAGTAGATGTCTATTTTCAGCAATAGAGATGACCAGATTTATTTTTAAAACTCCAGATACAAAACACCTAGACCTTCTGGACAAAATAAACACATCACAAAAAACTTTCAATGAATAACTGAGCTTATGGAATAGTAAGGGAGGAATCAAATGTGTAAGCACATGATGGTAATAACGGGTAAGTTTAAGAATGTGGATATGAGCTTTGTACTTTGGAAACAAAGAAGAGAAAAAAACTAATAGTGAGAGGAAATAATTATCTTATAGGTATATGTGTATGGTATTGAGTGAAAATACACACACTAACATGCACAATTAGCTATTGATGTGACTCTGATGATTCTTTAATAAATATAAAAAGTGTGATTATAGTTGAAAATATATAAAATATGGCATGTCTTGCTGAATTTTCAGCTCAGTTCCTCAATAGAATTTTATCATAAAATATGAACTGTGATTTCTCCCAAAGTTAGTGAGGTCTTATTTTCACAGATATACCCACTTTTTTTAAAATGTGATTTAAAAATCTACTGCATATTTAAAAATCACGGTGATGAAAAAGTTTTATAAGTTCTTCCTCCTCAACAAGATATTCTACTTTAGAGATGTATTATTTTCCATCCTGAGCTACATATAAAGCCTTCGAATATATCATTTGAGTGAGAGAGAAAAGATGGTGTTATTTACAGATGACGCTTCTTACAGATGATGCTCCAAGTATTATTTTTAAAATAAGGTACATGATTTCTGTAAGTCTAACCATGGTAACAGAAAAAGTTGGAAGTGTCTACCATGTGGATTTAAAGTATATCTGTTTAATCAAAACAAATATGTGGCATAAATCTTACAGGGAATAAATCAATATTTACGGCTGTTTTAGATCTCATAGTAATTATCAAAAAATAAAAGAAATTATTTTAAAACAAGACAATCATTGAGTCTCAGCTGGAAGAATGTAACAGTTCCTAACTCAATTTCTTTCTCGTGTTTTTTTGCATATAGTTACTCCTAAACTATTTATTTCTTTATTGATTTGATGGTTTAGTTAGCATAGACAAGTTTCAAACTTTCAATGCTTTAGGTCAACTATTTTCACATATTCACATGTGAAAGGAAAATGAAACTCTATTTTATCTCTCGGGCAGAATATAGTCTCATTTGTCCATTGCCGATAGTAGAGCAAAATGCTATTCTGGGCTAGATATGGTCACAGATATTTGTTAACAGTGATATGCTGTAAACCTCAGGGAAGTCAGGTCATTTTCTAAATGATCAGGCCATGTGACTAAAAATTTCATTTCTGGGAAGCTATCCTTCAGAAATGCTCATTCACGTGCATGTGTATACATGTATGCGATATACCGAGTTGTGTCCTCCCCCAAATCCACATGTTGAAGCCCCAACCCCTAATGTGATGGTATTTGGAGACGGGGCCTTCAGGAGGTCATTAGGTTTAGATGAAGTGACATGGTGGGGCCCTTACATGAGATTAGTGTCCTTATAAGAAGAGACCAGAGAGCTCACTCGCTCACTCTGTCTCTCTGTCTCTGTCTCTCTCCTATCACATGAGGACACAGCAAGAAGGCAGCCAGGACAAGGGCCCTCGCCAGGAACTGAATTTGCCGGCATCTTGATCTCCCAGCCTCCAGACCCGTGGAAATAAATGTCTATTGTTTAAGCCACCTAGTATATGGCATTTTGTTATAGCAGCCTGAGCTGACTAAGACAATGTACAAAAATGTTTATTGAAGCATTAAATGTAAAAGCTGAGGAAGCTGGAAAAGCCTAAATGCCCCTTAACAGTCAATGGTTAAATGAATGACTTTACATATATGCCATGGAATATGATGAAGACATGAAAAATAGTAAGATAATTCTGTATGAACTGATACAGAGGATGCCCATGAAATAGTTTTGATTCAAAAAAGGATTTTTTATAATAATATTATTTATAATACATATATACACACATTTATAGACACATGAAAAGATAATATCAAATTATTAATAATAGTTATCCTGGATAATTTGAGGAGCAACTTTCACTATATAGTTTATATTTTTTATATTGATCAAGTTTTTGCAGAGTATATACTGCTTTTGCAATTTGAAAGTGAAGATGAAAATACACAGTTTATAACCTAGCAGGAAAAATAATTTGCAAAGATAGAAAACTGTTCCTGGAGAACTATATGAAGCGTGGTGGATTATGACATTTTGACATTAAGCCACTCTTACCCAAGCCCTGCTGATAAAGCCATATCCATCCTACTTGGAGATGCTGAGAGACAAACCAAAGGCTTTCTAGGCATGATATTTAAAATCGGTACCATTCAGGCCGGCCCGGTGGTGTAGCAGTTAATTTTGTGCATTCTGCTTCAGTGGTGTAGGGTTTGCCGGTTCAGATCCCGGGAGTGGATGTACTCACCGCTCATCAAGCCAAGCTGAGGCGGCATCCCACATAGAAGAACTAGAAGGACCTACAACTAGGATATACAACTCTGTATTGGGGCTTTGGGGATTGAAAAAAAAGAAAAAGAGGAAGATTGGCAATAGATGTTAGCTTAGGGCCAATCTTCCTCAAAAAAGAAAAACCAAAAACATTGGTACCATCCAGAAAAATAGAACAAAGGTTCTTACTAGAGAACTAGGAGGGGCACTAGATTTTGAGAGAGGAGACTAGAAAACCTGAAACATGAGAGGCAAAAAAGATGATGGGCCACAACTCATTGAACCTTACATTCAAATTCATTGAATACACGTGGAAACTACTACTCTCTTTGGTTCCACATACAGCATTTTGTTTTCATCTACAAGGTGTTAATTACCATAAGTGATCAAATGCCTGATGCTCTTGACAATGGGTTTATTGCAGATTCTTAAAATGATAAGAGTTTACTCTTCAAATCAATGTTTTAAAGATACCCTTGAAGAGCCAAGTAATAAACTAATGAAAATAAGTATAATTATAACCTAATTTTATTTTAGAAACTGCTAAAGAAATTCCCAAGGAAATTATTGTCTCTTTCTGTTCAATGAAATGGACACAATTAAATCAGAAAGTAATGGAGCTTGAGGGAGAAATTATTTCCTCACAGAAGCTCTTTATTTAGAGTTGTTCAACCCACACTATGTAGGAACTCACAGACAGAGAAACACATACCCAAAGCCTTTGCCTAGTGCAAAAACACAATTTTCCCCTGTATTTTTTTTAACAGACAAAGGAGAAGAAGAAATGCTAGGAGGAATGAGAAGGAAAGCAGTCCAATACCCTATAAATCACTGGCACAGGATGCCTCAGGGGACAGACTCATTGAGAAGAGGAGATCTAGGTCTGCAGACAACAACATTCTTTTGAAAATGAATCAGTACTCAGTCTACACATTGAGTTCATGAGAGAAATAAATATTTCAAAGATAAAAGCTTTTAGGATTAATACAATTACTTTTGGAAGTGGCATCCTTGAGTTACAAAGAAAGTTCTGTTCTTGCAGGCAGCAGTCCTCTTTATGTCTGATTTGACATTGTATGGACACAAATTACTTGTCCTGAGCTCTGAATTTTGAAACATGAACCACTCATCAAACAGAGTGAGAGTAAAATGAGATATTCTGAACTAGCAAGCTTTGTGGTATAAAGAGCTATGATACATAGGTTTAAAATTTCTGATTTCCCATTCCAAATATCTGACCATATCTTTAACCATTTGAGCATATTTTTTCTCATGCATAAAATGTAAGGGGAAATTAATTTGAATTAAATCAAATGTTGGCGACAAAAGTATACAATCCTGCCTTTTAAAACACTGTGATAATATTAAATTCATCTAATCATTTTTAATATATTGTAAGCAAATTGATAATCATTCTAAGAGTAAGAACTCTAAACTATTCCTTTGATATTTGGATAGTATCAAGCCACCCAAAACATTTAATCTGTTATATAGCAGTGAATAAAGTAAAGATAACTTTTGGCCATTTTATTAATTCTGTTTTTAAGTACATGGAGTTGAGAGTCCTGCATTCAATCTCATTGGGTTGTGATTGTAGATTTATACTGGAATCCCTAAATGGACTCACATGGTAGAAATTCTCTGGCAGCAGGGACAACCACAGAGACCCTCTGCTGGGTCAATTAATACAAGTGTTCCTGTAATGACCCAAGACATATTTAGAAATTCAGGGATCAATTAATTTGTAGGTCAACAAACAATTTAGGAGAGTACATGGAGCATTTAAGTGGACAGCAATTCCTTTAAAAATACAAATCGTATTAGTGTGACCGTGAAAAGTATTTTCATGGGATGCTTGGAACTCTAACTATAATGGCATTTGTAGCCAGGGAAACTGAGTCAAGAAATAAATCCAAATGATTTGTCTTCTATTTCAACTTCTAAAAAAAATATATGTACAGTTGCATGTTCCATATCATGTTCCATATCAACCTGACTTTACTGTTTGTTACAGCAAATTCTTGCTTAGGAAGATAAGGTTGAAGGCCAGTAAATAACTTCATTGTTTGCTTCAGGAACTTTCTCCAAACCAACAGACTGCTCAAACAGCACCCCCCCATAAACAACTGTTTATTTATAAACACCTGCTTCAAAACCCTCACTTTTCTGGGTCCACTAATCCTAAATTAGTTTCATGAACATGGCCCAATCCCAATCAGATCCCTTCATTGAAAGACTCATCTTAAATCCCTTGAGTCCGGACTTCAAAAGTCCATAAATACCCATATGTAGGTTCTCCTTCTGAAGCCACTGAGAGACTTTGTCATGTGTTCTCCCACAGTGGAGACAATGGACTGACCTTTGCTTGCTCAGCAGGTTACTCTTGTGATTAACAAAGATGGCCTTAATGTTCCCCTGCTGTGATGAAACTTTAGACAGGCTTCTTCCTGATTCTAGACCCCGACTTCCCTCTTCTTAGAACATTCACTTTAGAAAACTTGTAATTGTAAATACTTTCTCTGCCCCTTTGAGATGTAAATCTTTGTAAAAAGCCTCTTGCTACTTCCACCCAGGAATGTCTTCCTCAAGGACCTGGGGCTATCCCTTTGAAATGTAATTATCAGGGGAGAGAGCACCCCCCATCCCCCTCCATCCTCCAGTCTCTGTGGGAGGGGAGGGGACTAACTCCAGTAGGCGTCTAGCTACAAGTTGTAACAGTACCTACTGTCATGGAACTCTTCCGCCCTTTGTTTCAGCACACTTGAGCACGCACTGTGTCTGGCCTCTCTCCTATTGCAGTACCTTGAGTAAAGTCATCCTGGCCTGTTTAACACTGTCAGGTGCAATTTTTGCTTTGGCATGGTTTTTTGGCGAGTTGGCAGTCAACATTCATTTTCTCTCACAAAAAAAAAAGTATATTTTTAATAGACAATTCAAACACTCGAGTTTAATGCAAAACTCAAACATTATTGTTGAAATGAATGTTAAGATTCCTAAATATGATTTTGATTTTCAGTTGGGCCTTATTTTTTGTTCCCTCAGGGAATTCAACAAAATCTAACTAATTATGCAGTTTGATAAATAAATATTTGAAAATGATTCAAAACACATATGCTTCAAATAAAATTATATCCAAATGTAATATAATGTCTCAAGCAAGGTAAAACAAAACTATATGAGATTATAAGTAATAATATTTGCCATCGTTTTTTTTGTGTGTGAGGAAGACCAGCCCTGAGCTAACATCCGTTGCCAGTCCTCCTCTTTTTGCTGAGGAAGACTGGCCCTGGGCTAACATCCGTGCCCATCTTCCTCTGCTTTATATGGGATGCTGCCACAGCATGGTTGAAAAGTGGTACATCAGTGGGCGCCCAGGATCCGAATGCGAACCCTGGGCTGCCAAAGTGTGAACTAAACCGCTGCGCCACTGGGCTGGCCCCATATTTGCCATCTTTCACTGAATACTCAACAAGTGACAGGCATCACAAAAAAAACACCAAAAAACAAAAACCCTCACTGTTATATAAGTATATTAGACAGTTGTATTAAATATCAAAAATACACTTTTGATTAATATACAGGATCTTTAGAAACATGTGCTTATTCTAGATACTAAAATAAAATAATGTCTAACTTTTCATGAAAGTTACAGTTCAAAAATTTCCCTAGATTTTCATCATGTAGAGCACATGGCAAACCAGAATAATTAAAAATTTTCACATCGAAGTCACTTTTTTATTCAAATAAGTTCTGAGTGCCGAAAATACGTTCCGAGTGCTGAAAGAATTGCTTACACTGCCAGTTCCAGCCTTGGGTAGAAGATACCATTCAAGCCGGTCCATTAAACCAAGTAAGGACCAGCTACCCCATTTCCTGGTCCTTTTCCTCCCTCCCTGACTAGGTCCTCCAGTGTTTCAAAGAATCCTAGATACTGACTATCTGAATTGGCAATGCAAAATCCTCAAGATATCTAATGTATAATCAACATTTGTGTTTTAGGAATTTCAAAACTCCTGACACCATAACTATTAGTCTCATATGAATAATTTTGCTTCCTAATATCTCTGTTTTGTTTTACTTTTACAGTCACACTAAAGAAATGCCAATATTATAAGCATCTCCTATATTGTGAAATATAGTGTCCCCCCCTTATCTGTGAGGGATACATTCCAAGACCCTCAGTGGATGCCTAAAACCACAGAAAGTACTGAACCTTATGTATACTGGTTTTTCCTATACATACATACTTATGATAAAGTTTAATTTATAAATTATGCAATCAGAGAGTAACAACAATAACTAATAATAAAATAGAATAATTATAACAATATAGTGTAATAAAAGTTACTATAGATCTTAGCAACCTTAGCATAAGATTTTTTTTCTTTCTTTATTAACTCAGGAACTTTCACCTTTTCACTTAAAAGATGCACTTTATGGCTTCTCTTTGGCATATCTGAATCACCAGGGTCACTGCTCTTGCACTTTGGAGTCATTAGTAAGTAAAATAAGGGTTACTTGGACATAATCACTGCGATACCCAACAGTCAATCTGATAATTGAGTGGGCTGCTAAGTAACAAACCGTTGGGTAGGGAATGCAGTGTGATTCCCCTGGACAAACGGATGATTCACATTGCTGGCAGGACAGAGCGGGACAGCACAAGATTTCATCATGCTACTCAGATTGGCCCATGATTTAAAACTTATGAATTGTTTATTTATGGAATTTTCCATTTAATATTTTCGGACTGAGTTTGACTTCGGGTAACTGAAACTGGAAAGCAAAACCTCGGATAAGGGGGGGGCTACTATATTTTCATTACTTTAATATATCTGTCAAAGGAGACCCATTCCAATTCTGCCTTCTTCCACACTAGCACTTTTTTACAGATACCTTTGTCACTGGCATATATTCTACAGGCATCCGCCTTCATAATTGTGACTTTTTGCTCTTTGGTGATTAGGATTGATAAATAGTTAATTTCTAAACTGAATTAAAGTGCTAGTTCAGGTTTTAAGTGAGACCTGCTCCAGAAAAAAAAAAAAAAATTGGAAAGTGGAGTAGATAATGCTTCCATTCTAATTATATCATCACTAATTAACATCCAGACTTTCAAGGAGGATATAATAGTCCTATAGTTTTAGCCTGTTGTGAAACAATATATTGGACTTAAGAAATGTGATATTCCTGTATTTGAAACTTGGTAACTTTTTTTTTAAGTCAAAGTGGATTACGTTTCAAGAACACAGGAGAGAATTTATATTGTGGGAGGAACAAATCATCTTTTGTAAGACATACACAATTATTTCCATTCATTTCTCTCTCTCTCTAGGTTTTACCTTCATGAACAATACTGCAACACGCAAGTAAGAGATTGAAGGTTGGGAAGATGACCCATTTAAAGAATTTCTGGTTTGATATAGGGCAGGGAAAAAATAATATGTTTCAAAGGGTCCAATTTTCATAAAGAACCAAACATATTAATCAGTAGAGAGCAATTACTTTACTCATAACATGGAGACAAAACTCAAATCCAAACTGGGTTATTGAGAGCTCACTTCTTTTAGCAGTCTTCCTGCTGGTGTTGTCCCACTTCACAATGGTGGGCAGTGAGGCTCGGTGAGGTTAAGCAGATGAGCCAACAACACATCGCTAGTAAGGGAGGAGCTGACATTGAAACTAGGCAGGCTGACTTCAGGGACCCTCTTTTAATAACAACACTAATTTTTCGTCTCTGGAGGTTAAGCTTACTCATTAGCTAAATCATTCATTTGCTAAGTCATTCATTTGCTGTCATTCATTAGCTAAATTATTCTAGCATGTCTGCCTTGCAGTCTTTAGCCTCAAATTTGTTCTTCAGTAAAATTCCAAATTGCTACATGTCATGGATCTTTAGGGTCTCGATACAACAGTTAAATTTGTTTATAGTAAAAGCCTACTGTACTTTTTATTCTGGTCTAAAATGAAGTATTTTAGAGCCCGAATAGTGATTACAGGAGATAAGGTAGACTCTAGATCTCTAAGTATTCACTAAAATTAGGATTGCTAGTAAATCTCTAATTTTAAACCAAATACTCTGACGAAGGCATTTCTCATGTCCTTTGGTTAATATATCTACTTATTCTACTATATTCTTTAAAAATATTCCAAAGTAAAACAAACATTGGGGAAAGATGCTTTGATCACTCAATACTGAAGTCACCTATTGATGTTACCGAAGAACATCAAGGTCTGACTATGTTAGGCCTTTTGACCATCCACAGAGGTTCAGAGGCAGCATCTGGTCCTTTGAGGCTGGAGATCTTCTCTTGTATTAACTACTTTTAAACCTATCTGACAAACGCGTAACCTTTGAATTGATTGGTGAGAATTTGATTAGTTCAGTTAGAGAGCAATTGCATTATAATGTCATTGAGAGCAAGAAAAGGAAATGTGTTCATTCCATACATAGTTGAATGGATTTCATATCACGAAACTTCTCTCCAAGAATGAAAATTGCCCATATCTAAAATTTCTAATAAATGAAATACTATCTTGAAATGGTTTGCTACAAATAAATCTCTGTCACAATGACATATCTGAAGTGGTTTAATAGTCTAAAAGTCTTTTCTGCTGTCCTTTCAAACCCTAACAGAGAAAGGAAATCTAGTGATATTTTCTATTGAAAATACTTAATTATCATATAAAAGCAATCATACTGAACTAATCATTGTTTATGTTACTTCTCTCCAAATCATGTAAACAGATGTACTGAATTTGACTTTTTAGTTGATATTGTTATTTGATTAAAAATAATCTATTAAGCACCTATAAGGTGAAAAGTACTGCTCTAGGAGGACGAAAGATGAAAAAGACACGCTGCCCTCAATCTGGTGAAGCAGGATGAGTGAACCTTGGAGGGGAAGAATGTGTGAAGTGCTAATGGGGGCTTAAAGGAAGGACTGGATGGGTCTAATTAACAGTGGAAGCAATGCTTCTTAGAAAAGGTGATATTTGATGGGGCCTTGGAGGATCAGGAGCTTTAAGAGGAATCTGCTCCACAACTTTGTGATTTTTAAGTGGTCCTACCTGATCAAGTCCGAGAAATACCATGACTTTCAGTGGAAGTAGAGCATGTTGAGTTTATATGCAAAAAGTGTTTGATTATCTTTATTTCTGCCATCTGCATGAAATTGATGATCTCAGTGTGGTGGTGAACTTTGTGTGTCAGATTGGTCAGGCTATTGTGCCCAGATATTTGGTTAAACACCAGTCTAGATGCTCTGTGAAGGCATTTGTTACACGACACTAACATTGAATCAGTAGATTTGGGGCAAAGCAGATGATCCTCCATAATGTGGGAGGGCCTCATCCAATCAGTTGAAAGTCTTAAGAGAAAAAGACAGAGATACGCCAAGGAAGAGAGCACTTTCTGCCAGCAGACTGTCTTTGGACTCCAGATTGCAACACCAACTCTTCCCTTGTCTCCAGCCTGCCAGCCTGCCCTGCAGAATTTGGACTTGCCAGCCTCCACAATTACGTGAGCCAGTTCCTCAAAATAAATCTCTCTCTTTCCTCGCTTTCTCTCTCTCTTCATATATATATATATATATATATATATATATATATATGTTCTTTCTCTAGAGAACCCTGACTAACACAGAGTCAGGGATTCCAATGAAGATGTTACTTTTCAACAAAAGTTTTATAATATCCTTCTATGTCTCCAGTGTAGCAGAGAATTCAAATATAAGACAGAGAGCATTGAGTGAGGAAAAGGGAAGGGATAAAGAGAGAGCATCATTTCATTTTAAGTAAAGCAAGCAGCTACATTTTTCAGAACATGAGAAATAAACATGCCTTCTAAGCAGAATAATTAATAAAAACTATACACTAAATGAATTTTCAGCAAGAGCTTAGGAAGTGGCCTAGAATAATTGTCCTGGGAAAACAGAGGTATATTCTGGCCCATATCAACATGGGGAACCAATACTCATCCTACATGGAATAGAAACTGTGGACTTAAACAGGCGAGGATAAAAAGAACATGAGTGAAATCAGTCCCACAGCAGTTCCCTAGCCACAGTGGCAAAGTTCATTGTGAATAGTCACGTAAAAATATAAATCACCATCTCCTTCTTCCCCTTCTCACTGAGCATTTTGTCATCCTTCTGGCCTCAGCTCCATGTAACTCTCCCAGAGAGGCCGTCTCCAATTCCATGCTGAGGGTAACCCCACTAAATGCCCTCCCAGAACCATGCAGCCCCAGTAGTACTTAGGAGGGGGGGGCCTTTACATTTATTGGTGGGATTATCAGGTTGGTGCCTGCCTCCCAAATATCACCTGGGCTCTACACATATTCATAGAGCAAATATCTATGGAAATATACGACGCTGATTGTGTCTGTGTTCATTCAGTTAGCATCATGCCTGCATACAGCAAGCTTACTCAATATCTATCAGTTAGTGAATGGATGAACCTTGTTTAATCAGCATAAAGAATGCTTTAGCTAACTTAGATAAAATGCATATAAATCTCATTTCACATCACAAATTTCTTTGATTCTAAGACAACTTTACTCATGGCATCTTATTTCTGAACTCTCTTCATGTAACAGAATCAATAGTTTCTCATATTTTCATGGTCTGTCCTTTTTTTTCTTAATGTTATAATTGAAAGTATATTTGGTTTGAGGAAATGCAATATATGTTTGGTTTCCATTTATAGATTTCCACCTGTAACATATAGAAATCTGACTTATTAAAGCAACTAAAGCAACAATTATAAAGGAGATTTCTTACCTTTTTAATCTACAGACACAAATATAGGTGTCCAAAGGAGGAAACCATAGGACAAAATAAACTTCAGATTATTTTAGGACTGGAATAAGTTTTTAAACCATGCAAATTGTATTCAGACTGCTTTGAACCAATGATCATTATTATAGTAGATGAGAATGACATTTACATAGGAAGAAATTGGAGCTTCAATTTGGAACCTAATTTTTAAACTCTTAGACTTGTGACATTACAACACTGTAGCATTAAAAAGAACAGCAATTTTTATAAATATGTTACATAAATATAATAGCTAAAAAATAGAGTTAAAAAAGGTTTTTTAAAATATATATGTATGTATATATATAATCTTATAAGATTCTTAGAAAAATTCTAAGTAATAGCTACTACTGGTATTATTATTAATATTCACTCTTCACAATTTTGGAGATTAAATACTTTGTTCACAGTCCCACAACAAGTAAATGGAAAAGCCAAAATTAAATACTAATTTCCTACCTCTAGAATCTCATTCTTCTTCCCTCAAACCATTATAGCACAGTGTCAGAGGCCAAAAGGGAATAAAAATTCATCATTCATTATGGCTCACTGACAGTAGAAAGGTAACTGAAATAAAGAAACATGTGTCCAATATCCCTATATATTACAGTAGTTCTAGAAAAAAATGAATTACCTATTTTTCCTGCATATTCTGTATTCAATATCAAATTGAACTAGTTTTTTGTCCATTTGTGACTCTCCTGCTTTATAAACACTTCCTGGAAAATTACTTTAGGGAATGGTCATATTTTCAATCACAAGAACACATTAGATGTCTGAAACTTAAATTATCCTTCAGTATTTTGAAATCCCCATAAGACCTTGGCAAGGAGAACCAGTTCAGCAGGGCAAGAGCAGATGCTCCGGACTGAGAGGGACTTTCTTCTTTCTCCTTTTTTTCTTCTCCCTCATCAAGGATAAATGAAGAACAAGCAAGGTTCTAACAAGGCTCTTCCTACCCATCTTCGGATTTCCCATGCCAGCTAATAAATATTTGTTGAATGAATGACGCCCCTATGAATAAATGTTTCTAATCCATGGGCAGCTCTCATTAGCGTCCTGCATGCGATGCAGCACACTTAGCAGGAGGCAGGGAAAGATGAGGAGAGGAGAAATGCATAAGGCTTTCTGATGCTTGTGCAGAGTTCTAAAGGGTAGAAGAAGGGTGCAATGAAGTCCTAGGAACAGTTCTTTCATGAGCAGCAGAAGGCAGCAGCTATTTTTCAGATCAGAACTCCATGGACGTGCAAGCAAAGTCTGCAGAGAAGCTGGAGTTCACAGACATAATAATCCATTTTTAGTTTGGAAGCCTCTCCGAGGGATCTCTGTTACAGAGTGTTTGTCTTTAGGGTGTTTCTGGGATCAAAGTACTTGACCAGAGGAACATGATGGGATATCAAATTCTGCTTCTGTTTATACCCTCACAGGATTTGCTAGCCTCATAGATGCTAGTTAACTCTCACAGAGCTTGAAAAAGATAGTATTTTTCAGCAAATCTCCTAAGTGTGCTGCTATGATACGAGGGTTATGAAGCAGGGTGTCATGGGTAATTGCTACCCTCCCAGTAATGAAGGCTTTGCCAGTTGTACCGTGTGTGTCTGTGTTCCTTTTGGAGAAGAAGGCAGGAATTTCACTGCTGCCTCTCTCAGTGATTGCCAATTAGTAGAAATTAATTAGACACTTACTGGCACTTCTGCTAGAGCTGCGGCAAGCTCAGTACTCGGATCCCATTAGTTTCTTTCACGTTTCCCAGCATTCTAAAGCTCCAGACATCTGCAATGACATCGGTTCCCTCCTTTTGTAAGGAGGATCCACCAGTGCAAAGCAGTTCATTGCAGGGCAAACCTCTGAATGGATATCGTTACCTTTTACATGAGGACTCCACCTTCCACCACATTAACTGTAGTATATTTCCCACATCTTATTTACTGTCAGATACTCAGTGATTAAAGTGTAAATACTTTAGGGACTGAACTGCTTGCTTGGGAGCAGGCAGAGGCTGGGTCTCGTTCACTTCTATATTCCTAGTACCCTGGAGAGAGGCAAGTTGGCAGAGAATTTTCAGTAACTATTCACTGAATAGACAGATGAACAATTGCTCTAATAGAAACATAGACGCATCTGTACACAACTGCTGTAACTGTTTGGTATGATGTTTACCTAAAATTTAACCGAAATCAGAAACCTTTTAAGTGCTTTCAGGGCCTTTGGTTATGGGACCTTTCCTCAGTTCCCAGAACACCATGCTCCCTCTTGCAGGGGATGGATGAGGGGAGCTTTGCATAGGCAAATGATCTCCCCCTGCCTCCCCCTCACCTGATAGCTGACTCCAAGATAATTACATCCTTGAGGACACATGTTCAAATCCTAGATCATGACCGGTTTCCCTGTTACCTGCCCTCACAGCACTGAAAACAGTCATAATTCTTCATCCACGTGTGAACTTGTTTGTCTGTCCTACATATGTCTCCTCCTCTACTCCCCACCCTGCCAAATCCAGCAGCTCCCAGGTATTTACTCCCCAGTTTATCTCTAGAACCTAGCTCAGCATCAGGCATAAAGTTGAGTGCCCAAAATATTCACCAGTTGTGAGAAGGCTCAGTCACCTCTTGGTCAGAGTTGCACACGTATGAGAACGACCCTCTGCCCCCATGGATTGTAAAGGAGCTAAACTGACTGCACATATGGGCCTTCTCTTTAGGCCTTGATCTGACATGTCTTACTTAGCTAGACTCATCTGATAATTAGAAACCGAGAAAGAGAAAACAATGTGTAGTTTTGAGTTGTCAAACCACAGATTAAAGGCAATAGCAGCAGAGAGGAATTATTGGGGCAAAGATTAAAGGAAGAACCATAGGAAGGGACCAGGAACCCAAGAATCTACAAAGAAAGCTTGTTTATTAAGCCACAATCAAAACCTTCCCATTCCCTCGATCCCTAGAGATCTCCAGGGGGATCTCTGAGACTAGGGAGCAGGCTGGACTCATGGGAGAGAGAAGACAACTCCTTCCTATGTTTTGAGGTGTTTCCTGGCCTGGTGCTGGTAAATCAGGCTGCTCTTCCTAGTGACCTGGGAAGAGAGACCTGAAGGTCGCAGGGAAGACCAGGCTCAGAAGGTATACTCCAGGAAGCTTTCTTACTGACTTTCTCATGTCCTGTGTCCAATCTGAATTTTCCTGAGGGGGAAGAAAATGAATGCAGTATTCTCTTCCTCCCCTTCATTCCCTCATTATCATACCATATTTCAACTCAGTGTCTTTGGATACCTAAGCAGTCAAGTTTTTATCATGTTTTCATTGAGATAAACTTTTTGAGAACTATTACAACTGTGTTTTCTTAAATATGCTCCATATGAAGAGTAAACTTGACACTATAGGCCTAAAAATATATCTATCCATAAAGATTCTGAATCCTAATTTTAATAAGGCCTGTACCAACCTGTAAGGAGAGAGGTGATTATATACAAATAATGTGGAGATAGAACATAAATTCCTCAAGTGCAGTAACCCTGTGGGTGATTCTTCATGTGTTCCCATGGCCTAGCATGAAGACTATTCTCAATAATATTTGGTTAGTTTGAGATCATCTATGATTGACAAGTATCATCTACTACCTACTCTCACACACACACACAGCCCCAACTCAAAAAATGGCTTATCTTTATATGTATAGATTTTCAATTCTGGATAGACAATACTAATAACAGAAAATTATCTGGACTAACTAGGAGTGAACACACCCTGGGTAATTTTCACAGACAATTCCATACAGACAGAACTCAGGAAGCAGGTTTCCAGGTACCTGGATATGTCTTATTCTCTGGATAGTGAATATATTGTTGATAAGGTACCTACATATAAATAGGCTTTGGTGAAAAAATAGGGAATTTATTGCCAAGAATATGAAAACTTTGTGTACTCAAAGAACAGTTTCATTCATTCAGCACACATTTACGCCACATGGTGGATCCATGGTGCTGGAAATGTATATCCATTTGATGATAAACTCTGTGTAACATTTTATTATTTGCACACAAGATGTCACATTTAAAAAAGGTTACCATTATTTATATGAGCATCACCCACTTGGCGTTTACTCTTCAAGCTGACTATGTAGAAACACACTGCAGCATAACAAAATGGTAAATGATAATATAATGTACTTGAGAGACTAATAAAAATGTTTAATCAATTCAAGTCTTATTCTGTGAAGAACATATTTTGTAAAGAAACCTTATAGTGTTGACTAGACCCTGAAGTTTCCAGGAACAAAGAAACCCATGTCCCCACCCCAACTTATGTTTTACCTCAGCAAAATTAAGCCATGTATCTTACAGACTCAACTTAAAAAGGCAACACAACTCTCTACCTCAAAGACGTACCTAATGCATGTCTTCTGAGTGTAACAAGCCAGTGGATTACTGGAGATGTTTGTTTTAAGAAGAAAGGAAAAAGGAAACTGTGGCAGAGAAAACGTCCTGAGTTGATTCATGCCACAGTGGAACACCTAATCAAGATGGAACTATCTGAAAGGACGCTTTGTAGAGTGGAGATGCCAAACTGGGAGTTGTGATTCAGAACATTTATAGAGGCTTGAAGAGTTTCTCTGTTTGCCCCTCCAGGGTCACACACAAATGACTTTGTCAGTGATAAGGAGTGACAGACATTGCAAGAAATCTCTCTAGGTGATTAACTCCAAGTCTGAGAATGAAAAGGAAAAAGGGAATGATATCTGAAGAGAAGGCAAGGTTTCCAGAGGAGTACAGGATGCTGCATTTACAGTTGAATTTACAGTTTTGCAGGGCCCAGGGTGCCCTGCCAAGAGAGCAAGAGAGAGCCCACCACCCAGGGCTGAGCCCACCAGAAGAGGATCCTTGGTCCACTTCCCAAAAGGTGCCTGTGAGTTAGGGTGGCCCTATCCTTCTACCCCTGCAAAGACTAAATTAAATATGCAACTGGAGAAGCCAGAAATAATAACCGGAATTTGAAAGTCATCAAAATAACATCAGAAATACTGCTAAGACATCTTACCTGCCTCCACTTTACCCCATATGGAACTTCCTGTTTAACTGCTCCACATTCCCACCTACTCCAGCCCCCTAGACACACAAACTCTCTCCTTAGAGTACTCTGTAGGTTTTTAGTCAAATAGTATGCTAGTTATAGCATGCATTTAATTCATTCATATAAAGATTACTGTAGAAAGGAAAAAAGAGAAAAAAGCTGAAGACAACAGATAAAATGAGCCAAAGTGAAGGAATGATGGGATCAATTATTTTAAATGATAAGAATAATTATCATAATTATTATTATACTGATAAATGATGTCTGGGCACATATATCCTTTAAGGCCTCTGGTAGCCACCAAATGTATTTTGGCCTCATTTTTACAGGCCTGTCTTAAACTTACCCTGACACAGAGGATTGATGGCCCCAGAAATAGTACCAGATTGATGGTCTAAAAACTCAATTATCTACTCCTGCCTCCACAGGTTTTCTTGTGCTTTCTCTGCACCACAGCCTCCTCACATTTCTCATTCTACAAAACCTCACTTCCCGGGTCACCTCCTCAAAGAAGCCTTCATGCCTTCCCCAATGGCTTGTTATAATACCCTATCCATAACTCGAGGACTGCAGTTCCACAGTATTTTTATAACTGGCCGTTTCTCTCCTACTTTTCTATCCTGCCTCATTGTCTGTAAGTAGGGTGTTTTCACAGATATCAAAGGAATAAAGTATGTTGAAAAAGACTAACTTATAAGATTTTGCTAGTGGGTGTACTTCACGGACAGGCAACAATAGATATTTCTGTAGTTATGTAGTTTCAAAACTGGTTCAATTAAAACTCCAAGGAAAAAAAAGTACACAATTTCATTTTCTTTGAGGGTAAAACATCTGCAACCAAAAAGAGACAGCTGTTGAAATGACTTCACAGTGATATTAATATGTAGCATAATTATGAAAAATGGAGCAATCTGTTATTAAGAACAAGTATGGCTGAATTAGAATTTATCACTGGAATTTGATGGAATACAGGATCACCCAGCGTTTTGCAATCTTTAGAATTGTTCTAAGTGCTCTCATAGCCATTATTTTATCTTTATGGTTATATCCTCTCATGATAGCCTGAATATTCAGGAAAGGGTATTATCGTCTCCATTTAATGGATGAGGAAAATAAAAATCATAGCGGTAAAGAGGTTTTCCTACGTTGAGGCTCCATGCTGTGGCACAAACTGAAAATGGCAAAGAATGGGCTGGATGAGGAATGACCTGGGAAAATTTGCATCCAGAAAATAAGTGCAGAAAGAAATGAGGCAAAGCACACGATGTGTTGAGCCTTTCACTTATATCATGTGGAGTCTTCGAAACAGTGAGTCAGCCTTTCCCGGGGCTGCTGCCGTGTCATAGTTTGATCTGGAGTCTCAACGGGCGGAAGGGCGTCGCACCTTGTCTTTGCAGGAGGAACTGGTGTGCTTATTCCACCTGCACACATATTGATTGCACCAAAACGCACAGTTAGGGACGTTCAGAAATAAAGAAATATAAGGATTCTGGGGTTGGCGGAAAACGCAGATAAAAATAAAACAAAAATACTAGAAGAAATATGGACTATGCAGAAGATTTATTGGTTGATTTTGTCAGTACTTAACTATTTTGCTTCTCTACAAATAAGTCTAATGAATGGGTGTGGTTCTGAAAATTGATATGATATTTAGTAATATTAATAAGAAGAGGTGACTGTGATGCATAATCAAAAGAATATTCATGCAGGACCAGCACTTACCCCTTGCCACGGTTGACCTGATGGGAGAGAGTGATTACAAGAACCTGGACAGACAGAATAATCTGTTTTTGGCAGTAAGGGGACAGACGGATTTCGTGGCTGGGAAGTTAGCATCAACAGGCAGGTAGACAGAAGGGTAGTGCTGTTTTTCCTCACTTTAGCAGCTCCAAATAGAAATGACTTGATGTAAAGAGGAGCCTGTTGACTTTCTTGATAAAGGGAAAAAAGAAGCAGAATAAAGGGACATACTAAAATTTCAACTAAGCACAGACTAACCCCTGCCTAGCCGCCAGCCTCTGTCTGCACCTTGCCCACTTCCTCTATCACTATTGCTGCACTGGCCTTTTACCAGTTCCTCAGAAACAGGATACTGCTCTCCACCTCAGGGGCTTTGCACATGATGTTCTTTTTGCCTAACATTCATCCTCTGGCCTAAGTCACTCCTAATCTTTCTTCAGAGATCAGCTCGGTGGTCTTCTCCCCAGATAAGCCTTCCTTGATCTCTCTGACCAGGTCAATTATCCTTTATTTCACCTCACAAAACTATGGGCTCTCCTCTGCAATACTTATGACAGCTGGAACTTTAAATGTTCTGTGTGTAGTTCTTTGACTAATATTTGCTTCCCCTTTACGAGGACAAAAAACAAATCTTAATTTTAGACTTTATCTGTGCTAGTCATCCCTGACTAGTACAGGAGCTGGAATTTGCTCTAATCTTCTAGTTGAGTTGACTTTAAACAATTTCATCCCCATTCCTAAGGTCAGTTGTGTTTTTTTGCTGGTGATTCCATATTCCCTTCTTTATGCTAAAATTTCCCTCTGAAGAGGAAAAAGAAAAAGCAGAAGGCGTCAGGTCCCTTAGAAGGGAAGGAATCATAGGAAACATTTTGAGGTGGGGAAGTTGGTCTGTCATACTCCCAGATCCCCCTTCTAGAGTCATGGATGATTTGCTCAAGTCATCCCATAAACCACTCCACCAAGAGCTCCTGCAATCACATGCTTCATTCTCTGGTAAACTCATTTACAATAGGGTAATCTTCATATTTCATATCTCTTTGTAATATTTGCATTTTAGCAGAGAGCAAAGACTTAAGCTACAAGAACAAATGTCTTTTTGTGGGATTTCAAATTGTTAGTGTACCTTTCCACGCCCAAGCAATCAAGATGCACAAATTGTTAGGTTGACCAAGCCAAGTGTCTTGCTCTGCCTGGGAAAGTCCTATATCCCAGGAAATGCCTCCCAGGATGTGAACCTTTGGCAATGAGTGCTGAAGCCTGGGGGAAAGTATAGAACTTCAACATCAGCCCCCAAATAGGGGCTGAAAGCAGCACTGTTTTCAGTTTCATGTGGCTATGGTAAATGATTCGCCTTCCACGGTTGCCCACGCTCTTTCTCCCAGACCACTGACATTGACTACCACGATTTGAGGTTCACAATGTTGGGTCATCGACTGCTGCATCACTCTAAGTGATGCAACTTAGGTGCATTGATCATGAGTTTTGACAGTCTGTCTGTTTTGACTATGGCTTGACTACTCTGCTTTGTATCAAGATGGTACTAGTTTAATTTTTCACACAATGAATATTGTGACCATGTTTCCTAAGAGTTTACATAGTGAAGACAAGAATGATTACGCCAAGGCAGCAGGACCCAGACATCACTGAAAAAGAAGGCTAAATGATGGTGTTATTTTAATGACAGATAGAAGGATACACACAACTGGATTAGAGAGATGAATATCCAAAAGAGAGCACACTTCACAGTATGTGGAAAAGAATTTGGCTTTGGGCATGGTGGAGAAGGCAATGTGAAAGCGTGTATGGAGACCAAATCTGCGTAAGACAGACAAGTGGTTCAAAATCAATTAAAACATGTCTCCCCAAAAGACACGAACACTCAGGGAAACATAGCAGCTACAGAATTAGCTGTGCATACTGCACAAATGAACACACGTTATCATATCAGTCTCTTGATGGCTCAATGAAGCCCAGTAAAGTTACGTTTCCTGAACCAGATGTTGCAACTAAAGTGTTCCATGGGTGAACAAAAGGGAGAATTTCGACAACAGATGTGTCGGTTCTTACGATGTACAACTGATTTTGTCATATCTTACTAACAATCATGCTGTCTGTAGTATTTCGGATGATGTGTCCAATCACAGCAACAAAAGCGGTCTTCCTAGCTCATAGGTACTTTGCTCTGAAAGTGGAGTTTTAAATTATCTTGATTTCTATGATGATTTTAATAAAACATAGAAAACATAAAACAAAAATTGTTGACACCTTGTCCAAATGCAAACGAGACTTTGCTTATCTATCTGCATATGCGGCAGAAAGCACAATACAAATTTTGGCAAATTCCATTCAGACTATAAACACTATATTCCCCCCCGCCCAAATGTGCTGGATACCCTGTAGACAACACTGCTAAATGGGGCATGGTTTGCTTCCCTGTGACCCTGAGGCTTTCGTGGTGGAACTTTTGGTGACTATTTAGTTGCCTGAAAACATGCAGAAGCACTTAATGAGATTTTTTGAATCCACAGCTATGGAAGGAGAGAGCACCCATAGACAGGATGGTTATTATTGTTGTCAGCCATAAGGAAGACATTAAAATGTTGACCTGCTGTAAGATTATACTTTCAACGTGTAGGAAAAAAAGGCCGTCTTTCACTAATTTGGAAGTACACTAGGGATGAGAATGGATAAAACGACTACAGGAAAACAGAAATGTGTATGTTACTCTTCCAGAACTGTTTGACAGCCTTTGAAGAGGCCAGAGGAGCCTAGAAAGGGATAAACTGACTATACCTGAGTTGTCCAACGCTCTGGTAGTCTGTGACAAAAACTCAACAACAAAAAATGACATTTTTTTTGAAACAAGACTACTTATGAATTAAAAATATATATATTACCAGAAAAGAGCAAACAAATTAAATAGTCCTTTCTCAATTTCTTGACTAAAATTGTAACACATTTGTAAACCAACTTTGATTTCACAAATTCAAATTACCCTTGTGCTTTAAAAGCATGTTCCCTGAAAATGAGCTATTTAGCCTGTGATGACATGCAATGTGTTGTAGAGTGTTGAAAAATGTCAGACTCTTTAGGCATAGATGGCCGGTATGATCAATCCATAGATGCAAAGGGCCTAAATGACAAACAGCTGGACTCCCAAAACAAGCCTGAGGATACAGAGTGGATGGGCATTTTCAGAAAGCTGGAAGTTAATTCCTACAAGTCTAAAACCTGCTGTTGCTAGTAAGTAAAATCCTAAGCATCTCATGCTCCAAAACATTCTTGGGAGGATATTTAGCTTAATGTCATCACAGAGGACTGACACCAGGAATCACTGTCATGCGGGTCTGATAAGAGCAGAACTGCAAGTCAAAGTGAAATTTACATTTGACTGTATTCAATTTACCACTACAGAGGAAAAGGAGGATGTTCTGACAGCTGCTGGCAGCCCAGAGAAGTATTACTGGGGAAGAAAACGAAGAGTAAAATATCCTACCACATCACGGAACAGAAAGCAACATGTCAGTATTATTTTTTACTAAATACAGGTAATACCTGATTAATTAGTCCTATTTTTATGTATTTTCCTTTCAAAAATTCTTACATTTATGAATGTTAAGAATACACTATAATATAGCCTACTAATTTTAAACATTGAATAGAGAGTTTAATAAAAAAGTTAAAATAAATAGCTATATTCAAAAACAGAAAGAAATACTATTAAAATACTCTTATATTGGGGCCGGCCCAGTGGCATAGTGGTTAAGCTTGTGCGCTCCGCTTTGGCAGCCCGGGGTTCGTGAGTTCAGGTCCTGGGCGCAGACATATGCACCGCTTATCAGGCCACGCTGTGGCAGGCGTCCCACATATAAAGTAGAGGAAGATGGGCACGGAAGTTAGCTTAAGGCCAATCTTCCTCAGGAAAAAAAAATAACTGTTACATTTTATTATACATATTTGATTAGTCCTACTATTTAATTACTATTAATTGACACTGTTAACTAGTCCTATTGTTTAATTTAAATATTAAATATTTAAATTTATATAACAGGAAGGTAAATAATACAGAATAATGTCATTTCAAATAAACCATCAGTGTTTCATAATTTTGTTAAAGCAATAACACATGTGTATGATTGTTGATTACATATAACGTTGTCATGTTTCCATTTTATCTGGTATAGCTGTATCCTCACTGGTCTGCCTACAAAGGTGGTCATTCTGATCACGAAGGCTACTTCAGGACAAGTTAACCCTCCTTTGATATACACTTTCTTTCAATTACATCTTTCTAGATGATTTCAGATCCACATCCAATGCTACTCCATCAATAAAGGCTTTTGCCTTTATTGCAATCAAAGCAATCAAAATTAATAATCCTCAGTGTCCCCACAGCACTTTGGATATTGCTTTCCTATCCTATAATTTGATTGGCATAGCAGATATTTGTATGCATGCAAATCTTCCTCATCAAATATGGATAGTCCAGGGTCAGGAGCCTGGTCTCATGTATCTTTACATACTTACAACACCTCTTGTAGGTGGAGGCCTTTAATTAATGATGATTAAGTGTGTCTTTGTTGCATCTGACAATTAAATAGAACAAAACAACTAAATCACAAATCAGCAGATCTACCACATGCATGCAGATAAAGTCAATAATTATAAACTTTATCTGTTTCCTGACGATCAGAATCTTTGCACTTGTAAGAAGAGAATACTGTTTTATGAAATGCAAACATCTTGTTTGACTGCCTCCCAAGTTCTGATTGCTATCCAAAAGAAATAAGATGAAGCCCATCAGATCTGATATTTTATTTAATTGATTTGATGTTAGAATAGATGGGATATTGATTATCTAATTGAAGAGATATCACAGAAAACAAATCCCATACACAGAATCTATGGATAAACAACAAAGAAGAATGAAGAAAGTTGTATTTGGTGATGGACTTACTCCTATATCCAAAGAAAGAAGCAGGGAAAATATGAATCACATGTCAAAAGGGGTCAGGCAGATAAAATGTGTAAGACAGTAGTAGAAAGCTCAAAGAAAGATTTCTATTGTTGGATTCATGACAGAATAACCACAGAAGAATCTGAAGGGCTTGGGAGAGAATTTTGGGGGAATAAGAACAATTTATATTGGGGGAAATAAGAAAGCCCTGGAGATGTCTACTTCCTGATCATTGTTAAAAATGGCTTCAGGTTTCTAAAAGTCAGTTGAATTTGGGCAGTGCTTTTGGAAGGTAAGCAAGTTTTGTGCAGAAGGAGAGATGGGAAGATGATGACTAATGATCAAAGGGAAGATTTATTGCTGCAATTTTAAGAAGAGAAAATGGTGGGAAGAAGACATTAGGAGAACAATGTGGAATTGAGAAGTAATTTCAGACTTAGAGACGCCTTGCAAATGAGACTATCTCAATTATGAAGGGAAGGAAAATGGATGAATGCACATAGATTATGAAAGAATTAAACAGGAATTTGACTTTTGTTCTAGTTGCTGTTATTATTTTAACAATGAATTCAAGTTTTTTCAATAAGAGAAATAAAAACAGCAATCCTGACAATTGCCATACAATAAGAACCTAGAATAGATTCTTTCAGGTTAATCCAAAGAAAATATTCAGGAGAATGGTTAGAGCAGTTTTCATTCAGAACAATTGAATGAAAATGGATATCTGTAGGAAGAGTAGTAGTAATGAATTTTAAAAATATTCTTAGGGCTTCATCATATATGTGTGCATACACACACACCCTTGATGCAGGCCTGATAACAATCATACTTCAGCAAAGAAAAAAGACCAATCTGTTTGCAGGTAAAACTGAGATGATGCCTGATTTTTAATTATCTTAATTATTTTAGTCAATAAATTAATGCCAGGAGGAAAAATAAAACCTCATATATGGTCACATCATAAAATTTATTAATACAGACCACTTAAAAGAAAATTCTTCAAACACTAAAGTATTTTTTCTCAAACACTTTGAGAATTATAGGTCCACAGACTTCACAAACTATTAGAATTAAATCACTGTCTTATACTTAAGGTTATCTACAATTAAGTCTTTTTTAAGTCACTTTGTTTCAGAAGGAGTGGAAATTGTAATTTTCAGTTGGAAATTTTAGGTTATGCGCCACATGCACGATCTTGATTAAATTACCATTTCACACCATCTCAATAATGTGTGATTTTTATAGTATCATTCTGAAAATTGAGGACACTAAAGAAGGCTGAGATTTAGAAAGCAAAGGAAAAAATTATCAATTATTTCCTTACGCCTTGGTTTGTCTTTTCTGTTATTCTTAATTTGACATATTCTTCTCTAATTATTCTAAATTTCTTTCATGTGTGTGCACTTCCTCTTCTCCTTGAGATATAAGTGACTTTGGGACTTTTTTTTACCTTATATCTACATCATCTAGTACAATTTTTATTTGTTATTTTCAAATAATACGTTGATAGACAACTCTATTGTTTCTCTGAGGCAACTCATTATCTTTACAACTCATCCTAACATTGCATTTAAAAGGTCAGATATAAAAGTAGCATCAAAATTGTCTATACTATCACAACAGATCACACACAGTTTATAGGTCAACTGTATCAATTATGATATATAAGGTTAGAAGTTTACAATCGAGCTTGTCAGCAAGAGTACAGGAAGGCTTAACAGTCTCACGTAAATTAATTCTAAAGTGAACAGGGATACAAAAATACGCCACTATTTTGTCTTTGTGGTTGTAAAAAATTACATCTTAAAATGTCATTTTATGCCTAAGATCACTTTGCTGTGACTCTGATTTTTTCCGCTGTTAAATATTTTTTGGAATTTTCATTGTGTCATTTCTCTCAGCATGAAGATGTCTGCTAAGCACTGAGCTGCTGAAACAGCAAATATTTTGTCCAGTGACTCAATAAACTTAAGTATTTAAAAAGAACCTCCGTTTTCAGAATGTCAAACATATCAGCTGTACATGACTTCGTGCATTTACCAAGTCAATTTCCTCATACAATTTTAAGCATGCGTGTGTGAATTATTTAAGCTGACCACTGATGGGAACAGAGTTCTACTTTCTGTTGAATGTGGTGGTTTAAGGAGGATAAATGAAGCAGTGATTTACTAGAAAATAGGAAAGGATTTTTCTTTTTTTTGCATCCTTCCATCTTATATGATTTCAGGTACTCTTTAATGTGAAGTCTTTTTGATGTATAATAGGAACAACTAACAATTTATCTATCCAAGTGAAAAGACAGAACTTCTGAAGGGCATTTCATTGCTTTTCACGTGAATAAATGCAAAAAGATTACAGTTTGGGGCTCTCTTTTGGAGGAGGCAGTAAGAATTCCCCAGAATTGAAAAGGACTGAATACATCTTTTGTCATTTGCAGACTCTATTTGACCTAGAGCAAGAAAGATTATTTCTAGGCCCAAACTGTTGCCAGAGTAATCTATTTCTACTCTGAGTATCTGTTTCATAAGGTTAAGAGTGCAAAGGATGCAAATCTCAAGTGATAAATATTAAGGCTTCCCTCTTTTTTAATATTTTGGAGATTCTTCTGAAAATATAAATATGAGAAAAACACTTTAGAATGCCTCATATTGATAGTATGAAAATTAGAAAAATACAGTCAATATCAATTTTTGTTTTTCAGAAGAGACCTTGAAGAGATTTTCCCGGCTCCCTTTATCCATCCAGCACCTGCCCTCTGGTGAGCACGTCTAAGTCTTCCTTATGCTTCTCTGAGTTAAGTCCCTTGGCAGATTTTGATTTAAAGGGATACATTATTGTACAGCTCAGTTAACATTAATTTAGAAGAGTAAGCTGCATAGAAGATATTCACCAAGATCATAAAATGAGAAATGCAATGGTATTGATAAGAACCCACCTTTATGGGAACCCCCCTGTTCCCACCTGATTCCATTACTGCAGGTCACTTCCCAGAGCCTAGAGCTCCTTATTCCACCTCTTGGGACTGCACCTCTCCTTTTTAAAATCCCTGGAGGCTATTATGCTTCTTATAACCATTTAAACAATAAATTCTAGAATGTCAAAAATTTTTCAGACAATGAGATAAAAGTGAAAGCAGATACATGGTTAAATCTAGATTTCTCCTCCCTTATATTTATGTTTTTTGGTGAAACTTGACTTCCTGAAAGCTTTCAGAAAATATAACTGAATTAATATTGACATTATTTAATGAGTATTTTTTCTTTTCAAAAATATCTATGAAAATGGAGATGCAGCTTGCTCATTTCTTTATTTGTGAAAATAACCATTTAGCAGTTGACAGGTAACTTCGCCTGAACTCAGCCCTGTGCTCTGAAGTGCATCCAGCCCCGAGGGTGGCCTGCACGCCAGTTGATTTGAGCCTGGAGAATAGCATTGCAAGCTCAGAGGCCTCAGGCTGAATCCCACCAGCACGCTGGTGGTGTTTGACTCCAAGTTTAAACGAATAAAATTGAACATAATGCCTTTAGGTGGGGCAAGCCCTCTCTCGGCCTCTTCCACAGGCAGCCCTCCAGCCAGGCCAGCTCACCCATTTAGTTTTTCTGCAAGATCCATCCTGAGAGGCAGAAGGCAGACATGATAAGACAAAACAGACCAACTTTTTAATAGATCTTGAGTGGCTATTGTTGTTCATTGTAAGGTTTTTAAAAGACAACTAATTTATTTTCAAAAAGCCCTAATTACATGACTATGCACTCTCACATTCCTGAATGGGTTTACATGTTGTTTACAACCTAAAGTCCAAAGTTCTTGATACTGATATGGAAGGCCTCTCCAAAATCTGACTTTAACTTAGGTTTTCAATTTTATAGTATGCACTAACCTCACCCCAAAACTCATATTTTTATTGACTGCAACATACTTTTTCTCTCAGGACTTTCTCCCTATTTTGCCTTCATCACCAGATCTGGCACCATTCTAACTGCCCCTCTCCCATTGTTCTTCATGTCTAGGGAAAAAAGTCATCCTGGGTAAAGCTGCTTTGAGCCCCCCAGTCTAGTTACCCCCTCCCTATATATCTGTTTATTCAACAAATACTTAGCGAATGCCTGGCCCTGCTTTAGGCCCCAGAGATTCAGTGTGGAACAAAACAGACAAAAGCCTTGCATTCAGAGAGGTTATGCTATAGCAGGGGAAACAGACAATACATAGATAAACCAGTGTGCACTTGACGTAACTGCAGGAAGCTGTAAGGGCTATGGACAAGAATTACATGTGAGGGGACAGAGGATGACTGGAGCTCAGACAGACCCTGGGCAGGTGACAGTGAAGGAGCAGAGGAATGCCTGGGTAAGGGCAGCACCACGTGAACATGTGGAAGCATGTTCCAGGCAGACAGCACAGCAAGTGCAAAAGCAGTGAGGAGAGAATGGAGCATTTATGAGGAATGTTGAAGGCATTAGAGAGGCTGAAGTGCAATGAGTAAGAGGAGGCAGCCTACAGGGCAAAAAGGAGTGGATTTTATCCTAAGTGTGGAGAAAGCTGAGGAGGGTTGAACAGGGAATGATATGATCTGATTCATTCTTGAAAAGGATCCTTCCAGCTGCTGTGCAGGAGGCTCATAGCAGAAGTAGGGAGCTCAGAGATGACCCCTGGCAGTAGTCCAGGTGAGAGAGGAGAGCAGCTGGGAAGAAGGTAAGGGCAGGTCAGAGACCATTTATGTAAAGGTAGGATGGCAGATTTGCTGATGGACTGGATTGGATGTGGGAGTGGAAGAAAGAGAAAGCCACATATGACTTCCATGTGTGAGACCTGACAGTGGGAATGAGGAAGAACGGGAGAAGATGAAGAGAAGAGTGAGTTTTGTGGCTGTAGAGATTGAGTTCCACGGGGTATTATGAAGCTTGAGGAGTCTCTGTGTATCCAAATGGAGATTGCCAAGAGAGACTTTTAGTAAGTCATTGGATGTGTGAGTCTTGAATTTCCAGAGCTGAGCGTATAAATTTGGGATTAGCAACATTGATATATCCATATTATTGTGAGTGTTTTTTAAGTCTTAGGATCTCAATTATGTATGGATAAATTTGTTTTCCTACCATATTGAAAACTCATTGGAGAGAGAATATCATCTCCTGAGAGGTTCGCATAGTGACATTTAAATGCAATTAGACATACAATGAAGGCACAATAGACACTGGTTAAACTTATGATAAAATTTTCTTTGTAGGTGGTTTGATATATAAAAATTTTGTTCTAAAACCAATTCTAAAGTCTTTCAAGCGTGTTCAATGTTGTTGTACTGACATTATTTATTAAAAATTATGATATAAAACATCTTATGATGCCAATCCTCACACTTGGAGAAATTTTGTTGTTATTGTTGTTAATTTATGACATCAGAATATGTGAGAAATTAAAGATTCAATTTAGGCCAGAAAGGCCCTTAAGTAACATTAATTTAAGAAAATGCAGTCATATTTAATTATTTTTTCCTAAAGTCAAACCCCCACTCTGCATCTATTCCTGCATTTTTCCTTCAATAACATGTTTTTAAAAATACACTAGATTTTACCTCAGTGTAACAAAGACCATATACAACAACCTACAGCTCACATCACACTCAACAGCGAAAAACGGAAAGCTTTTCCTCTGAGATCAGGAACAGGGCAAGGATGCTCACGAAAGTTCTGGACATCTACTATAGAGCACAGTGCCTCTGGTTAACATTACTGCATTGTACGCTTAAAATGTCCTAAGAGGGTAGCGTTAAATATTCTTACACACACACACACACACACTAATCATAATAATAAGGGGGTGAGAGGGAACTGTGGGAGGTGAGGGATACTTCCACGGCCTTGATGGTGGTGATGGTTCCACGGGCATTTGTTTATCCCCAAACTCATTGAGCTGTATATATTAAATATGTACAGCTTTTTACATATCAATCATACCTCAATAAATTGGTTTAAAAATATACCAGATTTAAAAACAAATTTGTAATTTTTTAATTAAACAGCTTTATTGAGGTATAATTCACATACAATACAGTTCACCCATTTAAAGTGTACAATTCGATGATTTTTAGTACAGAGTTGGGCAACCATCACCACAATCTAATTTTAAAACATTCTTGTCACTCCCAAAAGAAAATCTGTACCTATTAGCAGTCACCTATGCCAACTCAAGGCAACCACTGGTCTTTTTTGTCTCTACATATTTCCTATCTTGGAAATCTCATAAAATGGATTAACAAATATGTGATCTCTTGTGATTGGTCTCTTCCAATAAGCATAATAGTTTCAAGGTTCATCCATGTTGTAACAGGTATCAGAACTTCATTCTTTTTTTGCTGAATAAAATTTCATTCTATGTATAACCACCTTTCATTTATCTACTCATCACTTGATAGACAATTGGGTTGTTTTCACTTTTTGGCTACTGCAAATAAAGCTGCTATGAACATTCATGCACAATTTTTTGAGTGAACATATGTTTTCATTTCTCTTCAGTATATAATTAGGAGTGCAATTGTTGGGTAATAGTATCTTTTTAAAAAATCTATTTTAAACAATTCTATAATTCAGAAACTATCTTTAATTTATCAGGAAGATCATCTTTTATGGGTGAAATACGATAAAGAAAGAATACTGAATTTCTAGGATGGTGACAATTTCTGATTGAACTGGGAGTTCTTTCATGAAGCACATACAAAATACAGTACATGTACTCCTCATTCAACATTGAATAGATGCACATGAAAATACTAAGTTATTTCCCAGGGAGGAAGTTGTTCATTGGATTGTAATAGAATTTCACAAATAGAATTTTATGTGAAGCTGACCTAGTTTAAACATTTTATTAGAGATTTCCTAGTCAGCGGGTTCTGGGGTAATTGCAGATTTTTATCTATGAATGTGGCAGCAAAATGTAGGAAGAAGATATGTTTTCTTCAACTTTACTTGCCTTCATTCACTTAGAATGCAGGACATTTGTTTATAACTGGCCCCAGAAGAGATTCATGTATTTCATGTGCTAGATTTTTTTTTTTAACAGCAGAGGAAAGAAAGGTACATAAGAAATGAGCAATTGAGGCAACCAAGGGTTAATAAACCTGCTCATGTTTATTTAAAAGTCTAAGTCACCCACTTTTTTTTTTTTTGTAATTCTACTGTTGTCTCAATATGTCCTACTTTTCCATCCTTCATGAAGAAAGCAGGGGCAGAAACACTCAAGACGGTGAAGTTCACCATAGTGGTCAAGTAGACACTTTTTCTACTGTCGTGAAGTTGCTTTGAAATCAAGACTTTTAGTTCTAGGTGTCTTAAATTGTTAAGTTACTCTTTCGATATTGAGATTCCTTCAAACCATACATGCTACTTTTGTGAAATAGTAGGGAATAATTAGCACTTATTGTTGAATAGACAGATGAAGAGCCAAATGAAAAGTCTATGTTAAAAGGAAAAAAATGGCTAGCTGTGTTAACTAGGAGACCAAAAATTGGTCAATTAACTGGACGCTCTCAGAATGGGATGGCTGGACCGCCAGGTCTGAGCCTTCTCCCACCCACACATTCTTGCTGGCACTTTTGTCCTCTGAAACTCAAGCTTCTGGATAAATATATATTAGACTCATTAATCAGAAAAAATGGTAATAACTTATACTGCCCCATTCTATTTAAAAATGTATCTATCATGACTTCTGACAATTGGAAATATTCATAGGAATATTTGAGTCTTAATATAAGTATGAGAAGAGTTACTCATTATTGTTGCTTTATAATGCTTGAGGTGGTAGGTAAGCATTAGCGGAAATTCTGCTTGATTCATGAAATCTTGAAACCTTTGATTCAGCTCTTTATCTTACTCTGTATAATACAAATATTTGGAATTCTGAGGTCAGTCATAAATGCTTTAGTCAAATAAGTAACCTAAGGAACTTACTAATACATATTATACTAATATATACTAATATATACGTTAGATTAATATTTGGTCATTGCAACCATTGATGAATAATACTAACAATGATAAGGAATTTTGATGACAAAATGAGAGCTGAGCTGCTTGCCTGGTAGAAGCTATATAACTAACCAGGTGTGAATCTTGAGCAAGTCATTTAATCTCTCTTAAACTCTGCATTTTCATCTTTAATATAGAGGGGGGTAAATTAACTTTCAAATGTTGACAAAAAAATGTAGTTCTAGGTATTCTGACTTCACCATCATCTTTCAAACTCACTCTGGTTTTTCCTTGAGGAGGTTGCTGAAAAGCAACACCAAAAATAAACATCTGAAGGAAAAGTCTAGCTGTGTATTATCACAGGTTTCAACTACACGAACACAACCCCCACCTCATAACTGATGCAAAATCAGAGAGAAGCTGAGCAAACCTGCCTAGTAAATGGAGAGCAGAGCCAAACAGACCTTTTACTTGTTAAAAAGCAAACAAAAAACACCAAGCAAGGAAATAAGACACTTTCCATGCTTAATAAATCTGGATTTGGGAAATTTTTATTTGTCTCGTTAGAGTACACTATGATATTTGTCATAAAAATAAGCCTAACGTCAAAATAAATTATTACTTGCAAATTATATTTTAACAAAGCTCCGGTAGTTAATAAATGCAATTAAATATTAATATACTAAAAAATTTTATTTTTAATCAGATTCTCTGTTTCAAACAGTAATTGTTTGAAAATATACAAATTCAGCCTACCGTTTATGCAGAACTGATTGATCAGACTATACCATTAGTGTATATATTGATATTTAGTAGTGTTATGTCTCCAGATTACACAGTGCTGTATAATATTGTATACATACACACACAGGCACACACAAATGCACCAGACTCTCTCAGGGATCTTATTCCATCTTTATCAGATTGAATTGACTACTTTTCACTATTTTAGTTCTTTACCTCCAGGAAATCTAAATAACATTTAAAAAGCAAATTAATAATTAGAGAACTGTTGACTAAGTTTACTGTAATCAAACACGATTTCAGTAGGCAAGGACTTCTGAGAGAGATTTGAGATTGATCTCTGGGGATCAGAACAACATTAGGCCATTTCTTCATTGTTGGAATATTCACACCTCAAAGACACAATACTTGTAGGGCTGTCCCTGAGCCCTGTGCACGTCACACAATGTCACTTTTCAATGTTATTTTCTTTTTTTTTCAAAATTTCACCATCTCTTATTAGAGGTGGATTCATCTCATCATTTCAGCCACTATGAAAAATGGTGGCAAAGTAATACATTAAGAAATAAATTGGCAACAAGTAACCATTAGCCACTTCAAAAGGTTTCCTTATAACCATCAGGCAAAATGGCTTTAAATTGACTCTCCTTTGAAATTCTTAAAAAGAAATTTGTTTAACTAAAATTTAAGCTTGCTGTTGTTTTCCCTCAATGAAATCCATATTCCTGCATAACACCTACTCAAAGCTCACATGTGTTTGTGATGATGATACTGCTATTTACGTGATAACATTCAGTTTCACTGATGTTTTCACAGCTGATCACCACGCCTTCCTCTCATTGACTCCTGGGAGAATCAGCAATTAAACCCATTTCATGCCTGATTCTCCAGGGCAGCCGCCCAGAGAAGTTGTGAGCAGAATAGAAGGGGAACGTTCTCCCATGTGAGCCTACAACAGAGGGTTTTATTTCATTGCTTTTCAATAGAACATCAAGGACAGAATCACAACAGAGGTCGATCATGCTTCGTGTCCTGGAGATTTCTAAGGTAACACTGAAATGAAACTAAATTTTATCAAGTACTTAACATTTTTCAGACACTATGTTGAATACTTTAAGGCCTATTTAATTTAGTCCTTGATATAATGCTGCAGCATCAATATTATTATGCCCAATTCACAGATGACAAAATAGTTGAGAAAAAGAGAAGCTACTTCTGGCACCCTAGCGTTTGTCCATCACTCACAGCCAGGACTTGGCATTCTGCTGTTGAACACAATTTCACAGAACATCAACATCAGACAAGGCCACTCTGTGACCACGACAGATCAAGAGCACTCTGTAATCATGTCTGCACAAAATATGAACACTGTGCAAACCACAGATGGTCAAACACCCCTCTACCCTGGCTAATATGAGTGACTGCTACTTTCTTACAAGTTACAGCTTTAGTCTCACTCTAGTCTTCCCTCCTTCTAGATAAGATTTATTAAGATCTCCTATCAAAGAATCCCCACACCTGCCCCTGTTCTGTGACCTGCTTCTTGACAGCAGCCATAGCAAAGCACCTCTTCTTAACCGCCCCCCCCCGCCCCCCACAATCGCCTAACACAAACCTGAAGGCTATAAATTCTTTCTAACGCTCTCCTGCTGAGAAGCCCCAGGATTCTCCATGGTGTGTTCTCCCTCACAGCAACAAGTGATCATCTAAATTGATTAGCTACAGGTGTGTTTCTGGTGATGCTCAATGCCTCCAGTGCTGGAGGGCACTGACATAGTAAAACTCAGGGAGTGTTCAGTGACTTCATCAAGAGATAAATATTTTAATTAGCAGAGGCAGGTCTCAAATCTTGGTCTTCTATTGTCTGCACATTGTTGTGACTACATATGGTGGCCCAAGATTTATTATGCATAAACTTAGAATATATGGAATGTGATTGGAGTCATAAGAAACAAATATAGATTTACAATCAGAAGAGAAGACAAATCCATAGAGCTGGTACAAGGAGCTGGCAAACAAAATTCATAGAGGAGGTGAAAGCACCTACAAATGTACAGAGGTGGGAAAGGGTGAGAAATCTTATAATAATGCCATAAATGCCTGAATACCCACCAACTCCAACAAAACCACGAGTTAACAAGTCTATGACAGTGAGCACAATCTTAAGTGCCTTCCATGGATTAACACATGAGTCAGATAACTATTTTATTCAGATTTTACAAATGGAGAAATCAAGATACTGAGAAGTTAAATATCTTGGGTCAGATCTTATGCAGCTGGTAAATGACCATGCCAGGATTCAGATGTTAGAACAATAGACAAAACAATTGCATATCTCCTTATAAGATTTAATTTGTTGGTTTTGTTCCATCTATTGAAAATTGGATAAGATAATATACTTAGTCATTTCACAAGTATTGCAGTTTCCATCCATATTTCATTTCTGAATATCTAAAAGTAGTTTAGAAAGCACATCACCTTCACATCCCAAATGTCTGAAAGGTGGTAGTTTTGACTCTCCTTGATGACTTTCCTGAAAGTGCCAAACCACAAAAACATCTGCATAAAGTTAATACTTGTTTTTCGTTTCCCTCTGCAGTTACGTGTCTGAACCACATGCTGCACTGACTTCCAAAGTGATCGTTAGAAAAAGATTGTTGACTCCACTATCTAAAGCTTACCCCTATAGGAGCATACCCCCGAGGAGTAAATATTAGACTTGAATTGAATGTCTTTGATTTGTAAATATCATTAGGAGGCCTATAACAGGCATTAAAACAGCATTGCTTGAATTTAATTCAAGCCAATATGTCTTTCCATAACAGTACTTTCAAAATAAATATTTAAAGGAACACATCATAGAATGAAGGACTTTGTGAGGACTCAAATATAAGACAATATCATCTTTTTTGAGGGACAATTTTTGGGAAAAATAAACCTTCCTTGATATTTGGGCAGATAAGGGAGTTCCTGATTCTGCGTGCTTACCATATATCACTTTTATAGGTGATTTGTGGCAAAATAATTTATTAAAATATTAATTTGATTAAGACAAAGAAATTTTTATTTTTCAACTTTTTTTATTCTGAAAATATTCAAACCTACAGAAAAGTTGCCTGAAGGATATTTTTCTGGTGTTCTTATCTCACGAATCTTTTTTGCTCTCTTTCTCCAAGCCCTTAGCCAGATTTCTGTATTTCCTGCCTCAGATGAGGTTTGTATCATGGGAAAAGAAGAGGCAATTGTTTAAGACCAGAAAATCCTGGCTTTTTTTTTCTCTGAAATCTGAACTTATTAAGGGTTTATTGCTATTGTAATAGAGAAGTGTGTTTGAAGGATGATGGTAGAAGTAAGAATAGAAAGCAAAACTCTTGCCTCAAGCCTAGGTAAGTGGTGGAAAGCCATGAGTAAAGGAGACCCCAGGTCCTCTTCCTCACACTGCCCTCATCGCCTGCAGGTGGCACATCATCTAGGGGATGGCTGAAGGTACATTAACGGATGCTAAACCCGGAAGAGAATTGGGCCCAAGGCAGTTGGAAGGCCCAGGATGTCAGACTTTATGGGATGCATTTCAACGGACAATGAATGTTTGGGTGGCTATTGGACCTATGGTTTGAGGAAAGTTTTCTATTTTTTTCTTTCAGTATGAAATGCCTGAGGCCTGTAAATGACCCCAGGTTTGAGGGGCCACTCATCTATAAAGTTGAAGACCAAACTGAGGCTTCATTTGATTTAAATAAATGTAAGGTAGCTTTTCTTGCACACAGGAATTGTTTGAGAAAGATTTACACCTTCCCTATGGCAGTATGAAATAAAGTAATACACATTGTCTTTATTTAATGAATCCTGCCTTTCTTTGCTCAGAAACTTTAAGGAATTTGCTCAAAAATCACACAGCGGGTAAATGGTTGAACCTGTATTTAAATCCTAATCAGTCTGATCTAAAGCCCAGAATCTCCCCACTTAGCTGTTCACTCCAAATTGGCTGAGTCATCCAATAGACAACAGGATATAAGGGTAAAGAGTTAGTCAAGCTAAGGAATTATTGTTCATTAGTAGTCAATGGGCAATGTGATCAGATCTGACCTTTGTTTAGTAACAGGTATTTATCATATGCTTCCTATGATAAATAGGAATAGACCCTGTCCTCAAAGAGCTCCAGGAAGATGACGTAGGTTATGTGACCCACAAGCTGTGTAGCCATAAGCAGGTTACTTAATTCATCTGAGCAACAGTTCACTCATTTACAGAATATGAGAAATAGATTTACCCCTCTAAATGGAAGCTTTGAGGATCAAAGTGTAAAAGTGCACTATAATCGTTATAAATGCTACTCTAAATTGAGAAAGTAGGATCCATACAAACAATTGAGTGGTAGCTGGTGCCAGAACTTTTGTGTTGACGGTAAGAATGGGAAGGTTAGGCGTGGGAGATGGTTTGGGAGAAAGAGAAAAGTTAAAGATTACCAGAATTTTGTGTTTGAAAATTTATGTTTATACTATGTTGAGCGTTATATCAGTGTAGTGAGTGTTTCCCACGTGTCAGGCACCATGTGAGGCTCTTTCCATCATTTAACCCATTTCATCCTTGTAACAACCCCCAGGGTAGATATTGCCATCATCCCCAGGAAACAGGAAATGAAACAGACTTATTGGTAAATCAGAGAGACTTGCCTCAAATCAGACAGCTTCACAAAAACAAACACTGGTTTGAAAACAACTCTGTCCAGCCAGCCACAAAGTCCTTATTCTTATCCATTGTTGTTGTTACTAACAATAACCGGTACTGTGACACAGGTGTGCTGTAACACAACCCTCTAAACCGTGAGTTTAAGATATTTATTCCACATTCTCCTTATCACCTTCTTCACAGCCTGTGGACTGCAGGCTTCCCGCGTCCTGGGCGCTGGGATCGCTCCTCTGTCAGGCTCATTTTGGGGGTTGAGCTAGAGTGGAACGACCCTATTTTACTCACTGTGTGAAGACAGATTTAAGAAAGAAGGAATAATTTCAGGTCTTGGACGATGGGAGAATAGGTAGCTCCATTGATTGAGAAGGAAATTGTATCTCAGTCATTGACTAGGGCATGAAAGAAACCGAGAAGCCCTCACAAAGAGGATGAATTGACTGTTCAAGGCTAAGTCAAATGTGAGGATAGAGCGACACATTTCCAGGAAGGTCTAACTCAGTTGTTCTGAAAACATTCATTCTGCAGCTTGAAGCAATTGGGCATGACCTGCAGGGTTTTAAGGAGACAAAGACTGACGTTTGATCCACAAGCAATAAAGAGTTTCCATCCAGCTTTCTAAAATGACAGAAGACAAAGATGACAACGAGCAGAGTCTGGGTTTGAGGGCTCAGAAGTGGAGAAAGAAAGGGCAGACTCTAGAATAAAGACAGTATGAGCGAACATATTAATGTGGCAGGAAGCAGCGTGGGAAAGGCAAGAGCACATATTATCTGCTTGCTGTTCCATGCCAATTAAACATATCATATTAAAAAGTAACTACCATCACATTAAGTATAGAGAAACTGTCTTTAAACATAAGCACATGCCATGAAATGAGCAAATGAATTTTATTTAATTTGACAACTGTATTTAATTTCGTTTTTCTCAGTTTTATTCATGTATACTGCTTTCACAACTTATTGTCAGCCTTCAGATTCTGTGTGAAATACTACAGTAATTTAAGCTATCTTGTAGTGGTTACCAATCACATTTAGAAAAAAAAATACTTTCCACGGTGATGGCTACTCTTTTATGGTCTCCATTGTAAACAGACAAATTGAATTTAGCATGTAGGAACTATGAGCCCAATCCTAGTCCCACTTGTTAATTACACACCACAGGGAACTCTTCTGAGGCACCATCCACTATGATTTCTGAACAGCTAACAAGAGTTTTACTAAATATTGAAACATTCACTGATATTTCCCGAAATAAACATTTAAGTTTGTGTTTTGTCAATTTGCAAAAGTGGACATGGGTTGTTTAATAAACATTGGATTCCAAAGCTTCTAAATTTCAATATCTTGGATAATCTTAGACTGGATAATTAAAGGTATTACCATACTGGCGTTCATGGATGAAGATGAAAGATGGTGCCTCTTGTAGTCTGAAACACTCTTTCCATTGTATGAAATAGAAAGACATTTCTCATTACTCCTCTATTTCTCCCTTACTATTTATTACCTCAATTTTAAGTAAAGCCGTGTGCATGTGTGTATCTTGGCTCCTACCCCCAGTGGTCTTTAATAATGTTTAGGGAAAGTTTCTGTCCTATTTAGCACATACTTTCAACATATTGAAAGTAGAATTGAAAAGATCAGAATTTTTCATAAAATAGGGAAAATACAATTGAAAACCTAAAGGAAAAGAAAGTAAAATATCGGCAATATTGGCAAACACTACCCAGGGTTAACTTCTTCCCACATTTTAAAGGAAAAATTTTTTTAAGTAGAAAAAAAGGAAATTAAAACTTAATGTAAGCTCAGAAAAGCAGTTTGGAGTAAGGCAGAACATAATATAGACAGAAGCAACCCAGGAACCCTGCACCAAGAGCAGAAAGAGACAAGTAAAAGCTGAGAAGTGTTGATGCACTGGAATAAAAGAGTCTTAACATTAGGAAGAACTAAGCAATAAAATGATTTTGTCAAATATGAGAAAAATAGTTATTTTATTTTCTCTCTCCTCTTAAAAATGTTATTTTTTATTGTTTATTTTCACGTCAAAGAATTAAAAGTTGGCATAGAAAGAAGAGGACAGAAGAGAAACAGAATAGATAAGATCAAATATTGCCCCCCAGTGATTAAATATAAAGTAGATAATTTTTATGGTTCTACAGATGGTTTTGGTTTCATTTAATGGTTTACATATTCTCTATGAAGCAAACTCAAATATTGGAATTTGGGGATATCTAGGAGCTGGAGGAGAGAGAGCAGTTGTGAAATCAGTGAAATGAAATTCGAGGTGCTCGTGTATGTACTTGGGAAGAGGGGAGCTCTCTAAACGACTGGGAAACGGCGTAAAGATTGTGGTTCTACAGTGTCTGACAATAGCAGAAGGACAACAGCCCTAGGAAGGCCTAAGTGAAATGAGTGGGGAATTAAACACACATATCACACATTTCAGCAATTCATAAATATTACTTTGGTGGGCTACTTCTGTAAATATTGAATAGTAATTTTGTTTCCCAATTAGAGAAAGTATAGACTATGCACGTAATTTTCTCAATTTTAAGTTTCCCTCTCATTCACATATACATATTTTTTCACTTATGCATTCGTTCATTCACTGGACCAATATTTATTGGCTGCATTGTGTGTCAGTCACTTTTCTAGGCACTTGGGATACTTCAAGCTACAAAAGAAAGTTACCTGTTCTGGAGCTGACATTCTAGTGGCGAAAGGCAGAAGGTCAACATAAACGTGACAAGTGAGTAACTGTATATTAGAGGTGATAACTGCGTTAGGAGAAAAAATTAAAAGTAGAGTCGGTGACGAGCTGGTGAGCGCTGGGGCAAGGACGGCCAGCGCAGGTTTCAGTGAGCTGATCATAGATGTGCTAGGCTCCTGCTATCACTTTAAGCTAAAAATGAATAAAAGAGGATATCTGAGTTGGCCTGAAATTGTGCATTTACTTCTTTTTGGTGTTCTTCAACAAGCATGTTGATTTTCAGATGGAATATCCTAAACGAATTTGAGAACATTTCAACATCATGGTGATTTATTTGGGAAAGTGAATTTGAAGTGGAACCACACAAGATAACAAGGCCAGACTGATTCATGGGATAAATGAAAGTAGGACTGGAATGCCAAGTGAAAAATAAGGCCACAGTGACCCTCGTGGGAAAGCAAATTGGGATGAGGTTGAAAGTAAAACAAAGCAAACACACAAGGAAACCAGCACTCACATGATGGTAGGAATTTTAATGTGCGGAATTGACAACGTGCCTTCCAGAGAGCCTTGGTTAATATCTGGTAAAAATGTGTTTATAACCAATCATATATTACAGATAAAATATAATTATTGTTCACAATGGTCTCCAATCAGAATTTTAGATTTGAGATTCTCAAGAAGAGATGAAAATTTCTTTGGGCACTTATTTCCAATTTCTTGGGAGTTATTTAACAATAAAGTTGTATTATATTCATACAACTTATGTGTGATAAAGAAGATTCTTATGTGATAGCATTATCAGAAGGTGTGAGGAAGAAAAGAAAACATTTCAAAGAAGGTTCATCAAAGTATGTAATGACTGAAGCCAGGATAACTGTAAGTTATAACTTACAGAGGACCATGTATTATAAGAACAGTGTCCTCTGGGGTGATGGCTCCCCAGGGACCCTTTTAGGTGGATCACAACATCCAGTACACATCTTACTAAGGGCTGGCCATTTGTCCATTATCAGTAAGGCAATCTAAATTGTTAAATAGTTGCTGCTTTTTGCTGGGATGGAGAAAATTGCTGAAGGATCCTATTTTAACTCCTTCTAAGCCACAGAAACTGAAGTCTCAAAATAGAAATATTTAACATCAAAATATTAAATAAAACTAAATCCGCATGACCTAATACAATGAACAGTATTTTCCAGCCCAAGTAATGCTTTTCTTCCACTGCGGTTGTGTCGTGATATTAACAAGATAGGTAGAGAGAGAAGAAGTCGCTTAAGGAACAATCTCCAGGTATTATTCAGGTAAAATCTATATAGACAGGAAAGTTCTGAAACTAAAATTTTAGTTTTTATCAGGTGCATCATGGACATTGAGATTCAAACCTGCCAACCTGAGCGGTGCAGCAGATGGCATGTGGAGGCACTCAGAAAAGCCATTAACTGGAAATAAACCTGCCCAGCAGATGCTGAGATAGGGCGCCTCTGCCCATCTTTTCTTTCAGATATCTTAATGAGTGAGTAAATCCTTAGCTATTTCAGATCTCTGCTCAAATATCATTACTTTCTCAATGAGTCCTACCCTGACAGCCCAATTTAAACTGTGACTTGCCACCATCCCAAATTTACATTACCCTGATATATTTTTTCATAGCATATAACATGTTTTCACATATTTAGTTTATAAATAAGCACTAAATTATTATTATTTTTAATATAATTCTTGGGCACTAATTAATTAAGCTTCACAGGGATAGGATTTTGTCTGCCTTGTTCACCAATATATTCCCGGAGCCCAGAACCAGTAGCTCAATGTTTCAGCTGTGGCTTAGCTTTAGTGGAGGAAGGAAGGATGTCTTCTGTGAGTGTATTATTCACTCTAGGCTTGCTCTCAACAGCTGATTAGGGGGCTGCTCTCTCAGTGGCACCAAAGTTAAAATTTAAAGTAGCCAATGGTCAAAATGCAGAATGCATATCCAGAAGTACAACAAAGAGTTTTACAAAATACATAGGCATAGATTATTTCTAATTCTGGAAAAATCTGTCACAGAACTTGCTAGAGATAGAGACTGACTGTCCTTTCCACCTCTCTTTTCATAACCACTCTTCATCCACTTCATACATGCAGAAAAAGGGCATTTCTCCCACACACTTTGAATCTTACTATGTGCCCTGCTCAAGGGACACAACCTTCCAGGGCAGAAAAGAAAGAGACATTTAGAAATACTAGTACAAGTGAGAAGGAAGCAAATCCTCTACTGATTGCATCACAAATCCTTTTGCAATTTAAGGGGGAAATAATAGATTTACCAGATGACAACATAAAAACCTAATTTCCAACCTTATTTTCCTTCTTAATCTTATTGGATCTCTTTCTTGAATTCCACACCCTTTTCCCTACACACTGAAACAAAATAATCTTCATTTCTTTTCCTTTTACTCCTTGGACTCTTTATCTTCTTACAGATTCCTCATCCTATATTGCCTCTTAATATCAGTATTTCTCTTCATTCTAGCTAGTTCTCATCTTCTATCTCTACTTCCACCCTGTAAAGATTTCACCCATTCCTAAAGCTTCAGTGATAAAGACTTGTCTTTATGTTTTAGAATATTTATTTGTTTACAGCATTTTATTTGGAGTTCCTCTCCGTACAGCACCTACTAGTTTTAGTTTTAGATAAACTTTCTCTTTCAGTTCTCATCTTCCTGTTGAGAGAACATTGAATGATGTTCATTTCATTCAGAGATTTTCAGAATCCAAATTCTATCAAAAGAATTTCTGGGAATATGACAGGAATTAGAAATTGAAGGAATTGGGTCTTCTCTACTTGACTTTTCTGACAACACCTCAAACTTTCTGTATTTGAAAAATCCCATTACTGCTGAGGATTGGAATGGAAATTCTCTTATGTTATTGGTGGAAATTTAAACTGGAAGACATTTTAAAGTGCAGGTTGGAGGAATTAGGAAGATGAAGTCGTAATCTCAGCATGGCAAACACTGAGTGCATAATCTGTTTTCCCATCTCAAACTATGGTTTCGTAATGTTGATCATAGAGTCAAGGATAAATTGGATGGAGGCTGGAAAGAGAGATGGATGTCAGAAAGAAATGGAGGAAAACCAATGAAATTATTCTTAAAATTATCCAGGGAAAAGTACAAAGTAGGAATGATGAGGAAAGAGGGAATTGAGAGCTGTGGTTCTCAACATCTGTTATTGCCCTGGGTCATTCACAGATAGGAAAATACTGCTGTCAGTTATAGACTTCAATGCACAGAATGATTCCCAAGGTGGCATATGTGAGAAGTTCATGGATATTTCAGAATCTCAGTTGCAAAAGCATCCCTGTTTACTTTCCCACAATGAAGATTTTTACATACAAATCTGTCCCCAGCCTCTCTTGAGAATCACTGTTGCAGAGTTCCAGGTGCTAAGACTTGTCAATGGTGTGAAAGCTGGAGCAGGAGAGGTTGTCATCTTAGGGCCACTGCTCTGAGTTTTCAAGTCTGAGTGTCAGGAGGATTGGTGGTTCCTTCAGTGGAAATAAGGCAAATCAGAATGATGAGTACATTTAAAATGAAAGTAATAAATTCATTTTTGTTTAAATTTTATCCCCTAAATGAGGAGAGATTTTCTGCTGATTATAAACATAATATCTGATGAAGCCAGGGAAAATATTAAATTTAAATTTAAATATTAAATATTGATATTGAAAATATCAATATTAAAAAGAAGCAATTATACGGTCTGTTATAAAACTTTGAGTACCTTTTGACAACCTGCACTTCAAAATGTCTTCCAGTTTAAATTTCCACCAATAACATAAGAGAATTTCCATTCCAATCCTCAGCAGTAATGGGATTTTTCAAATACAGAAAATTTGAGGTGTTGTCGGAAAAGTCAAGTAGAGAAGACCCAACTGATCAGAGTGGATGTCAGGAATTCAGTTAAGAGGCCAGAGCAGAAAGCGTTGGTTTGGAAGTTATTTCCATGGTTATTTGCTAGAAGAAGCCATGACAACTATGTCATTTTTCAAAGAAAAAAGGAAATAAGGTAAGTGCCCATCAATGGATGAATGGATAAAGATGTGGTATATATACACAATGGAATACAACTCAGCCATAAAAAGATGAAATCTTGCCATTTGTGACAACATGGATGGACCTCGAGGGTATTATGCTAAGCAAAATAAGTTTGATGGAGAAAGTCAAACACTGTATGATTTCACTCATAAGTAGGAGATAACAACAACAACAATAAAAAACAAACACGTAGATAGAGAGATTAGATTGGTGGTTACCAGAAGGGAAGCAGGAGGGAGGAGGGAGAAAGGGGTGAACAAAAAGAAAAAAGTGTGTAAGGGAAGATAATTGATAGAGCCAACTTTCTATCTTAACAAAATGTCAACATTTGGAGGGTGGGAGAAAGGAGAAGACCTAGGGAAAATGTTAAAATGAAATGATCAGTAAAGTGGCATGAGGAGAAGAGAGCAGTGTAACAGAAGGTGAGGTGAACAAGATCTTTTCAGAACATCATATAATAGTAATTAGCACTTGAATCATTCTGTATCCCAAATCTTCAAAGCACTTTGCAGTCTAATCATTTGAATTTTAGAACTCCCTTGGTACAGAGAGAGGAATTCAATAGCAAAACTTGGATAAAAAGAAATAAGAGGGATGGCTTAAAAGTTTACTCAACTCTGGCAATTTCAGGAACTCAAAACCTTGGGTTAAGAAAGGAAGTGTTGACTCTCTTCTAAATTACTATATATATAATATTTAGACATTCTCAATTTCAGATGATTTCCAGAGCCATAGTTCAGCAGCTGCAGTTTAAAAGCTGTGAATTTAAACATTTCAGTGTAACAGCTGAGGAACTTGTTCTCAGAAAACAAAAATCCCAGGAGACACTGAGAGTTTCCAGGCTCCGCAAGTTCACCCCACCATTTCTGACTGTTTTCCGCATGCAGCTTTGGACAGAGCAACCCGGAGGTGAGTCAGTGAACCTTGAACATTTCAAGAGACTATGTGAACCCCCTTTTCAAAAGAGCTCATGTTTAAATTAGCATACAGTTAAATTGATTATTTTGTGTGTACAGTTCTATGAATTTTGACAGACGTGTAGATTCATGTAACAACCACCACAATCAGGGTGCAGAAGAGTCCCATCACCCCAGAAACCTCCCTCATACTGTTCCTTTAAAGTCACACAATCCCGTCGCTCCTAGCTCTTGCAAGAACGAATCTGTTCTCCATCTCTACAGAGTTTTGTCTTTTCCAAATGTGACGTAAGCAGAATTGTACAGTACGTAACCATTCAAGACTGACTTCTTTCATCCAGCATAAGGCCTCAGCGAAGCATCTGTGTGATTGCATGTATCACTATCTCATTGCTTTTAATTGCTGAGTAATAGTCCACGTATGGGAGTGCCACAGTTTGTTTATCCAGTCACTCACCGAAAGACAGTTGAGTTGATTCCAGTTTTTGGCCATTATGAATACAGTCTCTGTAAACATTTATGTACAAACGTGTGTGAACATATGTTTATATTTTTGCCTGGGTAGGTACTCAAGATTCTTTCAAAAAAAAAGAGTGAGGTTTCTGTGTCATATGGTAAGTATGTGTTTAATTTTATAAGAAGCTGTTAAAGTGTTTTCCAGAGTGTCTCTTTTTGCACTATTTTGCTCCAGCAATGAACAAAAGATCCGGCTGCTCTCCAGACTCACTAGCACGTAATCTTGTCAATACATATACATACGATGCGTATGCAGACATATGCATATGTCTACTTAATGTTAGTTATTCTAATAGTTTGTGGCATCTTACAGTGGTTTTAATTTGCATTTCCATAATGGCCAAGGATGTTGAACATCTTGTCATGTGCTTATCTACTGTCCGTATATCCTCTTTGGTAAAGTGTCCATACATGTTTTCTTCCCATTTTTTAATTGGGTTGGTAGCTTTTTTACTATTGGTTTTGAGTCTTCTTTGTATACTCTCAATGCGAGTTCTGCTTTGCAAATATGGCCTCTACCCAGTTCATAGTTTGTCTTTCCGTTCTTTAGCTGTCATTCACAGAGCAAAAGTTTTAAATTTCTTTTCTTTTTTTATCATGTCATTGTTCATTTAATTTCCTTTCTAGAGCTACTTATTCTCTGCCTCCCTTTTTTTCTGGAGCATCTATGTGTCCAGACAAACTGAAGTATGTTATCAAGATAATTTGACCTTTTAGCTATACTTAAAACAATGTCTCTGAGCTCATCTCTTCTGTAAGTATTCATCGACCGAAAGCTTTTCCTGGCAGCAACAGATGTTCCGCTTTCTGATGCTTTTATCTCTTAACTCTGCTTCAATTGATTGTTGTATGTTATCTGTGTATCCCCTAGCAGAGAAACAGGGAGTCCTTGTACAGGGTGGTTATTTGTGTGAATAATTTAATGTTTATTATTCATCTCATGGGTTATTTTCCAAGGCAATATAGTAAGCCTGAGATTTTTTGAAGATTGAGTTGCATTCTAACCATGAATAAGATTACTGTGTTAGGACAAACAGTGGAAAATTATCGTTTAGCAAGGGGATCTTAAAAGAGTGATAGGAATTTCTGAGTTATCAATATAATTGATATGACTTAAAGGTCAAAACAAAAGAAGATAATCTGAAATTACAGGCCTGGAATTAACCCTATGAAGCATAGTACCTCACACTTCTATATTTAGAGAGTATTAAACTTAAGATATTCAAAATCAATGGAAATCTATTCCACTTTGAAGATCCTTTATGACTAAGAAGCAGCATCTGCTGCTCAGAAAAAAATGAGTCAAGAAATCACTTTCAAACATGAGACAGCTTGGAAAGTGTTTGTCTACTAAATGACAAGATGAAACTAAATTGAGAACAAGTATAGTCTAACCTAGTTATGACCCAATCGATCTGCTGAAGATCCACAGAGACTCTTGAATGACATGCACTAAAAAATTAGGACAAGCGTGATTCGTCTAAGCCACAATACTTGCAGTGTGTCTCTTGGAGTTTTCTAATTAACCCCAGTGAAATTTCAAACATGATTTTTCTATTGCCTGAAGTGGTAAGAAAAAGAAAATGTGTCGGGTGGGACTATGATGTGCTGATCTTCACTTGGAGAATCGTAGCTGCTGACCCACTGTCATGGGAGATCACTTGGATGTGTAGAAGGATGAATGGATTTGTGCTATACACCTCCATGCTTAGCTTGGCTCCTTTGTGATAAATTGTTAACATTTGCCAAAGGTTCAGGGGACATCTGTGAAAACATGAACAGAGGAACTCTGATGATCCAGGAGAAAAAAATAGTGCTCTGAGAGCTCCACAGATATGTTCCATTCGGGAAGTATAAATCTTTAATTTTCAAACACTAAGTATTATTTTCAATCATACACATGCACAGACATGCATGTGCACGTGCATGCACGCATACACACACATACATGTTTTTCACAGCTGATAATTAACTGCCTAATTTTTTGCCTCAATTTGAAAAACTCTGGGCAGCTTAAGCCTGCCCAGATTTTTCTTCCTTAAAAAATAAGATTTATATTTCAAAAGTATTTACTTTATTACAGAGGAATATAAACATCACTGACACTAAAATGAATAAGGCCATTACTAATATAATTGAAAGAACATCCACTAATTGAAAAATGAGGGTATATGTAAACATAAATATTCTTAAATTACCAGCAAATTATGTGATAAAGATAGCTCTGATAGAGAAAAAAATTATTCTCTGCAATTAATCTAGACAATAATACAATAATTTGTATGTTGGTAATAACAATTTAAAAAATCAACACATTTTACTGATTAGAAGAGAATAGTGTTCACATTGGGGCCTATTTGCTCATCTACCTAATAAAGTAAATAGAAAATGTATGTTTATGTCATAATAAAAATAAATTAAAACCATACTCTGTGGTTAAGATCAAGTATGTAAATATACTCTAACAGTGTGACATATCAGGTATATACAATCTTTAATGGGATCATATGCTTTTTTTAATTAAAAAATGTCCAATTAATTAGGGTTATACTACTTGAGTCCCTGGAACCTGTGTTTCTTTTTGTCCTTTGCAATTAATGGAATTACCTGAGGCTCCAAAATCTGCTCTCAACAAGCCTCCAGGATGAGTGCCCAGTTTCAAATGTGTCAGCATTCTGGAAGCATCTGGGGGTACAGTCCTGTTCTCCAGGTGTGAGCAGGAGTTGAGGATGAGTTTGGGTCTAAATGAAGAACCCACTAGGCCCTAAGGAATTACCCCATCTGATAAGGACAACAGATGAAGTGCCTTCCTAACAAAAGCTGTCAGCTGTCACTGACTTATCCAGGAAAGTCATTTATAACACTCTCCTAACACAGATGGGATTCATGAGAATGTACAGTGAAGGACCAAGCATCAATCTCTTGTAATCAAACTTCTACTGCTGTGTCAGCCAAAATTTGAGGATACAACTTAACAAATGAAGAAATCAAAGCACAGTTGAATATTTTAGTGAATAAAAAAATGGCACAATACCTTGAAACATGAGCTTCCGTAAACAGGTTTTGGGTGGCCCTGGCCCATCAAATCTTTTCCTCTTCCTGGATAACCCCTAATTACTTTTCAGGTAAAGTACAAATTCTACAACCCCTTCCTACAGGGTTGCTAGCCCCACCTTTGTCCTCCTGCAGCGCCATATTCATTGGCTTCCGTTCCATTTTACTTGCTCAACAAGGGCTCCACGTGGGACAGTGAGCAGCCTAACATCGGGGACTTTGTTTTAACCATGTTTGTTTTCTCAGTGCATAACACATGGCTGGCAGTCCCTCAACATTTGAAGGGACTAGTGAATAGCAGAAGAATGAGACCCTAGTTCTGGCATTAACAAGGTGTATGGCTTTGAGAAGTCACTTAACCCCTCTCGGCCTTAAAATAAAAAAAGGTGACTAGGAATTGAGTAGGCAGTCAGGAAGAGAACATTCCAGATAGGGAGAAGAATTCAGAAACGTGGAGACATAGGGGAGCAAGGTGTAATCATGGAATAGCTAATGATTCAGCAAGCTTAGATGGCCCTCAAACTTTATGCTTTTGACTTTTCATACAACCCCAGATTTCACACTACATATACTGAAACCCCTAAATTACAGTTTGTTGGTCTAATTTGGACTTTCAGATAAAAGACGAGGAATGCTGGCTTCCAGCTCTTTCAGAAAGGCCCAGGTGGCACCAGCCAAATGTTCGCCAGCTTTGCCCGCATTGCAATGACTGAAAGATTCATTCTATGCAGATCTGGAACCAAGTGCTGATACCCGTGTGAGAGATGAGCAGGCATCACCTGGAGGAGAGGATAGTGTCTCAGAAGACTCTGACAGTGACAGAATTCAAGAAATTATCCACGGTACGGGTGCAATTGCCTGCTCTCTTAGCTTGATATTCCTTCTTCTAGTAGCCAAGGGGTTCTAGGCAGCTTTTCATAAAGAATCAAAGCCAAACTCATAGTTTGACTAACCCAGTAGTCTCATCTGTCAAGAAGAGGATGTCAATAGCCACGGGTAAAACGCAAGGGTCCTATTATCACCCCATGCCACTTTGCCACAGCTCACTCTCCAGCTGCATCGGGCTCCCTAGCTGCCTCCAATCTTGCAAACTCCCAGCCTAAAGGCCTTCGCACTGATTTCTCTTCACCCTGGACCTTTCTTCCCACACTTGTTACATGGCTGGCTCACTCTTTACATCTCAGTCACCTACTCAGAGTCCAACACTCCATCCAGAGCAAAACTCTCCATTCCCACAAGACACTCTCCCTTTGTTGACTTCATAACATATATTCCAGTCCATAACGATTTCTGTTTGTTTTCCTATTTCCTGCCTGTACCCCCTACTAGCGTGTAAACCAAAAGAACCTGGTACATAGTAAGTGCTCAGTAAAGAATTTTTAAATGAATGAAGTATATCCACATAGAAGGAAGCGGAGCCCAACAAATTCCTCTTATTTAAATTTCTGAAGTTGAAAGAAATGGCCTAAGTTTAAATGTATTTGGTGTAATTGTTTTAATATGCCCATAGCATGTGCACGCATGCAAAAAACACTCATTCCACACAAAAATGCCAGGGCACAAACATCGCCTGTTGGGTCCACCAATCAACTATGACATGACAAACAGGAAGCAAAACAATATTGCAAATCACCAAAGCTTTGGGGAAAACATAATATCAATTACATTATAATTATATAAACTGGAATCTACCCAGAATGCTGAGGTTAATCATCTATGAAAAGCAGCTGACACCATACAAAGAAAAACAGCATTTCTAAGTAATATACACTAGAACTGGTTTCCCCATTCTGTCAATAAAATTTCAGAAATAATATGGAAAGCAGCATAAATGCCAGAAATTATCTGGCCCTGTGCAAAGAATACTCCCTATTTTTATTGTAATCTTTAGTGAAGAAATTTTAGTTGTGTAAAAACTCTTAAAGAAACAAAATTCTGTCCTGTGCACTCTTTTATAAATAACTCGCTGCTGAACATTCTCATTCACAAATATATATCTGCCTCTGAGATATTTTCTTAAGGCATGTTCCTATAAGAAGAATTACTGAATCAAAGAGTATGGACTTTTATATAAATATTTTTTATTGTAGCCCTCTAGAAAGAGAGACTTCTTGATCACTGATTCTCATCATCAATTCTCCCCATTTATTTCAATTCAATATCAAAAAATGGTACTTTTTGTTAAATATACATTGAATAGCTTTTTCGTTTATGATTTGTGTGTTCATATGTACTTTTTTCCATTATTGTATTATCATGCTCACTGCATTCTGAATTTGACAGACATATTGATACAAATAATTTTTCCACGTTTTCACTTGCATTTTAATTTTATGGTGCTTTCAGACATGCCAAAGTTTTGTGTTTTGTGAAGACCTATTTATTGATATTCTCCTTTGAATTTTCTTCATTACTTTTATGCTTATGAAGTTCTCTGTCATTTTGCAAGCAGATATTCACGTATTTGTTTTTAGGCATCATTTTCAAACTACAGGTTGAAAAGGACACATTTTTGAAGTAAAATAGCATCAGATCCTTTGAAATATTGTGAATTCCCCCAGGGGGAGATGTTCCTATTCAAGGATAAGTCTTGAAGTATCCATTAAGAATTTTCAATGATTATTTCCTTTGGATGATCTGTCATCGTGGACTCTTGCTACTTACTTTCTTGATGAGTAAAAATGATTGCTAGTATTTTCTCTTTGTTACAATGTTTTCCCAAGAAGTGTTCATTCTTGTGGCGTGTGCATCCTCATCAATAAACATGAAATTTATCTTATTAAATATTGAGAGTTCAGGTAATGTGAAACATCAGGCTTTCAGTGTGATCTAGACCAAATTCACACTTCATAAACTACTGGAAAATAAATCAAAATGCATTACATGAAGTTTTTATATACTCATATTTTTTGACATGAGTTATCTAAAACATTTGATTATTTCTCACAGATATCATTCCAACTTACACCTTTCTGTCTCCTATGCCTAGTCCATTTATAAGGCTAGCCTTGGATATTAATGAAATTCTCAAGAACTTCAATTTAGAGAAAATATGAATCCCTGAAAAGATAACAATTCAGAAATTAATTTAGGAATATAATCATATTTTCATGCTGGTTTCTAAGATAAAATTGCGATTATATTGACCAGAGACAAAATGTTGGGACGTAGATAGGCTTCAAAAATTACATTAGTGTTAGCAGAAGAACTGTTAGGAAAACGACATAAAAACACCAGCTATAAAATATTAAAAATTATATGAAAATAAATTAACTATAAATACTAAGCTGAAACTTAAATTTTAGAAACTAGATTGCTTTGACTAGATCCAATTGTTGTCCATCCTTTGAATTAAAACTTCTAATCATTTTACCGAAACATAAATATTTCCACTAAAATATAGTTATAACCATAATATTTAAAGAGGCTCAGTTTTGCCAATCTCTTTTATTCTTTCTTTCTACATATTTTGATTGTTTGTAAAGTGATAGTAGAAATCTTTATAGAAGTTTACACATTTGAAATGCATAATGGTAAATTTATGATTATAGCACAATTTCTTTAATGTGTATTTAGATATCTTTTGAATTAGACCTTGAGAGAGTATTAGAAAGCCCTTCCTTTGGAAAACAAAACAAAACAACTCACCAAATAAAACAAACATCCAAAACCCTCCTGTGTTGCACGTGGCTCTATGGTGCCTGGAAGGGCACTATCAGAGATCATGACTTCAGTTAATGACTTATTAAAAGTTTAATGCCTCTAAGGGAGTGTCTTCATATGTTATTGGATGACATGAGGTAAAATCAGTTCTTCAGATTGTTTGTTGACATAATGAGTTGATTTTATTGGACAATGGGGAAGAGAAGAAATAAGGAGATCTATTGTTGCCTGGAGAGAACCAAGGAACTAAACATCCTGCAAGACAAAGAGCAGCAGACGAGAGTTCTATGCACAAAGGAGAAGGAGAATGAAGAGGGGGGAGAGAAATGGAATGTGAGAGGGAATCTAGAGTAACAGTTTTGAAAATGTGATCCTTGGGCCAGCAGTGTCAGCAATTCTTGAAAACTTGTAAGAAATACAAGTTCCCATGTCCCGCCCAGTTATGTTGAACCAGAAACTCTGCAGTGGGGCCTCGACATCTGCATTTTAACAAGCCCTCCAGTGATTCTGATGCACACTCAAGTTTGAGAACCACAAACATGTTTAGTTTGGAATTTTTGCCTCATCTTCTGATTATTTACCTCATGGCCTTTAGACACCAAAATGAGCCTTTTTATAGGAGTGCTTTGTATGTAATTAGTTAACCCAATTTGGAAACTAACTTGAACATGTATTCCCCATACATATGTGATTTGTTTTATAACTGAGATGTAACATTTGGTTATTCTTTGGCTTCATTATTATGCCTTGTTTACTTAGTGATTGGGGCACATTTTTCTTCATTCCACTTGAAGATTTTAATGGAATTAGCATTCACTTACCATCTGACATCTACAATACCAGAGGATTGTTTTTCACTTTGCCATCTCAATAATATTTTATAGATTCATGCTAAAGATATTATTGGCATCCTACATTGGGCCATCACACATGGCCAGCTCAAAAGCCCAGAGGGACCAGCCAGGCAATATGAATGAGTGAAGAAAGCCAAGGTTACAGAGTTATGTCTCAAGACCACAGCTGACTCACAATCTATCTGCTTTCTACATCTGACTGATTATGTTCCAATTAACCCATTTAATAAACACATCCCCTACTTCCTCTTTGTATAGTCTATTTCATTTATTTGGCTCATTGAAATTCTAAATCACATGATATATATGTTTAACACTGCAGCAGTTATGATTTTGTTTCTACATCATAATCTGTGAAGTTGACTCAAACCCAGTTCTTTCTGACTCCAAAGCAGATATTCTTAACTAGCATGCATCTGTCTTGCTCTACGTTACTGAGATGTATAAACTTACAAAGTCTTTTTTTAAAGTTCCTAAAGATAGCATAATTTTCAGCATTGTTCTAGTTAATGTATAGTTTCTTAAAATATCATTAAAAACCAACAAAACACAAGGAAGACAAAAACAGATAGCCACCAGCTTTTGTTAGCCCAATGAGAATTTAAAATATTCCTAAGTTATATGATAATAATCACAGATAATTTCTAAAAGCATTATGATTCTGTAGGCAATTCTCAGCAGAATAACACTGCTAAGTCATTCTTTGTCATGGCTGAGGGATGCTCTTTAGACCTCAGGTGGGCGTGACTATCGTTCTCCTTCAGCATGGCAGAGCCCGGACTTTACATGGACTCCTGCTCCTCACAGTAAGGCTGGAGCACATGGAAAAGAAACACAACTGCAAAGTCCTCAGCCTTTCCAGCTAAAGCTGAAGACACTTAGCACATAAAAACTATTGTTAAATTTGACAAACCTGAAAAGGCTGCCTCTGAGTTTTGATTGAACCACTTCCTCAGTATATTTCTACATAAATAACATTGGAAATTCTAATTTCTCTATCATGATCAAAAGCTAGCATCATGTATCCTAAAGTTGCATTCTTGATTTCCTAAAATGAATATTTTATATGTGTGCATAAATGCTGACCAGGAGGTAGAAAATACAGACCTTTTAGAGAAGTGAATAATTTGCTTTTGTAATGCAGGATTAATTGAAAGCTGTGGTGTCAATTTCCACAGTGATGCTGGTCATTGAATTTTAAGATGCTAAATTCATTGGGGGTAAAAATAATTTAGTCTTCTTTCACACTTGGAACACTTTATGTAAACTAGTCATCCAATTTCCAAACTCCTGACAATATAGGAACCATTAATGCCTAGGAGATATACCTACTCGGTGACATATACAGCATGTACCAAAAATGTTTTGAGATGTGCAACAAAAATCTAAAAATATATGTTTGAATACATGAACTAATTTAGGTGATAAGGGATTCTGATTAAGAATCCATGAAAGCCTGTGGCATTCTTTTCATAAAGACAATTCCAATAACACTCCATTAGGATTTCCCCTGTTAAATTAACTTTACAGACTTCTAATGGATTTCTTAACTAGACTTGTTATTAACAAGAATATTAAATGAATTAAAAACAGCCCTGACAGCCACTTGTAATAAACAAAAAATGAAAAGCAAGATTTATGCTCCTTACTTTCCTCCACCCAATCCAAAGCTTTTAACAATCTTACAAATTCATTGCAATTAATTATTCAACTGTCAAAGAGTAAAAAGCTAGGATCATTATATGGGTGTTTGAAGAAGGTCTTCTTGTTATTTTAGAGATGAAGCTGGTTACTGGAGCTGTTGGTCTAGCCTTGCTCTTGAAGAGCTGCTACAGCTTGATGGTCCACTGTCCTACAACTCTGTTATGGTTTCAGGATATTAATGTAGTATGTCTGCATCTGTAGAAGTACCCTTTCACCTTCTTCATTTTCTATGTCAATAGGAGCATTTAAGCAGAAAAAAGAAATTGCTTTAACTCTGAACTTAGGACATCTGAATGACCAATCTCTCAGCACTTAGAGAGAACAAGATTCATCCCCTCTGTGGGCCACACCAAAGCCCTGCACTTTCATTATATATGGCTTTAAACCAGCACTATATACTTCATTTTTATTTCAGGGATATGTATATATAATTTGAAGCCATAGGTGTGAATGTTACAGATAAAGACTAGGTCAAACAAAGGTGATCTTGTTAAAATGAATGGCCAGACAGTGAAGAGTTCCTAAGATGGAAAATGTGTCTAAATTCCAGCCAACAGCCTTTAATAGTAGTAACGTGACAGCCTTCCAATATAAACATGGAACAATAGATAAAGAAAGAGAAAAATGTTAAATGTTTTCCCAGGATGAAGAAAACCCATAGACTCTGCTCTACTCATTCCCTGAACCTCTTTCCCTGGATGACTGCTTTGTCTCAATTAGATTTTAAGGTAGTGTAGCTCAAAAAACTAAGTGTGTGGCCACTCTGCAGGGTTCCTTATATTTTAGCAAGAAATAAGAAGGATCCTTTGATAACTAAGAATAGGGACATTCCAGAAAAGTGGCTAAAAAATAAATTTCTATACATCAAGTGGTTTTTTTCCTTAGCACATATATGTGTTTGAATGAAGAAGGAACAAAAAGATTCAAGGTAACATGAAAGTAGAGTTTAGGGATGGCCCTGTGTCATCAATCCTTTATCATTTACCAAACTTTTGGGTCCAGGAAGCATAAATTGACATGAACTTGGTTTCTTCTCCCAGGAGAGAGAAGGAAGCTTTACCTGTCACCTTTATGGCTACAATGTATGGAATTTTGCCACCATGGAGATGAATTAGGAACCCTACTGCATTAGCAGCTAGTTATGTTATTTAAAACCCAAAGAGCCTGATTTTTTAGCAAATACTTCATATTGGTTTATTAATTCTATATAGTTAAGTTGCAAATATTTACCTGAATGCAATTACAGATATTAGTGGATATACAGCTATGCCATGACTGAAATCTATTCATTCATTCAACAAACATGTACTGTGGGATCTACCACAGGCACAAGCAATTTACTCCTCTCTGTAGTGTCTGCTCCCAAGGAACTCACAGTTTATTATGAGAATTATTCAAAGCAAGAGCTAAAATACAATGCAATAAATGCTGCTTTCCTCCTCCCTCACAAGGGCACGTGATCTGGTTTGGGAGGGTCAGCCTCCAGAGGAGATTATATCTGATCTGTGCTTTGAAAGATGAACAAGGGTGAGACAAGTGAAGAAAGTGTGGGGTGCAGGGCTTCTGCAGTCTGGGAGAGAAGCTATAACCAGCACCTGCTCTGTGACAAGGATTAGAGATACCATGGGGAGCAGAGCCCTGGTGTCTGCCCTTCTGAGTCTCCAGTGTTGAGTGTTACATCAAGCTGATTACTTACAATAATTAAATGTGGTAAAAATGAGCCAAATGGACCAGTATAGATTAAGAGGTTGAACTCTGGAATCAGATATCAGGGCTGGAATCCTGGATCATCCACTTGACAGCTGTGAGTTCTTAGGCAAGTTCCTTAGCCTCCCAGTCATATAAGGGTTGATAAGAAAGTGCATGTGGAGCAGTTGGGGACACATCTGACATACACCATTGAATAACTGTCAGTTCTCAAGTGCTGCAAAGACAAACACACCCTTCCGTGGGAGCATATGATGGGGACACCCACCCCAGTTTGGAAGAATCAGGGAAAGTTTCTCTCTGGAAGTAACATATGAACTGAGACCAGAGAGATGTGAATAAAGGTGTGCACGTAGAAGCTGTGAAAGAAAGGAGAGAGCAAGTAGGCGATGCAACATGAAGGAGTTTTCTTTGGCAGAAAAAGTCTTGCCATTGAGACATGAAGTTATCAGCAGGAGTTTAAAAGCACTGAGGTTAAAAATAAGTTGAATAACCGAATTAACAAATGTGCAAAGGATCTGGATAAATATTTCTCCAAGGAGTATATACAAGTGGCCAATAAACACATAGGAAGATGCTTGATGTTATTAGTCATCAGGGAAATGAAAGTCAAATTTACAATGAGACATGACCCACACTTCCTAAAATGGCTACAACTAAAAAATCAGGTAATAACAACTGTTGGTGAGGATGTGGAGAAATTGAAAACTCATGCACTGCTGACGGGCATGTAAAATGGCATAACCACTTTTGAAAACAGTTTTGCAGTTCCTCAACTGCTTAAACATGGAGTTACCATACGAGCTAGCAATTCTTCTCTTAGGTATATATGCCAAGAAGTTGAAAATAGATGTGCAAACAAAAACTACACAAACCTTCATAGCAGCATTATTCACAATAGTGGAAAGTAGAAATGCCCATCAAAAGTTGAATGGAAGAACAAATTGTCCTTTATCCACATAATGGAATGTTATTCAGCAGTGGAAAGGAATGAAGTACTGATATATACAACAACATGGGTGACCCTTGAAAACATTACACTAAGCAAAACAAGCCAGTCTTTTATATTTTATGATTAAAACATGTTTAATGTTTTATGATTCCATTTGTATAAAATGTCTAGAATAGATAAATCTATAGATACAGAAAGTAATGTTGTGGTTACTTAGGGCTACAGGGGTGGAAACGGTGGGATAAAAAGGTAACAGCTACAGGGGACAGGTTTCTCTCTGTGGTGATGATTGCCATACCTGTGACATGCCAAAACCCACTGATTGTACACTTTAAATTGGTGAATTATAGGGTATGTGAATTGTATCTCTTTAAAGCTGGTTTCTGAATAAAATCAGTTGAATTAGATTTGGTCCAAAAGTGTTTTCACTTTTGAAAAGAAACAAACTTTAATATCAACATTGCCACTCAGTCAAATCTATTTATTTATTTAACTTGTGGTTTAGTATCAAGTCCAATGCCATCGATTTTCATCGGTATACCATATGACTTGAAAACAAAATGAAATCAAAACATGTTATTCTATACATACTGTTGCTAGAATATATACTGATAATTCTACATGGCTTTTAAAAAAATTAAGAATAAATTCAAATTATTCGGTTCAAACTTTTCTTAGAAAATATGTTAAAATATTGTAAATTTAGACCATTAAAATGATGCTATCATTTATCATTTTAATTCATGTTTAGAAAACATTAGAAGCCATGGCTTTCAGATAGCTGATGTTCCATGATTATTTATATAAACCTTTTAATCCCTTCCTCTATCATAACCCCCCTTCCTGTCACAATTTGTAGTAATCAGTGGTCTACCCATCACCTCGGCAAACATTTTTGTTGTTAAGTTTCTAATCTCTATTTTATAGAGAGCTGTGATAACTTACCCAGTTAGAGATGTCAGTTGAAATCACCCCACATGCACCATGATCAAAAACTACTTAACAGACTTCCTGAATATTAATTTAAAAGTCAAATTATTATCTTTTGAAAATGTGAATTGCACACTAGACCTATATTTAGCTATTATAGCTACAGTAGTCACATTAAACAAGGCTATCACTAAACTTGTATACTTTGAAACACAACAAACTGTAATTTCTCAGCACAAATTCTGTTCTTAAATTCAGAATAAATAGTTCCTATATCAGATACCAAACTTGAATAAATATAACTAAATATAACTTAGCACTAAAACCTGAAACTAATGTTACATCATACTTTATGATTCAATTTCAGCTTACTTTATTTAAAATAGCAACAACCACAAAACAAAAACCACATATCATGAATTCAAGCATAATAATCTTAAGATGCTATGTAGGCCTACTTATGGGGAAAATGACCCAAGTATGCTCTGAACCTTTTACATGAGAAGGCAGGTAGAATTCGTTTAGTCAACCACCAGAGTCTTTTACTTGCTAGGTATCTTCCTAAAGAAAAACAACTCTGTCATATATATGGCAAGTTTTAGAATTCTCAACCTGAATAGCATTTCAGAGTTGCAGAGAAAACTAGAAGTAAATAATGGAAATATAGTGGCAATTCAAATGGTTAAAATATCTATGGATGATAAAATATTTTCATCATCAGTATATATGGCCAAATGTTTTTTGTTTTTTGTTTTTTTGTTTAGTCTAATAGTGGGTGGTGCTTCCAGCCAGAGAAAAACAATCTAAAAGTCAAAATGAAAACAAAGTATCTTGATACTCAAATGTATCAGAATATACCCTTCTGCTAGAATCAGTCAGATAATCGAAGTGTGCAAACATGATAACGAGCTGTACATAAAGCAATTTAAATTATGAGAAATCATTCTAAGAAAACTAATAACAATTCGCTAACATAGAAGAGGTGGGCTGGCACATGGCTTTAGACAAGTGGGCTTGAATCTTCAAGTACAGCCTCTGGGGCATCCACAGAGGGTGGTAACATTTTTACTTTACCAAATCGTTTAGTTAGAAAGGCTGGGCATTTGTGATGTAATTTTAATATACTCTATATTTCCACTTCAGAGACTTCTTTACTTCAAATGAGTCTAGATTTAAATGAGAATAGATGTCTTAACTATCCAAAATGAAGAAAAACAGTAATTTTCCTCAAATTTTTCCATTACAATAAACGAAAATGTCTCAAAGGCAAAATAGAAGTGGGAGCAATTTCTAAAGTCAGAATTCCAGTTTCTTCTAAGTCATTTTGCTGCTAAATTTAGACAAATCTAGAGTCTAACAAAATGTATTTTGGTCAAACTGGCCAGAATGCCAACATGGGTTTTCAATAGCAGTGACAACTGCACAACCTCTGCTTCTATAATTGCCTTTGTGTAGAAGATATTTTTTCCCTCCGATCCGGGGAGGAGCCTATTATTGACACCTGCCTTAGGGAGAAAGGGGTGGGAAACATTTCATAATAAGGAGAAGAAAAGACATCCATTCATAAAGATTTTTGAGCATCAACTATGTGCCAATCACCGTGTGAGGAGCCAGACAGAGCTAGAGTGAATAAATGGAGAGCACAATGCACTGTGGGAGACAGACTTGAAACAATTAACAATCACACAATAAACGTACAATGGCAGATGTTACTGGATACTCTAAAGGGAAAATACAGGCTGCTATATGCTATGGGTTGAATTGTGTCCCCCAAAAGATATGTTGAAGTCCTATCCCCCTAGTACCTATAAATGTGATCTTTTTTGCAAATAGGTCTTTGCAGATGTAGTCAAGTTAAGATGAGGTCATTAGGGTGGACCCTAATCCAATATGACTGGTGTCCTTGTAAGAAGAGAAGAGACGCAGAAGTAGATTTGCACAAAGAGAAGAAGACGTGAAGAGGCACAGGGAGAATGCTGTGTGATGACAGATTGGAGTGATGTTTCTATAAGCCAAGGTATGCCAAGAATTGCCCACAATACCAAAAGCTAGTTGAAGCAGGGAGCAGCTTCTCCTGGAGCCTTCAGAGACGACACGGCCCGCTGACACCATGATTTCGGACTTCCAGCCTCCAGAACTGAGAGAATAAATTCCTGCTCTTCTAAGTACCCACTTTGTGGTGTTTGGTACAGCAGCCCCAGGAAACTAATATGCTCTGGGACAGTATAGCAGGGACACCCGAGCTTCTCTCAGAAGGAGGGAGGGAGGACGTGAGGAAAGACTTCCCTGAAGAAGTGAAGTTGGAGCTTGAAATCTGACAGCTGAGTGAGGTCAGAGCAGTGGGAGGATAAGGTGTGCTTCCAGGCAGGGACCAGCGTGGAGTGAAGGCCTGAGGAAGCAAGATGTCTGATGCATTCCAACTGAGATGAGAGCTGACCATGGCAGCCGGAACAATGGAGTCAGTGTGGACAACGAGGTAGGCAGGCAGGGCACGACCATAAAAGACTGAGGAAGAAACCCACCAGCATGCTCACGTCTACACAGGAGACAGATTCTATGTACAGCTCTCTCCTCCTGTAAGTTCTAACACCCTGGAATGCATCTAGCCTTGGGACTACAAATATCCCTAATAACTAGTTTGCCTTTATAGCATGGCTTCTTCCCAACAGCAAACATCTTTCTAGAAAGAATGATGTTGCATTTTTGCAAGTCTTTCGTTCAACTAATAAAAACAGGAGCTTCCTTGACACTGGAGGGCTCATGGTCCAGGTCAAGCATCTGAGAACATTCTAACTTTCCCCAGAGTCCCCCACAGACAATCTGAAGCTGCTGGGCTTTCCTTTTTCCTGGGGAGGTGCAGCCAACAACCCAGTAATGCTTGAAAACTCCCTCCTGGCCTCCGGTGCCCTGGGGCCACCGTGCCAGTGAAGGCCACTGGGATTTATCCCTCCAGCTGCTCTGCAGGCAGGCCTTACATAAAGAGGGAAAGTTGCCACTTGAATTTAGTGCTCTGAGCAGATACCTACTGCGTTTGTCCTCAAGGCAGGAGGCAGCAATAGAAAGCACAAACACACCTTGCTGCAGGCAGTTCAGCCTTGCCTATCACAGTTTGCCCCTTAAATCTCTCAGGTGTTTCCCCTTAACTGACATCATGGGTGATAACTGTCCAGAATATAATGGCCCGAATTATTTCATTGTAAACTAGGATCAGCTGTCCTAAATACTGCATTCATCTGGAGAATCATGTTCTATATTGACCTTTTTATTTGCACTTCCAGGGGGCAAGATAGCTCTAGCTGCAACCTCCAGCACTGCCAACAGAAATCAATACCGCTCCACTGCGAGGCAAGCTTAATTATATTGTTTTTGTTGCTCTGTTTTTCTCTTGGCTAGCTTTTTCAACCTTGCCATCTAGCCTCACTATGTCTAAACAAAACTCTGAAGACTAATATTGAATTTTAAAAGTAGATAAACAAAATCCCACTGATATAGCATATAAATCAAATTTCCTTTTAATAAAGAAGAGAAATGTTGACAAATATATTAATACTACTGTAAGAATAATGGAAATGTGATAGATGATATCCAAGATATATGTATAATATATACAAAATATATGTATACAAAAAGTGACAGATATATATAGATATACACATATCTGTATATCTATACTACATCTATATTGTTTTATTTATACAAGTAGCACTCCCCAGAGCACTCAGTATAATTGGGTACCTAATATAATATTTGCCATTTTATTGTATAGGAAGGAAAAATGGTAGAAGGATTTATTTTATAGGAAGGAAATACAGTAGAAGGATTTGCAGAAAAACATTGGCAGGCCTGATTTTCTAAACCCAAGTCAAATATTAGCTGTGTGACAGTCACTAAGTCACTTCATCTTTCTTATCATCTTAGGCTCCTCATTTGCAAGTAGGGTAATAATACCTGCCTCATAGTTTTGTTAAGAAAATTAAATGACAAAATATTTGTAGAGCTCTTTGCTCAGTGCCTGACACTTGGAGTGTGTCCAATAAATGGCAGTCACTAATAATAACCATAATTTACAAACAGAATGTACACTGTAAATTGTACTTTTTATGGCATCAGAAGAGTACCTCATATGTATAATAATACAGTTTACGATATTTATGTACCTTGGAGGGGGGAGGTGATAAAGGGGTTGTGTTTTCCCTTAAGAGAAATGCTCCATTAAAACTGAAACCCAGAAAAGCTGAATTCTGTTATGGAATCCCAGATTTTACAGTATTTACTAGAATGACATAAATTTCAATTATTTTGGAATTTAAGAGTGTCTATAATAAATGCCATCCATGGGTTACCAAATTAATTTTAAACAGTTGTTCAATAACAGTATAGCTAATGATTATTGTGTGTTGACCATTAGCCAGGAACTATGCAGAATACTTTACATAGATTTACTTAATTAAACCTCACTACAGCTCTCTAAGGTGGCAGTTGTCATTATCCCCAACTTACAGAAGAGGTAACTGAGGCGTGATTTGCCAAAGCAACACAGGTCGTGAATGGCAGAGCCAGGTTTAAAGTGCAGGCCGGGGGCTCCAGAGCCCATGTTTCTGACCCACACTTTTCCTCTCTATAGATCATCCTAAGTGTTCAACACTGGGGACCACATTAGAGCAATTTCATCTAGAGCTAACACAGGTTTTAGCAGAGTGGTAGATACACACTTGTATTAAATTGAAATGTATTGATTTAGCCTAAAATCCATGAGACCATTAATGAAACAAAACAATATTTTAAAAATCTAGATAGAAGAGCTATGTCTGCACGACCACCTACAGTAGGACAAGTGACTATTGATTAGAATGAGCTCTATTAGGAAAGAAGTAGCAGATGGCCCATCCTCGCCATTGTGGGCTCTGTCTAGAAATCCCTTCCCCATTTTGATGGCAGATCTAATGCTTCTTCCTCCTCCACTATCTATCAAGTACCTTGCTCCCTTAGAGGTGTCTCCTGACAAACCTCCTGACTCCTCTGTACCCCTTCCCTGTCCCTATTTTAGTTCCAAAACACACTATCTGTCGTACTAAGTGTGCTGTGTAATTATTGAAACTTGTGAGACTCAAAATACATCTATATAGTTATTTAATTAAATTAATGCATTGGGCAAATCATGCATTAGCAAATTAAATTATATCAGGAAAACATACAGATCATTTAATAAAATTTCCTCCTTTACAGGGGAGAATTTAGTGATTTTAAGTGCTTCTCCAAAAGATAAGGGAACTGTGAGGCTACAGACATAAACGGGGGCTCGTTTGTGTGTATCACTTTCTCATAAAAAGAAGATGCTGGGAACACATCTTACAGGTACCACAGAAACACTCCCAACTTCAGTCTTTCTAAGTTTCAGCCCCACTCAGCTGTAGAACATTCAGGGAACTATTACGTGAATATTCGTAATGATACTGATTGTCCAACAAAAGAAAAGAACATATGAAAAATGAATAATTATAGGTTTGCATTAAGCAGTTCAAGTTTTCAGATTTTACTTGAATCTTAGGATATTTTGAATATGTTTATGGAAGTACATTACATTTTTAGGAGTTAAAAGATGCATGCTTTACCAACGATTTACTTCTGTTTATATAGTATCAAAATATGGTGCACACTAATATTAAATAGGGCTTAAAGGGTATAACCCATTCAATCTATTTCCCCTTAGTAGTCTAAGTTATTCTCTAGTAAATCAATGAATTAAAACCAAATGTTCAGTGACCCTCATTTAATTGTAAAAGGTTTAGAGGCTCAGTTCTCATAAATATAAATAGATGCATTTTCAACAACATTGATATTTAGTAAATGGAATGCAACACACGCGAAGTAAAAGGACAGAAATGATACTGAGAGAAAATTCTACCTAATATTTAAAGAGAAGATGTGCTCATTGGCCTATAAAGTCTCGACCTCATTACTAAATCCTTTCATAAAACTGTTTTATAACATGTAAGAAATCCCATTGTAACGAATGCACTTCACTTTTCAAAAAAATAACATTGCCTTGGGCCCTCATCGATAATCTGATCCCGTGACACGCCCACAGCTCACAGACTCCATGCGCGTGGCTTACAGCTCCTGACAAGTAGACGTGTGGGGAGTTGCACTGTACTAGGAATATAACTACATTTTTAAGCTAATATTTATAAAGTACTTATTATGTTCCGGGAATTATGAGACCCTTTACATGCATAATCTAACCTTCAAAAAGACCTTTCAATTGCTTCTGAAGTTAACTTTATTGTTTACTCGATTTGAAATTTACCTATAAATTATGATAATTTTCTGTTCTTTAAGGTCCTAGCTGAATTGTCATACCAATAAAACCTCACCAATCAGAATGGTCATTGATTTATTTGACGTTTAAATTAATATGAATAGGAGTTAATTAAGCTTCATTAATTTATACATCCCTTACTGACGGAGCAGATAATGAGTAAGTCACCAGAGTGATGCCAAAGAGAGGCTCCTGGACTCTGTTTTAATTATAAGAAGGGGGACCTGAGGGTCTCAGAGCCTCGAAGAGTCACCATGCTTCCTGCATCCCCGCTCTGTTGCTCGAGGCCACGGTAGTCCTAACCATGGATGGGATTCGGCCTCTGTTAAGCAAGTGCCCGGAGGAGTCCACGCCTCCCTCCTTGAAGAGCACATCTGTGAACTGACAGAGCCAGGAGGTCGTCGGTTCGAGTCTCAGCGTCCCCACTCGCGCTGTACCCGTCTGCTGCAAGGCATGAGGCTGGTCAGCTCTGCGGGCCTCGGTTTCCTCATCTGCAGATGGAGGAAACCCTGTGACCTCATGCAGCTGTATGAATGTGTGGGTGACCTTGTAGAAAGCCCCTGGTACTGTGTAGGGTCTCCTGACATATGGCAGAAGGTCTGAGCTGAGCCCAGAGCTGACTTCAGAGCCAGAGCCAGGCTGTGTCAGAAGGTGAGACTGGAGGAGCCCTGGGCTCCTCTTTGCAGGAAGCTTTCTTTTCAGCTTCTATAGGTTAATTGAAGGACAGAAAACTGTGTCTGTTCTTCTGTCCATTTCCATGATGTGATGTAGGCCAGGGGTCCCAGGGAAAAGGCTACAAGAAAAAGCTAAAAGTACCCTTCTGGGCACAGATTTTGTGAGTCTTGAGCCAGAGGGTTTGTGGCTTCAAAGAGTAGGTGAAGAAATTCACCAAAGAGTTGATCAATCCTGCACTTAACACAGAGTGCCTCCAGCCAAGGGAGGGCTGAGGGCAGGCCGTACAATTAGTCACCGTGAGCCTTTGCAGCTTGGGGACCTGAGGAGGCCTCTCCCTTGGCAGGGGTGACAGGTGGTCATCCAGCACCCCGGTGGTAGTGGCAGTAAGGCCCAGGGACCCTCAGAGGGAGTAGAAGCCAAGATGTGGGAGCTGGTAGGGAGTTGTCAAAGCAGGCCATGGCCCCTGTCAAATTGGATATATTATTTACACACATTTTGACTTCAGAGTTTGAATTGCACTCTTCCTTTGTAATAGTGGCTCACTCACCATTTACATCCCCTGCCCACAGTTTTATATTGTGTCTGTGTGCGTCTCTCTCCCTCTCCAGCTGCCACTAAGTCATAATGATAAATATTGCCATTCCTTCAGTGGAGGGAAGGTCTTCCTCTCTGCAGAATTCACAATCAGGCTGGCTCGCAGGGCTGGAACTCAGGCGGTGTACTGATGGAAGAGTGGGGAGAATGCTTAAGTAGGGAGAAACTAATGCATGTACCCAGGAGCAAAGCCACGCCTCCCTCTCACTCTGCAGTGAGCATTACAAGTACTGGGGCAGGACAACAGCGCAGAAAAGGCTGTGAGCCCAAACTACCCCGGGAGGCTGTCATCAAAAGATGTTTTCTCTCTCCTAAATATTACAGGTAAAAAAGACAAGTTGAGCCATAAAACAATCAGTTTAATTTGAGTGATTATTGCAACTCTCTAATTATTCCACTTGGCAGCAACCAAAATAATGCAATCAATCATTTAGCAGGCTGCTTAATTATATTGTGATTCACAACCCCTAACCATTAGAATAGGGCTCTGGAACAGGATAATACAAATTTCTTCATGTAAATTATCGCTCAAAGTTTATTTTGTGAGAGGAGAAAACGTTTGATTGTAGTAAAACAAATTTGGGAAGCTCTCTAGAAACCCAAATTCACTTTGGATAACAATCATGAACTTTTCTCTGCTTATTCAAATTGGCTTATTGTTAATTAGTGCATCATTCATCAGGTATCTTACCTGAGAATAATGAAAAATAATTGTGAATCATTGGGGGAAATCTATTTAGATTAGGAAAAAGTAGGCTTTAAAGAATAATTTTAGAATAAATTCAGTTTTACCACCTGCAAGCGTATAAGGTTATACAGAAATAAGGTTACACAGAAAGTTTACTTTGAGTGTATTATGTCTTCAAAAAAAGTAAGACATATCCTTCTCTTGAAAGTTATTCTGCTTTTATATTTAAGCTAAATTTATTTTAGCTGAAGAGAATTCAACCGAATTCCTAAATAAAGTCTGTTGGAGACATACCAATTGATTAATAAAAGAGAGGAGAGGGAAACAGGGAAAGAGAGAGGGAGAGGAAAAGATTACATTGGCCACAGATGTGGGACTGGTAATAGTTCTTTTTGCTGATCTTCAAAAATGTGCCAACAATTTTTTTTGCATGTATGTGGAGAAGGCTTGGGCAATATTTGAATTAGAACTTATTTTCATTTTTTATCTTTAACATTAAAACTCAAGAGGCTTTATAGAACCATACTGAATTCATATCTGTTCTATTGTTCAACAGCTCCTTCAGATTAGGCTCTGTGTGTCTGCCAGTATTTGATAGAAGAAGGAAGAGGAGGGGAAAGAGGAAGGGAGGAGAAAGAGGAGGAGGAGAAGGGGAGGGGGAGGAGGAGGAGGGGGAGGAGGGGGAAGGAATACTCCGCTAACAGATAGAAGAGAAGCAAGTGCATGCAATACTAATGAAATTTGCATAATGCAAATTTCCAGCCTCTGAATGCCCTGCGTATTGGGTTATGGTTTAGCGTGGAGCAGTTTACCTTCCCAAAATAGCAAAAAAGTTTAATTAGATTTTTAAATATTGCCCCAAAAAAGTAATATCTGTTCTTTAATCTTTTTAATGGCCAAAGGCTTGCTTCTTAACAAGAATATCGTTTTGCTAGTTTTTTTTAAAGAACATTCGTACATTCACTCATTCACCTAAACTGAGTGCTGACTGGGCGCTGGAACTCTTCTCAGCACAGAGGCTACTGCTGCAAACACAACAGACATATGAACACGCACATAAGTCTGGATGGCGTTCTAATTTAACTCTTCTAGAGGCACACTGGAGAGTGTAGCGGTAATTTCACAAAGCCAAATCAAATTCCGGAAAAGATGGAGCCTTTGGGACGGGTATGTGGGGGGAGGGGTGTTGAGGTTTCCACACAGCTGGTGGAAGAGGGAGAGCCTGCTCTTTGCTGGTTATACCTCATCCTAACTGCTCCCCTCTGGGGCGTACGATAAATAATTGTCCAGCTCACACCTCCCCACTTCAAGCTTAACTGAGAATATTTTATTTTTCTTTAACCCTGAAACTCTTTAATATTCTTTAATTCAGACACAGGACATTGACAGGTTGTGGGTGTTTATTTTATCAAAGTTTTTATTTGACACATATCTTTGATTACCTTTTATTGTACATTGTTACTCATTATACCAGTTTATTAAAAGTAAGATATTTTTGTTCTTTTCAATAAAAAAAGAAAGCGTATTGGAAATGGGATGGTTGGCCAGCTACTTTTTGTATAAAAAAGTGACCATGGATGCCCTTCCTCCTGGTGAGTAAACCCTCACAGATCATGCTGGTGTGATCCGACCGACCTAATGTCCCTGTTCAAAAGGGCCCTTTGGACCTAAGCATCAGCCCCCTGGTAGAGATTAACAGTTTCACAACTAAATTCATTAGAACTAGAATACTGAAGGATTTGCCAAGAGGCATGCTTGCCACTAAATTGAGGTTAATTCCAGGAGACATAGAAGTTACCACTACAATCAATAGTTATTTAAATCCTGTCTTTCCTTAAGAATGTGAAGGAGATTTACGAGGAGTTGGGGTTATTGCCAATAGAGTCAATAGGTCTTGTGCACTTCAACCAAACTCAGTAATATATGGGCTTTGACACTAACTGGGATTCTCCTCACTCTGAACATTATCATGGTCGGCATCATCATCATCATCACCATCATCATCATCATCATCATCATCATCAATCATCATCATCATCATCATCATCATCAATCATCATCATCATCATCATCATCAATCATCATCATCATCATTATCATCAGCATCAGCATCATCATCATCATCACCATCACCATCATCATCATCATCACCATCATCATCATCATCATCATCATCATCAATCATCATCATCATCATCATCATCAATCATCATCATCATCATTATCATCAGCATCAGCATCATCATCATCATCACCATCACCATCATCATCATCATCATCATCATCATCTTCATCATTCACCAAATTGCAGGCCATGTCTTTCCATCTAGCCCATTTCACTAGATCTGAATTCCCATGTCTTCCATGAATTATAGGAAATAATGCTTATATAAAGGCTTAATACAGCTCCTAAGATATAGTAAGTTCTCAATAAAGCTATTTTTATAAGCAGTAGTAATATTATATTATTATCTATAGACTCTGAGATTTGTTGCAACTTCAAACATGAAATGTTCCATCATCCTTGGTCTAATTTTCTTCTAAATCTTCACTATAGATTGTTGAACATATAAATTGACTGCATCAGGCAGAGTTCTAACTTTCAAAGCAACAGAAATGGGTTTTGGCATTGATTGTAGAAGAAAATAAATGTTTTAAGATTGCCTAAAAACCTTGAGAACGAGACTTGACTTGGGAAATGGGATGCAATATGGCCCAAATCACTGCCAAACAGTACCCAAATCATGCTGCAGAACTAACTGAGGACACTGCTGCCACCATAAGGGACTCTGGATGCTTTGTTTGTGCTGCTGCACCAGATGATGGGGCAGCGCCTGGCTCCACTGTCACTGATGCTCTGGAAAATGAATGAAGGTTATTCCTCTTTTAATTATTTTGGTTTTTCAGAAGCATGGCCTTTTCGAGATGGAAGAAAACATATTCTGTAGAACAGAACACTTGGGCACAGAAAATTTAAGTGCTTTTCCTAAGGCACAGAATCTGTGGTTCTCAAATCCCATTTCAATATGCTTTCTCCCATACCACACTGTAAAAAAATGCAAACAAAAAACAAACTGAAACACATGTGTTTGATGAATAGAAAAAAGGCTCCACAGTGACTCTAATTTCCTTTATTTAAAAAAGAACGTTTAAAATTTGATCAAAACTGCCTGCTGTCAATACTGTATCTGTGCACTAGAGTTGTGGGTTTGTATTTTTGTGGGGTGCATCCTGGCCACAGTGGTCATTCACATTGGAAAGGCGCTGGCATTCACAACGACTGAAGAGATGAAACAGAACCCAAACCCAAGCCATATCCCTTTAGACACACTCAGGTCACGGGCCCAATGACTCTGACAGCTTCCCTTGAGAGTCTTCCAAGAAAAAAACATTATTCAACTGTTGATGAAGATGGCTTCAGGAGGGAGAAATGAATTGCTCCCAAATCGCAGAAAATTAGTGGTAAATCTGTGAATGAAACTGGGATCTCTTCTTTCCTAATACAGCATTCTAACACGCTGAGTTTATCTCTAAGTATAGTATTCTACATTTCTTGGAAGAAAATACTAATATGATCACATAAATAAAATACTAAGAACAACTGTGGTTGCTTATGCTTATGTTCGCAGTCAGAGCATCACTAAATCATTTCCTACTCTTGCCGTTGGTTTAAAGTGTGGCTTGAACTGGAATTTGATTTGGAGAAGTGAAGGTGGTGGAAGACACCCTGTGTGAAGGACACGTCCAGTGGGAAGAAAACTGCAGAAGCAAATGCAGAGAAGCAAAGAGGATAGACTGTGTTTAAGGAACAGCCCATGTTGTTGAAGAAAGTGTGGTCGAAAAGGCTTTAGTGAGTAACCCCCAAAGCTTGCATAGTATGAATGAGACTGGACAGGGAGAACAGTCCAGGTAAGGAATAATTCTTTAATTGCTTAAGGATTTTGCCTCATAAAAACAAAACATCTTAAGGCAGCTGACAACGATACAACGAGTACGATAAAATGTAAGAATAACCGAAGAAACTAGTGGGAACAGGAAAATATGTGCAAGAGAAACCAGATGAAATCAAGAGAAAAGTAAAAATCCAATAATACATTATTTGTTTTTATCTGAGACTCCTAGATCCAAAGGAAAGAAGGAAACATTATCAGACTCGGGAATCACAGTGTCTGTAAAAGGGATATATACTGTCATGCGCATTGTTAAGCTTTTCAGGAGAGGAACAGCTACTTATTAAGACGGAGATTCTCCTTGTAGGAGACATAAAGGTCATGCAATGAGCCATATGCTTAACATTAGATCTATGCAAAAAAGAATAACAAAATCCATAGGCCTGCTATTTGTATCATTCTTCAGTGTTCACTAACAGTAAATTTTTAAATTAAAATCTAAAATTAACATAAATCTTCTATACAAGGGGAAATGATAATATGATTTGAAATATATCAGTATTGGTGAGAGAAAAGGAGAGACATTGCAGAGATGGAATCAATGGTGATGGACATGGAATTAGGTGAGGAAGGCAGGAAGTCAGACCATTCCAAGGTTTTCCTCTGTAACAATAAATAATGAGATCCCATAAAGCCAGATGAGGAACGCCAGGGAAATGATCACATTATTTGGGTTTAGGGGCAAGTAGAGAATGGGCAAAATAAGTCGGTTTGGACATGTTGACTTTGAAAACCTGGTAGAATTTTTGAGCAGGTTTCTAGGAACATGCATTTGGAATTGGCATGGGAATCTGCTGGATAAGATAAGGTCAAATGTGGATTCCAGACAGGAAAGTAGAGGAGAAGGAGTCTATTGCAGGGTAGACAGCGTGGGGCTGGTGGGGGCTGCGTGGTGGTGGGAGGTTTGGGGATCAGGAGAGAGGAAAGAGAAATCTCTGAAGAGAACTGATACTCAAGGATTTGTCTGATGATTTCCTTTCAAGGACATTGTAAATAAGAAAGCAAAGTAGATACTGGCATTACATTCTATGTTACTTTAAAAGGCCTTCTTCACTCCAAGATTAAATATATTTTATGTTTTTTCAGTACTTCTTTTACTTTTTTAAATTTAGTCTTTTAAAGAATCCGGAATGCATTTTTAATACGGTATGAAGTAGGGTTAGACTTTATGTTATTTTAAACAGAGAGCAATTTCCCCAAACAGTGTGATTATTAGTACATTTTTTCTGCTCATGTTTTCATAGTATAGTAAATCTACACACATACCCACAGTCTCACACTCACGCGCACACACACACTTATACTCACACGTACACTTAGTCACATACACTCACTCACAGACCTGCATGCACTCTGCGCCCCCTCAGTGACCTATCGTTGCTCTGCCAGCACCAGCCATTTTCAAATGTTCATATCTTTACATTTGCTAAGGAACAGAAACAACTTTTAAAAAATATAGTTTGAAAAACTTCACTGTGCACACTACCGATACAGGATAAACGCCCACTTTATGGTTGAGAAGAATGTTAATCACTTGTTCTCAATATACCTTTTTCTAGGCTTATTTCCTAACACCACACACCACTCCCCACATTTTTGCAAACAGCACTTTTATTTTTTTTGAATACTTTATATCAGTTCATTATTTTGTGTCATTACGTGTGTGTTCTAAGTGTTGAATGGCCTTGCCAGTTTTTTTTCCCTGAGCATTTGAGAGGTTATATATATCATGTCCCTTTATCCCTTAATACTCATTTAGGTTCTTATTTCCTAAGAACAAGGGCATTCTCTTACGTATTAACAGTGCAATTATCAAAGTCAGTAAGTGTAACATTGATATGATAGTTTCATCTACTATACATTCCATATTGCAATTTTGACAAACATAATGATGTCTCAGTGATGTCCTTCATAACATTTTCCTGTTCTGATACAGAATTCAGTCTAAGGTTACATATTGTACTTAGTTGCCGTGTCTCCTTAGTCTCCTTTTAACCTGGGACAGTTCCTCAACTTTCCTGAGTCTTTCATGACATTGACAGTTTGAAGACCAAAGGCAAGTTATTTTATAGAATGTTCCTCACTTTGCGTTTGTCTGCTGTAATCCTGCCACAATAATACAGAACTGTGATTTTCAGGGTAGCGTATTTGAAGGCACCAGTTGTTTCTCTACTCCCATTGGCAATGTTAATCTTGAATTCTTGGCCAAGGTGTTGTCTAATATTTCCCCTTTAGCCGATAAGCAGTCTGTAGGGAGAAACTTTGAGAACATACAAATAGTCTGCTCCTTGCAAGATTTTTAGTTTGTAAATTCCTACATATTATTTTTTAAGATCACCATCTTTTCTGTATGCACTTTTCACCAGTCCCAGAGCACAACTAATTATTTTCTCTTCTGTGCTTCCAGCCAAGCCTGTGCAGGCCCCTGCTACAGGACGCATTGTAAGTAAGTATTTAAATAATTGCCTCCTCCTTCTATTGACTCTTCAAAGGCAGGGATGACATGTTGCCAGCACTCCACATTCCTCAATCTTGCTAATTGATTATGTCATTATTAAGGGACTTATATGATACTGAAAGAAATCCTCCAAGGTTTGCCATTTTAGATTAACAAGACAAGATGCAAAATGGAGTCCATTTTGCAATCCCTTGAATTTAAGCATATTCAATAAAATCATATTTATAGACTCTAACAACGACTGCCTAATAGACTATCAGAAAACAAAGAAGAGATTTTGCTATTTTTACTTTGCCTTGAAATCTTGAAAATGAAAAGTGTTGTCTTTTACTTCCGGGCCCACTGCACTGTAGGGCTTGAAGACATGTACACACTTTCTCAGAGTGGTATAAGACCTATGAACTTTGTACATTTGGGCGGGGATTTAACCTTCATTGTCATTCTGCAACACTCGCTATTGTGAATGAGTCCTTCTGCCAGCGTCTGTGCAGTTGTATTTCTAAAAGAAATGACAGAGGAGTATTTGTAATTTGTGTATTCTACCCTTATCTGCCACTCAATTTCTGGCCACGTGACTGTTCTAGAAGATAGGAGATTGTAAACTTCGCAGTCCCTGTAGCTGCACAGATTCCACCCCTGCTGTGCCTCTTCCGCTTTGTATGCGTCCCACAGCGGCCGCAGCACCGGGCTTTGTGAAGATATGTGATACAAACACAAAAGTTTCCATTTTATTTTGCCCTGAAAAAAATCGGTTGATAAGTGCTATGGATCTAGTGGATCTTTAAAACCATAATCTCCTTTGTAGAGTCTCCAGGTATCAGCCTACAAATGTGAACCTCAGAATCTCAATGCCATTTGTGTCCAAGACCATATGAACTCATTCTGGGGACGTTTTTTGACCCTAGGCTCAAGGAGGCTACAAGGATAAGTTAATTGGTCCGTACCCTGAAGGAGGACTGTGCAACAATCTGATGGAACAAGAATGGGTGCTGTGAGTTCTCTTTTTCTTTTTAAAGACAATTTTACCTCCCAGCCAACTAGAGGTTTCACAGGTTCCACATCTAGCTTCCTTTCTGTTCCACCTCAGAACTGCCAATGCCAACCTCTGAAATTCTGAAGCTGGCCCCACTGAGAACTCAAATGGGCAAGGTTTTTGAACTCAGTGTGGAAGGCTTCTTCAAACAAATAGGTTAATGTGAGTGAAAATACATTTAATGAGTTTTAACAATTCTTTATTAAACTCTGATTTAAAAAAAAAAAAAAAAAAACATTTGCTGAGCACAGAATTAAAGGCACATTCCTGATATTTAAGGAGTAAAAACGCTGAATGTGACACAGGCCTTGCCTCACGGTGACTCTAGTGTATGGAGGAAGGTGGCAACTTTATGTGAACTTCAGCTGCTGATTAAGACCCCAGGCCCCAGCCCCAAATCAGCCTTTCCAGACCTGTGGACCCCCAGGTGGGCGGCACTGACCAGTTTAGACAGCACAATCAGTGGTGTAGACGCCTGCTCCTGGGACATTCAAGGACAAACAATGCCACTCGAGAACTGGTTAGAGAAGCAGAATCTCAGGCCTGGCCCCGAACTTGGAATCAGAACCTGCAGTTTAACATGTTTCTTAGGTGACTTGGATGCACACTAATATTTGAGAAGCATGGTGCAGCAATGTTAATCTTTTATTTACATTTAAAGTAGTGACATAAATTTGCAAAGTTGATTTCACATGAGGAGAGGAGACTGCACTCTATACTCCAACGTATTATTTATTTATTCCTATAAGGCCCTTGTGTCTCTTAGCTGTGCCCTTCTTTGCCGAAAGTCTTTGAAGACAGTGCAGCTAAATAGCCCTGTGCACTTGCAAGGGAATCAAAAGAAAACATTACCATTCTGGTCACTGGCGGCAGCACCAGCTGTTATGTAATTTTGTTATAAAGCTATTTCCTGCTACTGGAGGGTTTGAAATAACATTTACTTGTATAATTCTAATTCTATTTAGTTTATCCATCCGGGGCCAAATAAAAAGCATAAATTAATCCACTATGAATATGTCAGGAAGATAACCATTTTAGAATATGAGAGAATTAAATGTGATTTACAAATAATTTATAACTTTATCAAAATACCTTTCCAAAGATTTCTAAATATCTATTGTGTGTCTCATATTTGACCCATTATTGTTCAGCAGAATAGTATTTTCTAAACTTTCTCTGTTCTTAGCATGTTTGCAATATGTAGGCTATACTGGGAAAGATGGCCTGGAAAGAAAGAGCTATTATTAGAATGGAGATAATGCCCCATCCTAATGGAGGTTGGGGTAAAGAGATTTCCTCTATTTCTGCAATCCAAAGGCTCACTTCTCAAATTTAAATCTGCAACTAATCAATTGTGAGGACTTGTTAGCTCTAAAATCCAATGATTCTAAATTTATATTTTGTTTGATTTCAAAGGTTTTAGAAATGCATATTGTAACACAATGCAGCTGTGAACTTATGAATATGTGTGTGTGTGGGAGAGAGAGAGAGAGAGCGCGAGAGACTGATTCATCAAAACAGTCTTACTTCCTCAGATTGGGAATCTTCACGAAAGAGGAGCAGTTGCCAGTCACCCTTCCAGGTCCCTCTTTGCCTTCTGACCGTGTCGTGAAATAGACATTAAACCACGTCCTTTCAACGGTGAGATTCTTCTATGTGGCTGTGCCTTTCTGAGTTCACCCTGCTTGCTTCTTCTCATCCCCAGTGGAGCACAGACTAATCCTAGAGTCCAGACAGCTGGTTCTTGAGTGAACTTTATTCCTGGAGGCTGGACCCTGCTTCCGTTCAGAGTAGATCAAATAAACACCCCACATCTAAAGCCACTTGAAACTGCAAATTGCTACTGCCAAAGCCTCTACACATCTTTCTTCCCTCTATCCTAGAGCGGACCACTGGCTCTGAATCAGCCTAAAGCTTCTTCAGCTAGAGGTTGGAGGGGTGTTGGTCAGTTTTCCTAATCCACAGTCTGGCTAGCAGTACCAGGATCTCTTTATCCTTTGCATCTAAGACAGAGCCATTAGAATTCTGAGCCCAAATTCCGCATACAGGTAAGGCCCTTACACAGCTTAGAAGACAGAGTTGATGTTGTTTCTATTGGGACCAAGCATGACAGCTCACCACAAGAATTCCCATATGTTCCAAATCTAAGGGAACATTACAGAGGTATTTTGGGAGCAGGATTATATATAAAAGCATAAATATAATTTTAACTTTTCCATTGGCCAATGCAATGAAACATGAATGCAAATGCCTACAAAAAAGACATTTTCCTTGGTTTTCAATTTACTTGGAGTCATGTCTAAATCAGGGAAGAACAGGAAGGTGAAACTGGTTATACTGAGAGAAAAATGATTACAGAGAAATATGTCATTTGATGAAATAGGAGAACAAATGGAAGAGGAAGAGACAGAAATAGAATGAACAAAATAGAATCAAGGAAAAGATGCAGACGAATCATGGCCACTGGAAATATGGGCAGGAGAGAGGTGAAGCTAGGAGAAAAGAAAGGTGTATAAATACAGAAACATGGGGAAATGAGGAGTAACAAGTGGGGAAAACCAGAGGGAAAGGAAAAGAGCAAAACCAAAGATAGGCAACCAACACACAGTGAATTCAGTGTCACACAAGAAGGAGAAATGGAAATCCAGAGATTACCAGAGGAAACAGAAAAATGGGCAAAAATAGGAAATTATTGAATTGAAGGGGCATAATATAAGAGGAACTGTAGGAATGTGATACATGAAATATGCCAAGAAGGAAACAATGTTCAAATAAAAACAGAATCCCTAGTTAAAATGGACTAGAGAAGAGGCAGAAAGATATTTTGAAGAGACAGCATTCCTGGGAGCTGGAAAACCTTTCTAGGCCCAAATCTGCCACAAATTCATTTTGTGACTCAAGCAAGTAATTTTTCTCAGTAGACTTCGAGTTCCTCATCTGTAAAATGAGACAGTTATCATGATGCTAAATAACATGCATATATGTGCACGTGTGTGCATGTGTGTCTGTATCGGTATCAGGATGTGGCCTGGGTTTTTTTTCTTTAACTAATAACCTCTCGAGCTTTCTATTTCTTCCATTACGAGAATAGCTGAACTTTTCTCCTTAATCTGATTGTTTTTGAAATTGATAAGCCTGTAATACTTTGCCCAGGAAAAAATTTGAATTTCCCTGTGAAACTGCGATCAGCTTCACTCAGCAGCCTTTCACAGGAAAAGATTTCGAACATTCAAATTTTTAAAACAGATACAAATTTTTCTCAGTTTCAAACCTATCCTAATATATGACTAGGGCCTAAATTTTCAGGTAAAAGATAATTCTATTTTTCCAGAGAGATTAAAAGAATGTCCTTTTATCCTAACATACATGAACTGTAATTTACTCCAATGTAGGCCAAAATGGTCTTTCCTATTGAGAGGCATTTGTCACAGGGATAACTTCTAAGCGACAGGGAAATTGTTCTCAGCAACATTAAGCTGAGAAGATATTCTTTTCTCACCTGAAGTCAAGAACTGCTATAAAAGCCTTCACCCCATTCACTGTGATAGGGAGGATTTTATGAGAGGCATTTCACAAAAGATATTCACAATTTTCCAGGCAAGGAGGGATTTTCCAGAAGGCTTGAGCAGAGCACATTCTATTGGCAGTGAGGTGCGCTCGCAGCGTCTTCCACTCTGCAGATTTGTGCAATAACAGACATGAACATAAATAGCTTCCATACCAGAAACAGAGGTGAGGAGGTCTCCGCAGTCACAGCCGAATCTCTCTGAACTTTAATCACTGTATTGGGAGCAATCGCAGGGGCGCGAGGCCTCTGGAGCTTGAGCTGAGACAGCCAGAGACTGGGTCCAGAGGTGGGGAAACCATTCAGTGAGCGGCTGCACGGCCCAGCGTGACGGGAGGCAGGAGCAGGAGGGAACGCACTGCACAGCCCTGTCAGTCAACGATCTCACCGCCCCGCCCAAAATGGGGTGGGCAAGACCGCCAGCCCGCATGGTGGGTATGTCGTGGATGTCTTCAGAGCTCGCTTTCCACATAAGTTGTTTGTTTCATTTGTACACGTTTCATATAATATCATGTGTATACATTTCTTTCATTTGTATTCATTCCATAAGTGCTGTTGGTCCTAACAAATTATTTTGTAGTACTTTTTACAACTTCCAATTTGATTGATAGGTCACCATGAGATCATCTGAAAGAGAGCTATGTGAACAGAAGGAATTTGACTTTGGAGGCAAGATCCACTTTCCAAGGCTGGGAGACCTCAGAGGCAAAGCCCCTGAGTGGCTGCTGGCCGGGCTGGCTCAGGATGGGTGTACGAGTACAGTTTGAATCTTTTTATTTAGAAAAAATTTAGCAATGCTTTGGTGTATAGTTAGATGCCAGACTTCCTTTTCTTTTCTCCTATTTTATTTTTATTTTTTTTTTCTGGTTAAAAGAATATTACTAAAGTATACAAACTGTCAAACATTAAAGAGATACATGTAGAAAGAAAAAAATAAAACCATACTCTATACCCCTGAAATAACTATCTTCAACGGTTTAATGTACATTCTTCCAATTTTGTCCATACATATAGTAGCATATTGTTAATATGATTTTTAAAAACTAGGTGACATATATATATATATGTGCATATAAATGTTTCTTTAAAAATCAAAATGGGTCATATATATGTTACGTTTATAAACACACACTACATATATATTTTTCCCAACACTTATCAAAATACATTTGACACTTGATACCATACTTTAAATCCTGTCAAACTTATGACAATTCCAGGTAATATTAATATTAAATTTAGTCTTTTTTAAAAAATAACAGAGTCATTAGGACCCAAAGTCAGGAAGTAATTAGAATTAAGTCGAACACATACTGATTGGCTTGATACTCTACTTGAAATGACACCCACTTTTACTATTTTTTTACTTTGAAATTATACACACACAGAAGATTACAGAGAACTATACAAGAGAAGTCTCCCATACCTTTTCCCCAGTCACCCCAATGTGAACATCTAAATACACCTAAGGTAAAAATATCAAAACGAAGAAGTTAGTATTGTTAAAATCCATAGAACTTACTCATTAAGATTTCACCATATACATGCACTTATCTGTGTGTATTTGTGTGTAGCTCTGTGCAACATTATTTCATGTGTAGCTTTTGTGTAACCACCACCACAAGCACCATATTCAACTGAAGCATCACCATAAATCTCCCTTAAGTTACCACGTTATAGCCACATCCACCCCATCCTGCAACCCTAACTCCTGGCAATCACTGATCTTTCCTCCTTCTCTATGACTACGTGAGTTCAGGAATGCTACACACATGGAATCATGCAGTATTGGTGATTTGAGACTGGCTTTTATCACTCACATAATTTCCTTAAGGTCCATCCAAAAAGTGTGTCAATACTTTGTTCCTTTCTATTGCTGAGTAGTGTCTCCTGCTATGGATGTACCACAGGGTGCTTAACCATGCACCCACTGAAGGACATTTGGGTAGTTTCCAGTTTGGGGTTATTACAAATAAAGCAAACTATGAACATTGATGTACAAGTTCTTGCATGAAAATAAGTCTTTGTTATTTTTTATTATTATACTTATATATACTTATTATACTTTTTATATTATACTTTATTATATATTATACTTTGTTATAAGTATCCCACCTACTGGGATAAGTGCCCAAGAGGGCAATTATTGGATCCTTTGGTAAGTCCATTTTAGTTTTGAAAGAAAGTATCAAACTATTTTTAGGATGGCTGTGCCATTTTATATACCCACCAGCAACGTATGAGTGATCCAGTTTTCCACATCTGCACCAGCATTTGATGTCATCATCATTTATTATTTTGGTCATTCTGATAGGTGTGTAGTGAGCTCTCATTGTAGTTTTAATGTGCATTTCTCTAATGGATAAAGATGCTGAACATCTTTTCATGTGTTTATTTACTATCTGTATGCCCTCTTCAGTGAAATGTCTGTGCACGTATTTTGCACATTTTCTAATTGGATTGCTTTGTTTTTTTGTAATGTTGAATTTTGAGAGTTTTTTATAGATTCTTGATACAAGGTCATTGTTAGATATGCAATTTGCAAATATTTTCTCCTACTCTGTAATTTTCTTTTTATCTTTAATAGAGTCTTTATTTTGAAGAGTAAAAGGTTTTTTTTTCTAAATTTAGTTTGATGAAGTTCAATTTATGAAATTTTCTTCTTATGGATCATGCTTGTGTGTCCAATCTAAGAAATCTTTGCCCAGTCCTGGGTCCCAAAGATTTTTTCCTATGTTCTTTTCTAAAAATTGTATAGCTTTATGTTTTAAATTTAAGTTTACAACCAATTTTTAATTAAGCTGTGAGATTTAGGTCTTGGTTCCTCTTTTTTGTTTATGGATATCCAATTTCTGTAGCACCATTTATTGAAAATACTATCCTTCCTCCACTGAATTGATTTTTGCTTTTTGTAAAAAATCAATTTGAGCATGTTTGTGTGAGTCCGTTTCTGGATTCTCTATTCTGTTCCATTGACCTATGTATCTGTCCTGCTAGTACCACACTGTCTTGATTACTAAAGCTATATGGGAAGCCTTAAAACCAGGAAGAGTGCCTCCTCCCATTTAGTTCTTCTTTTTCAAAATTATCTTGACTATTCTAGGACCTTTAATCTTTCTGTGTAAATTTTAAAATAAGCTTTAGAATAAGCTGTCTACAAAGAACCTTCCTGAGATTTTGATAGGAATTGCATTAAACCTGTATATCAATTTGGTGAGAACTGACATTTAGTATATTGGTCGTCCAATCCATGAACATGGTATGTCCCTCCCATTGTTTAGGTCTTCTTTGATTTCATCACATAGCTCCTATACATATTTTACACTCCCTGGAGAAATTGTAAAAGGTGTTGTTGTGTTTTCGATTTCATTTCCATTTATTCCTTGTCAGTATATGGAAATGCAATTGACTTTTTTTTTGTAACCTTGTATCTTGTGACCTTACTGAAATCATTCATTAATTCTAGAAAGCTTTTTTTTATTTTTTGGCAGATTTGTTGGTGTTTTCTATGTAGATAATTATGTTATCAAAATAGAGACAGTTTTATTTCTTCCCTTCCTAACTGTAGGCCTTTAATTTTTTTTCTTGACTTACTGCAATGACTAGAACTACCAATACTATATTAAATAATACTGGTGAAAGCAGACATCCTCACCTTGTTTCTGATCTTAGAAATAATTTAGTCTTTCACCATTAAGTATGGTATTAGCTGTAGGTTTTTTACAGATGCTCTTTATGAGACGGAGGAATTTCCCTTCTATTCCTACCATACTAAGTGTTTTTATCATACATGGATATTGAATTTTGTCAAATGCTTTTTCTATGTAAATTAATTGATCATATGATTTTTCTCTAACTTGTTGACATAGAGGATTACATAGATTGGTTTTCAACTATTGGACCAGCTTAGAATACCTGGAATAAATTTCACTTGGCCCATGTTTACTTTTAAAAGCAAAGGAAGTATATCATAAGGTACATGGGATATTTTTAAAAATTATAACCTGATATATTTCACAGAGGAAATACCCAGTAACTTTAATATTAAGTAGTGAAGACTTCCAATAAAATCAGAATTTACTTTATATTTTAATATGTATTTTATTTAAAGTGAATACAAACAACTACGTCCTTTGAATTAAGTTTTCGTAGGAATTTAGGAAAATAATTAGAGGTACCCCAATTGTGTGTTAAAAAGAGAAAAGACAGAGAAATCATAAGACTGTTAAGTGACAATTGTATACTTCAGTTCCCATGAATTGCTATGGCAAAATAACCCTAAAATTACAGGTGTAATAGATGGGAAAACATTGTTTGACATAAAAACACTTTTACGAACATCAATGTGTAAGATAAGAAATTAACATTGCCTTTTTTAAAATCCAAAGTGTTCCAAGTCATTGATTTGTAGGAATAGTATTGGGAAATTTGTTTGGCTTATTACAAAGAATTCTCAATGCTTCTAAGGTATCTTAACATTCCAATTGTCAGTATAAATAGCATTTCAAATTTATCCTAAAATGATATACAAAAAACCATAATTCACTAAAATGATTATTTATAAATAATGGAACTGGCATATCTTGCACGAATACTTTCAAATGATACTACTAAAATCGTGTTTTTGGAAAACAATTCTCCATGAGTCTCATGCATTTCTATGTATCTTGTGAGGAGGTACTGACTGCCTTTTGTCTGGTCTATTTTTCCAAGGACCTTTGTATAGTGCACAGTCTTGGAAGACAGAGAAAGTGTCTCTCCATAGAGCAAAGGCAGGCATGGCTACTGCCCATTAAAAAAGATTTGGTTTCCCTAAGCTCAGGGTTCCCCTCCCGTAATGCAACCCACTGGGTGGGTAGGTGTCACCTGGTCCTCTCTGTGTTGCCTTGTGGGGACTGGGGCTCAGCAACTGGTCCAAAATGATGATGGTCTGGCTATTGCTGCTCCGTAATAACCTTCCCTTTGTTCTGACCCAGGGTTCCCATGACTTCTCCCAGGATCCATGAAACTGTGTCAGGCTAACTTGTGAGCTTGCAAGTAGGCTAAAATCCTAGGCCCTTCATAGTTCTTGAGTAATACATGATTTCATTAGCCACACATTGAGCAAACTAGTCAGCAAATAAACTCTTCATTTATGGGAGACAAAAGTCACTTTTTAAGTCCCTAGAAAAAGGTAATTTACAAAATGGTACATCTAAGTCCAGGAACCAAATTCATCATTCATTTTTATTTTAATTTATATCTTTTAAAAGGCAATTTATACCAGAAATGTTTTTCTTCTAAACAAATGTCAAATCATGTCATTCTCCTTTTCAAAGCATGCCAGTGGTTTCCCCGTCCCATTCAGAGAAATATCGAAAGCGCTACCCACAGCCTACAAGACACTTTGGGATCTGATCTCATGTTACTTCTCTGAAATCGTCATGATCCGTATCATTCTTTGCTCACTCTGCAGCCACACTGGCCTCCTTGCAGTTTCTCAGACACACAGTGCCCACCACCTCTGGAGGGCCCTCCTCATTTTACTGTTCATGCCTCTGGTGGTGTTGTGGACCTGACAACCACAGCAAGACGTAGCTATGGAACCGCTATTGAAACAGAATTGCTTCATGTGATAATACATAGATCAAATTGTTTTACCATCTTCCCAACATGGTTCTGCTCTTACTTATCTAATTTTTCTTATTTCGTGCATTTTTGTGTAGATCTCCCTTCTACCGTAACCCAAATTTGGCTTTTTTATAATTCTTATCTTGCCAAGGTGCAGGAGAGTAGAAATAACTGACTAATCAGAATACCCACAGTAGTTAGCACATAATTGGTGTCTGAGGCAGGAACATTCTGCTCCAAATATACCTCTCCTCTTTTTATCAATGTCCTCAGCTAAACGTCTACAGTTCCCAGTCACTCTTCATCCAGGCGTGAAAATGTGACTAAGTTGTGGTCAATGAGGTATAAACAGAACTTGTAGGTGATGTCTAGGAATGCTACTCAGAAAGCATTTAGCCACTCTTTTATCCTTCCTGTTGCCTGGAATGTGTGCATGATGGCTTGAGCTTCCAAATCAATAAGATGATATGAGGACAGAAGTCACTTGTTGAGATGGTAGACCATAAAGACAGAAGACCATAAACACGTAGGTCACTTAGGTCCCTGATATAACCACTCCGCACTGCCTGCTTCTGGACTTCTATTACATGAGAGAGAAACAAATTTCAGTCCTGTTTAACCCAGTGTTATTTTAGAGTTTTCACTTTATACGTCGAAACATGATCCTAAATGATAGAGTGCTCAAAGCGTTTTGATCAAACAGAAGAATGTAATGGGCAACCTGAATCCTTTCCACAGCTCCATCGTTCTTCGTTCCCTCATCCTATGCCGTTTTTCTTCTATCACTTATCAATACCTAACATGATGTCTTTATCATCTGTTCCTTCATTTGTTGTCTGTTTCTTCCCTCCTCGCCCCAACTAGAATATAAGCTCCATGAGAACAGAGGTTCTTTCTTGACGACTTGTCTATTCCTAGTACCAATAAAAAAGACTCAATAAATATTTGTTGAATGTGTGAGTGAATGAATCAGTCACTGACTATTTACAATTGATTTTATGCTATGAACAAATAGACTTTCATTGCAGTTAAGACCATCCTTTTGCATTAGAATCACTTACTGGAGATCATGCTTTGCTTTTTCATGTTAACTGAGGCTCATAGATAAAACTTAGTGACTCCTTGGTAGCAGATCAAAGTCTCACAATGTAAAAGGCTCTGTGGCCCTATTATTCTACAGGCCTGTGGTTGATTCCACAGCTTAAAACTCCTACAAGATGCACTGATTCTCAATCTGCATATCAATGAACACCCCTTCTTTAGCAAACATGTTGCCTTTGAATTACAAATGGAGGCTTGCACTCCAAGTAGAACAGAGGGCTGGGAGAGAAAGTCAGTACCATCTAGGGTAGGCACCTGGGAAATTCTTGACAACTCAGAGCTAGTAAAGTGACCAATAATTACTCTTATACTTGAAGTGTCTTGCACATATACTTTGTGTATACTGTCCTCAGATAAAAAATTCCTAGATGCATGCCATAAAGTTTTTCTTGAGACTTAGAAAGGGGATTTAGCCCTTTTTTGCTATATTAGGAGTAAGGGAAAATCTGAGACCTCAGTGGACAAGGCCCACTGGGAAATTCTATTTTCTACTAGCAATAGAAAATTATTTGGATATGGTATAAAAAATTATTTGTAGTAGAATGGACAGACTTTGGTGAACTTTTTAGATTAAAAACATTTAGTAGAGTCCAGGGAACTAAAGAACCAAAATCTTAGACTCAAAGCAACTTCAGGATCATCTGGTGGAATGAATTCATTTTGCATGTGAGAAGATTGAGGTGTAAAAAGAAAGAGATGGAGTGAGTAGCCCAAGGCTAATCAGGTCAGGGAAGAACCAGGACCAGTACCAGGTCCGGGATGGTCTACCTCTCCATAGTTCATCCTACGAGCTCCATTCTACAATGTAGTTCAACATAGAATCCCTTATGCCCTTGGTTCTTCTGTACATCCAGGAGAGCAAAATCACCTCAAAATACTAAGGCCAACAGCACAACGAGTCTCCAAGCATAGTTGATGATGCTGGTGTGGGGGCCAGAATTGGCCACCTCAAGCACTTGACCTTCCCTGTCCCCACTAACTGTCTGAAGGGATTTGGGATGGAAGGCCTGTCCCTAGGACAGGCCCTTACCATAGATAACTCTGGGTATAGATAGACTGGGAAGGCCTTTGCTGGGCCCATTCTTATCAAAGTTCTGTTTACCAGACATTTACATTTGTAAGAGAAATTTCCATTTGTAAAGGTATCTCCTTCTCTGTATCAGGAAGAAGGGGGGATGACTTTATCTCTAGGGATCTTGGTGCCAAGGCAAAAACTTAAATCTGCATACTCTTGTTAACTGTGCTTTTCTGGTAATCTCCCATAACTGACCCAAGCCCCAATCTCCTCATTTGTCTATTTAAGAGAAGAACCTCTGTCATTTTGTAGAGAGATACTCAGTTTCCCCGAATCTCTCCCATGTATACATGTTATAAAGCTTTGTTTGATTTTCTCCTACCATTTGGCCTCATGTCAATTTAATTTGTAGCCCAGCCAGAAAGGACCCCGAGTGGGTAGAGAATGCTCTTTCTCCCCTTCACTGGCAAATGGCCAGCGGTGGTTTATATTTCTCAATATGAACGATTTGCTGTTGCCATCCATATTGTGCCATTTTCCCTCATGGAAATGACCTAATTCTTCCACCCCACTTTGTGTGCTTCAGGATCTTTTTTCTCTCTTTCTTTCCTTTGGTTAAAGATGGACACTTGACTCTGGCTTTCAGCCATCTGCCTATGGGTGGGGAATATTTATGAAAATATCAGATTTCTTAGTGTTACCAAGATCACAGCATTTAAGGTGATTATTTTCTTCCATCTGTAACACAAGTCTTAGACTCTGAATCCCAGTTTGAGGTTGACATAGAACATAGTCTGGGTATAAAACAAAGTGCATGAGGTTTATTTGGGAAGGGGTGTGTGTGTGCATAAGCACGCACATGTGTGTGCATATGCGCATGTATGTATGCACACATGCGTGCACATGCGATTGTGTGTGTCTGTGCGCATGTGCACATGTGCACACGTGTGTAAGCAGGTTTAATACCTTTAGTGTCCGACTCCTGATCAAGAGAGCAAGGGTGTAAATAAAACAGTGACAGGATCAGAACTGATTAAATTCTCTGTTCTACTGGACCCAGGAAATGAGAGTGCAGTCTACTATCCCCTTCAACTTTCTATTTAATGATAAAAGGGAATCTTGCTGAGAGGTCTTAATGTAGATAATGATTCAGCTCCTGTTAGACCAGATTTAAATGAACTAAAAAGCTCCATTTCAGAGAATAACCGTTGAATTAGTAAGTTGTACATATTCAGTAACATCTTTCCTTTCCGGATCTGAAATTCCTAATAGTGAAACAATTATTACCCCAAGGAGAGTCTTTCTCTATTCTCCTTAGAATTCTTTGTTTGGACTAAGTTTAAGGCCTTCTATATATCAGAAACTCTGAAGGATGAGGGTGGGAATACAAAGATGAATAAAACATGTTACATACTCAACAAAGAGTTCCTAGTCTAGTAGAGAAGGCTAATGCAAAAAGAGAATTACCACACAATGTGACATGCTACAGAGAGACTACGTACAGGGTCCTACGCATAGGTCACCTATACAGAGGTCAAAGAAGGGAACGATTAATTTTCTGGTTAATTCAGGGAAGGTTTCACCATCTGGATCTTACAGAATTGGGTGGACTAAGCCAGGCAAAGAATGCTAGGAAGAGAGGACAAACTACGTCACTGCAGGGAGGTGAGAAATGGCATGTTGTGTATTCAAAATGACAAATGACTAAGAGTTTGAAAGGACAAAAGTATAGAAAATAAGTATTTCCTAGTCTCATTTGGGGATTAACTTAAAAATTGTTGATACTCTGTTGAAATCTTCTGTGGGGGCGTGTTCTCATGAGAGTGAGTATACAGTAGCCAGCCCTATGTAGACAGGAGTTACATGAACTCTGGACCTTATCCCTTATATAAATTAGAGGATAGGCAAAGCTTTCATAACAAAAATGTGCCTACTATTCTATGGCCTAAATAATATAAAAGTTTGTTTCTTTCTTATGTAAGAGGCTGGGAATGGGAAAACCTGACTGGCAAACCACATGGCCACACCTAGCTGCAAGGAGAGTGGGATATATGTTCTAATTGGCCAGCTGCAGACCCAGGAAGAAAGGGGAAATGGATTTGAGGGAGAAAACTACCCACTTGAAATACCTTAAACTATTCAAGTCACAACACTTCCAAAGTAGGTATTCTGTGATATATTCATAATGCTTTTGCAAAGCCAAGAGATATACCATACTCTTCACTCAATTTATCAACTCTGCGATTTAAAGCATTACTTAAATCTTCTTAGATCTCCTTATTAGATGATTGGATTGATTTTTTTTGTCACATTTTCTCTCCCTCACATTTTCTGTGGCCTCTGATGTTATAGAAACCACCGTGTTCTTGAAACTCTCCCACCCAAGCCCATTAGCTTCTTGAATGTTGAATTGGCCCAAATCTCTTCAAGTTCCATTCTCACCTCTCTGTTTCCTTTCTGGTTCCTCCTCTTTCTTCCAGCCTTGGAAGTCTTTTGTCCTTGCCAGTCTTGTTAGAAGACATTTATCTTTTCATTAGTACCATCCCTCTTTTCATCTTCAGGGTCACTTCTAATACGTTGTCTTTAGATGCATACCCATACCCAAAAACTCTTGGAATCTCTATTCATCTAAAAATACCTCCTGCAGATTCCACCAAGACCTAAAATTCCATGGGCCCAAAACTGAGTTGATGCTAGCCCCTCCCCCAGTTCTTCCTCCTCTTTTTACTCATTGGGTGTCCATTCTGCAGTCGCTGGAACTTAAAATCTGAGTCTCTGACTCCCTCCATTTATTTGGTCTTATCATCCAATTTGTTGACAAGTTCTGCCATCTTGTCTTTTCAAATAAGTCCTAAACCAGTCAATTTGCATCCATTCTAGTTGTTTCTACCCTTGCAGATTACCCTGTTCCCTCCCATGTACCAGGCTCCTAAACGGTTTCTTTGACATCAGTCGTGCCTTGTTTAGTTAAACTTACTAATTTCTAACTAGTCTCTTTGATTTCTGTCATTCTTTAATCCCTTCCATTTAACATTCTAATAGAGTGATTTCTCATCCTTCTTTGTGATCCTTTTGTCTATCTAGTATGCTTTCCTCTCTCCGTTTATGTGAATGGAACATAAATTTTTGAAATTTTAGCTTTAAAGTCTATCTCAAAACTTCTTCTTTGGCCTCTTCCACAACAATCTCAGCCCAGGTGAACATTCTGGCATTTAATTCACACTCATTATATATTGTCTTGTTACTTCAATAAATGAAAATCATATATATTACCTATTAACTTAACTGTTATCTCATTGTGAAATGAATCATATTTATTTTTATCTTTCTGTGTTCCATAGCACATAATAAAATGAGTTATCCTTGGTATAGATATAATAATTATTGGCTAATTATGTAAGCAGCACCTGAATTCTGGGGGATGGAACCATATGTGCAGATATCCAGGTGTATACTGATAATAGTCTTATTATTGTTTTAGCTGATTTTTATTTCATTTCTTAAATAGGCTGCTATGTTCGTACACTTCAGAGCCTCAAAGCAAAAACTGGTCTCATCTTGGATTTTTTCTCTTTCCCCACCTTCCATACCTAATCCATTAGCCAACCCGGCTGTTTCTGCTGCATTCCTCTCAACTACTATCACTTTCATCCAAGCCATCTTCGTATCTTGACTGAATGACTACCATAACTTACTAATTGGTCACCAAACTTCCATGTTTAGGACCTTATAATCCACATCCCATCACATTTCTATTTCAATATTCATTTTCCTAATCAATATCCCTTCAGTATTTACTTTTCTTTTCAAATACCACGCACCAGACATCTTCTCTTTGCTCCTTAACACTTTTACCTGGTTCCTACCCAAGAGCTTTTGCACCTGTTTTTCTCATTTCCTGGAATGCTCTGCCTCCATTCTGTGTACGCTAAGTCTTTTCTATCATTCATATCTCAGCTTCAATGGCACCTCCCATGAGAGATCTGCCCTGATTGTTCAAAAGTAGCACTTCTCCAGGTGTCTGCATTACATGACCCTCTTTCCTTTTCTTCATAGTCCTTTTCACTCGATCCAATTATATTATTGTTTGTTCAATTTTTATGTTTTCCCATAAGAATATGTTTCATGAAAGAAGGGACTTTTTCTTTCTCATTGCTCTATTTCTTGGTCCTGGAACTGTGCCTAGCACATAGAAGGCAATCAATCAATATTTCCCTAATAAATAAAACTCTAGGCATATATTCTTTCTGAGTTTGAAGAAAGAAGCTTAAACCTCTGGGGAATCATGTTTAATGCACAGATTTTCTCCTCTTCCTGAATGATAACTAAAAGTTTTAACAGCAGGGGGAGAGGGCGCCAGATTTTGACCGTGAGGACTAGAGGCTTGGTGGCGATTCAGGACTCAAAGAAAAAGCAGTTGAAGAACAAAAGGAAAGAGAGAGTCACTGTAACAATAGAACTGCCCTTCACTGTGCCTATCTGAACAGGAGCCAAGAGAGGCATGAATGAGCCAGGACCAAAGGAAAATGGGTAAAACATGGTACACCCAGATAAGAGCTAAGTAAAAGGCTCTGGCAGTGAAAACTAAGACTTGGAAATGATTTTTTTTGAGAAAAATAGAGTTACTTCTCCTGTTTTGTCTGCATTGTTTGTTGCTTGGAGGCATTTCGATTAGGCTAAGGCAAGCTAACCACTGATTCAGGACACACTTGTCAAAGGCCGGGTAATTGCTGCATTATTGTTTCTTCTTGGTATTACAGTCATCCCCCCTTAGCCTCAGGGGATGTGTTCCAAGACCTCCAGTGGATGGCTGAAATTGCAGATAGTACCCAACCCTATGTATGCTATGTTTTCTCTTATCCATGCAAATGTAGATAAAGTTTAATTTATAAACTAGGCACAGTAAGACATTAACAACAATAACTAACAATAAAATAGAACAACTATAACAATATGCTATAATAAAAGTTACTGTAGATCTTAGCAACCTCAGCATACAATTTTTTTCCTTAGTTAAGTGGAAAACTTTCACCTTTTCACTTAAAGGAAGCACTTCACGGCTTCTCTTTGGCATACCCAAATTGCCAACATCCCTACTCTTGCGCTTTGGGGCCATTATTAAGTAAAATTAGAGTAACTTGAACATAAGCACTTCAATACCTGGACAGGTGATCTGATAACCAAGCTAAGTGATTGACAGGTAGGTGGCGTATACAGTGTGGATCTGCTGGACAAAGAAATGATTTATGTTCCGGGGAGGAAGGAGCTGGACGGTGTGAGATTTCTTCACGCTACTCAGAATGGCTTGTAATTTAAAACTTATGAATTGTTTATTTCTGGAATTTTCCATTTAATATTTTCAGACCACAGTTGACCGCGGGTAACTGAAACTGGGGAAAGTGAAACCACAGATAACTGGGGACTCTTTTACTGGAATGTGAACATGTGGTATTTTTTCATATAAAAAAAGTAACCCCACTAAGGGCCCCCAAAAGGAGACAGAGTCACCAAAGCAAAGCTCGGTAACTTGCTGCACTATATATATGTCTGTGTCTGACTCAAACCTTCTGAGTTTTCTGCTTAGCACTTAATTATTGTATATGCCTTGAAAGTTCGGTGTAGTGTATATTCATTCTACCTAGAGTGAAGCAATCACAGGATTATCAATAAGCTTTCAAAAATCAATGGTCTTGCTAATTTAACTAAAAACTAACACATAAAACCTTTTGTAGTACAAGAAAATTGTGTAATGATAGAGGTAACTGAACTATGAACAAAGTAAATAAATCGTTCTAGTTTTAGTTGGAGCAAAGTTGTAATAAAAGACAAAATCAAAGTATATTCCAGTAAACATCTGGGCAATAGATGTAACCTTGTGAGCAAGTGCCTGAGTCTTGCTGACTCTTCCTTCATAGACAAACTGCATCTTTCTACTCCCACACCAGTTCAGACCCTTATCAATTCACATGAAATAGTCTCCTACTTTCTATGACTCTGTTCTCACCCAACATTTTATGTAAGTCCATAATAATAACTGTTCTTATTCCTAACAGTTCCACCCTATGGTGATCATTCTCTCATCGGATCCCTTTGGACACTTCTCATATGACCCATTTGCTATAGAATTATAGGCTTTCTTCTAGCAATTTTTATACTTCATTCTACATTGTCACTGAAGTCTCTTATGCCATAGGTTGCTTAGCGCAAAGCCCTGAAAATGATAAAAATCATCTGGATTACATATGAAATTTTAAACAAGTAATGGGAAAGATAATTTTGTTACTACATGGCACCTAAAAATTAATAAAATAACATGAACACCTAAGAAAGAGATTCATTTTTCAAATAGTCATTAAGAAGTACTATGAATCGGGGCCTGCCCTGTGGCGCAGCGGTTTAGTTCGCGCTTGGCAGCCCGGGGTTCGCGGGTTCGGATCCCAGGCGCCCGCCAACGCACTGCTCGTCAGCCATGCTGTGGTGGCGTCCCATATAAAGTAGAGGACGATGGGCACGGATGTTAGCCCAGGGCCAGTCTTCCTCCGCAAAAAGAGGAAGATTAGTAACGATGTTAGCTCAGGGCTGGTCTTCCTCACAGAAAAAAAAAAAAGAAGTACTATGAATAAGCATGAAGAAAGACAGCAGGGATACAAGCCAGGAGGAGACATGGAATCTGCTCCATCAGTAGGGTAAGACTAATGTGGAAACACACAAATTCTGTAGAGAATAACAAACATGATAATAACAGTGGGAATACAAATGTTACAAAAGCACCAATAAAGTTCCCCTGCATTTTCAGAGAAGCAGTAAAGGTTTCACAGACAGGTAACAATTGAGTCTGATTTCAGACTGAAAATATTGCAGGCCAAAAAGAGAGGCCTTGCCAAGCCATTCCAGACCAAGAGAAAATAAGGGAATGTCAAACGTCCATCATGGTGAAGTATAAGTTGAATTTGGAGCAGGAGGCATACTGGTTATTGGGTCAGAATTTATAGAAGATTCTTTCAACTTCAACCTATGGTTATAAATTGTTTGTCTTCTTAAATTTTCATTTAGGGAAAGACTTAAAGTAAACTTGAAGTTACATATAGAAACTATTTCTTTTACTTATAAGCAAATGTTTGTACCCCAGACATGGAAAAGTTCATATTTAAGAGCAAAGAACTATAAGAACAATATTCTAATTATGATTTTCCTCCCTTAAATTGAAAAAAAAGTTTATGTACAATCTAGACAGTTTCAAATTTGTCATCTGTCATCTACACGTAGCCTGACTGTGTCTATACTTGTATATTCACGTATTGTTTTCTCACTATGGTTTTGTTCCTGAGAAATCCAAAGCTGTTCTGATTCCTGATTCTTTGTATATCACTTCTTTCCACTCTCTGGAAGATTTTAGAATCTTCCTTTCATCATTAATGGTTTGAAGTTTCCCAATAATACATCTAGTGGTGGGACTATTTTGATCATTACCAGGAATTTCTTGAACTGTTTCATTGTGATTTCCTCCATCTTTTCTCTGCCACTTTTTCTGAATCACCAAGTCTTTTGATATAGAAGGAAACAGAGATCCTGAATTAGACAGATAAAACATACACACATGTAATATTTATAAAATACAATATATAGTTAGAAAAATCACGTTAGTGATGTACTTCTCAATCTTTGGGATCTGCCTACGTATTTTATCGAATGAATAAGTTTTTAAATGATTTTATTAGCATTTTTTGTCATCAAATAAGTAAAACTTTTTCCCTAAGAAATTTTATTTCAGACCAGTTATAAATTATGAAGTAGAATTTGGTAAAACTTACATAATCTCAGTTTCTGTATAATAAATACTTGCTGTCTATTGGTTGTGTGGCCAGTGATGATAAAACACAGCAAGAGTGATCCATTAAGAAGATAATTTTAAAATGGCCACTGTGATTTTAGGTCTAGTTTCAAAACATGCACTTCAGGAATAATTGAACTGCTTGAGCCCTCAGTTTGATACTAAAAATACACTAGGTTAGCATGTATGACTGTTGACAGTCTCTTACCTAACAGGACTGAGGGTTCTTAATCTGACGTCAATGATGAAAATCTTAGGAAGTACTCAAAATTCCAGAAGTTGTATGCAGAATTGTGTGTGTATATACATTCACAGTAGTTCAAATACCTGGCTTTCATCATATTTTCAAAGCAGTGTGTCCCTAAGAATTACTATCCACCAAAATACACTGCAACCTTTCCCTCTGCCTGCTTGCTTATTTGGCCTTTTCCTTGCCTCTGGGTATTTCTCTCCTTCCCTCATTATCTACTCCTGACTCCCAGTGAAGAAGAGAGGTTTACTCTACCCCAATCCTAATAACAAAAAAAGTTTCTCTTTATTTTCCATTACCTGCCCTAAGAGAGTGCACAGCAATGAGGACTAAGGACCATACAGGACATAGGTTGCATTCTGAAAGGTCCCTGGTACCATAGAACCACCGTTTTCATTTATAGAAAATGGTTTAAGGATGTGCAATAACCTATGCACTCTCCAATAAACAACGCTCCCTTTCTTGTTTCTAAAAGGAATACACGTATTTTCTTGGATTAATGACACATAGGGATAAGGGAGTCAGTCAAATGAACACAAGATTAATAAGAATCACATACATAAGAAAATTAGACATATACCAGAGTTACGTAAGAGATTTAATAGGAACTGTGATTTGGAATATCAGTCTAAAGCTATCAACTTATAAGCAAGATCACAAAGTAGAATCATTGAAAGTATTTTAATGCATGGCTATTCAAGGAAATGAGCTATTTTCTTCCAAATCTTGGATTTGAAGAACTCGTTTTTTCTGCAGTTTATTAGTTCGTATCTGCAGTCTAACACCATAAATTAAACCTCAAAGAAGCAATGATCAATATGTCAAATACAGACAACAGTTAGAAGCGGCTTTTAAATTATTGCTTCTTGAAGGAATGTCAAGTATCAAAATGGTTCTCATCCTTTATCACTGCAGTAAACAACATTAAAGCAAACAGAAATATTAACCGAACTGCCACGTTTTTAGCTAGTCTGTGCTTTTCACTTGATAAATGGAGAGGGTCATTTCTGACAGCAGGCGGGTCTCACAGTCATTTTCGTGGCCGCTCAGATGGAAGGTCATCATGCATCGTTCCATGTGACGCCCTCAGGCTGGGTGGCTCTCACACTCCATCTGATTTGGTGCCTGTTCCTTCCACTATATTGTGTTGTCGATATTATTATTACTATTACCACAGCTCTCACTACTGCTTAATATCAGATTGCCATTTCTTAAATGCTTGCTAGCTACTATATAGTGCTGGCTCCCTTAAATAATTAAAAATACTTTATCCCCACAGTTGCCTTGGGAGAGATGCTTTTCATTTTGCATTTGACAGGCCCAGATACGGAGGCACAGACAGAATGTGATAAAATCACAATTCAGACATTCTGATTTCAGAGACTTAACTTTTCTATTATATGAGGCACCAATCTCTTTTCAAAATATATTCATAATAAGCAAATGTTTAAACAAATCAAATAAAGAATCTCTTCCATTCCTTCATCTGAAACTTGCTACAGATATTTGGGAAATTATTAGACCAAACCTTTAACCAATGGGACAAATCAATCAAGGAAGCACAGCAAATGTGAGCAAACAAGAAGTATGTGGTAAACCCAAGTGCTTACAGAGGGTAAGAAACATCCAACTAATTTAGCAAGAAATGTGAAGTCTCACCTCTTAGATAAAGCTGATAACTTTATTTTGGGGGCAAACAAATTATTGTCCATTTTCTGAAGATCTCACAAAACCAAAGGACAAGACTTCTGCATTTTCTTTTCTTAAAGAAAAAAATGAAGTATTGGACAAGATTCCATAGGTAGTGTTTTAGCCCAGCATCTGTTCATTCCAGCAAAGCCTCTGTATAGTTGGTTGCTCCACTGTGGGAAATTACCAACCATTTATCATCACCTACTTCCTGCTTGCTGGGGCCTCACAACCCAGCTGACAGCCTCTGCCATCTGTTCTTGGATCAGAGTCAGGGACAATAAATACCTCGGAACAACAAAGCAATGCTCTTTGTGTTTATTTTTTCTGCCATTACCACATTACCAACCTCATAAACACACTGTATGGTATTTCATTAATTTAATCACTCGTTTCACAAAATCCTTTCTGTTGGGGAAAAATATCAGTTCTCTGAAATTTCAAAGTATGTATTTAATTACTTTTGACCATATGTTTAGCACTGCAACATGTGCGTGTGATAGAGATAGGATTCAAAGTTAGTACTCTAAGTCATCTCATGTGAAAACTTAAGCTCTGGAAGAATGCCTGTCACCTCAGGTGACAAAATGTAGTCAGGCAGTACATTCATTTTACACTTACTGAGTATGGAAGGCTGTGTGAGAAGGAAAGGAAGCAAGGACAAGAAAGGAAACTCAAGGCCCCTGGTGAAGTTGTGGTGTTCTGGGAGAAGCGCTGTAGGGAAGAACTGCTTTGAATTTGCAGCTGCATAGAATCTTAAGCTTGCTTTCCTCACATATAATAGTGGGGCCGGTAACCATCCTAGCAGCTTTACAGAGTGGTTATTAAGAGAGTAAAGCACTAGAAGATGTAGTCCTACTGTCCTTCACTATTGAGAATTCCAGTGGTTGATGTGGCTTAAAGACATATTCATCTAAAGTCTGAATGTCACAGGAGCCTTTGGTTTCCTGTGGCTCCAAACACTGAATGCAATTGCTCCAACGCGCTGCTAGAACACCAGTATGTTATGCGTCCAGTTCAAATTACTTTGTTGTTATTTAAATAATTGAATCTATCTATTGACAGGAAGTAGGTTATTTAACTTGTATTTTAGGAATATACTTTCAGAAAGCAATCACTCAGAGACCATGCCTTTATCCCGAGTTCTCCTAACTAGACTTTTGCTAGGAATGAGTTTATAAAATGTGTTAGAGCAAATAGCATAGACAAATCTAAGGAATATTGTCCAAGGGACTACCACATCACCAAAATGCTACCAATTTTACATTCTACTATTCTCAACATTCTGCTCAACATTGGATACTTTTGGGTTCTAAGATTTATGCACAGAGAAGAGAAATGCATGAGAATTAAACAGAAAGAATTAAGGTGTCATGGTGAAAGGAGAAACATGAAGCTTCTTACATTTGCCATGATTCATCTATTACACTAAGATACTTCTAGAAAGCCATGAATTAGTGGTATAAAGAACAAATCTCATGAAACTCTTCAGTTGAAAAAAGAAGTCGTAAACACGTCACTGGTTTTGGGACCTGTGCTCCTGAGTATCTGCTTCTCGCTCCTGGATCTGAATGACAGCACTCCTTGGAACTATATCCAGGGTGTTATGTAATGTCCAGATAATTGAAGCTACTGAAAGTTAACATGCTTCCCCCATGGCTCTGAGGTTTGAGAGGGCAGAGGGGGTGAGGGAGACACAGACATTCCACAAGACTGATAAACGTTTCTATGAATTGAAGGGATTGAGGTGCTTTTCTCAGCCGTATGTTGATGGTTGAGAAGCAAATGTCTGGAAAACTACACAGCCCAAAAGTCGGTAATCAGTCTCTTAGGAAGACTAGAAACCACCTTACAAAATATACATACTTCTGAGCTGTATCTTTCAAGGTAATTCTTCCCTATTTCAATTGTGTTTTGTTTCTTAATCCCTGTTTCTCTGTAGAGAAAATAAGATTTCAAATATAAATGTCGCTTTTGAGATGGTAATTGTTGCCAAAAGCTCAATTCAATCTGTTGCACCTGGGCAGAGGGGGATGGGAAGAAAGGAGCGAGTAAGAACAGATAAGAAAGCAGGCAGTTTTATAAGTGGATCTGAAAAAGTCATGCATTTGCATCTGATATGTGGGGATGGGACTGCCAAAGGGGTAAAAAGTGGGTAAAATGGCAGTCTGAGCTCCAGAACTCTTCACAATTTTGCCTACGGATGAGTGAGAGGTATGTGTAGGGCTTCTAGTCAATACCCCAGTACTAACTTTTATCGTTATTGCTACTAGCATTATTGTTGTCCTATTTTCACTTTTAACTGGGCTGGGGGTGAGTCGAGTAGGATGGATTTGTGTCACCTGGTGCATCCCTGATAGACTGTAAACCTCTCTTCTGTATCTGCACAATAAGATGTTCTGAATAAATGAATGAATGGATGAAGGAATGATTGAATGGCTTGTAAAGATTTTCTTGTTTGCTTTATCAAGAGACTTTATTCATGGAGACTTATTTAATGAAGCCACCATAGTCCACCAATCAAGGGCTGTTTCCACAGAGCCCACATGAAGAGGGTGCGTCATAAACAGCCTCTTTTATTCTCTCATGGTGATATCATCCAAGAGGTTCCAAAAGCAGAGTGTCAGGGTAGGCCCCTGTTGACATACTCCCCGTTCAGCTGAGAATTAGGATCCAAAGAGCCTCAACAGAAATCAGTTTATCAAATAAGTTAATGGCCCAAATCACTTTAGGCAATTTGAATCTCTGACTAGATGCAACATGGGATAGAATATGGATACATTGTAAGGTCTGGAAAGAGTAAGTCGAAAAACATGGCCACGACAGCCTTAGATGTCTAGAGACTGTAAGGAAAGCCCTAGATAACTGAACCAATAATTACACACGCCTGGAAAAAAAAGACAGCCCCACGTAATTGGGCATGAAAAAGGGACCTGAGATATGATGGTTTGGGCACAAGTAGAAGAGAGAACGGAGTCATCAAAGAACCACTTTGCTCATTATATTGTTTTGATGAAGGCTGTTTTGGTATTTAAAAATCTGTTATTTGTGAATGGAAAAGGAAAAACAACATAAGTTTTTCTTAAATGATTTCTGGTGTGTAGTTTTAAGATTTTCAATTTCTACATCTGCATAATTTTGGCTGCTGCAGGAAAAGAAATGTCCTTTTAATTTTTGTTTTTTTCTGAATGGGGTATACTTGGCACCATGTCAATGGCATTCTGCATGTGTATAAAACTGAATCAATCATATTTTCCAGGAGAAATGAAAGAAGGGAAAGAGAGCCAAATCTTTAAATGCATTGAGAGCATGTGAACCTCCATAAAAGGCAATATCACAACTCAATGTCATTTTAAGAAATAGATTAAGCATATAAAAATGCTGAAATAATCAACTTAATCAAAGGCTAAGGCACATTTCTGTCCAAAACAATTTAATTACAATCCATTTTAACTGAAAATTTGCCTAAAATATTCAGGACAGAAAATAGCAGACAGGTTACTGCCAAGATATTTTGGACCACGATTTTTGTTCATGGTTTTTCTTGTTTTTTTGTGGTAGTATATAAAATGAATTCTCAAGAAGTCAAGAATCAAATGTCAATTTGTGAATTATCCAAATTGTTGTTTATTTGTGTCTTTCCTTTATCTGCCTTTTAACATTTTTATGAGTATTGGCTCACTAGGAGTGGTTAGGAAAATCAAGATGAAGATAAATTTACATGTACTAATTTTCACCACCATTAAAATTTTCCAGGTTACAAGAGAAGCCAAAAGCAAATTCCAACTGTCTGAATTTTGATAGCTTTTTACTCAATAGCAACTAAAATACCTTCTACTATAATAAACTCACTTAGGGAAATAATTCCTGCATCATTTTGTGATTTTACCAGTGCATTGAGTCAATGGCATATTTAGTTAAGTTTTTGGCAATTTAAAATTTTTATTTTATGAATTTGCCAATATATTAAGGCAATTATCAATGACTTGAGGGTGAATGATCTCTCCAAGACTTTTTTCCCCTGTAAAATAGAGAATAACTGGTATTTGCTCCTAAACATTAAGTTAATGTTATTAGAGTACATCTGCTATTACTAAGTTTTCAAAACATTTAATATAAATTTCCCTAAATTCTGTGTAATTAGGCTGCAATTGTGAAATGAAACATTAAAGTATAATATTTCCAAAACACAACAATTCATGTATAATTAGATACTGATTAAGGAGGTAGATTATCTAGTAAACTAGTTTCTTCTTTGATTGCTTGATTTTCAGAAATTCCCCTGAGGCAGTGATTATATGCTAGGATTGGGCTTGCAATCTATGCAAAAACATGTAACATCAGGCAGGATGGCCAAACAGATCACATATCCAGACCAGCTGGACGATTGATATCTCAGCTGAAAGAAGGTAGTGGGAGGCTCTTAGGCACTTCTACTAGTTCTGTTAGTTAACAGGCTAATATTCTTTAATTTTTTTCTTGAATGGAATTAAATTTTCTTTCTATTCTTATCCTCTGTTGGCAAAAAAGACACCAGAGATACATTAAGATTGTAATTATAATGGTCACAAGTACCGTTTTGACAAACATTCATATCATGGAAAATACCAACCATCATATACTTAGAAAATGTTTAATCTTATTTGTCATGTACGAATAAATGAAATGATTCAAACTTTTGAAATGAAGAGTAACAATTCCATGAATGTAACAACATTCAACTCTAGCTTGTAAGGTGAGAATTTTATTTGCATGATTTCTTTTTCTAGGAAACAGAAATGAGTTCATTTACCTCTCGATTTCCAAGGTATTTTAGAGTTGTATAGGAAAAAACAGTGTAATGTGTGACATTCAGTATAATTATTGTATTGTGTGGCATTTTATTGCCTTAAATATCATGTATTGAAGAATCATGTATTAAACATGTCTGTTTATTGATTGAAAGTAAATAAGTTGCTTGAATTGTAGACTATTAATTATATATTGAATAAACCATTTTCATTTCTATTAATCATAAGAAGAAAAACTGTCTTTCTGGTTTACAACACTGCACCATACAACCAAATATTTTGTGACATCAAGAAATACTTTGAACAGAGAAAAAATTGTTATCTAAAATAGTTAGTCCTTCTCAAAGCTTAGGAACAAGCATCAACCATTCCTAACTCCTTTCTTTATCCATTTACACATCTATCACTGGTGAATTTGTCTAAGCTGTCTTTTGGTGGCAGTAAATGGATATCACTTTAAATTGTTATATGAGTAAGAAATTAGGCTGTTTGTCTTGTCACAGTAAGAACTTAAATGAACCCAAGTACCTTCTTCATGTACAGTTTTGATACCTCCCCTACTCCATCACAGTCACCCACCTTCCACCATCTCCTGCAACATGGCTTCATCTTATAGACACCTGGAAACCCCGGTATGTTAGCTATAGTTGATTGATAAACTATCGAGTCATAGGGTTTGTGCGACTATTTCTTAAGCATACAATTATAAAACTATTAAAGACTCTATTATAGAGCTTATAAAGACTATTATAAAACTTAGTGACAGAAAAAACTTGTAAATGTGAAACTGAGAGGCAGCTAAGATGAAAAAGACCAAACCACTGACTCAAGTGCCAAATATTTGCACGAATCTTTAAAGAAATCTGAAACAATGCTGATTGCTCTAAGCCTATTATATTGCAGGGTAGATATTAAACTTGGTTACTCCAATGAGAACTGTTACTCTTATGTCACTGCATTTACTCAAGGTGCAGGAGGGAAGAGATCTCTGGAATATTTCCATCCACACTCCATCTCATACTTGTTTCTATCTTGTACTCTCTTGACAGTTTCCTTTTCGTATTCACTGCTAAGCATAATTTTATCAGGATGTCTATGTAAATATATTTTAGTTATATGAGAATAACAACAGAATCCCATCAAGATAATGCAATATTTCAGTGGTTCCCAAGTATTTTTTTATATAAATACTACTAAAGATGGATGGAGATTCTATACACCTTGGGACACTCTAGTAGATAATTGACAACATTTGCCCTAGAGTTTCAAACATTCACGTAATCAAACAAAAAGATTTTACTTTCTAATTCTTTTATTCAATATTTCTTACAGATTTGCTATACTGTGACTCCCTTTCTTTCTGACAAGAAAAAAAAAGGATATTTGTATGTATGTGTATCTAAACAACAAAAATATCTCTCTTGGAAAAGGCCAAATAAAAGTATTTTAACTATTTCAAGCTTTTTATCTATCTCTATGTATAGATAGCTAAAAATATACTAATAAATTGCTGGAATCTCACTGAAAGAAGGAATTTAAATTATTTTTAATCTACTTCAAAGTTTTACATTTGCTATCATGACTAAGAAAGAAAAGATAGAATAATGGCAAAACTAATCTACAGATTTATTGAAAATCCTATTCATAAGTTTCTAATTATGATCCTGTGAATTTATATTTTTTTCTAGCAGCAAGAATTCATTTTTAAAAATATTTTAAAATATTATTCCAACTATTTTTAATATGTTGAGCCACAGTTTCATAAAAAGTATAATTTGTCCTTTATTATTTACATAATTGTTTTTTAAAAATCGTAATTTATTTAATTCCAAGAAGAAAGGAAGAATTGGAATGAAGTTGTCATGCCGTGTAAAACCAGTAAGGTCTATTAGCAGAATGAAAAACATAGAGGTAACTGCATTTCACGGCAAAAATAATAGGATATGTTGATTTGGTTTGACTCAGGCTCACCTTGATTTACTTGGAATTAAAATTCTATATAGAAAATATAAACTAATTTTTAAGTTATCATCATCAAGCTCTGAAAATCAGTATGTACAGAGGTCCAGACAGATATTTCACACATTTCTAAAGAGTCTCCTTCGTATGACTTTTAACAGTATATGTAGTTACTGATAAATTCTAAAAATATATACATAAGACATGAAACCCTCCAGAAGGCAAGCCATTTGTCCTTACATGCCATCATATATATTTTTTATTTCCTTTTGCCCAATTCAAAAGTTTTTAATATTGCTGGCATTTGGGTGAAGTCTAAAGAAATAAAAGCAAGTATCTGTCTTTTATAGATACGTAAAAATAGTCTTGAGTTAACACCACTGAGGTCTTCACCAAATGTGATCTTTTAATATATATGCTTCTAAATGTATAAGAGGGTAATGTTAAGAATTAAGATAGTCTTATACCTCCTTGATAGAGTATGTATTTTGCTAATTGTTTTCATTAATTATCTAAACAATAGATTCCAAATAAAGAAATACTTTCAACACATTTAGGATCATTAATTTAACCTAGGAAGTTAAATTTTAAGAACATTTAAAGCTGTAGCATATTCTAAAACATCTTATTTTATGTTTCACGGTGTCTATTATTTTTATGGTTACTTTTTAATCCCCAAATTTATTTTAATGCTTGAGACATAGTATGTATTAAACATCTTCACTAAATTAAATTTTACATAGAATCAGGTCATTATCTTGTAGTCACTACAACTTCCCATAGATGTAAAACAGTTTTCAATAAATTCAGTCAGTAGATGATAACCTTAAATGAAAAGTTATAAACACATAAGATTTTAGAACTGAGAGACCTAAGACCAACTCCCTTCACTTTGTCTTTATACCATTCAACAAATGCCAACAGAGATCCAATGAGGCTGAGTGACATGCTTGGGGAACAAACATCACTTGCTTGAGATCACACATGCCACAAAGCCTTGAATAACAGTAAAATGACTGTTTAATGTCATTACCACAGATCAAGGAAAAAAACATCAGTTATGACCAAAGACCAGATTTGTCTTTGGTATGTTTCCACCAGGAAAAAAAACAGAAATGGGAAATGACAGTTGTTTAGAAACTATCATGGCTCAGTCACTATATAAAGTCTTCTAAAATATGTTTAATCTTTACAGCAATATGTTAAGAATGCATGGCAGGTAATAGAAGCTCGAGAATACTGAGCTCCAGGCCCTCAGATGATATGACAAATTTACTTCTAAATAAAACTCGTTTTTTCTAAAAAACAACTGCTGTGGTCTGAATGTGTGTCTGCACCGAAAATTCATATGTTGAAATCCTAATGTAGCAGATGTCTTGCTATAGATATTAAGGTCTCTGCCAATCTCATCAGAGGATAACGGTGCTATGTGAAATCCTTTAAAGAAGTTTGAGCACCTTCTCAAAAGAAAAGGCAATTTTCTTTCCTATTCATTGTTTTTTTTTTTTTCAAATTGGCAATATGCTCAATGTTATACTTACATTATGGAAACACATCATGCCAGTTCTTTCAAGGGGCTGAACTTTTTGAGTTTATCTCATGTCATTTAAAGTAACAATGATGATTTGCTTTTCTAGTATGTGACTCTATTTGCCCTGCTTCAATTTGGCATTTACTTGAGATATTTTGATGAATATTCAAATTGTGGTAAACAATTGTATTTGTATTTACCAAATTTGTATTTACCAAATTGTATTTGTATTTACCAATGCAAATTGTATTTTGCATGTATCAAGCGGGCTACTTTCATATTCGCTCTCTGAGAATATTAGAAGTGCTCCTGTAGATAAGGTGAACAGATTCCTCAAGTCAATCCTTGAATAAGTCTACTTATTATCAAAGATGCTAGCATAAAGCAGGATATGGTTGCCTTAGTGCCTGTGACTTGTGTAACTAATGCACACACATACACACAGTACTCCTGTGCGTGCAGACAAGGTGAATTAAGGCAGAGGTGGTTTAAATTATGCTTTTGGTACAAAATTTAGGACACTGCTACAGTAAGTTCTCCTATTTACCATTTCATCTCCCTTACCACTCATTCCAAAACTTTCATTCATATAATAAAGACAGTGAATGTGCATGAATTTTAGTGTGTACACTGAGGTCCAGCTGAGACTATCAATCTCATACTGACGAACTCCTTTCTTTCCAGGGCTTTTGTTCTTATAAATAATACAGGTAACATAAAGGGCATTGAACTGTGCAAATGGCTTGTTTCTAGCCAAAAAAGTACAAAAGCTTACAAAAGAAAAATAGTCAATGTCAGGTAGTTCAATATAATTGTAAAAAGAGTAGAAACCTATGCTGAGACTGAGAATATGAAAGTCTGCCTGATTTTTTTTAAGGAAAAGAACTTTTGCTGTTGATTGTAAAAATAATACATAATTATTTTTAAAACACAATCAATACAATAAAGAATAAAAGGTAAAGTAAAATGTATCCAAAACCATATTTATAGACACACACACATACACACACCTAATTTTTCATAGACATGTGATTTCTTTTTTATTTAAATTTATATAATGGGCACCAATCACTCTTTGTTTTCTGCCTTCATCTTTGTAACAATTTCCTATTCTCTTGCTGAATCCTCTTATCTTTCAATCTCTAAATATTTAAGCAACCCAAGGCTCAGTCCTTAAATGTCTATACTCACTTTCCAGGTAATCAAAGCCAGTCCCATAGGTTTAAATACATTTATAGACTGAAGTTTTCCAAATATACACTTCCAGTCCTGAACTTTCCCCTCGAACACCAGCTTCATATATCCAGTTGCCAAGACAAAACCATTTATTGGATCCCTGATGTGCATATCAAATTTAACATGTCCAAAACCACATATTTTATCCTTCCCATCCCAGAATTTTCCTTCCTCAGTCTTGTCCATATAAACAAAATGGCAACTCCATTATTCCACTTTCTCTGGCCAGTAATTACAATCCATGACTCCTCTGACGTCCATACTGTGGAATTTACCTGTCCTTCTGAATAGAATCTTCCTTCTCCACATAACTCCAGGGTTTTCTCCCTTACTTAATTCAGGTCTGATCAAATATCCCTTTACAGCCTGGCCTTATTTGACCACCCTATCTGAGACAGTGGCCTTACCCCTCCATTATCATTATTTACTTACCATAACTTATTTTTCTTCTCACTTATCATGATTTGACATAATTTATCTTCCATGATTGCAAAGCCAAGTGGTACATGGGACTTTTTGTTGTTGCTGTTTGTTTGTTGCTGCTCTCTCCTCAGAGACTAGAAGAGCATGATGCACAATCAATATTTTTTGAATTAAGGAATCAAATCATTTTATTTGTTTTATGGTATCCCATAGTGTAAGTTTGTCATAATTTATTCTACTGACGAACGTGTGTGTTGTTCATAGATTTTCGTAATGAAAATGACTCAAAGAACATCGTTAGGCATGATTCTGAGACTGTGCGAGAGCATCTCTAGGGATATATATAGAAATCACAGAATTAGGTGTCGTGTATCCAGTGTCACCTTTCTAAAATATTGTCAAATTGCTCCCCAAAGTAGATAATTTTTCACCCCCTCCAGCAGTCTGACTTTACGTTTTTCCACATCCCAGCCAACATTAGTCCTTGCCAGATATTTAAATTTTTGTAAATCCGATGAATATAAAATGACATTTTATTATTTATTTTTACTTTAAATTCATTTCCAAATTGTTAGTGAGATTGAACATCATTTTATGTGCTCTTGTTTTTGTATTTTTTCCTATCCAGTCTAACTTTACATGTCAATTTTAACTAGTACAATGGGATATGAAGCAAAGAAATGCTAATTGTTAAAAAGAAATTCAAAGAAGAAATATGACTTGGTTTCTTTATTTAAGTAAGTTGTATAAGGCAGGTTAGGGTAATCATACCTACATATCTGCAGGTAGTTGATAAGTCCCCGGCTAATTAAATAGATGATAAAAAATATCTTATTGTGTGCAAATAAGCAAATTTAAATAACTTTAAACATTTTCCCATTATACAGCCTATCTCCAACATAGATGATATTATTACTCAAATGAGACCATAATATATTATGATATATAATCACAAAAACTGAGACCAATGTCTCAGTTGCTAATCTAGGGTTTAATTATAACAAATCAAAATCTTATCTTTGGTTAAGAAGCTGTAGGAAACTCATCTCTCTAGGAAATATTATAGATAAGAAAATCATCATGACAGTCAAGGTTGAAGTTCAAGGTTGAAGATTATGTGTTACAGTGGCAATTAGAAGACAGGTACCCAGCAATCAAACTGAATTACATTTTTCTAGATAATGCGATAGTCTCCCATATAATACTCATAGCTACACAACAGGCAACAAGCAAAGACAGAACAATGTTAACTTTTCAATGCCTCTGTCAGGTTATCAATTTTTTTTTGATAAAATAACTTTTAAGATTTTCATCCCACAAGGCAAGCTGCTAATTGTACGGGAAGTATATAGAAATAGACCTCCCCAAATTAAAATGTAGATTTAACACCTTCTAAAGAATGGTCACACATTCTTATAACAAATATATTATTTTAATAAATAATGTTTTAATACAATACTCAGAAAAGCACTTTTGTTAACTAAGTTGTTAGGCAACTTACTCCATAGACTGAGATGCTAGCTCAGCCACCAATTTATAGTATAAGAGTTGCTTGCAGTCAATGGTGCCTATTGTATATTAGGTAGGCACCAAGTCTGGTTCTAGGAACAGTGGTAAGTAATATTAACATGGGCTCTGACTTCTGGAACATACAGGTAAACAAAAGATAAGAAACAAATAAAATAATATAAGATTCACTAGGACAATGATTAATTGATGTATCACCAGTACTTTGAAATATTCCTGATATATAATTTGAACTCAATGGTATTTGTTGGAAAAATGGGCCAAATTATGTGCATGCAGGGACTTGAAGGGAGATTAGAAGTTATCTCAGGCTGGTGCAGAGTGAGGGAAGTGTTGGAGGAGATGCTGGGCAAAGACCTTAAAAGAGAGAGCGCTGAAAATGAAAACAGATATTAAGGAGGGGCTACAGATGACATAGGTTTTCCTGATTGTGTAAAAGATTTTGGTCTGTATCCTAAGAAAAATAGACAGCCATTGAAAAATTGTCAGTTGGGGATTGACAAGGTCCGATTGCCCATTTAGAAAGACTGCTCTAGTTTCTATCTAGGAAAAGGACTGGATTGCACAATGCTCTCCCCACCCCACCGCCCACTTCCTCAAGATTGAAGAGACCCATGAGGAAGCTAACACACTATTCCAGGTTGGAGATAATGGTGAGCTGAAGTGGGATGGTGCCAACCGGGATGGGGAGAGGGAAGATGGATTCCAATGTAAGAATTGCCTCTACAATACAGAAGCGTGAATTTGAAAACTTGAAATAATATTATAGATTATTTTATCCACTTTTTCATTTTCAGTTGAGGAAGTAAGGCCTAGACAGATGGCATGACTTTCCTAAAGTTATACATCCAGTTTCCCTTCCAACACTGTGTCCCTGTGCTCTTCTGGAAAGGATTATTTTAGCCGCCTCTAGAGCTCTCTTCCTTGATTAACTCCAATGCAGTCAGCATTTACATTTTTTATTTGTTTGTTTGTTGTTAACTGATGTATTAGATTATCTCCTGACTACAATTTCTCAAGGTGTATGAATATCCTAAGAAAGTCAATGTCTTGATCATACTTTCTGAAGAACTAAGGCAGTACCTCATCCACAACTAGCTTAGAGCTTCAAGATAAAAACAAAACAAAACCCATACACAAACACTAAGGAAAAAAAAAAAAAAAAAGAAAAAGAAAAAGGATCACCTTTGCCTGGGAAAGGTAGAACCAAAGGTGCTTCTTCATACAAACAAATCCTTAGCTACGAGTCAATCACACTGTGACATAAAGCCAATGTCAATTTTACCCAGTCAGACTGAAATTATTGAGGCTTGCTTGCTTGGCTGCTTTTCTTCTTTCCTTTCTTCTCCCCTCCCTCCTTTTTATTTTTTCACTAATGGGACAAGCTACTCGTTATTTCCTCAAACATTTTTTCTCATAGATAAGCAACATGATTTGAACAGTTCCTTCAAAAGTAAGGTTTATATGGCTTAATTATATAGAAAGCTTCTGAACTGCATGCAATACACCTGGTATGAATCCCAGCTCTGCTGCACAGAAGTTCTATGTTTTTGAGCTCGTCATTTAAACTCCTAGGGTCTTAATGGGTTTATGTATTAAATTACAAGGTTGGACAAGAAGATCTATAGATCATTCAGTTCTAATCACCTATGAAGCCAAGAGAATTGAATTTGAAATCTATATGCTCAAGTCATAAGAGGGAAGGCTTTGTAAGCATTTTAATTGGAAAAGGGCTGAGAATGGATTAAGTTTTTAGAGAGAAGGCACAGCCTGTTACCCCCTAAGGCACGCTAGACTAGAATCAGATCCAAGATCTATCTAGATGTGCCTCTGCCACTCTTAGCTTGGCCTGATTACTTAACCTCCCTGAAGTGATGAAGTGGAGTTTTCTCATCTCTTAAAGGGATGATGATAAACCTGTTTTCTCTATCTCAAATATTTTTTAGGCAGATTAGATGAGAAACTATAATGATCTACAATGCAGCCATTTATATCATGGTGACAAGGCTTATTAATACTGTCCTATTTTCCTTAAATGTTATACAACAGATTTCCAACTGTATTCTAGTTTACCTTTATGTATTTGAGGAATATTTAAAGATTTAACTTAATATTCAGTTTGATTCTATAAAAGGTTGACTTTGTTAACTTAATTCTTTGGCTTATACATGCTTGTATATTATATACTTATACTTGCAAGTTTTCACATGGATCCATCCATCTCGTCAGTGCCACTCATAGCTTTGCAGGACCAAAAAGCATAAACACATGAGAGCACGTGACTCTCCATGTTCATATTTCATTAGAGATTTAACAATATATACATATTTCATAACATCTTCTTTAGTAATTATGTGGTAAATCTCATTCTGCAGAAATGACTTGGCAAAGAAATGCTTTTAGAGGGAGAAGGGACAGGATAGTTTTTGCAGATCTCTTAATATAGATTCTCTGGTTATAGTTCTATCTATAAAAAGAAATATTGGTAAATTCAAAATTGTTCCTACTGAGATTTCTCAAAAAAGCATACTCCTTAATTATTTTACAAAGCAATGTTAAAATTGATCCAAGAGATCATTTTCCTTTGTTCTTGCACATATGTGCAACTTAATAATTAGTTGTGAAGTTTAAATGCTAATGAAATGGTATTGCCAAAGCATTCCTAATTAAATTGCACTTTCTATTGACATTTTCCAGGTGACTTATGGACTCATGACTCCATTTTCTGTTAGTCGAAAATCATTTCTCAAGAAGAAAGATTGCCATGTTCTATCGGAAATTGCTCAAACGTAAGAACTTACCCTCAGGTTAATCAGAAATGCTGGCCAAATATGAGGGGTTATTTTTACCATTTAAAGACTAAAGTCATCAACCATGCAAATATCACAGTCTGAAATCAATGATATGGGGTTATTTTTTAATATGCCAACGTGTCAAAAACAAAAGAGAAAAATGGACTGGACAATATCATATAAAAAGTACACTCCCCTCCTTTTAATAACAGATCAGTAATGAACACATTAACAAAGAATCAATTTAAATTCTGACCATAAAAACTAAATTGACGAATAAATCAACAATAAAAATGAAAATGCTTTGACTATGGTGAGGCTGACCAGTGAACCATGGTTGTCTGTGTATGCTGCTCCATTTTCTATGTTTCCATCTGTTGCTCCAAATGCCGACAGGATTCTGGTGAATACAGTTATCTATTTTGAAAATGCCGTGCTTTTTGCATGTCCTGACTCTCTTCGTAAACCGAGCCCTGGGAGGTTGTTCCACTATTCTGCCCTGGAGCTAGAGGAGTGTAGCAAAGGTGGCACACAGGGGCCACATGCAGGAGGCTGTGTTTTAAATCAAAGATGTTAGTTTTAATTGAGGACTAAGTCATTCTCCATTTCAAATCTTCCAGAAATAATTTGTCCTCTAACCATATTTGAAGACAAACGTGAATCATGTAGCTAAAATGTCTAAGCCATCAAAAAAAGCTTCCAAGCAGGCAGAAATTAAAATACTAATACAACTCCTCCCCCAAACATTTTCTAAATCAGTGACCTTTAGATCAGAAATGATTGTACTCTTGATAATTGCATTCTTGCCAACCATCATCATCAACATCCCAAATACAAGCACACTAAAATTGCTTTTTTGCTGTTTAGAGAAATTGAGGGGCTGCCTTTAAAACTCTTGGTTCTTAATTCAAATAATTATTCGTGCATCTTTTCCATCCACATTTAGATTTCAGTAGTTTTTTTTCTCCTTTCTAAGGAACTGAGAAACAATTTTTCTCATTTGTATGATTAGACATTTTAGAAGACTCAGAGTCAAAATGTAAATACTCAAAACAATGTAACTGAACCTGAATTAGTGGATTTTTCATTTCTTGGGAAACACATCTGAACAAAACATTGCTAATTTCAGAAAAGTCTAGGATGCATGCTAGTTTACATGCTTGATGTCCTTTTGGAAGACTTGGTGGAAAAGACAAATAAATTATTCTCTCTAATGAAGGCTAGGGAGCAAAACATGGGATGAGAAAAGAGGCAGAAAATGGCAAGTTGCCTTATTAATATTCTATAATATTTTGATTTTAGAAATTTGAGTCCTCAACATGAAATCTAAGAAACATTCCTGTGCTACTTCTGTTACTTGGTGACATGAACAATCGTAGGAATGTCTTGAAGCTTTGCTACGTCCTTAATACCATGTCTGAATTCTGGTACGGAGCAGACACCTGCATTTCCCTCTTCAATCATCCTGTTAGCCATGAGATAATAATAATGCCACACATGATAATGATGATAGCTTTCACTTGCCGAGTGCTTACTGTGTGACAGACCTTATGCTAAGCACTTTACATGCAGTCTCATTTCTTTTTAAAGTATACTCTAAAGTATATGCATTATTGTTTCTGTTTACAGAAGAGAAAGCTGAGAATTAGAAGTTTCATAATTTGTACAAGGCAACAGGGCAACTGGGTGTTGGGGCCTGATCACTCTGGAGATGGCTCCAGAAGTAAGCTCTAAACAGCTTTGCCCTGCTACCTCCAAAAGGACAATTTAAAGCAAGTGTTGGTCAAAGCATGACTTCCATTTGTGACAAGGACATCATTTCATATAATCACATCTAATAGCATCCTGTGTTTTTCTTAAATCAAAGTTCTAAGAACTCGATGTGCTTCTTTTCCAGCGAAATAGTTTAAGCTGTTGCTGTTCGTGGCATTAAATATGTAACACATCCTCCTGCTCCCTTTCCAGCCTCACCAAGCATCACCGCCAACTGTTCCTAAAAGAAGTAGTCGTTCTCCAACTTCCCTGTTAACTGATTGAGGATTTGGCCATGCAGATTTATAACAAATTCAACAATAACTTCATTATTAAGCTTATTTACTTAATTGTATATTATCACGCTTTTATTTTTAATATTTCCATCTATTAACTTTTGCTATGGGTATTATTTATGGGTTTCATCAAAAAAAATGATTTGTTGAAAAAATAAGACTATTCCAAGGAAGGAAAGAATCCTAACTTGGTCCTTTCCGGAAATTTCCATCCATGTGCATATGACACTGCAATGTTCTACAGGCTGAAATTATGGCTTATTTTCCCATATGGTGTATTTTTAGAGAGCTAGACAAGGGTGTTTCCAATTAAGCAGAGCGGGATGGAGTCATTGCTGCTGGGAAACGTCCCCTCCACACAGTGAAACATATTAGTTGAGGAAAACATTTGTTGAAACATTTTCTAGCAGACAACCTGTTCCACGCTGAGAAGCTAATGCCTTACCTCTTATGCACCAATTAATTCCTTCCAAAAACACATGTAGACCCAGCCAGTCTGTATCATTCAAATCATAATCCATCATGGAACACAGACCTGCGGATGTTTGAATTTTAGTGCTGAATAGCCAAATCTCCAACAGATTTCCTGACGTACCCTAAAGAACGTAATTCTTCATTTATATCTACACTGCCGGGAAAATGCACAATTTGAGAAAAATGTGTTTTCTACTGCTTAAACTCACATGTACATTAAAAAGCTCCCAAATGAGTATTTGGTAACCTTTGCTATAATTATTACTATGACAATGGCACTAGTGTTCACAATGGCCAAACTAAGCAGTAGATGCAAATCTACTACTCCTGGAGAAACCATTCTTGATCTTCCTATCAATTTTGTATTTCTTAACATCTTTTGAGAAGAAACATTTAAAATATATTTAGTGACAAATAAAAACAAAATCCAAGTTAAAATTGTTAATTTCTTAACACAAATCTCATTTCCAAGCTAAATAGTTGGTTGCTTCCATATTTTCTCTCCTAGATGTTTCTCTGAGGCACTAGTGATTTAGATTTTTTAAAATAAATTTTATCCATTCTGATAAGTGAAATAATTTATTAAGCTTGACTTGTTTTTATTTCATAGCAATCTAACTTTGCTTAATTAACAAGGACACTATTTGAACTTTGCTCTGTTTTAGTCCATTTGTAACCAGAGGAAATTCCCTCTCTGTTACTCTGAAGGCTAATTCTTATTATATTTTGTCTACAGTTACTGAGGAGTTTCTGGAAAATTCTCTAAGGGTCTATAATGTGTAAGGCCTAATCCCAGTGAGGCTGAAGGTTTTCAAAGTATATCAACAAAAATGAGAGCCAAGAGGAAACCATAATGAACTCATAAAATATTTAGACATGAACAACAACAAGAATATTGCATATTAAGACATTAGGAAGTCAACTACACTGGTCTTAGTAATTTATAAATGTGAATGGATTTATAGAATATAAGAAAGGTTATAAATAAATAAGCTATGCATTTACTTCAAAAGGCTGGAAAATAAGCCTATGGGTAACCCAAAGAAACAAGAAAGAAATGAACAGTGAAAAGAATGTAGATTTAATGAATTAGCAAAAGTAGAAGAGATTTTCAACAAAACCAGAGCCTGGTTCTTTGAAACTAGTAGTAAAATGGAAAAACTTCAGACCAGGATAATTTGTATTTTTTTTTAAAGAGGAAGAAGTCTAAAATAAAAAATAAACAGTGGTTGGCCCAGTGGCTTAGCAGTTGGGTTTGTGGGCTCCTCCTGGGCAGCCCAGGGTTTTGCAGGTTCGGATCCCAGGCGCAGACAGACGCACCGCTTGTCAAGCCACGCTGTGGCAGCGTCCCATATAAGGTGGAGGAAGAAGGGCACGGATGTTAGCCCAGGGCTAGTCTTCCTCACACACACAAAAATAAATAAATAAATAGAGGTTGTTCATTTGATTCCACTGCTCCCTTCAAGACAACCACTTAGCCATCCTACCTCCGCCCTGCTTCTCAAGTGCCCTCAGCTGTCTCTATTGCAGAGGCAAAAGAATGATGTGATTAAAGCCTGGATTCTGGAGTCAGACCATGTGGGTCTGAGTCCTAGCTCTCTCCCAGCTGTGTAACCCTTGACAACTTACCTTATTCTCCTTGTCTCACTTTCCACGTCTTTAAAATGGGAATAATCATTGAACATAACTTATAGGATTTTATGAGGATTTGGTGAACAAAACTGTAAAGTGGTTAGAACCATGCCTGTACACAGAAAATATATTTAGTCATTAAGTAAAATCCCCTAATTTTTCTTTGCAGAAGGATGGGAGTTTTGCCATGAACTTCATGTTTACACTGAAACATTGGACTACTGCTCTTTGTCCTTTCTCTAATGTTTGTTTTTGTTTTATTGTGGTAACATTGCTTTATAACATTACATAAATTTCAGGTGTACATCATTATATTTCGATTTCTGTATAGATTACATCATGTTCACCACCCAAAGAGTAATTACAATCCATCATCATACCCATGTGCCTAATCATCCCTTTTGCCCTCCTCCCTCCCCACTTCCCCTCTGGTAACCACCAATCCAATCTCTGTCTCTATGCAATTGTTTGTTGTTATTTTTATCTTCTACTTATGAGTGACGTTATATGGTATTTGACTTTCTCCCCCTGACTTATTTTACTTAGCATAATACCCTCAGTGTCCAACCATGTTGTCACAAATGGCTGGATTTCATCATTTCTTGTGGCTGAGTAGTCTCCCATTGTGTATATATAACACATCTTCTTTATCCATTCGTCCCTTGATGGGCACATAGTTTGCTTCCAAGTCTTGGCTATTGTGAATAATCCTGCAATGAACATAGGGGTGCATGTATCTTTACTTATTCGTGTTTTCACATTCTTTGGATAAATACCCAGCAGTGGAATAGCTAGTATGGTAGTTCTAGTCTTAATTTTTTGAGGAACCTCCATAGTGGCTGCACCAGTTTGCACTCCCAGCAGCAGTGTATGAGAGTTCCCTTCTCTCCACATCCTCTTCAACACTTGTTATTTTCTGTCTTGTTAATTACAGCCATTCTGACAGGTGTGAGGTGATATCTTCTTATAGTTTTGATTTGCATTTCCCTGACAGTTAATAATGTTGAACATCTTTTCATATGCCTGTTGGCTATCTGTATATCTTCTTGGGGGACATGTCTGTTCAGATCTTTTGCCCATTTTTCAATTGGGTTGTTAGTTTTGTTGTTGTTGAGATGTATGAGTTCTTTATATATTTTGGATATTAACCCCTTACCAGATATATGGCTTGCAAATACCTTCTCCCAATTGTTAGGTTGTTTTTTCATTTGGTTGGTGGTTTCCTTTGCTGTGCAGAAGTTTTTAGTTGGATGTTGTCCCATTTGTTTATTTTTTCTATTATTTTCCTTGCCTGGTCAGATATGGTACTTGAAAATATACTGCTAAGACCGATGTTGAAGAGTGTACTACCTACATTCTCTTCTAGAAGTTTCATGGTTTCAGATCTTACATTCAAGTCTTTAATCCATTTTGAGTTAATTTCTGTGTATGGTGTAAGATAATGGTCTACTTTCATTCTTTTGTATGTGGCTGTCCAGTTTTCCCAACACCATTTATTGAAGAGTCTTTCCTTTCTCCATTGTATGTTCTTGGCTCTCTTGTTGAAAATTAGCTGTCTGTAGGTGTGTTGGTTTATTTCTGGGCTCTCAATTCTGTTCCATTGATCTGTGTGTCTGTTTTGGTTACTATAGCTTTGTAGTATATTTTGAAATCAGGGAGTGTGATACTTCCAGCTTTTTTTTTTTTTTTCTCAGGATTCCTTCGGCTATTTGGGCTCTTTTGTTGTTCCATATAAATTTTAGGATTCTTTGTTCTATTTCTGTGAAAAATGTTGTTGGAACTTTGACAGGCATTGCATTGAATCTATAGATTGCTTTAGAGAGTATGGACATTTTAACTATGTTAATTCTTCCAATGCCAGAGCATGGAATATCTTTCCATTTCTTTGTGTCTTCTTCAGTTTCTTTCAACAATGTTTTAGTTTTCAGTGCACAGATCTTTCACCTCTTTGGTTAAGTTTATTCCTAGGTATTTTATTCCTTTTGTTGCAATTGTAAATGGGATTGTATTCTTAATTTCTCTTTCTGCTATTTCGTTGTTAGTGTATAGAAATGCAACTGATTTTTGTATGTTGATTTTGTATCCTGCAACTTTGCCATATTCATTTATTATTTATAAAAGTTTTTTGGTGGGTTCTTTGGGGTTTTCTATATATAAAATCATGTCATCTGCAAATAGTGACAGTTTGACTTCTTCCTTTCCAATTTGGATCATTTATTTCTTTTTCTTGCCTGATTGCTCTGGCTAGGACTTCCAATACTATGTTAAATAGGAGTGGTGAAAGTGGACACCCTTGTCTGGTTCCTGTTCTTAGAGGAATAGCTTTGAATTTTTCACCATTGAGAATGATATTAGCTGTGGGTTTGTCATATATGGCATTTATTATGTTGGGGTACATTCCTTCTATACCCATTTTATTCAGAGTTTTTATCATAAATTGATACAATATCTTGTCAAATGATTTCTCTGCATCTATTGAGATGATCATCTGATTTTTATTCTTCATTTTGTTAATGTGTTGTATCATGTTGATTGATCTTTTAAATGTATTGTTGTATTCAATTTGCTAGTATCTTGTTGAGGATTTTTGCATCAATGGTCATCAGTGATATTGGCCTGTAATTTTCTTTTTTTCTGTTGTACTTTTCTGGTTTCGGTATCAGGTAATGTTGACTTCATAGAATGAGTTAGGAAGCTTCCCCTCCTCTTCAATTTTTTGGAAGATTTTGAGAAGGATAGGTATTAAATCTTCTTTGAATGTTTGGTAGAATTCACCAGGGAAACTGCCTGGTCCTGGACTTTTATTTTTGGGGAGGTTTTTGATTACTGTTTCGATCTTCTTACTGTTGATTGGTCTATTCAAATTCTCCATTTCTTCTTGATTCAGGTTTGGAATTGGATGATTCTAAGAATTATCCATTTCTTCTAGATTATCCAATTTCTTGGCATATTGCTTTTCACAGTATTCTCTTATAATCTTGTATTTCTGAGGTGTCTGCTATAATTTCTTCTCTTTCATTTCTGATTTTATTTACTTGAGCCTTCTCTCTTTTTATTCTTGGTAAGCCTAGCTAAAGGTTTATCAATTTTTTTTATCTTTTCAAAGAACCAGCTCTTGGTTTCATTGATGTTTTTCTTTCTTTTTAGTATTTATTTCATTTATTTCTGCTCTGATTTTTATTATTTCTCTCCTTCTACTGATTTTGGGCTTTGTTTGTTCTTCTTTTTCCAGTTCCTTTAGGTGCACTGTTAGATTGTTTATTTGAGATTTTTCTTGTTTGTTGAGGGAGGCCTGTATTGCTATAAACTTGCCTCTTAGAACCACTTTTGCTGTATTCTGTAAATTCTGGCATGTGGATATTTTCATTTTCATTTGTCTCCAGGTATTTTTTGATTTCTTCTTTGATTTCTTCATTGACCTAATCATTGTTCAGTAGCATTTTGTTTAATCTCCATATATCTGTGGCTTTTCTGAGTTTCTTCCTATAGTTGATTTCTAGTTTCATACCGTTGTGGTCAGAAAATATACTTGGTATTATTTCAATCTTCTTAAATTGATTGAGACTTGTTTTGTGGCCTAAAATGTGATCAATCCTGGAGAATGTTCCATGTGCATTTGAAAAGAATGTGTATTATTCTGTTTTGGGATGGAATATTCTGTATATATCTACTAAGTCCATCTGGTCTAGTGTGTCATTTAAGGCCAATGTTCCCTTATCAATCTTCTGTTTCGATGATCTATCTATTGGTGTAAGTGGAGTGTTCAAGTCCCCTACTATTACTGTGTTACTGTCTATTTCTCCTTTTATGTCTGCTAATAATTACTTTATATATTTAGGTGCCCCTAGGTTGGGCACATAGATATTTATGAGTGTTGTATCCTCTTGTTGATTGTTCCCTGATCATTATGTAGTGTCCTTTTTTGTCTCTTGTTACAGTTTTTGTTTTAAAGTCTATTTTGTCTGATATAAGTATTGATACCCCAGCTTTCTTTTCATTGCCATTTGCATGGAGTATCTTTTTCCATCCCTTCACTTTCAGTTCTTAAGTGTCTTTAGGTCTGAAGTGTGTCTCTTGTGTGCAGCATATATATGGGTCTTGTTTTTCTATCCAATTAGCCACCCTCTGTCTTTTGATTGAAGCATTTAGTCGATTGACATTTAAAGTAGCTATTGGTAAGTATGTACTTATTGCCATTTTGTTAATTGTTTTCCTGGGTGTTTTAGTAGTTCTTCTCTGTTCCCTTCTTCTTCTCTTGCTCTCTTCATTTGTTGTTTGATGGCTTTCATTTTTATTATGTTTGGGTTCCTTTCTCTCAGATTTTGTGTATTTATTATAGGTTTCTGTTTTGTGTTACCATGAGGTTCATATGTAATAACCTATGTATATAGCAATCTATATTAAGTTGATGGTCTCTTTAGTTTGACATCTTTCTAAAAGCTCTACTCTTTTATTCCCCCTCCCACATTTTATGTTTTTGATATCATAGCTAACATCTTGTTTGTGCATTTGTATCCATTAGCATCTTCTCATGGAAATAAATAATTTTTTCCTATTTGTGGTCTTCTCTTTCCCCCTTAAATAAGTCTTTTTAGCATTTCCTGTAGGACTGGTTTCTTGGTGATAAACTCCTTTATTTTTTGCTTATCTGGGAAACTCTTTATCTCTCCTTCCATTCTGCATGATAACCTTGCCAGGTTGAGTATTCTTGGCAGTAGGTTTTTTTCCTTTTAGCACAATAAATGTAGTGTGCCACTCTCTTCTAGCCTGTAAGTTTCTGCTGAGAAGTCAGCTGATAGCCTTATAGGGTTTCCTTTGTATGTAACTTGTTGCCTTTCTCTTGTGACTTTTAGGATTCTTTCTTTATCTTTAATTCTGGACGTTTTAATTATGATGTTTTGGTGTGGACCTCTTTGGATTTATCTTTTTTGGTATTCTCTGTGCTTCCTGTACCTGGATGTCTGTTTCCTTCCCTAGGTCAGGAAAGTTTTCAGCGATTATTTCTTCAAATAGATTCTCTGCCCCTTTGTCTCTCTCTTCTCCTTCTGGGAAACCTATGCCACGGATATTAGGGTGTTTGATGTTGTCCCAGAGGTCCCTTAGACTGTCCTCATTCTTTTTAATTCTTTTTTCTTTTAGCTGTTCAGCTTGGGCGATTACCTCTAGTCTTTTGTCCAGCTCTCTGATCTGTTCTTCTGTATCATCTACTCTGGTCTTGAGTCCCTCTAGTGAACTTTTCATTTCCAGTATTGCATTCATAATTTCTGATTGGTTCTTTTCTATATTTTCCAATTCTTTGTTGATCTTCTCACTAAGTTCATCCATTGTTGTCCCAATATCGGTGAGTATCCTTATGACTTTTTGTTCAAACTCTTTGCCAGGTAGATCACTCATTTCTGTTTCATTTAGTTCTTTTTCTGGGGTTTTGTCCTATCCCCTTACTTGGAACCTATTCCTTTGCCTCCTCATTTTGCCTCTTTCTCTGTGCATATATCTATGTATTAGGTAGGTCAGTTATGTCTTCTGATCTTGGAGAGGTGGCCTTATGTAAGAGATCCTTATGAGGATCCCAGCAGTGTGCTTCCCTCTCACCACCAGTTCCAAATGTTCCAGGAGTGACCCCTGTGTGGGCTATGTGTGTCCTTCTGTTGTGGCAGGGTTACTCTGGGTGCAGGTGTCCAGGAAAGCTGGGCTGTCCCCCTTGTATTGCTCACCTGTGTGTGGCTGCTATGGACACTTCAGTCACTTTATTGGGTGTGGTGGGCCCTAGCAGAGTTGGCTGCAAGGTCTAATAGCACATTCCTGCTGCAGTTTTTCTGTTAAGTGCGTAGGCCCCCAATGTGACTGGTTATTAGGCTTAGGGGCTTACAATTACTGTAGGCCTCTGGCCTACAAGGCTTTTGTCAGCTCTCTCAGGATTGCAGCTGAGTGGGGCTGGTCCCAGGCATGGGATTGCTTCAGGCATTGGAAGGTGGGGCCAATCCCCTATGTGGCTGTTTGAGAAGCACAAGTGTTCTGCAGCTGACAAGCCCCACCGCCCACAGGGCCACACACTCCATCACTGTCCTGCCTCATGCCTGTGCACTGATCCCCTGAAACGGACCTAGTTGCCCCACTGCAAAGGCCCCACACACTCCACCCACTCTTTGCACATGCCCTGCCCCACAGAGGTGGACCCACTCATCCTGCTGCAGAGGATCCAGGCACCCAGATTATTCAGGGTGCCCAAGGGCTTGCTGTTGGGTGGGGCCAGTCCCTAGGGCAGGCTGCCTGCCCTGGTTGAGCTGGATTAAATTGGTGCTCTAATCAGTGGGGAAGACCCTAGGTTAGCAGGCCAGGGGAAGAACTCTAATGGCATCTGCCAGCATCTGTGTCAGCATGCTGGTACTAGGTCACAATAATGGCTGCCACCAATGTCTCAGTCCCTGGAGAGGTCTCACCTCTCACTAAGATGCACCCAGAGCCTATCAGGTGAATCTCTTTTCACCAAAGGACTGTGCACCTTTGTTTCTGGTGATTTTAGGTTGCTTTCCTAAATGGGTGAATTTGTGCATGGGCCCTTTAAGCACTGGCTTTTTTCCCTTATATCCGATAGCTTTCCTTGGGGTATTCCCTGTGGTTGTTAGTAGCCAGCAAGGCCAAATATTATGACACTTGTCTCGGTTGTGCTGGGACTAAAAGATGATTATAGTAGTAATGCTCCCCCGCTCAGGTCCCCCACTCCTCCAGGGAAGGTTGCATACATTTGGATTTCTCCCAGGCAGCTGTGAGGCACTGTGGCTTGTGAAGGTGGCTTTTTTCCTCTCCAGAAAGGAATTTCTGTCTCTTCCACCTCTGTGAGGACTGTCCCTTGTTGCAGGGGTTCTTTTTATCCAATTTTCAGTTCTCTCTCAGGGGTAATTATTCCAAGAGTAGCAGTAATTTGTTGTGTCTGTGCGAGGAGGAGAGTTCAGAGTCCGCCTACACTGTAATCTTGATACCAACCCCCTAATGTCCATTTCATATTGTTTTAAAACATGTTTACAAATTCTTTAACATTTCTCCCATCCATAGGTGTAGTGTAATTTCTCTCCCTCTAAGTATGGACCACCCTTAGCATCTTGTTTTGATGAATAGAATGTGTTGGAAGTGAGGCTGCATGTCCTCTGAGATTAAATCATAAAAGGTGGTACAGCTTCCACAGGCTCTTTCTTGGGATTCTTGCCCTTGGGACCCAGCCACCACGTTGTGAAAATATTAAGAGTGCATTTTCTCAAGTAAATGATAGTTTAACATTATTAATGTGATATATGTATATTTGCCTCATTGGGTTAATAATTTAATGCATTGTTACATATTATTCAGGGAAAAAAAGAAGACTTCTGAGATAATAAAAAGAATTATAGCATATCGGAGTCCATTTTGAAGGAAGCCCAGGCCACATGGAGAGGCCATGCGATGGTGTTCCAGTCAACAGCTCCAGCTAAGGTCCCTACCACCAGCTAGTATCAATCACCAGATATTCACATGAAAGAATAGCCAGATGTTTCCAGGCTCCCTTCAGCCCACCTCAGCCGATGACAAGTGGAACAGGGATGAACTGAACCTACAAAGCCCTGGCCAATTTGCAGATTTAGGATCAAATAAATAATATTGTTGTAAATTAAGCTCCAGGTGGCTTGGTACACAGTGATACATTACCAGAACAGATTGTGTTACTAAAAGTGAGGTGTTGCCATATCAGAAAACCTGAAACATGTATGAGTAGCTTTGTGACTAGGTGGTGGGTGGAAGCTATACTTGGTGATATATAGCTAATTCTAGAAATGCTAGCAAGGATTGTACTGTGTTTAATATATATCAGATGTAATCAACCACATTTAAAAATTAAAAGAGAATAATCATATGACCATGTCAATTGATTCAGGAAAAAAAGCATTCAATAAAATTCCCATTCCTTTAAAAAAATCTTAGCAAACTATTGTCAAAGGGCATCACAGATTTAAAAGTCAAGCAACACACTTGGAGAGAATATTTGTGTATACATACCAGACAAACAATTATCCAGAAGATATCTATATAGTATGTAAATTGATAGACACACGTGTGTGTGAGTATTCCTAAAAGTAATTTTGAAAAAGAGGAAAAAATTTAAAATTTAGCAGAGAAAAACAGAAGCAAAAACCCAAACAGCAAAGAGAAGATAGATAAATAATGATGATTATAGAGAGAGCTAAGATGGAGAGACAATCGACTTCAGAAGTAATGAAGAACATGCAAATGAAAACTACAGTGAAATGCTCTCTTTCTGCTCTCAGATTTGCAGAAATATGAATGGTCTGAAAAATTAAATATTGATGAAGATATGGGGGAAAAGGTGTTCACGGGTAGTATTAGTGAAGAGCAAATTGGTACAGCTACTTTGACGAGCAACTTGGCAGTATCTAGGATAACTGAAGATGTATGTACCATGGATGACACATCAGTTCTCCTTGCAAGAGCTCATACTAAAGAAACACTCATATTGTACAATGAGATTGGAGATTTATGTGTGTCCATTGCACCATTGTCTATAAAAAGAAAACATCCAAAAACAGTCTAAATATCCATGCATCTAAGTGGATGAATAAGATGATGAGAACACTTAAAGGAAATATTGTATATATCAATGAAAATATATCAAAAACATAATTTTGAGTGAAAAAATACAATATGATACACACAGTGTTTCACCATTTATAAACTTTAAGTAGACATGAAACCATGATATTTACTATTTCTGAATATAATATGTATGCAAATGTTTGAAAATTGTACTGGAGTGATACATGTCAAATTCATCATAGTGGTTGCCTCTGAGTTGTCAACAGTGATTTAAGAGGACTTGAAGTTTATTTGCACTATTAAAGTCGTTATATCAAAATACTTGGAAAAAATATTATTTCTTTCAAGTGGAAATGAAACAAAACAGTCTCTGGGAAGTCAGAAAGGGATCCGTGAGCCCATATGTGGGTGATGCTAACCATTATGTCCAGCCGTCAATGTGCTCTTATTCTACAAACAATCTTTGAGGAGGGAAAGAGTCACCATGGAGGATGGCTTTCCATCAGTTGGGGAGCAGGAGCTGAGTGAGCTGACTCTAGGTAGGCTTGGGAATTATGTTGGCACTGTCCGCGAAGGAGTGAGGTGTCAAGGAAAGCTCTCCCTTAAGTCTGTCACTTGGGCTGCCTGCCATGTGTAGAGGAGCAGGCGGGCGGAGTGAGAGAAACAAAGCAGAGTGCAAAGAAAATTGAGTTCACTCTTTGGGACTAGAATGTAGATATCTTAAGAGTAGAAACTGCCCTTTTACGTTTAACTATTTTTATGTTGCCCTTTGTAAAATTATTTTCATTTTTTCTTCTCCCATGGTATTTAGTAGTCCTTTTTCGAAATGTCAGTCTGTCTCAGTTGTGCTAAGGGAAAACAAACTGCATAGGTGTTTTAGTCTGAGCTTTAAAAAGAGTGCAGCCTTTGTTGGTGGGATTATAAATGGTGCAGCCACCATGGAAACAATATGGAGTTTCCTCAAAAAATTAAAAAATAGAGCTACCGTATGATCCAGCAATCCCACTTCTAGGTATATAACCAAAAGAATTGAGCACAAGATGTCAAAGAGATATTTGCACATCCATGCAGCATTATTCACAATAGCCAAGATGTAGAAGAAACTTAAGTATCCATCTACGGATGAATGGAAAGAGAAAATGTGGTACATACATGCAATGGAATATTATTTGGCCTCACAAAAGGAAATTCTGTCATGTATGTTCATACATGAACCTTGAGAACATTATGCTAAGTGAAATAAGTCAATAACAAAAGGGCAATAACTTCATGGTTTCACTTTTATGAGGTACCTAAAGAGATCAAACTCATAGAAACAGAAAGTAGAATGATGGTTGCCAGAGGCTGAGGGGAGGGGGAAACAGGGAATTATTGTTCAGTGAGTGTAGACTTTTAGTCACACAAGATGAAAAAGTTCTAGGGATCTGTCGTACAACAATGTGCATACGGTTAACAATACTGTAATGTACACTTTATATTTGTTAAGAGGGTGTGATAGTTAATTTTACGTGTCAGCTGGGTGCACAGAGATTTGGTCACACATGAGTCTGGGTGTGTCTGTGAGGGTGTCCGGATGAGAAAAACACTTGATCAGTAGACTGAGTGGAGCACACTGCCCTCCAGCAGTGTGGGTGGGCTTCATCCATCTACTGAGACCTGAGTAGAACAAAATACCTGAGTAAGAGGAAACTCCTGACAGACTGAGCTGGGAAACCGGTCTTTTCTGACTTTCAGACTCAGGCTGAAACACTGGCTCTTCTTGGGTCTCTAGCCTGCTGGCTTTTGCACTGGAACTTATCCCATAGGCTCTCCTGGTTCTCGGGCCTTCGGAACCCAGGCTGGAACTACACCACTGGCTCTCCTGGGCTCCAGCTTGCCAACTGCAGATCTTGGGACCTGTCACCCTCCATAATCATGTGAGCCAATTCCTTGTAATAAATCTTTCTCTCTCTCTCTCTATATATATAATTGTCTATTGGTTCTACTTCTCTAGAGAACCTAATACAGACAGTAAATTGATGTTATGTGTTTTTTACCACCAAAAAAAAAAAAAAAAGGAGCGCAGCCTCCCCTGGAGGAGGTTATGGAGAATTTGATGAATCAATATTGATAAAGCACTTAAAACCATGACAGGAAAATAGAAAACTACTATATAAACGTTCATTAAACAAACAAATTTACTTTCTATTCTATGGAGAAAAATGAGAGGTTGTCCACTGACCACATAAACTCTCTTCTTCTCTGATATTTTGGAGTGCAGGCTCCTCTTTTTGAAACTTTCCTTACTTTCAATCCCATATCTCTTTTTGTTTCTGATCACCAGTAACTAAATATGAAGCCACCTTCTCAAAAATCAGCCTGGATAAATTTGGTTTCCTTATCTTCCTCCCTCAATTCAATTAACACTCTGTACATTGATTACCAATTTGGAGGAATTTAAAAAACTGGAAGGCAAAGATTACAATGAGAAACTCGTCCTGAAAACCCTGAGCGATAGTCAGGGAGATTAATCAAGATAAGGATTGGGCCGCAGGCCCTTGGCTCAACCTCTCACTGGGGACCAAAAGCCTTATGCACATGAAAGAGCGAAATGGTCAGAAGGTGGAGAAGTTTCCAGAACACTTTGACCTGGGAGCCCTTGCATTGTTGTATTAAAATCTGTGGGTGAAGTTCTAATGGGAGCCACAAATATATCGAGAGGGTATAGAAATGCAAGAGTTGATGAGATTAAGGTGACAGTCTGTGATTAAGGTGAATCAGTCTACTGATTCAAGTTTTATCCTTTGAAAGGATAAAAATCATGCCTCTGAATGTAGCTATTTTCTCTATAATAACACACAGTACTTTGTCTACAGTAAGTACTCAATAAAGATTACCCTCCCTTTCCTATTCCTTGTACCCTGGGTACATCGTTTACAGATCTACTTGCTTATGCTTGCTGTTACTACTCCTCCGGCCTAATTATTCTCCCTACGACTGTCTTCTGGTCCAAATGTCACCATTATTTCATAAACCTCACCTGCATCATAAAAACACCTTTTTTCCTTACAGCCCTCCCTCTCTCAATTCCTGTGGCACCTATGGTCTATAATATGAAGTTGTCAGCCACTAGTCAGGAAATAGGTCAAAAATGTGCCAAGATATTGGTCCTCTCCACCTTTAGGACAATGGGGCATAGCCTGGAGGGGCTGGAGCCCATGGGCCAGTCACTTCCAGCCCCATCAATTCTCTGTGTGCTCTAATATGAAAAAATTGGGGAGCACTGGTCCATACTAGCCATCTATGCTTAGAAATGATTATCTTGAATTGTTTTTCTTTTAATAAAGATGTGCATTCTGCCCAGTTAAACGGTAAACCCGTCTAAGACTGATGAACACCATCACTTATATCTTTTTTGTCTAGCAGAAAGGCATACATATGGTAGCTGCTTAGTAGAATCCACTTCTTACATCAAGTCTCCCATGACCTGGTTTATAATCCCAGCTTTGCCATCATAAAACTTCATGATCCCTCAGAATTTCATAATGCTCAGTTTGTAACATCAGTATACTGATATACTCCACACAGGACTTGTTGTGAGGCTTAAACTAGCAAATGCATTTAAAGTGCCTGTCATACAGTAGGTGCTCAATAAATGACAGTTGCTTTCTTATGTGATTTCTATGCTGCTGATGAAGATAAAGGAGGAGATGTGAAAGTTAATACCTACATCATCAAAATGTAAACTTCTTGGAAAATAAAAGTCTGTTTAAAAGTTTAAAGTAACAGTTTATAAGAATAGAAAATGAAACTTTGAGATTAAAATTCCAGAAAACACACTCAAACGCAGACACACACACACACGCACACACAGTGCTCAGGTCTAAAGTGGGCACCTGATCTCTAGTAACTGATTTCTGTCCATGTGCCTGAGAATTTGCCTGTTCTTTGTCTCCCAGTCACATTGATGCCATTGCACTTAATAACAATCCAAGAGCATTTGCCAGCTGTAGTTTAACAAGTGCTAAGCCATTGATCTCCTTCTCTTTTTTGGTGGAAAATGTTAAAACTGAAAACAAAGTACAAATTTGGTTTTGAAACAGAATTCAGGGAGGCCTTCTGAAAACCTATCTGTTACAAGACTGCACTCTGATAGCAAGATGCTTACTCTTCCTTCCTTTAGTCTAAAGCAAATGTCAGTAGCTGTTATTTCATCCACCCCTTGTAGAACAAATGCCAGACAAGCTGACATATGAGAAGGCATACAGTGCTCTGGGGTCATCAGGAATAGTGATAGAAGTAAAAGGACAAGCCAGCGCCCATGCTGCCAGGAACTCCCCCACTACAGAGGATTGAGCATGACCAGCAAAAACAATTCCAAAAGCACTTTGCTGTATTCACCTCTTCCGAACTGCAATAAAACTGGATTTGCAGTCAGATGCCACCCGAGGATAGAAATACAGAAATAAAACACCTAGGTATGGAAAACTAAAAAGCTCTCATAGAGTAATTATTGATTTTTTTCATGTATAGCACGAAACTTAATCATTCTCAAGAATTATTTTTTAATATAAAAATGCCAGGGGATATACAAAATGGGATTTCTCTAGTACATATAAATAAGTGCACATTTAGCAAGCTAAATCATGACAGATACATTCAATTTGTCATGGGATTTAATAATCTAAATAGAAGAAATGACGTATTTTAGCTTTTAAATCTTGAGTCCTTAAATTTGAACATATTTATGTCCCTCTAAATTTAACCACGAAAATTTGAAAAAACTTGACTTCCATTTGAGGAAGCAGTCCAGATACACACTATGATATGGAACCCCTTTTTAGTGTCTGATGAAAGGAATCACTTAATTTACCATCCAATGATTGCATTCAACTGTCTTACCAGAGAATCACCAATTACAACTATTCCGTGAGAGAATACCATAGTTCTACTTTTCACGTCGACGAGGAAGAACATAATGCTTCCTACAGCAAAGCTGAATGAACATTTTGGATTTATTTACCTGCATGTGACATAAGAAAACACAACACTCAAGAATTAACCATAGTCTGACCATCACTACTGTGGGTGGTGAATGGCTAGTCAAATAGAGCTCCAGTAAAGATAAGCCACAAAGAAGGAGCCTGGGGACATCACTGGGTTAGAGAGGGCAAAAAATTAAGCAAAGGGCATCAAACTGAAGGAAAAAATAAGTTGAGGAAGGCAAGTCTGGTAGATAAAGCAGCACAGAAATGATAAATGGAAAGAAGTTCACTGGAAAAGCAACAGTATGGTGGGGGGTTCGTTTTAATTGTCCTGATACTGTTTCCATCTTTCCCTTCTCTTTCTTTCTCGTTCCTATAGCACCCTGCCAACGATTGCCTGTCATTTACCACTCTGGATAACTTACCTGCTCCAGAAATTTTGTGATCACCTTCCTTTGTTGAAATTTTGCTGGATATTGTTCTTAGAAGCGCGTGGTGCAGGGAGCCAAACTGATAAATGCATTTTGCTCATTTATTTATTCATTCATTCAACCCATATTTATTAGAATATTCCACAATGAATAAGACAAGCACACTCTGTGCTCTCATCAAACAAACAATAAAAAAAGAACGCAAATACATTAAAAACTACTTACAGGTTGTGCTAAGCGCTACAGAGTGTATAAAGAGGATGCTGAGATAGAAAGTACAGGAGAGTCTAAAGTAAGATGGTCAGAAAAAGCCTCTTCGAAGAAAGGAGATTTCAGCCGACATTGGACAAAGCCAGAAGAAACCAGCCATTCACAGAGTGGGCAAACATTCCCTGAGAAGGCAAAGGAAGGAAGGGCTGGAGGACTGTGGGCCATGGGGCCGTAGGGTCATGTTTTGTCATAAGTGCAAAGGGAAGACCCAAGAGTTTTAAATGGAAGTGTGACATATTCTAATTTACACTTTACAAAGATCACTCTGCCATTTTGTGGAAAATGAATAACCATCAGGATAAGCATGGAAGACAAGAGACCGTTTTGAATGCTTTTGCAGCCACCCAGGGAGAGAGATGATAGTGGCAGGCACAGGATGCTGGCAGTGGAGAGCCAGGAGTGGCTAGATTTGAGATGCATTTTGGAGGACTGGCTGGTGGACTTCACAGGTGTCAGGGTTGTGGGGGAGGAGTTTGAGGAGTAGAGTGTAAGGGGTGGGAAGGAAACAAGATTGACAGACTGGAGATGGGCTGAGACGTGGCAATGACCGCAGAGACTTGCTGATTTATTTCTAAATGTTTTCACCCCTGTGCCCTCCTCTTTGTTCCCAGTATCGTGACTGAAGAAGGGCCTCCTCATCTGATGTCTGCAACACAACCAGCAGCAGTGCTCCGTGATGCAGTGTCTTATCACCTAACAGCAAAACCATGTCCCCACTGAGCCCTGTCACCAGAGGGGTTTGGGGAAGGAATGTAGCTTGACGACAGAAAATGCAGACCGGGTTGCCCAGAAGATAAAACTGACCTTTTGCACACTGCACTTGTCTTTATTAGATCACTGCCAAATATAAAATCTTTTATAAAGTTGAATTTGTAAAGATAAGAAAAAATATGAATCATCCAGTGAATTCCAGTTTTAGAGAAAATTACACACTACTTGAACTAGAAGGTACTCAGGGATCATCAAGTCCTGCCACCTGACTTATAGGAACAAGTGACTTGCCACAAGGTACACAACTAGCTAATGGCAGAACTGGGACAAGAATGCAGGTCTCCTTATTCTTAGTGTTCATCATTTAAACTTGTAATGTAACCATGTTATATGAGAAGACTTAACAAAAACAATAGTAGTCAAAACTTTTTTTTTTCTCCAAGGAGGCCAATATAAAAATGTCAGAGGCTCTAATGCCTGGACATTTTGTTTTCCTGTCAAATTTCCCATATCTTAAATAGATTAGGGGGTTGGAAAGAAACAGGTGTTCTTCTTTTTGTGTGTTCATTATTAAGTAATATGGCACACATCAATGAACATTTTTTTCTGGCATTTTTCAATTGGCTTTTATAGGGCCTTTAAAACTAAATAATCCCTAATTGTGATGTTTGAAACCTGTTCCAAAAAAAACCTCCTCTAGGACAGGAAAAAAAAAAGCTGCCAATCCTTAGCCAGGAAGCTTATCATTCAAGTCCAAAGTACACATTGGAGCCACAGTTTGATGGTGAGCCAGAGAATGGATTTCAAAAGAATCGTGATGATTTGGTCAAGTGGGAAACACCCTTGGTGTTGAAAGCTATCAGTACCTGAACCAGAAAGAGTCAATGTACGCTAATAGAGACAATCTATGTGGGGATAATGTGCTATTGTTGAAATGAGACAGGATAATGTCTAATTGTATGTGTCCTCTGGAAATTCTAAGAGGAACAGAAAAGGCTCCAGCCTTGCAATTCAATAATTAAAAGTTCACAAATCTTGGGGCCGCCCGGTGGCGCAGCAGTTTAGTCCGCGCTTTGGCAGCTTGGGGTTCGCGAGTTCGGATCCCGGGCGCCCACCAACGCACTGCTTGTCAGCCATGCCGTGGCGGTGTCCCATATAAAGTAGAGGAAGATGGGCACGGATGTTAGCCCAGGGCCAGTCTTCCTCAGCAAAAAAGAGGAGGATTGGCAATGGATGTTAGCTCAGAGCTGATCTTCCTCACACACACAAAGAAAAGTTCACAAATCTTTATCAGAATTCTTTACCCACTAGAACCCTTATCTGCCATATTTCTCACCTTTATCAAGGATATCTTCCCTATCCATGGGTTCCCTGGTGGAGGCAGAAGTTTCTAATACTGTTGCACAAAATATCCTTCTCGCAGCATTAAGAACCCTGGTGCACAGGTTCTCTTTTCTACCATCCACTCTGGCCAGTTAGAGTATAAAATGGCAATCAATGTATGTATTTAGTACACAATAACACCCAACCAACAAATCATGCCAGATATGTAGGCTCCTAGATATTAAGTGTATTTCCAACTCATCCACACTTTTTCTTTGATATTCCATTCCCAAAGGACCACATGGTAGAGAAATCTGGAACTATATGTGCAGGGAGAGCGTGATGGAAATTTGCCCGTCACACTAACTCAAAGCTTCCCCTCATCCCAATTAATCACCATACTTGCGTGTTTCTAAGTTTTCCCAACCGTCTTTGGTTGATTTGAAGACACTTTATTCCCCAGTACTAGGAGTAATCCTTTCTCTCTCCTGCTCACCCTCTTCCTTTCTTTCTTCTCTCTCTCTCTGTCTGTTTTAACTTCAGTAGGAAGGACTCATGCGATTCATCTCTTCATAGCTTTCATGGTACCGAGCTTACTGGGAGCTCAAATGCAGGGTACACTTGACGGGTAGTCCCGAGGAGTGTGGTTCTGCCAAGTAGAACATCTGATTGAGACCAGACCAACTCATGATCTTGAAAGTCTTGCTGCTGACCCATCACGTTGTGGAAAGTATGTGGTGTCCTGGTTGATCTTCAAGTTGGTGATTACATTTGACTGCCTTAGTGCTCCCTGCAATTTCATCAAATTCTTCCTGTCCTGAATTACAGTGTTAAGGCAGCAGTCCACTATTAGGTAGTATGCATATTTCAAGGTCAATAAGAACATTTTCTTACTATATTTTTGATTTGATAAATATTTTCTAGTATTATTAAGGTTCCTTATGGTTAAAAGAATTGTGGAAACATGAGGGCACATATCTGTTATTAGCGGCAATGTTAAACTTCTAATCTCTATCAAGAAGCCTTGAACCATGAGAAACAAGGCAGTAAAAGAATCCTGTTTGGTGAACTTTTAAGTTAAATTAGAAGACATAAAATTACAGAGAGGATTGTTGAGTTAGAAGCACAGTCCTAGCAAAGGGTAATCGTGTTTTACATGCCTGCTGTCCCCATTCCTATAATGTGCTACTGCTAACAGGCTCTCACTTTTAAATGGTTGTGTTGTTTCCTCTACTATAGATACTACTTTGTGCTTCTAGGTATCCTTGTTCCTCAGGAACAATATACATTTACCCAGGCATGGCTGGGTAATGCCTGGCTAGCCAACCTGTCATCCCTACTGAAATACAGAACATTCAAAATCCATGAGAAAAATGAGGCACACTACCCCATCGAGGCTATAATGAAGGCCTAGGTGAGGATCTGACCTCCTGAGCTGAAATTACATTGGAATCCAATCCCTTGGTTTCTGATCCAAGCATTTCACGGATGACCGAGTTACTCAAGCCTCTATCTCCCTCTTTGCTCCAAGAGTCAGTTCTGCCATGGGTAACTGGGGATGAAATTGTCCTCTACATAGGAGATGCTGCTGTGATTCATGGAATGATATCTGAAATATGCCCATGAGGGAGTTTTTCCAAGAATGATTACTCTATTCCACTGATCCTCTCTCTCTGATGAATTTCTCCTGCTTATCTCAGAGGTAAGCTACTGAAAAGAGGAAAATATACTATACAAAACACTGAGGTTGCTTTCACCCTGGAATTTACAAATCAATCTGCCCAGGTGGAATGCCAATGATTGGTCAACAACCAAATCACTATTCACCAGCAAAAATCATTCCATTTCAGATCCAGCTCAGGTTAAGTCACTGATTTATTTTTATTTTCAAATTTTTGATTCCTTTAGACAGTGTACCCTATAGGGAATGGTTTTCAGAAACTATTACTAGTCATAGCAGTGGAATTAGGAGTGATTGATACCACCTACAGTGGTTTTCTGTCAAAGTGAGAAAAATACATTGATATGAGATCATTGTTAAAATTAATAAAGGAAACCTCAACTAAAATTGGAGTCAAGAAGGCCTGCAAAAGGAGCTCTCACACTCTACCACTCTGATGTCAGTTACACACCCCAACAGGAAGATTTCAATGACAGACCCCAATGGGAAGATGTCAATTACTGACCCCAAGAAGAAGTGTTAGTTACTGACTCCAACAGGAAGAGACATACCTTGTACTCTCAAATAGGAAATGCAACTATTTTACTACTCCATCTGGAAAAAGGAAGACTTCCTTCATGCCCAGTGACAAGTCCAGCCAATGGAAAACACAAAAGCTCAGCCAATGAGAAGCCATTGTCACCTGACCTTTTCTTTCCTCCAATGACCTTTTATTTTTTCCTTGCTGATGACTTTCTTTCCTTGTCTTGCACTCCTTACTATAAAAGACTTCCATGTTATGTAATCCCTCAGAGTATCTCTCTGCTTGCCAGATGAGAGGGTGCCTAACTCATGAATCATTTAATAAAGGCAATTAGATCTTCAAATTTACTCAGTTGAATTTTGTTTTTTATCTGTATATCTGGGAAACAGATTTGCTGAATCATGCAAAATTGTAGAGATCATCAAATCAACCTGATTTGACCAGAAAAATCTACAGCATGCCAGTATAAGAAAGACAAATACAGTTTGATATCACTTATTTGTGGAATCTAAAAAAGCTGAACTCATAGCAACAGAGTAGAATGTTGGCTGCCAGGTTGGGGTAAATGGGGAGATGTTGTTTATAAGAGGAGTAAGTTCTGGGGATCTAACATACAGCATGGTGGTTATAGTTATCAATCCTGTATTGTATACTTGAAAGTTGCTAGGAGAGTAAATCTTAAATGTTCTCACCACAAAAAAGAAATGGTAATTATGTGATGTGATAACGGTGTTAGCTAACCCTATGGTGGTAATCATTTTGCCATATTTAAGTGTATCAAATCAACACATTGTATACCTTAAACATACATAACATTATATGTCAGTTATATCTCAATAAAGCTAGAAATTTTTTTTAAATATTGTTTTTAAATTAAAAAAAAGAAAAGAACTTCTATAATAGATTAATACTGTTGCCAAGGACATGCTTTTAAGAATGCAGTGGGTTCTGCTGCAAGCTTGACCCACAATGGCTTGAGTCACCTGGGCCTATAGTTCCCTCATAAGACTGCAAAATAGCATAAATTATAACACACACACACATAGTCAACCCTGTATTACCTATGATGACTATGATGATCCTTTCTTTCAAGTTCCTATTAATATAATTAAGTCAGAAGGTTTATAAATCTACTGTTTTAATACATCGTATCATGACTTCTCTTTTATTTAGTCTGTACTCAAAGAAACAAACCTACAGCAATTTTTCTTGTATATGCATTTTTTCAGGAAAATATTGTTTTTCATGCACGATCACATTGTTTAGGTAGAAGGCCTACATCACTCAGAAAGGAAATATTTTGACCTTTGGGACAGGGTAAAGAAATTAGAACCTAATTTAACTCCCTTTGAGCCTGTAGGGGAACAAAATTTGTCACCCCAAAATATGTCTCTTTGGCACGAGGAAGTTTCCTTTTACTTCCCCCTTAACTGCCTACAAGAATTTAGATAAAGGACCTGTTCCAGGAAGAAGAGTATTCACCAGAGAGATGTGCAACGAATGTGAGCTGGGCGTGGCCAGCTGGGGAACACTTAGCAGGCCTGTTGGATCAAACTCCTCTCTGGATCCCATCGTTTCCAGATGGTCCAGCAGACATATGTTTACCAGACATTCACTCTTTCCATTCTTCCTTCCCTTTGAAATCCCAGACCCTTGCCCCCTTCTCCTTAGCTCAGGATGGCATAAGACCTCAACTGCCTGACTGTTGGGGAATCTCATATCTTTGGGGTTACCATACATACGAAATTAAATTTTATTTTCTCCTGTTGATCTGTCTCATATCAATTTAATTCTTAGGCCAGCCAGAAGAACTTAGATGGGAGGAGGAAAAAGTTTTCCTCCTTGACAAGCCAGATTTCTAAACTTACTCTTGGAAACATTTTGAATGCTTAAGAATTATAAATGCAAAAGTATTTCAAAGTTTTAAATGTAAAATGAGTAAATGTACTATCTGCACCACTGTTTCTTTCTGTTGTATGCATAGTTCAAGTCAACTGCACAACCCTCTGTAAAAATGCAGCGACAGGGCATGCTTGCTGTGAAGTAAGGAGGGTGACGGTGGGCTGATTTTCTGTGCTCCCCCAACGTCTCTTGAGAATTCTAAAATAGAGTAAATTGTCATAAGTATGTATTCATTAATTAAATGCATGAAATGGCCTCATATAGATGACGATACTAATTAGGAAAGACTTTTTGGATTAGATAATGTTTAATCAGAGAATAGAAGGAATAAAATTGGTTTGGCCCAATGGATGAGGAAGTATGTTCTCAATAGAGAGAAAATGACATGCAAAAGCATTTAAAGCAAGACAATGGACGAAAATGTATATAGGGATGTGTATAGTACGTCAACATATAGACTAAGTAGATTGAAGCATAACTACCATTCAGCTGTATAGCAAAATAACCATATTATCATCAATTTCCATTTGCATAATACTTTAACATTTGTAAAAGCTTTTTGAATATTATAGCATGAAGTCCTTGATGGAGAATAACTCAGTGATGGAGGAATAATCATCCTTATTTTACAAAGAAATGAAGGCCCAGAAATGTTAGTGAATTATCTAAAGGTACAAGAAAGGGGCGAAGGTAGCATCCAAATTTCTTCTGATTTACTGTCTAATGCTTTTTACTAAGCCCTTGTACGCTTTATACAAATGTAAGTACATATCATATGTGGCCGGTGGGGAGGAAGGATGGGGAAAAACATAGAAGACAATTATTGGAGCTCTTAGAATTCACATTATTGATTATAACTCTTGCCTTTGACAGTATATTGGAGTTTCATGGTAAAAATTCTTGAGAAATCAGAATTCTCAATCTGCAGTTCTGGGAAAAAACCACAGGATGTCATCTTGTGTAGTACTTTTTAATAAGAAATTATTATTTGTTTTGAGGTGGATAATATTTTAAAGTTGGCGTAAGGCTTCTCTTTTCTAAAATCAATTTTATTATTTTGAATAGTAATTCATCCATATGACTTAGAAACCAAAATGATTTAATAAACTATAGATTAAAAAGTCTTGCTCTTACTCTAATTTCTGTTGTTCTCAATGTTCCCCCATTCTCATTGTGTGTATCCCTCCAGACTGTGTTATACACACAGACACACACACATGCTCACACTTATTTTCCTCTTTATCACATAAAAGGTAGCATACTAGACACATTACTCTGCACTGCTTTAAAATCTAACCAATCCTGAGATATTTTATAATGAAGACATAGAGAATTTCCTTTTTTCGTACAGCTGCAGAGTATTTCAACGTGTGGATGTTTATGGACAGACGCTTGCGTTCTCTCTAATTTTTGCTGTGAAACTTTTGAACAGTGAATTGTAGAATAGACGTAGTTAAATTGCAAAGTTTGATTTACCCATATGAATGGCCTTTGACCTTTAGCTCTCTCCTCTTTGATCATCATGATCTTTGCTCACCATCACCAATATCCCCCTTACCTTCTCAATAAAGGAAGAGGGGAGAGGAAAGTAGCGAGAGAAAAAGATGCTCAAGCTCCAAATTTTGGGTAAATTCTAGGTTATATTTTCAGGCAAAGGTTAAAAGTAACACATTCAAACGTGCTAAACCATAGACATTTGCAAATCTCTATTTTTAACACATAGATTTCTTCTGCATAACTCCCAGCTTTTCCCAGCATGCATTTATCTAACTATATGCATATGATTCCTTTTGCCTATCAGAGCCCCAGAGTCATTTATGCTGAGGAATTACCAACGATCATGGTGCAGGCATAGAACTCCCACATAGAATATCACTTTTTCTTGCCTTTAAATTTCCACTAGCGCCTGATAATTTGATCCTAACCTATCTCCACCTGCAGCTTTATGTAGATACAGCATTAGATTCATCTCCACCCAGAGGAGATATAACTTGAAAAAAAAAAAAGGTTCAATATTTTTGATAAAAAGGGCTAAATGGAGAGCATCCTAATGATTCAGAAAAGATGTAGACTTTCTTGAATTTAGCAGAAAACAGCACACAGATATGAACCACCCCTCCAAATAATTAGCTACATCTTAAGTGATTTTATTTAAGGTGTTGTATATCAGAACATGTTTAAATCTACCTTAGGGATATTGCAAAACACCACAATCTCCCATGTTTCATTTCTACATATGTTAGTGCTGTATTTTATGTGAGACACTGGTTGTCTACACAAAAGTGTTTCTTGAAAATCAAAGTTTATAAATGACATCCTGAAAAAAAAAATAACCAGGTGTCTTTTGCTCCATTTAACCCCAGTGTTCATTTCCTCTCATCATTCCCTCATACAGCCTTTCATCCGTCTTCCAGGCCAGGGGAATGTTACAGTTTCCCAGGAAGGATAATATTTCTGGAATAAATGTGCTTTCCAGTCTGAGCTACACGACACTGACAAAACCTGTTGAAAAGAGAGAATTCATTCCTACCTGACACCAAATAACTGTTTTGACTGATTATTTTCTCTCAACTGACAGGCTGTTTTGGCAATGTAGACACCAGCTTAGTCAATTTAGTGCATGAATGATACATGAGGGGTTCCATATTCAAAGCAGAAAAATTGTGCAGTTGTTCACTCAACACCCAGAGTATTTATTTGGTTCAATAACACCTATTTAGAAAGTATTAACTATGTAGATTATAAAAGGCTTTCTTTTTTCAACTTGTTAATCTTATGCACTACATAAAATTGGAAAATAATGGCAATGGATGTTTAATAGATTTCATTAATAACTGATGACATGACAGTTATGTCAAAACCTTCAAAAAATATTCTGAGCTCCCACTTTTATAAATCTATCACATTCACAGACACTGTGAAGGAGTTATATGCAAAGGTGCTCCTTGAATTATCATTTCTGACTAGAAAATGGAAACAATCGAGAAGATCTACGATAAGAAAGTGGCTAAATGAACGATGGCACGTTTCATTTCTTTCTTCTCTGCCACATACTGCAAGCATGAATTCCAAAAGTGAGTCAATTCAGAATGACATATTGTTCCTCATTCTTCCCCACAACATCCTACAAGGAGCAATTCTAAAAGTTGAGTCAATTTCAAGATGGCACAGCACAGTAAAAATGGAATCAAAACGTAGGGAAGGTGATTTTTGTCCCCTGTTGAAATATTTCTAATCCAAATGACTGAGTCATTGCTCTGTGTACCAGCGAACTTGGGAAAGTTTTAATTACCTAGAAAATATATTATTATTTCCCCTGGGATATGGGAATTAGAGAATGATTTTCAAAAAACTTGTGAAAGGAAATGAGTACCTTGAGAGATTAAGCAGTGCACCAGCTTGACTCCATCATACTAATTTATCAGAACTTGTATTATTAAAATGAAAAGATTTCTTGAGGTTTTTTTCTCCTTACGATTGTTATGAGAAAAGCCTATAATGGAGCTCATGATTTAACAGAAAGTCACATTCCTGTCAGTGTTATTTACCATGGGCGAGGGGGAGGTTTATCTTTTAATATGTGCCAGTGAAACCTTAATGAAGGAGTCCCTTCTGTACCTATATTTTCTCTACATGAAAGCTGCCGGAATGTCAGCAACTGGGACACATTCTTCTCTATAAGCTTAGGAGTGCAATTTCCTATAAAACATATTTTAAAGCCTACACATAAGGCTTAAAGAAAAATACCCCTCAGAAAGCAACTTGGAACAAAGAATCAAATGAAATACCACTATGGAGAAAGAATTGTAACTATGACTCTGTTTTCTTCCCTCTTTCTATTATTATTGATTCTCTGCTTAGTTCTGAAAATATCCTGCTTTCCAGTGAGGAAGTACAAATTTGCATGCATTCAATGTGAATACCTGTCACAGGTTTGCTTAACTTGCCTTAAACTGGAAGGTAGCTATCACCTTTGAGTGGTCCTGAAACCAGCTCATTTGGACATGAAGAATGCAATTTTAAAGGTTTGTTTTTTTTTTTTTTCCTGCCTTGAAAGTAGAAAAGTAAAAAAAAAAAAGATGACCAATGAATAGTAATTCTACTTTCATTTCTCAGTAATGTCTATATGGAATCTATAAATGTTATGAAGATGAAACTATTTACTCATAAATCTGAAAATGTACAAGCTATCACACAAATCAGATTTACATTTCTTCAGTGGCATGGACACTTTCTCACCCATATGACTGAGCTTTCATGTTTATTTGTTTGTTTTTTAATAAGCCATCATGAAGGCCTGCTACCCTTGTAACAAACAGACTCTTGACATCTTCCCAAAGCAAGGCGTTTCATTTAGAAAGGCAGCCAAGATTCATGCTCTGGTCATTTGGTGTTATAAATCAACAGACAGCTCTGACTGCTTCACTTTGCATTTTTACAGAGCATTTCAGGTGATTTAAGGCAAAATCCAAAGCCCTTCCCATGAAATGGACATCATACATCCCCAATCCCCTTTCCTTTCACCAGGCTACCGCTTCACGTCATTAGTTTTTTCAAGCAGAATGTCAGGTGAGTATACTGATTGATCTCTTGCTGTTTTGTGAGCCTCAGTTAGAAGCTGAGGCCACTTGCAAAATTGTTCTAGTTAACACGTTTTCATTCAAGGCAGCCTACCCTTTACTTCCTCTCCTTTTGTGTCCTAGAAATGTCTGAGAAATGCTTGACCATTTTTACATCTCATAAAATACATTTCACATTATTGAAAGGTATATTGATTCAATGTGCTCACAACCACGTAGCAAATGGAAAAGATAATTAGTTAAAATAAGTTCACTCAAGTATTTTCCATATCAAAAGGTAACACGGTTCTCAGTTGCTTGAGGTAATTCTCAATGCTCTTAAAATGAGAGACTATCACAGGTTTAAGTAATATCCCGAACATTCTTTCAGTCATAATTTTTTTTCTTATTCAGGAAAGAAGCCATTGTCTAAAGTGATACTGCCAATTTGCAAATGTTACTTAAGAAAAACTAAACAAGCAAACCTGATTAACTTTCACATGGGATGCCAAATAGGGTATATTTTTAAAAATTATTATTGATGTTTTTACTTCAAAATAATTCATAAAAATCCTGGGCAATTTTTTATAATCAGGGCACTGAGACATCAAGGTGCCACTTTGACAAACACATTTAGCCTTTTGTTAAGAAGTGATGTTACTGTCCTCCTTCTCCTGGGAATCTTCTCCTTACCAGCTCCTGATTAAATTTCATAGCTCTTAGGACATTCCTTGTAATTTTTCCTGTTATCATAAGTAACAGTGTACTTATAATCTGCCCTCTACTTCATAAGAATTTACTCGAGAGAAGTTGTATTTCCACTTTATCTATCTCTCATACACTAGCATGGAGCTGAATTAAATCCATTAAGACTAATGTGCCCTAAAGAAGAAAAGTTTCTAGAAATGTACTCAAAGGCCAAGTCAACTTTATGAAATTCTTATGTTTATATCAATGGTCATATTGACTTTTATTTAACTATTGACTCTAGGATACCATTTTTGAAAACAATACTAATACAGTTGTAATCACTAGTATATCAGTCTAGTCTCAGCCATTATACATATATTTATTCAGGTCAACATAAACAAACAAAATCTTTGAAATATATTTTTACAATTATCTTAAGGAGTCATTCTGAACAACTCCTTCTCCTTTACTGCATTCCTTTTCAGTTGATCACCAGCTCCTGTGAATTCTACTTCAGACATATAGATACAGATATTAATATCTACGTCAGTGTGTGTGTGTGTATGTTCACTCCCATCTTATTTTTTTCTGTTTTCAGTGAAAAATCACCTCATCACTCTCTGGATTAGTATAATAGCTTCCCAACTAGTATCTTTGCTTCCACTATATTTTCACTCCAACCAACCAGTCAAGATATATTTTCTAAAATATTTGTCTATTTATCTACCTATCATTTATCTATCTATGTCTTTGATGAATCCTCTTTGCCTAATTGGATCAAGTCCATTCTCTTACATGAGAGGCACTTGAACATTTGCTAAGCTGTCTGTCCTCTCTTCTCTATCCACCCCTCTTTGAGTTACTCATCACTCCTCTATCATTAATTCTCTGACTTTAGGGCCACTTCCTGAGCTCACTTTTCTTCCTAAAATGTTTCAACATCCACATATGACTGGAAAGAACTTCAACATCCTCTGCCCCCAAAGTAGCATTAAACTATAGGCATTTCTCAGAGTACTCAAAGACCACCATTGTACAAAGCTGATTATATCATTCTCATCCACTAGAGCCCCCCAGAATAGGGATACTGTTTTTATCATCTTTCTACCTGCTGACCCTGCCATAGAATAAGCTCTCAATATTTATTTGTTATAATTATTAATAGCTGGCTTAGATTGTATTTTGCATATATATATATAAGTATGACCTAAGTCTGGCATAAAAAGACAAACGTTTCAAGAAAAAAAAAGAGGGGCCGCCTGGTGGCGCAGCGGTTTAGTCCGCGCTTGGCAGCCCAGGGTTCGCGAGTTCAGATCCTGGGCGCCCGCAGACGCACTGCCTGTTAGCCATGCCGTGGTGGAGTCCCATATAAAGTGGAGGAAGATGGGCACAGATGTTAGCCCAGGGCCAGTCTTCCTCAGCAAAAAGGGGAGGATTGGCAATGGATGTTAGCTCAGGGCTAGTCTTCCCCACAAAAAAAAAAAAAAGAAAAGAAAAAAAAAGAGCCCTGAGATATGGTTTCTAAAGCATGTGTGGTTTGTTACGTTATGACATATTTTTAATATTCTCATCTCTGGGGTGATTGACAGATCAATTATTGAACAGGAAAGATGAGGATTCGTGCCCGTCCAACAGGCAGCTGAGGCAATTACCTGTGTAACTCAGCTCAAACCTCCCAGCTTTTTAAATCTATAGACCTGAATGTTTAAATATAATGCTGTTCTGGAAATATTATGTTGACAAAATGGCTAATTCTTTTTCTTATGCTGTAGTTTCAAATATTCTTTACTGAGCATATGATAATAAAACTTGCCAAAATACAGTGCCTGCTCTGTGTTCCCCTGTGTTGGGGACTTATGCATGCCCCCTCCTACCCCCTTCATGTAGGTATTACTCCATTAGTTTACAAATGAGGATCAGTATCTGAGCATATAATACTTCAATTATAAGAAAAAAAAAATTTCTTTCCCTCTCCAAAGCTCCAGTGCATGGCTGTATATCCTAGCTGTAAGTCTTTCTAGCTCTTCTCTGTGAGCCACATGCAGCACTACAACCGACAGACCAGTGGTGTGTTTCCGCGACTGGGAAACGAAGACCCAGGTCACTGAAGCGGTGAAAGCACCGAACTTGAACCACTAGGCCATCAGGGCTGGCTTGAAAAAAAACCTTTAAATGGGGGGAAATTGTCTTTTAAGAAAACAGCTGAATAATCTTCTTAATTTTGATTTTTAGTTAGTTAAAATATGAGACAATTACTTTCAAAGTTTGGCCAACATAGCAGAAACAATGTCACTGAGGTTACAGAAGACCCAGAATTCAGACTGGAGGCTGTCTTCTGAGTTCCTATTCTAGAAGGCAGGCTATGAACAAGCAGAATGCACAGCAGGACTCATGCCCGAAAGTCATTTGGCTGTTGGATTGCTCTGACTTTAGTCATGGACAGACTTGCCAGGACCTTAAGGAGCAAACGATTTGTTTTCTTTATGCTAAGCCCCCACATATCCTTGCTAACGTCAAACTGAGGGACAACTCATCTCATCTGATACAGATTATATATAGCCAGAATATTAGAAATATTTCACATTAGTTCCTTTTTATTTTTCAAAGGCAACCCATGAAAACTTCAGTTCAGCCACATAATAACATTCTGGCCTCTCTCTTTTTTTCTCTTTCTCCTCTTCGATTTCCCCTTCAAAGGTTTAGAAAAGATGATGTTCCTACAGGCCTCAGAAATGACATTAACCCATGTCTTAGTCCTTCATGTTTCATATTATGGATTTAAAACTTATATGTTATATATTAACAGTAAATGACAGCTCTCATTTGCATAGCATATGTGGTTGACAAGACATCTTTGCATATACCATTAAATTAAACTGAGTCTAATGTACTACATTGGGGTATTATAAGTGTCTGTAATAGGATATACGTATTTTTGACGCTCTGGTGACAAGTGCTGTATCTATCCCTGCATCTTTCTCTATGTATCTACATATTTATCTATCTCCATCTATCCATTCACTTATATACACACACACACCACACACACACCTACCTTTGATTGTTTTATCTCTGTCTTTACCTCCTTGGGTTATTCACATCTCTGTGTGGCCCTTCAGTTCGCTGGGGGAGGAAGTATAAACAAGGGGCTGGAAAGACCTGGCCTTGGCTGGTATCTTCTTCACTCTCTTCTGTCCTCTCCTTCTCTCTCCCCTTCCCTAGGGACCACCTTCCTAATAACAGTTGCACATTCTGCAGTTTCCATAGATGGGCATGCTCCAAGATCACTGATCCTCCCTTACTTTCTCTTTCATTTTTTAATGACATCTTCTTCACCATGTCTTCAACTGCCTCTCCAGGTTAATGTCACTTGACCCTAACTCCCTCACCAAACCCAATAATAGAGGGTCAAAAAAAATTCCACTTTTTGCTGCTCCCATCCAGAAGTCTTAAAGGCTACATTTGATAGCAGTTCATATTTAAGTAGATTACAATGCAAATATATATGTGTGTATATATATACACAGACACATATGTCAATGACTTTAAGACAAAATGAGCATAAACATTATGTTCAAAATGAATGGGGAATAAATGGAAAATGATTATTGTATCATGTGCTCTCTAAAGAAGGAAAGCCCAGAAAAATGGAAATGAAAGCAGAAACTTTTATAACAAGCCTCATAAAAAAAACGAAAGTGCAGGTGTGTAGATTTCATTGACAGATTTCAATTAGTGCAGCTCTTTTTAAAACTACCACCTGTTTTCAGTGAGGGTTGGCATGAAAAATAAGGTATGCATGTATTTTTAGAAAGTGTGAATAATCGATCTGGTGACTCTAAAATCATACTCCACTTTATTTATTTATTTAGTTTTTGGAAATAGGCTTTGCTTATAAGGAAAGGAATGGCTGATAAGCATATTCAGATGTACAGACATGTATAGTTTGATATAAAGGCAGACAATATCTCAAGTTAGTAACATTTCAAAAATAAATGTTTAAAGCTCTCAATGTATATAAAACATATATATAGAATACAGATATAAGAAATTCTGAAAACAATAATATAAAATGTAAAAAAACATTGGGTCAGGACACTCAAGAACTCAGAACTATGCTGACACTGAGCAAGGCCTATATCCCTTTACTCCTCAGTCATCACATCTAGAATCTGAGTAGCTAGAACAGATCACTTCTGAGGTCATTTCAGGCTCCATCTTCTATCATAATGCACCATTTTACAGATCAGCCTGTGAAATGATCATTCTGTACTGCTAACGCTGAAACATTAGCCTATCACTAATTTTACTTCCATCCAATCCATTCACTCCCTCTCCTGAACCTTGTGACGCTTTATGGCCTGGACCTCATAGACATCACATTACCACTTTATTAAACCTCTTTTCTCTTTCCTTTCCTCCTTATTAAGACACTGAATAATAGTGTAAAAACAAATCAAGACAATTTTAAGTCTACCATACATTTGCCCAATGTTTTATTTTTTATATATATTTATTTTCATATATAATATTTGTATATATCACAAAATTGGTCTCATATTCTTGTTCTAGATACTACAATGCTCAGAAAATTATACAGGTTTTAACAATATTTTTAAAAAATCAAGATATACTAAGTACCAGCTTATTCATCCTTTATGAAATTGTGTAGAATTATAGGACTCACTCCAAGCAGGGGACATTAACTGGTTAATTAACAAGCATTTACTATCCAAACAAAGTATATTTAGTGAATAAACCCTCTGAGAAGGGACATAAGGATGGTAGGGAGGCAGTGAGTAACTAAAATGCTAATTTACTTTCTCTTCTCTTATACATATTTATATTCCACCTAGAAAAATGTCATTAATATATGTGAACAAATCAAAGAACAAATTTGTTTCTAAAACATGTGGTGTTGCAACAGAAGTTTAGAGAAATGAGAAAATTGTAGAGCTAGGAGTTATGTAAAAGACTTATTTTTGGAGGTGGGACTTCAGCTAAATTGTGAAGGTTTAGATAAGCAGAGAGGAGGAGAAAGAACACAGAGGTGGGAAAATGATAAGAAAAGAGACATAGAGGCAGTTCTTTTCCTTCTTTCCATTTTTTTTTTTTTCAGGTAGAGAAGAATGATAGAGGATGGGGATGGAATCAACGTAAAGAATGTTGACAGAATCAAAGTCAATAATTCTCATCAAGGCAGAAGAGAAACCAAAGGGAGGATATTCAGTGTCTTACAGTGTGTGTATCAAACGCCGCAGTAGCATTGAGGAGAAAAACGTTAACAATGGACATAAGACAGAGCAAGAGAGTTACAGTTAACTTGAAAGAGAACTGTTTCAGGAAAGTGCTGACAACAAGGCCTGCAAGGGGTATATGATTATGGTTATACAAACACAGAGTAACTCATATATTTGTAAATTAACTTCTGTTTTCTACTTCATATTTATCCAGATCACAATTATTAGTGAATATAAGTAGTAATTAAAATGTTTTGGCCAAATATGAATATATAAATATCTTAACAACTAGAGTCCCTTCTACAAACTGTGCGGCTATTGACTTTCACACACCTGAAAACTCAAATTCCTTCATGTCTTGATGATCATCATCTGAGGCTAACACAAGTTTCTAACATGTTCACGAGTCAGAGGCAGCCATTTGAAGATTTGGGAGAAAAGCTCTCCAGGCAGAGGGAAAGGGCAAGGGCCCTGGGGCAGGATGGAGACTGATTTGATAGAAGCGCTACAGAGGGCTGGTGAGATTGCAGAAGAGTGAGCTACAGGGGAAGGGATCAGTGATGAATTTACAGATATAAGAGGCCCCACAGGGATGAAAGAATGAGGGACTCTCACCTGGTTGACATCTGGCTTCTATATACACATGTAACATGTAAAATGCGTTTCATTACCAGGAGCTCAATAAACAGTTGCTGATTGATTATTGTTGGAACAGCTGATTGATTACAGTGCATTCCCAGTAAAAGCAAATTGTTCTCCTGGGATGAATAATGAAAAAGATAGCTGTCCCCATGGAAGAGATAATTAACCTAATATAAGCTATTTATTTTGCTGGAGGCCAAATGGATTACTTCTAATCCATCCTCTATCGCAGCCAGACTGACTTGCAAGGCAAAGTCTAATGCCACTACCTCTGCTCTTCCATAGAATACAGCCTGACCCCCTTGACCTGGAACACAAGACCTTTCATGAACTGACCCTTGCCTACCTTTTCAAACATATGTCTCAACAAAGTGAGCTTCCTTTCTCTCCCACTGGGGCAGACAAATAAATTTTATAGTTCTGCAGACAAACCATGTCATCTCTGCATTTGCTCATAGTATTTACTCTTCCTGGGGTATCCTCCTTACCCTACACCTTCAATTCATGCTTTAAAAAGTCAGTTAGGTGACATTTCATCTAAGAAGCTTCCCTAACTACCCAGCCTGTACTAATTGTCTCCTTTCTCCTGTCCTCATTGTAGCCTGTGCATATTTTTACACAATTGTTTGCTTAGGAATGTAGATTCTCCTCCCCAGATCACATATTTCCTCAGGACACAGGTTTTGAGCATATAAATCTTTGTATCCCTAGCACCTAAGAACAAATCCTGACATAGATTAGGTATTCAATAGAAAGTTAAAGAACTATTGGATGTTCTTGACTCAGATCAAAGGTATACTCTTTGACGCCATGCCTCATACCCCAAGTGGAAATGAACACGCTCAGCTTCATGTCATTGTGCTCATGGTATTTTTTTATTTTTCTATCTGTAGCAACCTATAAAGATTTATTATGAGCAACGTATAAAGATTTATTAAGATCTACTTATGTTGGTATGCCCAGTACCTGAGAAAGCTAGTTGACACACAATAAATATTTGTTGAATATATAAATATTTAAGTATCATTCAACTTATTTTGTATTATGGTTGTCTTGAACCAATCTTTATAATCAAACATCATGCAAGCAAATTCATGATAAGATAATGGAAAATCTTATATTCAGAAGGATGTGAATAATTTAATACTTTAAATATTTATAATTTACCTTGCCTTCTTGTTGTTATAGCATTGCTTTGGTGACTGTAAAGGAAATCATTTAAAATTATAATTAGAATATTCTTCTGCCAAAGAAGAAGAAAACAAGTTTACACAGTGTTGAAGGTTATAAACAAATTCTACGTTTCAACCACTAAGTACCACAGCATTAGAGGAACAAAATAAAAATTATAACCTGCCCTAGATGACATAGCTTACAGCTAAATTGATGAGAACATGGCTTGTTTATGCAGTACTGCAAATATTTTTAGTACTTAAAAAGTCAAGCAGGGAATTTTAGAATATAATTTAAAATGAAATATTCCTGGATTATCAGCTTACTTGGCTTTATTTCATTTTAATATAATACTATTACAATAAAGTAGGAAGGCATTCAAACTATTTTAGCCAACTTTCCTGGCAGCATTCTCACAATCTTTAACTAATTTCACATCAGTTTTACTTTGTAAGGTTCAGGAATAATAAATATGAAACTGAAACAGTAATCTACAGATCAGATGTTGCTCAGAGTTGGCTTTGATCCATCACTTCATGGAAATCTTTGTCTGCAAGGAAACAGTATTTGTGAAAATACTCCTATAAGATTTTTTTTCCTGAAGACTTCATTTGCATGAATATTTTTCTAAGAATAACGCTTTAGGGAAAGAAATACACTCGACATGTGTACCACACCATTCTGTGTGAGGCCCTGAGAACAATAATAATGAACGAACCCTAAAAATGCAAAGGAATTAACAACATACATTGTGCTACTCCTGGACCTTGTGACCGGGATGGGGCCCCGTGACGATATGTGAAAACCTACCATTAAAGCATAAAACCTATCCTTAAAGAGTCAGCATTCTAGTTGGGGAAAACAGATACAGATTTGGGGATAAAAATAACAGTGAGAACAATGATAGGAATATGGCTAAAAACTGTTGATTGCTTACCACCGTGGGCAAGGGACTAGTCTAAGCCCTTGATCTGAAGTCATTTAATCCTGTCAATATCCATCTGAGGCAGACATCTTTATTAGTCCCCTTTCACAGATACAGAAACAGAAGCCAGGCTCACAGAATAGAACGTGGCAGAGCTGTAATTTGTATGTAGATGACCAGGGTCCAAATCCTGAGTTCCTGCCCATGACATCAGCACTTTTAGAATGATGCCCAAGTAAAGGCAACTGTACTGGAAGTTCCTCAAAGGTAAGGACCATGAATATAAGCACTTTTGCCTCTGCAAATTGGTACCATAGTGGTAAGAACATAACAAGTGCATAATTATTTAGAAATTCATTCATAGCATGAAATCTCAGGGCTCACAGTTTAAATTTTCCAGGTATCTCTAGCTACCATGGCATGAACAGACTTCCTTAGGGAAATCTGTTTATACAATTCCCCTCTTAGCATGAGAATGACGACCAAATGAAGTTGAAATAGAGGTTTTATAAACTCCTCCCTTTCTCCTCATATAACTTTATCTACACTTGCAGTTTCTCTTTGGTGAGGCTCCAACAAAAGCTGAGAACCATCCACCATAGCTGTAGGATAAAAACGGTCGGGTGTCATCAGGAAGGATGCAGCTGCCCCTTTCCCTAGCATCCTTCCTCCTACGTGCATTCACTTTGCTATTTTTTCAGCAAAGATGCTATTTTGGCAGTATATTTCTATGGAGGATGTGTGAGCATATGTGTTCATTTATAATTTAATAATCAGTGGGACTTTCAAACCCTGTTGGTAAATTGATCAGTTATTATGTAAGTCAAGAATCATTTGATAGCAGCTAGCAAAAAACTAGCTAACCCCCAAAGGGGAGTTTCTTTTGAAGATGCAGAAATATTTCATGGGGGCTAAAGGCAATAAGTGTAGCTAGATCTCAAAAGAGAGGAACCAAACCCCAGGGCCCCAAGATCCCCTCAATTCTTGGCTTCACTCTTCAATCTCCATGCAGACAGATGCTTCTATTTCTCAAGTGTCAGAAAACAGCCAGCTGCCCAGATTTACCTCTAGGCTGCATTAGGCAATAACCAGGGTTGTAAAGTCCCAATTTTACCAGTTTGTGGATGATAGTATTCCATCAGCCATCACATCCTGGATCTTGGTTGGGGCCTATTCAGCAGGGCTAAGCAGAATGAATGATCTAGGAAAAGTTTATGAACTGGTTGTCTATACACAGAGCTTCTCAAATTTCTGTATATTAGAACCACCTGGGAAACCTTGGAAACTCAGTACCCAGTTCTCGTGCCACACCAATTAAATCCAAATATCTTTGGTGTGGGATTCAGCATCAGTGTCATTTCTAGCTTTCCAGGTGATTCCACTGTGCAGCCACGTGTAATGAACACAGTGCTGAGACCAAGTAAGGTCCTGGGACCAGTGGCACCAACATTGCCTGGGAGCTTGCTAGAAACGCAGAACCCTCAGAACTATTGGATCAGAATTTGCATCTTAACAAACCCCCCCAGTGATTTTTATGCACAGTGAAAGCTGGGAAGCATTACTTTAAATGGATGTCAGAGCTGGTAGGAAGTGATTGCCACAACTCATGGAATTGTATTTTCACTATGAGTAAAGGCTGAGTTTCATGTATTTCTCTATGATTCAGTTAACTGAGATAAAACGTTGGCTATGTCTGCACAATAAGAAAATATCTGCACTGGAGTCAGCATTTATCCAACACATATTTATTAAGTCCAGACTATGTGTCCAGCACTGTACCAGACATTGTAGAGTTTCAGTTTGCAATAAATAAATATACTTTACATGCTCAGGATATAAGACAGTGATCATTATGTACATTGCATGTTGTTGAGCTGAAATTCATCTATTTTGCACTTTCACAACAATCAATTCCTAATATTTATCTATGAATATCAACATACATCTCCTGAAAATATGAATGCAATTTGTCCTAGATGAATCCCTATCTACTTATTTATTTCTGAAATGTGTATGATTTCTGTGAAAGGACATACCAGCACATCAAGGAGGGGTGCGTGAGCAAAGAGATCACCAAGATCAAAGTCGGAAGATGCTGCTGCACAGGTGAAATGAAGGAGAGCTGAGATACAAGAGTCAGTGCCTAACACTTCTTTGTGCCTCTCTTCTCTCTGGGTTTCTCATTCCGGAGTCTCATGGCAAAATGCAATTCCAAGTTTTGTCTTACGAGCTCCAAGATGTTGCCGTAAGCTCTAGTGCTTTCTCTGCTTCTTAGCAGCTGCTCTCAACCTGAGTTCTAGATCTCTTGCCCTGCATCAGCAATCAGCAAATGCCACTACCAGAAAATGGAATACAGGAAGTTAGGCACACATCAACGTTTTCCCTTCTCTCTTGGTAATGGCCCTTCCAGTTTCGACCGCTTCAGCAACTGTCTGATACTCTCAGAAAATTTTACAAATTTTATCTGACTTTTCTAGTTGTTCTCAGTAGGAGCACTGGTCAACTCCAAGGTGTTCCATCACAACTAGGAGAGTAGTTTTATTTTATAAATGGAAAACATTAACATTCTCTGCTGCGTCCTCTTTCACACATACTCCAGGGATAACTGCCAGCTACTTAGGGGAAAAAGAAAGTAACAAAAAAGGTGTAGATGGGTAAGAACCTTTCTAAATTCTAAAATAATAGCAGAAGTATTTCCTAATGATGTAGTAAAATAAAATGGCACGAGACAGGATTGTAGTCTTTCCCACCATTGAAAAGCTATTCCCTTAAAGTAAATTCTTTGACAAGATCTTATCTCTTCCATTGCTTTTCATCTTGTACTATATTCTCCACAGTTAATATATTTTCCAATGACTTGTTAATCAGGTGATTTAGATTATTTCCTTACACATAATTACTGAGTAAAATATGTTTTTTCTTTTTATGTGAATTATTTCTGGATTAATATAATATGTATTTGATTTCCAATATAAATTAAGTGATACTATATATACCTATATAGCAATCAATTTGATGAGATTCCTATATTTAGCTTTATTTAACCATGATATAAGTACAATATAAATCTTTTTACATTGATAACTAACTTTAAGCCCTTGTCAGTAAAATTCATGACATTCATTCATTAATTCATTAGTTTGAATCTAACTGGACTCAATGGTTAAAAAAAATAATTTGTATAGTGACTTTTTTATTCTTCTAAGGCCAATGATACATATTTACATAACCTCTTTAAAGATTTGGCAACATCTATCAAAAATGTAAATGCACTCAAATGTTGACCAAGCAATTCCACCAATAGGAGTTTGCAGATACGTTTGATCATGTGGACAAAAGCATATATACTAGAATGCTTATTGTAACTTTTTTAATAAATCAAAAGTTTGGAAATATCCTAAAGACCCATTAATAGAGATTGGTTAAATAACGTTAAATGTATTCAGTGAATCACTGTGAAGATCGAGGTAATTTGATACATGATAATATGAACAATCACTAAAACCTATTGGTAAATGAAAACAAATAAAAAGAAAGGAATGAAAGAATTAGGATCTTCCCTGGAAAAGTATACAAGAAACTGTGATAAATTCCCCCACATCCCCCCGCCCAAACTGAAGGAGAGACTTGCTTTCTTTAACATGCTCTTCGATACTATTTTTCTTCTTTTTTACATAGCTACTTTTTCACTAAAAATAATCTACTTAATCAAAATAAAATACATGCTGCACCGGTTCATTCCTTTTAAATTCTTGCAAAGCATTCTATTTTTTTTAAATCTTATTAAACATTTCCCTGCTAATGGACATGTAGATTGCTTCTACAAAAGTGGAATTGCAAAGTTAACACCTCCCCCATGAAAGCCTTAACAAATTAATAACTTAAGTGAGACACTGTTTAAAACCAACTACGTTTTATCATAGTAGAAACTTGGGCTTCCAGGTCAGAAGCCTCCACCTGTCCTGAGCAACTTACTGCTGACTCTGAGTTAAATTGGTCAGAAATAAGTTAGAGAGAAAAAATATAGAAAGGGATTACTTTAAATCCGACCTAGAGATATTTATATTATGGGTGTAGAGTAAGTGTTACATAATGCAAACAACAGCATTAAATATTACATTCTCCAAACTTTAAGGCATTGAGTTTCATCACATGTTAAAAATGGAAAAATAATGTTTTTTGAAACTCATCTTTCTAGGAGTTAATTTTTAAAACTGAGCTTAGCAAATAAAAAAAGCTACTGAAAATTTACTTGATGCTTATGGAATATAATAATTTGTTTTCTAAATTATGGGTATTATACCAACCTATTAATAATAAAAATGACCAGCATTGTTTTATTTTAATTAATAGACTACTTTTTAGAGCAGTTTTAGGTTTACTGAAAAATTGAGTAAAGTGTATAGAGTCTCATAGGTCTCCTCCCACCACCAGTGTCCCCTATTATTAACATATTGCATTAGTGTATTTTTTGCAATTGAATATGAGACGTTATGATTAAAGTCTGAAGTTTACATTAAGTTTCACTCTCTGTACATTCTATAGGTTTTTATAAATGTATAATGACACGTATTCACCATTACAGTATCATACAGAATAATTTCACTGCCCTAAACATACCCTGTGCGCCACCTATTCTCCCCACCACCACCAAAAAAAAAAAAAAAAAAACCCTTGGCAATCACTGATCTTTTTACTGTCTCCATAGTTTTGTCTTTTCTGGAATGTCATATAGTTGGAATCATATAGTATACAGCATTTTCAGACTGGCTTCTTTCACTTAGCAATATGTATTTTATGCTCTCCCATGTCTTTTTGTGGTTTGATAGTTCATTTCTTTTTAGCACTAAATAATATCCCATTGTATGAATGTAACAAAGTTTGTTTAGTCATTGACCTACTGTAAGACATTTTGGTTGCTTCCAAGTTTTGTCAATTATGAATAAGCCTGCTATAAACATTCATGTGCAGGTTTTCGTGTGGATGTGTTTTCAACTCATTTGGGTAAATATCAAGGAGAGTGAATGCTGGATCATATGGCAAATGTATGTTTAGTTTTGTAAGACCGCCAAAGTGTCTTCCAAAGTGGCTGTACCATTTTGCATTCCCACCAGCAATGAATGCGAGTCCCTGTTTTCCACATCCTTGTCAGGATTTGGTGTTGTCAGTGTTTTGGATTTGGTCACTCTAATAGGTATGTGTAGTGGTATCTTGTTTTAATTTGCATTCTCTAATGACATATAATGTTAAGCAACTTTTCATATGCTTATTTGCCTTCTGAATATCTTCTTTGCTGAAGAGTCTGTTCAGATCTTTTGCCCATTTTTTAATTGAACTGTTTCTTTTCTTAGAGTTCTTTGTGTATTTTGGATACAAGTCCCTTATCAGATATGTGTTTCATAAATATTTCTCCCAATCTATGCCTTGATCTTTTCATTCTCTTAATAACACTGTTTTAAAATGTTAAAAAAGGATATTATCAGCTATACTATGAATTAACTTTGTTACTTTCCTTTTCATCCCACTACATGGGAACTTTCAGTTTTCATTGTTTACTTAGATATTCAGATTCTCATGTAGACACTGATATCTTGAATCTGGAGATTAAATCATCAAGAAACATATGAATAGGAGGGGACACAGTGGTTAAAGTTCCGCATGCTCTGCTTCAGTGGCCCGGGTCCGTGGATTTGGATCTCAGGTACAGACCTATGCACCGCTTATCAAGCCATGCTGTGGCAGCGTCCCACATATAAAGTAGAGGAAGATGGGCACAGGTGTTAGCTCAGGGCCAGTCTTCCTCAGCAAAAAGAGGAGGATTGGCAACGGATGTTAGCTCAGGGCTCATCTTCCTCACCAAAAATAAAGAAACGTGAATATATAGAGCTGTGTTCTGTTTACACCAAAAACATTCTTAAAGATTACTCTTTGGTCTTATACATTATACAATAAAATTTACATATGTAGGTTTTTTTGTAATGTACTGACAGTGCAGTTATTGTGTCTTTCCCAAGTTATATTTTTGTTTAAAATGATTAAGTCAGATGTTTCCTTTGCCAAGCATTTACATTTGAGTCCTGGGTTATAAAGTTAATTATTTCATATAAATTACTTTTCCCATGAGGCATATTTATTGAACACTGTATGTACTTACTTTTTTGCCAATCCTCTTTAAGTGCAAATAAAACTTTTAAGATGAGAAGTTGATCACAGGAGGAGAAAAAATTATCTGGGAGAATTGTTTTAAAAAAATCATGTTGTTTTAAATATTAGTTAAAAGGAAAGCTATAATATAGTTGAGATAGCACAAGAGATTCAACTTTTTATAAAACAGACTATCTTTAAGGAAACTTTGCATTTAAATATGACACATTATGATTTTGTGGTGTGCTGTGTCCTGGAGTTCATATAAAAAAGATGGTCCTCAGCACAATGAAATAGGCACAGGTCAGGCCCTAGCTCCTAAAAGTCAGTTTGCCATTTAAAAATATAATTCTGTGTAGACTGTTGCTGATATTTGTGAGTTACTTTGGCCTATAAATTATGGAACTCAAAAGGGGAACTGCAGATTAAAAGGCATACCTGATAATGTACTCTAAATTTTAAAGAGATTAAATTTGCTCTGCTGATCCCTCCATTCTTAAGATGAGTATTTTGAAGTTGCCTGTTAAATCTAGAATTGGAGGAGTTTGTGCCACTTGGGGCATTTCCTGCACAGTTATTAATAATATACTCTTTATCTGATAAGATGAAGCCGACACAGATGGCTCCCAAGTTAATAATAGTATATGCGAAGGAAGGTCACTTTAGTTTCAATGAAGTCAGCAAAGTCTCCCCATCTCAAAGGACCAGTTGTCTGGCGATTGAGAACTGGCGCTGTGGGAGAGCGCAATGAGGTTGCACCACCTAGTGGTAGTAATCGAGAGGCTCCTCTAACAAAATCAAATGATTCTTGGCAAATACTGCATTTGGATAGTGATACCTGCTTGTGGAAAAAATTATAAATTCATTACCTTATTTGATCTAAAAACTCAGAAGAAAAAATGAGCTACGGTCCCTATTTTATACATGGAGAGAGAGTAAGGGACTTGCCCAGGGTCATACAATGCACTACCTTTGGCTTCAGTCATTTGGTCCGGGGGTTCTTCTAGTCTCATTTTTTTTATTTGCATGGAACAATAATTGGGAAGCAATGGCAACAGATCGTGTCAGGGATGCTTTAAAACATTTCACTATTTTAACTGTCCAATGCCAAAGTGTTGAGTCACCCAGCTCAATTTTGTATTATCTCATTTGAGTGAATATCTGAGATTTTCATCAGTATTTTGATGTCTTAGAGACTTGATTTGCTGCTCTGTGTGGGAGTGAGGAAAATCCATGAAACAAACAAAACCTGCATATGAAAATATTGAGATCGTTCCTGCAGTTATGATAATGAAAAATTCGATGGATACACGTATTAAACAGAGACTTAAAAACCAACCTGCTCAGTGCAACACTGTATTAGTTACCTTCGAAATGGAGTAGACATTTCGGCTTGCTTATCTCTTTGCACGAGAGGAAACACAAGTCCCACCTTCATCTTCTAACACTTCCAACTGTCTCTGGACAAAGCTGAGGCATCAGCTCATTACATGAGGTTCCTAAAGAACTGTTTTACAATGCTGAGTGTTCAATAATAGACACTTGAAGATTACTAAATCTCAGGTACTAAGATCTAGTCTAATTGAAATAAGATTCAGAGTAGAGTGAACGATAGGAAGGAGGAAGGATGCATCTTTCCAACTGATGTTTAGCTGTTCAACTAGGACTATAGAGACTGCGCTCTGTGAACATTTCAAACTAATTTTAAACTGGCCGTTTTCCATTTTAATGAATGTGAGATCATAAACAAGAAGATGACATAACATGTGATTTAAAAAAATCTTTACAGATATAGTTATGATCAACTCTATAAATAGCTTTAGTATGCTTCACTGAAAAAAACTTTGACCTATGATGCAGAGTACTGTATTACTTTTTATTTACTTCATCTTCAGTCTGGGGAATCTACCAGTTAAAACAAGCTCTTACTTGGGTTCAAAGCATTTTGCAGTCTAGGGCCATCAAGCAGGTAAGAGTAAAGAATATAAAAATAGATAAGAAGCAAGGTATCGAATACGAAAATAATGGCCATATTTGTCCATATCATTAAATTGATTAATGCACTTGGAATTTTTAAACTCTCCCCAGAAACATATGTGTGGGCAGGGAATATAAGTACACAAAGACATTTTTTTCCTTTTCATCATTTTTTTGGATGTTGGAACTTTGAGGCCATGTCCCTTGGAACGTCCCAGGAGTATTATTCCGCTTCCATTTTTCTGCCTGTCCCTATCTTGATAAAGTTATCATCCTTGCATTGTCTATAAAGGACTTTATCTTTGGAATCACTTCATTGATTATTCCCTTTGCACAGCATGGAAAACACCAATGACTAGAAGCAGTGTACCATTTAATGCCTCCAATGTTCTCATCCTGAATTTTTCTGCAGCTTGCTCTATGTCCACTTGGTTCACTTTCTTTTTTTCCTTCCTGACTTCTGCCAATGATATTTCAACAGAGACAAATGAGGGTTGGAGGAAACTCCCTTTTCTAAGGATTCCAGATTGGGAATAGGTAAGACATCCACTCTACTTGTCAGGAAATAAAATTCCAATACAAAAGCATTTTTTGGTGATGTGAACCTTGCTGAAATAATGGCAGGAAAAATGGTAAAGTTTTCTTGGTTTGTTTCTAGTAGCATTTCTAACTTTGAGCATTCAGTTCACTTCTACCGCGGGCCTCCACGAGATTATTCAATAGAATCTCTGTATTGCATCTCCTTTTGTTGCTGTAGAAACTCAAAAAATAAACAGTTGGAATAGGTGAAGAATTCTTAAGCCATGCTTTTGGTTCTGTGTTCCCTCTTGAGTCTTAGATATCCTTGCGATTGTTGAAAGAATTAAGTAAAAAGAAAGAGAAATTTTCAACTAAGACTGTCTCATATGAGGAAAAGGAACATTAAAATATAGCAATCAAGCTTGGTAACCCTCTACTTTATTTTAGAAAACCCAATAAAAATTACACATTAATTTCAAAAATACCTTATGTCCTGTCAGGAAATCCCTAAAACTCAGTTTCTTATGCTGGTGGAAACCCCTCAATAACAGTTTTTGTTCACACTTAGAAATTCTCATACTGTGATTTTTCTATATTGTTAATGATTATTTTGTGTAATATCTAGAAGCAAATATGCTGGATGAAATTCAATCTCTTTAAAACAAAAGTTTTTCCTTGAAAAAGAACAGCATCAGAAAATTTCATTTATCCTGAATAATAATAAAGGAACTCTGTTATTTGGGAGAAAATAGATTGATGTAAAATAATTTGGAGCTATTTGAGTGGTAAATGTAGCCTTCACTGGCCTCGATTTCATCATCACCATCTAATCATCTAATACTCTCAGCCAATCTGATAATTTTCACCAGCCAACCAATCACGTGAATCATAAGAGGTTAGAAAAAAATCAGAATATAATTTAACATTTATTTTTTTTAATGCTTTTAGTTTCATTTTGTAATTTTTTTTCCTGAAGCTAATGTAAGACATTATAAAATGTGCCTATGCTTCTGACCTTGCTGGATAAGAAAAATAAAGAAAAAATCAGTACTTTGAATTCAATACTAACACTACATAATTACGGTAACCTTTGTCTCCTAATTTTCAGTTGCTGTCTCTCTGAAGACCAGACTACTGGGTGAAATAAGCATTTTTTTTAATGTGCAGAAAACTTTGAATATATTCAGAGCACTGTTGGCGTATGCTAGGTGTTTGTTCATCTGCTGTTGTTGTGTATGCGTGTATGGGAGTCTGACATGTGGCAGGGATCAGAGTAGCAAGAGAAAGGTACAGCTTATGAAAAAAAAATCAGTACAATATTCATCTCTGTAAATACTTCAATCCAAAGATGTAATGGGGAAATTACTGAGATGCAATCTCTAAGCTCAAATGCTATCAAAAGATAGGCTGCCAAAGGGAATGACATAGATGTAGTAAAATGTATATAAAAACAAAGAAGATTGGTGAAAATCAAGTAGACAACTTGTAGCATGATTAAAATGTCATTGTTTGATCAAGGCTAATTTTGTTAATGTTAGAATGAAAATTAAGGTATTGACTTTGAATCAAACATAATTTGCAGAAATTACAGAACTAAATTAAATATATAAGCATACTAAATAATATCAAACTGAAAGAGCCCTAAACCATTAAGTACAATATGTTTTTACTTCACTTATTTTATTAAGTTGCTCCATAAGAATGTCTTAAAGTCAATAGTTAATTTTTAAAACGTAATAATTTGAAAAATCCAGATAATTTTACATGAGCCTTTTAAATAAATGAAGCTCACTTAGATATACTGTGCAATTTGAATATCTACTCAGAGGACCGATGTTGTTCCAAAACAGCATTTCATTTGCACAGTATCTCTTAGATTACACAGTTAAGTTTATTTAAATTGCAAAATTATTGCCTATATATAGCAACCCTATAGCTTTCTATTTTCGTTTCCACTTTCACCACAAACACGAGGAGGATGCTAGTGGCAATGTAATATTTGGAGAGACATAGATGTTGAAATTAGTAAATACATTTTAAAAGGAATAAGTATTGCTATATATAAACCATAATATTGATGACTATTTTATGATGACAGTTTGTTCTATATAATATATATGTACTCTGCTATAAAGAAAATATTAAAATTTAAGTATCAGCAAATATACTTTAGCTAACAGAAATTAAGCACCCCAAATCTCTTCCTTTTTGGATTTTCTAATGTACCTACTACTTGCATTATGCAACTTGAAACTTTTCCATATGCTATCAGATTAAGGACAGGGACGTGCACACATATACCCTCAGCATAGAGCAAAACTAGACACTCAACAATGCTGGGATTTCTTCCACCATAACACACATTAGTCTTTATATTATTGTTTATTTAAAGATTTACTTTGCCCGCACTAACCATTGGTGAAGGGAAGACTTTATCCACTTGTTCACTATTTTACCCCCCACTCCTAGAACACCAATTGCACACAGTCAAGCCTCAATTGGTAGCTGTTGAAAGGATGCATGAATGGATAAAATCAATCAGATATGTGGACAAAAGGATAAATTAGAGATTTTTGCATTACAGAAATTGTTTTTGAATTGCAAAAAATTCGTCAAGGGTTTCTTTAAGGAGCAAATGTCCTTTGTGAAATTAAAATAGAGTATCATAAACAAAAATAAACATTTTTAAGCATTTGTAAGAACATGTTATTTCAAGAAAAACATTCTGTTTTATTTTACCACATTTGAGTTAAATGTATAAATTTTGTATATTGAGTTAGGTATTTTAATGTTAGCCCAATAACTAACTTATATATCCTCTTTTCCGATATTTTTTTTTTTGAGGGGGAGAAGGTAATTGGGAATTACCCAATTGGGAAGCCAATTCACTGAAAGTTTCCTGACTATTGAAAGAGAAAATTAGTGAATTAGGCGATGGAAGGGATTACCTACTAATTATCTACCTTTTTTTTTTTTTTTTTTGTGAGGAAGACCAGCCCTGAGCTAACATCCGTTGCTAATCCTCCTCTTTTTGCTGAGAAAGACTGGCCCTGGGCTAACATCCATGCCCATCTTCCTCTACTTTATATGGGACGCAACCACGGCATGGCTGACAAACAGTGTGTCGGCAGGTGCCCAGGATTCGAACCCGTGAACCCTGGGCTGCCAAGCACGAACTAAACTGCTGCGCCACCGGGGAGGCCCCTTATCTACCTATTTTTACATTGGGGTATCATTTATTTTACTCCCTAGCTATTTAACACTGATAAATATAATCCAGCCATTGTTGTTAACATAGTTTTATGTTTTTTTATTACAAATTAAGGTGTAAAAATGTTGGAATCTGTCAACTAAGTCATTAGCTCCATTTTTTTACTTCCAATGCACTCTGAGTTTTCATATAGATAGGACACCCTCAAGTAGGATATATTCTGTCTACTTCTACCCATGGTATATACAGGAACTGGAATCTATGAGAGATGACCTCCACAATCTGGATTCCTAGACAACACCACAACTGCTCAACTGGAAACAATCCTGGAGGTATTCTACCCACCCCTCACACATATGCACACATGCGCACACACACATTGAAGGAGGGAAATTATAAATAAAAATAAAAAATTCAAGGAAATTATGAGTGCCCATTTTAAACACGATGAGCCCAATTCCTCCCTATTGATGTGTCAGGAAGTGAGAGAGACCTGAAAGAGAGAGTATCTTTGCCCCACAGGGTACAGGGTACTGTGACTGGCCTGCAGACAGCAGCTGCCTAGTTTAGTTACTTGTCTGTGGCAGGCAGGGAGGGCAGTCTCAGGGCAAGACAGCAGGGAAAAATAAGGTAATTCCATGTACAGGGGGGTTCCATAGGTCATGTTTGATGGGCATCCTGTGCCTTGACCTAGCCCCTGTGCATATATATTTCAAAGTGTACAAAGGGAATGAAAATCATGGGCTGACAGCTCCCAGGGAATACACAGAGAGCAATTAGTAGGTCTTTCAGATAACAAGGAGGTATGTTGGGATCTCAAGTCAAGGAGAAAAATTCATGTGTAACAAAGATGAGGAAAGAGGAGTATGTCAACAAGGTCTTCAAAAATCTCTTCCTTTATTTTCAATATGGAGAACAGCATTATTATCCCTCCCGACCTCAAAGTAAAAAATGAAACTAAAGATATAACATTATTATCCCTTCTGAACTCAAAGTAAAAAATGAAATTAAACATATAAGATTATTCTGAAAACTAAATACCATCTCTCCCTCTCTCTCTCCCCATCTCTAGATGTTTGGTAGAACATGAACAAAACAGCCATGGTACTTGGAGGTTGTGCAGTGCTTTTCTTAGAATGGGCTCAAACTCCAGACATAAGGGTTATTTATTTCTCTGTGTTTGCCTCATAGGGTTCTATGAGGCAGGGGATGCTATCTTGCTGGGTGTTATGAAATGGCTGTGTCTACATGCTGCCTACATACGCAAATGAAAAGGTGAACAGCCTCTCAGGATTTTGTGTATACACGGCACTAACATTCTGACTTAGTGAAATATGTTTGTGCTCTACATATTATAAACACAACTATTATTTATCAAATCCTTTCATACATTTTCTATAGCCAAAACATTCTCTCCCCAAACACAGCGGCACTTCAAGTGGTTCCTTTGGTTGATAGCGGACTGTGTGTCATGTTGACAGAGAGTAACCAGACCAAACCATTCCAGTCATCTGTTAGAATATATTTTTTCCCACCAAATTCCCAGTTTTGTAGAAATGGCATGGTTTATTTATGGAAGTAGTGCAAATTGAATACAATGTTTTTTCTATTATGTGAATTGTGAGCTCTTCAAAATGAAGCAGCATGTCTTGCTCCTTACAGTGTCCATCACAGCCTCTAGCAGAGTGCCGAGCGTGTGGCTGTAATTGAACAACTACTTAGGAATTCAAATATTGCTTATAAATTAAATAGGTGGAAAACTTAACTTTGGAGAGGGATGACAAAGCAATTTTACAGGTAGAGAAAAAATTAATAATTATTGGTGGAATAGTAGGTAATTAAAAATAAAGTGGCATTTTGCTTTGACTTCTACATTTCCAAAGATTAAAAAGAAGAAGAAGAAGGAAAAGGAGGAGGAAAAGAAGAAGAAATCGAATAGATGAAAGACTATGCTGAACTCAATTATCACCACCACTATTTTATGTCTTTGAAATGTCAAAACACATGCTTATTTTTATTGTTAAACTTTAAGCCATCCTTTTGTTTAATGTTACAAGTGAACTTAGAATAATACCAAATAAATAGTTGCCAGCAAACTCGGTCCATTACTTTCTCTCAATCAAAAACAAGTAATTTGATTATTAGTTGATTAATTATATATGTGAATCTGTTGATGCATCATATTCATTCTTTGTGTTTATCTGCCATTAACTAGGAAAAGTGTCATCATAAATTTACATCTTCAGTTTCAAAGTTTGCCCTGAACTCTAGACAAATGTATCCAATTATTTTATGCAAATATACATTGTGAAATTCTACACATACTACAAATATTTTCCCAAACTAAACCAATCACTCCTTTCCCCTATCTGACATAACCACCACCACCACCACACAGCAGCTCTTTAGAAGGTGTTTTGCTTGTCTTTTTTTATTTTGCTGGTATTTTGTGGGAGTGTGTGTGTTGTGTGGATGTGTCTGTGTGTGTGCATGCACACATATGTATGTGTATTTGGGAGGCATAGGGACTGATCAATGATCCTAGTGAGAAGAGAAAGTTCACCATGAGAGTCGTGCAGAGAAGGCTACATTTCATTGGCTTTGATTGTAATGCTGTGGGTACATAGTTTTTACGAGTCTTCATGGTTGTGTTTTCCCCCTTTTTTCTGCCCAGTGACTACAAGTGAATACTCATTAGGAATCTACTGCAATGTCACTTCCCCCTGTGAAGCCAACCACACCTCCCAGGGTGAATCGAGTCATTCCTGTGTGCTACATACCATCCCATTTATACTCCCAGCCTATAATTTGCACGTGATCTATTGTATTTATCTTTTTCCCCACTCGATTGCCTATGCCTTATCAGTAGGGAGTGTCTTTTATCTTCCTCTCTTTTATCCAGTGGAGTGTCTTCCACATTGTTGACATTAAAAGAAAAAGTCAAACGAATGAATACCTAGAAAGACCATCCTTCTTACTCCTCAAACCATCAACATTTAACTTATTCCTATAAACTCTCCTTCCCTCCTCTCTTCTATAGCACTTGGTTGGCATCTTATTGGAGATATCCAGAACTAGCTCTAATTACTTTATCAGGAGGTGAATTGGAGCACCTCTCAAACAAAACTTCTTCAGTACTGTGACTTTCTAAATTCTAGGAAATTTAAAAAAAAGTTGGCATCATCATCAGAAGATATTTAATGAGCACCTTTGTGTGGATTTGATTTCTGGGATTTCTCATCTGCCTCCAGTCCCACCCCACACCATCCTCCCTCCAAATCTTATCAACATGTACTAATATCCTTTCACTATTAGCAAGAATATTCAATCAGGCTCCATCAGATCTTTCAATTTAATCTGTAAATATACACTTTTTGTTAAGTTGGGAAACCAGTTTTATAATTTGTTTTTAATTTTGCATCTGCTATTCATGACATATTCAAGGAAGTTAAGAAGAGTGACCCATATGATGCTCAACAACCAAACTGCAATCATGCCTTTTGCAAGGGACCAATTAAACTAGGACGACAGATAACTGAATATGAAAGGGATGATGGAGAAGCTTCCTAGCAAATAAAAGCACTAGGCATATAATACCTTAAACAAGGCATGCCACATAACCCAAGGATTAATTCAATTAGCATTACATAAATGTTCTGTGAAAACTGAATTATCTCCCAACTCACAGTTTGAGATAACATCCTGTCATCCATCATTGCTGGGAAAATCATGGGTTCCCGAGCCCAATCCGCATTGAGGTAATTATGCCGAGCTAATAAGAAGTGTCAAGGAATAAATATATTCTACAACAGTAATTTTGTACATATTTTAAGCCTGATACTTAAACCTGTTACAGCCTTATCCAGAGGGAAAAAAAAAGATGATGAAAAAAAAGCAAACAAGAAATCTACATGAATTCCTTAAATTTTCTCGGTTCTTCAACCTCATCTATAATTTTATGGTTTTGTTGATTACTTTTACGGCCATAATCTTTTGAAAAAATGTGTGAATAAATTATTAACATTTATTTCTCTTCTAAGAAGGGCTAAATTCAAGAATCCCAGTTAGTAAAAAAAGAATAGTAGTGGGGTTATAGAACAAAAGCTACTATCATTCCGTTAAAATTAAATCTTTCTCTTGATATTTTTGGGCAAGGAAGTCTTCTGACTTATGTTTTCTCTCCTCTCCCACATTGGCAACCACTTCTCTCCTTCTCCCTGTGTCCCTTGACCCAGTCATTATAGCCTGGTCAGGGCTGGTGATGAACGTGCTGGAGGTAACCATGGTCTCAGGTTACACCAGAAAACATCCACATGGTGTCCAGGGCACTGGATTCAACCGGTTGGCAGTGAAACTTATTACTAGGAGATGTCTCTGTGATAGAATAGAGAAGCAAATAAAGTATGTCATCTACTAAACCTCCACATTTTATTTAGCAGACTTTTAAAATTATTGAGAGCATTAATAGTATTTCCTTAAACAAGGAAAGTTAACTCTGATAGCAGCCATGTAAAAAAAAAATACCATAGGAAATTTATGGGAGTAATTTTTCTTTAAAATTGGGTTTGTTTTTAGCCATGTAATACCATTTCCTACAAATGTGTTTCATGTAGTTCTCAAGCACCCTGTCTATTAAAAATAATTTGAAAATAGAATTAATGTCACTTAATTCTCATTTTCATTACCTTCTATGATTTTAAAGATTCTAAAAATTTAAATTAGCAAATTAAAAAGAAATTGTTATGTAAGATATTATTATGTAAGATTTTATTTTTAAGAAATAAAAGAAAAATTAATTGGCATTTATGAACATATTCTAGTTAAATGATAATGAGTACTATTATTAGTTGTAAAAAGATACTCTCATTTTTCAGGGGCTCAATGATCGTGTATAAAACGGAAAGCAGATTTAGCTCAACCAAATGAAGACTGCTTTTTCAGGATAAGTATATTTTAAAGATTTTTGCAAATTAAAATGAACTTAAATTAGTCATTTAAAATTAAGTCAGAATTCTAATTTATTTTTACATTTTTTGATATTTGTACATTAGTCACTTTAATATGTCTAACTATAAAGTTTAAATTAATTCATCTAAATTAACAAAATATATATTCTGCTCCCACTTACTAGGACCTGAAGTATTCAGTTTGAATGATTCCCTTCGACTGAAAAACCAATTGTGCTCGTGTTACACAGGTGTGGTCTCACAGTCTCATAGCAGTAAGCCCTCACACTGAAATGTACTGTGATATTTCATGCCTGAAGAAGAATGAAGTTCAGCTGTGTTTGGAAGTGATCACTCTAGTGAGTCTTTTCATCACTTAGCACATAAAATTCATTCATCAGTTCCTTAGGGAACAAATTTCCCTTTCTATGTCCAAAGGTAATAGCCCTGAATAGAAAACTGATAAAGTAAAACTGTTTTATCCTACATCCAAAAAAGACCTGCAGAAGGTATGTGGTGGATGCCATGACTGCAAGAAAAACACACCACTCAGCTATCTTCAAAAATTGAGAACCTAGTTAATTTTTAATGATCTTCAAAGCAGAAAACTCCAAAGAAACCTAACTATCAAGATAATAGTCTTTTTTGGTAATGTCAAACTTAATAACTCACATCACAGTTTAACTACAGTTGCACATGTTAAATTCTCAGTATCACTAGCTCAGGAAGTACATTATAATTTGTTCGACATTTAGAAAACAATACAATATTTTATTACAGAAAATCTAACAGCTTTTAAAAAAATTAACATTCTGTAAGACATTTCAGTCAGCCTCTTGCCCTCATCTTTCTATAAAAACTATTTTTGACAGTGTCACCAATAATCTCCTCATTATCAAATTTAATAATAAATCTTCAATTATCTTACTGGAGCTCTCAGCATTTGCACAACTGATCCCTCCTTCCCTCAAATACTTTCTTCATTTGGCTTCCTGGACACCCCACAGTCTAGCACTCCTTCTCATTCTCTATTTCTGGTTTCCCTTCTACTTCCAAACTTCTTAGTGTTGTAGTGGCCCAGGGCTTTATCCTTGGACCTCTCCTTTCTCTGCCCTCACTGATTTGTGATCTCATCCAATGCTATGGCTTCAAGTGTCCTCTGTAGCTGATACTCCCAAATATATATCTCTAGCTCAAAAATCTCCGCTGAAACCTAAGCCAATGTGTGCAACTGCCTACTCAGGTCTAATGGGCATCTGGGAGAAGCCTATCGATGATGGAATCCTGCAGTTAGTGGGGAGCCATTCTTCGAGTGTTGAGGACAGACCTCCATTCTTCTTCTTTCTCTCACACATGTGCCATCTGTCCACATATCTGCTCTGTTGGTTCTACCTTCCAATTTTACTCACAACCCAACCATCTCTCACCCCCTTCTCTGTCTTGTCCAAGCCCCTCTCGTATCTCAGTTGGGTCAACACGTTTGCCTCCTGACTGATCTCCACTTGCATTCCTGCCACCCTCCCCGAAATCTACTTTCAACACAGTAGTCAACATAAGTCAGATCACGTCCCCCTTCTGAACAAAACCATCTGTTGTTTCTCACTTCATTTTTTTTGAGGAAAAGCCAACACCATTATGATGACCTACAAGGCCTCATCTGATCTGCATTCCCTACCACTCCCCAACCCCCAAATCTATAAAATTCTTTCCCATTATTCTTCCCTGAAATGACTTCTCTCCTACTCCACTCATCTCTAATTCATGGCTGGTTTTATATACTTTTGCTACAAAAACAAACACAAGAAAATGGTTCCCCTGGATGCATTAGATGGAATTGTGGCACTCACAGCTCTTTATTTTCCGCACTGTTTTATTTTAATCCAGTGTGATATTCTGTATTCATCCTTATTCAACTTGACCCTAGCATATTTTTCTGCGAGCACTATTGCAGTTTCCCAAGGGCACCTTGAATTTGGAGTCTATCTGCCCAGGTGATTTTGTCTCCCTTCTTCACACCCTACACTGGCACTCTGGTTTCATCAGCTGGCCACACTGACAACTCAGGACAAAGTGAAACAACAATGGGCAAGTGAGACAGAAAGTGAAAAGAGATGTCAAAACTTCCAGTGGGCAATACTGTGCTCAGACCTGACATCCTATGGTTGCTGTGATGAGATAATAAATTTAGATCTGAATTCCCTGACAACTGTACAGGAGAAATTTGACTAGCTATGTAATTCGAATTATTTCACTGTGGAGGACACATCTGTACTCCAGGTTCCCCCCTTCCCATACTTAGCACTAATTTTCTACACATAATATAAAAAAAGAATTATCATAACAAGCAATCTGTGAAATTTATCATTGTGGAGGACATCTCTAAAGACAGACAATTGAAGACATATATTGTTAGTATCATGATAGTCCTTTTTCTTGAACAAGAGTTGTTTTTTACAAGATGGGTACTGCAAATATTGTAACTGACAGGTTTCAGTACCAGTTTTGGCTGCAATAAAACTTAAAGACAAATTTGTGGATCATTTCTAAGTGTAAACTAATTCATGGCACGTTATTCTTCAGAGAACATTTTTTCCTTCTCTGCCCAGCTCTAAGTTCTAAGCATAACCTACAGTTGAATAACTTCCTTATTGGTGGAAATATTTTGCTCTCCTACATTATTTTTTATATTTATTTGTATTTACTTATCTTGTCATGTTGTTTGTGTTTTGTGAATTGCCTTTTTAAAATATTGAGAATAAAGAAAACTATGTAAAGAGCCATAGAATTAGAGAAACAATTAAACCATTTTAAATAGATAAGAAATTGTACTTACGAATTTTTTTCAGATTTCCATAGTATCACCTTGATCTCAATTCTTTCTGCATCTCTACTAATTGCTCAATAAATGCAGTTTCAGCTAATAAAAGAATACCCAACGATTTAATTGCATTTAACTTTGCATTTAATTACCCTAAAGGATATTTTAAATTTGAGACTCAAATTTTGTGAGAACCCCCCCACACACACACTAAAAATTAAATATTGGTAAGCCCTGAAAATATCAGTACCCTTTAATAATTCACAAAATCATGCTATAGGAATAGACCCTACCATCATCCTCTCTCCAAAGAAGCTTCATTTCATATTATTGAAAGATGTTTTCCCTCTAATTTTAAATGTGAGTCAAAGGGAAAAGAGGCTCCAATATCAATGCTAGTTATTGGTTATTTAAAATGAGAGAGAGATTTGTTTTTCTTTCATCATTTATGTCCCTTAACAATTTGGGCCTCAGTTTCCTCATTAATTATGCAAGGATTTAAAGTAGAAGATTTCTAAGATTCTTGAAGCCTATGTGAAGGCAAAGAAGCAGTATAAAGAAAAGTGAAATATTAATATGCTTGGTTCAACATACACGTTTTCAAGCAAAATTTAGTGCTCAAAGTCAATTTTTAAAAATTCAATTCTTGTAATTTTCCTTTTAGAAAAAAGCCAAGTGTCTATCCATTAGAAACAAAATTAATCTGTGTAACTTCTATGGATGTCAGAAATAAAATCTTTACAGAAAATGTGGGGGACTGTAATTATTTGATTGCAAAAGACTCACCTCATTGAACCACTATAAAATCATAGAACGGAAATTGAAATTTTGAAAAATCTTCACTCTATATAATGTAAAACATTTTCCTTATTTTTTGTGATGGCGGGATGAACCACTTTTTTTAATCACACATTTATCTTTATATCATATATCCAAATGTGTAATTTAATTAACATCTTTAAAATTATAAAAATATATGGCCATCTGGAAATTTGTATCAATGATTATTTTTTAAGTAGAAATGGTGAGTCACATATTTAACCGAAAACTTATATTGATAGTTCAAGTAGTTCCCAATTTATTTTGAAGTCACCCTTTCTAAAGTTACTGGAGAAGGTACAGCATATACTGCTGAACTATCTACCAAATAAAAACAGATATTTCATTTTGTCTACCCAAAGAATAAACATGCAAGGTTTAAAGAAAAGAAAATAGTACATGATCCGTTGCTTAGTTGAGCTTTCCATCTCAACTACTAAGTCACCCCTAAGATTTGGAAGGTTCCTGAACCTTCTCTCCCTCTCATACCTCATGAGGCCCAACAGGTGGGTAGTCTTGCTGCTGCTGTGGGGCTGGGTGGGGATGGGGGGTGCAGAGGAGCGTGGGCTGTTGTGAAGCAGGACCTCCACCACCTGCAGAAGCTAGTTGGTTCTGTGTATCCGATATCTAGATAACTAAATCTACCTCTGTTGGTTTGTTTCCGTTTGCAAAATGAAGTTGCGACATTCATGAGGCATGATTACATGTAGCAGAGGTCCCTGAGTAAATGGCAGCAATTATTTCTCTCTTCCCCACCCCAGGACTTACACAACTGAGGACACTCGAATCAGGAGCGGCTCTGTCCTGTGATATCTGAAACGTACTCATGGAGACTCCACGCATGAAATTATATTATAAATTATATTATAAATCCAACAGCTTTTCATTTGTAATTTAGACATGGCTCACCACCTACCTCAGAGGAATAGTATGAAATTTAAATGAGATTGGTCTAGAGGATACTATGAACTGCGTGGAAGACAGACAGCCCATAAATAGTACACTAAATATCGGAATGATCTCCTGAGTTTTCACTTTCATATAACAAATTTTTTTAAAAAAAGCTCTAATAGCTTCAAAAGCAGAAACCACTAAACCATACTCTAAAATCCTTGATTTTATACTTTCCTTTTCATATTTATACACAAAATACTTTTCAGAAAACTTAATTATGTGAAGCTTGTATATTTCTTACGTTTGTAATCACATATTCATTTATACGATCAATAAACACTGTGTAAGACCCTAGTATATGTGAGCACTATCCTAGGCCCGAGATCCGGAAGAAAGGAAGGGGAAAGACCCGCCTCTAGTTTTCAGGAGATGCTCAGTACAAATGGGAAATGAGTGATATCTTTTTTATGAGTGATTTTGTATTGACTTATTACTTTTTTGAGTAATAACCAATCATAATAGTCACTGTTTAAAGGCCTCTGCAGCAAAGGTTATATCACGGAAAATGCTTGAAAATTACAAAATGTCAAACTTTGAATGTTACTTTAAAACTGCTTTATACCTACATACCCAAGTCCCAACTTGAATCCAAATAAAAACTAACAGGGACATGTGATGCAAGCACAGGGCATTAATGGGGCAAACCAATTCGACACCATGTGAATGAGTCGCTGGGGCCTGCTGCAAGTACCGGATTCCCTGAAGGAGCACGGAGCTGCTGCGTGAACAATCAAACAGCTGTTATTTACAACAGGTTTACAAGCAGAACTTGCGTGAGCTCATCACAAAGGTTTACCAACACAACCACGTTTCTCAGAGAGGAACTGCACGGCAGCCTATTCATCCTCCTCATTTCAACAGTGCATTCTGTTAATGTTCATGCACTCAGTATAGAAACCAAAAACTAAGAAAGCAATTGTTGGTTCCTTCCTGCAGAAAAGCTAGCAAGGAAAAGTGAAAGTGCTTTGGGATACAACACAATTGGGAACAAAACACAAGTACAATTCAGGAGTCCCATTTCAGCATCCGTCCTCCCACTTGCTGGCACTGCACAGTTTTATTATTCTCTCTAGGTCCTGAAATCGCGCGGATAACGATGCTGCAAATGCTGCAAATTCTCAGTGATGAAAGCTTGACTCAACTTAAATGATGTTTGGAATTATTTGGTCTCACCCTATGATTTTTAGTGATTCAGAGAAAATGCAAAATAGTTGCTTTTAAATTCTTTTTTAGGAAGTGAGTCCTTTGGACTTCACCAGATGTTGGCGCAAAGTGATAAGTTTATGCTTCCAGTTTACAGTCACTTATTAAAATTGCTCATAAAGTTTAGTACATCTAAGACCAACTGAAGATAATTAGCTGGTTTGCATAAAGGTGAATCCATTATATAGAAGGATGGACTGAGATGGGCATCATATCCCTGAAATATTCTCTCTCTCACACACACAGGCACACATGCTCACACACATACAAGTGCACACACATAGGCACAGGGCTCACATGCACACACAAGTACACACACTCACACACATATGCTCACACACATTCACACATGCTCACACACACACAGGCACACATGCTCACAAGAACATAGGAAGGGTCAGAGTTTCTCATGATCTCGTCATTTCCAGATAGTGTACATGAGCATGAGGTAGGAGACTGAAGTGATGTCTATAAGAAAGATGGGGCTACAGATCAACCTCTTGGAGGCTCTGTGTTCTCATGTAAAACAGGGCTAACGCTATCTCTCTGGTGGGGCTGTTATATACTATGTGAGCTAATGTATATAAAGTTCCCAGCACTGTCTCTGCTGCATAGTAGGAGTGTCTAATGATGACTAGTTATAACCTGGCTGTTCTGTTGTTGTTGGGGAGACATGACTATTTTACTAGTCACGAAGACCATGCTCTCTTTGGGTGCATTTCAGAATTTTATTTAAATTTGGCTTGTTGATGTCTGTCTCAGTCCATCCTTCCATATAACGGATTCACGTTTATGCAAACTGGCTAATTATATTGAGGTAATCTTAGATTTACTAAGAAAAATCCACGAAAGTTAAACAACCAATGACCAATAATTATATGAAAAATTTGCACAGACTCTTCAATAATCAAAGAATAGAAATTAGTATGATGCAATATTTCCCATCCCGGAGACAGTCATATGCCTAGAAGGATATGTGCCAAAACGTTAATAGTGTTTATTACTGTATGATGGGAAATGTTTTGTGATTTTTTGTATAATTTTCTGAGCTTTAATTTTTCAAAACTATAAATTATTTTTACAATAAAAAGAAAAAATACCCTACTTCTCTTTTTAGGATAAAACTGCATTGAAAATATCGACCTGCAAGATTTGAAGGAATTAAATCCAATCATCCTGTGACGCCCCAAACACCGTGCATTCGCGTTATGTGAGCTATTCTCCCTCCTCCTTAAGGCTCCAGTCTCCACTGGCCGTGCATTCATCAAGGAACACTCTTGAGTCCACTGACCAGCTGTGAATCATCATTAAATATATCATCCAGTCCTTTCTCCAATATGTCCATAAGGGTGTCATGAGATTTTCCCAAATAGCTTGCTAAAATAAAAGATTTATTACTATGGTTATTATATTTTCCATCTAATAATATCTTTTCCATATTTGTCCAGCCCTTTTCCTTTTAGAAAATAATGCGACATGCATTACCCTAGAAGGTAGGCTCTGGTTCCGGGCTTACCCGCAGCATCCAGCATAGGGTATGGCACGGAGTAGATGCTCCATACAGATACGGTGAGTGACAACGTGGTCCTAATATCAACTACAGTGAGGCCAGGGTTATGCTTATTACCACTTTGTAGAAAAGTAAACAGATGACCAGAGAGGAAACCAGTTGAGAAGAGAGCCAGGTGGCCCTGCCGGAACACATGCTTATGTTTGATATAACCCCTAAGAGAATGGAAATTCTTGCCTTTTTTAAATCTACGGTTCTTTTACATTATTCATTGTATCATCAATTCAAAGATCTCTTTTTTTTCTTATATCCACTGCCAGTGATATCAGAACAGTAGTTCTGTCAATACTTTCCCTCCTTCTCCACAAACTCACTAACTAAACTCTGGCAAGCTAAGGCTGTTTTAAAATTCCCCACCGCAAACCTTTCTCCAAGGTCTCCACTGACCTGACAGTTGTCGACTGTCATCCTCCAAGGGCTGACCTCTTTCACCACCTTATTCTCCCCTTTCCTCTCCCTCTGCCCTTCCTCTCTCCCTTTTCCTGCATTGGTTCTTCTTGTGTACCTCCACATGGAGATAAATTCATTCCACAAAATCTAAATTGTCATTTCTAATCCAATAATGCTAATCGCCTCTCCTCATCCATATTTGACCTGAGAGATGCCTGTAGCATCAACCTCACAGTGTCACTTACCCTTCCTTCTCCTTTTTGTATCAGCACTGCTGCCTGTTCCGACTTTTCTCAGATCTGCTGGAGACTTCAACGGCCTGATTATTAGGTTTCCTTCTCTTCTTAATCTGTTGTTAATGGATTTGTGTTCTCAGGGTAAATGTTTCAACAAAATTAGCAGGGAAAATATATAAAAATAGCCCATTTCTCCTCACCCCTCTTGTAGCCAACATCGGAGCTTGCCCCCAGGAACTGATCCTGTTCTGTTCTCTGGAAGGTGGAGGGGCGGTGGGTAGACCACAGAAGTGTGGTGATTGTCTATCTTGACCCCACTGTGCTATTCTGGTTCTCTGAGGATTGAGAAGACATAGAGTCCTTTGGCCAAGTTGGGGAAAGGGATCTGACAAACACAAGATCCCAGTGTTTGTCAACTAAAATAAACAAACAAAAACATTGCAGGAGAACATGAGGCAGGGGCCACAGAAAAGGTCATTCAATTGTGCCTGTTGGGGTTGATCCACGTGGGGAGGTGGGAGGCATGGAAACAACATGTGTTCTCCCCACATCAGGGGCCAGCACCTCAGGTGCTGGGCAGCAGCCATTAATTGTCATCTAAAGTGTATCTACAGTTTCATGATTAGTGGCCCAGGGACAGGAGGCAACGCCAATCTATCACTTTATCATCAATTCCAGCTTCAGCATGTAGCTGAGTATCTAACCTGGTTTCTTGGCACTGCCTGCCCCTTAGCCCTGGCACAACCAGAGGGAAGATTCGAAAACAAAGAACAAAAATCAAAAACCTGAACAGAGTCCTTGCCTCCATTCTCTGCTGTCCCTCTACCCTATACTGCAATCTGAACACGACCTACAAACAGAAGAGGGCGTGCCACTTCCCTTTTCCAAAATCTGCATTATAGCCAGTTCTCTTCTCAGAAACACAAGCATGCTATCAACCATCGTCATCGATGCAAACATCCCAGCCTCATTTTCCATTTCATCCTGAGCATATCCTATTATTCATGTTGTACTTTCATAACTAGAAGCTTTTGTTCACACTGCTCCCTCTGAACTTTATGCCCTTCTTTCCAATTTATTTCTATTGGAATAATCAGCAGTTATTCATGTAATCTTTTTTTTTCAAATAGCATTTATTTGGTCCATTCTTCACATCACGCAATGTGGTGGGCTCTGTGCCTGCCCTCAAGGGGCTAAGACGGAGACTGGGGAGAGACTGATAAAGAAAACAATTACAGTTCTACAATACGTGCCACAACGCATGCATAAACAAATATGGCGGAGGCCTGGAGGGCTAATAAAAAACTTCATTCTAAATATACATAAGACCATAAAATAAGATTTTCAAAAGTATAGGAGAGGAAGGGCTTTCTTGATTTAGGGACTGCAGTGGCAGGAGTGAGGGTCAAGTGGTGGGAGAGAATGTCATCAAAGTAGTAGTTAATGTTGCTACCTTCCCTCCCTCCTCAGCTACTCAAAAGCAAGATCCTAGTGGAAGCTTGGAGCTCACCTCTGAGGACTATTTTTTACCAGGTTGGGAAGGAGCTGGGCAAGAGGAAACCAGGAGGCATGAAGGGGTTTGTTATAAAGTGTGGAGTCCATCCGCAAGGGAGGCCGGTTAGAGCTCCTCTGCAGTATGTAGGCGAGAGAGAGGCGCAGGCCAGCAGAGGCCAAGGGGCTGGGGACATTGGGACTGGAGAGACATGTTGACACCTTTTGTAAAGGCTCGATCCAATATCACCTTTCATGTAAAACTTTCCGTTCCAGAAGAAAACTGGTATTCTGTGCACTATTTCCATGGCGATGTGCTTCTCCTTCTGCTCTGACATTGGTCCCCGCACATTTTCAGTAGATTGGCGTTAGCTCTCCCCACTGGGGTGCAGGCTCCTGCACCCCTGCAGCCCTCGCAGCACCTGCTCATAGACAGTGTCCTCACCCAACAGACATGCTGAATAAATGCGATTAGAGTTCTTCCAGTGGCTTTTCTGTAGGGAAAAAAATATCTTTAGGTGTCTGTTAAAAATGCTAAAAGCATCTTTATCGTATTGCATTACAACTTCTTCGCCCTTTGTTTCTTTCTCAGGAATCTCTAGAAATGTGAAAGTATATCATTAATCATATTGAAGCCCTAAAATAAGTGTTGAGGACAGCATTCTGCCCAAGCCAAGAAGGATTTTCAAAGTTAAAAAATAATAAGCGAGGGGCCAGCCCGGAGGCTCAGTGGTTAAGTTCACACACTCCGCTTCGGCAGCCCAGGGTTCGCAGGTTCGGATTCCAGGAGCAGACCGACGCACCGCTTATCAAGCCATGCAGTGGCGGCGTCCCATGTATAAAGTAGAGGAAGATGAGCACAGATGTTAGCCCAGGGCCAGTCTTCCTCAGCAAAAAAGAGGATTAGCAACAAATGTTAGCTCAGGGCTGGTCTTCCTCACCAAAAAAAAAAAAAAAAAAAAAAAATACTAAGGGAAAATATCTCAAACTGAAGAAAAGGTTCTAACAATTTTAGCAGTCGCATTATATATGTATAAGCAAAATTCTTACCTGGCTTCTCTTTCAAAAGCTAACCTTTTACAACTAGTGATCTAACCTAAATAGTCTGTCCAGAGTTTATAGTACTTTCAAGGATAAGGGTCTCTGTCCTGAACAAGCGGCTCACATGCAGGCTTGAGACAACCGCATGGCCACCGAGCGATTCATGCACAAATAGCAGTGGTCAGCAATAAAGTTCCATGTCATCATCAGTTATGTAATCCAGAGACTATCGAAAAGACAAATTCCTTGACAAGAAGGCCTGTGACCTGGGAATGACGCTAACCACTGCCAGAGGGAAGCCAGACACCCTCAGGGCTCCCTTCTGGAAGCAAACACACACGGGGAGCACAGTGGCAGAGCATACCTCTCTCAGTCAGGCCTCTTATCTGTACGTCTATTTTTAAATCCAGGAATCTATTTTTCAGAAGGATTTCAGTTGGCTATTTGTCCAGTATCAGAATTCTTATTAGTGAAAATATAATCACTCACTATACATTATATGGAAATGGATGTCTTGATCAACCTATGGTCTTTGGTGTAAATCTTTCTAGGCAAAAGAACCCGGTAGGTTTGGAAGTTAGAATAACATGATGTTCCATTTCACATTAGGAAATGTTTATGAAAGATATTGCGTGTACACAAGGAAATGCCCTTAACGACTCTAGAACAATTAGTTGATTTGAAAAAATAAAACATCGATTGTTATTATTTGGGCATTAAATGTTTAGTTGAACTCTTGCCTGGCATTGTCTGAACAAGACAAACATTTCTTAATTAACATTTTTGTCTCATTAAATGGTTTATTTGACATCACGTGGCATTAGACATGCTGAGTCTACTGTGCCAAAAAAGAAATATGTTTTAATGGCCCTTTGTCTGGTTTTTCTATCTCCCTGGCTGCCAATACTTAGTTTCCATCAAGTAGTGATGGAGTTTTCACAGGATCTCTGTCTCTATTTCCATTTTGTGTCGTTCTTTCCATGCCCCTGCCTCATCACACCTACTTCCACGGTTTCAATGTCATCTGTACACTGGCTCCTCCTAATCGTCTACCTTCAGGCCTTGCCTCTCTGACCTCCTCTCTCACCTTATTTCGATCCCGGCCTCACTCTGCTTGCATTCCAGGCCTCGGAAGGCAGAGATTTGTACAGCTCCTGCCTTTTCCCCCCAGGATGTGCATCTTACGCCCCACACTGGGTAACTGCTACTCATTAAATAAAATAATATCATACATCTCTTGAGCCTTTGTTTTTATGACAAATACAATCATGTTCTCAATTAATCCTCACTAATCCAAAGAAGTAGGTTTCATTCTCTTACAACGAAAAGGAGACTTAGAGATTCAAGTGGTTTCCCAAGGTCACAGAATAGAGAATGGGGGGACGAGGACAGACCCTGGGCTGAGCATCTGTGCTGTCTGCACTCGTGACCAACTCTCGGAATCCAGCACAGGTGCTCTCGGCAGGAGCGCCCTCCCTAGCCCCACTAAGAATGTCAGGGTCCCTTCTGTGGACTTAGATCTCAAACTGGGTTGTAAGTTTCTGTCTACCACCTCCTCATGCACCCAATCACATAAATATAGAATATGTGGCCCCTGTCTTTGATCGTCAAGAGTCAGCTAACTGTGCTTAATATGTTCTGAAAGTATACTTGTTTCTGTACATTTAATGTTAAAATAGTTCAGTCAGATAACTACACCAGCCAGCTTGGTCATGACAAACACAGGACTTATTTAATTTAAGTTGTTGCCAGTGTTGCCCCTAACATGTATACAGAAGCTCATGCCAGCCCTCATCCTTGCACAGTTCATGTTACTATTAGGAAACCAGTAATACCAAAGGTCACTATTAAGGAGCCAGTTCCAAGTGAGGCCAGGAATGTCACCCAGATACAGAGATTTAAAAACTGACTCACATTCCTCCACCCTTTTCTTGCCACTAATTGCAGGTAGTCCGGAATAGGAGAAAGTCAGGGCTTTCCTTCCTAGAATGAGGAACATCCCACTATCAGATTTCTAAAAGGTCTAATTAGAAACTGCCAGCTGCAGGTAGAATTTCAGAGCCTGTGGAGCTACAAGTGGGCCACCTCCATCCTATGACCTTTCCAAAGTCGCCAAGGCCTTCTTGGAATTTCACATACTAACACAGGAGCCCTGGAAGAGCACTCAGACCTGCTCAGAGGGGTCTATATTATTTATTCCTTCCCCTTCTTGAAAGTGTGTAATCAAATTTTAAAAATTCACACTAAGATTAAACGACCATTCCAGAACTTACAATCTTCCCTAGTACATGTGCATTAAACATACTATTATTCAACCAACAGAGTCATAGAGACTGAGTAGGACCCAGTGTCTGAAGATGGAGATGGGAAGACAGCATCTGAGAATTCTTGCTTCAAGATTCAACCTTTAGATAGTCTTAGATATTCAAGTGCAGAGCAGGGGAAAGAAAAAATCCAGGGCATGCTCACTTTGGGCATAGTGGACAATATAAAAATATGTGGGATATTTGGAAAATGTAAAAGGATCTGTTAAGGCTGGCTAGATGGGCTGGGGCTCACTTAGAAGGGCTGTCACGTCACGTTAAAGACCCTGCCCTTGGTCGTGTTGACAAGGTGTGTTGTTATGACAGCATTCTTAAAGGAGGGAAGTTATAGGATTACCTGTCTTTTAGAAATGCAATTCTAGCTACAATTTAAAGGAAGAATTAAAAGGATATTAACACATATTCCAAATACAAATTATATAAATATATATACCATTCTAATATATACATCAAATATATACCTGTATATACACATATATATGTGTATACACATCTCATACTCAAATGCACACATATATACACATATATTTTTTAAATCATATAAAATAGTGCTTATTTTTATTTTTGCTCATGGGACTACAAAATTATTTGACTTTTAAAATCATGTAAATCATCCCTTCATACCAGGGAACCTTAATAAACCAAAAGTGGGGGAAGAATAAAATACCAAAATGACAAAAAATTCCTCCAGAATATAAAATATCTACCTGTGAAAATACTCCACAGATGATGAAACACTGCCTCTAACTTGGGGGTCAGAATCACATATGACTAGATAGAGTAAATTGGACTTCTGGGGCCAGGGATGTGTAAATTGCTATAAACATAATAGAGGAAAATGTTTAATACAGGAAAAATATTTATCAAGATCCTTTAAAAGGTTAAACACACTATTTTGTAACTCTCCTCTTAAAATTATGTATGAGGAAATAATCAGACTTGGGTACAAAGATGCATAATCAATTAGGTTAACAACAGTATTATTGACAGTGTTTAAAAATCAAAACTAAATTTAATGTTCAACAACAGGGGAACAGTAAATACATCATGGCAAATTCTCTATTCACTTTTTTCTTTTCCCTGTTAAAACTATCTTACAAGAATATATAAAGATATAATAATAAACTGTCAAGTGAAAAACGCAAGGCACAAAACAACATAAATTATGATCAAGATATTGCTTAAAAGGCTTTTTAATAATGCTCTTCACCTACTGCTTTTAATACGTTATTCAGTCAACACACCGAAGTCTGAGATTTTATTGGTAAAGAGTTAAAATGTGAAATGTGAGGTAGTGGGAGAAAAAAACAATCAAGCAAACAGAACAAATGGTAGAGACCTTTGATGCCGATGCCTTAATGAAGTCTGAATTGAATTTTCTAGCACACTTTACATACGAGGGTTTAGAGTGACCACTTCTCTTCTTATTTTGTAACCTTTTATGTGTGTTTCTGCCACAGTAAGTCTTGAAAAATATCTATACACAGCAATGGGCTGATTATTTTTTCAGTGGAATCATGAATTTTCAGATTTCTTAATAAGCGGGTCATAAACAATTACAGAAACCACAATGCCCATTTTTTGTGTGTGTGTCAAAATGAAAAATGATCCTGGCTAGACTATTTTTGAAGCCAGTGACCTTCTCTGAAGCACTCACAGAGCCATAGAGTTTACCCGTTCAGCACGCACTTTAACAGCTTTCTCCTCCTAGCAGGGAACGTGATGCACTAGAGGACATTCTTAACGCAAGGGATTAATTGTGCACCCAGCATTCAGCCGCTGGGAAGGTGGGGAGGTGTGGCGACTGCAGGGGAGAGGGAACAGATATGGGCAGGAAATCTCCAGGTTTCAATGGCACAAAACATTCCAGAAGGATCCATTCACTTTATATAAATGTTTCCACAGCTCCTGAGAAGTAGGCAGGGAGGTTTCCTAAAATAGTGTCCTATCCTACACTGTCCCGGGGCAAAGACAAATTCTGTGACTTCAGGCAAGTCACTAACCTCTTTGAACATCAGTTTCATCTGTTGCACCTCATGAGGCAATTAATAAAGTATTTGGCAAATTGGTGTTTGACACATGTTTGTCCCCCTCCTGGGAAGGTCTTTCCGGCAGCGGAAATGATGGCGTGAATTGTCAGTCCCACTCCATATATTTGATTTTTATCTCTGGGCCCGTACATTTTATATACTATGGGACATCTCAGTTTCCCATAGTTTTAAAGAATGTTCAAAAATGATAATTTATTAGATCAAGAACTCGATATTTGATTTTTCACAAGCTTGTCCGTGTCTTCACATAAATAAATTTAGAGTGGGAAAATATGCCTTTTCCAAACTATGCTTTCTTAAATTTTATTTGGACTTTAACTATAAATGATCCTAGGAGAGCACCCAAGGTATCTTCTTCCTTTATTAATTCCCCCTGCACCTAGGGCTTAGCATATAATAATTGCTCAATGAATATCTGTTAAAGGAATGAATGTCTGTGCTCTGCTAAGGGACAGCAGAACCTGGGACTAGAGGGAGGTGAGTTAGTTACAGAGCCAGAGTTCACTGTGCAGGTGACCCTCACCCTTACCTTAACCTGCTATGCAGGTGAAAGCTGGTTAGAATTAGGATAAACGTCATAGGCTGCAACTCTTGAGAGCGGACGACCCCTCTGAGTGGATAGATAGAATGCACGCCCCCACTCCTCGGGACCTCTTCAGAGCCTCTGGCGGGTCCTTCCCTGCTTACATCACAACCCCCTCACTGAGTGGTCCACAGCCCCCAGTAACCACGTGGTTTTGTACCCTCAGGTGTCCTGGTTTTATGTGGCTTCTGCGAGTTTTTACAGCACTGAAGAACCTCTAAGTGGAAAAGACAGGTTTTCACAAAGAAGCTACACTCAGCTCACTGTTAGCAGAATTCGCAGGGCACCTCAGTTTAACTAAGAATTAGATTCTTAAGCAAAGCCTCAACGCTCTGCACTGGGACGTATTTGAAGATCATGACTGTATGCAGTTTTGTTTCTGGGAAGCAAGGACATATTGTTCCCTACTCTGCTTTTGCTCTCTTTCTTTGAGGAGGAGGCATAATTCCCTCACTTGGGTGGTCACAGTACGTCTGAACGTATCTCCCCAGCGGCCATCGGAGACAGTGGGAGGTCCTTCAAAGGACCAGTGCCCCCAGGGGCTCTGCAGAGCTACCAGGTACCAGCCCACTCCTCCCATTGGGATTCAGCAGTGTGGCCAAGAGGGGCCACTGTTGTTAAGCCAACCTCTTCCTACAATTTGCTATTATACTTTCACAGAGAGGAAATGTTCTCTCTGGACAAATGTGTGCGATGACTGTGGTGACGAGCAGCTGAGGGGATTGGTCCTGAGGACGCTTCAGTGTGGCGGAGTGCACAGGACAACAGTTCCGTGGGTTCCAGGAGGACTTAAGTATTCTTTCCCAGACACCAATTCATGTACACGTGTGTGCATGTGTACACATGCATGCACATACACATAGTGTTGGTCAATTTTTCAGTTTATCATGTTTCTTGATTACTAAATTTAGTTGAACAAATTTAGAGGAACAATTTAAGTTAGATGAACAAATGTTTAAAGAACTGAGTTTTTAAACTGTCACTATCAATACCATTATTACTTTTTAATGATCTTTTCTTTAATATCAGTGCTCAACCCTCTGTTTCTTAGTAAAATAATTGGAAGTACATGCACAGTATTCAAGAGATCTGTCACTAACACAGGAAATGTGTCTTTCAAGCCATGTTTCTTTACCAGTAAAATAAAGAAGTTGTTGGGGCCGGCCCGGTGGCACAGCGGTTTCGTCCGCACTTGGCAGCCAGGGGTTCGCGGGTTCGGATCCCGGGCGCCCGCCGACGGACGCACTGCCTGTCAGCCATGCCGTGGCGGCGTCCCATATAAAGTAGAGGAAGATGGGCACGATGTTAGCCCAGGGCCAGTCTTCCTCAGCAAAAAGAGGAGGATTAGCAACGGATGTTAGCTCAGGGCTGGTCTTCCTCACCAAAAAAAAAATAAATAAATAAAAAAAAAAATAAAGAAGTTGTTTAGGTCAGGGGTACAAAACATTATTTATTTATTTGTTTGTAAGTTTCTTTGTTTTTTTTTTTTTTATTTGTTCACTCATTCATTCATTCTACTTATCCACATATGTATGTATGTATGTATTTATAAGATTGGCTACACTGACTTCAAATGAATTATGTGGGAAAAGTCTAATAGATGAATGAGATCAAAGGGGTCCTGACTTAGTTGAGCCTGGGTTTGGGGAACAGACTGCCAGATCTGACCCCTTGTTCCCTAAAAGGCCCCGGGGTGCATTCAGTAACACTACGGTTCCAGGGAGAAAAGTTTGGGGGGGAAAATCACTATTTTACACAGTCTCAATGCTCTGCTAAGCTCCAAAACTATTATCAAAGACCATCCTGAAGGCATGAGGAAGAGCCAGGAGGGTCTTCGGGGTGAGTGGGGTGGCTGAGCTGGGAGAATGCGGGAACGAGTGGTCCAATCTTGGGACTCTTAATGTTGCCACCTGAATCCTGTGCCACCCTGTCCACTATGGTGCCTACGGGAGGCCATCTCCGCTAGGGAGCCCAAACTGCTACAGATGCCCCCTCTGTTTCTTCAGTTGTCACCCTGATGCTGTTTGTCCCAGAAGCTTCGACTATTCACAGATCCAGGAGCCAGGGAAGCAGCAGAAGAGAGGAGTGGAAAGGATACAGAGGCCTAATTGATTCCCTCCCCCTCTCCGTGGCCCCTGAACAAGCTCTCAAGTCTGCTTCCATCATCATCTGTCCTGGAGTATGCGTATCCCGGACTCTTGTTGAAACCCCACAACCACAGAGCACCCACATGACCCCCTGGCCATTTCACTGACAGACATAAATAAATAATGCATCTGAAACATATTGAAAAAGAAAATTTCAGGATATGTTATAGGGCTTGTAAATGTCCCTCCCAAACTTTAAAAAACTCCATACAAACATCTAATGAGCTTCTGTCGTGTCCTAGCCTTGTGCAAACCCCTCTACACACGTGCATTTATTCCTCAATCCTCCCAACAATTCTGTGATGGAGACAATGTATTATTATCTCTGTTTTGAAGATAAAAGGAAAGACAAATCGTAAAATGCATTTTAAGAAGCCAAACTACAGCTATCAAGTGTGATTGTGACGTCATCATCAGGGTGGGATCTCCTACCTGCCTCCCTGGACCATCTGGGGTCCCAGGGCCCTGCACTTCCTGCCCTCATCCTGCTGCCCTTCCTCTGCTCCTAAGATAGGCCACGCCTTTCCCTTTCTGCCTCAGCACCTCACACATGCTGTCCTATCTGTGAGGATCGAGCTTCCCCTGACACACTGCTTCTGCCTATGCCCCAGGGGTGCTCAGCTCAAATACTGCAGCCCCACGGAGGCCCCAGGACCTCCAGACAAAACAGGCTGCACCTTTTCTAGGGGCTCCTCATGATTCTCTTTTCCAACAGTTTTTTCTTTTTAATGTGTAATCATTTGAGTAATGATGCATTCATTCATTCGGTATCTGCCACTCACACTGGACTACAACCTCTGAGAGGGCCAGACCCTGTCTGCCCTGTCCCTTCTGCACACCTGTTCAGTGGAGGTCCCCATGAGTACCTGCTGCACCAGTGCATAGATAAGACAGTCTGAGACTCACAGGAAGAGCGTCTTAATCCAAGTGCAGTGTGATTTCCAATACACCAGTGTTGCGTGGATGGCCCCAAACTATTTCAAAAGTATAATTTTTTTTCAAATTATAAGTTTAAAATTAAATTATATTTCAGGTTAATTTTAGTAACAATCTTTTTTCTATTCAAAGTTTTGAAGTCAGTGCCATAAGTAAACAGCAAGGAGAATAAACATAACTAGTGATGTAAGAAGGCACAATTTTCCACCACCCCTTTAAAATACACTTGGTGGAGCAACCTTTCCTTGCCACTGGTAAGGCCTCTAGCAGAGTCCCTGTGCCATTCCTGCTTATGCATAGTCAAGAGACAGCCTTTAGGGTTACTTCATGTTGCAAAATAATCTTAATTCTGACATCAACTTAGCACTAGGTCTCCCCTTTGCCCACGGCTCAGGCGGGAAGCCTACAGTGGGGAAGGAGACTGCCGTCCTTTTGCTCCACGTGGCTGCATGGTCTTGTGCTCTGGCATCTAGTGGAGAGTGAACGCTGGGGTCCCAAAGAGACCTGAGCATGACTGAAGCTGCCTGTCTTTCCTGGGGACATTAGCGAGGACTCTTCAGAGGTTTCCTGCTGGCTCCTCTCTCCTTGTCTCTCGTCCTGCACAGGTGCATTTCTGTTCTGAGTGCTGACTTGTGATTCTTCCCCAGGCTCTGGGCTCCCAGGCAAAGGCATCCTATGGGAGTCTCCTGGACACCTGGATGACCCACACCCACTCAACGTTGGCCCTTGCCTCTATGTCCAAATGACTTGCTTGGAAAGCACTCATGTATCCTTCCTCCAAAGACTTTGTCAACAGGCCAATCTTGGAGCCACTCCCAAAGCATCCTCTCAGCCATCTGCTCCCCGTCTGGGCTGCCCAGGGCACTCGGGCCCCAGACCACAGCCTCCTCAACTTTCTTGAGGAAGAGTGAACCACCTGTTCTCTGAGCCTCCCAAGTGCAGGGAACACACCTCACAGCTCTGTGTGTTTTACCAAACCCTCCCCCATCCCGTTACGTTTATGGTAGGAAGTAGTAACCCCTACCCATGAATTCACTCCATATGGTGGAGGGCACCTTACACCTTTCTGAACCTTTTTTTTACCCTTGACCTTGCTAAGGGTCTGAGTCTCAGAACTGTTTCTGTGGTCATTTCATGTGTCAGTGTGCAGAGGGAAGGGTGTGCTTATATCACCCTCACCTTGTGTTTGTGCCTGATATTGATGCCTCAGGAATCTGAAGGTGGGAGACTCCCAGTCTAACATTTTGTTGCAATGCTTTGAAGACAGGATGTGACACTGCATTCTGATCCTCAACAACTTGAGATACACAGTATTTGTCAGGGAAGGGATGAGTCTCAAGTGGTATCAGAGGGGATTGGGGGAGGAAAGAAGTCAGGAGAAGTCCTGGGAGCATGCAGGGCCAGGAAAGTGGACATCTCTCTGCTCAGTGTTCCTTCCATCCCAACTTTAATTTTGAGACACAGGTTTCTAAAGTAGAATACAGTCAACAGCTCCTCTGACTGGTGTGATTGTTTTAACTGGCAAGGTATAAAAAAACGTGTTATTTCAGTTTAGTGGTCTCTAGTGAATTATTTAGCTACCTAGGATGAGAGGTTGGGGGATACTCAGTACTTATCAATGAGCACAGATATGGGCAGATATCTCCAATTTGGTGCAAAGTTTCTGAATAAAAATGACACTATATCTCTCTTTGGCTAGCTGGCGATAGTGGACTTTAACTCTGAGGGTCCCCGAAGGCCCATGACTCCTTTGCAGCCTCATTGCTCTTTCCTTCCCCTTGCCAACCAGGCCTTCACTCCCCAGGATCACATGAGTCTGGGGAATGTGCTGTCTACTGCAGTTATCCATGTGCACGTCACATCCTCCTTCCTGGTCAAAAAAAATTCCTTAAAGACACAAACTCTCACTTTAGCATTTTTGTTTCCCCAAAATTACTAAAGGTAGGGAAAGAGAATGATGAGGCTTATTGAATATTAAATTATTTTTAAAAATTGATCAAAATTGATATATAGAAAAACAGGTGTTAGAATTCAAGCACAGAATGGCAGCAACTTGAAAAAAAGAACAGATTAAGATTTTTAAAAAGGAATACCTTTGTATATTAACTTGGATTCTTGGTGGATGCATTTAGATGCAAAGTTTGGAGGGAGAACGAGGGAAAAGACTTGATACTATACTATTTTCCAAAGGCACATTTTTATCATAAGCGGGGATTAATAAAAAATTGTATAAATTAAACCACCGTTCTATTCTTTCATGACATGAAATATATATTTTTTAAAGGGAAAAATTTAATCTTAACTGTAGCTAAACTTTATTTCAACAACATCCCCCTAAATCTTTAATGGGTCAGTGGATTTCTCTATACTTACCAGATTCAAACCAAATAAAGGACAACAGCATAGAAGGAAAAAGGATGCTACATGGAAGCAAAGTGCAGAAATGTGAATGATGAAGTCAGTCTGTGGATTCATTTAGTCGGGATATTTGAAGCACCCAGTTTCTGTTGGCTCTATTCTGAGTTCTTGATACTCAGTAGTGAATGTTAGACAATGTTCCTCTTTCATAGATTTACATCCTAGTGGGGGGGGGCAGATAACAAATAAATAAATAAACCACAAACATGAAGAACATACAGAGGCTGTGTGATGTTTGTTCTGACAACTGTGTGAAAGGTCGTGGGAATGTGTGGGGGTAGAACATTCCAGAACAGTCTTCCCTGAGGTTGCATGGTAAGCTTGGTGTGCAGGACACACAGCAAGGCCAGAGGGACTGGGTAGAAGTAGGGAGAGTAGAGAGTGGTAGTGGATGGGGTGGGAGGGTAGGAGTGCTCCCCCTGGAGGCCAGGTGGGGATTTTATTTTAACCACAATGGGGCCACATGAGCGGGGTCTAAGCAGGGATGTGTTTACAAAGTTCACTCTGACTGTTGTGCGTAAAATATACTCTAAGATCTTAATGATGAAAGCAGGACAAACACAGCAGCCTTACAGGAGCTCAGATGGGATACAGCCGTGAGTGTAGAAAGAAGACAAGAAGCTTTGAAAGGACAGCTGGTTGAGTCAGAGTGAGGAACAAGGAAAAGTGAGGTATGAACGATGTGTGCTAGGACCACAGGCATGTGGATATCATCAAATACATCTTACATCCATGTGAGGTTGGACATTTATAAAACACACTTACTCCTTTGGTCTTCATGATCATCCTAGGAGGCAGGTCTCATTATTCCCATTTCTGTCATCCTGCAGTTTGCCTGTTCCATGACAACGCAAACTTCCCTTGTCTTAACAATAGTTTTAATAATTTCGCAGGGAAAAGCATTTGAACTAATTTTGCAGTCTCAGAACACAAAATGTATTTAGAACTCAAATAATTATGAATTTGATCATGATAATTATGAATATGCAATGATTTTTCTCTAAAGATTGAGAAATTACAAAAGATATTCTACAGAGAAGAATGAGCGAAAATACACCATCTCTTCTTCCCTTTACTTTTATTTCAAATCATTAGTGCTCTCTCTGTTGAGAGCAAATGCTTCCTGGTATTTCAACTTCCCTATGCTTGGGACTTATATATGTGGGTAGCTAAGGAACCAATATTACTTTAGTTAAACACTAACTCCTGCTGATTCAGCCTCTGTCTCATGGCCCTGCTCTTGCCATCACTGTGTGGTCCACATCCCCTACGTGCTATTTAAGACCCATATGCTGTTCTACTTGACTCAAAGAAAGCAAGTGATTTCCTGAAGTTAACCACTAGTTCATTTATTTGGCTTCTCTTTCACAATAAACTATAAGGAGATAAGGTTTAATTCAACATTATTTAAAGCCTCTGAATCTTCCCATAGTATGTATTTTGATTCTAGATAATGGGTCACAAAATGAGGTGAGTGCCTTAATTATAGTGATACATCTTATATGTTCTTGTTAAATGAGTATAGTAATTTTATCTACTTAAAAAAAATGAGTTGCCTAGAGCCACACTGTCCAATAAAGGATGCCCTAGTGATGTGTAGCTATTTTATATTTGCAGATAAAATACTTAGTATAATTATGTCCCATGTAATATTGGGACATACTCATACTAAAAATGTTTGAAGTTAAAATTGAACTGGATGTCCTGTATTTTTATTTGTTAAATCTGACCACCCTAGGCTATTAAAATTAAAACTATTTAAATTAAATATAATTAGAAATTAGATTATCAACTGCACTAGCCATATATCAAATGCTCAAAAGTCACATGAAGCTTGTGGACCTAGGACAGTTCCATCATTGTAGAGAGGACTATTGGACACCACTGGGAAGAACACCTGATATAACCAAACCAAAAATTAAGCAAGAAAGAAACACAATTTTAAAAATAGCAATCTTCTTCTAAAGACCTCTGGTGTAGCATTTTAACATTTAAAAAATATAATATAATATACTAATATGACAGTTCTAAACACTACTACTACAACAACAATAATAATAATGGCTGACAATTTTGGATTGCTTTCTATGAGGCAAATCTGCGCTAAATGTCTAAACCACATTCTCATATATTTTTCATTAAAATCTAATGATACAGGCTCTGATGACAGTGCAACTTATGGCTGTGAAAACTGAGGCGTGGGCAGTTCCTTCGCCCCCAGTGCTGCCGGCACGCGAAGCGGTGGCAGCAAGCATCACAGGCCAGGCACCTGTTCTCTAACCACTGCTCCCACCTGACATTGCCGAGAGTTTGGAAACCTTTCACACAAGCATACGGTAGGATTTTGCTGCAAGTACGGACAAGCTTAACTTTAGTAAATTTAAATTGTATGCCGTTCCTATTAACTTAGGTGAGCCGTAAATAATCATGGAAATACCTGTGACAGAAAATGTATAACTCTGTCTTGAACAGTATAAAATGCCTTAGACAAGCACAGCAAAACTCTCACCAATTGTTTTTAGAGATAAAAGGGAAAAAAACAATGAAGGATGACAATACTAGGGTTGCTATTCAAATAAAATGAAACCGGACCTCTTTTTTCTGCATAAGAAAGATTTTCCAGGGAAAAACCCAAGGGCAATGTCAAACGTGGCATTTCTCTATGTCATTCTTTAGCTCCTGTCCAGGCAACGCTGGTTCCAAAGGCCTTGGACCTGCTGCCTGAGAACTGGGAGGAATCTGCTTGGAGAATTCAGCAGAGGTCAGAGGCAGAGGTTGGCAGAACGTGGCTCCTGGGTCTGGTCACATAACTGCATTACCTAATGAAAATGTCACCAAAGTGAGGCAGACAAGAGTCTCGAGATGGAGGTCATCGGTGAGGATGATGGTAATGAGGAGAAGCAGGAAGGCACATTTTAAATGGAGGAGAAGTACAAAAGGACACAGAACAAAAGGACTCAGCCCAAAAAGCCTAGAATTTTGTTCTGTCATTGGACTGAGCAGGAAGGTTGATCAGACAGCTCGCTTCCCTGGGGAGACTTTCTCTGTAGTCCCCTTGAAAACATCTAGAGAGAAGTCACCCTGCCAAGCCTCACAGCAATGTGGGACATCTGCCTGTGCTCTCCAGGAGTCAGATCTTCAATTCACACCCCACCCCCACACCAGGCAGCGCTGTCTCACCTCTTTTTCTGTTTCTTATCCTCTGTCTGCCCTCCCCCTTCCAGCTATCTTGCCTTCTCCTCTTTCTCCTTTTTCTACCCTCCTCTGTCTTATTCTCTCCTGCTGCTTTCTATGATGACAATTTTTTTATAACTGATATAATATAATCCATAATCTTTGACTCTTCTTTGTTTTAGGATCTCAGTAAATAAAGAATCACACTGGAGTTGAATTTTTTACAGTAGCTTTCTGATAAATGAAAGTAAAACTATTTTGGTGATAGGTTGGTGATTAAAAAGAATATACATTGGTCCTATTTTGATGCCAAAATAGAATTTCAAGGGATGGTCATTTGAGCCTAAATTGCAACTCTCAAGATAACAATATTGAAAATTTAATTTTAAAAAATGAGACATCAAAGAGTCATAACAGATATTTTTGAAAATGGATTTATTTTTGAGATTTTTGAATTCTCCTTGCAAATCTAGGAATGCAATAGTAGCGGAAAGAAACATATCTTTTCTTCCAGAAAAAGTCCTCAGATTCTTGATATGTGTAAATGAATAAGTTAGGGCAACTCTGGAAACACTCCAGACCTGCCTTAACTTGGTTTTATTATTTTGCCTCCATTCCCTTTTGCAAACTGGAGACGCTATCAAAGGTCATATCTCGAACAATGTATATTTTATCATTTAAGTAATCAAACAACATAGCTTCCTGTGGATATAACTAAATCTTAACTTGCATCTTTTTGAAGCAATTATTATTTAAATTTAGCATTTGAGTGGGTAAAAGTAAGTGAAACAATTATGCAAAGGAAAGTTTAAGAAAGGAACTAAACATATATTAATTGCCTCTTGCTGTTAAGTGCTAGCTGATTTGGTACCCAAGCAAAAGTTTCAAGTCAGTCTTACTGTCCTGATTTTACAGATGAAGAATGTGAGCATAGGGGAGTTTAAGGAATTGTTTCCGAGGCAAGAATAAAGAAACGGAACTGATGTTCAAATTCAGTTTGCTGCAGTCCCAAGTCAATGCTTGGTCCATTCTATGATGCTTTAAGGGTTAATGCCATCAAAGTTTCAAATGAGAATGCTTGCAATGCAAGAAAAAGAAGCACAATGCTTCATCAAGAGGGAAAGGATGTAAATTAGGGAATGTCATATTCTTAATATTCAGTTCACAGGTTCAACAGCATCTACAAGTTTCCAGGACTTGACTTCCCTTGGGAGGATTCAATGTAGGACACTCAGAATGACAGCTTTTAAGTGTATTTGTTCTGAGAAGCTAAGGGTTTCTTGCATTGTCTCCTGGGGAATTAGTGAGTGATTTGAACTAAAGAAAGCATTCAAAATTGAAGACATTTTGATTAAGTAGAACAGATCAACTGTTTACACTGAGAATGCTCATCTTAAAATTTAGGAAATAAAAACTAAATAGTGAGTAATGGGACTGCCTCAGACTAGAGTAAAGCAATAGTGGGGAAAATATCTTTTGGTCTAGTCTACCAAATACCGCCAGAACCAACACTTTGCAGAAACATAAGAGGATGGGTGATTGATGCCACTAAGAATGGCACTGTAACCAAAGGATCAAACACTGCCATTGAGAGGATGAAGAAACACTGAGAGGTAGAAATTTAATTATTCATGCTATAAACACCTGTGAAGAATTTCAAACAATTATGAAGAAGGTACACCAACAAGACGATGGTAAGAGTATAGGTCACTCATGCATTCTTGCCAAGATCTGGAAACTCCATTTATTTTCATGTAAATCTAGCCAAGAATTCACTATCTCATATGGATTGAACTGTGTTCCCTCAAAATCCATATGTTCCAGTCCTAACCCCAAGTACTTCAGAAATGTGCCCTAAATGTGGAAATAGAGTTGTTGCATTAGGACACATACACATACACAGGGAGAATGCCATGGGAAGATGAAGGCAGATATTGGGGTGATGCTGGAGAAGCCAAGGAATGCCAAAGACTGCCAGCAACCACCAGAAGCTGGGGGAGAGGCCTGGAACAGAGTCTCCCTCATGGCCTCAGAAGGAACCAACCCTCCTGACACCCTGATCTCGGACTTCTAGGCTCCAGAACTGTGAGACAGTTTCTGTTATTTAGGCCACCCAAGCTTGTGGTACTTTGTTATGGCTGTTCTAGCAGACCCATAAAGTATCCAAGGATACATTTCTCATGGTTTTCTATATAGACTGCATCAGGTCATAAAAGTGTGACCCACACACACTTTGCATTTGAGGTTAGAATTAAAGTAAAACGAAGAGCTCACCTTCTGTCTCATGTGAATAGAACTTCGTTTTTCTTAACACAATTTTTTCAAAGTATAAAAAAGTCATCAACAGATTAACAATTGAACATTGAAAAAGGCAAACGTGAAATCTGTTTATACTGTACCATTTATTCTTTAATATTGCATACGAATGTTATGCTTTGTTGGATGGTTTGTGATATATTCCACAAATGTGAAAATAACAAAAAAAGGTATATGAATAAAACAAACATAGGCAAAGAGAGTTAGAACAAGATTTGGTAAAAATGTATGTTTCTTAAAAAAAATTTAAACCACAGTCCTCTAACCCCTCCATTATTTTATGGACAAATTGAGAACAGACCTATGCCATATCTCTATTTTTTATCTTCACTTACAAGCATAGTTCTTAGCACATGGTACATATTCAATAAACGTTTCTCAAGTCTGTAAATAAATGAAGCAAAATAAAATCTTACAGACAAATGAGCATACACCAACATTAAAGATAATTATTTACATAAAAAAGACGAGTGGAGATATATTGAGATTTATACATAATTCACATTACTTAAAATCATTCACCTGATGATCTTGATCTATGGAAAGCTCAAAAACAGATAAAAAGCTGAATTCATCCTTCTTAAATTAGACTCTAGTGAGAATGGGTTGCAGTCAATGCCAATTTTCTGCTACCTCCCTTTGACTCACATCCATATGGGATACCTGATTTTATTACATGTAAAATGCAATGAGAATTTTTTCCAAATATTGGTATTGTGTAAAAAACGAATTTGTTAAAGTAATGTATAGGGTATTACATTTTGATACAAACATATGATGTAGCCAAACACAAACATCTTTTTTCATTTAAATTCTCAATTTTCTTGAGAAATCAAATCTAAACTGATGTGTTTTACAAATCTTGCCCAGTTTGAAGTAATCTAGAAATTACTTTAATTCTGGCTATTTATGGATTAAAGTGTTAAATTTGCTGCTAAAGAAACTCAGATTATGTGATTCTTCACAGTTTCTTCTGGGGTCTCAATCAAAATCAAATAAAAATGTGATAAGTCTAAAGTCAAATTATCTGTTATAAGTAAAAATCTTCTTACAAACCTCGACAAAGAACTATTCAGCTGACATACTTGAAAATGATCTTAATTTTACATATATTTATGGCTATGCCAAACTAACAAGGTCTACTTAGTATAGATGGATGGCTAGAAATCTACCCATTCACTCTGTGCCTAAATAACTAAAAAAAGTAGCAGTTCTTCAATGAACTTTTAGAAAATTTCCAAGTTTATATAGAAAATAAAGTATATATTTAGAATAAATAAAAAGGGAGAAACATTTTTCAATGAGAGTTGCATTGGCATCACCATTATTTTATAATGTGAGGCAAAGTTCTTTAGAAAGTCATTTTTCTTCTTTTTCCTTATAATGGCGGTAAAGGAAGAATTTGTTGTACCTCATTCATGACTAAATAATTATTGCTCACTGAGTACTTTCTGCCATATTGCCATTCCAATTGCCACTGACTTTGACCATATGAAAGTAATATACATTTCCCAGAAAAAAAGATGTCATGTATGTACACGTGGAATATAAGACAATTCAATTTCAGAAATGCTAAAATGTGATGCTCAGATTCAAGAGCTATGGTCTTTTCTAAGTACTGGACTAGTTGTTTCAAACATTTGCCTCATGGATCCTTGCAAGACCTCATTAGGTGAAAATTATCACCTTCATTTACAGATGAGGAAACTGAAGAGGAGAATGATTAAATCACACACAAAAGGTCACAGAAGTAGCAGTAATGTTGCAAACCACCACTTTATCACACCATCTGGCTTCTTGGTACTTCACCACCAAAAGGCAGAATGAGATGGAGAAAAGCTTTTTGCTGTGGGGAGAATTACTCTGCCAGCCCTGGTGATCTAGAGGTTAAGATTCTCGCTCTCACTGCTGTGGCCTGGATTTGTTCCCTGGTCAGGGAGCCACATCATCCTGACAGTTGTCAGACTGTGGTGGCTGCATGTTGCTGTGATGCTGAAAGCTATGCCACCAGGATTTCAAATACCAGTAGGGTCACCCATGGTGGACAGGCTTTAAGACTAAGACAAACTGGGAAGACGGACCGTGGGGCATCGTCTGATACAGCGCTGGAAGGTGAGAGGATGGCGCAATAAGACCAGGCAGGGTTCTGCTCTGCTGTACACAGGGCCACTAGGAGTCGGAATCCAATCCATGGCGCTAACAACAAAGAACTACTCTATGTAATAACTTGCAGCAGGGAGCAGTACTTGTTAAAAACACAGACGGGATTTTTCGAACAGATGTTGAAGCTAGGAAGAATTAGGAGAGGCAAGAGATACCATCTCAAATCCTACGAGCTCAGGAATTGAACCACTCAGCCTCGATCCTTTTAAAGTTGATTGTCAAGCTATCCTTCATTTTCTGCTTTCTCCACATGCTCCTTACTCTTCTACCTAATTTATGAATTCATTCTTTTCCAGCTCTCCATTTCATTTTTAATTTGACGACTTGATCAGTTAAGGAAAGTCAGATTGCATTTACTTCCAGTCTCATCTATCTATCTACCCGTCTACCCATCTACCCATCTACCTCTCTATCTATCCATCCATCCATCCATCCATCCATCTATCTATCTATCTATCTATCTATCTATCTATCTATCTATCTATCTATCTATCTATCTATCTATCTATCTATCTATCTATCTATCTATCTATCTATCTTTTTCTTTTCCTTTCTTTTTTTCTTTCTTTCTTTCTCTATCATCTATCTATCTATCTATCTATCTATCTATCTATCTATCTAATCTCTCTCTCTCCATCTATCTCCCTCTCTAACTATCATCTATCTATCAATCATCTATCTGTCTCATCGAAAAGTCAAAATCAATTGTGAAAGCAATGATTGGTTTGCATGGGAATGAATTCCTCAGAATTCTGACACATTTTATTTTCTTTTGGGGGTGGAGGAAGCCCTGCATGTAAGAGAGGCTGAGACCCACCAACAAACCACTTAGGTACCACCAAATTACAAATGATTTATTCGTGTTTGTGACACATTTTGCTAATTTTTGCAATTTTCTTTCTCAAGTCTCAGACTCTATTTTAATTACATCAGCCATTCCTGATTTCTTCAGCAAAAAAAAAAAAAAAAATGCTATATAATGAAAACTTATTTAAAAAATACAGTTATTCTCTCTCTTCTGCAAATTCCCCACTTGTATGATATTATTTTGGAGTTGATTCTGGCTATAGATCACAGCTCCCCAATTGACTTGAACTTAAGTAAGCTCCTTACCCTTCAAGTCTCAATTTTCTCACCTATGACATAGGACCAATAATATCTACCTTTAAGATGAAGGGAAATAAAAACACAGAAGCACCTACGACATGTCTTAAAGTCAGAGAAAAACAAGCATGTCCTAGACTATTGACAAGAAAGAGCCACGATGAATCTGGATGTGTAAGTAAGGTTACGATACTTTTTATACCATTACTTTAGCTTTGTAGAAACCATAGGCATTAAAACAAACCAACCTAGCAGGTAAGGGTCACCTTGGCACAAGAGAACACTCGGTGATTCTCCTCTTATACATTTTCTCAACAAGTAAAAGTATCACTTGAGTGACTGATTCATGGCTCTATACCCAAATAATTTTGCTTATTCCTTCCTACTAACACTCCTGTCTAATTTAATTTGTTTGTGCTTACTCAAAGCTCAGAATAAGCTCTTACTTTAAATACAGATATTTTAATTTATTTCATTTTATAGATGAAGCAACTGGGGTTCTTGGAGACTAAAAAATAACACAGGTAGACACTTAATGAGCAAATAACAGAGTTCTCCTAGTTTCTGGTTGAGTTCGCTTTCTATTATACCACGTATCCTTGGTTTGTTATTCCAGTGCCCTCCTGAAATACTGTTTTATTTAGGAAGCCTATCCAATTAAGCATGCCTTTATCAAAAGCATAAATAAGATGCAGTTTTCAACACACTGCCTGGTTCAATAAATTTTTGTTATATGAATTGGTGCAATTTTATGGTGGAAAATATGAGGTACATTTGCTCATCCATAAATTCTTCTTGGTACAAGCCTTTATTAGTTAGTCATTCTTGAATCTGCGAGGCTTAAAGTGATGGGGAGCACAAGAGTGGCTCTGGTAAAAGCTATGCCATGTACAATTTACATTTCAAAACTTCCAACACCTTGCAAATGTTAATCATGGTGGACATCCATTTGATAATGAGTGATTCAAAATCTGATTTCCATTTCACAACTGAGAACCTCACACAAATGGAAAACAGAATGAACACAGACAAAAGAAGGCAGTATAAAGGACTTAGAAGTCAGACACATTCAATTCAAACACCAGCTCTACTACCTACTTACTAGTAAGAGTATGTGGGTAAAGTACTTCACATCTGCAGGTCTTCAAGCATGTGTGTGTGTGTGTGCAGTTGTATGTGTATATGTATATGAGTGTATCCATACATGTGTGTCTATAAAACTTATGTGTACACATACACACATAAATACTGTTATTTCTGTCATATATATATATACACATATATACAACTGAGATATCAGAATTAATAATGAAATAATAGGTTACTTGTCTAAAGCCATATATCAAGGCTATGGAAACTAAAATTGGAAATGTAAGAACCAATATGCCTAATTTATAAGTACTTAACACTTCAATAGAATGACTATCCCCAGGACAATATTTACAAAAGGCTTCTAGACTTTTATTTGAGGGTATTCAATAATTCCTAATAGCACTGAATTTATGAATACCTATGTGAAGACACTGATCTACCAAGTATCTCATTTATATGGAATAAAAAAAAAATTCCAAGAGCTGGAATTAATGACTTGCAATGAACTTTAACCGGACATATTAATTTGTAATCTTGCATTCATAGTTTGATTTTGAACTTTGTACCTTAATGCGGTGAAAGTTTATTTGTATTGTTCAGTATTAGGCCATGTTTTTCATCAATAATTACTTTCCCACCTTGAGCATATCCACTTTTCAGGCTTCAGCTAAATATTTTAAATTAAAAGTTGGCTGCTTCTGCCCTGTCATGAACATATTATTGGTTTTAAATGCCTTTTGTTTATCAAGTAAACTCTCACCAAAATGTCTATTGAGGAGGAAGGAGGGGGTTTCAATTTTTTCACAATATTTATATACAAATATAAAAGTAAAAATAATCATTAACTACAAATTATTACAAATTGAAGAAGCATTTGAACTGAAATCTTGTTTTCCTTTGGTTGCATGTTACTCTTGACTGTAACACTTAGTGACTTACACTATTTGAACCTTGTCTTAGCAAACAACTCCACTCTTCTCTAAACTTTTGCATAGTAGCAAGTTCAAAATCTCAAAATATAAAACATATGGAGAAAAGTCCTCTCCATTCTGAAACCAACCACCCATTTCCCAATTCCAGTGTATAATACATATGCAAGCCAATTATATATATATTCTCCATCCTTTTTATACAAATAGTACCAACACCACACACACTGTTCTGAATTTTGTTTTTTGGTTTTGTTTGCTTGTTTTTCTTAATAATTTCTTTTAGAAATCTCTTCAAGTCAACTCATAAAGACCATCCTCATTCCTTTTATTTACAGCAATTACTTACCATTCCATTTTACAAATGTATTGCAATTTATTTAACCAGTCTCCAGATGATAGAAATTTAGGCTGTTTCCTATCTTTCCTTATTACAAAAAAAGGGACGTAATAAATATCCTTGGAGATATATAATTTCTCAAATGTGCTGGTATGTCCAAATTGTTGGTGAAGGTACAGATACTATATAAATTCAGGAGATATTGCCAAATTACCCTCCAAAGAGGTGCCAATTTACACATCCAACAGCAATTACAACCTACCCTTCATTCCTCTACCTCTATCTTGTGCTCCCTGGTTCAGTTACGGATAATTCTCTAACTGCTCACCATAGTACTAACTAGTGCCACTTTTCTGTTTTCAAAGGCTGTTTCTTCTACTCACAGCCGTCTCTCATCTACTCCCATATAAACCATTACAGTATCCAAAAAATATATACCTTAAAAACCAGCATATACTCCCTACTAAATGTTTACTTATTTGCTTCATATTAAAATCTTTCCAAAAATATAAAATATCATTTTCTGAGCTCAAGACCACATGTTGTCTCCCCTCATCCACAGTGATTAGGATTTTACGTTAGGCACAGGAGCACGCAGAATAGGGACTACATTCCCCAGCCCTCTTTACAGTTTAGTGTGGCCCTGAGTCTAACGAGATAAGAGCCAACTGTGGCCAACTGTGGTCTTGCCTGAGAAGAGAGGGTTTGCCTCTTCTTTTTCTTCCTGCCCGCTGTAATGCTGACACAGTGGTGGTGAGCACCTGGGACCCTGAGGATTTGGCATGGCAGAGTAACAAGACGGAAGGAGTCCAGGATCCTCGTGACTTCACGGAGTGGAGTTGCCTTAACAGCTTGGACTTGGACAAGAGAGATAAAAAAATAATTCTATTTTTTTTAAGGTGTCTGTCATTTAAACTTTATATCAGCCATATGAAAGAGGTCCACGTGTCACTCCCTTTTATAGGCAAGGAAAGAGGTATTCCCAAGGTCGAGACACTATAAAATGGTGGTGGTAAGACTCAAACCCAGCTTTGTCTGACCAGGAAGATTATGCTGTTAACCTCTGTGCAGTACCACCTCCCTCACAAGGTTGTAGAACAGATGTGCCTTGCCATAACGGGTTTCCAGTGCATGTTGTGGTCATTGCTGCTGGGTTGTTTTTTTTTTTGTTTTTTGTTTTTTTTTTTTTTTAAGAAACCTGAACTTAAATAAATTCAAACCATTTACTGCAGTTAGCCTCAGGAAAGTACTCGTGACACAGGCATGTGACACAGGAGAATGCACTCACTTCTGCAGTGTTGGCAGATCACGTAGCCCAAGGCAGTGAGTTGCAGAATGTTCACGTGCTGAGTCTCCAAGGTCATAGTACTGTGTGTACATTCAGTCATGCACTGCTTACCGACAGGGTACGTTCTGAGAAATGCATCCTTAGGTGATTTCGTTGTTGTGTGAACATTATAGAATGTACCCAAACCTAGACGGTATAGCCTACTATACACCTAGGCTCTATGGTACTAATCTTATAGGACCCCCACTGTATATGCAGTCCATTATGGACTGAAACGTCATTATGCAGTGCTTAACTACATATATGTGTGTGTGTGTGTATGTACATTTGTAATCCAAGTAGGACCATATTTACACAGGGATGCATAAGTATAAAACAAGGCAGAATTTGGCATTTATCATAATAAGAGCACATTGTCAAACATAAGCAAAACACTGGCTTAGAAAGAAACAAAGCAAGAAAGTGATATAATTGTCCTTATAATTTATTTCAAAGCTAAGTCTCTAACATAAAAAAGTTGACTTAGCTACCCACCTCTGCTGAGGACAAATGGAAACAACGATGCCTTTCAGCATAAGAAAACATAAACAGATACTTTAGGGCCAATGTTTGTGCAAAACTTGCAGGGCTTTATTTGGTAATAGATTGTAGCAGTGAGAAAGGAGTCCGCTAGTTACTGTTTCAGCTGACACACACTGCAGATACTAAGGGAAGGAGGGAGGGGGGCCGTTTAGTGCTGCAGTGGCTGACACATGGAGGGAGCTGTCAAAAAGCTCAGCTCAACAGGGAGTCCAAGTTTTAACTCCAGCGACACCAGTGACTATAACGTAGGCATCTGGATACATGACAAGTTATTCAGTTGAAGGACACATTCTCAATATCCGGCTAAACTGCAGAGAAAGAGAAAGCTGGATGTCTGCAGTATTCTAGAACAATAGGATTCAATCTTTAGCGGCAATAAAATGCCAAAAAAGTGATTTCTCCCAACTCTCTACACTGGAGAGAAAGTCACATTATTAGGCAGAAATGTAGCCAGAATTCTGCTCCCTTCCAGACATCATAAATTTCTTCTTTCATCCTCTATTTCTTTTGCTAGGAATACATGGTGTGTAGAGTATGAGGACATGCAGCTTTGCAAGACAGATTATATTGGCACTTACTTCATTAAGTCTAATAAGGGTTCGTATCATACTTAGATTTCTCACATGCACTCCTTTGAAGTAGATGAGTTTCATCCTGACAAGATTTCATTGTCATGTTTATTTCTTTACTATTCTGCACCCCCCCCAAGAGCTTTTCTCAATGCAAATTTAAATTTAGTATTTTATGCAGTCTGTTGTATTTGGTAACTCAAAAGCAGGATAAGTCCTGAGCAAAACAGTGTTGTTAACTGAAAAAACAAAAATATGCGTATTTTTTTAAATGGAGAGAATATAACCCTGGCCCCTTCTCACACAGAGCAGACTGTACTAGAAGGAGTGCATGTTCTCAGCCTGGTTCAACGATTGGATATGCTGATGGTCTTCAGTTCTTTGACCTTAAATTTCCTATATTCTACCCTAAGACATCAACAAGAAAATGTTTGTCTCTAATAGTTTTAGTCTCATTAGTAGTAGAATTCAATTGCTTAATTGTGTAACATACATGGGGAGAGAATTTTGTCAGGCAGATTTTAGATTAAGTATATTTATATGAATATCCTGTCACTTGGCCATTCAGGGAGGCTGAGGTAAATTTAATAATCTGGCAAATTTTAATTTCCTTGCTTTCTTGAGCCATAAAAATGATGCATTTGCTGTCAGTGATAAAGAGACTTAACCAGATTTTATGTATAATAGGACTTTTTCACTATTTGTGGTTGCTTCATTTCGGAACCCCCTTTCCATGTTCAAGAAGTCCCCTACCTTTTGTGCCAGAGCTTACTCTCACCACTGAATTGAAAATTCCACATACTCACTTTCCCCTCCTGCCCTACAGCTAGGGTGCAGGCATAGGACTTTGGGGCTGCCAACCACAAGCACTTACTTCCTACTTTGAACAGGAAGTTAACGATGCAAAGTGGGAGGGAATGCACAGAACAGGTTCAGATAAGAGTTGGCAGTGGCAGCAGCGTCCACTGTCCCTGAGATGGTCATGGTGCCATCTTTACCTGGCTAAATATTTGGAAGATAGGCTGCATTGTTCATAGCTGTATAGCTTTCAAGCTGGTTAACTGGCTTTCTTGGAGTTTCTGTTAGCTATCTAATAGCCTTAAATGCAATTTACTTTTATGCTTAAAGTAGCCACACAATTGGCCAATGTCTGTTGCTTGCAAATAACAACTCTGATGGATACTCTCTGTTTTCTGTTTGCTCTAAATTTTCAGCTTTGGGACTTCTAGAATAAGAAGACATGCAATGATCCCTGATTTGAGAAATGTATGTTATTCTAATACAAATAATTATAATCTCCCCCAAATTGTTTGCAGGGATAGGTGTATGTGTTTTCTGGAAGGCAGCAAAGAAAGGATTAAAAGAGTCAATTTGCTGCCATCTAGAAAATGCCTCTATAACATTTTTATATCAAGATTATAATGGGGACCTTTGAAAGTCATGATAAAATTTGCTTCTAGTGAAAAGCCTACCCTCAGGTAAAAATATATTGCTTTCATTTTTCTCCATTGCATCTGGAATCAGGGTACTCTTGCTGGGGAAAAAGAGTGATTCTTATTTGAGACTGCAACTACCCCTTGAAGTCACTGTCTCTCTTTTTGGCTGACACTCTTTTTGATGGGTATTGCCTCAGTTACTTCTACCTGATCTCCTGAAATAGTCTCTGTCCCTAATACACACAGTCAAGGACATTGGCTACGATAGACACCATATAAGCTGCTGAAGGGATGGAAAGACAACGAAGTCACAGTCTTCATCTTCAAGAATCTTATGGTATAATCTCAAGGGTAGGATTAATATTAAATAATTTTAATAAAAGACAAGTTTTAATTATGTTAAGAGACATGTATGCCAAGTGTCATTGTGGCTTAACAACAGAAGAAGGTCTCACTGTTTGGGGGACTCACGGAAGGAATCATGAAGGATATGACCTTAGTTAATGAGTTGGTTTAGAAATATGCTATTATTGAAACAATTTCAACCACCAATGTAACTCAACAATTTTACCCCCAATCAATTATTTTATACCCCCATCTATTTTTCCTCATTTTAGAAAAGTTTTCATTTTAAAAATAAAATATATTTATCAATAACAAACATATGTTTTCATTTATATTTACCAGATGTACATAACAAGCAGAGCTTTGGAGGCAACATAAAAATAAACTGTGTAGAAAAACCAAATAACAGCAACAATAATGCTATCAATGATACTTTAAAGTGAAAAAAATAACTAAACCAAAATTCAAAAAGCCCTATAATACTTTAGACGATCTGTTTCAGCTTTACTGAAAGATCTCTCATTTGTTTTATGAAATATTAAAAAGAAAGTAGTGTAGCGTCCACAAATACCACTTCCAGAGACCCAGCATCCTTTATATTTGGAGTAGGATGTTGACTAAATTCCATCAAGACATACACTTTTGTGTAAATCATAATATAAAATCGGTTGGTATGAGTGACATTTATATGGCAGAAGGAGAGATGAGGCACGGGAATTCATTCGTGTGCATCCAGCACTGTCCCAGGAGCTGGGCAGGCCTTCTGGTTTTTAGGCGAGGTGTGCTCTGCAGTGAGAATGGAGATAACTCATGACATTCTCGGGAACGCCTCTAGATCAAATGAGTCTGAAAGCTGCCAACCAAGCAGAAGGCTGACCACAAATGTGCTTCCCAAGGTAACTTATTCTGGGAAGGAGACAGTCTAGATTGCAAATGTGTCACTGTAGTCACTGAGAAGATGTCTCCTTTAAAGTAAAATCCTTTTGAAAATTCCGTTTTACCCATCAGTCTCTGGTGCAATTGGTTTCCCTTAGTCAGCAACTAGAATTGGACCAAAAGTCTTACATACATATGGGTTTTAGAAACTCTTTTAAGCCAGTTCACCTTTTAAGAAGCTTAGGCTAAACACACAACAACACTTTCCCTCCACTATTTAAAATAATTACAACGTATAAATATCCCAACCAGGTATCGGTGGTATACTGTGGCACTTTTCAACACATTCAAGGTCTATTTCATAGTGCTCAGTCCCAAATGAAGAAAATAATAAGAAAAAGCATAAGTTTTCACATATTGAGTTTTAAATTGAGGCCATTCTGGTTTAAATCTGATTTGGCCTAAAACTTGTTTTTCCCAGAGCAACCTGACTTATGGCCCACCAAATATGCATTGTACATCTGCCTCAAACATTTTCCCCAAGCAAAGAATGCACTCTTTAAAGATAAGGATGAATGTCTCCCTTTCTCTGATGCCAATACTTCTTTGAAGATAAGCTTTTCTTCCCAGAGAACCAAGGTCAGGTTGACCTGCTATGTATGTACTAAATTGTGGCAAAACATCTCTTTGTGACTTTGGAAAAAAATTGTGTCGCTGTCATGCTTGCTGTATGTTCTTTGTTCTGAAATGGCATATAACCATGCTACAAACCACATTTCTCTGGGGTGCTTTCCTCCCTGACTAAGGGAGTGCTGCTGGGCTAGTCCTCACTCTGGCTTCTTAAAGATCTCTCATGTATAGATTGGTTATTGATTATTTTTGTCAACACAAATACAGACCATTTCTAACGGAAGCTTTCACCAGACCTCAGATATGGCTGAAAAGAACTCAGTGTAAGTAAAAGCACCTGTATCCACATCACAGACATACCAAACCTCCAGGTCTCTATTCCCTCCTCAAAGAGCTGGCAACAATTGCCCATTAGATAACAAATAAAAATTCAAACCCCCCAGACTGGCTCACTCTTGGCAGACAGTCTTGTTCGATTATCATCATCCAAGGCCCCTCGTCATCATCTTTTGATCATTATCACCACCACCACCCTCACCCATAGTCATCATAGATTATTGTTTATATTTAACTAAAGATAGAGATTTTCAAAGCCCAAAAACAACCCCCAGGAGATGAAAAGTTCTGGATAAGGGCTCTCTTCCAACTAATTACTCAAAAACTACTTGTTTATTCTCCTAAGTGGTGAGAAATTATGGCTCTGCCCTCAAAGGAACTTAAGTGCAGTGCTGTCCAATAGAACTGTCCTCAATGATGGAAATGTTCCATATTTGCACCGTCCAACATGGACACCACTACCTGCCTGTGGCTTCTGAGCACTTGAAGTGTGGCTAACAAAACTTAGAAAATGACTTTTTAATTTATTTACTTCTAATTAATTTAAATTGAAATTTAAATAGCCAAACATGGCTAGTGGCTGCTGTATTGGACGATGCAGATTTAGCGGACTATCACTAAGAAGGTAATTTTAGAGAAGGTCACAAACTTTTCTCATTATATTATTTTTCACTTTTTCAACATATGTTGTTTAGGATAAAAACAATATGGTTATTTTATAAATTTCTCTCTCATGATGAAACATTGAAATGTTACCATCAGAAAATGAACAGATAATGAGTTTTTTCTCCATTAATTAATTCCGTTTGGTTTTATGCAAAAAATATAGAAGGGGCATTTATAAATGTTTTTGAAGTCTTCATTATTAATGTGATGCCTATTCCTGTGATGATAGCTTCACTGGGGTTCGATAATTTGGTCAAATTTGGCAGGCACAGGCATCCAAGGGAAAGGAGAAGGGTAGGAAACCAGTTATCCCAAGATGCTTTGTAGACAGACCACGTTTTATTTTTTTGATATAAAGTTAAGCTTTCTGGCATCAATGTGGTTGTATAAAAATCAGCACTGATACTTCCACCTGGCATCTTTCTCACGTGGAATAGTAGTCTATCATGAGGCCTTTCCTAGGTCTTACGTCTCTGTGGGTCTCATTTGCTTGGGAATGAGTGAATCCAGGTGTCAGTAATTATTTTATGAAAGACCTCCTCAAATAACATTTATTCTATACTTTCTTTATCCCTCCAAATAAGGTGATTTCTCTTTCTTCTGAAATGCTCAGTAACTCACTTACCATTCACAGGCGTATGTTATAACAGTTACATATTTACCTTATTTTCAGACTACATTATAAGCAACGTGAGAGAAAACGCTGTATCTTGCACATGATTGTGTTATCTCCATGGACTGAAAGAGTGCCATTCTCTCTAGTAGATATTCCAGAAATGTTTATGGAATTGAATTATGTATTATATTGTGATACTATCCCAAACTCATAACCCTTCTCTTATAGGGCTCCCTTTAACCTAGTGTGAAATATATGCATTCATGAAGGAAAAAGCAGTCAGCTGTGTAAGTAAACAGGAAAATATCCACGAATATGTTATCAAATGTTTTCTTTATCATCTTGGGGATATCTATGCTCCATAACGTATGTGGCTGTATGGTGGCTTTTATAAAAAGAAGAAGAAATATCTTATTAACCTATGACAAACCCCAGGGTGTTCAGCAGGAATTTCAAACAGCATCCTCAAGAGTCCTTCTAAATACTACTTCCTAGGGAAACAGACAAGGAGACAGGCTAAAGGAGCATGTTTTTGCTATAACTATTGATCTTGTTTTTTATCCCAGTTAATGGAAAACATGTGCTTGCTAACAACAGAATATTTCTAATGAAAACAATACTTCACGCTTGCTACTTGAAATAAAAATGTATTGATATGAGACAATTTTAGATTATTTTCAGAGAAAGAGAAACAGGTTTTTATATGGACTGCATAAAGTCACATAAACAAGTCTACATCCAGAATACACATGACTCAATCCTTTCCGTACCAAAAAGAAAACACCTTTTGAATTTTTATCTTAATTAAATTACCTTAATCCATACACGTCTTAATTAAGTTATCTTTTAATCCTACAATAAACATACACACTATAAACTGTGCCTCAATTTGGTAACAAGGATCCAAAAAAATAAATAAATAAATAAACTGGTGACTTCATTAAACTCAGACGTTTACATCTGAATTTACAGAATTTGGATGCCTGTATTCTTCCTTTTTCTACTCTCCCCTAGAAGAGAGAGTTATAAGCAGTGACATTCTCAAAAAGGATTCAAAAACCAGAAGGAATGAAGCCTAAACAAACAAACAGATGGCAATAACAGCGATAAAAACAGAGGCTGGAGCAACACATAGCCTATGAAATTGTTAGACGTGAGCCATAAACACAGGCTATGTTTTGAGATCCTGAATTGAGCTGAGATCCATAATGATGCACTGAGTCCTTGAGAACCATAGAGATTATTTTTGAAGGTTCTTTTTCAAGATTTGATTAACCAGTAGAAGAGACAGCACAGAGTGGTACAGACGTAGCAAAGCAGAAACATAAAACACAGAGCATCTTCTACCGCCCCAGCCTCGTTTCAGGGAGACCGCGTCTTGCCAGATAGTGGATTGTTACACTTGTAATTTTACTGTGGCATGTGCTAGAAGGATAAAAAAAAAAAAAATGAAAGCACTGAAAATGTCATGCAGTGTGAAAGGCTTGTATGAAAAGGTACAGAGCTGTCTTTCAGCAGACAGTCTACAAAAGCTTTTCAAATTGTTGCCTCATAACAGCTGCAGTGGTTGGATTCCTTAAATTCAAAATTCCTGTACGCTATCAAAGACAGAAGCTGACTTGCTAACCCACAAACCAAACTGACACTGAGTCTCAAGGTCCGCCAGTCTTCACTTCCATCCAGAGATGGGCCGTGTCCAGCACGTTGACATGCGCTGAGGCGCCAGTCCTTGCCCTCTGTCCCGAGCACTGCATTCAGAGCTGCAGTGTCCCTGCAGCGGCAGGAACACCTTCTTGACCCAAACCTGCTTGTCAGGCCATGGTCACAAAAGGGACAGCCACTGCAAGGGAGCATCTAATGTTCCCTAGAAATGGCACTCTTATATACATTTTTAATTTAATTTTATTCTTCTAATTCCCCTGTTCCTTCAGAGAACAGAGCATTTCAAATATTGATTATCCTTTAAGGGAAATGAATGGAAACAAATGGTTTCTACTCTATGACAGCACAACAGTGTAATTGGACATTGTTCCTTTCTTAACTCATTACACGATATTTTCCTGCTCTATTCTCTTTGAAGGACTCTGATATTTTTTCTATTGAGTATACTGATCTAAACTTATAATGACATGGGTGATGTTGATTGCTTACGCACTGTACGCTAGGCCCTGTGCCAAATGCCTCAATGAATGACCCCATATAATCCTCACAATGGGCTTGTATGGTAGACACTGTTATTATCAACCTTCTATAGAAGAGGCAACAGAGGGTGAAAGAGATCAAATACATCATCTGAGGTCACACCACTAGATTTAAGAACGGGCTGTACAAGCTGTTGTTCTTATCATTGTGCTGTCATAATCTTACCTCAGTGGTCAGCTTAGTCCCCAATTACTTAGTAAACAACATAGCATAATAAAATGGAGAGTTTAAATTAACCAGAATATACAACATGTGTATTATACATTTATCAGTAATTTTTCTGTATCTGTGTTTTTAAAGAAAGGGTAAATGACAGCGTGACCCAATACCCTAATCCTTCCTGCATAGTAAGAAATGAGATTGTTGAAACTCAAAACAATAATTGCAGAATGGGCAGTGTTCTGTATAGACTAAAAGAGAAAAGTGTTTTCAAACAATTAAGTGAAAAGAATGAAAATCGAGAGGGAGAGAGAGAGATGGAACAGGATACAGAAAAAGATCTCATATTTGGAGTCAGAAGCCCAAGACAAGGGTCCTGCTTTTAGCTTTTGCCCCCAGTGGGGCCTAAAACAAGTTACTTCAACTTCAGTGCAGATTAAATTGACTTCACCATATAAAGAATAGATAACTACTACAGCTTCTTGCAGCTTTTAATTTAGTGATTACAAATTTTAATGTAAAGAATCCATTTCATGGCCATTTATCATTGATCGTGAGATAGGATGATGAGTAAATCTGTGTAAAATTTAGAATCAACAAGGTCAAAGCTGTCCTTCAGGACCTGCTGGCTGGCTCCTTCTTCTAGATTCTTCCCAGCAGGAGAGCAGACACCCTGAAATTGCCCTGTTATTCCTTCCTCACAAATTTGGGCAGCTCCTTCATCTGAAGAGAATAGTTCTCTCTTTTGTGTAGAAGTGTTCTTCTTTGATATTCTGAGCTTACTTTCTATGAGTTTGATATAGATGTGTCTGTATCAATATTATTTCCTACTTTAAATTCCAAGAATCCAGGGATGGTGATCATGGCAACATTCTTTGCCTGTGAATTTTGTGCCCGAAAGTTTCATATTATGAAATGTCTCAAAAATTAACCAGGTTCTTTGATAAACAGCAGTGCTACTCCAAGCATGGCCATCGACAATTAGTAACGGTCTACAGCAAGGTAAGTACAGAAAGTGAGAGTGTTTTGAAACTTTTTTTATAACAGTTTGATAATGCCATGGCATTCCCATGCATGATGAGGGGAGTCACCTTGTTGAACAAGAGTATCACTTGGTTGGGGTGTTTTGGGACTTGGTGATGAGCTGCATGTGGCACGAGCTTTGTACGAAGCTCACGTGCAGGAGACCACCATGGGTTATGATGCAAGGAAAAAAGTGAGTCCTTCAGCTGAGACAGTTTGCAAAGCACAGCTCTACTGCACGCGCTTCTGCCAAGAGGCCCTCTAGTATCTTTTGCTCGCCACTGTGGTTGGCCACAGTTGGTTGGATCAGCAGTGAGGGACCTTCTCTGAACTTTTTAAATGAAAACAAAAGCTTGAAAGATTGGGATGCACGGCTTCCTGCAAGGGGACAGATTTTTCTCCTGTAATTATGAGGTTTGCTCCAAAGAAAAGGAAGTAAACGGATATATAAAGGATATGGCATGCTAGCTGTTTTTTCTGTCTTTGCTTTAGCAAAGTTTGCCAAGTTCAAAGCGTGGAATACAGTTAACTTTGGGAGGCTAAAAGACTGATGATACCTGTAAAAATTAGGGTGTTCATCTCAGCCAGTAATTTAAACCCATTGATGTCACCCTTCAAGGCAACATTAATATCCCAGTTCGCCCTATGAATGCTTCCATCAAGACCATTCAGATGTTCTCAAAGGCACCAGACTCATCTGCACTTCTTAGCTGGAGTTATTACCAAAGATAAGAAAGTGCTGAAAGGTTCCAAATTCATTGGAAAAGAGAACTTTCAATCACTCCAGACAGTGCTCCCTGATTTTAGCCGGGTGTAAAATCCACCCGGGGAAAGAGTCACAGCATATTCTATTTCACTGCACCTTATCTTCCTCCTTTGCTCTCACTGCAAAACCATTGTCAATGCTCAGTGCTGGGTACAAGGAGAGAGGACAGCTTGATTAGTTCCCCTCCTGATCGCATTTTCAGTACATCCAGGGTCATGGCGTGGTGAGAAACTGCATTTAATTACAGACAAGTTGTTTAGGTAACCCACTTTCTCTTCACTTTCTGTACAGGCAGGTGACACATTTTAAAGCCTTTAAGGACATTATGCTGAAAATACCTCCTTCCCAAAAGTGGATATGCGGTGGAGAGCTTACCTGGAGACGGGAGATGTGACTATATTTAAACACGGATTTGTTTTCAGGTGAAATTTCTTGAACAGCTGATATGATCTTACACACAGGTCACATGCCCCATCGCAGAGAGTGGTGAATGTTGAGTTTGGTAGGAAGACAGTTCGGATATCAACACTATTGCTGACAGTGGTGGGTGGAAGAGTGTTGTTAAAAAAGAAAAAAGCTCATTTTTACACCTTTTTTGATTATTTGCTTTAATGGGAGGAGGGGAGGTGGTTCTGGAAAGGGAAGAGGGCCCAGGCAACTCTGAATAAAAATGTTGACCTTTGGAGAATAAAAATCACTGACTTTTAGGATCAGGAGGAAGCTTAAAGACTACATCTGTTCCAACCGCATATCCATGGTGGAAACTGCTACTGTGTCCTGGGTGGTGTCCTCAAAGCTTATCCGTGTCACCCACATCTACCACGTCGCTGCACCCTCTCTTTAATCTCAGTTCTTCCTTATATGATGACAGCAAGATTTTCCTGTGCCCTCTGCTCATTAATTCTAGTTGTATCCATGGGACCAAACATCAACAAAACCCCTCTCCTAACTGACAAGCAGATAGCTATTCGAAGCAGTCTGCCATGCTCTCAAGAGTCAATCCAATATATTCTTAATCTCCCAAATTCCCCAAGTGCAGTGCCCTGACCAGCAGTACAAGCATCACCTCGGGACTCACTAGAAACGCAGAATCTCAGGGCTCACCATAAATCTACTGAGTCAGAAACACTGGAGCTGGAGTCCAGTAAGCACATGTTTAAAAAACTCTCCAGGTGATTCTGATGCACACTAGGGTTTGCGAACAACTGAGCTGGAAAATCCTTAAAAGGAAGGAGAGGAGAATCTGGGAAGTCTACGAGATGTAGAATCAGGAGGGAACACAATGTGTTCACTGCGGTAGCTGGGATACGTTGACTAGGAAGCTGTGTCCAGTGCTGCAGTTATAACCAAGAAGTGACAAGGATGGGTGGGGCTGAATCCAGACAGAAAAGGACCTAGTCTCAAAAAGAGAACAAGGCTCTATCTTCTGCCTTTATCATCTTTCAAACTGCTGAAAGCAGGGGAGAGAAGTGATACCCTCGATGCCTTCATCTCCTCCTCTCCACCCCAGATCACCAGTCATGACTGTTTGCATTCAAATTAAATAAGTTATATATAGTGCCTGGCCCTTAGGAGATACTCAGTAAATGATATTATCATGATCACTTTTCAGGTTACCAATTTTCCTTTTTTTTCCATCAAAAACATTTTGAAAACACTATTTCTATTTTCTCACATCTATTCTCTGTAACTCCTTGAAATCTGGCGACTATCTAGAGACATTATCAACAACCTCTTAGTTTCCAAATTAGCAGAGTTCCTTGAATTTTCTAATATTTAATCTTGCTGAGCCCTTTCGTCTCTGCAAAATGTTCTCTTAGCTGTTTCAGCAAGGCCTTATAATTGCACCTGTACAATATGTCTAAATTCTCTCTCTTTTTATCTCCCATGAGTGTAAATATTCACATTCTTCCCTCTACAATTGTCCTCTTTCTCAGTGACGATCATGCTTACCACTTCGACTATCGCTTCTTAAAGAAATTTCCAAAGTCTATTTATCCTATCCTGATCTTTTTCTCAGCTCCAATTCCAAATTTCTACCTGCCTACTAGACATTTGTGCTAGATGTTCTAGCAAACGCAGACTAACATAATTAAAATCCAGCTCCTAATCTCCTCTCATCTCCACTGAAATTTCCCTCTTCCAAATATTCCATTGCAGGTAATGGAATGTTTTCTGGAGATCCAGACTTGAAAGGCCATAGGTGTATTTCACAGGCATAACTTGGAGATATTGCTGGTTTGGTTCCAGACCACCACAATAAAGTGAATATCACAATAAAGTGAGTCACAATAATTTTTTGGTTTCCCAGTGCATATAAAAGCTACATTTACACTATACTGAAGTCTATTAAGTGTGCAATGGTATTATATCTAAAACAACAATGTACATATCTTAATTAAAATATACTTTGTTGCTAAAAAATGTAACCATCATCTGAACCTTCAGCGAGTCATAATCTTTTTCTTGGTGGAGGGTCTTGTCTCGATGTTGAAGGCTGCTGACTGATCAGGGTGGTGGTTGCTGAAGGTTGGAGCGGCTGTGGCAATTTCTTAAACTAAGACAATGAAGTTTGCTGCATCAATTGACTTTTCGTTTCATGAACAATTTCTCTGTAGCATTTGATGCTGTTTGACAGCATTTCACCCAAAGTAGAACTTCTTTCAAAATTGGAGTCAGTCCTCTCAAACTCTGCCACTGCTTTATCAACTAAGTTTACGTAACATTCTAAATCCTTTGTTGTCATTTCAACAATCTTCCCAGCATCTTCACCAGGAGTAGATTCCATCTCAAGAAACCACTTTCTTTGCTCACCCATAAAAAGCAACTCCATCCATGAAAGTTTTCTCGTGAGATTGCAGCAATTCAGTCATATCTTCAGGCTCCACGTCTCATTCTGGTTCTCTTGCTAGTCCCACCACACCTGCAGTTTCTTCCTCCACTGAAGTCTTGACCCCTGAAAGTCATCCATGAGAACTGGAATCAACTTCTTCCAAACTCCTGTTAATGTTGATATTTTGACCTCTTCCCATGAATCACAAATGTTCTTAAAGGCATCTAGAATGGTGAATCCTTTCTAGGAGGTTTTTGATTTATTTTGCTCAGAGCCACCAGAGAAATCGCTATCTATGGAAGCTATAGCCATACAAAATGTATTTATTAAATAATAAGACTTGAAAGTTGAGAAATTAGTCCTTGATCCATGGGCTGCAGAATGGTGTTGTGTTAGCAGACATGAAAACAACATTAATCTCATCATACGTCTCCATCAGGGCTCTTGGGTAACCAGGTGTATTCTCAATGAGCAGTAATATTTTAAAGGGATCTTTTTTCTGAGCAGCAGTCCTCAAAAGTGGTTTAAAATATTCAGTAAACCATGTCATAAACAGATGTGCTGTCATCCAGGCTTTGTTGTTCCCTTTATAGAGCACAGGCAGAGTAGATTTAGCATAATTCTTAAGGGCCGTAGGATTTTCAAAAGGGTAAATGAGCATTGCCTTCAACTGAAAGTCACCAGCTGCATTAGCTGCTAACAAGAGATCAGCTTGTCCTTTGAAGTTTTCAAGCCAGGCATTGACTTCTCTCTAGCAATGAAAGTCCTAGATGGCATCTCCTTCCAATAGAAGGCTGTTTTGTCTACATTGAAAATCTGTTGTTTAGTGTAGCCACCCTCATTATCTTAGCTAGATCTTCTGGATATCTTGCTGAAGCTTCTACATCAGCACTTGCTGCTTCATCTTACATTTATGTTATGGAGATGGCTTCTTTCCTTAAACCTCATGAACCAACCTCTGCTAGCTTCAAACTTTTGTGCAGCTTCCTCACCTCTCTCAGCCTTTATAGAATTGAAGAGAGTGAAGGCCTTACTGTGGATTAGGCTTTGGCTTAAGGGAATGTTGTGTCTGGTTTGACCTTCTATGCAAACCACTAAAACTTTCTCCATATCAGCAATAAGGCTGTTTGGCTTTCTTATCATTTGCGTGTTCACTGGAGCAGCACTTTTAATTTCCTTCAAGAACTTTTCCTTTGCATTCACAACTTGGCTAACCATTTGGCATAAGAGGCCTAGCTTTCAGCCTATATCAGCTTTCGACATGCTTTCCTCACTAAGCTTAATCATTTTTCTTTTTTTTTTTTTTTTTGGTGAGGAAGATTAGCCCTGAGCTAACATCCATGCCCAACTTCCTCTATTCTATGTGGGATGCCTGCCACAGCATGGCCTGATGAGTGGTGTGCAGGTCCGCCCCTGGCAACCAAACCTGCAAACCCCAGGCTGCCAAAGAGGAGTGTGCGAACTTAACCACTATGTCACCTGGCCAGCCCCAAAGCTTAATCATTTCTAGCTTTTGATTTAAAGTGAAAGACCTGCGACTCTTCCTTTCACTTGAACACTTAGAGCCACTGTAGAGTTATTAATTAGCCTAATTTCAATATTGTAGTGTCTCAGGGAACACGGAGGCCCGAGGAGAGGTAGAGAGATGGGAAACAGCCGGTCAGTGGAGCAGTCAGGACATGCACAACATTTATCGATTAAGTTCCCCATCTTATATGGGTGCCTTTCGTGGTGCCCCAAAACGACAACAGTAACATCAAAGATCACTGCTCACAGATCACCATAACAAATACAGTAATAACAAAAAAGTTAGAAATATTGTGAGAATTACCAAAATGGGACACACAGACACAAAGTGAGCAAATGCTGTTGGAAAAATGACGCCAATAAACTTACTCGACGCAGGGTTGCCCAAAACCTTCAATCGGTAAAAATCACAACATCCGTGAAGCACAATAAAACCAGGTGTACCTGTACTCTTCCTCCTTCTCCCAACATTTACTTGTGTGCGTCTGCCGCGTTCAGCCCGTCATCACCTCTCACCCAGCCGCGAAGAAAATGGCTCTCAATGGGGATGCTCCTGGGTTTCCCTCGCCCCAATCATTGCACATAGGGCTGCATGGCTGATGTCCCCGAAAACAGTGGCATTGTGTCACTCTCCTGCTCCCCCCAGTGATCACCATCTACCCACTCCCTGTGCTCACGTCTCTCTCTTTTGTCTGGAATGTCTTCCTCATCCCCACCCGCTATGCTCCTGCCCCAAACTCATCTCACCTTTGTGGTTTCTCTCATTTGTCACCACCTCCAGGGAGCCTCTCCTGCTCACCTCCAACTAGATATCATTCTTACCCCAGAGCACTCTGATCACCTCCACCCTGTGAACCTGCCACTCAGGAGGCCCGTACACAATGTATCCGCCTTATTAAATCTCCTTGAAGACAATCATGTGCTCTGCTCAATTCTATGACAGCCACAGCTGCAAGCATAATCCCTATAAGTGTTAAGAGTCCAGTAATGCCTGTTGAATTGAATTTTAAGTTCTGCATTTTACTACCTAAAAGATTGCAGTAGCAAATTAGCCAAATCAAATGATGGAAGGAACTTGGCTGGGGAGCCAGAGAGAGTTTGTTATTTTCCCAAGCATTACCCATCTGCCTGCACTGCAGTTCTAATCCATGTCCTTTTAAGGACTGATCACTTCAGAGCAAACTCCTGCTGGGTCGGGGGTAGTGATACCTCCCACCTTCTGGGTAGACACAGGTTGAAACACATCTGTTTACACCAAAGGTTGCCTATGTTTTTTTTTTTTTTCATACTGGGAGAATAATCCAGCAAAATTCTATTTGTTTACAGTCAAATCTGAACTGAGCACTGAGATAACAGGAGATGTTACTTTTTAAATCCATTTGTATCCATATGAATGCTAGGGCTCCTTCTGGACATTTCACGTCTATAGTGTGAATGTTATGTTGGACTTTGAGAACTGAATTATTTACTCTGAAGCAGCTTTAGTTTAAGACTAGTTTTTCATTGGATCTCAACATATATAAAAGAACATATAATAAAATCATCATAATTTTCACTTCTGGAATAGATATCAAGGGCAGGATTGTGAATGCTCTGGATATCATGCACCAAATCGTATGAAATAATTTAACACATAGGAAAATGATATAGCTTCTTGGGGGATACTGTATACAATGAAGACGGTTTTGCTGACACTTCTGTTTCTCCTGCCATCTCAACAAGCGAGCTCATCCTTCCTGATCTTCCACCAGCACCTGGGACTAAAGAAAAATACAGTCCTCCACAGTCCAGCCCAGAGGCCCTGACAGGCCCCCAGGAACACAGTGAAAACACAAACTGTTGCACATTTAGAAAAGTAAGCAGTGCAAGCAGGCCGGGTCCACACTTACAGACTTGCTAATTTTTAATGCTGGACTGCATTTAAAATAGAGCAGGTTTAATATTTCAAGTTCTATGTGTTCCTGAAAAAATATGCAGAAATACAGCTCTTTCCAGTGTGGCGCAAATTTGACTTTTTCTTTCTCCACTCGTATGGGAGAAGCCATGGCCAGGTCCCTGCATGGCCCCATGCTGCGGAAAATTGCAGGCAGGTTCATCCATCCCCTGGGAAGGGGTTTCCCACTTCTAGGCTCTGCACAGAATGTCCGCTGACTGCTTCTCCAGCAGAATCCAAACACCTAACTCCCGGGGAGTGATGGACGCCTGGGATAGCCTCAATCTGCATTTTTGCTTCTCATTATACCAATCTTACTGCTTCATGGTGGCAAGCAGAACATATAAAATCCTCCCTGTTCTCTCCTGTAAGAGAGGGAACCGCAGTGGGGAGAGGCATCCTGGTGACTGCGGACCTCTCATGTACATTCCTCCCATCTTCTCAGGAATATTTTTAAACTTTCTGGAACCACATATGCGTTCACAAGGCTTTTGGCATGCTCCCTTTATCCACACACTCTTGGGGAATGATAAATTAAAGAAGTCATCACTGAGGGATTTTTTTCAACCTTTGAGATTTAAGGCCATTATAAACTCAAAATGAAGCATTCAGCAGGTTAAGAAATAAAGACATTCTGGTGGAATTATATGTAGACTATGACTTAGAGAGAGACGGAGACAGAGAGAGGAAGGGAGCGGGGGAGGAAGAGAGAGAGAATATTAAAGAATTCACTACACGGTCCTCTTATAAAGTGAAGTGTGGTGCCCATATCCTTTCTGTATTTAGGGAGCCCAAACTGAGGGACACAAGGAGAAACAGTCTCTGAAACTGGGTGATTCGATGGTTCACGTAACAGGAATTTAGGGGAAGCTCAGCCACACCCTTTCTTGCTCTGGGTGCCTGACTTCAGTATTCCGGAGCCAAAGGGTGCAGGTGGCACCATCTGACTCAGGACTGAAGCTGTGAATCTGGTCCTCAGTGGAGCCTTTTCCTGTGGAGCCTTCCTGCAGCTCCCCTTACAACACCGATATTTCCCTTACGACATCTGCCTGTAGCTCTAGCAGCAGAGTGAGGGACAAAGGCTTTGCATCCAGGCAGTCCTGAGATAAAACCTGGGTCTATCTAGCAGCATCTACCAGGCAGGTCACTAGACCTTGCTAACCCTAATTTTCATCTGTAAAATGGAAGTAATAAAATGCCACTTCCAGGTTTGCTATAACAAACTCAAATACTGCATTTAAAACATTCAGCCTAGTCAGGTCAGACTGTTACAACTTGGGATGGATTTCAGCCTGCACTTTCTCCCTTGGAAAACTGCATTACTATCCCTGGTTGCTCTGAGCACGTGCCTGGGGCAGATTCAAAAGGATGGCTATTATAATGATCACACAATTTAGGATTTTCTACGCATGCATTCATCATAAATTTTAAAAATTGAAAGAAAATAAAACGTTATAAGCCATCTAGTTAGAATTCACACCCAAAGCTGGAATTCCTTATGCAATAACCCTGATTAATTGTTGCACTCATTCATAACATTGAGTCAATTTTTGGGGGTGCCCAAGAAGATGGTAAATGTGAAATTAGGCATGTGACTCCAGAGTTACCCCTTTATGGATGTCCCAGTACCAGAATGCCCGGCTGCTTTTGTGGTCCCTGACTATTCTATACATGTTTTATCCTGTAATCCCCATTATTAAATGTGTAGGTATCCCCCAGATCCTGAAAACTTACAGTTTAGTATACTAGCTCAAAAAATCCATTTTTCTGTAAGTTAAAATATATTAAAACATTAATAAATTTTTTTAAATAAATAAAATATATTAAACATTAAATTCCTTAGACTTGACCTCAAAGCTGGAAAGAATGTAGCTGTGAAAGATGGAAAAACAACTTAATGGATCCTGTACATCTCCTATGTGCAAGGAGTTTTGCTGGCAGCTGTGGGGATACAGGCAACTAGAATATGCTCCCTGCTCCACATAACTAACTTTCAATGACCTTCTTTGAAACCTTTCCCAATGTCGATCATGTGTAAATCAAAACAAATAATATGTGACCTTGTGGCAGGATAAGAGTTAAGATGAACTTAAGTCTACAAAAAAACCCATTTTGAATTGTGAAGTGAGTACCGTTTCTTCTTGGTCTTGTATATGGCACAGTAGCTTTTGACCTTGGTGTTTTCTCTTAAAGAGTTTCTTTCTCACTTTCTTTTCCTTCCTCTTTAGCCCCCAAGTTTAGTATGGTAATCTCTAACACTTGGTTTAAAACACTCTTTAAATATCATGTGCATTCATTTATTCAGCAAATAATTATTGAATGCCTAATATGTAACAGGTAGAAGAGATGCAATCTCTGACCTCTGTACACACACACACACACACACACACACACATAAATTTTGGGATAAGAATAAAGAGTTACACGAGAAAACTATAAGAACTCGAGTTAGACTGGGCCGGTCAACATTTGAGCTTGCACAATAAAAGACAAGCCAAACATGTAAACGCATGAGACAGAAAATGTATTTCCTTGAGTTACTGAATCAACAATCAAAACAAAAAGCACATTTTCAATGTTTTCCAAATGGAAAACTCTAGAATTTTCTCTAGGGATTACATATGACAGCATTATAGACTGGATTGTAACTTGAGAGGGAAAAAGCCCTAATGAAAGCATAGAAGGAAATCACGTCTGAAAGCCAAAGATTCATACGGCTACTCATTCAGTAGGGTGCCTGCTGCCTTTTCAAACTCCGCAAAGCGTTTCAACTTCCAAAACGAAAAAGACTTCCAGCTGCCAGGCTTGAGGCCTCACCCGTGACGTGCATTTCTGAAGTCAAGCACCCATCTTCCCTCATTTCGTTGGTTCCTGTCATGAAATGCCTCCCCAACCTTCTCTTCTCTACAGCTCATGCACATATCAGGCATAGCTAATTAATGACTTAATTAATTAAAAAGTAATAAATGTCATCTACTTTAGAATTCAAATTTAGGACAATTTTCCTTGTCCTAACTGTCCTTACCAACATGCTCTCTCCCCAAATTCTTGTAGTGAATATTTCTAATTTGTAGAGAGCTGAGAAACCACTAGCTACCCTAAATACTGGAGAATTAGAGAATTATGTTCTATCCATAGGTTAGAGCTAGAGCCAGTCAGGTTTAGAAGCCATAGGTTTACAAAATATGATTTCCAATAGAGAGTGAAACTTCTAGTGGTATAGACCACTTAAAGCAATAGAATGTCGGCCTGCATTATTCTTCTGACGTCCTATCTTAGGGCTCTAAAATGACTTATAATTCTCAGCTCCACACCACTGGCTTATTAGATCTCAAACCAAAAAACTCTCAATTAATCAGTGTTCTAATTGAATGGTAATGCCCATTAAATATCAAAGATATAATCAATGATGCTGAAGCTACATTGTGTTTCTCTTCCCACCATACTTACTCCCACATCCCAAAAATTCATTTTAAATTGTGCAATGTCAATATATTTCTAATATAATGTGTTTCTTGGTCATTAGGAAAGGAGCAATTAATTATGGATTTTTAACATATACATACATTAAAATTTGATGTTAGGCATTCAAAGCAGAGCAAAATCCCTCTTACAATGCTGGCTAGACCATTATATACATAGTGAAGTTGTAGTTAACTTACATTTAATATGTTGGTTCAATTCCCATAGTTATATACTACAAGCATCCTGTGTGAATTTGGGGGGGGCTTGGTCTTATTTTACTTTTCTTAAACAAGTCCCAATTTGGTGTGGTTAAATTATAGAAAACAGAACAGCATACATAAGATATTATATATTTTTTATTGGTTTTATTTAAAACCATGGCCAAAAATTATATCTAATTTGCAATTCTATCAAATCAAACTCTCCTCCATAAAAGCAGCTAATATTAAAAAGTTCCTTTGTTGTTTGGGAAGTATGAAGTTATCAATTAATTGGAGCCTTACTGTTCTCTACAGGTAAGACTGAAATACCTTGCCTTTGATATTCCCTATCTCTGTGAGGACATGTATATGAGGTGGAGTCAACAGCCATGTTTATTTGAGACCCATTGGAGAACTGGGCGGGTCCATCTGCCACAGTCTCACTACTATCTGTTTAATGTGTATGGATGTCAAGAGTTCTCCACTGGAATAGAAATATCCTAGTGTTAACCCTTTTCAGCCAGCTCTTGGAAAACAACACCCAGTTGACAGTCAAAAAAGAGATAGATGAGACAGTAGGCAAGCAAGAACAGAAGGGCACCAAGGATATACAATGTCTACTTTATAGGATTTTCTTCAGCAAATCTAGGGCAGTTTTGCAAATTGAGTCTTGCACTTACCAACTGTGAAAGCTGCAGAGACACACTGGACCACTGGAGTTGAGTGCATCATTTTCAAAATTTAAATTAAATAATTAGTACCTAACAATTTGTTACTAATTTAAATTACTATAGTTAAATATGTATTACATACAGTATATGTATAAATATATACTATATATGACACATGGCTGTAGTTTATATACATTAAATAATATACTGTATGAATACATATTATACTAATGTAAATATATACTATATAATTTACTGTATTAATATTTATCATATACAATACATACAATATAATAATGTCTCTTGCTAATTTCTTATAGATTATCCAAAAGTTGAGGCTTTTCACTATCTACCAGAAATGCATGTTTTAATTACACGTTAGCCACAAATGCAGGGATGGTAAATACACTCAAACTTCAAAATCAATAGGGCTCAATGAAATTTTTTTTTTAAAAAATGGCCCCTTGCAGCTCACATAAAAATAGACTAGACTTGAGGAGAAGAAAGAAAACAATTGGCCCAACATAGATATAAGAAGGCTGGTTAAACAAGCAGAGAGAAACTGAAAAGAATGTCAGTCGTGTAATTTTAAGATAAAAATTCCACCTGAAGTAATCAGGCAGTAAGTGGAATTAGTTTAGTGGCTTGACTTATTGAATTACCCATAAAACAATTCCAAATATCCAACCGGCCTGCACAGAAGGTGGACCCTCATCTGGGCTGTGATTCTTCTTTTGTTTCCCTCAGGACACTCCCATTTTCATCAGGCTTCAGAAAGGCATAGACATTTGTTACCTGGACCAGAAATTCCTCTGTTCTTTTTCATATTTTATCTTTGATACATGTTCCCTAGTAACAACTTTTACTGTTTCATCTAACTTTAGTATGAAAAATTGTATGAGGAGTCAAAACACTGTTATATATTATTGTATTTATCAATATCCCTTACCTGTCCTTTTAAATTTTTTATTGATAAAGATGTATTCAAAGTTAAATTTTAAGCTGAATAATTTAAGTTGAAAAATAAGGGATTCTTTTTTCATAGGAGAACAGATGGTTGAAAATTAATTTGCAAAGACATACCACTGCTTACAAAGAAAACACTCGCAGAAAATTGAAGATGAATTTGTGAGGTTTGTCTCATGTGTTTTTTTTTTTTTTCTTTTTAAGGAGGAACTCAAGACAATTTTGTGTGCCCAGTTTCCAGAGTTCTGCCTCGGTTGCTTTTCTTCTCCAGGAGCTGTTATTATCAAGGTTTGGCATTTTGTGCTTTTATCAATTCTTCATTTTTATTTTTCCAAGTTTGGGATTCACGCCTTCCTCGTGGTGTAAACTACACGTCCCTAAAATTTCCCTTAACACGAAAAAAGAAATCGTCTTCCAGAAGGAAAATACACAATCTTGATTTTTGTTTCTTTTTTTTCTTTTTAATGTAGCCAGTATCTTGATAAAACTGAGTATTTTTCATTTATGAAGTAATATTAGCTTCTCAGTTTTCCAGCTTCAAAATTTTGATCAAAAAGAAAAAACATTGCACACAAAACTTGTATTTTCTATGAAGAGCTTTTCCAACTCTATTTACACTATAATTCAGAAGTTTATTTTATTGACCATTCTCATTGCAGTTTTAAACAGTTCACTCTTAAGAAATCATCCAGAAATGGAAAGTAATAGATAATTTATTGATGACTGTTTTGTAATTTTTGTGTCTGGATGAAAACAAGTATAAATAAAATTTAAAATTATTTTTTCACTTTTAAAATAATTGTTTCCTTGGCCTCATGACAGATTTATGTTTTTTATAAAGTACAGCTCAGTTAATGATTTAATACATGTGTCCTCCAAGTTGTTCCTTCTGTATTTCTCTTTTTAGAGAAATTTTTATTTCCAGGATCAATTCTCTAAACACAATGTTTTGTGGACTGCATTTTAACCCACAGAGACTTTTTTTGTTGTTTTAGTTTCTAATTGCCCAGAAATTAGAAGTATGTCTATGACACACTTTGAATTATGAGAGAAATGTCAATATCTTAACTCTTGCCAAGGGGATGTTTGTTAAGAGTAGAAAAAGTAAAGTAAGCATCCTCATCTCAACTCACAGCTGCCCATTAACGTATTGTAACCAGAGGCCCCAGAACCATGATCTTTTTTAAGTAGACTAAAAATAAAGCACTTGGTACACTTTTTGTTTGACCCCATATTAGTGATTGTAAAATTCCAGATTGGGAGTAAATTCAACACTTGATTTTGTAATTATTTTTTCAGATTGCTGGGTATCACTTAGGAAACCCACTCAGCTAAGTGTTTCTTTGATTATAAAGATTTTGATGTTGAAGAGATAGCAGTGACAATAAACTAGGCATTGAGCACTTTCTATGTGTCATTTGATGCACACACATATCAGGAGGGATGGAAGTGTATATTTATACATATCTATATCTATATCCATCTATATCTACCTATCTATCTATCATCTACCAATATTATCCATTTATCTATCTTTCTTTCTATCATCTATCTACATTTTATTGCTGCTTATTCAATATTAGTGTTAGTAAATATGTAAAGCATGAAGACATAAAGATTGACATTTTTCATTTCGCTCTATTTATTTTTTCTTTCATCTTTCTGTCCTTGATGTACAAAAATGCAGCTCACTCATGATTTCCATTTTAACAAGAGTGAGTACAGAAGTGGGTTGTTTCCTATTCACCCAGTATGGCAGCCAAATACGTAGCAAAGCACTTGTGTTTCAGCATCTCTTCTCTTCTCCCTTCTTAATCTAAGATATAATATTCATGTCCTTGAAGACAAGAAAAGCATATTAAGCTATTTCACAAAACCAAACAAAAAACATCCTGATACTTGAATAAAACAAGTTCATACCAGATGATATTAACGTGCTCAATTTCAACATGAAGCCATATTTTGTAAAGGAAGGCAGTTGCCTTCCAGTAAGTAGAGACAATTTTAAAGTTTTGAGGAAGGGCTGCCTTTCACATTTATCTGGATACTATATTATGTAAAGGCAACTTCTTGTGACTGCATTCCGTGTAGCTGTAGCTCCCTCAAAGAAAGGAGGATCTTTCTTTCAGAGACAGAAAGATTTTAAAATCTGAAGGTTTAGACTTTGGTCAAAACAAAGGCCCAGGCATGTGAGGAATACCCCTACTTCTTCCTCAGATTCTCTAGAATTCTGCCAAGCATGACAGAGCAGAAAATTGACAAAAAGGAAGAAAAAAGATCTTAAATGATACAAGAGACTGCCTATGATAGCAAAGGAAATGGCACGTTTTGAGCCACAGACTTGAGACCATTGTGTCTTTTACTAAAAAGGAGGACAGAGGCACAGCTTTCCACACACACAAAAAGTGATAATATACACAGAGGAAAAAAATTAAAATAATCTTGGAAAAACTTCATCTGAACAGATTAAAATGAGTAGATCCATTATTTCCCTATCTCTAGCTGACTTTCTATGGGTTGTTCCAAAAACTCTCCATGAAGAATATCCTGGGTCTTGTGGCACTTCTCATGAGAGTTCCATAGGCTGAGTGTTTTCAGAACTTGGGAATTACTATCCATTCCTTTAGGACCTGCATTATATCATACCCCAGTACTCTGTGGTCCTAGGAGGTCCCTGAGGACAAGAGGGAAAGATAAAAACTTCCATGAGTCAAGCAATAGGCATCTATTACAGTCCTTGCTTTCAGCACCTGTTCCTGCAATTTCGTCAACTTCTGAACCTGGAGAGGAAGAAGAATCCAGTTGTGAGGAAACGACAGAAGAGTTTTTCCTCCTTGAACTGCACAACCTGGTTCGAAAGTGGAAAACTCGTCTCTTCTTCAGAAGGAGGCATAGGTGGGACGTCAGGTCCAAGAGCAAAGGAAGGGTTTATAATTAATGCATCAAAGACATCCATTGAACAGGCTACAATAGGAGAAAAACATAAGGACATTCAATAGCTGGAAGATATTCTAATTTCTCAAGATTAATAAATGGCCTATATCAGACATATTTGTTCAACGCAGCAGAGAATACCAATTTAAATGACGCCCCTAAGAGACACACCAAATAGCCCTTGAAAAGAAGGCATTTACTCTTTGGGCCACCAGCTACACACTGAATTTGACTGAGCCGGCAAACTACAGCCCCATATCCAAATGCATCTGTTTGTATTGTGATGATCTAAGAATATTTTTACATTTGTAAATGGTTGTTAAAAAAATAACACAAAGAAGAATGTGTGATGGAGACTATACATTCACTATGAAGCCTAAAACCTAAAACATTTACTGTCTTGTCCTTCACAAAAGAGTTCACCAATCCCTGACCTAAACTCTTATCTGGCCGATCATAAACCTATTTTTCTGCCTCATCCTAATGGGAAGCTACTATTTGTAATAAATTCCATTGCTACTGAGAAAAAAATAAATATGGAAATGTAATGTATAAAGATGCTCTTAACATGTTAGATATTAATGTATTTTTAATTTTATAAATTAGTTTAAAATGGATCAAACTAACTGAAATTGTGCAGCTGTTTGGCCACATATAGTTATACACTGGATGGGCTTTGGGAGATATATGCCTAGAACTGACTTGGTCTGCCACAAGTATTTACTGAGTGTCTACTCCATGCAATGTAGTCAAAATATATTAAATCTCCTAGATTCATAAAATTCTTGGTCAATATAACAAAAGCCATTCCAAGTGACAATTAATAACATAATCTATACAGCATCTATTTTCTAAGTCTGCTACTAAATTTGTGTAAAGATCAAAGGCCTATTTATTCCAGGGAAAATGAGAAAGCCCATTCATAAAGTAAGTTTCTACATACAGACCTACTCTCAAGAACCTTCTTCTCATTATTATTTTGCTTTAAGTAAAGTGATTTCTTTCCACAGAAGTCAGCACAAATGAGTTATTGAAAATGTTTCTGATACATGAATGCTTTTCACACACTTTGCATAATACAGAGGGATTCAGGCTCAATCAACACTCTCCTATCTAATGACTGAGCCATATCCTCCATAATATGAAAATTAAACAGGACTCTGGTTCCTGAATTTGTTTTCATTTTTGTTGTGACTGACATTAGCTGCTGAGTTCTTTTTTCTACCTTTAGCCATGACATAAATTCAACTTGGAAATTTAATTTGATTTAGTTTTCCCTGTATTTCTGTGTTCATTGATTTAATTCATTGGCTGGAGTTGAAAGTGAGTCTCTAATAATTCCTAGTGATCCAATCTAATACTTACTTTCCTTAAAAGATATTCAGTGTTACCATACAGATTAACGTATGATATCTCAGAAACAACTTTAAAAATGTCATATGAAAATCATCTTCAATAAAAATGTCATATTTCTTTAATGATTTGGGGTACCTGATGCTATCACATAAAATCAGGTAACCATCTTGGAATGACTTGTCACCGCTTATTTAACTTTTATTGTAAGTCAGTAACTGAGTAATGTAGCCTGAAATAGGCGCTTGTGATACTGCAGAAACCAGGCAACATTCCTCTCTGTAGGCTAACTTGCACTGAAATGCTTGGTTTCAGAGTCTGTGCACGATGCGGGACACCGCAGCACATGAACACTGTAAATCACCTCTGGGCTGTTGGCCTCAGACCAGTAACGAGGTGCTTATCATCGCACACCGCCTGCGAGCTGGTGGAACACCGATCTGAGAAAGGGCCTTGCATGCCGAAAATGTTGGGAGATCATGAGAGCTATTCCTACAGTATGAATTACAGGAATGAGAATCATTAGAGTATTATGTAATATCATTTTTGCTGTGGTCTTTCTTAGGATGTTAGTACACTGACTGGCATTCCAGAAAACAAACTGTGGAAGGAATCTTTGCACAAGGGTGTAGAAGGCATCCTGTATCTTCACAAGGAGATGATTTGAATTAAATCCCCGTGTACTGTAAGAAAATTTTATCCCTAAGTTTATACAACAATACCACAATTAATTCTCAATAGCAGCCTTTATATTATATGTAAATTCTCAATAAAATATTATGCCTTAGGGGTAATAGTTGAGAAAAGTGTACTTGAGGGTCCACATATTAATTTATGCTATAGTTTAAAATTTAAAAGTTCCTAAAAACCCTTCTCTCCTACTTCCTTTGTCCTTCAGAATTATCTACAGAGCTATCTAAATTTGAAACTGTAAGAATCTGGATGATAAGGAAAAACAAACAAAAAAAGGGAAAATAAGAATTAGAAATTTACTGCTGCTGTAAACTGACTTATTCCTCATAGGTTAACTTCTTACATGTTATTCCCCACATTTCTAGCAATTCTTGACTCTTCCTTAGCTCCCCAGGGAGCAACTTTATTCATCTTTCCTCATGAAGCTTTTCCGGATTCTTTTCACTTGATTTTGAACACTGTGCTATATATTATAGTATATATACTATAAATCTGAATACATATGTATAGCAGTATACACATGGTATCTACGTATAATATACATACACACACATAGATGGTTTGCACTGATTTCAATTCCATTTGATTTTATGTCTATGTTGTTTGCAGTACACACAGAGCTTTTCATTTGCTGGCAGTCTTTGAACACTGTGAGCACTTGAAAAGATGTATTAGCTACCTAAAGGCCAAACCATCCAGCGGCTGGGGCAGCCTCCCAGGAAGTCATGCTGCCTGGATTTAGAATTGGCGTTCCTGTCTCCCTCTCTTCTGTGCGAGAGCGAGGCTGGTGCTCCAACTGCTACTGAATAGGTCTACTCGCCCTTCATTTCCTCAGAAGATTGCCACACGACTATTCACCCACATATCTAGGACATATCCTTCATAAAAGTGCAAGCAGCTTCTCTTAAGTCTTTTATAGGACTAGAGAAGAGAGGAGAATCTGTGCCTCCTGGTATTTGTGTATTCTAACCTACTTTTCTCAATAGTGAGATTTGAGGCTTTCCCTTATCTTTTGCCTACTTTCGTTGTCATGATAAGTAGGTAAGCAAAGTAATATAAATCTATAACAGAAAACATGTAAACACATAGAATAACATATGCAACAAGTCCTAACCACTGAATCTGCTTCATCTTTCCTCCTTCCTCCATAAAGATATGTGTATGCAAATTTGTATATAGCTCACCCATTCAGTAGAAACTTGGTTTTCCCCAAATTATTTTTAGAGTTCAGAGAAATGTGTGGGGTAGGGAGTAAGGGCACCATTGCTTAAAAATACACTGTGCTAATTTAATGGGTTAATATGGAAATTCATGAAGTAAGGCAGGCCCCTGGAGAAGAGAAGGAACTCCTGGATCAAAAGCGCCTTCACTCAAATCCTCTAGAAATGTTGGACATTTCTTTGGGTTAATTCTTCTATTAGAATACTAAAATGCCTGGAGCACTAATCCATTAGTCATTCATGCCTTATGGCAATTTCTTAAATTAGACAGATGTCTAATCTCTATCAGCCTAAGTGACTGAGGGTGTGTCGCGGAAGTTACAGCAGCAGTTGAAAACCGCTCTCCCGTCACCCATCTCCCAGAATGCACCTATGGTTTACTGCAGATACTCCTGGATCACCCTACCCAAGAGAGTAAATTCATACTATAACAACTTTGAAGGCTTTTGTTTATTTAGAATGGCTTAAATCTTAATTATTTTGTCTTCTTGTTGAAATTCTACAGGCAGTGACAGAATTTCAGTCACACGGAAGATTATACATTTTAATTTATCTAAATGTGCCTTTAAAAAGCAAAATTACATAAATATTCATATGGTAATACATTTTAGATATACTGCTTTTTTAAAAAGCAAAGGCATATCTTAGTATTAGCCTAAACAGGGGTATATTTGTATTACCTTGAAACTAGGGAAAGAAGTTTTACTAATTCCTGATCTACATAATGGAAATAAATCAATGCCATAAAAAAACTAGTAGAAATATCATGACATTAAAAGCCACTAGGGTCATTAGTGAAGTTTCATGTATACAGTTACCTTTAGATAGCATGTGACATTTAAGTTGTTTCTAGGATAAAATTCGTACCTACCTCCCAGGAGAGGGAGGCAAAAGAACAGAAGATATATGAAGAGGAACTTGGTCTTCCTACAGCGTCACTTAATTGTGCTAGTATATATAGTAGTATCAGCCACTAATGACTCCTACAATTTAACCCTGGGGCAGGTCATCACAAGGGAGCATCTGTGCTGTTGCACTGTGAGGCAAGAGAAAACACTCGGATCTTTTTCGCACCTTATAAAGCATCACAGTGGAATTAAGGAAGAAGCCAAGAGCTAGCTACAAGATAGTGAAAATTTATGTGCTTTTCTGCCGCAATACCAGTGGTCTGAAAAAAATCCTAATAATTTTTTTTAAGCTGTGGTACACAGTAAAATCTGTAGCCTAATGGAAACAAGATTTGGATCCATAAAGATGCAGTTCTAGCTCTTCCTGCAGATAGACGGGTGACTTGGATAAGATGCTAATCTCATTGAGCCTTAGTTTTCTCATTCATATAATATGGATAACAATGCTTATCTCATAAGAATACTATTAGGATCAAATAAATAAGATATAATGTGCTCACATTACTAATAAGGATGAGAACTATTATTGACAGGACTCGCACTGTATGCTAGTGATTTGTATAAATAATATTACATTAGATCCTCCAAATGATAGTTTCCTTCTGCTTCTTCTCCCCCACTATGCTCCAGGCACCATCACAGGCCAAAGTTTAGACATTGCTATGAATCCCCCTCTACACAGGGAAGTAAGATAGTAGCTGACTGGTGAACTAAACCCATCTGGGTGTCTATGGGATCACAGGCTATCAATCCTGGGAGAAAACAATTACAGGTGCAGATAGGAGAGCCTGCCTGCCCACTGTAAAAATGATTACCCACCAGCAAACCTGGTGGGTTGAGAACTCAGAAACACTGATAAAGACTTGATCCAGTTGCATTGACCTCTGGCGGGAAATAGTAACCCAGACCACAAATTCTCATCAGAGTTCCAGAGACAGGGGATTATAATAATACATTTTGCTTTTATTAGGTTTTAGCTCCACATATGACAAGTAGACCTATGCAACGAAGGTATACTGAGCCAATATGCTTTGTGGCAGACTAAATAATGGGCATTTCTAGATTCCAAGTGATCAGGAATATAACATGGTTGGATGAATAAAATAATTAATTTGCAAAGAATGGCCAAATGTTTTCAGCCAATATTTGAGTGTTGGCAGCTTGCCTTTTTTTCCTGGCTTTAAAATGCTGACAAGCCTGCTCGATCCAAGAAGATACTATAAAATCAGAAAAACCTTGCCTCTCCAAATTCCCCACCGGAATGCACGTATGTTTCATTTTTCTTTACTCTTAGATTAAGCTGGCAGAGGGGTGAGTGGCAGAGGAGGAAAGAAAAAATGGATTACCTGCACTGCCTCAAAAAGACCCCTTTAGAAGCCATGATCATAAAATCATTTTTTTGACTAAAATATCTAGTCACGTCAGTAAAAACAATAGATATTGCACCAATAGCTGTAGCCTTCTAGATCTAAGTTCACATCATTAGCACATTATTGTGAAGAGAAGACAGGCCTCTCTTCCAGCATCCTCTTGCCCACAAACTGTGTGTGGCACGAGGATAATGCAGAGATGCACCTGGAATCTGAAAACCACATCATCACAGCTAATAGAAAAGGTGTATAATGTAGTCTTGCTTCAGAATGACAACTGTGCCTTCTTGAACTCCTAAGACATTGTTAGTGGTTTTTCTCTACTCTGACTTGTATGCCCCTCTCATGGCATTTATCTCATTTTATCTTGTATTGAAGTTATTTTTATGTTAACCTTATGTTCCCCACTAGACTATAAAGACCCTGAGGGCAGGAACCATCCCACCATATTGACAATAGCCATGTGCCGACTGGACTAGTTACACGACGTGACTTACAGCCTAGTGGAATGTAAAAGCACAAAGATGATATTTTACAACTTCTCTGACAATGGCACCAAAACACGCGCACACACACACACATATCTAATCGCTATATCTAACCAGTTGCAGTATGTTTGTAAGAAATTTGGACACCTTCATCAGAGTGCAGCAGCAGCACATTTCTAAGGTTGTGTAATGTTTCCTTGTTGGAGTTCACTTGTCGAATTCTTCATGCAGGTTGATTACACCCCTGCTACTGCTGCTGTCAGTAGGTTTCCTTGAAAATAAGATACTGCAATTTGTGTGGAATAAATCCACACAAAAAGCAGCAAACCTGCCCACTCCTTTGTGCTTAGTTTTAAAAATGTACCTACTCTTAGTTCTCTAAAGAACTCCAAAGTATAGAGCACAGCCCAGGTTACATTTTACACTCCCGCTGTTCCATTTGGGTGTTAGATCAACATTCAAATGTTAGGGGGTTTAAAATGATCCCTTTTCTTTTTTCAGCTCAATCCTGCTGCCTATAAATTCTAGTCATTTAATTTACTGCTTTTAGTTAACAAGTTATGAAAAAAGCCACAGTGAATCAAAGACTCATAGCTAATTTCGATTCGTAGCTAATAAGAGGCTAAGAAAGAAGTGCCAGAGTAGAGGCCAGCAACACCCTTCTCCAAATTTAAAACAAAACAAAATGAAAGCCACTCCGCCAGATTAACATCATTTTTCCTAGACTAACTTGGCAGGGCATTCCCAGGCAGTGAGGAAATCCCAGTCACCTGCCAACCATTGGAGCAGGTCTGCATTTCTAATTACACATATTTCCACGAATTATAACTTCGTGTTTTATCTGTTCAACCAGTTTGAAAGCCAGCTGAGAACCACATCAAGCTTTCCATGATCTTCCTTTATCCTGAACATTAAAACATTATTATTAAGTCTCTGTAAATGACACTGCTAATAGCTACATGAGTATATCATACAAGAGCACCAGTAACCTCTGAATTAGCCATTACATCATTTCCAGTTCTCATGATTATTATTAATGATTTCATGAAACCATTTCTCAGCAGTTTATTTTTGTTGCTTCTAGAGTATAGCAAACAATAAATGAAATTCCTAAGTCAAAAGTGATGAATATTTTTAAGCTTACTAAGCCAAATTATTTTTGAAATAGGTTTTATCAACATTCCAGTGTGATGCAGAATTCCCATTCACTGAGTCCTAAATAGCACCAGATATTCTCATTTTAAAACTAACTGATTTTTTAAACTATTGATGGGGAAAATTAGATCACTATTAATAAAATTTACATAACTTTGATAATGATAGGTGATCATTTTCCATGTTTATTAGCCATTTAGATATTCTGTATTATAATCATTATTTTTTCTTAACCCTAAAAAAGTTTCTGGTTTCTGGAAAAAGGAGCCAAAATAGAATGCTACATTTTATTTAGTTTTTACTGTATACTCTTGCATAAAGACCTTCCAGAGGAGCTGAAGGAACTAGAGCAGAAACAAATTTCCTAATTATTTGTAGATTTCTTTTTACATTTTGTATGAAGATATCAGTTATCTATAAAACCATTGTAAAATGAACCATTGTCCTGTAGAATACACTGCTCTCTGGGAGTCTGTATGCCTAATGGAAACAGTTTCCTTCTTCCTCTTCTAATGTAGAGGTCAGAATATTCTTTCTGAAAACTACAAAATGCATCCATGCATGCTTTGGGCAGAGACGTATTAAAACATGTGAAGTCACTTGGAAAACACAAAATTTCTGTACAGTCAGAAATACAAACATACAAGAAGCAGTAAAAATGGATCTAATTTAGTCAGTCTGATACTAAGGCACAACAATAATATTTAAAAATAAAGGTCTCTGCACTCAGCACCATTTTACTGTGGAAAAGCAATGAAATGCAAATGTTAAGTCACCACAACCTACTTATCATCCATCTCAATCAAGTGTTGGTTTCTAGGAGTAACTTGGTGATATTTTTGAAAATTCTCATTAAAAGTGTTAATAGCGTATACATTTCATTTACGTCCAGCCACAAAATAAGGATACTATAACATTTTCTAGGATATTCTCCAATTGATAATTTATTTCTACATATGAGAAGTTTGCTCTGGATAAGAGGTCACTGTTTTCTGTTCTGATCGGCTTTTATAAATTCTATAGACTCCTGACCTTGATGGATAGCCTCCATCTGACCAAGTGCCCAGTAATTATATGAGTCTTACATGAGTCTAATCATAGGCCTGCACTTTGCCCAGTCTCCCTGCTTCTCCCCATTCCCTTGTCCCCAAACTTTTTCATCCTCCTAGCCGTCAATGTGGGTCAAATAAATAGTAACTTGAGAATACACAAGGAAGCAACAACAATACCACTTTGCTCAACAACAATAGATTAAGAGCTTTTCCTATACAACTTTAGAATGGGTAAATAAAAAGGCAGTTAGAAACAAAGTCAGTCATTTTTAAAGAGCCGTGTATACTTTGAGAAGAGAAAATTGAAGTAAAATTTTATAATCAAAGAGCAAAATGTTTGCTTGTTTGCTCAAAAATCTGGCTGCAGGGGTTTTCTGGTCATACATTGGACAAACTGTCTCACCTGCTGATACTAACCTCACTGAATCATCAGGAACATATGGTGACAAATAAATATCTAATTTATTATTGGACTGATGCCATCCTGATTGTACAAGGTAAACTGTATCATTTACTGTGACCTAAAGGAGCTAAACTGTACAGTGCCTTCAAATCAGGATGACTTGATGTATGCTTTGCACAATTTATATTCCAGAAATAATATTTTTATAAATCTCAGGTAAAAAATAATTATTTATGAATATAGAAGACTACGCATTTTCCCATTAGAAATGATAGGTACAGAATGAGAATATCCCATTAAGAATAGGAAATAAACCATAGAATAGAATCAGCATAGATACAATCCATGAGGTATCTGTTGATAATATTATACCTGCTCTCTTCATCTTTGGAGATTAAAGGATGGAGATTTCAAATTATTTTTTTTGGTTTGGAGGACTTAGTGTAGAACTACTTAAAAATCAATTAAATGTAATTTACACTGAATTTCTTGAAATTACATAGCATCTATCACTGGATTATTAATCATGATTAATTTTTCAGATTCATATGCAAAGTATAATAAAACTAATATATCTAATTATAAAGCTAAAATGTTTGCATATTAGTTTCACCTATTTTTCTATAAATCAAATTATTAACAACCTAGGTGACTCCCAGACACTAGTGAATGTACTCACTTTGTCCACATGATCATTTTATAAATAGCCAATATTTTGTATGCATCACTGGTCCAAGAATGGTTTGCCAAATGGGTGGAATACTCTGCCAATTCCTGTCAGTTTTCTTGGGGATCAGAAAACAAAATCACATTGGACCTTTCATAGCAAGGGATAAAGTAGTATGTGCTTTGGAATGTAGACAAGAGAATGTAAATTGTTTCTGTGGGTTAATGGGTGAGAGTGTGGGGTGGACATGAAGATAGTGGAGAATATCTTCAGATCTTCAGATATCATTAAATTCAAGAGCTAGAGTGGCAATGACCATAATGTTCATTCATTCAAAACATATTAATGTGTTCCCACTATATGCCAGGCATAACATTGATTCTCTTGTCTGAGTAGCAGTTTGTTAGTTACAATAAAACAAAATCAAATCGATATTAAGAAAATTCATTCATGACAATATGTATAGACTCATCAATGGTGTATTTGACATACAATTCCAAGATCTATTATTTACATTAGATTATGGTGCTAATTGGATATTGGAATTCCACTAACTATTGTGACTTTCTCTGAGTATTGGTTTCGCAAATAGCAAATATAACAAAGAATATTTTCTATCCATTTCACAGGGAAACCTTACTAAACAGTAATTATACATTGGGAAATAATTTAACGTCTCCTAGGACAAATACTTGCAAAAGCAAATTGATCAGGGAAGTGATCAATTTATTATTAAATTAAGTACTGTTTTGTGGATAAAGTGAAGATATGAAAAAAGACAAATGCTTTCATCATTCATAAGAAACAGCTACTGGGCACCTATCTTAACAGCTTTTATACTGTCTTCTTGAGAGACAAACTTACTGGCTTCATATTACCTAAAATATATAATTGAAAAAAATGCCTCAAATAAATAATTTAGGATAAGTTTTCTTTTTCTTTTAATATAAGAAGACAGCTATATTAAAGCATGCTCACTGGCACATTTCTCAATCTTTAGCTGTACGCTCTGGATTAAAAAAAAAAAATGCTCTTGATGTAGTTTTTGCTTCTTTAGCTTAGCTGTGGGCAAACAAAATTTTGCTTAGAGGCGTCCCCTAAACAGTGTGTACAGGGGTTATCCCTCTGTTTATTTCTTTTCTTGTTTACTGCCCCTTTCTCAGGGTGTAAACTCTATGGGAGCAGCACTGACATCCATCTTGTTCATGGATATATCCGCAACCCCTGGCACAGGGCCTGGCATCTAATGCACACTAGATAGATAGTTTTAAATGAATGGGCAAATGAATGAATGGAATCATGTTAAGAATTATGGGGATGATGGAGAATGTAGAGATAAATCTACAAGGTTTTGCCCTGCAGGCATAGGGCGGACACTGTCAGTCCTCCCCACACATTTTCCTCAGCACACACCTTTCTCAGGCACACCATGTGGTTCTCTCTCTGAGTGCTTTCTCTGGCTGCTTGACTGGCTCAGTCTGCACTGGCCAGGCTGGGAGAGCCAGGGAGTTAACTTTACCTGGGTGTGGCCCTGAGCCATTGCCAAAGGGAATTTAGCATATAAATACCCTAGCTTCTTCCTCCCTAGCAGGGACACACTACAGGATCTTACAGATTCCCAGAGGAATGAACCTCAGAGCAATAACCTGCTCACTAATACATATCCTTCCCTTCCCTGTCTCACCCCTCCCATTCTCCTATAAGTGCTTCCTAAGATCAACTCCAAAATAAATGACTTGCACTCAAATCCTTGTTTCAATTTCGACTTCTGGGACAAGGAACTTATATTCTGGTAGGAAAAGGCACACTTAAATCACTCTAGTATAAACTTAAAAGTAATAGAGGTCATAATGGAAGTGCGGATAAAGTGCTGTGGAAGCTCACGGGAGGGACTGTACCTGGAAGAATCAGTTGAGATGCCATTTAAAGAAGAAAGGAACCATGGATTATATACCAAATCCATCGCTATAGGTTAAACCTCATTTGATTTAAGTCAAGAGTGATGGTTAGGATATAGACATGAAGAAATTGAAGATGTTCCTAACAGAGTAAAAAGAATGAGAAATGTATGGAGGTCATACAGCAGATTTGTATGGAGAGCACAGTGAGTTTTCCATTTGGTTGGACCATCGGCCGGGTGAAGGGCGTGAGCAGGAGGATGGGCTGGAAAAAGACTCTGGAGAGCACTGAATGTCTGACCAAGAATTGTGAGTAGTTCATACAGATGATGGGAAGCCTTATTGATTTTTTTAAAAGGAAAGTGACATGATCAGATTGTGCCTTAGGAAAATTGATCTTTTAATTGTGCAAAATAGATTAGAATTGGGAAAGGGAGTTGTGAAATCATTGTAGAAGGCTTGTCCAGTATTTTAGGTAGCAGATAATGATGCCCAGAATTAAGGTTACAACAGAGGGAATGGAAAAGAAAAGATAGAGGTATGTATTCGGTGCAGCCAGGTTGGCTGTAAGGCAGGAACATGACTATAAAAATGAAGAACAGAGAAGGTTTTGAGTCAGACAGACTTGGGTTTAATCCAGTGAGAGATCTTGCAGGCTCAGCCCTCTGAGATGGGAACATTTTCATTTGCAAAAAAAGGGAAGAAGACATACCCCATAGGCTTGCGAGGCTTGAAGCAGATTATGCATTTAAGTCCAGCAGAGTGCCTGAAGAATATTAGGCATGCGATTAATTGAGGGCAGTTAATTGTCGCTGTTGTTAACGCATAAATAAGTAAGCAAAGTCTTTCAAAGAATGGTATCCCCAAGGCCAAAACTTAATCAAACACATTAATATGTCGAAATAAAGAATTCGCCAATCAGAAGCAGGGTGCGGTTTATCAGTCTAGAAGAGTTAATTATTAAAGCAAGGAGGGCAAAGGCAGACAGGCGCGTACCTATAGAAGGGCCCAGCGCATTCGTCTCTGTGAACCATACAATTTACGCTTCTTCCTCTGCTTCCACGATCTCAAAACAACCTTGAGATTACATTTGGTTTCACTTGTAGGTCTGACTACAACACAACATGCTACCCACGCCAACTGGAGGAATCTGCTTCCAGTGAAAATGGTATTTTTATTGAAGTTTAATAAATTCTCATTTGAAATTTATATACAGTCTCTTATGACATAGTTTCACATGATTGCACTCTCAACATCAGGACAAGTTCAAGTTTATAAGAGTAGAAACCTTAAGATCAAACTCTAGGCTGAGAAGAACTTAATAAAAAGCATCTGTTTATTTACATATTTCATTCCTCTCGCAGGGCCTGGCACATGGTGGCCTCAACGAATGATTCGACTGTACACCTTTTTTCGTTCTACTTCATTTATATTCACAATCAGCTGCAACAAGTAATTTGAAGCCATTATCAACTTCAATAAAAGTCACTTAACAAACATGACACTATGGATATTCCAATCCATGCTGGGGAAGTTCTGTAGCAAGAAGTACCTAGAGGCAAAGGGATACCAATATGGGGTTGTTGTGTCTTTTTTTTCTTTTTGAGGAAGATTGGCCCTGAGCTAAAACCTGTTGCCAGTCTTCCTCCTTTTGGGCTTTTTTTTCCCTCCCCAAAGCTCCAGAAGATAGGTGTATGTCATAGTTGTGCATCCTTCTATTTGCTCTATGTGGGACGCCGCCTCAGCATGGCTCGATGAGTGGCGCATTGGTCTGCGCCCAGGATCCGAACTGGCAAACTCCGGGCTGCCAAAGCAGAGCGCTGGAACTTAACCGCTATGACACCAGGCCGGCCCCCCAACATTGGTTTTTTTATTGCAACTAAAACTCAAGTAAAATGGAAACAAGATAACCTATGATTTTAATATTATTATTTTTTGTAACTTCTGAAGCAAGGTTTTCTTTCCATCTATAGAAAGTTACACAAAACAAGAGTAAAGGTAGGGTGTATCCTGCTATAGTGGGAAGAGCACTTGATTGAGAGTTAAGAAACCAGGCGAGAAGAGTGCTCTCACTTCTGTCCTACACGAGCTGCACAATGTGGATCAAACTGCAGATGCTCGCCAGCACTCAGTTTCAATAAATATTCATGAGATTGTTGGATTAGACGATTATGAAAGTCTCTTAAAGTTCTAATCCCTGAAACCGCTATTGCTCCTTAGCCAACACAGGTCTGATCCTATTCCTCACTCCCTTCTTATTTCATAGTGGGGTTCACATAGATACATTATAAAAAATAATAAAATATTTATCGTGACCTATGTCTATTTCTTTGATTTAAAAAAAAAAAAAACCTCACACCAGAGAATTCCTCTTCTCAAACACAAAAGCAATATTTATTATTTATTATAGCCAGCAAGGCAGAGCAATAACTCAGATCCTGGGCTCACCCCAAGGTGCTTAATAAACATCGACGACTCAATCTATGTCGAAAGGAAAAAGATATTCTGTTCGGGGGAAAAATCAGGTTTCCTTTCAGGACTTCACAGGAAACATTCTGTTTCAGAACTTGATTTTTCTCTGTTTAGCACTTTGTTTTAGCATAGGCTTTTTGAGATAGATTGTTCTTTGATTCATCCACAACTGCATATTAGCAGAATTATTCTCTACTTACCTGGGAATTTTCCTATCAAAAAGCCTGATTCTTAAATAGTTATTGTCTATATCTTTGCTGCAGATGCAGTCATTTTGAAGCTTCTTCTCAATGCTTGGTGTAATAACTCTTTAAACAGGGCCTTTCAAGCAAGCCTTAATATATTTCCCAAAAATCAAATTGAATGAAGATTAAATGTTCTGTTCTTCATGCAGGGATTTGGCTATCATTCTGAGATAAAACAAGGTTCTATTCCTATATTAGCTATGATGTAGCTGAAATGTAGCTAAAAGACTACTGTGGCTTCTATTTCTATCAAAACATTTGAAAACACCTATACTAAGATCCAAACCCAAAGGCACAATATTTGTGCCATTCTGTCACCTGTGGCTGCATCAGACCATACTCTGCTGCAATTCACAGGGTTTTCATGTCCAAGATTTTTGGAAGTGGGTAGCCAGGTCTTTCTTCCTCATCTGTCTAATCTGGAAGCTCTGCTGAAATCTGTCCACCATGGGTGACCCTGCTGGTATTTGAAATATGGGTGGCATAGCTTTCAGCATCACAGCAACATCCAACCGCCACAGTATGACGACTGCCAGATGGGTGGTTCCCTGCCAGGGAAATGAACCCAGGCCTTGGGTGAGACTGGGAACCTTAACCACTAGACCACCAGGGCTGGCTATCCAAAGCAATATATCTCCAAAGTCTATCCACTCTATTTCTCTATTGCCTCAAACACCTAGCTCAACAAATATTTTTTTAATGGGCTCATACTTTTGCAAGATGGCCAAATTCTGGTGTAAATCTAATATTTGAAAGGCAGTCTTGGGAACTAGTGGAGAGTCTTATATGCCCATATTCTATAATCCACACTTATTATATCCTTCACTTTTGTTAGACATAGATAACTAAAATTCTGTCACGTAATAGTCCCTTCTTCTGGAAAATAACTCTTCAGGAGAGAGTTGTGTTTCTTCAAGAAGAGTTTTGGACTGTTTTTTTCTAATCTAATGACACACTGTTAAAATGTATATATGACTCCCTACCGGGATTGTAAAAAATTAAAATTAAGAAATATCTTTAAGGTAAAATATTTAATTCTAAATTTAATTATTATTGATTTGTTTCCTGCATACAATCAGCGGTATATTCATAGAATGATTTTATGTCTCACCAAATACTTCCCTTGTTCCGATTACTAATGAGGAACATTGTAAGTGAATCAATTGATCAATTGAAAAAGCTCATGTTATTTCTGTATGTATTGGTTTCAATTCCAACAAAATGCAGTTGAATTTCAACTACAGCAACTTAATTGCTCTTTCATGGCACAGTGACAAATATTCCCAGTTTCCCTACTTCTTTTGGGGGATCAGATGGACATTTTATTTTAAATTACTCTGAAAAGAGGAAAAGCAAGAGAAAATAAAAAGCAGGGAAATTCTATCAAGTAATGGTACATCTGCTTTCTCAGTAGGTAATTTTATATTCTTTATTAATTTGAAGTATATAAAAATATTTCAAATTCAGTTTGTGGTTTATAAGACACAAAACACTTTTATTTTACATTTGTTATGTGCAAATGGTTGCTTTACAGCTCCACGTAACTTGTTTAAAAAGTTCCACGTCTTGTTTAACAGAAGGAGCAAAAAGGAAATCTCAAAATAATAAATGAACAAGTCTTTATACTATACCAGTATTGGATGTTTTTGCTAAATATATGGCATTTATTTACTGATACAATTATTCTCCACAAGGTCAGATTATTAAGTTCCATGTGTGTCTATTACTGCTGAATCTCATTGTCAACACCATAGTTCCTTGCACAATATAAATTCTTAATAAATATTTGTTAACTGACCTGAGAATTAATTAATACTCATTAGTCAGGAATAATTTTTGAATCAGTAGCATTGAATGCCCTCTGGTATTTAACTTAATGTCTTGAATGTTTAATTGAAGCTAGTGATAAGAATTAGAAATGTTTGGCATACGAAAATTAATGTGCTAACACTGGGATAGGGATTTCACACACATTATCTGATTTACTTATGTTATTTGTTCTTTTACCCACAAAGGATGGTCTGAGAATGAGGGAAAGAGTGAGAGAAAGAATGTGAGGAATCTAAAGTCAACCATCTGGAAAAGACCATTTAACCATTGGGAGAGTGTCAAATAACATAAAATATATATGTATATACATGCAGGATGCTATGTGAGGTACTGCCATTTGTGACACCAGAATAAAACCAACATAGTGAGTTGCATAACCATTATTATACTTCCCAAGATCTGATCATCTGATCCATAAAATGCTATTCTTGAGAGATAATCCTTGGAAATCAATTTGGGAAATGCCCTAGGATATAATGTTTATATATATATATATATATATATATATATATATATATATATATATATATATAGCACATGGCACATTAAAACCCTAGGAAATCTTTTAAACATTGTCAATAACACATTTTGAGAAAGCTGTGTTTTAAGATGATTTTTCCCTTAATAAATTAAAAAGGAAAGAATCGGTAATGATGGAGAGAATGTTAAGTTGTGCGGGAATTTACTGTCAAGTTCACCTCAACGTAGAGAACTACCGCTGTCTCCCTCTGTCTGAACTGCCAGAGCTGCACTGTGTAACAGAAATGTAACACAAACAATGTAAGTAATTTTAATTATTCTGGTAGCCACATCAGAAAAAGTTAAAAAAATGAGAAATTAATTTTAATAATGCATTTTTAACATAATATATCCAAAATCTTACCATTTCAGCATGTAATCAAAATAAAAATTATTCCTGAGCTATTCTACTTCCTTTTTTTCATCCTGTATCTTCAAAATCTTGTGAGTAGTTTACATTTGCAGCATATCTTAATCAGATGCTAAAGTTTCAAAGGTCAAATATAGTCTTAGCAAAACAATAAAGATATGCTTAATGTAAATTTATTTACACTGCATCCGTGTTTAAATTTATATTGACTGAAATTAAATATAATTGTAAAAAAGCATTCCCTCAGTCTAGCTCACCCTATTTAAGTGCTTCATAGCACATGTGGCCAGTGGCTGCCTTATTGGAGAGCACAGCCAAGAGGCCCAGCACATCATCTGCTGAAGATGTAGCCAGCTCACTACAATGACATCATCGAGACTAGAAATATAAAAAGAACTTCAAGCTGTCCAACAGGAGGGTCCATCCAGGTCTTGCATAAAGTAACCATGGGGACCGAATTTCTCAAGAAAGGGATATAGGAAATTACTTAGCCAATATTTAACTCATACTAAATTGAGTTACATCACATTTTTAAAGTCTCATCATAAATTTAATCCATTTACTTTTTATATCTGGATGTATTTTAGAATGAAACTGGTGTCATGAATTCCTACCTTTATGGAAAAGGAAAGGAAAGAAAAAGGGGGGAAAAGGAAATAAAAATTATTCTTTGGGGCAAATCCCTAGCCACCACAACATTATTTTGGATTTCTTTAACATGAACAAGTAAAACAAAGAAAAGCAACAAATAAAACATACCCATAAATACTGATGTTATAGTAACAGGGAATGATACTTTTAAGTAGATAGCTTTCCACTAAAATAATAATTATACTGTGCTCACTTATTTGACAATTCTTGTAGAGAATCACAGATCCTAAATGATATTTTCTTAAACATTACCATGGAAGTCCTTTACACTAAAATGTCATAAAATAAAATATTAAAAACTAGAAAGTAAACTTCCTTAAGGAACTTTTTTATTTAGAGAGCTAAGAAGGGTTACATTTCAAATAACTAATTTTTAAAAATCTGTTCTATAATGCAGGAAAACCAAAAAAAATGCAACATAGAAAGCCTCCATTAAAGACTACATCCTAGAGTGCACAGGTGAAAGTCTGACAGGTGGCAATCCTAATTTGGAAGCCTCTTGACTGGGTGATAAAACAGCAGAAATTGATTAATCTCTGTGAGCTACAGCGCTGAGTGGAATATGCTATTAAGCATTCTAAAGTGGCAACATAATTTCCTCCAGGGCAAAGCACACTTAGAAAGGAAAGCTGCTTTACCATAAGATAATCTATTTTGTAAGCTTAGGAGGTTTCAGCTGGATGACATGCCTCACCCTTTCTGGAGTGGGTAAATTACTGTAAGACTCATAGCAAAACAGCAGAGTACGTTCCAGTAACATTTCACGTTGCTTTGCCCAAGGTAGAAGTAAGAGAAAAACTGCATTTGTATGCAATGGAGGCCTTCTTTCAGGTCAAAGATAATAGGAAACTGACCTTGAAGAATATCTCTGCTTTGTAAAGAGTTGGAGGATACTATTTAGATTAAAAAATAATAGCTAGATGGTGCCAAACAACTGATCTTTGGATTAAGCACAAGGAACTAACTGGCTTGACTATTTTGCTTTTAAAAGATCTATTTGTCAGTTACAAGGTTAGATCAATTCATTTCATACATGCATAGTTTATTGAACTAAAATAATTATTCTTTAAAACAGACCTGATTAATTTTAAAAGAATTTCTACTGCATATATCACCTGCTGAATGGTACTGAATATGTACAAATGCATGTTCTATTAAGAGACTACTCTGTAAAATAGTTATGTCTCAAATGTTAAATCATAATGAGGAATATACTGCAGAAATTCGTAGATATTATACTCTGTAAGTGGCTTCCCAACCCAAAATACACTTAAAAGAAACCCAAACTTAATCAATACTTTATTATTGACTACAAGCACATTACACATATATATTACATATATTTATGTATTATATAACTATATTTATACATATTTACATTTGTGATTTAAAATAATATCAAATGAAAGTCATCGAATCAAGGCATTTGAAATTTTTACATATTATAATAAAAATATAAATTTTTAAATTTGCAAAATATATTCACTTTTTACTATTTTATCAAATGGCAGATTTTTTTTAAACACTAACATATGTGGGGAAGAGTGAATCACTGTTGTCTGGTACAGAAAGAAACAGAAATATTAAATGAGTTAAATTGAGTAATTAATGGCATGTCAGATGTTTTGACTACCTGTCCGATGCTATATCTATTACACAAATTCCACAACACTGTCTTTTTCCTTTCTTCTACAAAAGATTGTCAATCTATTAATTTTTCAATTGTCTTTCACCATTATATTAGCCAACAGTTAGCCTTTGGCCACAACATAAGTATTATGGTTAATAAGATGAAAACAGATTTTTTATGAGACTCATAGCTGCTTTCTTAAAGTCAATCAGTTTATGTTCTAAATCCTTCCAAAGAGATTTCAAACTCTTCACAATTTGTTCAGAGACGACTCATCACCTTTTAAGTAAACAGTCAACACATGGACAAAATGTTTTTTTTCTATAATGCTCCTTCTAGCCCTGTGTCTCTGTTTGGCCATTTGCCCTTCACTTTGGATATTTGTCCTCTTATCCAAGGCCTTTCCTAGAATCTTGATATATTTCTAACTTCTTCAAGTGATTACTTTTCTAAGTGTTTATAGCCATTTTTCTTGTTGTTAACTGACTTGTGTTTATAGGTTCTTTCATTCATTTTGCAATAGGGCTTCAATCCATTCAGATTTTCTGAGATTACCAACGAACTTTAGCCCCTGGTTGTTCCTAACCCCAAATTAGTTGTTGAATTTCTTGGCAGCAAAATAATAAATCTCTCACATTGTTGTTTTAATTTAAACAATGTGTTTGGTCACGACAAAAACAATGCAGCCATTTCTTGAAAATGTTGAGGAAATACAAAGTTGTGTTTGCCAAAACTCTAAAAGTTCAAGCATTCATGGCCAGTTGACCTTCAGAAAAGGTGCCAAGTACACACAATGGGGAACAGACAAGTCTCTTCAATAAACAATGTTGGGAAAATTGGTTTTCCACATGCAGAAGAATGAAATTAGACTCTTATCTCACTCTATAAACAAAAATCAACTCAAAATGGATGAAAGACTTAAGTGTAAAACCTGAAACCATAAAACTATTGGAAGAAAACATAGGGGAAAAGCTTCTTGACACTGGTTTGGGCAATGACCTTCTGAATATAATACCAAAAAGCATAGGCAACAAAACAAAAATAGACAAATGGTATTGCATCAAGCTTCTGCATAGCAAAGCAAACAATCAACAGATTGACGACAACCTAAAGAATGGGAGAAAATATTTGCAAAGCATACAACTGATAAGGGATTAATATCCAAAATATATAAGGAACTCAAACAATTCAAAAGCAAGAAAACAAATAACCCGATTTAAAAATGGGCAAAGGACGTGAATAGACATTTCTCAAAAGAATACATACAAATAGCCACCAGATATTTGAAAAAGTGCTCAACATCAATATTTATCAGATAAATGCAAATCAAAACCACAATGAGATATCAACTCGTATCTGTTAGGATGGCTATTATGAAAAAGACAAAAGATAACAAGTGTTGGTGAGGATGTGAAGAAAAGGAAACCCTGGTAGACTACTGGTGGGAATGTAAATTGATATAGCCATTATGGAAAACAGTATGGAGAGTCCTCAAAAAATTTACAAAAGAACTAGCATATGATCCAGCAATCCCACTTTAGGTATATATCCAAAGGAAACAAAATCAGTATCTCAAAGAGATATGTGCACTTCCATGTTTGACTATATGGATGAACCAGGATGACATTCTGCTAAGTGAAATAAGTCAGACAGAGAAAGACAAATGTTATATGATCTCACTTGTTTGTGAAATTTAAAAAAAAGGTCAAACTCATAGAAGAACTCATAGAAGAAGTGGGTACCAAGGACTTGGTGAGGGGAAGGAACGGGAAGTGTTGGTCAAAGAGTACAAATTTGCAGTTATGTAGGATGAATAGGTCTAGATATCCAAAGTACATGCATGATGACTATACTTAATACTGTACCAACACTGGAAACCAGCTAAGAGAGTAGATTTCAGGTGCACTCATCACACACCAAAAAAATGGTAACTGTGAGGAGATGATATGTTAATTAGCTTGACTGTAGTAATCATTTCAGTATGTATATGTACATCAAATCATCACGTTGTACACCTTAAATATATACAATTTTTATTTTAAAAAACTCATTATAAAAAAAATGTTGAACAGATGATGAAGAAATACAAAGATATGTTTGCCAAAACTTCAACCTGTCAGAATTTTTTAATGTACATGAAACAGATTCAATTTTTATTTATGTCAAGGCAAAAGAAAAATGACATACTATTGATACACAGAATACATTCTGTGAGGAGTTTTACATAATTTTCCTGCTCAATTTTTTTGACAGTCTGAAGACATTGGAAGTAAACTTTATAGCTACACATCACCATTATTTTTAAAGTTCTCAAAAGAATGCAATACTGGGCCACAACCAAGAAGATATAGTTGAACAAGGATAAATACAAAGTGTTGCCTTTAGGTTCAAAAAAGTTAATTGTACAAATAAAGATGTGGAGTGGCATGTCTGAGAGTTTCCTTTGAGGGCAAGATAAGCAAACAGAATGATAATGCTGACAATAATACCTAATGCAGTGTTTGGCTGCACTTAGCACAGGGAGCAGGTGCAAACAGGAGAAGACCACATCTGAGAGTACTGTGTTCAATTCTGATACGACATTTAAAACAGAGATATTGACAAAGTAGAGGTCACATAGAAGAGAGCTTTCAAACTGTTGGTCTGCTGACCATGAAGAGATGTTTCTCTAATCCATGGAAAAAAGTGAGCAAAATAAGGACTATATTGTGCTTAGTTTTGCTATGTATGATAAAATTAAGTTGTTGTTAGGGGCTGTTTTATTGAGATTATTTTCTTCCACCTTTTAAGTGAAATTTATATTTTTATATATGCAATAAAGGTGAAATTAGACACAGGATAGTGATTTTTTTTAATGCAATTATTTGACAAACCTTTGATCTGATTTGAATTTACTGGTCCATTAAATTCAAAAGCCTGGAAACTAGCCCCAGAAAAGGATACCTGGGTGCTTAGAAATTTTATACACACACACACAAAGATACAGACACATGTGTGTATATATATTACCTCATTTTATTTTATTTTTTTTGTTTTTGTTTTTTTTGTAGGGAAGACTAGCCCTGAGCTAACATCTGTTGCCAATCCTCTCCTTTTTGCTGAGGAAGACTGGCCCTGGGCTAACATCCGTGCCCATCTTCTTCCACTTTTTTTTTTTTATATATGGGACACTGCCACGGCATGGCTGACAGGCAGTGCCTCGGCGGGCGCCCGGGATCCGAACTGGCGAACCCCGGGCTGCCAAGCGCGGATTAAACCACTGTGCCACCAGGCGGCCCATATTATCTCATTTTAAACAAAACCTGAATAAAAACTGGAAAGAAGATATAAAGCGTTTATGTCCTTTACATGAAAGTTGGAGAAGATGGCTCCCGATGTTTTCATTCTGAGACCAAATGATTTTGTAGTTCACTATTTTAACAAGTGTCTTTTCACATTGTCTTCTAAATTCTCTTGAGTATTTTCATCTACCAATATTAACAAGAATAATGCCTTTATATACCGAAGCTATTAGAAAGGTGAGAAGTTGTACATATTGTAGAGTAGTGGAAAGTAGAGTTCCCTTTCTTCAATTTTTAGTATTCTTTTAACTTTTAAAACTTTTTTTCTCAGATTTTTTCCATTTTCTCTCCATGCTTCATCATTTTTGGTTTTCTTGTTTTTGTTCACACAGTTGCTTCCAGTTAAAATGCTCTTGCTTTTTTCTACCTGTTGAAGTGCCATGTATCTTTCAAGGTTCAATTAAATACCAGTTTACCAAAAAACGTCTTTTTGATTACCCCATCCAAAAGTAATCAAGAGCTCTTTTGTTGCATTTCATACCAAGCAATTTCTGTTCAATTTATTTTGCATACTAGATTATAAATGCCCAGGAGGCAGGAATTGTTCTCTACTTATCTCTGTCACTGCCACAGATCCTACAATGAACTTAGGTTGACAGACAAAACTATTAGAACCGCTCAATATTAATGCTGAATACGCTTGAGTGCATGTGTGTTTGCACTCATATGCACATACATGTGGGGAAGTGACAGTCTACTGCAGACGTAGAACTGACACAAAGTTTCAGCTGGTAGCACTTGTCTCAGAATATAAATCCTGAGCAGGAGGACCAGGGGCCCCGTTACTTAAGGAGCAACGGAAATCAGATCCAGCAAACTCATTTGGCCAAAACTTTTATTTATATACAATTCTATGACAGTCCTATAGATTTCTACCTAAAATATAGACGTGACAACTAAGGACAAATGGGTCACTAGTGAGAAATATCACTTTCAATGATATTTTGGCCTATTATACACAGAGTGTCTAATAAATCTTGCTTTTTGCTTTACTAAAGACATTGTGTCCAATGTTTCTTTGTAAAATTTCATTTGTGTGACTCCCAACTAAAATCTTCGTCTGCTCTGTAGGAGCTAGAAGAGAAGACTTTTTTCATGAAAAATATTAAATTATTTTTTCTAAGGGCTATAACTTCCAAAAAACAATGGCAATGTTTCACATCTACAAAGATTACATTTTGTAGAGATTATAGAACAGAGCTCAAACTTCAGTGTGCATTGAAAACATTGGGAAGGGGGTTCTTGTTAAAATTAAATGTTGACTTAGTAGTTTAGGGTGGCACGTGAACTTTGCATTTTCAACAAGCTCCCCCAGCTGTTGTCGATGTTGCTGGTCCATGGACTGCACTTCGAGGAGCAAAAACGTGGCATGTAGACTCATATTTGAACTCATCATAACCAAATATTAAATTAGTTTAATGTCAATGCATATAAGCATAAATACAGAAATGCATATAAAACATAAATACATAAATCATGATGGAGGCTGCTCATTTTAACACAAAATAAAGTAAATGTTAGCCCCGGCAAGCCTGACACAGCTTTTGTATCCTCACAACTGTCATTTTAAAATTTTTATCGTTTATTCAACATGCATGCTTAACTATATTGAACACCTCCAGGGATTTGTCACCATTTAAATTATTCCTTGTGGCCTGTAAGCCGTGAATATCAATTTTCACAAGTACGTAATGGGTCAGAGGCAATCCTAAAAGAGTGCAAGAAGAGACAGTGTGTGAGCAGTGAAAGCAACAATTAACCTCAGAAAGAAGATCTGCACTTTCTCTTTCACACAATAAACAAGGACAGAAGACTCACTGCATTGTGAAATTAATTGTTTGGTCACATACAAAGGTTTAAAGATCTGATTTTGTTGTAATGACATTAGATATACTTGTCACACAAATCTTCACAATTAGTCTTATGAATTCTTTGATGCCTTATTGTCATAAATTTCATTTAATAAGTTCATATTAAAGGCTACAAATTGACACATATGTCTTAACTTCCAGTTTTCCTTTAGTATAAATATTCAAAGATACTTTATAAAGGAAAAAAATTATATGCAGATGCAACTCCAGAGTAAAGACTTATGTTAACACAAAAGCCTTTCCATATATAAGCTTTGAAACTATTCAAGATGTGGCCCAAGCCTTTAAACAAGGAACGAGGCCGTGATGAGGCAGTATGTGCCAGCGTAGAGCAATTAGAGATAATCACAGGAAGGTATGAAATCTGCATGATCCAGCTGATAATGTGAGATCACCTCTGTGTTAGCAGTGAGGAAGGATGACATCCCATGAATGTTACTGTGGTGGGAGGAAGGGTAGGAGACGTGCGGAGACGGTGGGTGTAACTGTAACAGGGCTTTGTTTGGGAGAAGCAGCATTTTGGGGGAGATGAAGAGCAACATTATGGACAGCTTCACATTCAAGCTGACAGCACTGGTTTTGGTCTCTTTCTATTCAATGGATACTATTTAAACTCTGAACAGTAAGGAGCTAGAGATCTGTAAAAATGCAGGCGCTAACTCTGAAAAACTTTAAATTTTGTCTAATAGAAAGGAGTCATTGTAGATATAAAGAGTTGTGTATATCATTACTCCTAAAATACCTCTTTCAATTATTTTGAAAAATGAGGTACATATACCTTTATGTGCACATGTACACACACACAAACACACATATTTTCCCCCTTAGCTAATTGAGTAAATCCTTGGTTTTGTCACTGATGAATAGACCTGTTCTAAGACCTTGAGATGAATTTTTAGGAGTTGTATCAGATGCTTAAATGATTTAAACAGTTTGAAAAATTATTTAAAATCATCTTGAGTTTGTGATATGTCATCCCTAATGATAATAGCTCATGAATAACCTCTTATTTTGAACATTACAAATGGTATTAAATTATTTTCCACTATCAATTGTTCAGAAGCTGATTAGGGAGATAAGTCAATTATCTCTTTATTTGGTTATTTCATTTATAATTCCCACTGATAGTAGCATCTCCCGATCATTGCCCTGCAAAAACGAGAAGAAACGTCAAAATGCAGCCACTCTCTTGTGCTATTTAGGCAATGCAAGCAAAGTATCTGATTGAGAAATGGGTTAAAAAGATCAAAAGAACTCCGACTGGATTTCAATTTCAGCTGTACCTGCTTATCTACATTATTCCTCCCTACACTACTATTATTAAATAGGTGTGGGTTTTATGCTGAAAAAACTGAAAATCCCCAGAATAAATATTTTTCCATTGACATATTGACACCATCCTATTCATAAATCTCAAACCATCAAATCTATCAAACAATTCAGTTTTAAGTTTTATAGAAAAGCACATTCACTATTTCATTGCAATTCATTAGCCGAGTCAATGAAAAAGCATGTTATACTTTCTTACTTTTGCCTTTCCCCAAAACATGTGTTCAAAATAACTTCTTCTACATAATGGAAAAAAATTTTAGGTGTGGAGTTGTTTTCTTCAGGATCTCAAAACAGATTTCAAAAGAACAACAAAACACTACATCCAAATTGCAAGACTCGACGAAGCCATGGTAGATTATCTAGTCCAAGAGAGGATGACGATGACCTATACAAACGATGTCAGTGGCCTGGTGGGGAACCATGGAGATCTCAGAGCAGTGGTATGCAAGATACTTGTGGGTTTTGTAATAGACTGTCTTCTTATGTTGAGGAGTCAACAGCTTAAGAAGAAATGACAAAATGCAAGGGAAAATTAGCCACAACAATCTTTGAAGGATATCCATTTATCTTGGTAGAAATGGGTCTATGTGTGCCTCTGATTTCTTGTACATGAATCTGCTTCTCATGAGTCCAGACCCATATTCCAACTAGTCCAAGGGGACTGCCTGGTTTAGCCCGTGCCTGCCAGATTAGGTGCTAATCCAAGGCCTCCAACTTTTACAGAATCCATGAGCCAGCATTCTACCTGTGTTTTCTCTGCCCTACCTGCTCAGCATCTCTATCTATCCTCTCTGTTTGGAGCCTCAATTAGCTACCTTCACATGGCATTTACTTTGCCCCTGTCTTTGGGACTTAATTGTGTGAAATTGCTGATCTCCTCTCAGAAGATCTATCATTCTTATCAGAATGCTTTTGCTCAATCCTCTTGTCCCTTTACTCCAGCTGTGTTCTCCCAGGAATGAAAAGTCCATCCAGATACCACTATGCTGTTTAGTTTATGTGAAACCAGAGCAGGTTACAATAATAACTTTGTTGTCATATTCAACATTCTAGAGTGTGGAGTGTCTATTTAGTAATATACTAAAATGCCAAATTACTTACCATTCCAATCACAACTATTCATGACTAAGATAGAAATATAAAATGAATACAATCAACATAAATTTATCAATAAAATACATATAATTTTGTAAACTTAAAAAGGGAAATAATTTTCGTATTTTTTAAACACAGCAAGTGGAGAAAATAATTTAAGCAAAATGTTCATTTTGTAATAACTCTGTTTATAATTCCTATCTATAAAATTGAATCCCTTCAACGCAAAGGGAGAGTCACTATGAGATTCTATCTTCAGCAGACACAATTAATTCTTACATTTTCTTGCTTTACTAAAACACAAATTAACACAAAAGACAGATCTATACCGACTGTGCAACATTGGCAAATCCGTCTACAGTATAATTGGGTTTGACTGTTGTTACTATTTGTTACAGGTTGAATTGTCCCCCTCCCCAAAAAGATACATTGAAATCCTAACCCCCAGTACCTCAGAATGTGACCTTATTTGGAAATAGGGTCATTGCAAATGTAATGTCAAGATGAGGTCATACTTGAGTAGGCTGGCTCCCTAATCCAATATGGCTGTAGAAGACAGCCATGTAAAGACACAGACCCACAGGGAGAATGCCGTGCGAAGACTGGAGTGATGCATCCGCCAGCCAAGGAACATGTGGGGCTACCAGAAGCTAGGAGAGAGATTGAACAGATTCTCCCTCAGAGCCCTCAGAAAGAATCAACCCTGCAAACAACTCGATCTTGAGCTTCTAGCCTTCAGAACTGTGCAACAATACATTTCTGTTGTTTTCAGCCACCTAGTTTGTGGCATTTTGTTACAGCAGCATTAGAAAATGAATACATGATTTAATACAATTGATAAAAGGAGGTTCAATATAGCAAAGGATAGTTCAGTCATAGAAGCAAACCATATCAAGTATGCCAGCCTTTCAGCCGTTGTCTCAAATAAGTATGTATGTAAATGTATACATATATATATATATATATGTATATACAATCATTGCATCAAAGTAAATCTTATTTTTTTCAATTAGACACTTTTGATTTTCATACACATACATAGCAAATGGAACTATGGAAGCCCTGAAGAGGAGGACTAACTCATCCTCTGAAGACCGAGAAAGAGGAATATTTTAAATCAGTGTGATGTTTGTTGAGCAAGAGAAAAGAAAAGGTGAACAAGATGTGGAAGGATATGAATAAAAGCAAGGGGCACCATACCTCTTGGGTGGCCCTGGGCAGTCCCAGTTCATGCCTGTTATACAAAATAAATTATTAAGTCTCTTCTTCCACTCTCAAAAACATCCTGGTTTGATGATGAATTATATTTTTGTAGAACAACTAATCTAGAAATACAATTTCTAGTTCTTCTTTGTACCCAAACTGCTCTCATCTTCAGAAAGTCACTGAGGGTCATTCGTAAAATGGGAATTGTGATATTCTATCCTTTCTCACAAGGTCAGCTATGAAATAAAAATGACATGAGACATGTGAACATGCTTTCAAAGTTGCAAGTATTATTCAAATGCCTGACGTTTCTATCAAAATCCCAGCAATGTATTAGCACTCAGTTACAGGATGCTGTTTTCTTCTTAAATGTGTGCTATTTTCTTGTAGCTTGTACCAATTATAACTCATTTTCTTACTGGCCATTGCAATGTACTCCTGACCTAATTCTTTTGCACTAGTAGTTGGCTCTGACTTGCTCTAATTAAAGGGAAGAGAGAGAAGAAAGGAGCTAACATTTATTGAAAGCCTACATCATTATAAGCACTGAGCAAGGCACTTGACACATATTATGACAGTAATGGCTGTCATTTACTGAGTTTTCACAACATACCAGCAGCCTGCATAGATTAGAACCTTTAATGTTCATCACCCATGTTTGAAATGGTTATAATGTCCCTTATTACAAATAAGGAAATGGGGCCCAACACATCAAGCAATAATTTTTCTGAACATGACTTCAGATTCAAAATGCCTGATTCCAGGGACAGTTCTATTCCTTTGAGCCGTGTGTCCTTGGACAAATCACTTAACATCCCTATCTTCTTTACTCATCTGACAATGGGCATAATCAGTACCTACTGCATGGAGTTATGAAGATTAATGAAGTTAATGAAGATTAAATGAGTTAATATAAGTAAGGGTTAAAAATGCCTAGTATATAATAAGTGCTCTATAAACGTCAGTGATGGCTGCTTACTATCACTATTATAATTGTTGTAATTATTATTATCGTTATCATCATTATCTTTATGGACCCAAGGGCATGCAACCAGCAGGTAACAAAATAAGATTCAAATTTAGGTATTTTGAGCATGGACCCTTTTATTCAATCAACAAGTGTTTATTTAGTGTATGCTATAGTGCCAGGAAAATAATGATGGGCAAGTTGGATGTTCTTATTTATGTAGCTATTGGTTTTAGTTTCAAAGGGCTCACATTCCATCAGGAAAAAATTAAAAGCTAATTATTGTGATAATTGGAAATATAAGGTACATATAAGAGCACAGAGTAGGTGTACATCTCCCACTTTAGGAGATCCTTGTTAAGTTGATATCTGAAAGTTGAGTTGGAAGTCAACCATACACTTAACTTTCAACCAATGGGAAGAAAGTGGATGAAGGCCCTGAAATGAGAGTCTGAATGGGGAATGGGATGATTTCGTGTGTGTCTGTAGAGCAGGTTTTGATGCATTAGAGAAAAATCAAACAGCATAGGCAGGAGCCAAATCAAGAAAGCCTTATAGAATGGTGGTTGTCAGGGGCTGAGGGGAGTTGGGGAATGGGGAGTTGTTGTCTAAAGGATACCGAGTTTCAATTTTGCAAGGAACTTTTGAAAAAGCTCTGGAGAGCTGTTGCACAACAGTGTGAATATACTTGACAGTACTGACCTGCACACTAAAAATGGCTAAGAAGGTATATTTGATGTTGTATTTTTCTCTACAATTAAAAATAAAATAATTATTTTAAGAAAAGAAAGTCTTATAAATTTTCTTAAGGAGTTTTGATTTCCTCTAAGGGTAAAAGAGAAACTAAGATGAAGTTTTCAGAGAGAGAATTGAGACAAGCAAAATAATTATAGATTTCCCAACCTTTGGATATCAGCCTTTGTGGATGCTGCAAGGAATAACAATGAGCACATCTGTTTTGATACTTCTTTTTCTAACAGGCCTTTCTTAAATTTTAGCTTAAAGAAAGAAAAACAAATTCATCTTTTTTTTTCTGGCATCTAACAAATCATTGAAACCATTTCACATATTTTGTAAAATCTAAATATAATACAAAAGAAATGATAAAAATGAGAAAATCAATATCTACACAAATAAGAGATAACCAGTGCTCTTAAACCTCTTCCTCCCCTAAGAATTAGTCACCAATCAGACCTCAATGGATAAAAATAGCAACTCCAGTAAGTTAGGTATCACTAGATGCCATCCTCCATATAATGTCCACTTATAGACTTAAAATAGTTATTTCGTTTTCCCGGTATTATTTTCTTCAGACTAAATCACTGGTTCTCAAATTATGTACTTTCAGAACATCTGGGATCTATACTGAAGTTTTCCATACTAAAAAATATTTAAAAAATGGCAGGCCCTCCCAGTTCACTGGGGAGAAAAATAGTAGATAGGATTGTTCCATTTTAAGTTTCCTTCAAAAATATTTCTTAGCTCTGGGGCTTGTTTCTGCTTGTCTGAAACAAACAATCAATGTAAACGCAGAAAATAGATATTACTAGAAAACTTAGAAATAGCTCATGATTTCTGTCATTGACATAATATATATTCTGCAATGGACAAAATATATATATACTATATTATATATAATATATTAAAAATATAAATATATCTATGTCTATATCTGTATCTGTCTATCTATCTATCTATCTTTCTATCTATCCTGAGATAGACAGACAGACAGAGATAGACTCAGAGACTGAAAGACATTGATATCCACAGCTGGTAAAGTATTCTAATAAAGAGACTTTATTATGTATAAGAATATAAGAAAACTCAAGAAAGAGAAAACCAAGTACATTTGACTTCTTAAAACTAGCACCTAAAAATTACCATGACTATGTCAAAATGGCCATTCTGTGTTTGTCAAACGTGTAAAGCATAATAGCTAATACAGAGAAGCCTCTTCTATCAAGAAAATATTCATCAGATGACCAAGATCCATAAAATCAGTGAAAACAGTGCAAAATACCCAGTGATGGACTGGGACTTACTTTAGTGGGGTTTACAATTTCTTCAGCAAAATATCCTCTGCGTTGAGATCAATGATATGATCTCAAGTCAAGCCCTTCAGAGAGCTATGTTTGATTAATAATTTTCCAGCCATTGGACAGAAAGAACCAATACAGATTATAAAGTGACTTATCTTACAACTTGGGAGTAGTTTACTCATGGAGGACATCAAGTCTCCTCAAGTCAGTACAAATCACGGCATCCTTAATAAGAGCTCTTTAAAACAAGAGCTGTTCCTTAACCACTGAAAGAGATACCTAGGAGATATATTTTCCACTTCTCTAAATGAGAGTTACAACTGAACGGAAAGAAAATATGTTGCTAGGATTAGAATACTACAGAAATCCCCACAACCACACACACAAGCAATTCAGAAGAAGAGAAACTGAAATTTCACAACTTTCTTCATTTTTTTCAGCTTTGCTGTGTTAATTACAATTTACAAATGTTCAACAAGCCATAAATACCCATTTCCAAAGAGCTGGGTATCATCAAAATCTGTTCTGAATGAATCCAGTCTGATGGGGTTTCTGATTTTTTCCTTAAAATATTTACTTACCCAACAACAAAACCCCGAGCCTCAGTATCAAGTTACTGTGGCTGGGACAGTACAGTTAGTTCTAGAGGTAACAGCTTACTGAAGTGCCATCTGATCTCGATTATTCATAGAGCTTGGCACAGAAGCTTGCAAGCCTGCTTACATGATAGTTACTTATTTAGTTCCAATTATGTGTGTATGTATATAAATGTCTGTGTGTGTGTATTCAAGAATAGATTTTAACATGAGGATAGATTTAAAAATGAAATTGAATGGTCTCTCATAAGACCATTTAGTAAACAGAATTCCTGCCCACTCACTCTTTATATTCATAATAAATAAAAATACTTTGCTTACGTCATTTATAACACCTGGTCTCACTGAAGAGTCCTGATATATCATCTTAGTTTATTTAAACCTATTAAATTAATAAATATTTAAACTAATAAATATTACCTAGATTTGGGGGGTTTTAAAAGGAATGAAATATTTAGGGAGTACCTATTGTTCAACCGTTATAAATATTTGAGGAACATATGATGTCTATGACAAATCACATCCTTCAGAGTCTACTCAACTAGCTGTTTTAAATTCCTCTTTATCTAGGTCACGTTGCTCTCTTTTTTAAAAATAGCTATATTTTAGCTGGTCTTTTCTCTTTGCTCACTCTGAAAATAAAAACCACCAAGAAGAGAAAGATCGTCCATAATAGCTCCATCAGAGGCCACCACTGTTTACATTTGGTGATTATCCTTCATGTTGAGTTAGCAGGTGGGTGTAATTGCAGATCTAGCTGCAGCTGTAATGAGTCTTCTTGCAGTCCCATTCCTGTCACATCACAAGGGGACTGTGGCTAATGCCCACCTGAGAACCTTAGTAAATCTCACTGAGGGCAGTGTTAGTAAGAAGAATCTGAATCATCCCTAGTGATCAAGTAAATAAAATAGACATCTTTTATATTAGACACCAAATTAAAGCAAGCAATGACTTAGCAGATGTACTAGAAAGGCTGCTTTGCAAAAGAGTAAGTTGCAGATAACAATGTGGTCGCAGAAACATTTTCTTTGTAAATCAAGTAAAAATCAGACAAAGAAAATGTACGATTAGGTCAAAAAAATTAATTTTCTTTCAAGTGATATTTTACTACAAAACAAACTGACATGCAGATCTATTAGCATTAATCATGATAAGATAAATACCTATTGAAATCTGTAGTGAATTTGTTGTCTCAAATATTGGCTGGGTTCATGATATGTATAATCAATACAGATTTAAGCAGATGGGTTAAGTGTCAAACAGGATATTTTAGAATTGTTATCAGCCTGTAAGAGATTTTATATCTGTATATGTAAAATATAAGGAAAATCTCCTCTCATATTATAAACATATTGATACTTTTGTGTTAAAGTAACATTCAAAGAGTGCTGATTCGACGTAAAATACAAGATAAATTCCATTAAAATAAATTGAGTGTAACAAAACTTCAAAATTACAGATTATTGTATATTTATTTCATGCATTCGATTCAAAACAGTTCATGGAAAGGGACAAGACTATGGACTCATGCCCCATTCTTTGTTTGAATGGCATGTGATCCATACAAAGAATCAACTGATAGCTACAGAAATAAAAACAAGTTAATTTTTATTTTCATATTACAGAACGACCCCAAAAGCAACTCCGAGTTATTTTTTATAATTTATTTAATATTATGGCTGAATGAAGCAGGTAACTGACAACAGAAAGAATTAGAAATGGCGGGGGAGTAAGAGAGTCAGAGTGAAAATGCAACAGAAGAGGAAGAAAATATAGCCAAAGAGATTCATCTGCAGAAAATGAAGCAGAAATACCCCATGATGTGTTTCCCTCACATAGAAACAAAATGAATGTCACATATGTGCAGAAACCAAGTAACAAGAAGGAAATCCACACCACATGACCTTCTATGGTAGTTTTTCTAAAGTTAAAGTCACATTCTGCTTTGTGACTGGATGCATAAATGGCTTGTCACTTCCTGTTACTTGCCTCCAGGGCCAGATGAAATGAAGCCTGGGGCCCAGGATTCCCTCTTTCTGTGCTACATTCAAGTATAATTGGACAGCAGAGGTGGATTCTAGCCCTGTATTAGTGTTCTGTAGCAATAACTGGTTAATAATTGCTATTCCAGTGTCCTAAAATGCTCTATAAGGGCTTACAAGGATTTAGTTTCGTGGTCCACATTAGAATATCCTAGGAGGTCATATATCTGTACATCAACTAGGGGACAATTACATTTCTTCTGAGAAGCATCTAGAATCACATTAGTACCTTAAAGTTAGGGAGAATGTTATCAACTGTATCATGTGCTTTCATGTAATGAGGTAAGAGTTGTATGGGTGCTGCTACAGGTCATTTCCTGTAAATCATATTATATGTGTGTGTGTGTGTGTGTGTAAAACCCCATCACGCCCTGGTTATAACAGAATTTTTCTGTTTACATATGATAGGATACCCTGCTTTAGTACATACTTTAAGGCATTACTAAATCTTTACAGAGAGCTTTACTCATTTTCATGTTTTTATATGAGCTAGGTTTAAAGAGTGGGGAGACATATATAACAGAGATATAGAGAAAGCAAGGAGCCCCAGGAATGACCGCTGGGCAATCGTTGGAGAGAACACTCGGGGGATTTCATCCATGGAGAAGGCAAAAGCAGGCAAGGAGGGAGGAGGATTGATCTGAGTATAAATCTCAACTCTATCACTTAAGAATTCTGTGTCTTTGAACAAGTTATTTTACTTATTTGAGCCTCAGTTTCCATAACGGAAAATTGGGTCAATGATACATACCACACAGGATTAGTTTGAGAATGAAATCAGACATTACATCTACAATTCTTTGAACAATATCTAGCCTATAGTAAGCACTCAATAATGGATAATAGTTTATTGATAAAATTATGGCTCTGATAAACTAAATACTGTACGATTGTGAAAAGTTATTTTCCTACTGTGATTGTTGGCTTTTCTTCTACAAGATGAAAGTAAACATACCTACCTGTAACTGGGACTCCTTTTCAGGATTAGGGAAAATCTACAGAAATATCCAAACATGAAGGGGCACAATAAATTAATACTATGCGGTTGTTTCAAAAACATTTAGGATGTGAACAAAATTATTAAGACATTGTTTTTACTAATTGAGATCCCCAGAAAGCATTCATTAAGAACAGGGCTACTGGATCAACGGCTGTGTATGGACACAGCTGAAGTCCTGCTCCTGAGCCTAACCTGTAGTAGGCTATGGTTACTACTTGGAAAATTTCATCAGTGTAGACCCTCCAAATATCTCAAACTTCAAAATCTACTTCAGTTTTTCTATAATTTTGATAATCTCTGACAATAGCCGGAGTTACCTAAGACATTCTTTTGATTATTTCTGTTGTTGGGAGCTGACTAAAATTTGTGGGAAGATGTTTAAGTCTCATAATCTATTTAGTCTTGCATTGTAAGTATTGATGAGGGGTCGAGGTCAACTCTATATGTGATATGGGTTTTTTATGTCTGAAGTTTTAAATGTGAAAGTTATTTAACATTCTATATGCATAGTACATTATCCATAGATATATAGAATAGTAACGGTAGTTCATTATTCAAGAAGAGTTCTATATCTTAAGGAAAGACATTTTTCATAAGTATCTATAACTGGGCTTTAACTTCTGAAATAGACTTCAAAGTGCCATGGTTTCACAAGTGAAAACCACAGATTCTTATCCAGTGATCTTTCTAATAACTTCGAAGCCATTATCCAATTACGTTTCTCAGAAGTGCAGGGCTGACCAGCAGCATGCCTGAGAGTTGCCCAGTGTAATTAGGAAGATATGTTAATGGCTGTGGTGAAATCTCAGTGGGACCATTGTAAAAGTTCACTTGATGGCTTTGTTCTCTCTGACTTTGACTAGTCAATTAAATCTTTAATGACCTAAACTTTCATTTTTCTCTTCCCTTTTAAAGAACTTGCGGACTTCCTTTTTCACTGTGTCTTCTTTGCTTCCAGCAATTCTTTTGTTGCATTCTTGGTTTTGCCCTAAATTTTCTTTGACCTTTAGCAGTACTTGTAGTCATTTGTCATCTTCCTTCTGAAGAATAAGGGAGTTGGCGTTTAGCACCTTAAATAAAATCACTTGATATGTATGTTTTTTTTTAAAGGGGCATAAAATGATTTCATTTGAAAATGTACTTATAATTCACGTAATATTTTATCTTGCAGTTTAGATCTGCATTGTGTTAGTTATTAAAGTTAAAAACATCTAACTAAAATATAAAATTAACATGAATTTTAATTTTACTTTCTATATGTTTCCAAGTCCCAAATTTCTAGATTGGTTTGAGACTATATGTTAACATAAAGTTTTTATTAGTTTACAAGAAGTACTTGGACTTTGATTTTTAAAATGTTTTCCAATTGAACATATAAACAGATTTTAGAAGTTGTATGATTATAATCATAATTAATATAACATATTTAATGGTTATCAAGTAAATTGGAGGCTACTATATATATAAATATAAATATATACATACACATACATATAACTTTTCTTTAAAGGCACATATATAATATATTCCTATATATTAGTAGTGAACGTAAAAGAATATTGAGGTGGGTGGACCGTTTGGCTGCTCCAGTTATGCATTCTGGAGAGTTTCCATACTTAATGAGGAAAAAAAATCCTGTCCTAGTCCAAACAATACAGTTAGTACAACTCCATTTTGTGAGATAACTTCAATCTGAAACAAGTTCAGTGAGGCCTTTGAGGAGCTATATGAAATGTTATGTGAAAAAAATCCCTTATTAACAATGTAGGAAATCTGTCAGCAAAGGATAAATTAACTAATCTGAAATTTGTAGGATCATTTACAGCAGCCTTTCCTAAAATATATCCAGTGAAAAAAGAACTTGGTGATGAAATAATCGTGGGGAACACAGTAACTATATCTCTTCTTGGGTCATGGCCTTGCACATTAGCCTATTATAATAAAAGCGCTGAGAGCTTGGGCTCCCATGTGAGAGAAACACCTGTTAACAACCTCTGAAGGCAGTGTTCTACAGAACACATTTTTTAAAATGCAATATTTAAAAATTTTATACAAAATCTCTGCTATTTGTGATTGTTCTCAGTTAAAAGTTAATGTTTTCATTTTATGGAATGGAAAATTTCAGGATTGATCTTTTTTACCAATTACGTTAAAAAAAAGATTTCTTACATCTTATATTTGCTTTCTTTAATGAACATTGAATGAGTATCTAGAATGTACTTTGCTGAGCACAGTAATTTAGGATGAATAATTCACAGTTCTTACTTTCAAAGAGCACAATTTCATCAAGGGATGAAACGAAAGTACTAGTTCTTAATTAAGGTAAACAGTACATTGGTCATGAGTGCAGAAGCTATTTGACTTGTGATCTGTATTTTATTCTCAGGTTTTGACATATTCCACCTTATTCATATTCCACCTTGATGGATTATTTTCAATATTCTCATCACAAACATGAGCTGAAACAAAGATAGCACTAGAAAATGTGAAAGTATCTTGACATACATGATAAATCATAGCTCAGGATTATAAATCATACTCATACAGTAAGCTAGCTTAAAAATAGTGCTGACTATAGACTAATGTCTTTGTTTAAAGTTACTATATGGCTATACCTTGAAGTTATTAATAAAATAAACTTGTGATTACTTTGCCAGGAGGTGAGCAAACTAAGAACTTTATAAAATAATCTCAGGGGATTAATTTTTTGTTCTTGTCCTAATTATGCCCTCCATTTCTCAATAAATTTTCTAAAACAAAATAAAACGAAAATTTTCCTTCAAGACACTTCTCTTGTAGTTAATACAAACATGTTTGTGTTTTAGGTTTTGACTTCCTAATCATTTAATAATAACAATGTGTCACTATTTTGTATGAGTTTAAGATCAACTAGATTGTAAAGGTCATTTTCTGTTTTCAATCCTACTAAAGACAGTTTTTTCCCCTTAAATGATCAATTTCAAGTATTTTAAACAGTTCATTATTAAATTAATTACTTAATTAAGTCAGCCTGTTACACTCCTATTCATCGACCATTAATTGAGTATCTACTATGCTACAGATACTGAGCTAGAATATTTACCCCTTAATGAATGCAAGAAGAGCAGTCACTTACTTCAATCATTTCTCTTGACATTTCCAGTGTATTTAAGAAGGCTCATTATGATAGCAGTAATTCTGAGTCAATTTAAATGCACGTATTTGTGTTTATGTGCATACTTGTGTTACAGAGCTCTAATTTTGTATGTCATGTCACAAATTTTGCTGAATGGTTTGCAAACATTAGTGGCATCTCCTGTCCTTTTTAGAGACTCTCCAACAAATTCAATAGACTTTTAAATCAGGTAGGAAAATGAAGTTCACATACAATCACCATTAGATTCCAAAAGCTATTTGATTCCAAATACTTTTTTTTATTCTGGCATTTCTCTCCAAATTAAAAGGACAAAACCCCTAAGAAGCTATAGCCACAGACTTTACAGTATGAAATTCTATGTCCCTTTCTCTTTTCCTGACTAGATGAACTATTTTGGCCACATTACAATCTTTCTGAGCCAAATTTTTCATCAGTGAAATGGAGTTAAAGACACTTCTGACCTAACATACAGTATATCACTTTGGTTATTACATTCTCTATTGTTTACTAATTCATCCAACGGATATTTATTGAATTCCGATTGTATGTAAGGCTTTGCTGCTAGGCAGTGAGGATGGAGTACTGGGAAAACTGTGCTTATCTTTGCCCTCACAGAATCTACGAGAACAGACCTCAGCTGAAAATTTTCTTCAAGGTCCAGCCAGAAATCCCAATTTTTATGGAGCTTTCTCCCACCTTTCAGAGTCAAGAGGGATCTTTCCTCCCTGATATCTCTATACACATTAATATATATATATTATATATATACACTATGTGTATGTCTAGTACAATATATCTTGGAGACTGCATCATACTACAGTTATTAGTGTAAATTCTTATGTCTCCCATTAGCTTGTCAATTTCATTTGCATGAGAAACACAAAGCTCCACTCTACACAACATTTTAGATTCTCTCACGTTATTTCATTTATTTGTTACAACAATATGAAAAGTACATTCACCATTTGAAAGATAAGGAAACTGAGGTTTGAAGAGGCTGAACAATATCTCTGAGGTCAGTTAGGAAATGACCAACCTAGGCTGCCATAGCAGGTTGGCTCTTGCGCTCTTGGCTTGTAAGAGCTCAATAGTGCTATCTTAGTAACAGCGACACAGTAAAATTATCCTAAAGTGACAGTCGACCTTGTTTTTCTCACATGTCAACTGTATGACTTGCTGGCCTTGGCAGACAGAGGGAAGAAGGAAATGCTGTGGCCCATCAGCTATAGCTCCTGAAAGCAGTGGGGCGAGAACAAAACAAATGTATAAATTGGCCTAAATCTGGGGCAAAATCTTTTTTTTTAATCATTATCATTAGAAACGCTAAACTTGAGCAACACAGCAGAGTGGTAGGCAACAGAGGGTAGTGATAGATCATCTCGGCTCTGGAGTCAGACAGCCTGGGTCCTAATCCCATCTCCATCACTCACTAGCTGAGTGACCTTGCGTAAGAGTCTTATCCTCTCTGTTCCTCAGTTTCCTCATCTGTAAAAAGAGGCTAGTGATTGAACCTATCTCACAGGGTTGTAGTGAGGATTAAATGAGAAATCGTACATAAACAGTTCTGGCATATGGTAAGCTTTCAGTAATAACAGTAATATAGTCATTAACACATAACACAGTTCATGCACTTTTATCAGCATTATATCATGATGAGCACTACCACCAATTGTCAAGTTTGACTCATGAGATCTTAGACTGCATCATATCTTCATTTATCAATCCATTTATTACATTAATTTCACAAGCATTTATTGACTACCTACTGTATGCCAGGAACCACGATAGATCTTAAGAATACAAAGTTAGTAGGAAACAGGCAGTACCCTTAAGAACATGACAGATCTTAGGACAGACAAAAATGTAAACATACACTTGATATGTCCTTTGATGTAAATGCTGAAATATAAAATGTTTCCAGATTCAGTGGTGGCCCAAGAAAAATAGTTAATATTTACTATGTCTTTCTGTATCTGGCAATCTGTCTGACACATTACATAAGGTATCTTGTATGATTGTCACAGTATCTTTATGAAGAAGATATATTATTATTGTCCCCTTTTAAAAGGTAAGGAAATTAAGGTTAAGAGAAAATTTAAAATTTGCCCTACACACACAGCTGGTAAGTGATATAGCTACAAGCTTTCTTCTTGAGCGCTATCACTCTATGGGGAAGAGCGGCAAAGAAAGGGAGATGCATCCACCAATGCCTTCAAGGACAGAAACTTAATTTTACATATGTTATAGGAAAGAAAGCAAAAGAGAGATATTAAAGAGATTGGAGAAAATAAACTTTAAAAGGCTCTTAACATATTATATAGATTTTATGTAATGTATGTGGTTAAAAAAATTGGTAAATCTATTTTTACAACATAGTCTCAGAAATGTTCTTCCTATGGCTCTGTGATATGACATTGTGCTTACTTTTCATCTTGCTCAAATTCTCTGCTAATTTATTTGCTGATGAATTAAAAATAAAATTTAATAAGATAGACTTAAATTACACATTTTAAGTCAAAGAATTGACTCTGATCCCAAGATGAAGGAGACCTGGATAAATAAAAGAGCTTGTTAAAGACACTCAGGGCTTTTAGGGAGATTGCTGATTTAACAGGAATGAACAGAGAGACTTGGCTGCCAAAACTTTCCCACAAACTTGGGCTGCATGAACAGAAACACACAATTCAGAATAAAGGAAACGTGTCTTCCTCTATTCCTTGGTGTGTGGAATGTATTTGGAGCATCATGCTTAAATCTGGGCATCACATTTTAAGAAGGAACTTAAGCAGAGTGTGCCCAGAGGAGGAAAATCAGAAGAGTGGAATGTTCAAGTGATATCATGTGAGGAGTGGCTAACGGAATGGGAATGCTGGACTTGTTGGACTGAATACTCAACAAGGGATACGACTGCTGAATTCACATTGTAAAGACCTGAATGTAGAAAAGGAATTGGAACTGCTGTGACTCTTGACAGCAGACCAGAATCAATAGTTGGATTTTGATGAAGGCAGATTTCAGGCCACGGTTAAGACAGGAATGGGATATTTTAGTGGAGGAGTAACTCCCTATGTCTAGAAAGGTCAAGCACAAGTTTTCTGCACAGACAGGAGATGGAGGCCATAAACTCTAAAATCCCTCCCGGCTCTTGGTGAATCCACTTCCTTCTCTTACCTCTCATTCTCCAGGATCAGCAAGGGCTCTGTCTAGCATCCTTAAGTCTTAAAAAAATTGACAATTTTTGGCAGGTGTTTTTGGTTGCTATTGTTATTGGAGCAACATTTTGTCCTTGGCAATCCTCTATACAAATTATTCTTAAATTTGAAAATTCCTGGCAGTTAACCAACCTCAAACTTTGCTTACTACTTATATTTATAATCTTTATTTGAATTTTGCTTTCTTTCTTCATCTCTTGCTCTTAATTTCCACATCTCTTACTCCCCACCCATCTAAATATCTTAACTTTTATTCAAGTTTCTCCTCTTATTTGAAGTTTTTGCTTACATCCAACACTAAAATCTAGCACAAATTTTCCCTGCCTTAGAGGAAAGTCTTGACTCCATTCAATTTCAACTTCCTGATCTACAATATGAGAGTTATTTCTCAGAGTCTTGAAAGTGTCAAATGAGCTAATGTATTTAAAAAAACTTTTAATTTCTATAAAGTGCTAGGTAATGATGTCTATTACTATGTAACCATTTTACATGGGCCCCAAACTGACATTAAAACCCTTTTGCAGAAAATATACCCTGTTTGTGGATTGAAAGAGTTAATATTGTTAAAATAGGCATACTATCCCAAGCAATCTATAGATTCAAGGCAACAATCCCTACCAAAATTCCAACAGCATTTTTCACAGAAATAGAACAAACAATCCTAAATTTATGTGGAACCACAAAAGACCTTGAACAGCCAAAGCACACTTGAGGAAGAACAAGCTGGCGGCATCACACTTCCTGATTTCAGACTATGTTACAAAGCTATAGTAATCAAAACAGTATGGCACTGACATAAAAACAGACACATAGATTAATGGAATAGAATTGAGAGTTCAGAAATAAACCCATGTAAATACAGTCAGCTAATATTTGACATGGGAGTCAAGAATAATCAATGGACAGAGGACAGTCTCTTTGATAAATGGTGTTGGAACAGCCAGATAGTCACATAAAAAAGAATGAAATTGGACCCCTATCTTACACTAATCACAAAATTAACTGAAAGTGGATTAAGGACTTAAACATGAGATCTGAAACTGTAAAGCTCCTAGAAGAAAACACAGGGAAAAAGTTCCTTGACACTGGTCTTGGAAATGATTTTTTTGGATATGACACCAAAAGCACAAGCAACAAAAGCAAAAATCAACATGTGGGACTACATCAAACTAAAAACCTCCTGCACAGCAAAAGAAACAAGCAACAGAATGAAAAGGCAACCTATGGAATGAGAGAAATTATTTGTAAACCATTTATCTGATAAGAGGTTAATATCTAAAATTTATAAAGCACTCATACAACTCAATAGTAAAAATAATAATAATAATCATCCAATTAAAAACGGGCAAAGAACCTGAGTAGACATACAAATACTCCTGTTAGGATCACTATTATCAAGAAGACAAGAGATAAGAAATGCTGGTGAAGATGTGGAGAAAAGGGAATCTCTGTGCACTGTTGGTGGGAATGCAAATTAGCACAGCCACTATGGAAAACAACACAAAAGTTCCTCAAGAAATTAAAAATATAACTACCATATGATCCAGCAATTCTACCTCTGGGTATTTATTTGAAGAAAATGAAATCACTATCTCGTAGAGATATCTGCACCCCCTTGTTCATTGCGGCCTTATTCACAATAGCCAAGACATGGAAACAACCTAAGTGTCCATCGACAGATAAATAGATAAAGAAAAAGTGGTATATATACACAATGGAATATTATTCAGCCATAAGAAATCCTGCCATTTGCAACAACATTGATGAACCTTGAGGGCGTTGTGCTAAGTGAAGTATGTCAGACAAAGAAAGACAAATACTACATAACCTCACTTATATGTGGGATCTAAAAAAGCCAAACTCATAAAAACAGAGAGTAGATTGGTGGTTGCAGGGGCTGGAGGGTGGGAGAAATGAGATGTTGCTCCAAGGATACAAACTTCCAGTTATAAGATGAATAAGCTCTGGAGATCTAATGTACAGCATGGTGACAATAGTTAACTACACTTTATTGTATACTTGAAAATTGCTAAGAGAGTAGATTTTAAATGTTCTTACCATAATGACAACAAAAAAATGGTAATTATATGAGGTGAAGGATGTTAACTAACCTTAATGTGGTAATCATTTTGCAACGTATAAGCGTATCAAATCATCACATTGCACACCTTAAACTTATATAATGTTATATGTCAATTATATCTCAATAAAGCTAGCAAAAAAATAACTCTTTTTGTAATGCCTTCTATGATAGGACGTGATTTCCTGGAGGATGGAGACCAGGATTTTATTCATCTTTATATTCCTGGATTTAGTATATTGCCCATTACATGCTCATTCATTAAATTAGTTAATCAATACCTGCTAAATATTTTATCTGTTGCATAAACTAAACATAGTAGAGATGTCAAATATTTATTAAATTTATGCTGGATTTGCAGCTCACTTTTTACTTGTGATAATACTGCAAATTTCTTCTTATGCAAGAAGAAAAACAACAAATATTGCCTATGCTAATATTATTATGTAAAAGATCTAATTTCATTTGTATGTTTTTGGAACCATGGATGTCTCTACAAAAAAAGAAAGCTCATTTATAATTCAATGAATCTTTTCCCACATTAATCATTCTAAGGCAAGACAAAGTGCTATATGAGAGTATACCCACCTGGAGCAGAGGCAGTATTACACAAGCCTGAAGAGATTTGACAATCAACATCCAGTGAAGAAACAGCCTAAGTAATTTATTGATGTTTTTCTTAATCTGATCAACATTCTGGATCAGTACAAAACTCTAATTCAGCTTGCCCCCAACTTCCACTTGTAAACTCTGTTCCTTATCTAACTCCAGGAGCTGCATGAGTCTAGCCACATCTGTTCCTCCCTCACTAATAATATTACATGTTTGAGTTGTCTTTTAAGAGTGTGATGTTTGGTCTGATCACTTAAAATTTATCAGCAACTCCCACTAATTGACAGAGGCACAAATTTTCCAGTTGACTAGACTGTGTCAGAAACATAACCCATCCTTTAGCTCTTCTTTACAGCACTTTATTTGGGAACCCAATTTTGAATTAGATGCCTTTCTTATATGCCTCTAAAAGCTCTATTCTTTGATTTTAATTATTTATCTAATAGAATGTTGCCCGTATTTACTGTAATCATTATACGGACAATAAGTATATATGTTTTAATCATTATAGTATACTCACTGCCTGGCTCAGTAAAATTTATTGAATGAATAAATGAACCAAACAACTGACTAATCTATGGTCATATTTGTGATTATTTTTCTGCATGAAAGTGAATTACTATGAACCAAACATTGAGTTTTGTTTGTCGTTTTACTCCCTAGCAGATGATGAAAATTGTAAAGAAGGCCAAGTTACATTTCTGTGGACCAATTTTATAAGAAAATCTTATGAAAACCATTCACTCGTTAGAGATGAAGTCACTCTTCTACACAGCACACTGACAGAGCTGGGCTTCTGGGAGGCCACGGGTCCTGTCTGGGTTACAGAGAACCAATTCCAGGCTACTGCTCCCCTCAGTTAGGAAGAGCAGCTTCCCAAAAGTCATAAACAGGTGACAGCTGCAGATGACATATGAGATGACAAGCTACATGGGATATCAGGAAAACTTGTACACATTAGGGTCTACATTTTTGTTTTAGAAACTTAGATTCCCATGAAGACAAGGCCTATATAACCATTGCTCTGCTTAATTTGAGTGAAGTGTCTCAGCTAGAAATTGTGATTTTGAGCAACCAAAACAGAGGGTAAAGACATGGACAGTTGCATGCTGCCAGTAACCACTGAAACAGCAATTGTCCTATGCTGCGATACAAAAGCAGCACAAATAACAGAAGAGCTGTTGCTGGGTGTCAGTTCATGAAAATTTTTCCTAGTAAATCATTGACTTTTTGTTTTTCTTTATCTAGAATAGAAAACTTCTCAGACTGTATAAAAGTGCCACAGATGAACCACTTAAACTATTTAAATGTGTAGGGATACCATAAGGGATAGTGTAAAAGCCAGGGGCTAGCAGGATCTTGGCTTGTCCCACAGCCAACACCCAAAACAACAAGGGGAAGGAGAGGGCGAGAAAGAGAAAGTTCCAGAGGGGGTCTCCTTTCAAAGATCAAAGGTTTGTCGAGGACCCAGCCAGGACAAGGCAATATCGTAGGAAGGGAAGCAAGGAATGACCCTAACCACAGGCTCCTCCCTCCCTCTCATCTTCTCCTGAGGCAACCATTTGCCTGACCCAAATGGTTAAGGATCTCACTGAGATAGAACTTGGAGTAGATGTGTCTCCACCTCCCACAGCAGAGTGGACAATGGCGGAGAGTGGATCCAGTGGGACAAACAGATGTCTGTTGCCCCTGCCATCTTCATTTTAGAGACAAGAACACTGAACTCCAGAGAGGTTAACAAACCTACTTAGTAGAGAGATGCCCTAGAACCGTAATATAATCATTTCACACAATTATTCTGTCTTCCTTTCTGCTCTTACTACTGACGTACACTGACAACCTACCAGGCCTTAAACTATTATGCACATCTAATATTATTTCTTTACTATTGTATTAAAATGTCATCACTATTTATTACTGAGGATTTTTTTAAATTCTTTTAAGCCATTCTGTTGCATAGCCATAACAGAAAATATTCTTATGCTGATAAGAAATCCATACATACTGCATACACACCAATTATTTTGATCTATCTTAAATTTTAGCCTTAAATTTTTCCAGTAATAGCTGCATATGGCAGAAAACATTATCATCACAATTATGTGGATGAGAATGTCTATGTAAGTGGGCTTATTCAAAGATACAAACTTCATTCGAAGCTCAGAGGCATTGCAGATTCACTAGTGGAGTCCCGATTATGCCCTTGTTCTCTTTATGATTCACAGTTTATATGTCTTTAATTTTACAAAAAGTGATATCAGACCTATGTTATATAGCTCATGGTAAAGGAATTAAAAGCTATTGCCAATGTTTGTATGTCTTCTTATGAGTTTCAGGGAATGGGATTCAGAGCTACCTGACTCTGGCTACATTCCTATAACTAGTGTTTCATTAATTCCAGTAAGGTGGTAAGTAAAGTATTTCCAAAGTTGTTTCTTTAGAAAAAAATTACTACCTGTCTGAACCCTCTTGCAAACTAATATATATCGCTCATGGATTAAGTAATAAAGCCACCCTTTTCTCGAACACTCTATTGTGTGGGCTTAAATTATTAATGTAAATCTGCTAATCAAATCTTCCTAGGTATAATTCACTTTTTTAGACCCTGGTGGTTTCATCCTTTACTGTGATTCATGAAACTTTAACTCATATTTATGTCTTTATCTCCAGACTAGGTGTGGTCACTAATTATCCCATGGCCATTTCAAAGCCAATATGTCTATGAGTCTACTTCTCTACTTGTATGCTTTGCCCAGTGGAGCCACCATTTAAACATTAGGGTAAATCTGAACTTTGGGTGCCATCCTTAGCATTTAAATCTTCTCCAAGATCCACGTTTGAATCCTGTCAATTCTACCTCCTTATTTTTCTGTTTTCTTCCATCCCATCATCATTGTCTTAGCTGATCCTCATTGTTTCTCAACTGGATCACTGCAACAGTCTCCTAATTACTATCTTGGCTTCTAATTTTGCCCTCACCAATCTATTCTCCCTATTTGGGTCTGAATGCTAGTTCTTAAATGCCAATCTGATCATGATCTTTTCCATTTTCAATCCTTCCACTTGGGCCATTCATGATCTTGCCTCATCTCTCTCTGTTCTTCCTCCATTGCTGACCACAGGATGAGTCTTGAAAGAATGCCCTTCTTTGAATGTATTATAATTACTACCTTCCTTCCTAAAATATCCCCCTACTCTTTCTTTATATGGCAATCCCTACTTGAACTTCCACATTCACCATAGTCCTCTCCTCTTTTGGGGAGGCTTCTGTGATTGCACAGGCTATATATCAGTTGTTCCTCCCATGTGATTCCACAGTACTTGGAGTACAGTTCCACATGGAAACAGTTATCACTCAGCTCTGATCCACTTGTCAATATCACCCACTACAAGGTAAGCTCCAGAGAGCAGGTGCTTATCTTGGGAACCCAAGCATCTAATCGAGTGACTGAGACATACTTGCCAATCAAAGAATGCAATTTGATTACATGCATTGTTGTTGCTGTTGTTGTTCCACAAGAGGAGTGTTTTGTCAAGCTGTTGAAGAAGAGGGTAGCTGGACACTTTGTGAAGAAAAATTCAGAAATATATGGTTATTATTGAAAATGCTGGTCTGAAGGTTGATTATAACAGAAAGCAAATATGTTTAGCCTAGTTAAGTTAATGGAATCTTCACTAGATTGAAAAGAAACCCGAGTGTCTGCCACAAATGTCTGGCACAAATGTGTCTGACCAGAATGAGGAAACTATCAGGGTGACAGGGAGCTCATTGCACAACTTAATTGCTCCCTTGGGTTGTCGATGGAGTGAAGCGAAGTCTCATCTGAACTGGACCAAGATTAGAAATAAGAGTTAGGAAACAGTGAAATAAAAGGAAGAAACTGTGTGTGTGTGCGTGTATAAGCACTCTTTACAATATCAATGGAAAATTGGTACTGTCAACACTAGAACTGATTATTAGATGTAAGAATTGTTCTAACATAGGAGGAGTTAGGGTGTGAATTTAGGGTAAGTCAATGCCACTTCAATGTAGCTATCAAATAAAATGGCTCCACCCAACACCATGCAGAATGCTATCCCGAATGTTTTACCTAATCTATTTTTATAATTTTCCCAAACTACATTAATTGACATCAAGCACAAAGCAAGTAATATCTGATTCTGCTTCTATTAACATACAGGTTTATGTCAAAATTTTAGTATTAGTATTTTTTAATCTCACCTTCAAAATTTCTGCCACTAACGAACCATAAGTTTGAATCAGACTTAGTTATCCTGAATAAATTTCTACTGCAATTTTAGGTTATAAAGTCTCTCCCACCTACATAGCCTATTATAAATTCTGGTATCCAGACACAAATAAACCCACTTCAGCTTAACTACTTTCCTTAGTCTCTAAATTGACAATGAATCATTATAGGATTTTTGTTTTTTAAATTTCAGTCTTTAAAAATTGCTTGAAATTGTCTGAACAAAAAAGATGAGCTTGAATCTGAATGTCATTAACTCATCCTATTCACTGCTATTTTTAAGCATGGTAACTAATACCTGAACCATTTCAAAACAGGTGAGAGAATCTTCACTGTTTTAAAAATATATCCAGGAGAAAGAGTTAAATATCTTCTTCAGGTAAATTATTCCCACAGCTGTTTTATATTTAACCTACAGTCAGTTTATCTTCAACCTAAATCCATTGTACTGCAGCTTGCCCCTTATTTCTTGTTCTTTGCCCTTGGAAATAAAGAACAGCTGCCTGTCACCCTTTCATTCAATCTGAAAGCTCCTGGTTATGTCACTTGTTTGGATCTTTTCCCCAATCAACCATAGTTGTTTTCCTGTGAGCTTTTGACTCTCCCCTCTTGAATGACTGCTGTGTCCTTCTTTTCCCAGTACTGTTTTAACTGTTAGACTCCAGAACTGGACAGAGATGCACAGGATCTGATAATGCTGATCATAATGGGAAAAATCCTTTGTTCTCTATTCAGAGGAGCATATAATTTGTTTTTTGTGGGGGTTTTTTTCTTTTCTTTTCTTTTCTTTTTTGGTGAGGAAGATTGGCCCTGAGCTAACATCTATGCCAATCTTCCTCTATTTTGTACACGGGATGGTGCCATGACATGGCTTGATGAGCGGTGTGCAGGTCTGTGTCTGGGATCCAAACCTGTGAACCCTGGGCTGCCAAAGTGGCGCATGCGAACTAACCACTACACCATCAGGTGGACCCCATTTTGTGGGGGGGGGGTTTGCCAATGTTAAATGCTTAACACAAAATATGCCAATATATCCAAGACCATTTTTTCAAAACTTCCCTCATCCACCAATAGAAAAAAAATCCCTGCTAAAATCTGACATGTGTTGCCAGTTTCCATAAGTATTCTTGGAATGTACATAATTGGGTAAAAAAAAAAAATTCTCACTATCCCTATTTTCTACCTGTGGGACGTTAAGAACAATGGTGACTCCATTACAGGATCATTATAAGAATTTAAGATGCTCTAAGGCAAATTTCTGCCACAAAGGAAGCACTGAATAATTATTTTTACTTATGCTCTTTGATTTATATTTTGAGTGCTTGTACAATATATTCATGCCTAAAGTTATGTTTAAATTGAACCAAATAATTGGTTTAATTTCTTAAACAATAGGAAAAAAAATCTGTCCAACCAATTCTAGCATTGAAGAGACAAGAAAATCTTTGGATTCATTTATTCCCAGTCACCCTATTGATTGAGAGTGCAATACGAGAACAAAAAGAAAAAACAAAATAAAAGAAGCAAAGTGAACATGCACATTAATTTCACAAGGTGTTTATTTGCATATACAAATAATTGCAAAAAAGAGAGTGCACATTAAGCAAAGCAGGCAAACATTAGCTAAGGTAATGTTAGAACCATGCATTTGCAATTTTTATTCAGAACACAAGGGTAATTACAAACCATGCCTGTGTTTCTGGATAAAATAAACTGCAGTCAAGCAATATTTAGGTCAATCTAATTTGCTCATTCTCAGGCCAAAAAATAAATAAAAAATCAGTACACAACTTGTGGGGGGGCGGGAGCCACTGATCTAGGGGAGGAGAGAAAAGCTTTAACAAAGTGCATCATTCACATGCCATTTACACAGCTAGGCATCCATCCTTACGTAGAAGTCATTGATGACCCACAAAGAGATAGAAAGTCTACTGAACAGATTAGTCCATCCCTTTTTGGTCTAAGGTTCTCCTCTAGGATCACATTTCTCTAGCTTTTTAAGAAGTTGAGGTTTAAGATGCTGAAAGAAAGGGCCCTTAGGTTTTTCTGTAGAAAGTTGTTCTCCTCAGATTCCATGTTCAGAAGGCTCTGCTTTTTTATGATTTGAACGTATCCCTTTATCTTAGCATAATGCTGGACATATGAATAATTATCATGGTTATTATTCCTAATAATATTATAGTTCATATAGAACTTTACATTTTGCAATTTGTAAACCCAAATTATCCTAAGTTAATAATGAGAGTTTAACATACATTTAAAGTATTCCACTGATTATAACATCCTGGAATATAAAAGACGTTTTTCTTCTCTGACTCTTATCTCAACAGTCTTGTGCTGTGTCAATACAAGTGAGGAAAAATTTTCCAAACACGATTCTCTTGCATGGTAGAAGTTTCTTTTCCCCTTCTTTCCTCCTCCTTCCCCTCCTCCTCCTCTTTCTTCTTCTTCTGTAGTCTTAAAAGCCATCTTGTTTCTTACTTGTTCAATTTCATACCAGATTGATAATTGCCAGATTAAAAGTATATAAATGTTGATATTGGTGAGTGGCTTACTGTATTTCTATGCCACCATCTTTAAAAAACATCAAATATTGATAGCTAAATCACTTTTTATATTAAAGTATGTTTTTAATGTAAGGTAATCTTTGTGTGTGGCAGTTATATAAACTAATAATTTTCCTTAAATATATTTCCTTCTTAAAATCTAGAGTCAAGATTATTGGATTTCCTTTTATTTATCTTATGTACTTTGTTTCCTTTAACTTTTTGAGCACTATAATAAATTCAGTGTAGTCTTTGGTCACATCAAATAGCACCCAATTTGTCAACATTCATCTTTCCTTGTTATGGGATTGCATAGTTATATTTCTTAAATTGAACTTTTTTCTAGCCTAATATAATACTTTTTTAATATCTTGCTTGTATTTAATTTAAGGGAGTCTCTTTGACATTACTATTTTCCAAATCTTCTCTTTTTATTTGATATGAACAAATGTCTGAGATATGTTTAACCTTAATTTTCATGGGCCAAGATATGTTGCTTTTCCAACTCCATCTAAATTTTCTATGAAACTTGTATTTTTTCAGTAATTATTTATAATCTCTGAATCTATTAATCTCTATATTTTTTATTGATCTTTGTTGTTCTTTGACTTTCTCTAAGTGCTGGTGTCACTTCTCTGTGTTCTTAGTGCAGTCCCTCCCCCTCCATCAATCCTAAAATAGCCTGTGTGTCTTCCAGAAGGCCCTAATCCCAATTTATTCTCCAAGATGCTATCACAACTGTTCTATCATTCTAAAATACCATTCTGACTTACCATTTAGATTTACTTGAATATTAGTTTTCAACAATCATTCTAATTATATAATGGAGAGAAGTTCCTTGCAGGAAATACAAACCTCTGACACATGCACACTTTCAGCATGATAGTTCACCACATTTCCTGTGTTCTTTTCCTGATCTGCACACAAAAGTATTTCCAACAGATCAAATGAAATACACTTTAATAGAAATGGCCCAAAATGGCTATTTTTTTTTCTATGTTTAAAAAATCTGAAAGCAATTTGCCACAATTTAAATAGCATGCGCATTCTTCCTCAGCTTGGGTTACAGCAGATTCTGTGGAAGTCTTTCAAAAGCAAGGCATATCACTGCTCTTTGGAGAACAATATTCTTGACCACAGAGACATGTAGACCTGTAGGGGGATCTTCAGGTTTTTCCCATGATTTATGCTTCCCGCTTTTATGCTTATGAATATGGGACACTTTGGCATTTGTCCATTCACTAACAATTAGTGGAGATCACCAACTGCTGATGGCAGTCAATTTTAGTTTTGTGTATTTTCTTGTCCTTTGCCTGCAAAATTACTTTTCAGAGGGCACAATTAATAACATAAAATGCACATTAATGCTTCCAGTTGAGTGTGCTAACTTCTTGTCTCTAAAGATTAAGACATTTTTATTCAGAATTGAGACACTACTATTATTAAAATTAGTAACACAATTTTCCTGACAGATGAACAGAAATTCCTGAAACTGAAGTTGCAAAATTCTATTCTATAATAGCCTTTTGAGAGAACACTATTATTGTTAGTCTCTTCCTTCCTTCTCTTATCATCATATTTATTCCTTATTTCCTTCATTTGTGTTCCTCCTGTCTTTTCTTTTGAATTTTGAAATATACCCAAGAAGCAGATGAGCCAAATGATAGTGCAATTTAAATTATTAGAAATAGTGTATCCAGAGTGGAAATTCTTTCAGTTTGGAACGGTTTTACAGTTTCATTTTAAGCATTTCTAAATAGAGTTTGCTAATGTGAGATAAAAACAATATTTCTTTTCCAAACTAAGTCTTTCTGGCTAGTCAACTTTGAATGCAGCACATAGTCTATAAAGTTTTGAAAATAAGGAAAAACACTCTGCCCCAAAATATTATAAAACAAAATGCAGTGTTTGTCAAATTAGTAATAATAATAAAAACATAAATTACAGCCTTTTGAGCACTTATATATGCCAAGAACTCTACATTTTCTCTTTTAAACTTGTAACTACTCTCTCATAATTAGTCTCATTTTACAGAAAAAGCCAGCCTCAGGGACCCTATTTAAAGTCCTACAAGCAGAAAAATGGCAGACTTTAGTGCCCTTGGTCTTGTTTATCCACAAAGCCTATATTCCTAACCATGGTATCCATGCCTGCTACTTGGTGCATAATTCTTGCACACCACATCTGAAGAAACCTTGCAAAAATGACTGTGGCCTTAGACAACTACTGCAGTGACTGAAACACCTTCTGCTGGGATATGAAAGCAAGCACTGCAAAATCATGAGCCAATTATTTTCGTGCTGCCACCAGTCTCCTCTCATTATGCACCATTTACAGCCTTTTCAGGGATTTGGCTCAGCAGAGGATCCTAGCTGGTGCTGAGGTGCATGGTGCATGCCTCTGAATAAGGCAATGTGTGCGCAGTGACACCACAGTGCCCGGGTTGTGGAATACACTTTGTAAATACTAGTTTTCCTGAACCTCCTTTAAATCTTCTTTTCACTCACATATGCAAACCTGGGAGTGCTGAAAGCAATGGAAGGAGTTTTATTTTCATCAGCTTTTCTACACCCCAACCACCATCAAGGTTAGAAAGTTTGGACTCATTATTTGCTTTTACAAGTAGTTGATAATTAACAGGGCTTGTTTTGCTTATAATTATAAATCTTAGACTAGAAGGATCTATGGACTGATTCTTAGGCTCTTTTAAAAACAGAATTAACACACCTTAAAATGTTTTATGCAAAAGAGTATCAAAAGAATGCTGAAAATTTGAAAACTGATTTATGATTAGGTCAGTGAATGAAAGCAAAATAGCAAGGCTGAGGGTCCAAATGTTGTTCAGATTCCCTTTAAACAAAAACAGGTAAAGAATCTCTGGGATTTTAGTTAGTTGTGTACTTTTTGACTAATTATTAGAGACAAGAGAAAGCGATGTAATTTGAAGAAAGTCAGAAAAAGAAAAATATAGGGAGAGAGGGAATGAAAGAGGAAGAAAAGAAGAAAGGACAAACAGGAGGGAGAAAAAGAAAAGGAAGGAAGGAAGACAATTGTTTTGAAGAGCCAAACCATGACTAACACTTCTTTGGTCATCCCCACACTTCAAGAGCCCAACGTTAACATCTGTTGACTGCCTGAAGTATAGAGCTGAGAAAGAGAGAAAAAAAGAAAGGCAAAAAGAAAGAGGCAGTAGAGTGCAGTCTGAAGTTTTCTCTTGGGAGTCATTTAGAGTCATCCATTGCCGAACACTTGTGGGCAAGAAACTTAATGCTCAAGTGAAGTAGAAAGTTCAAGACACTTGACTTTCAAATTTGACGTTTTATAGAAAATCCTCTTGAGTTAGTTTATTGTGTTATTATTATTCTTCACATTATCTTTGCAGAAGCTCTCTCATGGCTTGCATTCACGCAATTAAATAATACAAGTTACAAAACAGTCAAAGTAATTTCAAAATTACAAAAGGAATAACATTCAACTCTTCCTCTTGGCATCACTTGGGTTGAGTTAGAATATTTTGTTTCTTTTCTAAAATAATGAACTATAGATACTTGGAGAAAAGCCTTGATGGTTGCTCTAGAATTATCTTTTACCCAACAGAAGAACATCAGGGTTATCAACAAACTGTCTTACACTGACTCCAGTCCCTCAATCACATTTCAAGAAAATTGGTTTGCATAATTTACCTTGCTGCAGGTTCTATACATTTTGTCAAACTATGTAAACGTCCTTAAATAACATTTGCTCTCATTTGGTTTGACTACTCCTACAGTCTTTTCTACAAATTAATATAAAAATTAAAGGCACACTACATAGCATGATATTAAGATATTTGTTAGAAAACCATTTAGAACTATAATAATGTCATTTGCTGTCACAGAAATCTAGAGATTCTAGATGATTGAATGTAATTATTTCATTAAAATATTCTCCACTGTCTCCATAGCTCATTTTCTTTCCTAGGTACCCATGCATACAAAGCAGGGCAATAAGACATCTCCCAGATATTTCAGAAGAGTAGATTAACTGGTGTACTGGGATCACATCAATTTGTTTTAAAATATTTGCAAGAAAGGTTTTGAATAGATGAGCAATTACTAAGGAGGGAGTGAAATTATAATGCCATCATAGGTAATGCCTGGGTACTGTTCTTCTCTTATGTATACGAAATTCTAAGGGAATCCAGTAAAATGTAATAATAATAAGACAGATGGTTTGGGCAGGACGTTGGCAGCTGTCAACAGAAAATATAGATCAGTACATTCCATTCCTTACAAAGTTTTTCTAGAAACCAACTGCAGAAAATTAAAATCCTGTCAGGGGCCAACTAAATAAATGCCCTATATTGCTGATATAATATTCAGCTGGATATGAACAGATTTTAATTTCACATCCTAATTAACACCGATAGAGAGCAATTTCAAAAACGTTTCACAAGGATGAACCGAGTCTACTCAGTCAGCTCTCTAAAACCAGCCATGAATATATGCATAAACTCAGCCCTCTTAGTCGCCTGCTTTTTGTGTCTTTCCTCATCCCACACCCTCCACTGCGCTGGCTGAATGAAATGATTGTGAATTACCCTCTGCCTTTTGCACATTACATTGGCTTAAGTCTGTAACTATTTGTGTATCAGCAGTTTGAGGAGTCATCTGGTTTGGCCATGTTTTTAGGTGGGAATATGGTTTAGAAACTTTTAAAAAATGGAAATTTGCATCAAGTCTGTTTTATGTAAACACTTCAATATGAAAAACTCTTCACTGGAAATATCTTTAGCTCTGTTATCAAGAAGTTAGTTGCTAGATGTCTCCTCTCACATATAAAGAAAAGATATTTGTATCAAACATCAATATAGGTCACCAGTTTTTTGTCATAATTTTTACAATTGTTTTGTTTCAATTTGTAAGACTCTCTTTTTTTCCACTTGAATAAATTTATTATTCACTTAGCATATTATAAATTAGTATGCTGTCTAGATATCCCTAGAAAAATACTTTATTACCACAAAGAGAAACGACAAAATTAGTCTTCTCAAAACATGTCTTTGGGGTATTTTCATTTTTTCTTTTACAGCCTACATCTAATTTATCTGTTTGTGTGTGTGTGTGTATATATATATATGTATATATATATACATATATATATGTACATATATATAATTTATTTGTACATACTACAGATTGTTAAAAATAAATACAGATATTTGTTTGTTTTTTGTCTTATTTGTTTTTTATTCTTTTCGGGCTCCAGAAATCACCCTGCAGATTGCTTCTCATCTTCCTCCCATGGAAGCTTCCGACAATGCCTTCCAAGATTCCTTCTTCTATCAGGTGCTGAAAATTCAGTCTCAGATGCGGGTTTGTAGAATTCTAGGGTCTGCCCACCCGGTGTGTAGCAGCAGGCCTATGACCCTTAGAGTTCTCACACAACGCATGATAAGCATTTCCTAAGAGGCCCATATAGCTATCCACCATTTTCTTTTTGTGGAGGATTTGGAACCCAGATTGAAAGGGCTGTTTCAAATTTTCAACCTGATAAATCAACATTCACAAACAATACCAAAATCTTACTATATGTAAAATATATCCTTATAAATATCTTGTATGTAGATTTCCTAATCATAATTTGTGAATGATTCTATAAATCTTGAGCAAGTAAACTATAAAATATTTATTTTTTTCTCTAACCCTTTTCTTGTTTTCTTTTCTCTACAGTCATCTAAAATTTATTCAAGTACATAACAACATAGACATGCATTTCCCAGAATGGAAAAGAGATGCACAAAACACGGGTTCCTTGAGGACAGGGACCGTGATTTTTGTATATCAATTGCAGTGCCTAACACAATGCTTAGCAGAGAGTATATATTTAACAAATTTTAGGGTGCAGATGCATGAATGAATAAAAGGAAGGTTGTTTAATATGCTAGACAGAATAAAAAGGGAAAAGCCATTTTTATACTATCTCCATTACTAGAAATTTTATTAGTGGCTTTCAGATTGGGGATGATCATTCTCCTGACAGAGCGAAAAGAAAAAGTCTTAGTGGAAAGTTGGGTTCAAATGAGCAGTTATTCAAAGACCAATAAACGCAATTGCACTAGACACTCAAGCCTCCATCAGCACCCTTCTTACAGAAATGGGAAAATTTCTTACATGGAGTAAGAAGAAAACTGCCTGAAAAATCTCCAATCTAGTGTCCTTCAATCACGCATATAACTATTCAAAAACATTTACTGAGCCCTTCCTAAGTGCTAGCATTGTGCACTACTGCACTACTCTGAGGGAAAACCCTCACAGTCATAAAAGAAATTGCCTTTGCCTTCTCAGATTAGACGAAGGCACATGGGTTGTGCCTATTATTCAAAATAAGCAAATGAACAGCCCAGAAAACCAGAGAAGACTGCATTCAATTTGTAAATTATTTTGGTATGAATTCAAGGGGAAATGACAATAACTTAATGGCAAAATGACAATAATTTAATGGCATCAAATTTCTAAATTTAACATTTCTAAAATTAACACAATTTGGTCAATATTTCTCTTAAAATCCTAGTTGGTTTCCAGGAAATAATGAGAACTAAGTGGCAACTTGTTCAAAAATAGGTAACAACTTTATGAAGTGGAACTATTATCTTATGGCCTAACCTGGATTAAGACCTCTAAAAATAGCTTCATATTATTCAGGATAAAAACCATTAAGAAACATTTTATGAAAACTTTGCATTATCTGAATATTTATTTTGAAAATACGACATTTGAACTTGCTGTCCTTTTTCTGCACATATTTTTATAATGATTTCCAGCATGGAGTGATACATTCTCCCAACAATTGCTGAGCTCTTTGAACTAAAATTTCCCTTAGAAAAGTTATCTCAGGATTATGGGGGTTTTATTTGTGTTAATGACTTTTATTTGTTAAACTAGAAATAAAATGACCTAAAAACAACAAATTTAGCAGGCCTTTAATGAGCATCAATATATACTAGGCACTTTCATCTGCATTCACTTAACCGTCACAATAACACATGATGGAGTCAAAGGGGCAGCATGTTGCCCAAGTACACACAGGTAAAAATGGCAGAGCCAGATCCAAATACTGGCCCTGATGCCAGTCAGGGCTCTTTTCATGCTCCATGAGGCTGATTCTATAATTCAGCTCAATTAATGGTTCCTGGGACATACAACCAAACTTACTAAATCTAAAGCACAAAATGTTCACCACAAAATCAGTGTGCTTGGACTGCTCCACTATGGTCTTTTCCATCACAGAGGCCTTTCTAGAAGTTTATGATTTTGGTCCTAACAGCTCAGATTTTCTAATGGCAGGTTGAGTGAGGGGCGTTTGGGTATTTCTTGTATATTCTCTAAAGTAACAAACAGTGTTGGGAATAATTTAGGCATGGAATTCATCATTTTAGATTTGTGTGATATGTGGTATAATGTGGATTTGAACTAAGGTGAGGCAATTTGGAATACAGAGGAAGAGAATTTGACAGAAATGGCCAGGGAGAAGGAGTGGAAGAGCTTGAAGTTTCAAGACTTGTCGCTTCAGAGAAGAATGGTGAAACATGGCACTCATCTCTGTTTCAAATGAATGTAAAAATTTGCCAGAGAAAAAACATTTCAAATACATCATGGCCATACCTCAAATTCAGAATGTGTCTCAAGTGTTATGTCTTTGGTCCTAGCAAAGAGGGAGAGAGAGCAAGGGGGCTAGACAGGTACCTGGAACATGGTGGTCTGTGCAAATAATTTAGACTAAGGAGTTGTAGTGTGGCTAATGTTTTCCTGTTTTTTGTTTTTTGTTTTTTTTTCTCATCAACCCTAAATGTTTCTTTTCCTCTGTCATTCATTCTGGGCATCCTACAAGAGAACATCTTTTCTTTGCTTCTCTCCTTGCGCATACTATCACTACACAGCTCAGGAACACATTGCCACAAGGATCAGCTAGACAGGTGCAGTAACTCAGTTTCTGTTTTCTGAGTGAGAATGGAGAATAATGGACGATATACAGGTGGAAGCATTTGGGCAGGAAGTCAATTGCTTTCCTTTAAGGAGGGGTTCACTCACCCGTTATCTCTCTCTATTGAACACTATGCACCAGATCTTACTAATAATGAGTAATGGTCTTTCTTGGTTTGGGGAGCTCACTTTAGAGGTGGTTTAGCTTTTCTAGACCCAGAATGGCACTAAGCTTTCCTAACTTCATTGGGTTTTGTTACCCAGGCCATAGTCTTTCGATCTCCTTTACCCTTATACACAGAGAAGTTACTCTTGGTGCAGAGCTAGGACTACAGACCCCTCAAACTAGGACTTTAGGAGCCACTGACCCAAGCAAAGGTAGATGGGCAAGTTGCTTATACCAAGTAATAGGATCTGCTTTGGTTTTTGCACACTTGCTTTTCTGCAAAACAAATTAAGTATACCCGAACTTGGTGAACATCTTCCTCCTGAAAGCACTGATTTGGATATGGGCTAAAATCCAATATTTTCCTCCTCTTCCATTATTTTCAAAGTGAGCTGGTTCATTTGCCCTGGTTACAATCTTAGTGAATTTGCCTAAGTCAGAAAACCGTTGGTTTCATTGACTTTTCCAACACCACAATGGCAGAATCACAAGGAAGTTCCTAGTCCTCTCCATTCTCCACCCCAACATGTCACAATTGTGTCCTCTTCTCTACTTTCCCAGGATTATCTTTCACAAACAGCAACGCAATCATGCAAATCCCCTCCTATAAGCCCCTGTTTTGAAACTAAACACTGCACAGACTAAAATACAGCCCCCAAGTTTCTGTCCCCCAAGTCACTGCTCTTCTCTTGCTTTCTTATCTCGGTGCAAGTGACCCTCTAGAAATGCTCAGAACACTCTCTGTCTTTAAGATTTTTCGCACACCCATCTTCTATCTGGCATGCTCCTTTAGTCATTCATTTAAAAATGTCTTCAGCATCAATTAAGCCAACACACCACTCTAGTGCTGGGAGGCAGAAGTAAAAAGATTGACAGGTTCTATTCTCATCTCTTCCCACTTGCTTGTTCTTCAGGTGGAGCTTAAAGGACATTTCCTTTCTCTGAGAAGTCTTCTCCAGTCTCTGCCCCAGTATAAAGCTACTTCATGTCCTCCCCATGTACAGCCTTTGGCATCCACAGTGGAATGTCCCCCTCGAGCAGGGGAGCTCCTTGAAGAAACAGACTACCCACCTCACCCCCTCACAAAGCCCACCAGGCAGGGAGCACTCAGTACGTACATGCTGAACTGAACAGATCCTTTTCTCACCACAGAAGAATATTGCTACACTGCCATGCTGTTCTCACTGTGAGGCCACTTTGAATGTCTATACATATCAGTCATTTTTAAAGATAATAACATATGTATAATTTCAAGCATTTAACTTACAATAAAAAAGTAAGGTGTAATGAACTACGTTATAGTCTCTCAAATGTGTTCAGTTAGTCGTCTAAAAAGTATGTGGATGCAGGATTTATTGCTTTGAACAAGAAAAAATAGAAATTAAAATATTTACTTGGTAATATAAACAAATAAATATGATACTGTGCATTATTATTTAATCATGATTCTTTTGTTTTAAATTACATTTTAAGAGACTTAAGGAAGTAAGTACAATAACACGGAAGATCAAAATCTACATCATAATGTATGTATCATAAATATAGTATAATTTATGTTGTTGAATATATCACTGACTTGTTGGGTAACCCTAGACAACTGACATCAAATAATCACCCTTGAGTCAGGCAGCTAAAAAAAATAATTGAAACATGTTTAGAGAATTCTAATTATCCTTAATTTATGGGTCCAATTGTGTAACATTTGAGATGGCATTAACTACATCAGATTGTAGGCAAATTCTTTATGTCATTGCACCATTTTCTAAAGATTTCTAAGAGCTTACTTTATATAATATATGCTGTCTTCTTAAATGTGCATATATCACCATAGACTTTCCCCTCAAGTGAGTCAAACCCATCAGTATTATTTAGCCCTCGAAGTTTCAAGCATGTTTCTCTCTACATTGTTTCACTTGTATGCTTTCTGCCATAGGTATAGATAATATTTTAGGATGTCCAAGATACTTTTACTCCTTGATTATTATAAAATAAATATGTTTATTCTCCACCCTCATAAGGGCGCTTTCATCCTTACCGAGGGAGGGGAGGGGAGAGAAGCTCTGATAGACTGCAGAGTCTATCCACCTTCTTCTGCCCCTTTCTTTATTTCCATGCAGGGGAAAAAAATGCATGGTTGCAAATTTCTAAATTATACTCCATGAGTAAAATCCACATTTAGTTGAGAAATGGTATACTTTATTTAATCCTATGTGCAATTAAACTTGCAAGTGTTGGATAAACACTTTGCAAGTATCTTCTTAATGACTTGGTAACAATTCCAATTCCTGTCAGTGTTGCACTTTCAGTTTAACTGCCTGTGGCTTCTTCTGGCCCAGATCCCTTGCGTGGATAGGGCTGCTGATCACAAAAAGATAGAAAAAGTTTCATGCACCAAATTAAAAGGCCAGTCCAAATACCCGTAGATTTAAAATAATACAGTGAAAACAGATTGATTACCTTAAAATACATTTTTACTGTTATTCAATCTTCTAAATAGATTTTGTAGAATTATATAGAAAGAAACACGGAGAAACATTCAGAAAGCTTACGCATTTTTAACAGTTTCAGATTGCAAGTATTTTGAACTAAGCATATAAACCTCAAAGTGACCTAGAGAGAAAAGGAAGGTACATGCATTTTTAGAGAGATGACCTAGTTTCTAATACTAAATATTCTGCTGTGCTCCAGGTTCTGTTAGTGACAGCTTTAACATTCTCCATGCCTTTAGGTGTTTCCTTAACGCAGTCACTGAGGATGCAACTTCATACTGACCTTTTTATCTGAGCGAAAATGAAATAGAACATATCGTGTTTTCCACTTGTAATAATGTTAAGACACTGAAATGTTAAAACATTGTGGATCAAATTAAAGAAATTATCTCAGAAGAGAACTATAAAAAAGGAATAAATCTTGAGACACACCAAATTTTTTTAAAAAGTGAATTATGTATTGTGTCCATCTCTTAATATCATTTCATAAAACTTTTAAATGATAATAATTTAAATAATAGTTTTATCATTATTTTTAATCTCTGACCTACTATTCCAACATGCTGAAATGTCTGCATTTTATTTTCTGTACATGTCTCCAACCAACTACAAGTCATTGAAAACAAAGACCTTTTTTTAAAGAGCCTCTTTTTTTAACCCCAAGAGTTTAAATACAAGAAGTCAATAACATCTCCTTAAAAACTCCTGACTCAGAGGCACTATGCTTTATTTCTTTCCTTCAAAATCATTCTTACAAATTATATTAGTTTGCCAGTAGATACTCTTAATTCTTTTTCAAAGTTAAAACAGTTCTTGGCAGGTTCCTCTTATTTCCTATTTTGGTGAATTCTAATATGTATTTAAAACTCTATCAAGCCGAGCCAGTGGACTTATGAAAATACCTAATACCAACATGTATTTGCAAAAGAACATAATAGTGTATTTAGTGTATTTTATTATTAATCCCTTCATAACTTCTTCTTTGTAAATTCAGTTATAAAATGTTCAATATGTAAGTATGATTTCATTAATATGAGAGTGTGCCTATCCAGCTCCATAAAACACTTTGTATTTTGGCAAAATACTATTCTCAACATCTAACATATACCATGTGCATCCAGAATACAAACTATCACCATGCATAAGTATACATTATGATAAATTACTGAATAATATTACCACACATGGCTGATTCTGCAAAAAATCAAATATCAAATAAGCAAAAACAAGAGTTTTAACACTTCACAATAAATGATTCACAAACATAAAATACCACACGAAGGCATGAACATTTTCAAAACTGATGAGCATTAATTTTCATCAAAAAGAAAAATTGCTGAGAGCCAGTAGATGGTTCCCACCAAAGCAGCACTTGTACATTTTACATTATTCTTTCCACACTGCATTACCTACATGTTGTGATAAAATGGTAAATGTGTCAGTGACAAACAAACTCAGAGATGTCAATGTGGTTCCTTCTACAAACAACAATTTACGCAAGAAGCAAATGTTATATAGTGAGTTCTAAGCTTCTCTCACTACTAGGCTGCCTGGTTTAGGAAAACTACATTTTTTTCTCTCCAGGCTTCATTTAGTTTATTTATCAAAAGAGACCATAATAATCACCTAATCTGCAAGGCCACTGTGGGATCTGAGGGCTTTTGCAGCCTAGATATATACCCCACAGGGAATACCTTATAAGGACTAACACATAAATGATTGTACCAAACAATATTTATGATTAAATGTTTATGATGTTTATTTAGACTTTTCCATACTAAAGGAATCTCTCCCTATCTTTTTTTTCCCTGGAAAATACATATTTCACTTAGGTATTTGAAAATTTCTTCCAAGCTTGTTTCTACTTTGGGCTTGTTTAAGTCCATCCTTCTCTTTCTCCTGACTCCCTGAACAAGAGTGCTATTTTAGCTTTAACAGATCCCTCTGCTGTGAACATCAACCATGAACAGAGGCTTTTAGAGAAGCACACACAACTCAGGAGAAAAGAAAGCCTAGCTGATAGAGGGAGTGGTCTTTCCTATTTCCATTTTCACTGCTAGTTGTGACAGAATTCCCATTTTACAGATAAAAAGTACTCCTTGGATAGATTAGGAGAACAATGTGGAAAACTATGTAGTGAAAGAAAAGGCATTTGGAAGGTAACTTCCGGAATCTCTCAAAATTTATCTCCCTGCTTCTGCTCACAATATTAGACATAACCAGGAATAAGGTCAAGAAACCTCATAAGGCAGGTGCAAATCAAAGTGCTTTGTGACCAGATTGTCCTGTTCAGGACCCACCCCCAGAGCTGGAAGTAGCTGACTAATAAATAGGTCTGTGAATGTGTAAGGCTGCTTTATTGATTAACATCAAGAACAGGCCTAGAAACCTTGACTTCTGAAATCATAGACCATGTAATATCTGCAGTGAAAAATCCTACCAGTGAGAAAGAAACACTCTACTCCGGGAATCTGAGCCTGGACAACAGGAAGCAGCCTTGATGTCAAAATAAGGTACAGAGCTTCAGACTGGGAGCTTTTGGATTCAGCATTTCACATTTCTCTTAATCATGTAGTTTGCAAAGAAATAGAACCCCAATCCCAAGTTCACTTTGCAATTAAACAGACTATGAATTTCCTAACAGAACATAAAATGTTTTTAACTAGACATGGGCAAGGCCATGTAAACGATTTTTCTTTCCAATCCACACAACCTCTGTTCTTGTGCAATCATTGCTTTCTTTCCGAAGATACGCCTCTCAGTGCTCCCGATCTCCTGTACAATCGTTGCGATAAACAGTTGACTCCACCTCATGACAATGTGCCTTTGAAATCATTCTCCGAGTCACTTACAACATTCTTAGTTATTCAGTAAAACTACAAAACCTACAAAAGCCCTTCTCCACTGCCTCTGCCCATGTGAACTGGGGGGATGCTCTCCTTTATGCAGCAAATGATAGGAGCTAACTTTGTCTTTGGTGGTCTTTGGCTGGTGGACTTTATTATCTTAGAGAATCATGGGATGTGTCCTCAGTTTTTGGAAGACCTGCTTTTGCTGCGGTCACCTATCTTGTACTGTATCTGAGAATCCTGGCTACTGTTATCCTCACAGTGAATTTCCCAGGCAGGATTTTCATTCCCCAAGTGTGAAAACTCCATGTTCAGACAACTGGCTCTCAGCCTATGTCCACCTGTACACCTGTACACAATTCATATTCATGTAAATGTCTCCATATTTCTCAGTTACACCTCAAATTTTTTACTTATCCTCATTCATCATCTTCATTCTGTCTCAAGGAAGAAATTGTTCTACTCCTTTTCAACGCAAATCACTCCATCAAACCTTTGATCTTCTATCCATCATTTCCTCTGGCATCTTACTGCCCCTTCTCCTTGCTTAGGCATGTTAATGTTCCTCCATCACCGAGGTCCACATTATATTATTATTCCAGCTCACTCTCTTCATGGACAAAGTTTTCTAGAAAGTAATCTACGTTTACTACCACCACTTCCTTACCATTTCCTCTTTCATAAATATGATCAAGCTGTTTTCTTCTCCATTTGTCCATTTCCTCAGAAATTGTTTTCTCCAAGGTCAACAACCACTTCACAATGGCAAATCCATAGTCTGCACATTACTCAACATCTCCACAGCATTTGACAGTTTTGACCAATCATGGAATTATGACCTTCCTTGCCCTTTTATGATTCAGTACTGCTTTTCCTTCTAACCATTCATCTAACTAACCATTCATCTCAGAGTTTCTTTATTCCTCACTCTATGCTCAGACAAATTAAAGATAATCTCTTCTACGTTTCTCACATCATTTCTCTTCTCTTCATGTTTTTTAATATTCATTCCCATAACTTAATTTAATCACCTCTGTGCATATAATCCCCAAATCTATATCTTGGCCCTGATCTCTTTATTGAATTCTGTGCTCATTTACCCAATAGCTTCTTGTGCGTGTATGCATGTATGTCCTGATAACATCTCAAACTGCATAGAGATGCAGTTTTTCAAAAACAACTTCTCCATGACTATCTTAGTCATTGCTATGATCATTCTTTCCATAATTTGAGCCAAACACTTATGATTGTCTAAGATTGCTTTTCCTCCTGCATTCATTGTGGTTAGTCAGTCACCAATTCTTGTCAACTCTTAGTATGAAATCTCTCCCATCCTCTTTTTCCTTTTGCATCTGAACATTGTCCTGTGATCTATATCTTCAGTGTCTCTTGATAGGGATGTCGCATTAGCATCTTGACCAATCATCCTTCAACCTCCTGCCTCTCCATTCTATCCACTCTACAACCAGATCAATTTTTGCACAATTCTCCATATATATTGTTTATGTGTATATATATAATGTGTATGTAATCTAACATATAAATCAACGAGCAAATATATCCTGTGATATATGGTGACACAGTACACCTTTACTTAGAAATATTTACCTATAGAGTAGAATCCAAAATCCTCCTTATGAAATTCAGGCCTTCTGTTAGATGAGCTTTTTAGACCACTCATTTTCTTAAATCAACACCCAACCCCCTAGAGAATACCATCTAAGCTCCAGGGCCAATGGAAAATTAATTGCTACTGAAACATGGTGTGCAATTTCATACTTGCTTTTACTCATGCTGTTTCCTCGAGGAATGCTATTTCCCTTTTGTCCACTTAAGAAATTCTACCAACCTATCAAACCCTAACTTAAATGCCATGGTCTATAACTGTCCTTGATGTTACACTTTTTATATTTCTTATTGACTGACATCATATACATAAGGTATATATATATCCCTTTACTAAGGTAAGAGTTCACAGAGGACAGGGAATGCATCTTTCTCATATTTACAGCTCCCTACCATCTAAAACATTCTTTTTGCTTAGGCAAGACGTAAATCCCTTTCCATTTTTTGCATATTTACACATTGCACCCTACACCTTACATCATTTCCACTGACATGTAAGAAAATTAACCATAGCAGTTGAAAATTTTCTCTATTTGATATTCTCATAAGGCCTGAAAAACAGAATTTAAGAAATAGAAAATATTTTAATGTTAGATACCATATAGTGTTTTATATTTAAACATAATTATTAATAGCAGGATTTTAAACTGATGAAAACTTAATTAAGGTCCATGAAAGAATAAAACTGCACTCGTTTCAGTTAAATATATGCTAAATTAATGAAAAGTCTGTATGTAAAATAGATGCTATAATACCCAGTATAAATACAGTTTTATTTTCATTGAGATTAAGTAAATACAACTACCAACCAAATTTTGCCAGTATAAACACTGATGACCTGCTTTAATGAATTAAATGTTTCTATTGTAATAGTGTTTGTTGACTGTTCAAGTGAACACCATTAAGGTATTTGGAGAACGTTTGCTCACTTAGATTAGTGAAAAAGACCACCTGAAACGGGTTCATTTGATTAAAGCACAGAGAAAAAGCAACACTGATATATCTCATCCTAGGTCTACTGAACAATCTGATTTTTTAGTCATGTCAGTGAAAAAGCATTTCTGATAATGGCTACAAAGTTTGTGTTATAATACTAATATTCAGACTTCTACTTATTAATGTATTTTTATCTCCCATGGATCCATCTAGAACTTTATACAATTATCTAATATTGGCATGTAAAACTTCTCGTGATTCTAAGTAGTCAGTGTTTATTTTTATTTTTCCCAAGCCAAAGCTTCTGTTTTCAAGGAGTAAAATATGGAAATTTCTAAATAGTGCTGCATTATTTCTATCCATGATATTATGAGATTTTAGAAAGCTTATTCTGCCTTGACCTTAATGGGATACTTTAGCAATTTTCTTAATAAATAATCATTGTGGCACAGGCTTGGTCAAGTTTTCATAAATTGTGAATTGTGAGCTTTGAATAAATATGCTTATTTGTATGTGTCATTTGCCCACAGCAAATTATCACAATGAACAAAGAAACCAAAGCTATAATTAGGTTGATAAAAAAATGACTATTAAATTCTGCCACAGCATTATAGTTCTTAAAGGTGGCTGATTTAGAAACACAAGCTTATTGCATAAAGAAACAACACATGAAACATATCAACCTACCCAGAGAAAACCAAAATATCTAATTCCTCCTGTAACAATTCCATTTTGGAAAGCTCATAAAATAAATTTTGGAGAACTGAAACTTGCTTTAGTGTTTGTTTCATCTTGTGATTTTACATTTTCTCATAAGATTGGCTACACAGTAGGTGCTGTTTATTACATATAATACATATTATATATAATACTTATATATAATATATTTATTCATTATATATTATGATAATATTTATATACAATAAATATATATACATATACTTTTTGTTGTGTAAACAACCCAAATGTCCAATAGCTGGTGAATGGATAAAAAAATATATGGTATATCCATACCATGGAATATTATTTGGTAATAAAAATAAATGTAGTACTGTACTGTAGTACAAATTACAACATGATGGACCTTGACAACATATGCTAAGTGAAAGAATCCAATCACAAAGGACCACATGTTGTATGACTTCATTTACATAAAAATTCAAAATAAGCAAGTTTATAGAGACAGAGAGTAGATTAGTAGTTGCCTAGGGCTGGGGGGTATTGAAGGGAAGTAGGAAGTGTCTGCTAATCGATATAGGGCTTCTTTTGAGAGTGAGGGATATGCTCTAAAATTAACTGTGGTGATGATTGCACAGCTTTGTGAATATAGTATTCACCACCGGAACGTACACTTTAGAAGGGTGAATCAGATGATATGTGAATTATATAGCAATAAAGCAGTCATGAAAACGATTTTTATTGACAACAAAGCAATTGTTTTTATGACATCTTGTTGACCTATTTAGTGTTAAACAAAAAAAAAGTTTAAACTCAGTATACAATAGAATTATGTTAAATTTTATTTTTATGCAGGGTGTGTCCACCTAATTCAAACAATTAATTTTCTGTCTACATAGTATACAAGTTGCCAGGGCTATTTAAAAGCAAAAAATGTCAGTGAGCTAATCAAGCAAATACAATCATGAGTGGCATTTCCCATCTCATTCTATCATTTCACATTTTCCTTATTCTGTTATACCTATGGACTTCTCTTCAGGGAATATAATACAAATGTTTTTGTAATATTTTAATTTCTTCAGGACTTTATTCTTGGGTTGAAGAAAGAAAGCGAGAGCTTTAGATGAAATATCAATACCAGTATCAATAAATGAAGAGGTAACTATGTGACTAAAATGTAAGTAAACAGGTAAATAAATTAATACTAAGGTCCTCATACACGATCATCTACAATATATCTCACAACTGAAAATGGAAACATTATCATTTACCAGATTGTCATGGAATGCAATGCATTTGAAATTGTGATTTGTGAAAAATGACACATTATAGCTGTGGTATCTTCGTAAATGTTATTTAGAATGATGTTTCTAAAACTATTTGTAGGCTTAAACAAAGATCTGTGACAAAAGAAGTACAAACAGGTTAATGACACACAGCCAGAGATTTATAAAGAAACTATGATATCTTTGGAAATGTTCTTATCTTTAAAACATTCACCATGGAGAGTACGGGGATTTTTATCCCTGTAAATCTCTTCTATCTTCTCCCCCTATTCTCTCCTCTTAAAGTAACCTTTCTTCCTCTGAGGTAATTCATCCATCTGTTCCATTTCTCCTCATTTTTAAATTTGTTTTCAATCCCTTGCCAATCGTAAGGGACAGCTCATCAGTCTGCAGTCCTTCTCAAGTCTCCTAAATTCTAAACGGCTTCTCTCACCCATTTAACTCCACAGTGCTTCTGTTGTACACCACCCCTCTCCATATAACTGACAAACTTCTTGAAAGGGTACTGTCTTGGTGAGTCTTACACTTCCTCAACACAACATCCTTTGTAATCTAGCTTCCATTTGCTTTTTTTTTTTTTTTCACTGTAGTAGCACACCCAAAGGCTTTTGTTTCTTTATCCATCCATCCATCCATCTATCCATCCATCCATCTATCTGACAAATATTTGTTAACTGTCAGGTGCTCTGTTAAGTGGTATGAATATAAAAATGTATAAAGCAAACTCTTTCCTCTCAAGGAGCTGTTTGGTGGTAGAGACAGACATGCAATAAAAGATCAATTGATATCTTTTTAAAATTCTTCCTGTAAGTTGTAGAGTGGTCAGTGCTGTCTTTCTTGTAAAGCTATCTTCTCTGGTACATGATGGCCTCTGAGGAACTTCTACAAGCATTCCCTGGCCAGAGTCAGGGGTGCGTTAATCTCCTGGGGGTATCTTGGTAAGAGGTAAGCTTGCTCTTATTCAGTTGAACACATTGAGACATAGTGATCTGGAAGAAGGACTCAGCCCACCTGTTGCTCTCTCTTTTTAAGGGATGAAGGGTGTGGAAGTGAGGAGAGAGAGCAAAGCACTCTGAGCCTGTGTGTCAAGTAACCTTAGCTCAGGGCCACCCGTTCACAGGGTTTGCTGGGAAAATCAAGTGCTCAGTATATCTTGGCTGTGTAAATGAGGGCTCTGGAGACAATGGAAGAAGTAGGGTCGAGGCATAGCTCCCCTGCTGGAAGTGGGTGTGTGGAGGATGAGTTCCATTCCCAGAGAGCCCCTAATCAGGCAACACGGATTACTTGGTGTTGAGTTGGAGATTATAGAGTTAGAGTTGCCTATGTTTTCCACTTGAGGTCAGGATTGGTCCCAGAAATCCAACTGAGCAAGTTTGAGACTTTCAGCGTTAAGGGTGAAAACATCCAAGTATGTTCTTGCAGGAAGAGAACGCTGAGAAATTATGAGGAATGAAGGCTTGCCTCCTGAAAGTCACACTCAATTATTTTCCTTTTGTTTCCCTTGAACTAGGTATGCTGTCATTGATGCATACTTCCCTAACACCCTGTTACTTTTGTAACACTGACCACGATCGTGTGGTTTACTGCGCTATCTCCTGATCTTAGCAGAGTGTCTTGCAGATAGTAGGTTCTCAATAAGTATCTTCTGAATAAACGAATGAATGATTTGTAACCACTTAATTGAATAAGTCTCTTTTCCCCATTAAAGTGTAAGTAATACAAGGTCAAGAACCATATGTACCTTGTTCACTCTAAATTTCCAACGTTAACACAGTGCCTGACATGTAAAGAAATAGGCACTCAAGCAAAAGGAGCAAACTTCCAGTTATAAAATACATAAATCATGGGGATGTAATATACAGCATGGCAACTATAGTTAATAATAGTTTATTGCATATTTGAAAGTTGCTAAGAGAGTAGATCTTAAAAGTTCTCGTCACAAGAAAAAAAATTCTGTAACTATGCATGTTGATGGATGTTAACTAGACTTATTGTGGTGATCATTTCACAACATATACAAAATCATTATGTTGTACACCTGAAACTCTTATAATGTATGTTGTATATCTCAACAACAGAAAGAACAGACACTCAATAAATACCATTAAACAAATGAATGATTCTATAAATAGTTATCATTTGTCAGATTTGTGGTGTTTCTTGCATTTTCTGAGCTTACAATGTCATCATCTTTTGCATACACTACTGAGATAGTACACCTGGTGCTCTACCCACCTCAAATCTATTTTACAAACTCAGCCGAATCAACCTTCCTAAAGTACAATTCTGCCTATGTTCCTTTACTGCTTAGAAGTGTTAATCACTTCCCGCTGACCACTGAGTAAGTCCTGGACTTCACCGACTTCAGGAGTTTATCATTTGTTCTCTGACACCACATTCCCACCAAGTGAAGCCACAGCATCCATCTGGAAATTCTCTTTCTCACTTTCTTTTTCCCTCTTTCCTTCTTCCATCCCTCTTTATCTTCCTTCTCTCAATCATATTTCACAATCTATACCTCTTTGTGGCCCATGCCACTTTCTATTTTGTAGACTTTCTGACGAGCAGTTATTTGTTTACAGCTGTATAGACTGGTTCTAGCTCATTCCCAGTTTCTTCTCCAGCAATAGATTCATTCACAGGGAACCTAGAAGCTAAATCCTTGAAATGCAGATTATAGACCTCCTGCTCAGATCTGGAAGTCAATGCTTTCTATTCCATCACCTAGCCCTGTTTCATGGGACCCAGCTTGGTAGACCCTTAAGTGCCCTCCCCGGTCCAGAAAGACATTCAGACACCTATGCTCTTACTTATACACTTTTTGGAAGTAGATTCTTTATCTCGTATATCATTTGCATCATCTACAGTGTTTTGCACATACACACAGTGTTTTGCACAAGATAAGAGCTCAATAAACACATGTTTCAGAAATGATGCACTGTGTGATGTTCTGTGAATACAGGAATTTCCTATTCTTCCAAAGAGATTTTATAGTCAACTGGATTCATTGCTAATCATATATTTTCAAAAGTATGACTGACTCCAATTGCCTGAAACACAATCATATTTTTTAAACTGAATGCACACACAGATCTGACATTGACTTTGAATGGATTATTCCAGACTCTTCCTAGTGCATCACACAAGCAGGTTAAAATTGCTCTTGGCCTTGTTACCTGCAGCTCCTTATCTACCTCGTCAAGGTGCTGACACACAAACTTATTTTTTCAAAACCTGCCAGGCAGAAGCTTACGGTATTTAGGCAGTCCAAAAGCCTAAGTGACAATTTCCAAATGAACATTGGGAGAGTTCATTTCCCCTCATCGACCATATAGATCTTTCTCTTCGTGCGCAAGGGCTTCACGTTTTAACAGAAAATACATGTTTCCCAGCACTCACTACATTGATATTTCTGTCACAGTGCCTGCTGCTTCCAGAGACTTTCTAGTTCTAGTCTGTAGTTTAATAACCACAGGAGATACTGATTTGGCAAAATATGATGTTATTTCATGATGTAGTCCATAATCAATGTTAGAAACCTGGCAGCAAAATGCCCCCGCCATATATTTTCTCTGGGTATTGGTAAGAATCATCCTGTGTTACTTGCACTCTCATGTACTTGGATAGCATAGCTATCTATGTTGCATACTCCCTCCCCTTAGCATCTCATCAAAAAATAGGAATATATGCATAAACTACAGTCACTATATGCAGATGCACATCACTATCTATGTTCTGATGTCAAATATTTTCCTAGAGCTGAAAACAAATGTTTCTTTAAGGACTAAAAATATTTCTGTACTTAAGTATGATTTTCTTACCTGTTTATTTGTAGTTTTGTTTACAAAGTTTATCAAATGTTGCTTTATTATAGCAATATTTATAAGAAAGACAATTCTCTACCTGATTCGCTGATGGCTTACGCCATGATATCCTTCAACTACTGAAATATGAATTTGCTCAATTGTTTGCTATTATGTATTTATTACCACTTAGCATCAGTCATTATGCCTGCCTTTATATAAACACAGGCATAAATCTAAAAGTAGATGATGCTGTGTTGTCATGTTGGTATCATGCATCCTCTGACATGATGTGATGAGGTTTCTTCTCTGTGGTAGTCTTTCCAAAAACTCATGACCCCAGTCTAACCCTGAGAAAAATACAGACAAATCCAGCTTGGGAACATTCTACAGGATGCCTCGCCAATGCTCTGCAAACTGTCTCGGACATGAGAAGTAAAGAAATATTGAGAAAATGTCACAGACCAGAGGAAACTGGGGAGACAAAACAACTACATGCAGTGTGGTAGCCTGGATTGGATCTGATCCTGGAACAGAAAGAGGTCACTGGTGAAACCCAAATAAAGTGATATCATTAACCACATTAACAAAAAAAGGAAATAAGGGTTTAAACCAATTATTGAATTTAATTTATTTGTGAAAATATTGTGTCATTGTCCTTATCCTTCCTTAAACCTTTACACAACTTATCTTTATCATATGATTCATCTTTACATTCGAGAATATCTTAAAAGGACTATATGAATCAGTTGGCCATGGCACAATATAATCTTCAAAATAACTCCAATATCACAATAGATGTGAACAATGGTGATGCATGAACACATTTTATTTTGTCATGCCATTTATGCTCTCTCATGTACATAAAAATTAATTGCAAACATGTCTCTTTTTTAGAAAGTATGCAGCTATGTCATTTGTGCATACTTGAAGGCTGGCCAACTTTTTACTATTAGCAAAGCCTCTTGCTACAAAAGCGCCACTGTACCTAGGAAATGGGGCCACCAAGCTCACCTTCTGCAGCAACAACAAAGACCAGTTTGCCATCTATTCATTTCCATGGAAATGCATTTGTGTGGTGGAACTCTGCTCTCCCTCCAGCCCAAGCAGTTGCTCAGTGTCATGCAAAAGTGTTTTAAGACCACCTTTCCTTTCAACCAGTGTGGTCTCTATACCAGTAGCATCAGCATCACCTAGGAATTCCTTCGAAATACAAAAGACCTACTGAATCAGAAACTCTCCAGGTTAAACATAGGAATCTGTGTTCTAACTAATCCTACAGGTGGCTTCGCAACATGCCCAAATGTGAAAGCCACTACTTCACCATTAAAAACAATTTAATGTGAAAATGCTTTTACATCAGTTACTAACATAGTCAGCGATGCCGTTTTGTCATTGCAGCTGGAAAATCATGAATATTGTTGAAGCCCTGAGCTGCTCCTTTTTATAAACTGATTCACTTTTTTTCTTTACATTTTAGCACTAAGGTGATTGACTATGTCCCAAGTTTCGGCACAATAGTGAAAAGGAGAGGTAGCATTAACATTCTGGAAAGATACTAAGACTTAGGCAAACTGTTAAATATGAAAAGAACAATGAAAAAATTGTGGCTTAAAAAGATTAACCGAAAAATTGAAATGGTCAGTTAAACTGCTATAGTTAAACCCAAAATTTATTGTGTGTGAATATTAGTTCATCTTTCTGAGGAAGTCTTCCCTCCCTTCAAATTGGGTTTTAATAAAGTGTTTGCCAGTGGCCATAACAAATAATCGAGCACACTTGCAGTCCACTGAGAATGAGAATCGGTGAAATGGGCTGGACACAGCTGACCAAGGGAAACGCTGTTGTCAAGAGCATTTGTTTGGTTTTACTGTGACAGTTCAATTACCCAAATTTCCTCTGTCAATATCTATCTCTTTCATCTATTTAGAATGGCCAGTTACCCTCCATGTCTTCTGCCAAACCTCTGCTTTTCAGGCCCAGTATGGCTGTTACTTCTCTGTTGGGTCTTTCTTTAACAGAGACTCAAATATAATTAAAAACTCGTTCCTGGGCAGTTGGCAAACTGCTGACTTCATCCCCATCACTCTTGTCCACACTACTATCACCTCTCACCTGGGTTAAGTGCAATAATTGCCTAACTTCTCTTCCAGGAGCCCCCATGCCTGGTTCCAACAGTTCTCCATGCATAATCATGCCAACTCCTTGGTCTCCCACTGTTCTGAGGTTGAACATATATCTCCTCATCATAGCCAAGAAGCCCACACCTGCTGCCTCACTTTCCACTGTGTTCTTGACCCACTGGCTTTGTGGCATTTCCTACCGTCTGTGCACTCTCTCCAGAGGGCCTTTGTCCATCTGCCCGGGACAAGCAGGCAGTCGTCCTTCAAAGATTAAGTCTTCAGAGAGCCCTTTCGTGACCTTCCAGAGACCTTCTGTGCTCTTCCTTCAAGGCAATTTTACATAAGTTTGTATGATTGGTATATAGATTTTGGAGCCAGAGAACTAAAGTTTGAATACTGGTTATGTTACTTACTAGCTGAGTGATACTGGGCAAGTTATTTAACCTCCCTGCTCTCAGTTCTGTCTTCTTTAAAATAGGAATAATAGTAATGCTTATTTCACAAGGATTGTGTGGAATCAGTTGTGAGTTAATAACATAATGTGTTTCTCGAAGTGCTGACATCTAGAAAATGTTCAGTATTATTATTGTGATTGTTGCTCTTTTTATTATCCCCCATCAGACCATATACTCATGGTTTCTGTTTTCTCGCCTTTTGTAACACGTTAATGGTACGTGGCTGGCGTTCAATAAATGTATGTTGAGTAAACAAATGGCTATATCTATTATTATATTTAGCACCTATTAAGATTATTATTGTAAGTACATAATTCTATTTTTCCACTAGATTGTCTGACTGTTAATAGTAGGGACCATATCAAAGTCATCTGCTTTGACTCCAGTACCTAACATTGACAGACATAGAGTAAATATTTATTGAATGAGTGACCAAATTAGGAAACAAATGAAAATTAAAATGTCAATCGATTGTCTTTAAGCCATTTTCTCCCATAATTTCCTTAACTACTTGCCTTTTGGGTGATGCTTCACTGGACCGAAAAGTCTGTAAAGGAATTCATTCTCCCTTCTTACAAAGCCTGGGGAAATATTCCTCAGGTCTGAGAACACATGTAAGATAAAGGGAAGACTAGAAGCCAGGGTCTGATATTCTGGACAGGAATTCTGGCCTAAACTAATCCAGATTAAAGGATTAAAATAACTGATTCAAACAGAAAATTGCTTGTCTCTCAACTCCATCCTGCATGTGTAGATTCGTCCATTTTTCATACATAAATACAGAGATTCATAGAGTTCAAGGAAAAGAAGCCATGAGCATAACTTCAGTTCATTTCTGATGAGAGTGCTGATGAGTGTGTGAGTGCATGTGTCTCCCAGCCTTTCCATCCTTATGTAGTCACAAATCATCCTTGCTTTGCCCCACTGCTCTTATGAATTTTGATTTCCCACTTCAGTGGCCAATGTCAGGAATGGGAAAGTAGAAGATAAAGTAATAAATTGCTTTCCACCTCTCTTGAACACTAGGACATAATCCAAAACCATGGATCTAGTAGTTATGTTGCTGTTGTTATTTATTCTCTTGTTCATTTAGATTCCAGAAGTATTTTGGATGTTTAGAAAGGGAAGGCAATACTGAGAATAGTAAACTCATCATTCTCATAAGTAAAATGCAACCATCGGTTCCTTGGGAATAATAGTTATATTCCTGGGCTGGGGAGAGTTAGGTTTTCTGGCCTATGTTACTAAGTAGCTTTGCTGTTTTGTGATAAGTAACCTAAAGGCTACCTTCTAAACACTCCCTTACCTGTAAAATGAGGATATTGGTCTACTTTGGATGACCTCCAATGATTAAAAGGCTTTATAACTATAATTTCTTGTCTCTCTCCCTCTATACAATTTATTCTCTCTAACCTAACCTAAAAAAAGCATGCTATTTAATTGGTGAAATGCTGTTTTTCAATATCAAATGCTTATGACATCAAAAAAGTGCTGATGCTCCTTAACTTTTAAAAAAAATTTAGATATATAATCTTTCATCAGAATCTTTTCCTTCACCTGAACTCCTGCCTCATTCCACAGTTAGGCCTCACTCCTATGTACCATGTTAAAAATACAACTCAAAGAGAGCATTAATCGAGTATATCCTGAGAATATTATTTAACAATCAAAACTAGGGGATAATTAAAGTTAAATAAATTCACATACTTGTAGAAAATAATTGACTTCCCTTATAACTCACATAAGCAGTTCTCCACCCATGCAGAACTATGAAAAGAAGAGAAACTTCATAAACTTTTTAAATGAGCAGTTAACATTCCAACAAAGTCCAATAATCTATCTGTATTTTGTCTACAACTAGTGTAACCTGTCAAATAGTAAAAGCATCCAGCTGGTAGTCTTTTAAATGCAGCTACTTTGTTGGAGACTGGAGGAGAATATTTTAGACTGAGCAAACTAGAGAGAGAGAGGGAAGGAGCGAGAGAAGGCTCAACTGAGGTCCTTGAAAAGTCGTCTTTCTGAACTAGTCCATTCCTCTATAGGTGCCAAATTTCTTCTGTATGCGTATGTGTGTGTGTGCGCGTGCACGTGTAGCCCTACCGTAGTGCAAAGTCACTCAACCAACTACACGACCTGAGACTGTGTGCCTCAGGGAATGACAGCATTTGAAAAGCTGTCAAACACAGCATGAAGACCATGCACAACAGAGAAAGCAGGAATAATATTTGCATACTTAAAACAAAAGAGCATGTCCTAGAAAAAGCAGAAAAGAAGCACCATCTATAAGGGCCCAGTGTGAACAGAAAGATGCCAAGGGGGCTCCAGGCTGAAAGTGTGAAGCAGAAAAAAATATCTTTCATAAAAAGAGAAGGTAGCTTATAAACACTTTTCAGCAAAGGTAGGAAAGTCCTTTCGGCATTACAACTGGTAGCGTCCGAGCAACCGCCTGCATAAAAAGATGTACGAGATAGTGGAGGCAATTATAGCAGCTCACAGAGAAGAGGACACATCCCTTTGGACAGGAAATGGCCTTTGGATTCAGAAACATTTCAATTAAAATCCTGCTCCACTTCATTATTTATGTGACTTTGGGAAAATACACTGAACTCTCCCAGCCTCGAGTTTCTGATTGGAATAACTGGCATCAAAGGCGTCAAAGCGTTGTTAAAAACAATGGTAGTGGGCTTTGCACCTGGCCTGCCACATAGTAGGTGCTCAATCTTCTTAAGTTTATAAGAAAAACACAACCTTACACATAGTAGAAAATTATAAGGGAGAGAAAGCAAGGTAGAATATCAAATTATATCAGAAAGCCTCAGGTTACTAATCCACGTAAATCCATTTATTTATAAGATTTAGCCCATAACATGTTCTGGAGCTAAGCCTGATGCTGAGCAGAAACTCTGATGTTGCCCTAGGATTGTTAATATGGGCTCCTCAAACTACAGATATTGCAATCAAATCAAATATTATTTGACTCATCTTAGAGATACAAAAGTAAATACTTGTGGAGCATCCATTCAAGAATTCAGGTATTTTCCTAATGAATAAAGGGCCGCTCTTAGTAGTCTTAACTGCATTTGTAGACTTACTTTGCATTATTTTTCTTCTATTCACCCCCTTTGCTTTTCAGCTAGCTGAGAGTTTGAGCTGAAGGAGCATTAAAGATTCCTTGTTAATGAGTTACGCCTTTCCTTTAGAATGATTCCACCCAGGAACCCAGGAATAACCTTTGTCTGTCAGAGAGTTTATTGCAGAACCATTGAGAACAGACCTATTCATACAAACTAAACCCAGTGTCTTCCCACAAGGATCCTTGGTCATAAGGAAGCATTAGAATTTGACCACCAAACCCACCTTCCCAGGCCAGCAAATGTTCTGCCACATCTAGGCCAATTCAATCCATTTGCTTTTAATTAAATACTGTCCACATTTTTATTTGTTTTAATATTTATTTTCTGATATAATCTTTTCCCTGTGTCATAGTCCATTCAGCCTGCTATAACAAACTACCATAGACTGAGTGGCTTATAAACAACAGAAATTTATTTCTCACAGTTCTGGAGCCTGGGAAGTCCAAAATGAAGGTGCATGTAGATCTGGTGTCTGGCAGGGGCCCATGTCCTGGTTCACAGATGCCCATCTCTCTCTGTGTCCTCACATGGCAGAAGGAGAGAGAGCTCCCTGGGGTCTCTTTTATAAGAGCATTAATCCCATTCATGAGGGCTCTGCCCTCATGACCCAATCACCTCCCAAAGGCCCCACCTCCTCATACCATCACCTGGGGGGTTAGGTTTCAACATATGAATTTTGGGGAACCACAAACATTCAGTCTATGGCACCCTGCAAATCAATAGTCCAATTTTATTCAATAAACATGTTTTTAAAAACACCGTATTTGCAAACACTCTGCTTTATTTTCCACAGAAACATAAAAATTGTCAGTCAGTAGTAATCTGAAAAAAAACAACACTTATAATTACTGATTACAGTTTTAAGGAACCTGAACTTGGGTAAATTTTGGAAAGGGCAGTTAAAAAGACATATGTAAAATATATCTTTTAGCACAGAAAAGACAAACTCTTCTGGAACTATCCATGCTCATATATTTATTTGAACAAAACTGCAGCCAGTGGCGTGAGGAAGCATTCTGCCCCTCAGTCAAATCCCCTACTGCCGTTTAGCTCACCATGCCAATATGTATTCAGAGCGCTAGGCACTCAGCGGATGACAGAGATTTTACAGTTTCCCAGCAAACTGAAGGGATCTGTGGATTAGATTTCATATTACTTCTCATTTGGCTAATTTTCAGCTTAGTCTTAAAATGCTGATAGCACTTATTAAACTATGCAATCTTATCTTTCTTTTTGAAAAGGTTTTTATGAGTAATTAGAATTAAGGCTCCTCTGAGTACCGGTTTGCATTCCAAGGTTTGTTATTATTACATGGCTCATATTTCTGTCATTATGTGTGACTCTATTCTGTAGTCACTGCAGTGAGCACAGGAAGTGAAAAGGCCTCAGGTCAGACTCCTGCATCCATCAGTGTGCGCTACACATTTTTATATAACCTAGCTTATTTAATTTGATTGAATCAAATCACTCAGAACATAAAGTGTTTTTTTGAGAGTTGAACCACAGAGATCTTTTTTTTCCCCAAAGAGAAGAATAGTACGAGGAAATTGAGAACATGAAGTGATTCACATTAAATTCAACCAGAACACACACACACACACACAAGCTTCCTTAACAACAAACATGATTTCCATTTCTGGTGCATTCCAATCCAATATCTCTTTCTAGAGAAGATTTGTTTCTGCTCAGAGAAGCAGATAAAAGAGTAATGGCTTAACAATTGGTCACCTATTCAAAAACCGTACAAGATAATTGTGGATTCATATTTTCGCCTGATCACTAGCAACTCAATCTATCTGAATAGGGATGTGGTTTCAGATCACCTTGGAGGGACAGTCCCAGTTTCACCATTTTGGCTACAGGCATATTATAACCTGAACAAAGACATTTCTCTAAGCAGTTAGATTATGTGTGCTGGTTTTTTTCTGGCCCAAGGTTCAATACAACCTGTATCCATTGTCTCAACTTAGGAGAGTTTTCAAAGATGGCTGGAGCATGAAGATAAACACTCTTTTGCTGCAGGTGAGACTGTAGCTGGCCAAATGAACAAAAGCGGCAAGGCAAATCTGAGAATGTAGGGCATATATACCAGAGAGATTGTCCATCATTATTTATTCAAAGCAAAGAGAAGAGGTCTCTGGTGGATGTCAGAATGACCTGGAGCTGAAGTAAAAATACCCACCCCTATATCCTACTTAAATATTTGCTCCCCACTCAGCTAAAAAATACAATATTAAGCAGTGACTAATCTCCCTCTAATAGCATCACTTAGTCAAAACCTGTGTCTCTGATAAAGTAATGCACATTTGCCATCAAAGCCACAGGCATACTTCAGAAATTTGCTAGACCAAGAATACAATGGTGAACCTTATATTTTAATGTTGACATAATATGTGCCCATAATAAAAAGGAAATAACTTTTAGAACCCAAGTCATTTGTTTTCTTAGTACTGGTTGCATAAAACCAGGTCTTCAAATACTTTCAGACAAAAGCATTGACTTTTAAGGGGTTGTGTTATCAAAAGAACCTCCTTTTTGCATTTTGATATTACAATAATTATAATAAAATTTAAGAAAACTGTGTTAATTGTGAACTAAAGTATTATCTGTGTATCAGAATAAATTATATAAAAAGATCACAAGCTTACTCATTTCTAAACATTTTCTAGTGAGATACATACTAATAGATTTGCACGTTTTCTCCCTCAGTGAAGTTTACGTGGATATACTTTTTGAAATCACTAATTCACTATATTATATAAGATTTGTGTTGTAACAGAAGGGTATATTGGTTTAAAAATACAAGCCAATTCTCTTTATTCAGTCATGATCTATAAAAGAGATGGTGTATAGTTTTCAACTCATTCATAGTGTCACTGTGTTGAGAAGGACGTGAAGTCACAGAGGGCTTAGCAGGAAGGAGTAACATGGTAGTTTGGCAACCTATGCCAATCCTAACCCACAGAAGACTACATTTACTTGATCCCAAAACGCCATCACGACCCTTGGGAACCTTCAACAAATAAGTAGGAAAACTACATTGACACCACTTTGATCCCCCTGCCTATGGCCCACTCCCCTTTCTACCTCCTCTTGTAGTGTGTTCAAAGCAGTCTGACTCAGTGTGTGGTCTGCAAATTGAGAAGATGGATAGTTTACAACATGCAGACCAAAATATCTGTCTTTCCAAACCGAAACTCCATACCCATTAAAGAAAAGTCCCCATTTCCCTCTCCCTCCAGCCCCTGGCAACCATAATTCTACTTTCTGTCTCTATGAATTTGACATTTTGGGCCCTAGGAAGACAGACATGTTTTTTGAATACAAATATGAATGTTATGGTATAATTTTATATCAGGTTAAAATAAGCTCTCTGCTGTTACTGTGTATTAGTTGGATGAAGAGTCACCTCCTCCTCCTTTTTTCCCTACTTATAGAATTTTTTTGTAAAATTATTCTCGCTAGTTCTCTTATTACATTGGTTACTTCTGTTAAAACTAGTCCTCTACATTCCAGTCTCCCAATCATAATGAACTACCGAATTTATATGCTTTCTTGTGTTCCATGTCTAACTTTACTTTTTCCTCATGTTCAATAGTCACCACTCACCTTCACAATCATCTCAGAGAGAAAGATGTGAAAAATAAGATACTTTACATAGGAAAGCAATGGAGGATCTCAAGATTAAATAATGAAGCAAAAATTTCTCAGCCCATTAGTGAAAGTGTTGAAATGAAAGCTAAGATTTCTGTAACCTAAATGCCCACTGATTAATGAATGGATAAAGAAACTATGATATACACATACAATGGAATATTGTTCAGCCTTAAAAGAGAAGCAAGTCCTGCCATATGCAACAATATGGATGAACATGGAGGACATCATGCTAAGTGAAATAAGCCAGACACAGAAGGACAAATACTGCAAGATTCCACTTAATGGGGCATCCAAAATAGTCACAGTCATACAAATAGAGTAGAATTGTGGTTACTGGGAGCTAGGGAAAGGAAAATATGGATAGCTTCTGTTCAACAGATGCAAAGTTCCAGTTATACAGATGAATAAGTTCTGGAGATCTGCTGTACTATGAACATAGTGCTTATATTTAATAATACTGTATTGTTAAAAGGGTAGATTTCATGCTAAGTGTTCTTACCACAATACAAAGAAATGAGAAAAAAGAAAACTAAGGTTTCTGATCCCTTTGTTATCTAATGCCATCATAATGCTTCCCATGAAAAAGTATTGTTCCATGACACCATTTTACTTTCTTCTCCTTACTTTCTTCTACGTTCAGTACTTTGCATAGTTAAGATAAGCTACCTTTTATTCTTAATAATGCCATTCACTAACATATACATTAACTCTGGCAATTTTGAGGAAGAAATTTTAAGCTTAATATTAAATTAGACCATTTTTGTTTTATATTTGAGTTAGAGAACATGAGACTGAATTTTTTATATACTTTTTAAATAACAGTAAACCTCTTACCACTGATGTCAAGACAGTGGAGGAAAATGCAATGAATCATCCCCTACTTATCAGCCAAGCTGTGAGACGGTAGTCATCAGGGTACTGGCCCAACAAGGGTGGCAATTAATGATGCAATAACTGGGTAAACAATTAACGAGTGTAATTAACAAGATTCTGAATCTCTTGTCTAAATGTTACCCCAGACAGCTGGATCATTTGCCTGGAGAAAAGCTCTACTCTTCAATTTTTGATAAGAAAAATGGAATCATTTTGCATTCTCATATCCCCTCTTTGGATGATAAAGATAACACTCTCGGGAACATATACATTGAGATATTTCAACTCTGCTAAGGTATGGTATGCAATTTACTTTTGAAAATTCTGTCAAAACATTATTCTTCTGTAACGTTACTTTCCTAACTGTGAGATGATAATTTCCTATATAACGAATCACTCAGAAAGGTTCCTAAGGAAACGAGACAAGAACACTAAACTAATTCCAGGTTTCATATGACAGCAAATAGCACCGAGGAAGAGGGGGAAGATAATTTATAGGAGACATCCTGTAAATGATAGCCTTTAAGGACTGATTTTGGAACAACATAGCGGTCATATATATTAGTACTTTCCTTTTTCTTCCATTTCTTTCTTTTGTGGAAACATATGATCATACATCATCCATAATGTTTGATACAGGGTTAATTACTAGTTAATTACTAATTTTTCCCTTTGATGTAGCACAGTATTTATAAGAAGATTGTCAAGATATATCGTCAGGTTAAAAATGGAGGTCACGGAAGCACACAAGAGCACAAGCTCAAATGTAAAATGGCTTCTAGAAACATTCTTCTATTCCTAGGTACACAGATAATTAAAAGCCTTAAAATTTGTATACACACATCACCTGCAGCCTTCCCCCTCAACAGTGGAAAGACAGACTGACCTCACCTTTCCCCTCCTAACTTTCTGCACTGTGAAAGCTCTTACAAATGAGCATGATTTACCTTAATTAACAAAAAGGGTCATTTTATCCAGCCACTCACTCCCCCCGAAAACAGAAGGAATAAACCATGACTTTGGGACTGTCCCTACCTCAGCTGATTCTGCCTTGAGAATGAGGGAATCAGGGACATTTGTTGCTGAGTCTTATGACACCAATTGTGAGGTAATGGAAAGCATAAAACTGCACAGTTAGCCCATTCAAGGAAAACTTAAGAGCAGGCAAACCAGTGACTCATTATTAACAATATTTTTGAAGTATATAAATAATATGTGAAATGACAATATTGATTAAAAGAGCTGGCATTCAGCCACGCCTACTCTCTACCAAACAGCATGCTTTACATTCTTATTGTAATCGTCACAAGAATTTGAATCCAGGCAGTGGCACAGAGAACCAGCCTGACTTTAAGCACAATACAGAAGCAATTTTACGTAAATTTTAGGAAATGTTTTGCTTGCAAAACTGTCTTAAATTATTTGTGTTTGATACAAGAAGCACTTAAAGAATATAATATACCTTGAAATAAAGGTGGCTGAACATTAACATTTACATAGTGTTATTTTCTTGTTAAATACACCAATAAGGACATCATCAAGAATGAGAAATTTCTCTCTGAAAAATGGATTAGCCCATTTGCTCATGAGATGGAATTATTTTAAATTTCACCATATTAGGGTCTTCATTAGGAAAATAGTAGAAATACATCATAATATAAAAAAGAAGAAAATCAGGATTCCATAATATTCTGTGCTAAATACTACTCTTTATTTGAAGGGTATTTAACTTCATTTTTCTAGCAGTGAAAATCCTGACCTAGCTTCAGAACTCCTTTAAAATCCCCACTAGCCAAGTGACCTTGGGGAGTTGCCCTACAGTCGTTGCTGAGATAATTTATGTGCAAAGCTTTGTAAATGATAAAGCGCCCTAAGTATGTTACTAACACTAGGAGATGTTATTCACAAACTTTTTTATAAATTCATCAATCTCAAAAAGCCTCTACCATGTGGAAACACTGGGGGGCTTGTGCCAAGAGAGGGTAAGACAGACAGCAGCAGACACACTCTCAAAGCTTCAAGCTCTGATTTACTGAATTAAGGAATATGTGGGCATGGTGATAACTGTTTGTAGTGATTACCATCAGATGCACCTCCACAAGTTTCCTCAGGCATCTACTTTTTAGAGGGATTTGGGGTGAGTTCTGTAAGCACAGATGATGTTGCATAGAATGGGTCCTGAAAATAGATGCTGAGAATGCAGAGAGATATCAAAGCTTGAGTGATACAGATGACCTGACACCGTCTGGGGAGGGGTTCAGGACCCTGAATGCCCCACCAGCTATGTAGACTCTTCCAGGAATCAGCATGACATGAGCTTTCATTTCCTGGAGATAGCACTTCACAGTGCCACCCCAGTTTCAGAAAGAGACATTTGATGAGGATGATGAATGAAAATGATAACCTTACCAGCTCTTCCTATAGAAAAGACAGCCTGAAAAACCTCAAAGATCATTTCATGGGGGATTCTCTGTGAGAAAGCAGTCATAAGTCATTTACAAGGGAGCCTCCATAATTAGATTATCTTGATTTTTTAAAAACATAGGTCCAAAAATTCATGTTAAACCCGTGATGCTTCAAAAATGTGCTGTGGTTTGGTATTTATATTAGGTGCTCAGAATGTGAGTAGAAGTGGCTGTGGCTTCTGTTTAGCTTGAACTTCCAAATGCTGGAATCACAGTAAACCAAGGATAAGACTATTCATGAAACAGTAGGGTTCTGAAGAGCTTGTCTTTGATTCTTTCTCACATCAACTAATAAGTCATGCCATCATGACACAGATCCTTGCTACTTTGAGTGCAGCCAAAAACCCAGCATCCATCAGCATCACCTGGGAGCTTGTTAGAAATGCACTCTCAGACCCTACCCCATCTAGGGAATCAGAATCTGCATTTTAACAGGATCCACAGGTGATTCGCATACACGATACAGTTTGAGAAGCACCACCAAGGAGTACTTTTTCCTTAAACAATAAAGTAAAATGACGTTGAATGTTTTTATTTTTCCTTTTCAGCTCCAGTATTTTTTTGTGTGTAATTACTTTCACTGTACAGATTATCCTACATTTGGAAATAATTTTGTTTTTCCTATTCAAAGGGGGTCCAGGAACACATTTCTTAAAGGCATTTCAAATTGCATTGCACGTAACAACTAACTGGCATGAAGCATGCTGGCATGAATATGCATCCAGCCTATATCATTGATTAAAAAGTTCTTAGCAGAAACAATGAAAACAGAAAGAGTGTAAAAAGTGCTTTAGAGATGTGTTTTATTCAAGCTATCATTTAAATTCATGTCAAACACACCTCCACTCTAGTCTTTCCCTCTTGCGATCTCACTTGGCTTAAAAAAATACATGCCGTTAGAGGTTCCAGTTACTCCTGAGCAGGTGGGAGGGTGACGCGGTGCTCTTCAATCACTCATCTGCAAGGAGTTTAGGGATGTTTTGAGTATGAAAGCCATTATACGAAAACAAATCCTCTGCTATTACATTTTATTGGTGAGTAATTATTATATTCTTGCAAGTAAAGAATGAACAGTACCGCCTTGCAGAAAGAGAGTACACCAGACGCTTCCTCCACATGGATCTGCAGGTGCGTCACCTTCGTCTGCAAAATTCAGCTTCTGATTCTGTGTTGGATTCTGGGTCTTGCCCTCTCAGAGAGCGAGGATTCATGATGACCTCAACCAACCCAAAATAAAATAATAATTGCCATCCTCATCAGAGAAATAGACCTGATTTGTAATAAAACATTACTTGGCCTAGCTAATTTAGTGCTTAGAACAATTCTTATGCCACGCAGACAAAAGCAATCTTACTACTCTTCTTCTGGTCACCTTGTGTAAGAACTTAGCTGTTACTTAAATGGTATTCTAACCATTTTATCCTCTGATTTATCCTTGTTTCAATCCATCTTTCAGACTCCAATCCCTTTAACCTACCTAAAAATCCAAGTTTCCTCATCTAATACGCTTCTCCTTCCAATTTAAGTTGTTTGCTATTTTGTACATGGATAAAGTCTAAACTCTATAGCTTATCATGAAAGAAGCACCACTACAGTAATTGCTGATCATTTGATAGTGTTTTTTGGTGCCAAGCCCCATACAAGCACTTTCCATATTAACTCATTTCAGTCGCTGAGGTAAATTCTATTATTCTCCATTTTACTTATGAGGAAACTAAAGGAGAGAAAGTTTAAGAAACTCGCCCAAGGTCACATAGCTAGAAAGCAGCAGGGTTGGATTTCCATCTCTGGGCCCATAGTGTAAAAATGTGTACATGTTTAAGACAAAAATATCTCTTAAATATTACTGACATTTTAGATAAGAAATATTCATGATCCATAAAAAATTTGGAAGACAAGGAATAAATTTTGAAGGTAAGGAATAAATGGAGAAAATAAAGATGGTGAAAGTCCATTATTTTTAATGCCCTCTGGTGTAACTTTAAGACTATTCTGTGCAAATTTAAAGTGGTGAAATGGTATAGTATATTATCCCCCTCCTGTTAACATACTAAGACAAAGACACAAATACCCTGCAAATACATATATACTCTGGACTTCCTGTGTTCTTGCATAGACAAAATGAGATCTACAAATTGATCCTATAAATATGCTAAGATCTAGGTATAAAGAAACAAGCACAGTTGATAAAGCTCTTGAGCAATGTCACTGCCATATATATTTTTTCGGTCACATATTCATGCAAACTACAAATAAAGTAAAATCGCAACTAATAGTGGTTTCAAGCAGGTAGTTTACTTCTGACTTTAAAAAGGAAGAAGTTTGGCACTAGGTGGCCCACACTGGTATAGTGGGTCCAAACGCTCATCAGGTCCCCTGGCTAAAGCGCACTACCCTAGATAACAGACTTTCCTCGTCAAGCTTCCTGATGCCTGCTGGAGCTCAAGAACACCACACCTGCATTCCAGGCAGAAATGCAGAGAGAAAAGGTAAAGAAATGCCCTTTACCTTTAAGATGACCCCACGGAAGCACCACATTGAATTTCTGCATACATTTTATTTGCTCGTACTTGGTCACATGGCCCCATATAACTGCAACTCAGTACAGGATTTGGGGGTTCTATTAGAAAACAGTAAAGAGAGCATGACTATTTCTCTGTAATTTATGATCCTACTCATCCTTATGGTTCAGTTTAAAAACCACTTCCTAAATAAAATCTTTCCTAAACCTTCCTTGTTGAACTTGACCTTTTCCTAGTGACTCACAGCATCCTGGCTTAGAATACAAATAGGTTTTAACAACTCTATTTCTCTCATTAAATTATATGCTATTGGGGGACAGGGGTCATCAGTGCATCTATTCATGCATGGATTCAACAAACATGAATGGAGTGACTATTAAGGGCATCCCCCCCGCCATGTTTTGCATATGGAAGATGTTCAATAAATATTTGTTAAATTGTGCAATTACACTTAAGCAGATTTCAAATAACAAAATGTTAACAGCACTTAAGGTTTTACAATCCAATGAGGGGTCCAGGCAATCTGGGAATGTCTGTGCCTCCATCTGTTACTGCCAAAACTACTGCCCAAGGAGCTTGCCATGGAGGAAAGCCCCGGTTTTGGATGCCCTCAGGGTGCTATCCCAAAGGGGAAAGAGCTGGTCAAAGAGGAAGACTACCACTGAGCACAGTTGATGACATTAGGACATGCTGTTCAGGAGAATTTTCAATTAAATAGAAAAATAATATTAAAATGCTTGAGGGGAAAAACTGGGAAATCCCTGGCACTGAAATGGTCTATGTAAGTATAACAGGTCACAGATGTTCTCTCTTTCACTAGTTCTTGGTTCTTCTCTATGAAAATGACTCAGGGCTTTTATTGCCCACACAAAACAGAAATGCAAAAGAAAAGCTTGAATCTCTGCTAAAATTTTTAAAAAGCCCAAACTAGAAAAAATAAAAATGTTTTCAATTTTTTGTTTAACTTTGTTTTGTTTTTACACACCACATTTCACAAAGACTGTTTTTACACTGCCATGGGGGAAGCATATTGTTTGAGTAACTTCTGGGAAAGAAGTCGATTGTATGCCTGTTTCACTATTTAAAATATTTCCTGCATGCTTGAAGTATCAGTGAAATCTCAAATATTCTATGCCTTTCACAAACTGTATGTAGAAATGTACATCTATATTTAAACTTCTATCATTTTACAAGCACACAAAAATATTAATGAATAGTTATATAGTAAGAATGAAAATACATTTTTCTGCTTATATTAATGAAATAGTTCTTATTTATAACAGCGAAATATCATATTCTTTTAATATACACATAATATTTTTTTAATTTCATTTCATTTTGAAACATTTTAGCCAATTTGACCGCTAAGTTTGTAAGGTAAGATAAGCAATAGATAATTGTTTTTCTTTAAAATACCCAATATATCATTAAAGTAAACATGATGCAAAATTCATACACTCATAGATATCAGAATTGAAAGAAACATAAATAATGATTTATTTCATCACTTACTTCTATGCAAATGAGGAGAGCCTAATTTATAGATAAGAAAATCAAAACTGAGAAAGATCAAATTACTTGTGCAAGGTCACAGAGAAATAATGTATCTACTCCAGATATTTGGTACATTGCCTTTTAAAATTCATTAAGTGGTGGTAATCATTATGATGCATAAAATTAGAATTGCTTTCAAAATAAAATATATAGGTTAAAAGTATATTACTAAGATTAAACGTAGAAATTTGCAAATTTACCAACAAATAATAGCATTTGTTTAAATTCTCTTTAGTGTTTTTTGATTTATTTTATAATGTCTCAAACTGTACTAGACACAAGTCCCTCACAATACCTCTTAAAAAAGAGTTTCATGGTTAAATGAGTTTGGAGATTCATAAAGCACAGTAATATAGGAAAGACTCTGAGCAGACCTGCCGTGAAAAACCATAATTAACTTTCTTTTTAAGCTACTAATTCTCAGGCATACTTGAGCAAAAAATTCTTTATCTTTCAGCATCTCTTAACCTCCTGTGTAATTAGTCATTCCCCAGCACACTCTTTGGGAAAACTTGACAGTGATTTAATCCAGTCTTGGCAAGTCTCTGGGAAGAAGACATCTGCCAGCGTGATATTTATGCCCAGCTTTTTATTCAGGTATCACTGGGATACTCTCCCCCACACCCCAGTCAGCCTTTACGGGTTCTCTTCAGTAAAAACATCACCTAGATATTCTTGGACAAGTCAAGGAAGCGCTCAGGCTCCACGGGCCATGTGCATGTTATCCAGGCCACTGATACTTCCTTAGGTAGTAGAAATACATTTAATATTTAACTAACTACATTTAGCAGTACATCAATGGTGACTGACGGCTGGCTGCTATGTTTTACATGCCAAGTATATTTTATTTATCTAACAAATACTTCTATAGCACTGACAATGTGCCAGACACTATTCTAAATGCTTTAGTAATCTAGATTTATTTAATCTTTATAACACCCCCAGGAGTTATTATCCCCTTATTACAGATGAAGAAACTAAGAGAAAAGTTAAGTAAATGGATCTAAGCCATACCACTTGTAAACTGCAGAGACCAAGTTTGAATGTAGACAACCTGACAACAGAGCTTAGGCACACTTAGAGAATCATCCCGATGATCTTTGCTCTACCAAAGTTGTTGTTATATGACGGAAGCTCCTCAAAGCTCACCTTACCAATGGTCAAGTCTTCCTATTTGTGGTGTACAGCACAACCACATAATAGTGGATCTTATAATATTGGTCTTATAAATATTGGAGTAAATTCATTTGACTTTATCAAAGAACTGACAATCTGAGAGCATGTTATTGAAGATTATATATTCTGACTTTCAAGTGGATAAAAATGACTTTTTAGTAAGGGCTGGTGCACAGTGAATTTTAATTACACCTCACCTTATTAATTATTAACCAAGAACAGGTCGCCCTATAAGTTATCTACGAGTTACCCTGACACTGCCATGGAGATATATAAAGCCACTCAGTCAGCAGATATTTATGAAATTGCTACTGTGCTCTAGAATTATGCTGTTCAATACGGTGGCCACTAGCCACATGTGGATACTTAAATTAAATGTTAATCTAATTAAATTTAGATAAAACTGAGGATTCAGTTCCTCAGTTTTACTAGTCACATTTCAAGTGCTCAGTAGCCACTTGTGGCTAGTGGCTACTGTATTGGACAGCAGAGATATTAAAGATGTCTATTACCATGGAAGGATCTGTTGAGCAGTGCTGCTCTTGAATAATCTCAGGTAAAATATGGTTAAGCACTTGTAACTTCCTCTGCAAAATAAAGGACAGGGTAACCTCACTGTTACTAAATAATTCTTGGTCTCTTTCACATAACTTTTTTTGTATGTGTGTGTGAGAAAGATTAACCCTGAGCTAACATCCGTTGCCAATCTTCCTCTACTTTATATGTGGGACACCTGCCACAGCATGGCTGACAAGCAGTGCATAGGTTCGTGCCCAGGATCCAAACCTGCAAACCCTGGGCCGCCAAAGCAGAGTGCAAATTTAACCACTACGCCACCAGGCTGACCCTCTTTCACATAACTTTTTTTTTTTTTTTTTTGTGGGGAAGACCAGCCCTGAGCTAACATCTGTTGCCAATCTTCCCCTTTTTGCTGAGGAAGACTGGCCCTGGGCTAACATCCGTGCCCATCTTCCTCCACTTTTTATATGGGACGCCGCCACGGCATGACAGACAGGCGGTGCATCGGCGGGCGCCGGGATCCGAACCAGCGAACCCCGGGCTGCCAAGCGCGGACTAAACCGCTGCGCCACCGGGCGGCCCCTCACATAACTTTTGAGGGACTATTTTTACATTTAAGATAAAAATGTAATAGTACTTAAGATTATAAAAGTGGCAATTTTGTGAAACTATTTAAATTCTGAAACTTGGTTTAAAAATAAGTGTTGACATTTTTTCAACGTCTACCTGGTGTTTTTTTAAAATGGCTGAATAACTGCCCACATGCGTGTAATTTTCTGATTTCGTAATTGTTATTCTGAGCCTCATTTGACTGATTTCACTCTCCTTTTCTCCCATAATAGCTCTGAATTGTGTTAGTAATCTCCTCAATACATGAAATTAATACTATACTAGCAGTAGGCTGTGGCCAGGTCTGCTCATGGAAAGTTCCAAGTGGGTAGAAATAGACATATCCTAGACGAAAGCATGGGGATAGGTAAAGAGAGGTGGCTCTAGTGCTTGCACAAGTTGCACTTTAAGGCCCAGAATATGCTACTTATATGGGAGTACAAATTATCTGTGTTGATGTGACTTGAGGTAGAAGAGACAGCAAGACCACAGGCGAGTGGATGTGTCTCCAAATACTTTTCTTGTATTCATAGGAGGCATACAAGAAATCGACTGTCTTGACAATCCTTCTGTGCCTCCAACTTACTTATATCTTCTCATTGCTTGTTTTCTGATACCGAAGAGGAAAATCTACCTTGATCCAAGTCTAAGCCAAAAGTTCTCACCAGACATCATGGTCTGGCCCAGTACCATATCAGACCCATGATTTGTCATCTTTCAGATTTCCACATTGGAATTTAAGCACATTATGTTCAATGAGCCTAAAATACTCCAACCCATTGTAGGAAGCCCTAAGTTAAAATGAGAAAATATCAGGCACATTACGGTCTTTCACATTATTGTCATGACAAACAAATAATCTTTAAGTCTAAATATGACTATTTTTAGGAGAGTCCCCATCTAAAATATGGACATTTATCCAAATAACTCAACAGAGCTTGAAAAATTTTATAAATTATGGATAATTCTTTAAGCAAATTAGGCTTTTGACATTGAAATATTCCAAAATTATGGTAATAATGAACATTCCAGGTCACAGAGAGAAAGTCATACATCTAAGTAGAATAGGATATATTTCTTAAATAGCATCAGGTAAAAAAAAAATGGTTTGCCATTCCCTAGGCTAAATGTATGGAATATTTTTAAATGAATTAATTAAAAACAAAATGTCCAGGAGGCTGAAGTTGAAAGTAAAAACTCAATAATTTTTAAAATAAATTTTTAACTATGGATCTCACAATATCAAATTTACTTTCTTCATTTTTATGTGCAAGTTTCTATCCTCTTCATTTTATTCGCTTTTGATAGATCATGCATTAAATACAAACTGTCTAATGAGACAGATGAAGAATAGTCTCCTTGAATATATCAATTAGAATTCAAAGACACTGGACAGATTTATGAAAAGTAAACTGGATTTATGAAAGGAAACTTTTACCCAAAGTAAACTAGATGGATTTATGAAAGGTATAGTAAATATAACCTTAAGTAAATAAGTATCTTTGCAGTAGGCAACCAATACGTATGGAAGGCTATGTCTGTTTTGTGCTTTTACATGTGGACTCATATTCCTGAGATCCCAGTCTCTTTTGCTGGACAGCTGAAAAGAAATAGGGAGCATCTCTCAGGAAGCGCCATAGTGAAACCTACCTCATTGGAAATGAAGCCGCACATGAATTGCAGCATGTTGAAAATGAGTGAAGGTCTTTAAGAAAAACGATGTTCTTTAAGAAAAGCAACGTTTTTTACACTGGTATAACAATTTAAGGTTTTTCAAGCAGAGATTGTTCCTGATGATCTAGTAGAGGGACTTTAGATAAGCACTTGGAGCCAGAGAGGAACAACCCCGGTCATTATAAGCTTCAGCTCAGAAGGTGGTAGAGCTCCCAGCAAACAATGGACTTTGTACTAAACATTTCCAGACCTTCGTATCAGTCAACTAAAAATAATACAAAAAAGTGTATACTTTGTGATAAACTGACAAAGAAACTCAAGAATAACCTCTTTCACCTACTGGCCCTCAAGGTACCAGCTCTTTGATGTTTGCTCAGCTGTCTCCTCCAATGAAATAAATTTCTTGGAGTCTATTGAATGTACCTGCTCTCATACTACAGCCAGTTGTTCCCTTCACTGAGTTACTTGGGGATCTTGTTAATGTGCACATGAATCATCCAGGGATCTTGTTAAAATGCAGATTCTGATTCAGGAATGCAGGAGGTCCTGGGTGGGCCCTGAGACTATTTCTAGCAAGCTCCCCAGTCACATTTACGCTGGGACACACTGAGCCTCAGGGAATCCAGGATGCTTCTCTCCGCCCTTTCCCACACATACCCCTGCTGGCTTCAGGTTTCAGCTTAGACATCAGTTGCTCTGAGAACGCTTTCCAAAGTCTCACATAGCACCTGGACGTCCCTTGGAGGAGCAATAATCACAGTGAATTGGAGTTATCCATCTATTTGTCTGAGGCCTGTTTGCCTTTGTCACCCAGCACCTAGGAGAATGCCTAGTGCAGAGTAGGGTATCAGTACATATGTGTTTAATTGATGAGTGACTTATTTTCATAGTGTGCAGTTCAAAATTGTACTTCAGGAATATTACAAATTAAACCTACAGGTAATGGACTTTCAAACTCTAGAAGTCAAATCACAAATACTAAGGGTCTGCTAAAACAAAGGCAGGGGGGGATGTAAGCAAGTCTCATTGGTATGCCTATCTCAAACCCCAAACGAAGGCAACACAAAACAGGTCCATTCCATGTACCAGTATCATGGGGGTGACCTGGAAACTTGTTGGAAATACAGACGTTCAGGCTCCACCCCACACCTACTAATCAGGCTTGTAATTTTAATAAGATGCCCATGTTGTTCATCTGATAAAGGTAAATGAAATCCACAAGTTAATGAACCTAATCACTCCAATTTCTTGCTTCAGCTTTGTTTTCCATCAGACACATCCTAAAACTTCGAATGCGCACATAGAAGACTTCTGTGCTGCCTTCCCTGGGATAGAGCCAGACTGACCAAAAACCCACCAAGGAGAGCCAGTGGAAACAAAAGCCATCTGCAAATGGAATCAAGCCAAAAAATAAATTGAGAATAAATTCAACAGCACTTTAAAGACGTTTGGAGAGAAACTACATGTTAACTGATGATCAAAAATCCTATTTTATAAAATAGACATTTGCCTCTAACACCAAAGGCTTTTGCTTCTAAAGAGACAACGTGTTGTTAAAGTATGTTTCTTATTTTCCACTCAAGTACTGAAGCACCAAAACATGCCTGGTCTTTCCTTTCTGCATAACTGAATCTGATCTGAATCAGTAAATAATGGAAATTAATACTCACTCTCCTCTTACCAAATTTCTAAAGGAACCTCCTTTTTGAAGGGTTCTAAAAATAGTCAGAATAACTTAACTTTGCCTCCTCCAATATTTACGACTGGAATATAAGTACTGTCTGCTGAGTAGCAAGTTGTAAGCAGCCACAAATAAAATATAGGTTTAAAGAAAATCTAGAAAATCAATAATTATGCAAGAGAGTCTTATGAAATGACCAAAAGAAAACTGATAATAATAAGTATGAACTTAAACTGAAAAGTCAAGTCATTATGCCAGAGTTCTTTTTTTTTTTCTTTTGTAAGACGTTAATAAGAATCTGAAAATTCATTACTATGTAGGTCATTCTTAAAATATACTTCAATGGGGTTTTAAGGAACAAAATGTCTTGCCTCTGGATTCAATCTTATTAAAAGAATATTCAACAATAACCATAATTGAATTCAATATTCAGCAGTTCTCACTGCAGACAAGTTCTTCATACTTCGTCTTCTTTTCATTCGTCACAAACCATTAAAATACCTTCAGTCCTTTAATAAAGCAATCATAATACAGTAATTATATGAATCATGCTTTGATTTGAAGAAATCCAACAACTACTGATAGTTTGACAACGGAATGAATATATTTTCAAATGAAGAGATGGGTTTGTTTAACTTCTTTTTCCCTAATTTAAACAAGATTTTGACATTGTGATCCAGCATGACTTTATCTAAAAACTATGCAGAAAAAGACCATAGCTGAATTGTGCCCGATTTCCTCAAAAGTGTAGCATAAAGATAAGTGTTTCTGAGAGTCACAGAAGGTTTGGCTACCCAACTTTTGTTTTTCGTGTTTATAGAATTAAAATTAGATTTTCTCCAAATGAATAATATCTATTCAACAAATATTTAGTGAACAATTATGTACCAAATATAGTGCAAGAATAAATAATAGAGTCCCAGAGCTACTTTTACGTAGCACATTAATTCTAAACCAGTAATTATGCATAGGAAAAAAAGAATAACATACACATAGCTTAATAGTCAGTTCAGAACGTCCAGGAAGATAATTCCATTTATGGAAAAGGGAAAAATCCAGAAACACTTTTAAAATTTAAAAGTTTTAAATTTTGCACTAGTTTCTTTTATCACTTTGGCATGATCCAAATCCAGACGAAGGATTGCTACTCCATTTTCTCCTTTAAATACCAAGATGATCCTATTGGATGGCACATGCTTGGAGTCACTTTTCAAATAGTAATGATATATTTGCAGTAATCCATCTCAACTTCCTTAAACAATCATACGGTCCAGTCTGTGATATGGAATAGAGCTACCTGATGACAAAGAATAGGCGGAAGCTGAGGTGGGCGGGAAAATGTCAACCCTAGCCTTACCCTGTTGGCCCAACACAGCAATTTAATTTACTCCTCCTCCATACAGAACCATACCAGGTCCTTAATGAGCAAGAATCCAGAAATTAGAATATTATCCCCAAACTGTATTTTCCATTTTCAATACTAAGCATTCTATTACTTCCCACCTATTTGAATCATTTAAATTCATAAACCATAATAATATAAAGGAGGAGAGAGGATTGAGAATACCCTATTAAACCTTGAGATTCTTTAACCTTTGTGCTTTGTGGGCGAGGACTCCAAAAATTTCCTATACACATATGCCCACTCTACTTCTCCCCTCTCCAGAAAGTTATAATTTGCTTTCAAACTACTGACATTTTAATGTTACCTATGGAAAAGTCTCATCTATCAGTTGTATCAATTTTAGCTCAATTATCATACTATCCAAAAGAATGCCAATAATAAAGTATTTTTGGAACACTTCCCTAAGAAAATTCACCTTTAAACTTGAAAGATAATGGTAGAGTTGGATTTAATCCACAATTTTAAAAATATACATATATACATAGAGATATAGATAGATAGATAGATAGATAGATAGATAGATAGATAGATAGATAGATATAGATAGACACTTTTCTTCTAGAAAAGAAATAGGACCAATCATAAGCAACACTCTGAAATATAAAAATATATCTTCTCTGGTAGATTGTTTCTAGACTGGATTCTGGAGTGAAAATATATAACAGAGGCACTGCCAATCAACAAAGGCATATAATTTTAGCAAGAAAGAAACCTTTTGCAGGTGTCATTGTTTTAAGCCACTGAGATTTTGGGATGTTTACTAATTCAGCATAACCTGATTCAGGCTGGTTCATATCCTGGTTGATACAGCCTTCTGACCCCCCAAGCCTGCCCCAATACTCCCATTCCCACTCATGGGATATTTTTCCTCTTCCTAACAAAACTATACAGTAAGCGAGAAATTGGGAAATCATTTTACTTGAGTAAATGTATAATAGTATTAGGTATGTAGAATTTGTACTTTAATGAGGATCAAAGACTAAAGACAAAGGATGAAGCTCCTAGAAGAATATCTGGTTTTCCAGAATTGGTGAAAAGAAATAATTCTCCTAGTTGGGTCAAAATAGTTGAAGAGAGATGGTTTCCAGACCTCTATTCATAAAGACAGTTGCCCTAAAGTGCCTTCATGTTTATTTCAAATCCCACTGCTGAAGTCTTTAATTTGAACTTATCATTATGGGCAGCATTCCGCACAAAAGAGATTTATATGAATGACTAAATAGGCATATGTGATTACTGTATCGGTCTAAATAACTCAATCTTATTATGAGAATTATAGGTCACCACTTAGAAACTACAGGTTCTAAAAATTCATTAATTTACCCTAAAATACATTTTAGGAAACAGACTGTATTCTTCTTAAGGAATTATGTGACATTTATTATTCGGAAATTATGGCAAATTTCTTAAATTTAAAAAAAAATTCAAGGACAACTTCAGAATTTTTCACAGAAACAATTTTGGAAGAAATGTGAGGCTTTAAAAGTAATGGTTGTGCAAACAGTCTCTAAGACTCCCCCTCCTGGTCCTCATGTCCTTGGATAGCCTCCTCCCCTTGAATGTGGTCAAGACTTGCTTCCAAAGAACAGAATAGAGCAAAGATGAGATGACTCATCCTCGTGATGACATTACAGGAGATTGTAACATCTATTTTGTCGAGAAACCCCCCCACTTGCTGGCTTTAAAGAAGCAAACTGCCAGGTTGTGAGCTACCCTAGAGAGGACCACATGGCAAAGAACCAAGGGCAGCATCCAGCCAACATGCAGCAAGTATCTGAGGTCCTCGGTCCCACAGTCTGCAAGGTGTGGATTCTGCCAACAACACTGTGGGCTGGGACTCTGGTCTTCCCTGCTGGAGTCTCAGCTGAGACCCCAGTCCTGGCCCACACCTTGACTGTAACCTTGCTGATCTAAGCTGTGCCCGCTTCTGACCCACAGATATTGCGAAACAGTAAACAGGCATTGTTTTAAATCTCAAGTTTGTGGTAGTTTGTTACAGAGCAGTAGATAACTTATACAACAGAATTCTCTGGGTTTTTTTTTTTTTTTTTTTTTTTTTGCAAAGCAAAAAAAAAAGTAACTCAAGCTGCTTCACTTCAATCCAAACTTTAAAAGGAAGTCAAATACAATATCATCTCATGTTTGGAACTACCGCGAAAATTAGCAACCACTCTGTTGAGTAAACAGTCTAGTAAATCACTCAAAAAACTGACTGGCGCTTTCCTTCATGATGACTGTTTGTCTCTCCGTATTCTACCCGATGGTTAGGTAATGCCACTTGCTCCTAATTATTATACCCAGTTTTCCTTCTTGATTTCTATGACTAGTAGCTTTTAATTCTTCCCCAAATATTTCAGATAAATTGAATGTTATTTACAATATTCCAAAGACATAGCTAGTAGGTGCATGATCAAAGAGGTGATGATTTTAACAAATGCATGAAAATGTAACTACTTTCTTCTAAAGACCAGTAAAAACTCTGTGGCTAAGAGAATATCATAATAATCAACCACTTGAAAATGCTTAATGTTATAAATGCACAGTAAATGATTCAATTTCAAGTGGGGTGGTTCACTATGGTGTCTTAATTTAAAAAAAACCTCAAAATACGAGGATTTCAACTGAATATTCCAAATAATGCAGCCTTAAAGTTACTCTTCCTTCATATATATCAGCAGATATATTTTGATACTTTAATTATTTGGACAGTTACACTAATTTCCATTTTACTTGCCACATATGGACACACAGTGAAACATATTAGTATAATCCAGTAAAAGAAGTAAGAAGCTTGTCTCTCCTAAATTCCCAGAGGACTGTGCCATAGCTCTTCACGGCACTGTTCCTATGCAGCTGCAAACTGTATCTTTTCAGTTATATTGTTCACAACCTGCTCATAGGCACTGTATCTTAACATGAAATATGTCATAATTCCTCAGATGATGAATTGTGCATAAGAGTCAATGCATGAACATTTGCTATTAATGAATTAAATGAACTGGCAGGAGAAAATGTCATAATAACAGTTTCAAGAAACTACTTACCAACATCACTAACCATAGAGTGAAAGAATTCAATAAAATATACGAGGCCACATAGGTTTCTTTAATTTCAATTTTTATTAGTTTTACTCAATGGAACCTCTCACATAATGGAGAATCATTCAACAAACTGTTATTGAACGTCACCCTAGTTATCTATTGCTGCATAACAAACCACCCAAAATGTAGTTTAAAACAACAACCATTTCATTGCAGTCTAGGATTCTGTGGATCTGGAAATCAGACATCGCATAATGGGGGCAGCTTTTCTCTCCTCTAAGGTATCTGGTGCTTTGAGAAGAGTTGAAGGGCTCAGGGTGACTTAAAGTGCTGGACGTTGGGCTCATCAGAGGTCTCACATGTGTGGCACCTGGCCTGAGTCAACTCAAAGGCTGGGCTCAACTGAGACTGTCTACAAGAAAGCCTACCCATGGCCTTTCAACGTGACTTGGGCTTCCTTACAGTATGGTGGTCTTGAGTTAATTGAATGTCTTACATGACAGCTCAAAGCTTCCAGAATACATGTTCCAGCAAACAAGGCTGAAATTGCATGCCCTTTTATCACCTTCCTTGGAAGTCACAGAGCATCACTTCTGCTCTAGTCTTTTGGATGAAGCAGTCACAAGCATGCCCCGATTCAAAGGGAGGGCATGCTTGTACCCTTTCAGTTGCGAGAATATCAAAGATTCTGCACCATGTTTTATAACCATCACAAGTTCATTTTTTCTTTTTTAATTTATTTTCTTCTTTACAAGTGATTAGACAAAAAATGAATGACATAACTCTTAGTTTTAAAAGTATTCTCAAAATCTAATAGAAGAAACAGACTAGTATATATGTACAGAATGCATTTCATAGATTTATCATGTAAATTATTGACATGTTGCTAGAAATTGTCCTCAAGTTATTCTCAGTGATTTCTTATTTTCTTCCTTTTCAATAATCTGTAATCTTTGAAAATCAGGACTGCTTGTATACCATAGCAATGTGACAAAAGACAAATATAGTTCTTAAAAGATTTAGTTAAGGGTCCTGTGCCCTAGGTCTTTGCTTACTTATCTGCAAAATGAGGATAATTATCAGACCTACTTCACAGAATTAAATAAATTGTTCCAGCACCAATACTAGGTGCTAATTGTTAACTATTATGATCTTAATAGGGAAGCAAATTGCCCTCCAGCTTTAGGCATAACTTTCCTGCCTATTCATGAATCAAGTTAAAATAAAAAAGTAAAATTTATTTTCACAAAGACAGAGAAACAGATGTATATCAATTATTTTCCACAAACTTGGTCTGTTGACTGATAACAAACTGTCTTTAAATCAGAAGGCCAAAGCAGTCACAATATTTATTTATATTTGTTTCTATGTGAGTAATAGACTTTCAACAAAAATCCCCTGAATGGCCATTAGGGATTCAGCTTTTTCCCTGTTTTATTGCTAACACTCTAGCTCATTCCACAATGTGGAATAATAAAGAACAATGTTTGGAAAGTGATGTTTTAAAACATTTCCCTGTGAGTAATTTGAATTTTGGGAACTATTTAACCTGTCCAGGTGGTTTCTCAGATGATATAATAATTTTGCTGCTCTGGACATCCTAGTTAGTTATTTGAATAGGATCTTGTAGTAAAGAAAAAAAATATCTATAGCTTTTATCCCAATAGTTGGATTAATCAAAAAGTTTCTATTATGCTGTCAAATAGTCTCTCTTGCTTTTTTCTGTTAAGTGAAAACTTCTCTCTTTCAGTCTCTTTCTGATTTTGGTCCACAACACGATAAAGTCGTAGTATCTTTCCAGTTTCTTAAAATTCATAAACTAATCAGCAGAGGCAAACAGCGATACATTTTTACAAAGTCTTATAAATTTGAAAAATGACACTGAATTTAAAAAAATGCTTCTCTGGAAAGGTTCAGAGATGAATAGTTATTTCTTTCTTTAAGTGGCCAGATTAAGGAAACACACATCCCCACTGCAAGCTACAGAGTAATTACACTGCTGTTTATTACTTTTCAAACCCATAATTACCCTTAAAGAAGCAAGTACAAATAAAATATTGTGTTCATATTTCCCATATAAAAAGCTCTGTTGTTCAGCAACAAAGATATCAAACACCATATCTTATAAAATTGGTATTTTATAATTATCTGACTTAGAGCCTACTGTATTTTAAGAGGGAAACAATGAACTTTTCATAAATAAGTTAGAAGGAACAAATTCAGGTTGAAATTGCAGCACTGTCCTCATTTCAAAGCTCTGAGTAAAACCTAATTTTCACTTACAGGTTGAAAGTCAGACCACTTGAAAATGAAAATTTGTTACCAAGATATTTTTTTTCAGTAAGAGATTATAAGCACAACAACTTTTGGATTAAGAGATTTACATGTCTTTTAATCTTGTTCTCATTAACATGTATCTAGAAAAAGAAAAGCAAATATTCTCCTGAGTTTCCCCTCGTATTCCTTCTTTCCCTCACTTTAATAACCACCCTATTTATATACAAATTCCATACATTTCTTTCATGTCCATATATGAGTCACACACGGTGAAATGTCTGATTATTTCTTTTTTTAACTAGGTGCGCTGTGGGATATCTTTGATCTGAGTGCCTAAATTACTACTGCCATATAACAATAGTGCTCAAATTATCCAAGAACAGTTTTCACTAAAGACCTATTTTTAAAAAGCAATATTCATTTGTCCCTATACCATGCTTTTTTCCTATATAGTACACAAAAATTGTATGACAAAATGCATTTCCTGAGGCAATGATTACAAATTAAGTTATTCAAATGTTCTTTATGCAGCATCCTTTAATGCATCTGGATGACAATTTTCATACCCTTTGCAAATAATCACTGTGGTCATTCTGGGAAAATGCATGCATTCTCTTCAGTGCTGACACTTTTTTGGTCCCTCTGATTCATCTGCTCATTCCCCCACAAGCACAGGCAGCACTGGAGGACAGCCCTTCATCACTAACTGGAGAAGTCAGAGGAAAGTGGTTGAACAGCCTCTTGGGAAATTCTCTTTAATAATTTACCACATTAAATGCATAATATATTGTCATAGTAATTTTTTAAAAAAGTAGAAGAAGAACAGACTCAGGGCCATACAAAATAGCGTAGAATGGAGACAACATTACAGGGACAAGAGTAAATTGTGATAATCAAAGGTAGGAAATGGGAACTCTCAAATACCATTGTGCATTTTCCTTGGTCTATTTGCAGCATCAATTCAGCTACTTCATCTTGTCTCACATATTTCAAATGTCAGGCCATTAAGATAAATTAATATATTTGGATGATATATGATTTTTTTCCCCTAAACCATATCTATCATGAGTTAACCTTTCTACAATCATCAACTCTAGTCTTGACTTGAAAACAAAAGGAAATTGTTGAGTGCTACAGAATGTCTTTCACTGTATTGTTTTAGTACTATTATTATCATCAAATTGTTAAATAAATGCAAATTTGTACTGCTTAGCTTTTGTATTTATGTTTAAAGTGGATACTGTGAGAAAATTAAACATCCATCCAATTAAAGTGTAATATTGGAGAAGTGAGCACCATTACCTCAACAGTGATGCTTCATATACCTGACAAAGACTTTTAGCCAAAAAAGTTGCTTAACAGAAATTTCAGTTCTTTGCCAATTTTTATTTGCCTAGATTGAAGTTTCTTATTGGTCTTACTTTTCTTTTCCTGTGTGGGCACAGCCAAAATGGGAGTTAGGAAAAGCACTAGCACTCAAGAGCAGTGGAACTGAGTGACAGTGAGCTCTTCAGTAAACACGTTTATGGGGCTGCTGGTCTGGACCGTGTGACTGGGGCAAGGCCTAACCCTTTGTAGATGTTAAGAATTACTCCTGCAATTAGGGCCTTTTTAAAAGTATGTACACTTATGAAATAACTGAGGAACATCAAAAACTAATCCCCATAGCTTTAAGGAAACACAGACTTTTATTATGAAAAAGTTCAAGTTCTTAATATCACATATTAAATGTAAAACTAAAGATTTGAGGCTTACAAATATCAATGGATTTTGTTAACTTTCCCCAGATTTTGAAGTTATTTGGAAAAGAGAAATTTATTTGTCAAGGAGTAAACAAATTAAAAAAGAGTGTAAATAATCTTTTAGTATGCTTGCTTTTGCCAAACAATAGAAAATAGCATCTTTGACTCTTGTAGGTGAAATAGCATGTATATGATTGGCCTGTTTCATCCATTAAGTCCTAAGAACGAAAAACACCAAAATACCTAAAGATTGGATCAATTATTTTAACAATCTTAAAGAGACAATTAATTGAATGAAGTCAAGTCCATCGTTGAGCAGTTGACAACTGTGACAGCTGAAAACAATGTATGTTCATCAATGAAGCCAAACTACGCAGACAAGACCTCTGTTCACTCAGACTTGACTCCCCTCCTCTGCACTGGAATTTTCAGATACACTGAATAAAAATGAACATTTAGTTTAAAGTCTAAACTGAAATTACATGAAAAGATTATTGTTTTCATAAGTGACTTCTAAAATTTCAATATATATTTAGAAACTTCATGAGACAAATAGAATGCATCTGAAACTTGCCATAATTTGCCAACCCACCACAAAGCAGATTAGATGTAAAGACTCACAGATCCATTGACAGCAAGATCATTTGCCTTTGCATGTGGTCTTTTTTTCCCATTATTTCTCTCAGACTTTGGCATGAAGCCATTGCCTCAGAAAGCACAGGTGTCCCACAACTTCCTGCCTGACAGCCCGCAGCAACTAGTCTAGTTTTCAGTATGGGGAAGGAGAAATTCTGTTTTTAAATGGTTTAAGATTCAGATTGACCTTTTGAAAAACAGTTGTTTCTCTTTAGACAGACGCTCACAGCTTATCTAGGGTCATTGTGATTCCCAAGGTTACAAACATCACCAGTGCCTTTTAAAACTGCCTCCATGGAAACTAAGTTCAAGATCTCTGTCAGGCAGTTGATCTAGACTACAAGGACTACTTTGATTAGAAACCAGCTCCTGGATTAGAGGAGAAAACTTGTCAATGTTTTCCACCAGCTCAGCGTCTAACAGTAGGGAGAGCTGAGTATTGCCGCCCTGCAGTGTGAAGCGACTGTCTCTTCTCAGTAGCGTCAACCAAGAGACCACAACTCACTAGCTACGTGTCATTACACATCTGCTCTGTTCCTTCTCTCAGCGACTCCTCAAACTGGATGTAAGTATCTGTGTTTTACAGGAATTGGCTGAAAAGCCATTTGAATCTAGGTTTCTCTGACTTTTAGGCCCATGCTCATTCCCTACACCAAGCTGCTGCAACAACAACAACAACAAATTTGAATGAAGTAAGTTATATTTTATGTGCCAAAGAACTTGACATTCTATCCACTCCTACTGTCATCCACCCACATTCTCCCCTCCAAAAAACAAAAAACAAAAAACTAGACATGAGCAATGATTTGTGTCAGAGTAAGCAGTACAATATCAGAGTTAAGACCATGAGATTAAGAGCCAGATATTACTGGGTTTGAATTCTGGCTATGTCACACTCATGTGTGAGAACTTCGGCATGTTTCTTAACTTCTCTAAACCTTAGTCACCCCATTTGTTGAAGAAAGATAATTTTGCCCATGATATTGGATTATGTGGGAAATAAATAAGGATGCTAAAGTTATCAGTACAGGACTTGTTTATTGTAAAAACTTAATAAATGGGTACAATTCCACAAGAGGGGGGAATTTTATACAGTGATTTTGTTCCTAGTGATAATATCCCCAAAGAACTGGAGGTGGGGATGAATTAATATGTGAAAAGAGTGCTGAAAAACCATGGAGAAAGGTCATACCCACCTTTTCTTTCCCAGTCTGACCATGTTGTTGAGTCCTGCTTTGCTCAAGAGAGTTATCTGAGAGTTTACAACAGTGATTGATGTGTTCGTGATCAGAAGAGAAGAATAAGTGTTTATTCCTGATATCAGCAATAAAAAAAAAAGTTTATTTATAGATTAGTCTAACTCAGTTCCTATCTATCATCTTTAGGATAAGCACAAGTAGTTGATCCATTCTTTTTCGAAAATTACTCAGACTGATAACAATATGAATAGGAACTAGAGAAATAATTCAAAGTTGAAGTTGTCAAGACTTTCCTTTTTTTAAAAGCAAAGTACTTATTACTAAGACCAAGGTGTTGGGCTAATAGTTATGTTTTATGTGTAATGAAATTTTTTCTTTGACAAGGATTGGTAATAAGTATAATCTCACTATGCAAAGTTATCACTTCTGGGTGCCTAACTTTACGCCAAAGGATGTTGGATGAAATATTTAAAATCATCTGGTCAACCTGCAATACATAGGCAAGATGCCCCGTAGGTCATGGCAGATAGCTCTCATCCCATTTGTACATCTTCTATAGCAGTGTGTTCTGATTTCCTCAGGCAACCTTTTCCATTGTATCCTTTAATAGAACACTCTTTCCTATATGGAGTAGAGATATTCCGAAAACACCTACAGACAGAGCCTCTTTCTCACCCCTAGAGTCATACATAGCACTGGATAGTAAGAATGCACTTCCGTATGATGATTTTTATCAAGTTAAAGAAACGTGCTGTGTCTCCCTGTTTCTTCTTTTTCTCAGGGTAATCATCTTCCCATTCATGGAGCACAGCTTACAGTCTTTTATTGTACCCCATTCTGTCTTCTATATCTTGGCACTTGCTATGTTTGCCTAGTCTGCTAGCTCTAGCTGAATGCCAAGGCAATCTTTTACCCTACATCCTCTCCCTTCCCAATCAATAAAAATACTAAGTATGGCAGAGTGGGTGAATGTGGAGCAGAGAAGAAAACAACAGGGATGACAAAAACAAAATACAAAGCCAGGTAGCTAGAATACAGGGCAAAGTGCTCCACTTTTTAACATGAAATTTGGAGGCACATGACTTTGCAATGCCTACCAAACTATATAATACAGAACATTCCCCAAGATTATTTTTACCCATCGGTTACCAGGAGATGGAAGATCATTACAATGGTTTCTCCACTTGTCCTCCCAGAGAGGTTTGTGAACAAAAGTGCTCAAGTCCTTTTGCAGTAATCTAAGAGGATCCACTCAGTCTGAAACACAGCATATGTTAATTTTAATCTGGAATAATAGAAAAAAAATCAAGCTTTAGGAACAGAACACTTTCACTCCAGTTGAACTTTTGTTTTTCGTTTTATTCTAGCATTGTTCAATAATTTAGAGAAGTAGAATGAATGTAGATATAATAAAGCAGAGACTTTTACCATGCAAAATGCAACGTCTGCTTATAAAATTCTTGTAAATGAGTGTTGTCTACCAGAAAATTTATATGATATCTCAAGTGAAGAATATACTAATTTTACTGATGTTTCCCATGGTTATTCCCCCATGGGTTTTAAAGAACTGCTACTATTTATTAGGCATCATCAAGCTTTAGGTTAGGTACTTTTATATGCATGGGAGTCTCTTAATTTCTCCCCCATAACCATCCTATGAAAGAGACACCATAATTCCTATTTTAAGAAACTTGGATGATGTCATATAACTAATAAATGGTGAAACTGAGAGTTGAACCCAGTCTATTGGTCGTTTAACCATTTTACTATATGCCTCTATTAGGGTTAAAATTAATTTACATTTAGAATTTTCTATCAAACATATAAATTATTTTTTAAGAAAAGCTATAAACAGACGTATTTAATTCAGTGTGTTCTCTAAATACACCACTGAATCCCAGGGCAACACATTCCTAAAGGAAATAATTTATAGTAACAAGTCCTGCACTGATTATTTCATATTATTTGAAAATGAGTTTTATACTTCATTTAAGCATATTCAAGTGGACAATTGTGTTTATTTTCTGAAATCTTGAAATTAAAGCCTTGTTCCTATTTAAAATACAAACAAAAAACCAAAGGATCTTAGATGTACAGCAGAATATGCAGATGCAACCTCTTCTCCCCAAGGCTAGCAATAGATGGGAGCCCATCACCTCTTATTAGGAACCTGGTACCACCATTAAATTTTTCTGAATCTGAAACTTCCAACCTCACACTCCAAGCGAGATCCTAGATCAAAAGCTACAAATATTCTAAAGTTTTTTCATCATAAAATCTTTATTTCTTTACACTGTTATCTTCCCACCTATTCTGTTCTGTTTTTCTTTCCATTGCCAAACTTAATGAACAGTAGTTTGGACTAGTCTTCATTTCCTCAACTCCAGTTTATTCCTTAATCCATCACAATTTGACATCTCTACCTACCATTTTATTGAAACTACTCTTGTAAGGTCAATAAGACTTAATTACCAAATTCAGTGACTTTTTCTAGGCTTTATCTTACATGTCCTTTCTGCAACATAAGACACTCTTGACTAAACCTGAATCTTTCTTAAAATCTTTCCCAACACCTTTCAGATGGTCACATTCTCATGATTCTTTCTCTCCTTTCCCTCTGCCTCTGCCTCTCCCTCTCCCTCCTCTCTCTTTCCTATTCTCATTTTGCTCTCATTTTCACTCTCATTCCTTATTTCTTCTATGTCTCTTTCCCCGGGTCCTTTTCTGCCCAAATGTTTAAATGTTGTCCTTCCCCAGGATTCATCTTTGGCATTCTCTCCACATAATCTGTTTCTGTGAAGTCATCTAATCTCTCCCCACAGCTTCCCAAATCAAACCTACATGGAGAGAGTGAACTTCACACCCAAACTCCCTTCTCACATGGTATACTATCTTCTGGACATCTCCTGGTATCATTATCTCCAAAACTGAACTCCTTCTTTCTTTTATCAACTTCAATCCCAACTTGTTCTTCCTCCTGCATTTCCTAGGTCATTAAATGGTATCAACATCCAGAGTCTCACTTTTTATAAAGCTTGAATCATATCCTTCCTCTACATAGCAATTGGTAAATTTGAACTCAGGAAAGTCTCCTGAATCTTGCCTTTCTTCTCCACTTCCATATTCACTGTAGTCACATAAAATTTTCTGTCTGACATGGTAGCCACTAGCCACATGCAGTTATTTATACTAATTAAAATTAAATAAAATTTAAAATTTAGTTCTTCCTTCACTCTAGCCACATTTCAAGTGCTCAATAGGCACACACGGCTAGTGGCTACCTTATTGGACAGGGTGAAGTATAAAACATTTTCATTATCATAGAAAGTTCTGTTGGAGAGTGCTGATTTAGAGCCATCATATTACTCCTAAGGAAGACAGCAGATTCTGAATTGATCTCTCTGACATCACTTCACCCTGTTCCAGCCAATTATCACATTGCTGCCAGAGCTAATTTTCGAGAAAACATATCATCCCAAGTGAATCTCCTGATTAAAATTCGTCTCTGATATTTTCTCATACAGAGAATGAAACTGAAGGCCTTAGCATGGGATACATGGTCCTTCAAACTGAGCACTAACATCTCCTTAGAGGTATTTCCTACAGCTCTTAGTGCACATCTTAGTGTTATGGATGCAGTTGTGTCCTCCCAAATTCATATGTTGAAGCTCTGACCCCCAATGTGACTGGATTTGGAGATAAGGCCTATAGGAGCTAATAAAACTTAGATTAAAGTTAAGATTTCTAACTGTTATAGATGTCAGGCAATATATAGATAATTCTCAACTAATAAACATCTTTTAAAACAATAAGGTAAAAATGGGACTGTTGATTAAAAATCATACACAGAAAGTGATTCTATCTTATTTAACTTATGAAATCAGTGTAAGAACTATCACAGATCTCCAACATTTACTTCCCTCCCACCAAAACCTTACACACATCCTTTCTCTGCTCAGCTCTAAAACAGAAATCAGAAATCTAAGTGTTCTGCTGGTCATCATCCCATTTATTCATATTCATATCTCCCCCTAAGCCTTTGAAATGATGAAACTAGATTCCTGGCCAGCCATCCCAGCTGTCCAGGACTCCCAAATTTCTGTAATCTTAGCTTGCCCTATTATCTGTAAAATGTTTTTAATGATAAATTCAAAACAAAAAACAGGAAGTAAATATGCCAAGGTTTTTACCAGGTGTTAAATCTGTGTGACAGGTATATGCAGGCTTATTATATTAATCCCTTCATTCTTTGGTATGTTTGTAAATGCTCATAGTGAAAGGGAAAAAGAAAATACATTAAAATGATGAAGTGAACTTAACACAAGTTTGACCTTGGCATCGTTAACTCTATGTCCTCACTTGACTCATCTGTAAAATTTGTGACAATACTTACCTCATAGAGATGACGTGCAGATTAAATGAATTAGACTCATTTCTGACTTCTATAAGCTCTAAAGCTTGTTAGCTACTACTGAAGCTTGTTTCAGCACTTACATTTCTGAATGATTCAAATCATTTTCTGAGAGAGCTAATACATTGTCATGATCATCCATTTACAACTTTGTTCAATTTTCTTTTCAAATAAACTAAGTCAGTGATAGTTCACTAAGAAAGAGACTGATCACTTTCAATGGCAGTGGAGACATAGAGAAGAAAGACTCCTGAACTTTGGGTTTCCCATGGGACGCAGGCCCTGGAAATGCAGACTCCAGATGCCAAAAGAGGACTCAGCCGGGTGGTAGCCAGAAGGCCCACTGACAGGAAGGAGAAGAAGCTGAAGGTGAAAACTCACAGTTTTGATGAGAGCCATTTTCCCTCTCGTGCAGGGTGGAGCAGCTGATAAAAACATCCCCACGTATTTACACAGAATTGAGTATTGCATTCACCATCACACGTACGTGTGAATATTACTACTGCTACTGCTGAGATCAATAATGGTAGCTAAACAGATATTAAACTTCCTTTTTTTGCAGGATGTTTCTCACCAACTGTGGTAGTTCCACAACACTTTGTTTATAAATGACTGAATGTAGAAACAGACTACCAAGGAGAAAAAGAAAGCAACTATTACCTTTAACACCCAAGAATGAAATATTTTCATGCATTCCAGTACAAGAGACAATATAAATCATTCACTATTTATTGCCAAAGAAAGGCAAATGTTAACCATCTCTTGCTTCCAGTTTTAAAGAATCAGAGTAAAATAGAACATTTCATTAAGGAAATTCCATTATTTCAATTGTAATAATATTTAATTTCTTATTAGACAAAACTTAGATTTAGTGTTTCAAAGCATCTTATAATCTAAAACATGACTGATACTACAATCACTTCAAAACAGAACAATGATAAGATCCTCTTAAAACTAATTCCTAAATTAAGCTTGGTAGTAATCTGTGACTGACTTAGCAGTTTGTACCTTCAAAAAACTATATGAATGCCAACTAGTTATTCCAGTATTACCGAAATAAGTAAAAAGGAAAACATGGCTTATTGTTACAATGAAACAAAGGTGAAAAATAATTTGTAATTTCTTAGGTTTAATAAAGTGAACAGATGAAGAAAGAATAGACTCAAACCATGAGAAATACTATGAAAACCCAGCAGATTTTTTCTTTTAAAACCAACCATATACTTTCAAAAAAGTCTAAATTTTAGCCATTTAATAGGCTAAAATTAGAGACAAAATAATGAGACTGGGGCTTCTCTAATCAAATAGTTGATCAATCTCACAAAGAAAATCATTCAATTTCTGCACTCAGGTGCTCAGCCCATCACTGAGCACCAGTATAATGAATCAGTTCTGGCTAAAACACAGAAAATCCACAGCCAGTAGGCCCATCCTTATACATTCAAAATTCTGGTCCTCTATGCATCCTCCTCCTTGTCTCCATGTTCTCTTCTGACACATCCGCTAATCCTTTCACCCAGTTGGTTCACTTTGCATCTACTTCCTCAGACCAGGCACTACATATTTGCTCCCCTGCCCTCTGGCCATGTCCTATTGCTTTTACCACCTTTTAAAAATATCTCTCTGAGTTCTACTCCCCTCAGTTGAGCAAATTAGATTATTATGTACTACTGAGGCATAGGAGGTAAAAAGCCTTACACTCTAGTTGTCACTGTTAACTAGAACAGTGGTTTTCAACCTTGGCCACACTGCACCAGGGAAACTGGAAGGTCCCAAGCTCACGACACAAGCCAGACCAAGGAAATCAGAATCTCTTGGAGCTGGGGCATTGCCAAAGATCCCCAGGATATTCCAGTGTGACCCCAAGGACCACTGATCTAGAGTTTACTGATATTGAAGAAACATCTTTGCAGTGTAAATCAATATAAAGTATACAATGAAATGTTTTGTGCCTGGTCAACGTGAGGTCAACATAGAAAATGAAGATTAAAAAGGAAATTGGGAATTGAAATTAAAGCAATAGGTCAGATAACTCAAACAAAAATATTATTTTGTTTGAAATAGTTAACTGTATATTTGTTCTTGTATATTCAAGCTAGCATGAAAAAATATCTTAATGAATTATGATTTATATGTGAGGGACCACGAGACTGAGAGCATTATTTGATTTCCTTTCCTTCATGTTTTAATTCACCTTGCATATGCGACACCAATTCATCTAATTAAAGTGATTAAAACCAATGTATAACTGCAATTATTAAAACTTTGTGGTTATGCCCTATATAACTACTAATTTGACCCAGTTACAAGCCCAAAGTAAAAATATTCATTCTTTAGTCTACAAAACAACAGGCATCTAATATTAAGATAAAATCTGGGGTATTTTTCCTATAAATATAAAACACAGATCATAAATCAGTAGTTGTATATGGAGCAAAAATATGAAAGACAAAAATCTGGGTCATAAAAATGGTTATGATAGTGGCTTTGACCTTATAAACAGCTTCATTAATGGTTAAAGTGATCATCTGCATGGCTGGACTGTTTTATTCTGCAGAGAAGCAATTCAACTATAAAAATATGTTTGAAAATAATAAAGAGGTAGAATATAAAAGATATCTATTTGTAGAAGTATTCCATACTTCTGGACAGTGTCATAATTTGTACAGTAGCACTTAATGGCAAAATAGTATTTTAGATTCAATATTTAAGTAGAAAGAATTGTGAGATATGTGATTTTCTTTAAAAAACAATTTTTTAACAATCTATAGTGCATGACACAAATAAATAAGAACTGAAGAAATGCCTTTTTTTCAAATTGCACGTTATGTAATCCAAGTTCTATGTTCTCAACCTGGTTAATGTTTCTGAGTGGTTCCAGCAAGCAATACAGAAAGCCTCAGATTATCATGACTGTTACATATGCTTAACACTGACAGAGTATCCTTTTGGTCAGTGCCTGTTAAATAAAAATAAGCAATAGAATCTGCTTTCATGTGAGATTATAAAAATAAAAATATGAGAATGCATACATTCCTGAGAGTATAAAGGTTAGAATTTATTCTGAAAGAACTAAAATACAGATGATGCAATGATTTATGTTAGACTCTGATCTCTAACTTGTTTTCACTGACCACTTGGCTCAAGGTATAGTAAGTAAATAAAGCTATCAGTAATAAAAGTTTACCTGTAACATAGAAATTTATATCCCCTAAATATCCAGCTTTATAATATATATTTCAAGAGTGCACAGGAGCTAAAGAATGACATATTTAAGAGAAAATCTTTAAGTAAAAAATCAAGTATGTTATTAACATAGATATGTAATTTTGTAGCTTAGACTATTGTATTTTTAATATGACTAGCCAACTTGAAGATTTTTACAAATTTCTTGGATAGTTATTATAGATCAAAAACATTATATTGAACAACACTCCAAACTACAGAGAAAAATTACTGTCATAATTTTTGCTACTTGATTTATGTAATATAGCAGCTTGAATGCTAAAGCATAAATGACATATGCAATAGTTCTTGTCCTTTATTTTTCCATAAATTACTTCCCAGATTAATGTGTACATTTACTTTAAAAAATTTGTAAACCAGCTCTTTCTCAGAATATAAAAAATATTTTTGGGTGCAAATGATTCTTACTATATGTTGCAATACAAGGGTTTACTAAAGTAAATCCAAACTGAACTTGACCCCAATTACTATGAACTCAAAGCACTATGATTGTATTAGATCAATATTAAGGGTTGGCTTTTTTTTCAGCATAATGGGTCAAAGATAATAATATGTCCTAACTTTTAAGAGTTAGAAATCAATGCATTAATCATTTAATTATATATTAGTATAATAAAGTTAAAATATCTCTCCTAAAATAAATATTGTAATAATTTGTATAACTAATATGATTAAATGTATTCTCCCATCTAAAATTTTACAAATATATTTATAAACTATTAAAATTGGATTTTTTCATGAACACATTGCCAATTCCACAAATATAACACATTTACTTTTAATGTATTCTAGGGTTTTGTGGCTACCTTGAAATACAGAAAGTTTTGTGTAGAATGTATATCTTGAACAAGGCCCTTGATGACAATCATCATTCAAATTATAAGTATGTTTGAAATAAGTAAAAGTGTTTAGAAAGAAACTCAGATACATTCTTTAAAGACTGCAAGTAGCATTTTAAGCCATGCAATAAAATTTGTATGTGGATGTGTTTGTGGCTTTGACAGAATCATAAGGAAATTATGTATTAAACTGAGGAATTGATTTGTGAGTTATCAATCAAGAACACCAGCATCTTAAATTTGAAACTGCAATTTTTGAAAACAGTTATTGTGGAATAAATGTTTCAAACTGACAAACAAACAAAATCACACAACCAAGAAGTAACTACAAGACATCACAGGTAATAAATTCTGTGCTGTGGTGATGAGAAACTCAATTGCCTGCGTTTACTTTTCAATGAGAAGAAGAAATGTTTCTAAAAAGGAGTTAAGATTCTTATAAGGTGCTTTTGTGTATACAGTTAAAAACTACTACTTTATACAAAAACATAATCCAGAAGTAGTTCATAACATTACAAATTACTTTACCTACAATATACCTCATAGCTGTGATGAAAAGAATAAAGTTGAGAATTATTTCAGGTCAAGGGGAAAATAAATACTTACATATTTTTAAAATTTGGATATTTGAACAAAGATGTATTTTACCTGCTTATTTGAAAATATGCCGCATTCTATTGACAATGCAGACTGTCTTTTAAAAACTGAACCTATGCAAATTGGAATTACTAGAAATTTCTCTATGAGTTTACATTCAGGGAAGCAGGCAAAATCAAATTATTAAAAGGTACCACTTTTAAACATAAATATACTGAAACCTTTGCAACCCTTTTATTAGTAATAGAATTAGCATACTCATGAGTTTCCTTATCTTTACAATTTTGATGCAACCACTTTGTCAAAATAAATTACTATGCAATAAATACACTAATCATTCATTATTAACTTCTTCCATTAAGAATATGTTTAATTCCCAGTCATGAATATAGTGGTATGGTTAAGCAAAATATGTAGGAAAGTTTAAGATCCATTTATCTAGTGAAGTAGAAATCTAAACTAATGTTGTAAACTCAATATACTATTTGCAAAATTCTGTTTCTGGTCTTAAAGAATGTCAACAAAGCAAGTTTAGTTTGAGTTTAGCTAAACTGTCAAAAGCACAACTAATCAATCCAAGGTAAAACATAGCCGTTGAAATATGGTCATTTTAAATAGGTATCCCTTAGCCCAGTTCTCTTGTCAAAGCATCACAAAACCCTTTGATCCATCCTGCCCTTGATCACACTTCCCCAGTACAAAGCAAGTGAGGAAAAGAGGGACAATTGTTCTGTTCCTGTGTGGGGTTAGAAGAGTAGTGAAGAAAGAGGAAGAGAGAGAATGTGGTGTATTATTTCTTTTGAAAAGAAATATTATTTTTTTGTGTTGTTTAAGAAATTACCCTTGGAACAAAACGTTAAGGCTTACTGAGATTCTGTCATCATTTCCTGCCTACTAAAACGTCACTGCAGTATCTTCATCTTTAACAAAGCTCTTGGGCAAGTCTTGTTTCAGCACCACGGACAGTAACACTTCTATTAGGACGTGCACCCATGGTTGCATTGCCCTTTTCTTAAGAAACTTGCATAAACTTTTCCTTTGTCAATCAGCAAGGGTTATATACACTACTATATTCAACAAGAAGAGGTTTGATATAATACATGTTATTAAAGAGTTCAGTATATTTCCATCATAGCATCAAGCATTTGCTATTTAGTACTTCCAGATAGCATCCTGAAAATTCAATCTAATTACATAAGGTGTCTGATAAATAACCTAACATTGATCATCGATCACCAGATACTTAATTAAAACTTTTCACTCATAGTGAGTCTCAGATCAATAATCATACAAATGTCTAAGAGAAAATGGGAAACTTATGGTAAGTACATATGCTTAAGTAGGCCTCCAGACTTTCCAAACAACCAGAACTATTCCTGTAAAACAGACAAAATGCTTTTTCGTTCTTCCTATCTAAACAACTACAAACACTTTCTCTTGTCCCTCTGGTCAATCAACTTAATGATGTCACTACCAGAGAGCCAGTGTGTGCAGGTCCGTAAGCCAAAGCATAGGTGCCTGTCTCTGACTCTTCTGATTTTAGCTAGGGTCATCAGTATGCAGTTCCATAGCTGTCTTCCTAACAAGCTGCATTCAAATTCCATTTTTCTTTA